>OY776680.1:70846340-73246340 GCA_963675555.1 Leptura quadrifasciata
ACTATTATACTACATCAAATAATATTAACATATTTAACCTAACGAACTAACCTAAAGAAATATTCGTATTACGTATTTTAGTTGTTAACAAAATTTAGTAAAAAAAAAACTATAACAAGTTGATTCGAATCCTCGACCTCGCGTGGTGAGAATTGAGCAACCTACCCATTACACCACGGACTGCCGATGAGAAACCTACATACTTCTTAGTATATCAATACGTCAATCGCGCAATGAAGAGAATGTCACATAATGAATGACGTCACAGCACGAGATGCTCAATTTACCGCCTTTTCACTACTTTTGCTATTGGCTATCCATATTTCATGTGCGTCGAGTAGGGAAAACACTGTTCGCAGATTATGTTTTAATATAGGTAGGTATCTCGTTTGGGTTTTTTAGAATGTCGAATAAATAGTAATTGATAAAGAAAACTGCTATTAAATTATTTTAGCAATGTATTTAGTTTAAATTTAGTTTAATTACTGTCAGCATTATATCTAGTAAAAATAAAACAATCTTTTTGATATTGTAAGGAAAATACAGTTTGTCTTCATTTAACCCTCGAAAATAAAATACCTAATGAATCATCATACGTATATTAGTGTATGGCCAACAGTAAAGAACGTAAATCAATTATGTTTAATTATACAAAGTTTTATGTGACTACTGTAAATTGTCTGATATCAAAAAAGTAAATCGAGTTTATAAATTTGATGGTTCAATGAAAAAAAAATGGTCATTGTTCATGGGATAATTTTATATCTCGCAAAGTTGGTTTTGGTTATTTTTAACATATACTATATTTTACTAATTAATTAATATCTACTTATTTGTTTAATCACAAACTACAACTGTAAGGGTTGCAAGAAAAAGGTTTGAAGAAAGTGGATTTATCTGAAGAAAAAGGAGCGAATTATTTATTTTAAATAAGACATGCGAAAATTTTTATTTTAATTGTATTTAAGTCCAATGTACTATATCTTGGATTAATGAAGGTAAAATTCAAGAATCTAGCCTTTAAACAAAATCGTGAAACCAGTCTTTCTAGTCATATTTTTGCGCCACGTACGTGAGCAAACAGTTTACTATCAGAGCCAATCAAATAGTAGGAAGTTTGTATTCAACCAATCAACATTCACTTTTACTAAACAACTTTGAATGCGTTCGTACCGTAAAAATGCATCTTTTGTTACAGTGACTAAAAATTATTTTATCCGTAAAATAATTTGAATTTAATTTACAACTTGTATGTTTGAAAACATCTATTAATGTAAAATATTATTTCATTTATTTGAAATTTTACCCCTCTTATAATGTACGTCAATGTTGAGGATACACTGCATAGACGGCTATATCGACAGTTTTTATGTTTACATGAAACAGTTTTTGTGTTTACATGAAACATATACATATAGAGTAAGATTCCAAAGCCCCCAGATCTACGTCATTTTAGCAAAGCTAAAATTTTCACAATAAATGTAAATGTGTAGATAAAAACGTATTGGGTACTTGCTAGCTTGAAAGCAAAATTTTACACATTATTTATACATTATTCGTTTCTCTGTATCGTTGTTACCTGTATGTTTGTACCAGAGAGTTGGAATAGACTAGAGTCATAAGAAAATGGTAAGATTTTCGGGCGTTATCATATTATCCTCTGTTTCAAATGGTCTCCAGAAAGCCATGATAAATTAGTAAATAATTAAAATATTTTACCTTTTATATAGTAGTAAATATTTATAAATATGAACAATAACTAACTAAACTCCTACGCTTGATATTACAACCGGTATTTACGCACTGCACTGGCACATTAACAGCACAGCACATGTCCACCGTTGACTACATTTATGAATTTTTTTATGCTAGTAGGCCTGTCCGTTTTATTATGTTTAAACCAGTGCAGTCGTAGATGGTTCATTCAGGCTGATTACATTGCCAGTCTCGGACTCGCCTGCACAGTTTTAACTACCATTCGAATCTCGATACCATTGCTAAATATATAGGACAAAATATCAAGTTCAGAACGCACGGTCCTGTGGTTTAACACTGACCAGTTTCAATTATCCTCGTTTAAAGTATAACGGCATGTACGAATTATACCTCTAGTCTATTCCAACTCTCTGGTTAGTGCCAATTCTAATTCAGCGTCCAACGACAAGGCTAGATTAGATGAATCATGATCAGTACACTTCGGAACTTGCTACCGCTAACGTTAAGAAGATGAAAGATGAAACGATTATTACGCTCTTCTTGTGTCGCGAATTACGAATTGTCTGTCGCCTGTCTCTCATTTGCAAACAATATTAGCACATTAGACAAAGACATTAGCATTAACAGTAGCAAATAAAGTAGATGTTGAGCGCTCGGCACATTTAGTGTTTTGTAATTTTTCTGTTATTATATTATATGAAAATAGGCATATTGGTTTTAAGAATTATTTTTTCCACTTTCTATAGTTTCTATCACTCTACCACCGCTTCTACTTCTGTGTCCCGTATTTCACTCAAATATAAATGGTCACCTTAAATATATTTAACATACGCAAAGCTGAATGTTGGATACATATCAATCCCTATGTTTAAATACACTCCCGGTGTTTAGTTATTCAAAATCATATACCTTTTTGCATGCATACCATGTATTCTCTACTGAATGATCAAAAAACACACCTAAGGTCACATACCTTTTCAGTTATCATTTCTTCTAAACTGATCTCTGTCACTGCCTCTCGGGCTAGTAGAAAGTCCTGCAGCTTACGAAGGAATAATTATTTAATAATTAATTCCGTGATACATAACACGGAATTAATAATTTTTGTTATGAAAACGTAAAAATTTGTATATGTGTCCCTTCTACGCCTTCGTAAAGGAGATAGGAAAAACAGTGAAATCTGGTTTATTTATTCATGTCTAAAATAATCTTAATAATTTTCTAATGAGGTTTTCCTCTGGTCCAATAACGTTAAGCAGTAAGAAAAAGAATAAGTGTAAAATTTAGTTTTGAAACTTGCGTGTCTGGCGATATCCCTGCTAATGGCGGATGCCCAAAGTCCAATCGGGAAATCCACAAAAGAAATCATCCGGTATGAAATCAATCCAATGACGATTTCTTCTAGATGTAAAAGACATGGTCCTAGATAGGCTAAATATCGGCCAAAATGTGTGCACAACGCCGTCGACGTGGAAATTCAGCCCGCCAGAAAAACCCTAAATAAATACCAAAAATCACAAATTTTCCCAAAATTACTAATTAAAGGGACGACTCAACATTTAAATTCTCAGCTACAACTTTAGACAATGATAGGGCTCTGGTTGTATACATAGAAACATATAATACCTTTTTGGGGAAAAGGGTTTTTCTCAAATGAATCATTTATTTGAGAAATCCCATAAGTCATAAAGATTAAGTTTTGAGAAAACTAAGAAAAACTGTTTTATTTGCTTTGGAATTTTGTCAGCCATTCTATTATTTTTTTATAGTAATAAGGTAGTCCAGATATATAGATTTAAGCAATATTTATGGATATAAAAATAATAAAATGGCGACAAAATGAGTTTGAAATTTAGCGACTAATGGGGTTTCTTAAATAAACAGGCAATTATGTATAAAAAAAGGCTAGAACGATACAAAAAAACATTTATTTCAAAACAAACTGAAAGAATTGTGTTAGGACAGTCATTAACTTCTATTATAATAATAGCAAAATAATTAACATAAAGAAAAATAATTCTAATTTTCTTCATCTTCCTTCGTGGGCAATGCGTAAATTTCGTCCCAAAAACTTTGAACGCATCTGTCATCTGGCAAGTATTGTTGGAATGTCTTAAGATTATCCATTTTTTTTCTATTTATTGGCAAAGGATTTATATAGGCTTTTGCTTCTGGCAAATGTATACGATTTTCCTTTGATATTTGAAGGAGGAATGTATGTGATGACATTCCATCTATAAACTCTCTAGTTTGTACCTTTCTAGGGGTATGAGATGAATAGATGAAGTGCATAAATTGACTTATTTTAAAAGCCATCTTATTATCTTTATGTGTTCCTCTTCCTTGGGTTTCCCCTGAAACGCAGCTCTTTTTATAGTATTGAGGCCACCACTGTTTAAAGTCTATAATATCTTCTTTTTTTGGAACCTTTACTACATAGTTTTGCTTTTTGGCAGACTTGACTATGCGTTCCATGTATTCTTCAAGTATATACGTATGATCAAATTTTTTCAAGTATCTTTTAACAACAGCGAAGTCACGATCACACGGCAAAAAAGAGTGGCCCCGTATTGGAAAGTATTCATTTATTGTGGTAAATTTCTTTAAACAAATCAATGCCATAAGTGTTCTCACCAATGTATTGTTCTTATTCTGTGCCGAATACCCATCGGCGAAAATATGTAAGTGCTTAACAGTTTCTGGTATGTTTTTAAAATAATCAATGAGAAAAGAACACACCTCATTGGGTCCCTTGGTGGCGGTTCCTCCGTGATACACATAAAATGTAGCTGAGTTGTCCTGCAGATTATGTATACACAAAACACTTACAACAAGTTGCCTCAAATAGAACGCATCTTGGACAGGAATATTAGGTAACTGAAGATTTTGCATGTAATCGACGCAGATTCCTAGAACTGTCATCTGATTTCACCAAATTTCCAACTTCTTCCAATTTTCTATAGAATTTTCGTGCTCTCCTCATGTGGACCATCTTTTCTGCCACAGCAACGCGTTTTGCGTTATCATTCAAAAATTTACTGTTAATTTAAATTTTAAGTGTTTCACATTTACAACAGGTGTCTACTTTCGGGCGGCCAAAGGTGAGGGAAAATGATTCATGAAAAATTTCTAAATAAAAATCGTACTTTACTCTAGAGTGCTCTGGATATTTCTGCTGGAATAGTTCGTGCATAATTTTTACATTCAATTGCTCATTTAGGTAGTGGTAATCACGTGAACTGTAATGAGACTGCTTCACAGGAAAAGAAGCAATGTGTTCTTTAATAACTTCAACAGTAACACCAGGTATAGCATTACCTGGTCTAGTTTGTCGTCGCATATCTATTGGTAGTTTTCCTGTACGCAAAAGCAAACAAAGACGACGAACTCTATCAGGTGTTATTCCGTGTATGCTTATAAGGGCATTTTTGCAAATAACATACTTTCCAGATGAACAGGTTACTGAATATGAAAATGAAGTTTGATTTAATCGTACATTTTCTTGTTTACGTGGAAATTAAGCTCTGCAAGTATGCATCTTGTTCGTTTTTAGTTGAAAAGTCTAAAAACTTTGTGAATATTTCTAGTTTGTTATGTTCAGGAACTAATGAAATACACTTTCTTCTACACCTAAAACGAATACAAACATCTTACTACCGTTAAAATTAAAAAAAAAAACGGTTATATAAACTTACTTGCAGTCTGAACCAGGCATCTTTTTTGGTATACTTTTTCCCTTATAGTTTACATAAGGTAGAAATTTTACTCTTGCTAATTTAATTTTTTCACTTTTGTACTCAGATACATTTCGTTGACCCTTTTTTCTTTTAATTCTCTTAGATGTTTCACTCTCACTACTACTTGAAGACATAACTTTACTTTAAATACCACTTCTAATCAGAACAAAAAATAACTAGCTCCTACTTCGAGTATGTTTACCAGCTGACTGAGTGAGAAATACCTTAACTTGCAATGCGCAATGGCAGTGCGCTCGCCGTTCATTTGAGAAAGTCTATTAGTCAGCGACTTGTGGGGTTTCTCAACCAAACGTATAATTCCCTTATCATGAGGACGCCAACAAGTTAAGTGACTAATGGGATTTCACTACCAAATGGTGTGTCGACATTTAAATAGTAGTATTTCGCACAAATCTCAAAATGCCCGAATTCATGACTTATGGGGTTTCTCAAATAAGTGATTCAAATATTTTCAAAAAGGAATTGGCAAATCTCCCAGAACACCCAGTATCTGCATGTCTGGCACAATAAGTGGAGTTATCCTTTTGGACTGAATAAAAATAAAACTAGTGAAAACGTGAATATAAGGAGACAGCACGTGTGCTACTCACGATATAGCCAATAATCCCAAAATGGAGCGATTTTCTCAAAAATAACACTACAAATTCTAATTTGGAACCAACAGAAAATCACTTTTTATGACGGTGGAAGGACTACTCCCGAAATGGATGATTGTAAATCAATTTTCCTTTATTCACCGTCAAGCGCCAATATCGAAATGAACCATCCGAAAAATTCCCCTTTTTTTCTTTGACAAAAAAAAATCCACAAGAAGTCCTACATAAACCCAGAATAGAACTCAGGAATATTTCTTTTGAGAGGCGGGGGTATAAAAAATTTGAGCCCATATTTTCCTAAATACTGACATTTGATGACACCCGTGGATCACAAGGGTCGACGAATTGTGTAATGCTGCCTTTAGATGAAGGTGTCATGGGAATAGAATGGATCTTTAGTAATAACTGTTTGAGATCTTGAAGATCGTCATATTTTTTTTTACAGATAGTCTCTGCTGATGTAAATCTGATATAGTTAATGTTTAAAGTAAAATTTTACCTGGTATAACTTCCAACAAGTTTTTATTTGTTATCTGGGTGACGCAGCTTGTATTCTATGATCCATTCGGATTATATTTAAGAGCTCGAATGTCTTTAACCGTAGGGTCACCAACTTTTTTGTCAGGTCTAATTGATTTCTTATATTGGAGTATGTAGAAATTTTTTAAGAAATCAGCTCAAATAATGGACGTTGTTAGGGTCTAGGCCTTTGGCGTGCACTCTTGCAGATTTCGATGTAATCAGCCGGAACGTTATTGGCTTTATTTCTCAATTTTCTCTCAATGGTAGAATGCATGTAGTCAGCTTCCAATTGCGTGTGATCTGTTTCTAGGTACTTCTGTATAATCGTTTTTGGTTCATTGATATATGAAGCAATGCATTTGGTAACTTACTGTTACGATTTTGTCCACAACAGCCGTCACTTTAAAGTATCACTTCGTTAGTTTCTAGTGAAGGAATCTGGCCCTCGATGAAACTCATCGTGGAAAACTCATTGACTCCTACTCTCCACCTTTCATCTTGTTCCAGATAAAACAGTGACCATATTTATTTTCATAAAAAAAATGTATGTTAGCTTAGTTTTACAGTACATAAAGTAAATAAATAGAAATAGTTAAGTCACTCCCCATTAGTTTATGTTTGCTTTGACCAATGTACACAATTATCAATTTTATACGCAATAAATTAATAAAAGTGGGATAATTCAAAAATATGTAATTTAATGTAATATTTTTTGAGAACTTAGGGTGATAAAATGTATAGTTTTAAATAAATATAAAAAAAACTAAAATCCTTTATTATTTATAACAAAGGACAAATATATACGATTATACTTAATATTTGAATTTCTATATAGAAAATCACATGGTATATTTGTATGGTATAAGGTGAAACAATTTTCATTTATTTTATCCAAAATATATACTAATAAATTTTTAACATAATTATTCACAATTGTACCATGTCATATAGCTTTAAATCCATTTCTGATTTAGAAAGAAGAAGAATCACTTCCCACCTGAATTATCAGTTGCTCTAGTACAATGTCCATTGTAATGTCAACCTGCCACATTTGTTTCTGTTCATTTTGCGCATGTCAAATGGCCTTTTTCCAATTTTCGGCAGAAACATTTCCAATAGCTTGGTGGTATTGTTCTTGACGACTTCTTTTATTTGGTCCCATATTAATTCAATAGGATTGAATTCACGATGATATGGAGGCTATCTAAAACTGTGTGACCTTGTTCGTTTGCCATTACATCTACTGCATATTTTGTGATAATGAGAGACTACTTGACAAGATGCAGGTTTCGGCTCTCGCCATATCTGCTTCGTAAATAATCGACTTGTCAAACAGACTTCTATGTCTGCTTTTTTCGTTCCAGAATCCGAAATCTTCTCCCTTTTTCTACTGTGATAGGAAGCGTTGTCCATCACAACCACAGCATGTTCGGCCAAGCGTCCCAGAATTTAACAAACCAATTTTCGAAAACTTCACCATTCATTTCTTCATAGTAGTCTCATGTTCTCTTCGATTGGGAGCAGAGCAAACCGAAACCGTCCTGGGATCCTATATGAAGCACTATAAGGCAACCCCCTTGGCCTTATGGATATTTGAACCCTGTCGTTAATCCCTGGATGAAAGCCTATCTCGGATTCAAGATTGTTGTGACCTTCCATACTTTAGTTACAGTATGGCCAGCGTTCACCCAAGTCTCATCTAAGAAGTACAATGTCTTGCATTCTTCCCGATAATTTAGGATCTCTCGTAGGAAACGTCACTTCCAGGTGACGATCTCGTTTTTTTTTTCTAAAGGCACCATTGCTTGCCCTTCTTGAGAAACTATAATATCAAAACACGGTTGTATTAAAACAGTAGAAATAAAATTGTTATTCGCCGAAAGCCAATTTCTTTGATCAATTAGTTCAAAGTACTTCGTTTGAGGTAGATGTTCATTTTCATCCACCGCCGCTAATATTTTATCTAAAGTTGGTGGTTCATTTCTTTCGAAAAAAGAATTAATTAAACATCAAATATCACTTTTAGTTTTATTATCGATGTTGTCCATAATTGCTCGTTGTCGGTGATACATTTTCGGTGCCTGAAATATGTGTGTTTTCTGATATCCACGAAGAATTTTGAAAACACTCTGGACACTCCTGAATTTAAATGTGTAATTAATATAGATAATGATAATAAACTCAAACATACACTATAATAAATATAGGTACATAGTTAAAAATGCCTCAGAGAAAAAGTACTTTGACGTACTACTTAGCGTGCCTGTATAATACTAAAATGAAAATTGCCTGCTGCATTTGCAGTAAGCTCGACGTTTTGTATCATTTGTTTGTTTATTTTTTATTATTTTGTTTATGCCACGGTTTATTGCATCCAGGATGCATTGCACAAACTATACCTCATGTGATTTCTTCTTGTGCAGCAGCATTTTTCTCTTTTACTATGGCAATCCTTTCCAAAATTGCTATCTTTTTTCATAATAATCGCTTTTAAATATGTTTTTACTTTCAAGAAATTTCCTGTAATTTTCTGATGCCTCTGAAGTGTATATTAATATTTTTTTAGTATACTAAATGCTGCTTTTTAATTTGTCCACTTCATTGGCTAAAAATATATTAGGTGCATAGTTTAAAGTTATTTCCTTTGACTGTAAACTGGTAAGTACCTAATATTACATTATCGTCAGTGGAACTCACACTGGAGGTTTCTGTGTTTGCTGACTCCTGGTATATTTGTTCTGACGTTGCATTTATGGAAGTTTCATTTTATAAATGCCCATGTCTAATATACGGAAAAATAAATCGGTCCCGGCTAATATCGATACCTTTTTGCCCAAAGTATCGTAAGTCACTATCACTAAATTTTACAGTACGCACGTTTCATTGTCTAGATAATTGGCACTTGCAGGAAATTTAACAAAATTTTAAATATATGCTTTTAAGTACTTTAGCAGTGAAAATCGCTATAATACCTGTCTTAATGTCACGATTAACCTATTTTTCATGTTACTTGCGTTATTTTGGCAAGAATAAGTATTCCTGCTATATCAAGGCAAAATATCTTAAGTGACGCACTTACGACACTCTGGCAGACATAGACGATATCCTTATGATAATATTTATTCGCGGAAATCACATAACATTTATTATTTTGTAAGGGAAAACTTCTGGCAGGCTAAGAGTAAAATCATTATAGAAGTAAAATAAAAAAAAAACATTTAAATGTTATGTATTACTAAGAACCATACACTATTAAGGATGCAAAACCAGAAAAGGAACATTTAAAGTAAAACAATAATTATTATAGTATAACCAACTACTATTCGTCATCTGGTTCGTTGATGTCGTCTTCATCGTCTGTTTCGGCTAAAACGTCATTGACTGTGCCCTTACATTTCATTTATTAATACTCTTGGTGGTACCTGATTGGTATTACATTTTTTTTTGCACAAGGGTTCTAAGTCCTTCTTTTTAGGTATGGAAATTGCCAATTTATCACTATATAATTTTTCAACAACAATTGGCTCTTGATTTGGCTCTGACCGCCGAGCTACAAAATAAGAAATTAACTTTTTAATTAGATACTAAATAAATATTGCTTACTGCTTATCCGTTTACTAATTGTTTCTTGATTTAGCAATACGAACTTAACATCATCTTCTTCATACGTATAATGAATACCAACTTGACAATTGCCTTTCTCAAAAATTGCTTGCTTCATTGCAGATATTTTAAATTTTTCACCATCTACAGTTTTTGATTTTCTTGGAGGTATTGCTTTTTCCAGTTGAAAAATTCGGGATGTTCCATTGTTATTGTTACGTAATTTTTTGCGGTAGTAACAGCAAAGAGGATGCACCGACTAAAATAAACTCAGTGGAGTCGGGGTGGTTCGATTTTTGGTATTATTTGCTATTGTATTAATACTCAAAATATTTTAAGGGCGCCAAGTGATTTCTAAATAACTACATACCCCCTCCTTAGTTAGCAAGATCACTAAATTATGTGCAAGTTTACGACCAACTTCCTGAATAAATGAAGCAAAGTACTTAATGAATAGAATAAGGGTTTAATAGAAAAATATATATAAATGCATAGTACACCTTTTAACAATAATTAAAATAAATGACTAGACCAGGGAGGAAATGTACTCCGTGTATTTCTGGTACAAGAAGACGGTTTACACAATGTATATGTGACCTACACTCTCAAGAGTACGGCTATTTGATAAAGATATCGCAAATTAGAAGGGAGAATAAAATCAAAGCGACCTTTATCTAAATAGTCGTTACATAAATTTTTAAAATGTATAGTAGCTTTATTCAATGATATTTAATGGAGTGAACTTATCCAATAATAAATTATATCTAGTTTAAAAAAACGTGGTTGATCACACATAATAAAGGGGTGAAAATGTGAATTAAAAAGGTAAGTTCCTTTTGTAATTGTTTTTCGAACAGTTCGTATTAAACACATCCACTATGTGGTACTTATCCTATGTTTTCCTCGTCCGTCTCCTCGCGATGACAGGTTACCACCCCTGGTTTGGTTTTCCCCAGAACATCCCCAGGTACCCAGAAAAATCCACAGTTACTCCCCTAACTAGACCATGTATAAGGACGACACCCAGTATATACAGCTATATAATTCCTTTCATATTCCTATTCCCTGCAGTTAAGGACAACAGTCTTAAAATTGACACCCTGTCATGAAGATAACACATATAAAAAAAACGCCTAAAAAGTAGAGAAAAAAAACTGTTATTGCTAGACCACTAATCAAAATTAACTAAATACAATGGATCGAGTTTAACCCAGGAACACTCACCTCTAGTGCGAATTATACCCTATGCAATTATAGAGACGTTTTTATACTCCTCACCATATGGGAAAATCATCCCTTCTAGGATTAAAGACAGCCCAAGTTCCATACACCATACAACAACCAAATGACTCGTCTTTTAGGTGTATAATAGTGCATAAGCCGTATAAAACGATATTTATAATAATTTTGCACTATACACACGTCTTCCCTTTTAACAAAACCACGCCGGCGGCCGAATAACCTCAGCCGTCCGTATCGATAAGTTTTTCATCGTTTTTTTTTTCTTTATCAAATTGAATTTTAAATTAACTGCTATAAGTAGTTGTACATGAATTAAATAGATGTCTCAACTGGTATTAACAGTGAATATTTTATACGAAAGGAAACATATAGAAATCTACACAACATTGACACCCATAATTGCAAATATATTAATTACTAGAATAAAACTGATAAACATACGTATCATTATGGTTTTAAAATGTTTTGGGTTTGTCTTTGCATTGGAGATTATTGTCTGCCATTCAGATGGAGCCCAAATTATTCTACGTCTTGTAAAACGCTCTATCGTTGCATGCACCGAATCCATTGGCATGTAAGTATGTCCGGGTAATAAGAAAACTATTTTTATTTTTTTGATATTTTTCGAACTTGTAAGAATGTATGAAGCATAGTTATCATCGCTCTATTCTTATTCTGACCGGAGCAACTGTCACAATATAGAAGTACCTCTTTAAAGTTTCTTTCATCAACCTCAATTAGATACTTGTATAAGATTGAACAAATTTCGTTACATCCGCGGTTTCCATCTGCCTCCCCCCACAAATAACAGTATCCATTCTGCGAACCGCTCTCATATATTGTTTCGTTGAAGAACGAGTACTTCCTCGAGTAGTACAGAAGGAGATTATCTCCGTGAGGCGTGTTAAAAACCTTTTGAAGATCGAAACTTGCGCACAACACCTTTGAGTTAGTTTTCTTTTGATCTGCTAAAAACAGAGCTTTAGAATTTTCTTTATGCCTCAAGTGATCGTCATAAATTTGTTTAGTTTTTTCAGTCTCTTCAAGACATGTATCTTTTCTGCTCTCACAAATATTACATTTGTCCTTCTTAGGTACATGAAATCCAATATTGAAGTCTCGTTTACAAATATCTCTGAAAACTTTGAGTGATACAACATTATCTTTACCGTAATACATTTCGTGATCTTTTTTAAAAATTCCGTACAGAAAATTAATATTTCTAAGTTCGGAAGAGAAATATTTCCGTGTAGTTTTATTCCGGCAGTAATGAGAAGGTACTGCGGGAAGTTTCTTAATAAATTCATGAACTCTATTTTTTTGCGCCTCGCTCGTTTTATTATGAGGCGCATGTCTGCCCCTACCATCAACTGTAGCAGTTCTTTGAATGGATTTGTTTATGAGGTGCCTCATAGACATTTGTGAGATATCTATTGTTTTTAATATAAACTGTTGATATACTTGTATATCTTCTCCATTCCAATTAATACAGTACTTAAAAGATTTTTGGCGTCTACTTTGGTAAGCTTCTTGCCTTCTTCGCTTTATTGGTACCTCTTTCATACAAGCTAGAAGCCAACTACGTTGCCGTTCATAACTGCCCAGACTCCAATAAAATTCATGTATTTCGTTGCGTACTATTTCTCTAATTTTTGTTGTACAGTTATGTTGACATCCTTTCTTACAAGGATTAGGTTGTACAGACTTCCCTTTTCCTAATACATTCTCAAGTTTATTCTTAAGTTTTTTGCTTATTCCGCGTTTCTCTTTTAAGCCGGCTTGTCCTACAACTAAGTCATCATCATCACTTTGCTCTTATTAAACTCACTACTTTGATCTGATGCAATAGCAGAATAATCAGAAGACTGAATGCGTTCACCCAATAATAATGGTATGCTTTTTTTATTATTATTATTTACAGGCTCATCATCACTGCTTGAATCGTAGTCCGCCAATTTTATGGGAGGACAGTTTAAGTTTGGCATAACTGCTTCTCCTATTATAACAATTATTTTCATGCAAATTTTGGTTTTGAATATGATCTCTCTCGTCTATAAGTTGAATTGCAGAGAAATCTACATTACCATAATTATCTTCAGTACTTTTAAGGTAACAATCAGTGTCTTTGATTGCGAATAATTGTGTCTCATCTTTTGTAATAGAAGAGGTAGATGCACAGTTAGAATTTTGAAAGTACACAGGCCTATTATCGAACTCATTTTCAGTAAATAACGTTTCATTTTGAACGTTAACAGACTTTGCATTTCTCATAATCATTTCTGTTCTATTCTTAACGCATTTTACTTTTGTTTGAAACATCATGTATAAATTTTCTACAAAAAAAAAAATATAAAAATTAAAACCTCGTTAAATATCGTTGAAATTATTGAAACAAAACAGAGTTATAATTGCTAGACTAGAAGTGTAAAAATGAGTCAACAGAGTTAAATAGTATTTATGGTTATAAACTACAATGTAAAACGATCCGGTATTCGTATTGCAGTTTGAGGTTAACCTATGGAAAATTTGCGCCAAAAATAATATAATACTTTGTAGGCAATACAGTTTTGCACATGCGGTTAAAGAAGTAATTGTGCATATCGATGGGTTTTTGACAAAACATCGTAAGCGACAATATTTTCATTTTTAGCTTTTTTGGTTCTTATGGTAGCTTATGTTAAACTACAGCTTCGCAGAAAACATCGTGTGTGAATTGTTTCGTATTATGCGTAAACTAAATGTTTTAAAACATCGTAAGCGCCCACTTTTATTGAAAATAGCTATGAAATATCGTAAGCCTACATCATATACTGGCAGACAATCGTAAGCGCCATAGAGTTGCGTCGGTTACGTTGCACTTTTAGGCGCTTAAGATAATTTTTTCGTCCCATAAAATTAAAGGCGGATTATTATTTTTGTTTTCGTGTTATATTTCCGGTATCAAGATGGAACATTCCGATTTTGTGTGTTGGAAAGCAACCGCGCAAAATGTGTTGCTAATCCAAAAGCAAAAAAAAAAATCAAATGATATGAAATCGAAGAAAGTGGCCTCGAAGAAAGTGACATCGAAGGATACAACATCGACGGATATGATATCGAAGGATACAACATCGACGGATGCGACCTCGAAGGATGTGAAACAATTTCAAATCAGTAAGGTCAGAATTGCTTGTTTCAAAAAAGGCGAAGACAACATTAAACTGAAATATTCTTATTCCGACGACGCCGAAGAGTTGATTTTACCAATTATTGGATCAGATAAAGGTTGGTTGCTATGCGTTTTTTTTTAAATAACGAAAAGTAGTCCTGTTGTTTCTATTTTTAGCTAAAAGACCCGGAGTTGCTCCAAAAAATATCGAGTCCCTATACCCTTCACCATTAAAAATTTTCACTTTAAAATATAAAAATCTGATGGAACTATGTGAAAAGAATGTAATACCACAATGTTTTGTGAATGAATACAAAAATTTAGGTTGCAGCAGCGATATTCCAGATACATTAGCAGAGACTGATGAGGAAGACGAAGAGGACATAGGAGACAAAGAAAATTAAGAGTGGCGGCGCCGTGTGTAAAAACATGACGTAATTCGACAATTTGTCGTACATTCCTAAATCTATTCAAAAAAATTTTTGATAAGCTTTTAGAAAAAAACTCTATAGAATGTTTTTCGGCCATTGAAAACTCAACAAATTTTTTTTTTCTTCACACGAGAAAAAAATACTTTCTTTTTAGTTTCCAATAGCCGAGCCACATTCTATCGAGTTTTTTCTAAAAGCCTAGTAAAAAAATTTTTGAATCGATTCAGAAATGTAGGAGAAATTGTCGAATTACGTCATGTTTTTAAACAAAATTCCGCCCACCTTAAGAATAATTGGATAATTGTATCTGTTTTGTTTTATTTTAGGTGTATTTTCATTTAAATCAACTTATAAATTTAGCTTTTGTATTTTACATTAAATAAATCCTCTGAAAGTTTGCACTTACGCTTTATTTTTTACTAATGGATCAAACCAATGATCCGAATAAAATATCGTATGTATATATTAAGCGACAAATTTCAAAAAAAATGTTTCCGACATAACATCTTAAACAGCAAAATTAAATTGAAAATTTGTGTTATCATTAATTTAATTTCAGTATTAATTTGTAATGACGAACAAAATCGTTATACAAAATTTAGTATAGTTACAACTTAGAAATACAATTATATTTAAAAAAGTCTATTCCTGTAAAATTTGCGATCTGTCGCTTACGACTTTTTGTCAAAAACCCATCGATATAATTAACAAAAGTTCCCTTATTTATTATATTTAAAAATAAAATAAAATGGAAATTGTACTTACAGAATAACAGTGAAGCACACAAACGTCCACCACACTTATCGTAAGTTACACAATCTCCCTCTAAGTCAGCGTTCTTTGCGGCACTTACGATCCTCTGGCGGGGACTGACTCCTCAAAACGTGCTACTTACGATAATTCTGCCACTCTGCCTATTACAATTCTGTTACTTACGATAAAATGTATACAGTTATTTAACCGTCAAACATTTAAATACATTTACAATACTCTGCCAGGATGTGTATTTGCGTAGTATACTTATACGATATATACATAAACTCATTTTTATAGAAAATGTCACTTACGATAGTTTGGTAAAAAGGCATCGATATGACATTGAATGATGAAGAGTTAGATAATGGCTACTCAGTCGTAGGGGGCTTTGTAAATTTTTTTAAAAACGCATATACTTCAGATGCTGATGACTAGATGTCCTTGATGAGACATTATCAAATATAAATGCAAACACTATAAATATTAACGCTCCCACTGAAGGTGATATTTTAAAACGCATAAGAAGACTAAAGCCAAATATGACCACGGGTCCGGACAATATTCCAGCTTTCTTAATTCGTGATTGCGCTCCCCTATTAGTAGAACCTCTGAAAATAATTTTTAACCTTGCTGTGCGTTCAAATACAGTACACGAAATTTGGAAAGTTTCACGTATATGTCCCGTTTTTAAAAAAGAAATTTATATGATATAGAAAATTATCGCCCCATAACAATTGTCTGTAATTTTATTAAAGTACTTAAATTTTACATCCATGATATATTATACAGTCACGTGAAAAACAGTATTAGTGTACACCAGCAAGGTTTTATGAAGGGTCGATCGACAACTACAAACTTAATGTGTATGACACAGTATATATCGGAGGTTTTGGATGATCGAGGTCAAGTTGACGTAATTTATACAGATTTCTCCAAGGCCTTCGATAGGCTCACTCATAGTATATTGGTCCTTGAGTTAGATAAATGCGGTCTGTCACAGAATGCACTGAGCCTTTTCAAATCCTATCTCTCTGATCGATTACAATACGTATCGTCGTTGTCGTTTTAATACATCCTATGCGCATAATATATAGTTTTGAGAAAAACGAGAAAAACCGTTTTTAGGTTTACATTTTAGATATTATAATTTCTCGTATTTTATTTTATTCACCCATATTTGTCTAAATATCTGTATTACAAAATTACTTCATATTTTCATATTATTTTGGGAAAAAAATTGATTTAAATGCTTCTATATGTACATAGGATGTATTCATTGCTTATTTTGGTTACATAGGATAAATTATTGCTAGGTAGTAAAACAAGATTTTATTACAAAAATAAAAATGTTTATCGAATATTACGTACCTACCTAATACCTACTATACATTATTTTTTATTATTTTTATTATCTGGTTTAAAAACAAGGCTGTCATACAAGGCATGATGCGGTTCTTCTATTATAGCCTTCATTTCTTGAAGATGACGGTACTTGGATTCATTTATTGGCACTGGGCCCTTAAATAAATCGGGAATGATGGAATTGGCATCGGGATTAGTTTTTTGGAAAACTATGTTTCTCCTAGTTCTTATATGTTCGGATAACGCTTTATATTTATCTGTGTGTCTTAGTTTGTACATTATCGAACCATCAGGTTTGTATAGCAACGCCCTAATATCCACTACTACCGGATCACCAACTTTATTACTCGGTCTTATTGACTCCAAGTTAGTATTTTGCATTTCAAAGTTGCGAAAAAATTTATAATCCAAGACTTTGACTTTATATGGATTTTGCGGCCTAGCTATCCTCATTAAGGCAACATAATCAGACGGTGAAATAATTGGAGGTTTAAAGTAACTTTCTAAAGTAGCATGCACGCTATCAACTTCCATCATCGTGTGACCTTTTTCCAAAAACAATTGTTATCGATTTCCTTTTGGTTAAATCTCTCATACTGCTACGCAAAATCTTATTGCGATTTTGATAATTGCAGCCATCGGAAATGAGCATTACTTGTTTTACTGTACCGGGAATATCAGAAATATAATCTGTAATGCACGACGTGACCTCGTTACTTGATACGCCTCCATTACCTTCATGCCAAACGTAAATAGTTACATTACTAGTTCTGAAATCGTACACAGTAAAATTGTGAACTTGAAGCTTCGGTTTATAGTTACCTGGGACGCATTTGATTTTAGACATAAGAGAACACTTTGTACGTCACGTCCATTGTTATAACTAACTTTTCATTACTTGCACTGTTCTTGGCTGCGTTTTTGGCTGCCCAAGCTTCTTTTTGTTTTGTACAGTGAATAGTATAATCCTATTCACTTACATAACCCACTTGATGTCCAATACAAACATCACATTGGTCTTTGCGAGGCTTGTGAATACGAATATTTTCATCATCTAAAATTTTTTCGAATAAAGTTCTACCGGCATTTTTACAGTTATTACAAATACACCATTCTTTATATACATTCCACACCTAAATGTGGACTCAATGTAAACTTTTTTAGTAGATGCTCTACAATAATGGCTTGGAACTTTAGGGAGTTTACTGAGCCACAAGTGAACATTTTCTCGGACTGCTTTTCGCGAACACATAGCTTTCTGTATAATTTTTTTGGCATCTTCTACATGAGTACCTGGATTATCTTCTATATCAGGACCTGGTGGATTAGCTTTGCTTCTCAATACCTATTTTTTAAAACAATTTTCACCTATTTCAAGAGTGTTTATAAAAAAATTTCGACAAACTTTTAATCTGTCTCCGAGAAGACATGCAATTGTTAAAGGTTTAAACGATCTCATTGAAGCTGATTTAGTACAAATGATTCCTTGTGCAAAGGTAAATAGAGGTTATCAATATATCCTTGTTGTTATAAATGTGTTCAGTAAGTTTGTATGGGCACAACCTGTTAAAAGAAAAAAGGCAAATGATGTAATGAACGCTATGATTTTTTTTTTATTGGACATGAAGACCCTACCAAAGAATTTTCAAACCGATATGGGAAAAGAGTTCTACAATAAAGAAATTAGGGAATTAATGCAGAATTTTAAAATTAATCATTATAGTAGTTACTCAGATTTAAAAGACAGTGTAGTGTAGTGGAGAGTGTAAATCGCACATTAAAAAACAAGATGTGGAAACAATTCAGTTTGCAAGAAAATTATAAATGGGTAAATACTTTACCACCAATCGTCTTAAATTACAATAATACTAAACATACAACAACTAATTTCAAGCCGCTGGAAGTCAAAAAGGAACTTGAGAAGCAAATATTAGGAATTTCATAGTCATTGAAAAACTCAAGGTCGTGGGGTTAAGGTTGATGGGTCAAGGTTGCCTCCCCTCATTTATCACTAATGTCTAGCCGTCACCCCGGAGCACCCACGAAAGTAGCCGAAGTTGACTGCGTTCTCCGAGTGTGACAGCAATTTAGCTCATTGCTTATATTAGTAGTATTGTAACGTTAACATCACCTCGGAGCACTCGGAGGGAAATTAGGCTAATTAAATAAAAAATTATCACAGAACAAAACTATATTCTATTTAAAACAAAATTAAAAAATATGTATTCATTATTAAATATTTTTAAAATCATACTTCATCCGAGACTTCATAAGAAACCACAGTATTATCAACCATCAGTAAATTTATTGCAATTATATCTTTTTCGTCCTGTGTAGGGAGGCTGTAGCGATTGTTTGAGGATTTTTTTTCTTTTCTTTTTAGTCGATATAAAGTTTCTTTGTGGTTTTATTGGCAACTTTCTTTTGTGACCACTAATTTGAGGAAGTTGATTCAACTGTTCGCTTTTCAGTGATAATAAAATTGGTTTTAATGGTAACAAAGCTTTCTCAACTACTCCGTACCCTTCAGTATTTGTAACGTCCTCCAGAATTTCATCAAATTTTCTTTTTAGTGATGCTTTTAAAACTTCAATTTCTTCCCTGTTACAATGTTTCTTCATTTCAGTAGTTTTTGTAGTTGTTAACTCACTAAAAATTAAAATGGTTTTAATAACACGTGCAAACCAATAGTAACGCAGGAAGTCGTTTTTTACTAAGGAAATAATTCTCAGAAAAGTTAATAAAACATAATGAAGGCAGTTTTGCCCGATATTTCACTTTGGATGCAAGTAGGTTGCCACAAATATTCAACTTTTCATCGTGATGATAAAAAACTTAACTTTTACATTTTACAATTACCTGACAATTAACTGATGCTCTTCTTGTCTTGGATCAATCGACGCCGACGTAACTAATCTTTGATCATCGACAGCATCTCCTTGTATTACAGTAGACACCTGTGGTTGCTTAAAATATTGGCATAAGAGATGGATATGCTTACATAAGTTCCACTTGATTGAGTTATCAGGGCAGGAACATGTATATGAATGTAAACAAACATCACATTCTAAACATTTTAAGTCACATGTACATGATGAATTATTTTTTTCTATTTTGTAAAATTCTTTTCCATGAGTTATTAAATTCCAGTACCCAAATTTGATATTCCTTAAGGAGAGATGCTGCCTTGTGCCGATTTCTTAAATTTGCCAACTTGCTTGAAATTTTTCCTAAAATAATAAATTTGTTAATTAATTAATCTATAAAAAACGATAAAACGATAATTACCTTTATTGTGAGTAATTACTCTTTCAAACAGTTTGTCTCTTAAAAACTTCATAATAGCACAGATGGCCTTGTGTAGTCTTTTTCCAATTTTACCTTTCAAGTAAATGTATTTAATGGTTCTATGCATCCTTTCTAGGTGCATGTTCGTATTTAACCCTAAATGTATCCTATGTGAATAGGCCCATGACTTCACGTTTTTCAAATAATATGTTTGAAAATAAGTACCAAAATCGTTAAGTTCGAGATCGTTTATCATATATGTATTAGCTTGGTAAATCATTCTATTAAAAGCTGTGTTATCTCGTTCTTCCATTAATGTTCTGACAATTTTATATGCACAAGCTTGCTTATCAGAATTTTTTATTTTTTCTTTTATGTTTTTCCTCCATGCTCTGTCTGTGTGCCATGAACAAAACAATCTAAAAGAAACTGGCCCCATTACATCGCACCATGCATTATATATAATACGATTCAGCTAAGTCGGCCATAAATACTTTCGGTTTTAGATCAAAACAAATACTTTTAAGAAGAGCGAAAACAATGTTAAAAACATCTGCGTATGTTCGATTACTAAATATAAACATGCAGGGAAATCCTTCCCTCATTTCATCCAGAATCAATAGCGTGGTTAACTCGAAATTGTAGGCATTGGTGCCATGAGTACTGTCAATACAAATGCAATCTTTTCCGAATTTCTTTAAGATATTCAGTTGGACATCATTCATAATTACAAGCAAAAAATCATCTTTTTGTAAGCCTGACAGACATTCTCCTTGCCTTTTATATATTCTAACTACTGAATCATTACTATTTTGTTTCATTTCTGTTACCCAACTTTCTACACTCACAATGTCAACTTTATGGCGGACCGAATCGCTGTGCAAATTATACGTGTTTTCAATATTAAATAAATCCTTTCTTGTTAATAAATGGATCCGTTCTAAAGTTTCTCCGGATATGCTATCTCTTACCGTATTTAAAATTTCGTCAAATGGAATTTTTTGGCTTATTTTTGCAGCGATTTCTTCTTGTTCGCTTTTGGAAAGTGTCATTCTCCCAAGATCCATTACATGAGTACTTGTAAAATTGACCTTAACGTGTCCAGTATAGTATCTTTATTCTCAAACACATTTAATTTAGCTGGACAGTCATCATTTATTTTATTACTTCATCGGTAATAATGAATAACTGTATTGTTACTCTGTTTTGTTCGATACTTAATATATTTGGAAGTAGTAGCTTTTTCCATATTTCTTTTCCACTCTTCAAAACTAATATAATTGCTGAATCCAATTTCACTCGTTCCCATCATGGACAGAATTATAATGACCTATCATATGTTTTTTCTCGCAATGATAACTGCACATTACACATTTTATTTGAGGTAAAATTTTGTTAACAGCTTTATGTTTCCTACTAATGTGACGAGTTAAATTAAATTTCTTTTTAAAATTCTCACCACATTCAAAACAAGTAAATTGAACTGTTTCAACATGAACTTCTTTTAAGTGTTTTGACAAATTGCACTTTAACGTAAATTGTTTTAAACAAATATTGCGCTTTATTGCACAGTCACCCATTTTCGCAGACTCGATCATATGACTAATAACACAAATAACCAACTACAGATATTTAACGCAAATGACGGCTAATTGGCACGGTCACGTGATACTGACAACTTTTTGCTTCCAACCAAGAGATGTCGCAGTCTATAGAAATTGTAATAATAAGGTTTTCAAACAATTTTCCGATAAAAGAATGACTACGATTTTTTTTATTTTTTCCGTTTATTTTGGTACCTCAGGTGGCTTTGCATCTGTGGTGGGCGAATGTGTATAAATTTGACGGTCATAAATATTTAAAGTTCCAACCACCAGAGGCACGTCAGATTTGGTCCCGTTCGAATGTACGTTCGTTGAGGATCTATAGAGGCGAGTAGTTTGTGACTAATAAAAACAAACGATAGAAAGTAAGCTTAGACAAGTCAGCTCTCCGAGTGTGATGTGAGACAAAACAAAATAACTAAACATCACACTTGGAGAACTCAGTCGTCTTCGTATTCTTTCGTGAGTGCTCCGGGGTGGCGGCTAGACATTAGTTCATTTATCTACGGCTATTTCATACTACTTTAAGATACACATACGATGTTATTATATCTCACAATTTTGGTCATATGGGAAAAATTTAGCGTATGTAACATTTAGGTTATTTTTTATTAAATTAATGTTATTAGTGCAAAAAGAAACTAATATATTTGACATTACATTAACATTGAGACACTATGGTATCCTACAGACTTTAAAATGGCAGAACAAATACAAGTTAAAATTATCAGTTAGTAGTCTTAATTATTTTTTATTTCGTCTTCGTCATTAGTCTCAACCAAAGTATCTGAAACATCAGCCTTGGCCACAAAGCATTTGTATTCGTCCCAAAATCGTTGGGGTATTACTCGTTTTTCACGCAGCTCCATGAGATTTTTAAATTTTATTTCAGAATTACCCAAAGGGGACGAATAAAGAAGATCTACTGCTTTCGATGCTTTCTCTGATCTTCTACCTAATAACTAAAAGTAGTTTAACTTTAACTCAATAATTATTGAGTATAGAGCATTTAGATGATACAAGAGACATTGGTAACATCATTGTTTCTGCAGAATCGAAATAAGAATATTTTATGTTTATACTATCTTCCCCTTTTTTAAAATGTGCTATTCTCAGTTGACATTTTGAATTTCCGTCCATCGATTGTTTTATTTATACTACTTGGTGAAACACTTTGTGCAGTTGTTTTCCAATCTACAAAGTCAGAGTGCTTCATAGGGATAACTTCAAATGGTCTTGGGTGAACCTGTCGCCTACGGTTAAAAAGAATAAATTGGACAGCCGAAAACTGGAGGGCACTTAGTACACCTATCTGATTAAGTTACCAATTACATATTTATTTAATGGGTGCCAGCAATCGGAACCAAAATTCAACCGTGGCTAGTTGACTCCCAGGGAGAGTTTGTAATGAGTTCCAATCGCAACCTACAGCCGTGGAGGTTATACAGTTTGTATCGCACCGTCAAAGAAGCTGAAGGCTGGATAATGAAAGGTAAATGAGACTACTTAGACAAAACTTGACGTGTAAACGTTACTGTGGTGACGGAAACCTCAGATTAGTTGAACAAGAAGTGGTAGTAGATAACAAAGAAAAGTGTCTATTAATCTGTGGTAATCCCACAGGTTCCCATACCTGTGTGGAAATAGCTTGAGCGTTGTAGGATACGCGGTAAGTGGTAGGTAGAGTAGAAGTATCAACGGGTAATAGCCGGTATCCTCTACAGCAGGAAAACCAGATTAAAAAGACGATAATTAAGAATCAAAGATAAGACTGATAAATCCGCACATATGATTATATGTTTGTTGATTGTGAAAAGACCCCCAGGTAATGGATGATTAATAATAGCGTAATTCAAATATATCGGTTAGTATATTACGTGATATAAAAATAACAATGTACAATGAATCAGGGTATCAAACTTGTACGAATGATATAAAAATAGAATTTGGTAAAATTAGAACAATGATAAACGCAAGCTTTAAATAAAATATGTAAAGAAACGGTAATTCTGGAGGATACCGACTTTAGGTTTTTTCACGGTTTTATGGTTGGTTCATGTAGTATTCATTATAAGAAGTAATTTGTTGTAGCCCTCTTATGTGCTACGTGCACCGGCAGCTCTTCGTCTGGTGGTCTTAGGCCGGGGTAAGGAGTTGATTTTTCTGGTTAGGGTTTGTTCTTAATGGGGGCGCCACTTAGTTTTACTAAACTAAGAAAATTTATAGTATTTGCCAATTCAGCTGGGCAAAACAAAAATGAGATTTGTGAATTAACAAAATAAAAAGTCGTGAAGCGTTATTTTTTTCTAAAATATATTTAAGTTTTAGACTACAGTAAGGCAAGCTCAAAAAAGTATAATTCAGGTACTTATATAAGATTCCGCATGTGTATCGACAATTTCACCTCCGATAGTAGTACTACGCACGGTTACACGATAAGAAATCTAGTTATTTCAAATAACTTACACCTGGGGATCTTAAATGATAAAACAGTAAAGTTAACTATTACTTAACAATTCATAGTGATTCTAGATCACTCTAGCTAGGTTATAATTGAGAATTATAATAACCAACAACAATCTTCCCTCAAATTGTCCAATAGATGTTATAGTGGATAAACAAAATTGGTTAGCTCTGACCTTTTGATAATATCCTCGATTAAACTGAAACCTGGCAGCCCTTGGCGAGACTAAGGACGTCCCCAGAAATTACTGCTTCTGCCCTCATTATTACTCGCGCTTTTCTCCAGTAAGAGGGTTGTTCGTGTTTTCCTTCGGCAAGGTGAGACAGGGTGACTTCTACTCTATTCCACTCAGCAACTTCTAATACCGTAAAGGTTATTATTTCCTCCCTTATTTTCCGCAATTAGATAAGGCCGTCGGATCTGAAATGGAATTTTGCTTAATTTCGTCTACCCCGGTAAGTATTCAACTATCATCAAATACAGTATAAACAGGAATTCTACTTCAACAATGTAAAACGTACCTTTAGTTGTAAATAGCCTTATTATCACTAATTTAATAATTGCGTGAATGCATTAATTGTATTAAACAGATTCGCTATGGCGACAGGAATCAATCTCTCGTCTTTTCTACAAAACCTCATCGAATCCACCTTCGATAAAAATCCTCATTGAAAAACCGTTCTTAATTATAAATCGAATTCCGCGCAAGTGACACCGCTGGGCCGGCGCTGCGATTAATATTCCCATTCCCATATTATTCGTGCTTCCTATATGCAACCTAATATACCCAGAGAGTGTAAGTACCGCTTCGGCCTACTTTATTGAATTAATCCTACGAACGTTATATCTAAAATTTCTACGCGGTGGTATTGAAAATTCCATTAATAATGTTACATTGTGTATATCGAAATGTTGTGCAAATGAATAGTAACCCCAGAAATTGACGGGATCGTGGAGCGAATAGGGGTGCTGGGTGGGGTAAATAACGGTAGAGGAGACGGCCGACAATATGAAATTTGGCTTATTGTTGCATATTTTTGTACTTGCGAGAAGGGCAAGGAAAATTTTCTGGATATTGTTGGGTTTGTTGAATGTGGGCAGGTGAGGGAGGGGGTACGCAGCTATGTGAAAAGGTACTTACATTATTGTGTTGTTGCTAATGTGGTAGAGATGGATAAAGTGTCCCTGCAGTTTTCCAAAATTCGTGATACCGCCGCCGATGGTCCGGATACCGAATTTTGAATAAGCACTCGCACACATACCCGTGATAATGGTTTTTTCTCCGTCCAAAACGCGGCACCAGTTTTCGCACTTCCACCCACATTCTCTCAATGTTTTGTGTATGTACCCCAGTGTGGGGGTCTACGAAATTTAGATAGTGATTGACTGTCAGGTGGTTGTAGTTCTCGTTGCCTAATGAGTCGTAGGCCTTCCAACCGTCGCTGTGTACCGTCGTACCCGGTAATATCCGTTTTTTAATTATACCCGTTAGTGTTGCGGCATCTCGGTGTTCTACTGCCTTGAGGAAGAATCGTTTTGTTCCTCGCTCAATCCCCCCGAACACCCATTATCCCTCCAAATACCGTCCGCGGTTATATTTTCTCTTGCCGATTTTGGTCTCGTCGATTTCCACTGTTTTATTTGGTCCTCCAATGCTCTCACTATTAAGATCGGCCCAGTGAATGAATACCTCTCTTATGAAAGAGAAATAGTCGGTAATTGTTTTCTTCTCGAAACCAAATTCCCTCTCCATGAAGTGGAAGCGTGGCGGTGACATTATCAAATAATGGAACACGAACCTGGCAACATCCGACACTGACATTTGATTTTCTCGAAAAATGTACCTTTATAACATGTCACAGCTATGTTGCACCGTCTATTGTTTTTTCGTTGCTTTCGTTTTTGGCACCGAAATGTTAATCTCCCCTCCTTTAATGTAGGTGTTAGCAAAGAACCGCACTTGGGGCATTTGTAATGGCAGGTAAGGACGCCATGGCGATAAAAAATGGCAGCAACGTATCCGTGTTGAGGAAATGGTAAATGTCTAAGCAGGTCACTTCACATTGTTCGCAGGTATTAAAATCACACTGTGAAGCAGTTGATGTAGAAGGCAGAATTGCGGTGGACATGTTGGTATTAATAATTAATATAGTATCTTATTAATAAACACAGTAAGAAATGCTAAATAGCTCTCACGAAACAAAGAACGAAAGAACTGAAACACTTGTCTAGGGTACGCACCCGCACCCACAACGTAATTTTTAGTGTAGCCAATGGGATTCAATCGATTTGTTTATTTTAATCTCGACCCCAGTTAAACCACTGCCGAAGTACAGTTAGCATTATAGTTTATATGAAAATGTAATGTCAAATCGTGCTTGAAATGTCAATCAAACGGTTAATTATAATTGTAGGGGAACCCCAACAATGAGTTACCTGAATCAACAGGTGTTATATTTTGTTAAGTAGCACAGTGTTGCCAGTGTTCATAAGACGTAGTGTACCGAAAGTGTGAGGATCGTGTTTCACAACGGAAATGCCGCCACGGGATGCAATTTTGTCGTGGAATGTTTTCTGTGACATTATAAGCAACATTCCTAGTAAAATTGAGAGATTATTACGTCAGAAAATTTTGTTTTCACAGTTATGCGGATCGTTGTTATATCGCCACCTTTTGTTTTCAACTAGAAACGATGATGTGACGTACAAGTGCGTGCAATGTCGATTTGAAGATGGCGGGTGCACAGTGTAAACAGTGAATGGCGAAACTTTATGATTTTTTGTGGGGTTATACAGCATTTGCACAACATTTAGTAGGTGAAAAATTGTTACGGACGTAACCTGTGATACGTGAGTATTTTTAAATTTTTGCTAGCATAGAAGTCGGTATCCTCCAGAATGACCAAAGAAACAACCAAGGAAATAATATAACGATGCGAAAATGTCTGAAATGAATATATACCAAACGACAGTGGCGGCGATAAGGGTTTGGGAGCTCCCTCGCGAAATGGTCTTTTATCATAATTATTATATACATATTTAACCAAATACATTATAATTATTTAAAAAGATATTAATAGTGCAAAAACTTACTAGTAGAAAACCAACTAGCTTGACTTGCCGAAACGTCGTTGCTTTAAAGTTAAAAATTTAGCCGCACATTGTCTTAAGTTTAGTTGCTGGGCATGTTCATATTCAATACTCATAACTGCCAAGTCCCTTAGTCTACTCGCATCCATAGTACTGCGCAAATAGGTTTTAATTAATTTTAATTTTGAGAATGATCTCTCGGCAGAAGCCGATGTAACAGGTAAAGTAAAGAATAATTGAAACAAAGAATAAACATCTGGAACACTGCTTAAAATGCATTGGTTTTCGTCTTTAAAATATTTTGCCGTCGTGAATGCTGTTCTTATTTCGAATTTCCTTGCTTAAAACTGTTTTAGAACTGATTAATTGTGTTTTGTTTAATATTTTTTCTGAACATTTTACAAGTTCTTCACTGGGCAGTTCAACGAGTCGGGATGGAGTTAGAAAAGAAAAATATTCCACAACTTCAGTCATGCTGGTATATCGTGCCGATAATTGATTAATTATTATATCCAAGGTTTGAACCTGAATTTGAAATTTTCTTAAAGAATTTTCTATTAAAGTGTCAGCAAGTTCATCAAAAAGTTTCTTCGCTTTTTTTCGCTTCCAAGTGAGCTTTGGTTCAATATTCCAAGATTTTGCTAAGGAGCAGGCTTCCTTTTCCAGGTCATTAAAGTTTTCTCTCATTTTTATTAAATTGTCTTGCGTAACTGATTAAGTCACATGCTCGGCCGATGTCAATAGTTGAGCTATGAAACTAGATTTATATTTTCAAGAACTTTACATTGAAAACTGTCTATTCTGTTTTTCATTAACGTTGACATATCTAATACAAATACTCAATTGGTTCTTTTTAGAAAAATCTTGGGTGGTGTCAAGAATAATTGTGAAGAAAAATGGGCCTCTAGAAATTTCCGCAATTATTTCTTGCTTGACAGCATTTGCCATGAGAGAAATCATTTCATTTTGTGTATCGTGATGCAAATATTTATTACGAGTTTTTGTATTTGTAATGTGAGACTTAAGTAATGGGTCATACCTTGATAACAGTTCGATAAAATTTAAATAATTACCACTTTCTGCTCCTATTTCTGTAATATTTTCATGATCTCCTCGGAATGGTAAGCTGCAAACTGCTTAGGTCTTGTTACGCCTAGAAGTCGTATTATTATTTGTTTGATATTTTCATTAGATTCATCCAATAAATTTTTAACTGTATTACTTTGCTGCCAATGTGCGCAAGTCGTACATGCACGAAGATACGTTGCACTGCCTTGATGAACTTAATTTTTTTACTAAGTCCTTTCCAGTCACGGACGTTTCCATAGCACCAAGTACAGTGATCATTATCGGCAAAAAGCCAACACGGTTGACAGTAGAGCATCCAAAATTATGGACTAACAGAGCCAAAACCTTTCGATATTTTGTCCAGTTTTTGTAGTAGTGTAATAATAACTAGAGGTAAATGATCTTCTTGTATCGTTATTTTTAGGAAATGAACCTGAAGGCCTGTTTGGACCTGAGGCTATATATAATGTTTCGTCTTTCATCATCGGAAAGTTTTTCAGAAAATAATGCCCTGTCCGTACTAAATGAACTGCTGTCCGTGCCATAACTGGTACTTTTTGACGTGACTACTAATTGTTCATTGTTCGAATCGACCGAAGCTTCCAAATCTAATTCACTAGTGAAATTTTGTACACTACTTTCTAGTGGCGGTTCCTCAGTTTTTACAGTGGGGAGGCAGGGGATAGGCCTGGGAGATTCCGAGGGGCGGGAGGTATGCACAAGTGCGCCACGATGAAAATTTTGCGAAAATTCAAGGTCAACTTTTAAACTTTAAACTTTACCATTACACAAATATTAGTAATTTTCTCTTCATGTTAGTCAGTATAATTTGTTTAATGATAAGTATCAAAGTATAAAGTAAAAAACAAATTCTACCGTCCAGCAAGAACCAACGTGGAGGTCTGAAGTATATCTTGCCTGGGAGGGATTAATATAATAATAATAATATGGTACAAATGCTACCACAATCAAAATAATTATATAGTAATATGAAATAAATAATGTTGGGATGTGCGAATTAATTAGGCCTTTTGGTAGTGAATTGCAGCTTTATTTTTGAGAACTGGATGGTTATAATTTTGGACTTGGAAAAATAGCTTAAAAAATAGACGTATATGTTTAACTAGGTGAAGTATAAAATATGAATCTCTTTTGTTGAACGCTACAAACAGTTTTGTAGAGCCAACTGCCCCCCTGCTTTGTCACAGCGTTATTAGTTTCGACCAGTAATACGTAAAACATAACAAGCTCCAATGAAATTAAAGAAAAATGAGTGCTAATGCTTACTTACAACGCGCCAGCTAGTTGCGAAACCAGGGAGTCAGCAGAAATCTAATATCATGTATTACAACTAATTCTAAATAAAAGAGTATCTAAACAAGTGTGAAGAAATATAAATAAAATAAAATATCAGCGAAATTGAATCGTTAGAACTACATATTATATATACAGGGTGTTTGCTCCTTAACAATAATAAACTCTGAAACCATAACGTAAATAAAAATATTCTCAAATTAAAAATAGTTAAATAATAACAAACTGAAAAACAACACAAATAAAAATATTACTTGGTAGTATACTTACAATCTATAGTAGTAGAATAATTATTGTGGTGGATTTTTAAATTTTAAACAAAAAAGAAATTGAACAAAAAACTACATGTCTAAATGTTTTTGTAAATTGTAGAGTAATACGCAAATAAGCGTTTTATTTAATTCTTTTTTATATTTTCTTAAATATATCTCAGCTAATGTTTAGAATACATTTACATAGATTGTGTGTAACTATTTTTAACAATAAAAAAAGCTGTTTCCTAAGAGAATATGTACTTCAAAATAACCTACTAGAGAAAAGGGGTAAGTGCCATCACTACTACAGAGACAAAGGATTACTCTAGCAGTGTATAGTCACTCACATAAAACAAAATAGGTTGCTAATGCACTCTTAATATAGTTTCATAGAACTGCTTGTGTTTTTCTTGCTCCAGGTAGGGTATCATGTCCATCAGGTTCTGTTTCTTGTCTTCGTTTAGATGTGGCATTTCATATATGTCTTTGTAGACAAAACCGACATTACTACTTTTAACTTTTAGTGCACATATCTTAGAAATTTTCAATTTTTTCTATTGATTAGCGAATCGGCTGTTTTTTGCAAAGCAAAAAAATTATACGGTTTCATCTCTACTACGTGAAAAGGTTCTATAAATCGAGCCGACTTTATTATAAGATTCTTAATATCTTCAGGTATAAAACATGGAGTCACTTTCTTCTTTTTCTCGATTTTGGCAAAATGTCTGTCGTTCTGTAAAAAACTATATCCACTTGTGAGAAACTTCAATGTAATCTCATCAAAACTAACAATCAAGAAATGTCAGCCGACAAATCTGTCATCCCAAACAGCGTGAAATTGAATATTTTTCGACTGCGATGTTGCCGAGTGTTATTTTACGTGCGATTGATTTCCTTCGTATACATATGCGAAGTGCCGTCGAGAATACCATCTGTTGGAAGTGTTCGCAAATACATCACTCGCATTAACACGTATACGCGCATCTGCGAAAGGATGTCAAGAATAGCGCAGCAGAGCAGTTGTCACACCAGATTATTAAATTTCGTTTTTTTGTTACTCCATCATTTAAAACTTAAGTAAACATGACAGTATCTCATTGGCTCCTCTTGCACCTTCAGTTTCATTCTATATGCACATGTACGTTTGATTATTATCTGCGATATGTACGCTAAAGTTGTACATTGATGACTGCCGCATATAGTACATATCAGAGTGGGTTAAGGTAGGAATAAATAAGACTTTTTCGAGGTCCATTGTTATTGTACATGTGTCGCTACCAGGTAGTTTGAGAGAACTGAATCCTCTTTTAAAGTATTGACAGCCTTTTCAGCCTTACGATGATGAAGTTCCAAACGCTGTTGAATATGCAACGGCTCTTTGGCTAATTTTATTTTGCAGTGTAATGTGTCATATGTTTTGCACGTGTCAGTGCGTGGCCTGCGAAAATGTTGATTGGCAAATTCCTCTTTAAAGACCTTTTGATAATATATAATGTATGTGATATATGTAATTGCTTCTTCGGGATATTTTTCAGTCAATGCCTTCTGCAATCGGTGTATATTTAAATCAGGACTCAAGTAAAGTCACTTTTGGATCGCAAATAGTGACTTTTACTTCTCGGGATTGAATTTATATGGTCTATGACCTTTTGACGGTGATATGCGCTATATTTTTTGTGATGTTTTTGTGTTTACCACGCTTATCGTCATATGTAGTAGCGCCTTCTTTCTTTTTCTTTATAAGGACCTCTATTTGTTTTCGCGAAAGCGCTAAGACATCCATGAATGTTTTTCTACAAACGTGCAATGAAGCTCCATATGTTTGAAATATTAATAACTTCCTCTCGTGTGTTAAGGTCTTGCACTCATACTTGCATTTGCAACGAACCTAAATAGGGAGAGAAAAATTAACTATACAACATTACTGGTGAGCATAATATGAAATTACCTCAACATTCGGCGCCAATTTTTCTGAAACACGTTTCTTGCTACGGCTTATATATTGTTCACCAGGTATTTTCAATTTTTGCTGCTCTTGATAAAATGAACCTGTTCCAGAGTTTCATTCATCATGAAGCTAATAAACTAATAAATTAATATAATAATCTGAAAACTACAACCACACTTCAAACTACAAGATTTATAGGTTACGTTACAATGTGGCACTTAGCACCTTTATTAGAACATGGTCACCTGGTACATACTTTTAACAGAACATAAAGCATGGCACTTACCACCTTTTCAGAGGATAAACTGAAACTTGAAAAAATGGCACTTAGCCCGTTATTCATTTCCACTCTTCATTTAATGAAATCCGTCAATCTTTTTGTTTGGCAAAAATATCTATTACTTCGTCATAAATGTATTATTCTGTGTTAGTTCTTTAACAAGCCGTTTTTCTGTTACAAACCGCCCCTAAAATAGGGGTTGTTCGGGTAACGTGCACCTACAAGACGCGGAAAACGTTCGTAGCCCTTACGATTTGAATAGCGTGCGGTCTCAGATTCTTCTGCTAAAATCGTCGTTCTCTAGTTGGAAAAAAAATTAGGAGGGCGTTACTCTTCAATAAAACACCTATTTTACTTAGACCATTCCGGAGGATGGATTTAATACTACCACAGAAAAAAAAAATACTAACATTTGCCAATACGAAAACAGGAAATTAAAATAAAACAGTAATCAAACGATAAAAACTTCAAGGTGCAATATTTAGATTTAAACAATTTGAAAAGACTATAAACACTCGAGGTGCAATATTTATATTTAAAACAATAAAACAGACTATATATTTACGGAGGACCATGGACCGGTACAGAGTGAGCACTTACCCCGTCCTTCTAGGTTTAATCCCCGTATTCCGCAGTGTCACCGGGTAGTCTAATTGCTACCGACGGTGTTCACCAATCACTTTAAAAAACCGCTTCGCGAGCCAAAACACAAAAATTGAATGATTTATATACTTTAACAAAACTTTAATAAATACGTAGGAGAATTTGGAATACAACACTTTGACAACTATTTTTATACTTTTTTAACTTAAATTTCGGACCGTGCCGGAGTTCGACCAAATTCGATGAAGCGGGTGGATCGACTAACTTTCCCACCGTTTTTTAACCAGTAACTCACAACGGCCGTGGGTATCTTATCTTTGCTGAGCAAAGGTCTACGTTACATCCTGTGGAGAACTATGTTCACCCAGAGCTCACTACATTGTCGTTTATAAATTTAGCAAATATAACTTTAATAACGTTTGAATGAAGGTTTAAACTAAGTAATTTTGAAAAGCAAATTTATAATAAAAACAAGATAACATGAGGGGGGGGGGAGGATTATTACACTTCCTTGCTCGATAGTATTTCTAGTAGTAAATGTTCCGATTCGTTTGAGGGCGGAAAAACTCCTTTCTACTGAAGCAGATGTAACAGGAATTGTGACAGCTAAAGTAAGTAATCTATAAAATTCTGTTAGACAAGAAATGAAGTCATTATTATAAATAAATGAAAAAATTTCGGTAGGGGTTTGACAATTTTGAAACAATTCTTTGTCAGCGTATACAGTTGTAGTGCTATTGAATAAAAAAAGGTTATATTGTTCCAATAATGATTCAAATTTATCATTTGGAAATTCTTTTGAATATGAGAGGAAATTATCTTTTCTTATTGAATCGAAAAATTGTAATTTATCTAAATCGGAAAATCTTATCTGTAGTTGATTAATTATTGTATCCAAAATTTCATTGAAAATCTGTTTATAATTCAGTTTTTTCTTGAAAATTATACGATTACTAGGTAAGAGCAATTTCAAAATAATACACAAAAGTACTTACATGTAAATTATTTTGGAATTCATCGGTATCCGTCAGGGGCTTCACCAGGTGTTCCTAGTCCACGGAGAGTAAATTTCTTTTTCTGATTTTCCTAGGGAGTTGTAATTTAGAGTTGCCTTTTGCCGGACAGGGGTTCCACCAGGTGCTCCTAATCCTCCAGCCTAAAATTGGATATCTTCTTCGACGAGGTTCGTAATACGTTTTCATAAGCTGGGGCTCAAATGTTCGATGCAGAGAAAAGTCTTCTGTTTTTTTTGTGAACGCGACGTATCCTACAGCGACTGCGCCAATTTGTTACGTGGCCGAATAAAAAATTAAGTTTTTAAAAACGATTTTATTTCACGCAACAAAGTAACAGTGTTTTTGGTTGAATAATAATCGGTTGAATAAGGCGTTCATTATATTTTCTTCTCGATGCCTAGATTCAAATTTTATGAGACTAAAATTACAATAGATCAATAAAGTATTTTTTAAATATATTGCTTTTCTAACCAAAACAGAGTCAAAGCAACACAATAAGGCGAAAGTTTGGTCTGTCAAAGATATTTCCGATGATATATTTAGAAATTCTATAACTTTATTTATATTTATGACGATAGAATACGTTGAAATTATCGAAACTTCTCATGCTCCTGCTTGTACTATAATCTGGGGATGGATCGTATTCGCATTCAGAAATATCATATTATTTATTTAGGAGTAATTTATTTAGAAGTAATGTTCTGGAATTATCTGATTGTAAGTGTGGTGAGGTGGCAACAAAGGAATAAGGTGATGAATCCGGAAATTCACTGCTTGTTTCATGTGTACAGCTTCTTTAATACGAACTTACAGAAGAAGGTGCAATATAGTATAGTTGGTTCTAGAAGAAGATGACGGTAAAGATAAGGCAGCTGTAGTTTCTTCTAGGCATTGTATTCCTCTTGACGTTTTGCGGATAATTTTTTAATCGATTTCGCATGTCCCAGAAATACTAAATCAAAGTTATCATAGGTCGGATCCTCTGAGTTGTTGCCTTTATTTTTTAAATACAATAAAACCTGTACAACGTGTGACTCATTTTTTCTCCTGTACATTTTCGCTTAGGTGCAGTTTTCTTTGATGGCTGACGGGGAGAGATGTTTGGTCTTTCTTTATTATTTAATCTAGACGGACCTACATCAGAACTGGTTTCGTAATTTTCGATTTCTATTGTCTGATTCTCCACCTGATTATTTGCAGTGTCTACATTAGGAATATCTACATTATCCTCGACATTACCTATAGCCTGCATATTACATGATGTGGGAACAAACTGGAATAATGGTTTGAAACCAGACATTTGAGCAGCCCAAAGACAAGTTTTATGGCGATTAATATTTTTAGCTATATTTATTTATTTGTATTTTCAGGTTCCTTGCTACTCGAGGTTTTTTAACAACGAACGGTCACAGTGATCCAATGGGATTTTCTACCGTGCGCCAAATTATTAATGAAGTCTGTTATGCCCTATGACAACACCTGCATTCTGCAGCCTATTTATATGCTTGAACCTTCCACAGATTTATGGGAAAAAGCAATTTCTGGGTTTGAAAGTACAATGGGAAGCACATGACTATCGAGTACCCTCTTAATAGCAGTTCAAATTATTTTTGCTACTTAAAAATTTCTCTATTGTTTGATAGCCATTGTGGGCTATGACTATAAACTTATTTGTGAGGATATGGCAAGAACAGTGACGGTGGTATTTTTGAAGCTTCTTCTATTGTACAAAGACTCTCCAGTGGATTATTATTGAAGACCCCTTGTGTACTCATTGGTGATGAAGAATTTGCTTTAACACCTTTTTTAATGTGACCGTTCCCTTAGAAACAGGCACGACATGATACTCGAAAAGAAAACTACAATAAGCGCCTATGTCGTGCACGAAGAATAATTGAAAATTCTTTTGGCATATTAGCCCAGAAATGGAGGGTATTTTACAGGCCCTTGGGGAGCTCAAATTAGATATGTCTATAAATGTTATCAGAGCAGCATGTATTTATTCTACATAACTATTTGCGTACGGTAAAAACAGATGCATCTTTCATCTCTTAGGCCTAGGCTACGATACGATCGGTAAGCGGCAAAGCGGTAAAAATACCGAGCGGCAATAGGGTAAGCGGTGCCGGCTACAATACGGGCTGCGATACCCCTGCGGCAGTCGCAATCAGTTCATATTATGACGTCCTCCGAGCGAGTTGTGCAGCCGTTGCTCTTATCGGAAAATACATTGCGATTGAGAATGTGTTTGTTACATCGACGGAAAAGAAAGTTTGGCGTGCATCCTATCAATAAGTACAGACATAGATATGGAGAATATCACCACCTTTTCAGCGAGTTAAGAAAATACAAAACTCGGTTTTTCCAGTATACCAGGATGTCTATAGAAACTTTTGATTTTCTGCTACAAAGGCTAACACCCCGTTTGCAGAAGAAAAGGATTGGTCTTCGATATCAAATTTCGCCAGAAGAGCGACTAAGCGGTAAGTAAAACCTATCATGATGTTGTTCTAGGCTACTCGAAGAGCGTTATGTTTCCTTGAGCCTATAGTTCATATGAAATTTTATGAGTAAATGAGGCAATGGTCACTAGGAAACATGGATCACAGTGACTCAAGAAAGTGGATATTGGTGAAATAAAATTCTAGCATTTTATATGAACAGTTTTTAATGAAAATATATTCTATATATAACAACTAACTGAAGAACCAAAAAACTCAAAACTGTAGAGGTATGAAAATCCTAATATTCCGTACGCAATGCAGTGGCACATTCCGTGAAAATATTAATGCCTGGTGTCTGCAAAGTGGTCTACTGAGGTTCTGAATGCTGTTCAGTTTCTAACTGCCTGTTTGAGGAATAACCATATCGCTGAAAACTAGTGTGACTCACTTGGGCAGGCGGTGGCGGAGAGATATGGGTGGGAAAGCAGTTAGTTGATTCTTCAGTGGTATATCCATAAGGCGATGAAGAGCCCTCGTTTTGGTTAGAAAGATGAGCATGAGTTATATTATTCGTATCGCTAAACTCATGTTGTTTGTAGGCTCTCAATACTGAGGTCTCCAGTTCTGATCGCAGTTCCAGTTTTTCCAAAGGATTTAGTTTTTGCATAAATGGTAATAAACTCATCAAGAAATGGAAATCATCATTTTTCTCATGTTGTCCCTGCATTACCACAATGGCGTCTAATTTTCTTTCCTCCAGCTGTAAAAGTTGTTTTTCCAAGTTGCTTTTGATTGAAAACCTGCAGATCTGTGAGGTCGAGCGAATCCGTGTTCCGATTGGTTTGGCGTTGCAGCAAGTCGTGTTGGTGCTGGTGTAGGGACATTTGCTTCTAAATCCGGTTGTGGGGTTGCTGCGTTGGGAGTATCATGATCACCTCCATCTATAGGTGGATCGGAAGTGTCTTCGTCGTGAGTTTCAGTTTCATCTGCCTCGTCTTGAGATAAATTCCCGACTGTACGACTTGGAAGAACAACATCTCGAGTGAAATGCATAAATTCAAAAAATTGCCATTTTGGCTTTGAAATAGCACCTCCTGCTCTAGATTTAGGTTGTGGTAGTTGGACCAATTTACGATATTTATCTTTCAAATTTTTCCACTTTTTTTTGGCTGATACTCCTGAAACAAAAAATAGTTGTATGTAGTATACTGGTTGTTATTTATGTATGTGTATATGTATGGTGTTCCATTAAGGATATACACCGGCTATATCTCGAAAACCGCTTCAAGCAGTGTACATTACACCACATGCGCAAATATTTATTTAAGTGTACCTATTTAGTAAAATTATATTATGTTATTATTATTCTTATTTGATTTTAGCACTTCTGTCTTTTATTAGGTTCTTGGCTACAGGAGCAACATACAGACACCTAGCATTTGAATTCAGGCTTGGCAGAATTACTGTGAGCAACATCATATATGAAACATGTTCAGCAGTAGTGCAAGAGTTTCGCGAAGAAGTAATACCAGTACCAAGTGAAGAACATTTGAGGGAAGTTGCAGACCGTTATCTCAGTCTCTGGCAGTTTCCAAATTGCATAGGTGCTGTTGATGGACGCCATCGTCAGGTCAAGTGCCCTCCTCTTTCCGGTAAGTTATTTCAACTACCTAAAATATTATTCCGTTATACTTCTTGGTGTTGCTGATGCTAACAAGAAATTTTTAGTTATTGATGTAGGTGCTAGAGGTAGACAAAGTGATGGGGGAGTATTTATTGCCTCAGAACTCTTCCATCGGTTGCAAAATAAGCAATTCCATGTTCCCCCTGCGAAAAATCTACCGGGTACGAACGTGAAGATGCCACATGTACTAATAGCAGATGAAGCTTTTCCCTTAAAACCGTATCTCATGCGTCCTTTTCCTGCCAAGAATATAACTGAACAGCAAGAGGTTTTCAACACAAATCTGAGTAGGGCTAGAAAAACTATAGAATGCGCTTTTGGCATTCTACGTGCTAAATGGAGGTTTTTAGCCTCAGCATTAGAAATTCCCACCATGACAAAAGTGAATTTATTAGTCCAGAGTGCCTGCATATTACACAACATTATTAGGGACAGAGATGGCATCAAGGATCCGGACTACATAGCCTACCTGCGGGGTGAGTTAGACGTGGAAGGAGGAAATAATCCAGGTCAAACCCCGGCAGTATTTAGAAAACCAAGTGCGGAAGCTATTTACATAAGAAATAATTTCAGAGCCTATTTCAATCAGTAACGTAGGAGGCTACAAATAAGTCACTTTTACGTTATAAATGCGATGTTCACAAATTTTACATTCATTTATTTTTACTGCAAATAAATTTTGTTCCCTTACCTAACAAATTAATTGCTGATCCAACCTCATCCCACAATTTCTTTGTGATAACAGTATTGTTAAAATTAGTATGGGCATCATTCCACAGACAGGGCCTTGATTGCACTTCCGATATCAACACTTCTGTTTCACCATTATTTAACTTTTTAACACAATTCGCCTTTTTATTTTCATTAACTGGACCCTTTCTGCCTTCAGTTTGAATTTTATCATATTTATCAACTTCATCCTCACTCCCTCTACAAAATTTCCGTTTCAAAGACCCAATGTTTACGGACGACATTTCGAACTGTACTGATGGCGGCAAGCGGCTACCTCGTAATTTAATGTTTGGACTCGTGCGTCGAGCGACACCGCCCTGCCGCTTACCTTATTCTAGCCAGGCGCAAGCGATTCTGTACAAAATAATTCAACTAAAACTTTTAGCGGCGTCGCTCTGCCGCTCTGATAATTGTCGCTTACCGCTCACCGCTCGTATCGTAGCCGAGGCTTTAGAGGATGCAGAACCCGAAATAGGAGCTTTTCATAATTTACCAGTTAACGACCGAAGGGTGAGAAATTATGTGTTTAAAATGCGGCAAAATTTTGCCAATTATTTTAACATATTAATATTTTTCATGTAATCTAAATATAAAAATACATGTGACGATCATTTTAAAAAAATGTTCCTTTCTTTGCATAGACTTACATATTACTTCGTAAGTAATATATAAGTATATGTTTCTTTGTCCCTTCTACCCCCCTTTGGTCACGGGCCTGAATATATCCAATATTATTGTTACTTAAAACATGACTGAAAAATATGAATATATAGGGTATACATACCATTTATTTTAAGTACACTTCCAATTGCGTCCCATATTTTATTTTTCATTCTGTTATTTTTATATTCCAGATGGGATATCCTGTGTTGTTTAATCAAACCGACTAATTCTTCCGTTGTAGACTCCATTATTCACTTGAAAACAACTCAAATTTATTCCTGAAACCCTGCGATCACGCGGCCTAAAGCGGAGAACACATATACGCGATCGCGACCGCGATAGCGATGGTGTTGGCGATCGGACACGTCTAGTGTAAATAAGTGAATCCGCACGTATCTGTTGCGACTTGTTGGCGATAGAATAGTTTTGTGTAGCGTTCGTTCGCGTGGTTGTCGGCGATATAGTTGCGTTGGCGTTCAGACGCTGCAGGTTACGTTAATCGCTGATCGCGTATAGTAAATATGGACTATTTCACTGAAATATTAATTGAAAATATTAAAAAGCACAATATACTACTTGATATGTCACATCCCGACTACAAGAATGTGCGTATTAAAAACAAAATATGGGATGAAATTGCTAAAGATATGAAATTAGGAATTACTGGTATTGGTTGATTTTTTTTAAATTAATTTTTATTATAAAATTAAATTACAAATTACTAATATATGTAACCAATTTTGGTTGTATACTGAAAGCTAACATTACCGCTCTTCTCCCATCAACCGACATGTCATTAAATACTTCTATTGGTTTCTCATATTTTTCTTGAAAATGCACAAATTGTTGATCGATATTTTTTACACGTAGAAGGTTGTGCAATACGCAAGCTGCCTTTACAAGTTTTATAGATATTTCAACTTTTACTTCTAATGGTCCAAAAAATAATCTACATTTGTGTGCCAGTATCCCAAATACATTCTCCACAACACATCGAGCTCTACATAAATGATGATTAAATTTTTCTATGTCATTATTATGTTGTGATTGCCTGTAGGGAGATGGCTTCATTAGGAGGGCTTCTAGGAAAAGCTTCATCATCTATCAGAACACATGGAACATCTCCAATTGGTAGGGATCTCGTTGGTGGAATATTAAGGGCAACATTTGCAAATTTCTAATCCATAGCTGATGTTTAGAATTCTTGCTGTAAACTGCAGATTTCTATTTACTTAACACTATATTTCTTCAAATGGCTAAGCATTAAATATACCTATTAAAAATTGTAGGTCGCTATCGCGTATATGTGTTTGCTTCCCAACTCGAACGCGATCTCCACCGCGATCGTGATCGCAATCGCGCAGATGTGTTCTTCGCTTAACTCGACCGGCCACAACTGATCGCCACCGCTTTCTAGAACGCAGCTAGGCCGCGCTTCTTCCGAAATTATATCGCGTCGGTGTGAATTTTACAGTCATGTTACACAGCTGCGTTTGTCCGTCATCGCGATCGCGCCAGTTTGTGGGATCCCTTAGTGCAAAAACCTATTTCATATCTCAGAGTCTGAAGAGCCGTGACTCTTAACTGTACCTGGGGAGCGACATCACCGCAACAAGCTCTTCTGTTACGTTGTTGCCATTTTCCAAAAGCACTCCCAATGCCTGAATCGGCATTGTTAGCGATGACATCACCACATAAGAACAGTTAGGTTGTTCTAATTTGATGTTGTCACTAACAGCATTTAACGCCGAAGTATTTGTACTTGCTATTTTACTCGCGTCCGATTTTACCTGGGTAGCCGTTTCTTCCTGTTCTCTGATGGTCCCGAAGAGGGCTTCGTTCTCTTTGCTTTTTTGCCGGTGGGGCCGTTTCGGGCTTCGGGTTGTCCTTTCGGTGGAGCCTCTTTATGTTTCCCAAAAAGGAAAAGGCTTTGAGTAGTTCTTCCTCATTGGTCATTGGCGCGGAGCTGGGGGTATTGGCGCCTTCGCGAACGCGGCGCATTTCCTGAGTTATCTTCTTTTCCCTAATTTCGTTATACTCGACGATGGTTTCGGATCGGAATGAACCCCGTGATCTTCGCCTTCGAGTAGAAAGAAGTATAGCGAAATCGAAATCAAGGTAGTTCCCAAGTATCTGTTGTTGGTCGCCAGTTGCCGGTGTCACGTTTCGTTATTTTTCATGATTACAAAGGTATAAATTATTTATTCATTAAGTGACGACATTTCAATCAATGCCTTGAAATATTATCGGCAAGAAGTATGTGAGTGTATATATCTTTATTAAAATAATACATTATCAATTAAAAATATTTACGACCTTGAGAAATAATGGCTAATTAACGCTCTCATTAATTCATTTATGTTTATTCCATCGCCTGCATTTTGGATGGGTAAATTAACATCGGGCGGCGGTAGAGGTTCTGAATTTTTACGTGCATTGTTATGGATAACAGCTGTCGCCACATCTATTGTTTCCAGTTTTTCTGTTCCTAATCTTATCTCCTATAGTAGTGTGAATTAGGGGTCCACAGATCCTCCTCAAAGAGTAATGACCGGAGGAAGGTCAATTCCAAGGCCAAGGTCATTTTTCAAGGTCGAGAGTGTGACAAAGGTCAAGAGATATGTCAAGGTCATCGGGTCAAGGTTGAAGGTCAAAATTTCCGACAAACGGTCAAAGTTAAAAGGTTGCCGTCGTGGTCAAAGTTAAAAATCAAAATCATATGTAGATGCAATTATTGATAAACACAAGGTTACAACATTTATGGAGGGGGTAACTAGTATATAACAAGTTCAATTCGATTTGTCCAAAGTAGTTTTAGCGTCTGTTCCAATATGAGCCTACAAAATAACTTATTCAATTTACCACATTTTAAGTTTGATTGTGATAATATAGTTCCTATTTCTGAAGAGAACTCTTACAAAAGTGATTCAGTAGTCCTTGGTGAAAAACGATTTAAGTTAAATAAATCGAAATGCAAATTTGTTTCCATTGGATTAGCATATGACTTTGGGTATGAACCATGTATAAAGCTATCTGGAAACAAAAACAATGAAGTTGTTTTCACTGAAAGTGAATGGAATAATTTTATAACATACCAAGCAATCATTATGAATTATTTATATTCCAACGATAAAACGGAGGCAATAAATACAGGAAACTTTTCTATAGAGTTTGAACAATTTTCTAATATAAGAGTGATTAAAATTTTGAAGGATAGTTGCTACATATTTCTGGGATACGAAACAGTGTGCAATTTATGGGAGCTATTACCTCTTGTAAAATATACAATTAATACTTTAAAGAATCAAGAATTTTCAAATTATTTCAATATACTACAGAAAGGACTGCAGAAGCAACCCGGAAATGTTTTTATGAATGCCCTGAATATAATTCGTCCTCAAGAAAACCCGAACAGTGCCAATATCAGTATGGTTATGGAATTTATTCATACATATCCTGAAATGTTTGAACATGAATGTTGTAAAAGAGTATAATGGGAGAAAAGTAACATTTAATGAAATGCATAATCAAATTCATTACTTTATAACATGGAGTCATGCATATAATTCATCTAGAAAAGAATATTGGCAATTTTTTGCTGCGGATAGATTTCGCTTTGAAAGAAGAATTGAAGAAACCTCAAAAATTCTTGACCTTATTTTAGATGAAAATCATAGATGTAAAATTTTTAATGAAAGATTTATAATTTAATATTAGTATTATATTAATTTAATAAAGACAATTAATAATTATAAATTTGTTTTATTTAAATAGACTACACATGAAATGTTTATACTAAGTCATTTATACTAATTCATTTTTATTAATCCACGAATTGTGTTTGCTGCTTAACCCAAGCCATTTAACATAGATTTTATTTCCTTTTTTTCTTAAAACCTTTTCAACTAAATATATATTAGGATATTTAACTTTCTGTATCTCATACTCATAAAAACCTCCTTCAATTTGGTTTCCTTCTTGATCTTCCAGCAAGTAAGTGGTAGGATTTGTATTCTGTATCTTCAATATCTTAAATACTTCATTTGACCAATTAGGAGTATACCCCTTTGAAAATGCTTCTCGATATTTGCTTATTCTTACATAGTCACCTTTATTAAATTTTTGTTTGCGTGAATCTACCGTTTTTAAATGACCGTATGCATGCTGTAGTAAATATTTTTCATTTTTCTCAGTAACATTTTTAGGTTTTCTATTAGTAGTCCTATGTGGAGTATCATTATATTCCTCTACAGTATTCTGTAAAATGTTTATCCATTTGTAGGTTCCCTGTAAGCTAAATTTTCGCCACATCGAATTTTTTAAGGTGCGATTTAGCCGTTCTACCACACTAGCTTTTAAGTTGGAATACGAACTATAATGGTTAATTTTATATTTGTTCATTAATTCTCGAAACTGTTTATTATAAAACTCTTTACCCATGTCTGTCTGAAGATTTTTCGGTGTGGTTTTCATTTCCAATAGAATTGTTTTCATCGCATTTGTTACATCTTTAACACTTTTTCTTTTAACCGGCCGAGCCCATACAAATTTACTGAATACATTTAATACAATAAGAATATATCGATGGCCCCTATTACTTTTAGCATATGGAATCATTTGTACCAGATCAGCCTGAATAAGGTCGTTTAGTCCTTTTATAATTACATGCCTTCTTCGAAAGTTTTTTCTAGCTGGTTTATGTAATCCTTCAACTACTTCTTTTTTAATGTTACTCATTTCTTACTAAAGGACAACGAAGTACAATTTCTACAAAAAGTGGTGGTTTTGGGTCTACACCGGGAAGTGAAAATGAAAGATCATCTCCTTTACTTAGGTTTTTATTGTCTGGATTGTAATTATTATTATTTAAGAACATTGTGACATTATTGGGTAAATTTATACTTTCAACTGCGCCTGAAATAGGTAATGTATACGTTACAGTACCATCATCTAATAAGTAAAATGTGAAAGTTTTAATATTTTTTGATAGTAGCAGGATCCTCAGTTGTAGTTAAAACAGATGATGTTGTGAGATAAGGTTTTAAACGATAACCAAGCATATGTCTACCAAATTTATCAATAGGCATGGTGAACGTTTACTGGAGTGATTTATACTGTGTGGAAAATAAATATGTAACCTTTATTTAATAATTTTCCCTTCCCTTAATTCCTGAAGTATTGAGGAAATCTCATTTTTATGTCCATTATTTCCCGCCATTTGAGAAGCTACTAAAAGTCTTAATCTATTTATTAACTCATTGGGATCATCATAATATACATAATCAAATTTTTTTTTATTAGATAACTCCAACATCCCACCTCTCGTAGGCTGCTTAAATGATTGATATCTAGAACTAACACTACTTTGAGATCTAGTATTAGGAGGTGGGGGTTTATTAAAAGATGTTCTTGGAATAGTTGTAGATTTCAATAAGCCTTTATCTGTTAAATAGGGTCTAATTATAGTCCTATATTTTACAATATTCTTACCTTGAATTTGATCTTTAGGGTCTAAATTCCTACGATATGCATTAGTACGTTTTAATATATCCATATAATGATCTAGTTCAGACTTATTATAAGCTTTGGGACTTTTCTTAAATAATAATTCATACAGACCAACGGTGCCAGGATACAATATATCCTTCACTTGTATATCTTTACCAACAATTTTTAATTCAGAGTCGCCTATTTTAAATTTTTCAGTTAGATCATTTGTCGACTCATCCCCTCTTATAGACTCATCAATGTATACCCTTGGTAACGGACCGTAATCTTCCAAATACTGTTCATACGCCTGTGTTTTTGATAATTCCTGCATGTACAGACGACTTTTCTCCACCTCTTCATCAATTAAGTCACTACTATTTTGCTCAGTAGCTGTAGAATTTTGTGGATCTGAGTGATCTGATGGATTGTATTGAAAAGTATCTTCCAAAAAAGTAAGTCCAGTTGTAGGTAAATGTGAAACATTAACTGGACATTTCTTGGGAGTAGAAGTTCTGCTTTTCTCAGTTTTAATATCTTCAGGCTCTTTTTTAATTAATACCTCAGATTTCATGTTTTGCAATAATTATTGCAGTGGTTCGGTTATAGGTTTATAACCTTTCTCCAATTGAGCTTGTGACTGTGCTACATCGGATTTTAAAGCTTGATATTTTTGTCTAACCGATTTTCTAGTTTTTATTAGTTGTTTAGCTAAAATTTTATCCATCTTTGCGCTTCTAAATGTTGATAAGGACTACATTCTGCTCAACACATTTACGTATTATATAATGTTATAGCTTGATGAAGCTATCAAAACCTTTTCGATACCTTCCATTATTTATCGCGCAATCTTTATCTATAACCACAAATCCGTAGGGCTCCCTCCAACACATAGAACAAAGATCTTTCAATAATTGATATGACATATCAACATTTACATGATCATCATATATATGTTTGAGGTTAGTATTATCTTGGTGAAACATAACAATTAAATTAGCATTATCGCGAATGAGCTGTTTCTGAATAGATGAATAAGTCTGGCACAAATAAAAGCAGTCCGTATTCTTGTGGCGTCCAAAACAAAAATAATCTCTCATAATATTTTGACTACAAGAGGCAACATCATCAAATATAATAACAGAATTTGGTCTAATCTCTTGAGCTGATATAACATTTTTCCCTTCATTGAATTCAAAATAACCAATTTCTTTCATTGGTTTTAACAATTTTCTCAAATATTCATATTTTGGTTGATACAAAGATTTTGAATATAGATAGACATTTTCAAATCGTAGTCCATGTGTTCTAACAATGTTATAACCAAATTTGTCTTGCCGCAGCCCGAAGCACCAACGACCAATCCTCGCTTGGATAAACCTCCAAATAGTTCACCATGTTTTTGATAATTTTTTTCTGACGAACACCCATCACGGTTAATAATTGGCAATTTAATATTTTGTGTTTCGATCTTCATTGCAAAACTAAATTTAAAGAACTGTGTCATCAATCGTTGTCTGTGCTATTTATAAGATTGCACATTACTAAAAAATCAGTTGTGTATTAAACTTTTAACAGGTTATATAATGCTTGTACACAATATCTCTATAGTCAATCGTAAACGAAAACGTGCAAAGATAGGATCAGGATTTTTCAATAACCTTATTGATAATCTCCCGTTCGAATTTCACATTCCGGGGTACCGCTTCTGTGGTCCAGGCACCCGCCTCTTCAAGAGATTGGAAAGGAACGACACTGGTGTTAATCCTTTAGACGAGGCGTGCAAAGAACACGATATTTCATATTCTCGCTCGAAAGATATAAGCAGTAGACACGAAGCAGATAAGGTGTTAGCAGAAAAAGCGTATAAGAGGTTTAAAGCAAGCGACTCTTCAGTTGGAGAAAAAATTAGTGCTTTAGATGTAGTTGGGGCTATGAAGGCTAAAGTCAAGCTCGGAATGGGAATGCGGAGAAAAAAGCGTTCCACACTGAAACGTGGTAAAGGTTTGCGTAAAAATAAGATAAGTTTTAATAATGCAGTACGACGAGCGAGACATGGTATTCAAAGGAATAATTCTAATAATGTTGTTAAAACTGTACAACAAGCCTTATCTTCAATCGGAACTAAACACATATCTTTACCAAAGAAACGGATAATTCCTATCCCAAAAACTGGTGGTTTCCTTCCTTTCCTTATATCTTTATTTACTGCATTAGGAGCTCTTGGAAGTATAGGGGGTGGTGCTGCACGCATCGCAAAAGCCATCAATGATGCAATAGCTGCAAAAGAAAAACGAGAGAGATTTAATGAGATATGCTAAAGATTTGCATATTCCAAACTTTCGTGGAGTTTTTATGAAAGATGTTTTACCAGTGAAAATAAGAAGAAACGAATGTGGTATAATTAATTTAGATATTTCATCTGGTCCCGGTACTCACTGGACGGCATATGCGAAGAAGAAGAACTCAATAATCTATTGTGATAGTTATGGCAACTTAAGACCACCAAACGAAGTAATAAATTATTTCTATGGCGATGGTAGCTTGAATAAAGTGAAATATAATCATGATCAGATGCAAAAATATAATGCAATTAATTGCGGTCACCTATATCTAAAATTTTTATATAATCAAAGTAAATAAAGTAATTCTCTTTAATGTGTGTCTACTTCTGGGTTGTGCAACATGTCTCTAACTTTTTCCCTTACGGGAAATTCCTCAACGTTAACAGCAGACTTCAATCCACCTATATATTTAGAGGATAATTTTGATTACGTAATTGGTTTATCAAACTTTGAAACTTTCAACGTTATTCCAAATGTTGATGAAAAAAATAATAGATTCATTTATGGTAATATAACCACAACTATTCCTGCTGGTGCTTATGAAATTAATGATCTAAATAATTATCTTCAAGCAACAATTTGTAAGCCCGCTCTTATTAATATTATTGCAAATCGTAATACTTCTACGGTTAAAATAGACACAAACGTTGATATCGATTTTACATCAGAAATGTCGATAGGACGTCTCTTGGGTTTTAAAAAAAGGGTTCTTAAAGCTAATGAACTAAATGAGTCTGACTTTCCAGTGTAAATAATTAAAGTGAATTCTTTGTGCATTGATTGCAATATTGCCACTGGTTCTTATTCTAATGGCTTGCCTGTGCACACAATTCACCACTTTTTTCCTACGGTCGCAGCGGGATATAAAATAGTGGAATCACCTTTGAACATTTTATATTTTCCAGTCAGTGTTAAGACGATTAACTCAATTATCATTAAAATAGTTGATCAAGACGGTAATCTCGTCAATTTCCGAGAAGAAACCATCACGGTTAGACTGCATTTAAAAAAGTTATCCTAAAATGGTAGTTCGATACAATGTTATAAATTATATTCCAAGAAGAGCCAATCGTAATTATAAAAGAAAACCTAAGAATAGATTTCCGGTTAGTAATAAAAAGAACGTTCATCCAGTAACATATGAGAATAAACTTTTCTTACAATCTCTCGGCTTTGAAGTACTCATATAATGAATATTTTAAATGTTACGCAACAACCTCTTATAGATAATTCTATTGTTGATTTTGCATACCACAATTACCAACCATTTGTTAAGGCCAAATTTGACTATAATGACGAAATTAGAATTCCAATTCAAGAGCTTGATGCTTATACTCTACCATGTGAAAGTATTTTGTACTTAGAAGGAAATCTAACTAAAGATGATGGAACACCAGTTACCAAGTTAAAATTGATAAATAATGCCTTTAGTTTTCTCTTTAGAGAAATTCGTTATGAGATAAATGGAGTTTGTGTTGACTCAATTAGAAACGTTGGGTTGACGTCTACATTTAATGAGGTATCTATCATTTAATGAAGGTGAAAATGTTAAACTTCAGAATGCGGGATGGTTTCCTAAAGATACTACAATACCAGAGAGTAGTAAGTTTAACGTTTGCATTCCGCTTAAAATGTTAATGGGCTTTTTTGAAGATTATAAAAAAATTATATTAAATATGAAACAAGAATTGATTTTAATTCGGAGTAGTAATGATTTAGATGCAGTGAGTAGTATCGATGACACGGAAAAACCTAAAATCAATATTAATAAAGTTTATTGGAAAGTCCCACACGTTTCTGTGGGAATACCACAGCAGTTAGCGTTAACCAAAATATTAGACAAAGATGTTGAAATTTTACTTGTAGAATATCCTTCACTTTCTCAAACCACAAGGCATACTTGGCCAGTGAAAACTACCACTAAGTTAGAAACTCCTCGACATGTTGTAGTTGCTTTTCAAAGCAATAAGAAGAATAAAACAACGTCTAATATGAGTACATTTGACAATTGCAATTTAACAAATATTAGAGTATTTTTAAATTCTGAGAGGTATCCTTACAACGATTTATATCTTGACTTTAAAAACAACAAATACGCCACATTATATGAAATGTTTTCAAATTTTCGTCACACATATTACGAAACAGGAAATGAGCCTATATTTACTCCTAAAGAATTCAAATCCATTTCACCTATAACCCATATCAACTGCTCTCGCCAGAAAGATACCGTTCAGTCTGGATCAGTTGTTATGCGTATTGAATTCGAAACAATCGAAAATATTCCAGATGATACTACGGCATATTGCTTAATTTTACATGATCGTCTACTCCGCCACAATCCACTAACAAAAATCGTTAGGCAAGTCTAAACGCGCATGATCATTAAAGAATACTTAAGAAAAAGTCACTCAGTATGGCTAGTCAGTTTAATAATGACTTCAGTGTATAAAAACGCATTAAGAGAGCATAAAAAAAAACTTAGAAATTTAAGAAAAGCTTTGGATTTATACTGTCTTAAAGTTAGTGTATTAAAAAAAATTTCGGATTTAAAAATATGTTAATATTAGATGTCCAAGGATTTAAAGTAGAAAACAATAAGTTTATAGCGAAGGAATTAGCAGCATACGATGGAGACAAAATATGTCATTATATTTTTAAACCACCTTTTCCTCTGACGATGTTATCACCAGATTTGCAAAAACAAGCTAATTGGTTAACAAGAAATTACCATAGTATTCACTGGAATGAGGGATTTACACCACTACACCACTTTAAAAAAATAATTCAGAATTTAACGGAGAATTCAGCAGAAACCATTTACGTTAAAGGAAAAGAAAAAGCCGATTATATAAGACAATTTATATTTAAACCTATTATAGAATTTGAGGAACATCCATCTCTGGTTATGTCAAATCCAAAATGTTTTTATCACTCAAAACCAAATTGTATCTGTGCAATATCGAATGTTTATTATTTATATGAGACTTTTATTATGTCATAATGCAGGAATTTTTTAAATAAATTGAAAGAAATAAAAGATTCGTTTTATTTATTACTTTATTGATTACCTACATATATACACATTTCTAACTATTTTCATTTTCACTATCGCTTTCACTAAAATCCAATGTTAGTACGAGGTGAACTGGTAAATATTTTTTCAATCGATATAAAAATTGATGTAAATCCAATTCCATAAGATCTTCCACGAGACATTCAATGGTAATAAGCCCATTCAAGAATAAAGTACAAATCTCTTGATCTTTTGCATAATTCTCAGCCATTTCCAAACATTCCTCTTCAGAATAGAATTGGCCCATTCCATAGACCGATTCATGTTCAGCATCAAATTCTAGTCGATTAAATTGTTGTTTTAAATGTTTCACACCACTCTCTAAATCTACAATTTCAATATCGCTGCAATATGCCATCCACATTTTGAATTAATTTCTAGTCACTTGAATACTACTGATGAAAAACATGAACGTCTCAATATATTACTAGCTCCCCTCTTCGTGTCCAATATTTTACTTCACACTATTTCTTATTCACTCATTGATAAAGAAAATATATTTTAAGGAATGGGGAGGGTCCATGACAAAACATAGCAATTTATTATCAGTTAATTCACTACTCTCATACATAACATGAGTTCTTTTTAGTGTGAAATTTTATGATAAAAATAATATACAAAAAAATATGTATTGAAAGTAATGGTTTTTCATTCTAAATAAATTTTTGTAATAAGATTTAGTCATATCCCCTACAGAAAAGATAGCTTACGAGTGGGATAAACTAGTTTTTTTGTAAATAATCTATAATGCCCTATGCACACTTATATGGATTCTTTTTACTGTGAAATTTTATGATAAAAATAATATAGAAAAAGTATGTATTGAAAGTTATAGTTTTTTTCATTTTAAATAAATTTTCTTAGTAAGATTTAGTCATATCTCCTACAGAAAAGACAGTTTATGAGTGGGGTAAACTATTTTTTTTTTTTGTAAATATTTTATAATGCACTATGCACACTGGAGTAAAATCATGGCACAAATTAATTTCCCACCAAGTAGGTCTGAACCACAAAATATGAGAATTTAGACTTAATTTTTTGTTTTTAGAGAAGGTGTTTTACCTTTCGAGGTACACTGTATAACTATAAAATTTGAAATTAAATATATTTCAATTATTTTAATACACTGTTTGGTTCCATGTTTTATATGTTCTTGTTCCAATAATTATTAAACCTTGGAATGGAGTATATTTCACTTATAATTTTTTTGTTCCAACAATATTCAGTGGATCTTTAAAAAATGTTTTCAATTTTTAGCAGTTTTTATGATTGTAGTTTATTTACCTTAATTTTATATGAGTATATGTTAGAAAATAAAACAAACATGTTTGTATAACTGATTTATTAAAATATATATATGTATATATATATATATATATATATATATATATATATATACTGTAGTAAAAAAATATGTACAAATACAAAGAAATTTCTTAAATTCAAAAATGGATAATATACAGTACTTAAAATAACAAGAAAACTACTAATATACACAATATTTATAATAAAAAGTAAAAACTAACTACAATAACATTCTTAAAATTAAAAAAAGTTCTTAAAAATAATAATGTTTTATTTTACAATTAATAATGTTTCGAAATCTTTTAATTTTTTCACTATATCTATTGTCCTCTTGTTGTAACTTACAAATGTCCTTTTCTAATGCACTAATTTTGTTCTTGATATTAATTTTTTCACTCTCGCAGTCTTTTATCACTTTTAAATACTCTATCTGTTCCTGCACAAATTGTTCGTGTCTTTTAATGTTTATATCACTTTCCTCGTTCACTGTATTGGCTGCTGGTGACACAGCGGGGGAAGAAGAGGATTTGAAAATGGTTTTTAATTTGTTAAATTTTGATTTACTTTTTGGTTTGTTTATTTTAGATTTACTTTTAAAATTATTAAATTTTACCTTATTTTTTTTTGTTACCCTTCTCCTTCTAATTGGTGCACCAGCAGCTTCCGGGCCCATGTCATCGACGGTATCTAAAGTCGCCGCTATTAATTTATCTACTGCCGACGTTGCCGCCACCTCAGGAAACTCCGTCACCATGGTTTCGTCCACGGCATTCAACGCTTCAGCCGCCTCTGACGCCTTCACTAATTCTTCCTCTTCCTCAATTGATGAGGCAAGAGTAATGGTATCGAGTGGACACATATAATTTGGGATATTGAAAAACTGTTCAATATCCATGAAATTTGTTTGTTGCTGTTTGAACACGAACACAACGGCTGGACTGAATGAATGTAACTAACTAACTAACGTATATAAAGAAGACCGGAGCAGCAAACCAGACAGGTTAACCTCGAACAAAGACCTGAGAAACCTTGACCTTGAAAAAGTTGTTTTTGGAATAATATTAAAACTTTTTTTTTTTGTTTTTTTTTTGAAATCGTGCTAGAGTGCGCTTTAACTTTCCCTTCCCTTCCCCATGCATTCCTATGTGGCAACATGCGGATCCTCTATGGTGAAGTTGTTAACTTTAATCGCAAAAAAAATGGAAAGCAAAGTAATAGAATTTTTTAAATTGCACAGATCGATGCGTTTTTAGATATAAATATGGAAAAGATTAAAAATTTTTGTTTTTTCTGTTTTTTCTGTAAGTGTTTTCCGAACATTTTCCGACTTTTTTTTGATGTTTGAATGAAACTTTTGGGTGAATTATATTGCTAGAATTTAGGACCATAATTGTAGTAAAGAGGAAGAAAATCAAATGAAAATTAAGAAAAATGACATCGCTTTTCCAGCTTTTCAATGATTTTTTTGATAAAAATGTAGAATCAAAATTTGAGTAAAAGATGTTTAAAAGAGGTAAGCGTAATTTTTGTAGCTCAAATCCAAAAAAAAGTTTTTTTTTGTAATGCAATTTGGCAGGTCCCTGATGCAATTAAAAAAAAGTCTATAACGTTTAGTTTTAGAGCCTATATTAATCATATATGATGTTAAAATGTTGGGTTAATAGGAAATGTCATTTTCGGATTTTCCATTTCCAGTGGTGCTAGAAGGGTGTGGATATGAAATTCGGAATCAGCAACCCTTACGGGAAGGGGTTGGGGGGGCGAGGGGGAGTCCAATGAAGGGGGGAGTATACAACATATTGTCAGTTTTGCCTTATAACTTAGTTAAAAAGGCTTTCAGACAGCAAGTATAGAGTATTAACTTGTAGTATTTTATGTACTAAGGTGCTAAGAACGTGAAAATATCAAGTAAAATTAATAAATTGTGCTTAGTGATTAAATATTAAAGAAAAATGGAGAATCATGTCGATTACCAACGTGAACTCAGATTAAAAGAATTGAGAGATTTGGATGTGAATTATTTTGTTCAAGTGAATGTCAATGAACAAAATATGGAGCAGATGCAAGAGCCAGAACAGATGCAAGTCCAAGAGCCAGAACGGATACAGACGCAAGAGCAAGAAGAAGAACAGATGCAGGTGCAAGAACAAGAAGAAGAACAGATGCAGGTGCAGGAACAAGCAGAAGAAGAGGTGCAAGAAGAATAAGAAGAGGAAGCATTCGGTTATGATTTTGACAGTGGTGTTGAGGACGATTATGTTGCAGAAGAAGGTGAAATGATACGTGGTATGTCACAAACCATTTCAGTGGAACAGTTAAGAGGTAGTGAAACATATTGCGCAAATTTAGCATTCATAGTAGTAAAATTGATCAATAATAAGCATAGACAATTATGTTTTCCATGTTACGCTATATATCAAAGGAGCTTTTTAAGTGCAGAACATCTGCATGTAAACGCTCATGTGAAAACTAAATTATCCCAAAGAAAATTTCACGATCGCTGTTATGCATGTAAAAAGTATTTGTTCCAATTAGTTTTAAGTGACATTTGTGTCCGCTGTCACGGACATGATGGTGGGGGTTGGTTAAATTAGGCAATCATTTTCTATTCATATACATTTATTTATATACATAGTTTTAAATATATACATTTTGATACAATTAAACAAAATTTATTTGTATTGGTTAAATTAAGCAATAATTTTATAATTTCATTTACATTTAATTATACACATAATTACAATATAATTTTAAATACATATACCATATTTTTTTATTTAAAATAGATATATTTTTAATACCAAATTGCTAATTGAAGTAATGTCTTTTATTATTTCAACTAATTACCAATTTGGTTTGTATAAAAGTAGTCCATAATGTTAACTAGGTTATCCAAATTATTATCAGAATTAGATATTATGTAATGTCCCCAAGCTAATGTCTTTGGGGATCCGTATAAAATACACCTTTTATCATCTTTTGGAGATAAAGCAACTTTATTCTTTGTTTGAGTATACATATTATGCAAACTTGATTTAAATATATTCATTTTTTTAAACAAAATTGTGTCTTTTTCAACAACACTTTGGTAATCTTCAGCGGTTATCTCTTGCTTGATAATGCATCTTTTAATTCCCTTTGCCTTTTTTGTTAAACTATCTTGCACTTTAATGGCTAAAAAATCATTGGAAATTTTGAAAATTTCAGTGTTAATATTTGTATTGAAATTCTCAACTAATTTCTCTATTAGTAATTGTTGGTTATCGGTATTAAATACGTTTTTATTTATATTTAATATTAAATGATCATTTGTTGAGTCCACGATGTTTATATTATTATTGAATTTAGGTTTTAAATAATTGTGATAAAAATCTAGTTTTTCACCGAGAATAACACAATAAGCTTTTGCTCCAGTACCATAAAAGCTTCTTATTACTTTTCCAGCATATTCATCCTTCATATTACCGATTATTGATTTATTTGGTGTTATGTTATGAATATTTTCTAGTGGATAATTGGAAGTGTCAAACTTATCTAAATTCTCTCGCATATCGTCATAGAAATTGTGTTTTTACATTCAGAATTAATGAATCTGTATCAGTATATAATAAAGAAATGTTTTCATTATATACATTTTTTAAATAACTATAATAGAATTCATATAAAACTATTTTTGAAACTTCTAAAATAGAAAAACCAACATAAACTGGTTTATTGTAAGTTATATTCCTATGATTTAACTGAATTGCAACAAAATTTTCGTGAAAAATTGCACTGTTTATAAAATATGGTTTTGAAATTAAAGCCCGTGCTCCACTTTTTCTTCCCAAATTTTCCCAATGTGTAACTAATTTAACGTCTACCCTTTTATCAATATTCTCAAGAGATTTTCCATAAATAACATTATTAAACAGCTTGTAAAAGTTTTTTTCCAATTTCGATTTTGCACTATTTCTCATTTCAGTGTTTAATTCTATATAAGGTTTTAACCAAGCAGATTGCTTGAATTTAAGTACTCTGTGGATATTGTTTAATTGTAGTCCGTTTTCTAGAGCTTGTTTTAAAACTCTGTAATGAATTACATATTTAGATTTACTGTTAAAATCACAAATAAGCTTTTTATTTTTTGAATTTGGAGGACATATATTTTCAGCTAAAAAGGGTAAATCGTTATGTAAATCATGCAAATGTTGAGGATAAGTAATATCTACTTCCAAGATGTAATCAAATTCACCATCATCACATATATTCATAATATCCAAATCAATAATTTCATTATTTTTTAACCATTCAAAATTACTAATTGGTAAAGTCTGGCTCATACTGTACCCATACAGATTCGTGCAATCGAGGTACATAATATATGAAGTAGGTTTTGAATTATCATAATCTGAAAAGAAATGATTATTTGCTATTGACTTTCTCACGCTGCAATGACAAATTCCTCCGCGAATATTATTCTTTAAAAAATGAATCATATCAATATCTGTTAAAAGTTCTAGCTTAACACGTGTAGTTCTCATCATTGCATCCCAACTCAGGCTGGGGGAAGTAAAGTATTGAGCTGGATCTAATTTATATTTTTCTAAACATAATGATCTAAAACTTTCAAAGAAATCAGTCAATATCAAACAATCAGACAGTTGCATAATCTTATAGTGATTTACATTCAAATATATTCCAAACATTTTTAGCCCTTTCATAATCAGAATCGGAAATTTCTTCATTTGATAATTTATAAAAATAATCATTTTTTGAGGGAAGATCTTTTAATTTATCAATATGATCAATATATGAATATGGAAAAACTCCTTTTTTTCTTATAATGTCAAATTTTGCTATTTCACTAAAATGTTTTTTTATTTCCACACATTGGTCAGAATTTAAATTGTTAGATAAGGATTCTAAAGATTCCGAAACAAACCTGAAAGAATCTAAAAATCTAATTTTAAGAAATTCTTTTTCATTTATTTGTTTTTCATGATTCCGATAAGAATCTACATGAATATTTTTACTGAATGAAATATATTTCTCTTTTGTTTGAGCCAAAACATCTATTTGATCCTGAAAACAACACAACTCTTTAATAAATAAATGAGAGTCATAACCGCTTAAATTGTGAAAAAATACTGGAATAAATTTTGGAATTTTAAAATTTAAATTGCATATACTATGAGCTGCCCATATTCTCACTCGACCAGTTAAATGATCATGGTCATGAACTTTTGTCTCAGCATATGGAAAAACATCGTCAAATATATTACATGTAGTAGCATTTTCAAAAGCATCATGTTCTTCTTGTGTTAAATTTAACATGGGCACAACGCGTTTAAGATGATCATTATATATTCGAAAAATGTCTAATTTTAATTTTTCACAAAATACTTTTGAAGCATCTTCTTCAAAATAGTATTCCAATTTCGATAGATTCATATCATAAGAACATTTTATGAAATAAACAAATGCGTAAGGTTTATGTTCAGAAACATCTACTGTGTAAGGCTTGTTTGAAGAAACGGGTTCTTCATAATTAAGCGGTTTTAAGATGCATTCAAAATCAGCATAAATGACAAATGGTAATTTTAACTGTTTTTCGAAATTTTCAAATTGTAGAATGTTTTCTGGAATAATTTCACCATATTTATTTATTTTTAAATTATTTGTAGGGATTTTTGTTACTATATGATTGCAATCAAATTGTTGGTGTTGATCCAATTTATTTTTCGTATAAAAAAATTGGAAACATCCATCACATAAATATTTCTTAGAATTATGTGAATTTAATTGTGAATGTAACAGTCTTGACATATCCTTAATCCAACAATAGTGGCTGTTGCCAACATCATCACTTATTAAAAGTAGATTTATGTGAGTCACTTGTTTATTTTTTGAATAGTATAATGGACCAACAACTTCCGTCACAAAATTTTTTCATTAGTTTGAACATTCTCTAATCCATATACATTTATTGACATGTTATTATTCATTTCAAATATTTTAATATTTTCTAATTTAATTGGGAATTTAATGTCTTCTAAATTAAGACATGTCAAATAATGAGGATAAGACGCATTCAATCTAGCCGGATACAAAGCACTTACTATGCTCCATGCAAAGCAGTGTACGTCATCATTCATAATATTTATGATTGCTTTTTTGGCAGCTATGCTTTTTGGTAGCGGAATATAGGATGAAGATCTAAGTGGATTGAATTTATTTACATTTAATTCCAAATAGAGAATTTTTATAAGAGTCCGACCTTAAATTAAAAAAGTAATATTAGATATATAGCAATGCAAAAAAGAAAATAAATAAACATACCAGAATCTCGCTCTTGAAACTCTTGCGCTTTCGTTATTACTGTTGATTTAAAATTCTCATAAATTTCATTTATATCACATGATAAGCTACATATTTCATTTTGGGTGTTAAAACTTTTAATTTCATATGTATAATCAGAAGGGAGCATGTAAATGCCATATACTTCTATATTAATTTTAACCATTTTATATTTTATTCCTTCTTCGTTGACAATTTTGTGAAATTTTTCCCTTATTTCATCGAAAAAATCATTAAAATCTATATGCGCAGTTTTTCCAGAAAAGCGATAAGTAATAATTCTGCTTTTGAAGGCACTTTTGATTATTCCAACTCCTTCTTCTCTCCGTTCCAATACAGCGTCTTTATGCAATTGACTTTTTAAATGTGAATTGTAAAAAGTAGGTATCACGTCTATATTACATGACGCACAATTCATCATTTTATTAGTATTGTGGTTTACAGAACTATTTTGAGTGGAAGAGTTGATATTTTGTGACGAAATACTGGATGGTTGCGTATTATTTTTAATTACTTTTAAATGAGGTTCACCATCTGATGAAGGTTTATCTATCAATCTTCGTTTTCGACAACTATATTTCTCATGTCGCTTAAGATTATCCTTGCGTGTGAAGGGCACATCACAACCACTACACTTAAACATAATTTTATCAGCTCAGCACTAATACAAATTCAATACGTAACTGCAATTCAACTCCTCCGGCATAACCTTATATGCTTGATAAATTGAGTTTAAGGTTACCGTCCGAGGTGGAATGGTTGATGATTATGTTGAAGGTCAAGGTTAGATGTGAAGGCCAAGGTTAGATTTGAATGTCAAGGTTAGATGTGGAGGCTAAGGTTATATGTTTAGTTGAAGGTCAATGTTATAAAGTGGGGGTACATACAAATATATAAACAGTGAAGTAAAAGTGTACAGTTAGTTACAATGATGTTGCATATCAGAAATATAGTTTCGAAGTTCTTTCCACAGACAAGATATCACCAAATGAAATATATTCAAGACACTTTCCACGACAACCTCTTGAATCTTTCACCGAAGAAGAATTACACAAATTTCCCTTGGAATATTTACAACAATTAAAATGTGAAGATCTATCCAAGACATATCATAAACTTCCTACAGAATATAGGAAGAATGAAGTTATAATTGAAAAATCATTTCGTTGTCATGATCATTGGCCGACAGAAGGTGACGTTCCTGATTGTCCTCCACTGTTTAGGATCAATTGTTATGAATGCATATTAAGTAAAATCCCTCAAAGAAGTAAGAAAGTTGTAGACTTGATTTGGAAAGATATATTTTTAAATGGAAATTTTTCTCGATTCGATGATGATGAGATTAAACTGTTTCCTCTTTTTTAATTAATGTATAATGTTAGTGGGCAATGCTTATTGAATAGATGGTCAGCTATATCTGAAGAAAACAAGAAGAATAAAATTCTGAAATCCAAACTTCCATGTTCAAAGCATAGTGACAAAACTGGTTGGAAAAGTAATGTTGTATATAAATATGAATGTATTAGATGCTTGTATAAAAAATAATAAATTGTTTTCAATTTACAAAACTGCCTTTATGTTCTTTAGCTTAAGTATATCTCTATGAAGTTCATTTTAGAAAAGAAACATTACATAATATTATGTGGGGGATTTAAATGTCTCAAATTTGATGTAGCCTTAACTTTAACTAGTTTCATTGAAAAATCAGCTGATTGCAACAGTACATTTTTTTAAACTGCTTTATATATTTTTATTAACTATCTTTAAAAATTACTAGAAAATAAATGTTATGTGTGTGAGACAATTAAACATGAAGGCGTTGACTTTTACTTTTGAGTAGCACCAGTCTGTTTAACCTTGATCACCGTACGGCAAATAACAGCAACATTTGCCTTGAGTATGACCTTGACTGCGGATTCAACCTTAAACGTTGACATCGCACGGGAAATTGACCTTGGTCGCGGCCTTGCAATCATCCGGCGACCTTGATAGCGATTTGTGATGGCGGCATTGAGTGCAACATTGGCCTTGGACGTGACCTCGACAGGGACTGTGGCCTTGGTATTGAATTTGACCCTAACCTTGGCTGTGGCCTTCCTCAGGTCATTAACCTTTGAGGAGGATCTGTGGACCCCTAATTCACACTACTTCCTATTTCCTCCTATCTCCTACAAGTATATTATCTCCCATTTAACCATTTTCAAATCTAGCTAGCAGAGTACTCATTTTAAAAATAGTAGAGTCATACGTTGAACCAGGCCAGTGAGGAACAATATTTCTTATACTAAGAGAAGCATCACAAATGCACTGCTCATTTATAGAAAAATATTTTTTTCTGTTACGATATATTTCAGCAGCACTTCTACTTGAAGATTGTATCTTAACGTGCCTATAATCTGTTGCGCCAATACACCTTGGAAACTTAGCTTTTCTATACAAATCTAAACGAAACTTTGTAATATCTTCCTCGATTCCATTAAACTTAATATTCATATGGATATGAATTAATTCGGCCATTGTCCTAGAAACTTTATTTATTACTATACTGGCTGTTGATTTATGTACGCTTGGAAATCGCTTGCTACTACTAACATAGAACCTGTTGCATAATATCTCAATATAAAGGTGGCTTCCCACGGCCCGTGTTAGCACGACTCGGACTTTGTTGCGCCTAAGCTCTTCCCACGGTCTGCATGGGCCTGTTCTTTATGAGCTTGGAGATACGTTTCAGTTTAAAATGTCGCATGAAGAAAGAATGGCGGTGTCCGCAGCTTTTATTTAGTGGTTCATGTTACTCAACAAGGGAAAGAAGAAGAAAAGGCGCTGGTGGATGTCATCATTAAATAAAAGTCGATTAAGGTAAATTTTCGTTTAGTTAAATAAATTAATTTAAGGTAAGGTTGGTCAACTTTGACCATGTGCTATCAATATGAAACCCTCCTTCCCAGGGAATTTAGAATTTTTTTCAATTTATTAACATTTCATTTAAATTTTTTATATTCTTCCATTTTTTATTGTAAATATGAACATAAAATTTTTATTATATGATTGTGTAAATTTTCAGTGTCAGAGAGGCTAAACTTAAATTTAATGAATTTTTATAAATTAATCATTTGATTTTCTATTTTTATAGTGAGATTACAATTTTTATTATTTTCAATTTATTTATTATAAATTTAAGTCAACATAAAAATTAACCTTTCCACAATGTAATTTTTCGGAAAGCTAGTCCAAAGTCTCTATCAGCCTTTTGGAGATCTGATTTGAGTTTTTGTTTCTCGTACATTATCTTATATATTTTAACCCTTTTGCATAACTCTTTTGGGACAGTTTCTAGGATTCTAATCATGGGATACGAGAAGGGGTCAATCCTGCGCTGTATCCAATATTTGTAAGCTACTGTCAAAGCTTGTTCAATAGGAGCATCTGTTGACTTCCAGAATTTCATTGTTAAATTTGTGTTTGATAATATTTGCGGGCTCAACTCTGTAAGTGATTTCACTTAGGTTCATTTCGATTATTCTAGATTTCGTTAGTCTGCTAATATTGTTTGCATTTGTCTAATTGTTTGTGTGTTTAAAAAGGACTGGTTGATACTTCTTAAATGAAAATATTCAAGTTATAATAATGAAAATTCAAACTTTTAATCGCAAAATTAAATAGTACCATTTAATTTTGTAACAGCATTGGTAATCAGCAGTCTTCTTCTTCATCCTTATTTAGTATATCGGCTAAGTTGTCTAGTTCTGGCTTATCTCTCTAACTTAAGTTGTCCATTCTTCAACTTCAAGCTTTGTTCCACTGGAGTTGGTGTTACGGGTTTAACGACGTCTGAATTGTTCCATATGTAGACACTGGTAGTTTACACGGCTGGCTGATGTGGTTTTCAATTGAAGCCTTTGCAAGGTGGTTGTAGACTCAATTCGACGCCTTCTGTATTTGGCAGTGCAAATGTCATCGTGGGAGAATATTTTTGTGTGAACAAATGGTACTGTAGCTTATTTATATATGTTTATCCCATATTTCTGTACAAGCAACAAACGAATTTCTCTAGGGTTGTCAGTAACATGTCTGTAATTGTAAGTGATGATCCTAATGATCTGAGAATAGACATGAACTTTAAATAATTTTCCAATTAAGATTTCACGATGAACAAAAGAACTGGTACTGTCGCATCCGGATAATGCATGTATATTCAACATAGCATGGCTCATTGCTACATCTAAATCCCGAGGGTATGATAGTGACATTAATGACCCTTCGTTTATTTCCAGTTCCTATATGTAACGTGCCATCTTCCGCCGGTGTCCGCAAGATCATAAGTACATAAATTCATCAAAATTACCTATAGTAGAAATTACCTTTAGCGATAAATGTCACCACGCTAAATATTGGGTGCAAATTACCACTTAAGCTTTTCTCCAACAGATGGCTCTCCGTAGAGAATATATAAATTTATTAAATAATGGTATATTATTGTGTATATTTCAGGAGAATTTACAATATAGATTATTGCAATAATTAGTGTATAAAAGTTGTTTACAAAGTCATACTGTAAAGATAGTTAATGATCAAAAGTTCATAAAAATCGATTCAGTATTTTACATTTCACAAGTTGGTACCCTGACTGTCGAACTGTCAGCTGTTGTCATTTCCTTTTGTTTTTGTGAGTGATCAAAGGTTATAAATCTCAAAAATTGCCTAAAACTTCCTCTTTTAAATCAAGAATGTGAACTGAAAACTTCGCTAAGGATTTATTTAGTTAAAAGGCACGTGATTGCTAATCGGTTTAATACCGGATTAATAACTAAATTTAACCTAATATTTCAATTTATATTTTGGTTTGTTAAATTGAATTTTCGAATTATTCGGATAATTAAGCAAGTTATCGTCTAAAAGTAATATTCTAGGTAAGTTTGAATTTCTTTGATTTATTAAAGACACGTGCTCACGCTAGAAGTTAAACTTGAGAATAATTTTGCAATTTAATTGTAGACGATTTGGGATAGGCCAGATTTTGACCGCAGAACTTGTCTACTGTTCGGTTATTTTTTTGGATTGTTGGATTTTTGGACTTTGGATCATTGCTATTCTTTGGTACACGAATTTTGGTAACCGATTTGGCCCTGCATTTTAATTCATACATTTCGATTAAGAGAAACATCTAACCATTGTGAAGATTTTATGAAACCTATCAAATTGTGTTGTGAAGACTTCACCTCGACCAACCCCCACGTCTGGAGCGCCAGGAAACTCTCCAATTTTGTGTGTAAAAGTTAAGTAACCATTATATCTCATTCTTATTGTCAATTGTTTCAATTTATTAATCATTTTTTTCCATAGCGTTAACCTTAAACCCTAGATTTGTCTGTATTATTTTATCGTAATATTTTATTGTTAAATTTTGTGTACTGTTACTGATTCTTTTTTATAATAAATTGTATTTGTTTTTACTTGTTCTTTTATTTTGTCTCTCTCACTACAAGGATTAGTAAGATCTGGGACCTCGTTGAGTTATCCCGACTATAGGTCGTAATATATATTATACAGTAACGCGTTTTTAATTCTGTTGGCGTACCTTAACAACAATATAAAAACATCTGTGTCTGGTGACCTAATTCTAATAGGCAAATTGTCTTGACAGGATTGAGAAGCATGGAAGCAATGTAATATAATGAGAATATTAGGAGCAAATAACACAGATTTTTTTGTGGAAAGTCATTTTCTCTGTAGTTAAAGAAGCTGCCAACGGATTAGTTTATCCCATGCTGTTTTGAGAGGTCCAAAAAATGCAAACCTCAAAGAGTTGTAAATGGTGCGTGGTGTGTGGTGTTTTAAGATGTGTATATCGTTTTCTTGTGCCTTTTGTATAAGCTTTGTAGTAATATATGTAGTGTGACCATCAAATACCAAAAGTACCTGCCTTTGCTTCTGGTATATTACGAAAAAAGACTTTAATAAACCGGTTGTAAAATATATCACTGTCCATCCAATCCATTTTACGGCAAGCATATTTGTATGCTGTTTCATCATGGTTAGTCCCATTGAACCATGAATTTAAAATGTTTTTTCTCTTAAATATGCACAATGGGGGTAACTTTGGTCCAGATGCAGAACAGTAAAGTAGTATTGACGTATTTTCCCGCCCACGGCCGGCAGTTATTCTTATGCTTCTACAGCTCCCAACAACTTTGGTCTTCTTCGGGTAATGGAAGATGGAAGACTCGTCACAATTGGATATCAGTTCAGGATTTTACTCCAGTTTAAGCTTCCTAACTGTGATTTGAATTAATTTTCTTCGTTCTGGCAGTCTCGACGGCTTTTGTTTTTTTAAAGGACAGTTTATTGCGTTTACAAAAATTAATAAACCATTCAGTGCCAGGTTTGCCATTTTTAAATCTAGTTTTTATATTATTCATTGCAACGAAACATTGAACAACTTCTAATACTTCATCATTTTATAATCCAAATCCACCCAACGAAGACATATTAAAATTATAGTAAAGACCACCTTCGAAGGTCAGGTGCCAGGTTCTTTTGGACGATTTCGCTATACGTTCATAACAACGTACAGGTCCGTACTAGATATATTGCACAATAGAGTTGCTGGTTTGCGTATATGATCATGTTTTTTAATTTTATCTTTTTCTCCTCTTATCTGGCTTTAGGTTGGTTACTCTCAAATGTTGTAATTAATTTTAACCCACATCCCTATGTCCAATAATTTCCATTTGTATATTCTTGGTAAAAATACAAGAAAAAATTCGATAACTTTAAAGTTCAAGACGGCGGTTTTAAAATGGCGGACATTTGAAATGACTGACACAGCAAAGCCCAGCACAAACAGCAGGACCTAGCTAAGAAGGGATTTTTGAAATTCTACACGTACGCGGTAAAATGTATGTGACAAAGAATAATAAATAAAATTTGACCAGTATTGCTAAGGAAGAAGTTTAATATATACTTAGTGAAAAAATATACAGGGCGAACATCTTACAAAATAATTAGTAAAATAATACGAGAGAGGATAATATTTGGCATATAGTTGATATAATTGCAAAAAAGAAGAAATTTTCTTTACTTTTAATAAATAATATACTCAAGAATTGAAGGTAGCGGTTTCAAAATGGCTGACGTTTCAAATATGTTTTCCGATTTTAATCAAAATCAGTATCCTGGGGTATATAGAGTTGTTTGATATGAACATGAAATCAGTTTTTACAAATAGCAAATAGCATATTCAAAATCCAGATAGTAAAGAGGAATTTTAATTTTCGCGGTTTTATTTAATAAAGTGCCACCATAGTATATGGGGGAGGAGCATTGCATAAATGAGATGAAGAAACAGACATGTAGTTGAATATTGATTACAAAACGGCTAATGCCTAAAAAGTGTAAAATAAAATATTTAAGAAAAATTTCTAAAGGCAAGGTTTTAGCATATACATTAAAAATTAGAAATTAATGTTTTTAACTATCACAGTAGATTCAAGCTTATATACAATTAAAATAAAAACATAGGCAATTAAGAAAATGCAAACATTTTCTCAACAGAGACAGTCAAATATTCCGTACAACACGCTTGTAACAGCCTTAAAATGTTGTGATAGTTAAGAATATTATTGTCTATAAATTTTTAGTGAAAGCATGTCTTTAAAAAGGTTTTTCAAATATCATCTGATGTGATATCTTTATTAATTGAATAGGTGAGTCCAAGAACAATACTTGTCCAAAATCTGCATTTCGAGAAAATAATAAAAAACTGCCTAGCTTCTAAACTACCGAATATAGAACATTAATTTGTACAGACAAGTTGTAGTATCTACTCCCCTAAGTATTTTTATATGTGATAATTTATGAAAAAAGCTAACCACACTATGTTGTATAAAAAAAATGTGATGGACATGTACTGTTCTTGGATTCAAGTAATTTTCAAACAATAAGAAAAACATCAAACAAGCAGGAATTGACACAAAAAGACGAAAATGTTTTTGACACATTATTTATTATAACAAGTAATCATCATTAATATCTTATAAACTTATATTGCATTATATCTGGGCATCCTCTTCAGTGTTTTTTGTTGGCCACGAAGTTATGTGATAGTAAAACTCTAATGTTTCACCGGTAATATATCGCATTACTTTCTTAATGTCATTGAATTTCTTGTATTTAATTTATCGATCAAAAGAACTTACCTGAAGTTCGATCGTAATTATATGAAGGTCCAGTCCGAAAATATTACATAATTGAGTAGTAATGCTTTCCGCTACTTCATAGCACAAGGTTCAAAGAAAATACAAAATCCGGTCCTGTCCGCTCAGCTGTCTTCCGTATACCGCTCCTTGCCGGCTAATCTCATTAATTTAAAGTATGGTAATGTTTTATTGGCAACATCTGGGTATTTATGGGTGGGTGGGTTGTAATATTTTCGGACTGGACCTTCATATAATTACGATCGAACTTCAGGTAAGTTCTTTTGATCGATAAATTATATTTCAGGTCCAGTCCTCAATATTACATAATTGAGTAGATGTTTAAAGAACAGTTGCCATGAAACATCTTAGTAGAAAGAAAAAGGGAAATGACATATTCAAGTTATTGGTAGAATAATATTTATTTTCTACCAAATATTGATGATGTACAAATATATTATTAAACGGTAAACATAACACGTGCAACGGTAGAACTATAACCTAACTGATATTGCTTCTAAATGTTATTTAGATTATTTTTGTATACAAACCAACTTAACAATCTAAATTTAAAACCCTTTCAAGAAACGAATCTGAGTTCGTCAAGGGCCTGTTGTAGAATTTGGCGAAAGTGCCAGAATTCTCGCTCCATCCTGCCGAATTTCTGATTGTATCCAAAGAGACGCCCTTCCGTAAGGCTGAAGATGTCGACGCGTGTCGCGTCGAGTGGGGTTTAAAAATTGTGGTATCCACCCCTGCTTCTTCCAGTGTATTTTTAATCCAGCGACTGAGAGTTTGCTTCGATGCTCTGCCGTGTGGTTTATTAGATGTAAGAAATAGGAAGTCACAATCAGTGTGACGTAAGGGTTTGGTGGTATCCAAATACTTTTTTAAGCAAGATGCTACGCATAATTTAGGATTTTTTGTAAAATAAGGTAATATTAAATTAGGTTGATAAGAATGCGGTCTTGACGTTTTTATTATGTCGGGGATAAGGATGGTTACCCCCGATTCGGAAAAACTTATATTCGAGCATTTAATGAGTGAAAAAGTTTGTAATCCCTGGCCTGTGGCTAGAGCTAGAAGTGTAACAAGTTTGCATGAAAGAATTTTAAGTTGGAATGGGGAGACTTTTCCAGGAATTGCAGTACTTTTTGGGGATCCCAGGTACTCTTATATTTTGGTTTGGATGGACGCAGCTTAAATACGCCTTTAATAAAACGTTTAATTTGTGGGTCTTCTCCCAAATTTTTTGAGGTAATCAGCGAAAGAGCTGCGCGATGCGAGTTAAAAGATCCAAAATTATTTTTGGTGGAATCCAGTATGTTTTGAAAAAATAATATGACATCTGAGGTTTCACAATCGAAAGGAGATATGTTTCTGTCTTGGCAAAATTCCCACCACTGGTTAAACGTCGTACTGTATTGTTTAACAGTGTTTTCACTTAAAGATCTTACCATTGTCTCTAGGGCCGCTTCCGGAACTCCTTTTTTTTGAAAAGCTTCCCTGATAGTCTGGCTGCCGCCAGGGTAAGGTCTTCGGACATGGGGTGTTGCTTTTGGCTAAAAGGACACAACAGAAGATCGTCAGTTGGACCGAGGACCAAATAATTGCCCACTGACAATTGGGCAAACAATGGAAACCAAGACTGTGACTTCCAAAACGGGACCACAAGAATGCCCTCCGCTTCATCAGCAATTATTTTACGCAACACCCTAAGAACTAGAGAGAAAGGCGGGAATGCATAAAAATTTAAATTTTTCCAATTTAAAGTAAATGCGTCTATGGATTCCGAGCCTGGGTCTTTTAACCAGGATATGTATCGCTTACATTTATAATTAGTTACAGATGCAAACAAGTCAATGTCTGGTTTTCCCAAACATTGTGTAATGTGATTAAACATATTTTGATTTAGGGACCATTCCGTCTCGGCTTGTAAGGTCCGAGAAGCCCGGTCTGCTTGCCAGTTTTCCTTTGACGGTATGTACGAAGCAAAAATCCATAAATTTTTGCTTTGACACCAAAGCCAAATATCTCTAGTTAATGCATTTAACTTTTCATGCTGAATACTGCCCATTTTGTTTATACAGGCTAAAGCCGTGGTGTTATCCGTTCTAATTAAGATATTGCGGGAGCTTAATTTCTTTGCGAAACATTTCAGGCCAAAAAATATAGCTTGAAGCTCTAAAAAATTAATGTGGTGTGTTTGGTCGTGTACTGACCACCAACCAGAAGTGCTTACGCCTCGACAAACCGCTCCCCAGCCGGAAAAACTAGCATCGGTGTTAATCTCTAAATCATAATGATCTCTATTAAGATCGTTTACAGATGTAAGTATATTCTGTAACCACCACTGTAGATCAATTTTTAGTGCATTGGAGATTGGCATTAAAGAATTGTAATCTCCCCCATTTGAAACTAGCGCTAAAAATTTTGCACGCTCAAAATTCTTTGTATGTACCCATCCATATTTTATTGCCGGGCAGGCCGATGTAAGTAGCCCTAAAAACTGAGCAAAATGTAAGATCTTACATTTTTTGCAGGCTATAAAAAATTTTATGCTTTTCAAAATTTTTTGCCGCTTTTCAACTGGTAATTCTATTGTCATTTGCTCCGAATCAAAAATGAATCCTAAAAATCTGCACCTCATACATGGGACTATGACACTTTTTTGATAGTTGATTATGAAACCCACCGAGCTTAATAAATGTATGGTGAACTGCACATTTCGAGAACATTCCTCCTCCGATGACCCTAGTATAAGAAAATCATCTAAATAATTTACGCAGAGTACACCCCTGGCACGCAATGTTTCAACAACAGGTCTCATGAGTTTTGTAAATGCATGAGGAGCGGATGCCAGGCCAAACGGTAGACAAGTAAATTCATAAAGCGTGTCGATAAAATAAAACCTTAAATATTTTCTATGATGCTTATGAATTGGTAACAAATAATAAGCGTCTTTAAGATCTACGGTGGCCGCATAGTTGCCACATCGAATTAATTTACTCACTGTCCTGGCATCTTCCATTTTAAAATGCGGGGCAATGATATATTTATTTAAACGTTTTAAGTTCAGGATAAAACGTTTTGTACCATTTGGCTTATCAGCGAGGAATATACTCGAAATAAATTGATTTGGGCGGGGCTCGAACTTTTTAATTGCACCTATCTTTAGTAATTTATTTACTTCTACTTGAATAAGTTGACTCTCATTAGAGTTTAGAGGCTTTTGAGATTGAGGTAAAATCGGTGCTTTAATAAGGATGTTATCAAAGGGTAGTCGATATCCTTTTAACCAACCTAATACAATCGGGTTGGAAGTCACAGTCGACCATTGGTTGATAAAAAATTGTAAGCGGCCTGCATAAACACTTACCGTTTTTAATATTTCCTCCTTCTGTCCCGGTGCTTGTCCCACTGATGACTGTCTTTCGGAAGGAGGCGATACTTGGGAGTCTGACCCCTCTCTGGCCCTGTCCCCCCCAAACGACGGGCCGGGGTTTGGTAGTTTAACCCTCTACCAGATACACTCTGGCTCATCGAGGGTCGCACTTGACCACCCCCTCCCCTGCTTTGTTTTCTAATACTGGAAATGTGTTTTGGAGCATTAGGCAATTTTAACTCTTTGCTAACGTTCTCCAAAGTTTTTACTGAATTTATTTTTTCGCTTAGATTCGCTCCAAATAAAAACTCCGAAGGCTCACAATCTTCGGAAAGATCTTTCATGTTTTTTAAGCAGGGTATTACCAAGTTTTTTCTGGTTACCGATATTCGGTGAAACAAATTCGTTAAGATTTTTCCAGAATCCAATAAGCTAGTTAAGACATCTTCCTTAATGTCTTGTGGTAATTTTTCTACGTTATTTAAAATTGTAGAAATGCCTTTTCCTAAAGCAGAAAGTCCTTTGCCTAACTGGTTTTGGGTTGCCATGTAAGATGAATCTGTGGTAACATTTTGTTTAGACAATGCTGCCTTAACCTCAGGGTTAAGTTTAGGTGGGTTTAAATTTGACAAATTTTTTGGAATGTCATATTTATCAAGCAAGGTTTGGCAATCATTCTTTTTAACGCCGTTCATTAGAAGAGCGCGCCATCTAGGAACTAGCTGTTCATGTAACACAAACGTATTACATTCGTCTTTTTCCGGATCATCGCCTAAGATTTTCAGTACCTCATCTGGCAATGCTGGTAAAGTGACATCGTTATGAATTACAAGTTCATCTCTATCCGGACTATCGTTTTCGCCAACCGAAAGAACGCTGCACGCGTCCTCGGTGTTATTAGGTGAATTGCGGCCGTCGCTGACTACATGTGGCAACGCCGCAATACTCTGTTCCTCTGACCCTGGACTGTGTCGGTGTTGATGGTGATAACGGCTGTCGGGACGATCTCTCGAGGTTGCACGCCTTGGAGAATTCGACTGACGCATGCATAGGTTATGTCTACCTGATTGCGATGACACCCTACTTCTGGATCGAGAACGTGAAAATGATCTGTGTCTTTTTAACTCAGACTCCAATCTTTCTAATCTTTTGACCAAATCATGGGAATTTACAAAATTCTTACGTTTGGAATTACTTTCGGAATCGCTTGAAGAAGGGCTCCTCTTGCGTTTATTTTTCTTAGATTTACCCATTACTGAAGGGCTAAAATGCAAAACACCAGATAATAAATAATACTTACTGTGTCTCCGTTGTAAAACAGCCGCGATTAATCTTTAATAAACCTATGTCTGTGAGTCACTGCAGTGCAAACAGAGAAACCTTACGCTCGAAGCACAAAAGCACGAATGAGATTAGCCGGCAAGGAGCGGTATACGGAAGACAGCTGAGCGGACAGGACCGGATTTTGTATTTTCTTTGAACCTTGTGCTATGAAGTAGCGGAAAGCATTACTACTCAATTATGTAATATTGAGGACTGGACCTGAAATATAATAGAAACTGGTTCCTTATAAGCATGTACTGTAGGCAAATCAGGACTTGGTTTATTTTGTTTTAATAATTTGAATGTCTGCGATATAAAGCTGTTGATATATTCGTAAGCTTTCACATAGCCTGGAGTAGAACTATCGTACACAAACTGTCTATAGTTTGAAATAGTGAAACTTTCACCCTTAGGATTACTACCAGTCTTGATTGAGAGGGCAGTTTTCTTGTAACTAGCAGGCCACCAGTTTTTAAAATCAAGGATATCTTGGTGGGTTATTTGTTTCACAGTGAAAGGTTGCTTTTTCCTGGAAGATGTTATCATCTCATAATATTCTTCTGGAAATTACACTCGATCATGTTTTCTAACTAATCTCTTCACAGTGCCAAAATCTCTGTCACACGGCAAGAAAGAGTGACTTCTAACAGGGAAGTAGTGATATATTTTGTTGAATCGTTTCGTACCTTGTAACGCCAGAAGGAATCGAACCATTGTATGATTTCGATTCTGCCCAGGGCATCCGTCAGAAAAAATATGCAACTCTGTAATTTCTAAAGGGGTGTGATTTAATATATAATCGTTAAGGAATGTGCACACCTCGTCCGGTCCTTTTCGGGCCTGACCCTCGTGATAGGTATAGAAATAACCACTATTATCTTTGAGATTATGAATCTCAAAAGCGTATACCCATAGTTGTCTAAAGTAGAACATCTCTTGGACAGGTAGGTTCCGAAGGGGTAGGTAGGTTTTGGATGTAGTCGAATGTGATAGCTCCAACTTCCGGACGTTCTGCACACTGTTTTTCTACTTCTTTTAGTTGTGTGTAAAATTTTTTGCACGCCTTTTATGTACAATTAATTCCGCAGCGGCAACTCTTTTGGCATTATCATTGAGATTTTTATCTTTCAATTTTGCACCTAACATTTCACACTCTGTGCAGACATCGACTTGAGGCCTTCCATACTTAAGAGCCATAATTTTCACTGAAATATTTCAAGTAGTTCTCATATTTAATGACACCTTGTAATTCTGGATGTTTTTTAATAAAAAGACTATGCATTGTTTTTACGCTTAGCTGCGCGTCTAAATAATGAACAGTTTGTGAGGAATAATGCGAAGTTTTTAGTGGGAAACTTTCAATATGTTCCTTAAGTTTCACGAGAAAATCATTAGAAATAGCACGGGGTCTGTTATTATGAATGCCTCTTAAATCTTTTGGAGATTGACCAGCCGCAAGTAGTGACGTTAAACGGTGAATTTGGATATGTGACACAGCATGAAGACTCATGAATGCTTGTTTACATACAGGAATTCGTTCCGAAAATTTTAAAACAAAGTAAGAAAAATTAGAGGATCTTGGTTTCGCATTTTCTTTGGAACGCTGTCTCCGTCTCTGAATAGGCTTCGTTTGGATTAACCCCTGTAAAAATGTATCTTGTTCATTTTTTGGCCTACCATCATACAACTTAGATATTACTGCAACCTTTTCCTCTTCATTAAACTGGTCTGTACATTTTCGTTTACATCTGGTTAAAAAAAGAACAATGTGTATGTCGAATTACATCAAAAGATTTATTTAAACTTACGAACAAGGAGATCCACTTGTTTTGGCGCCAACTGCTCTTCCTGATGTAGTAACATACGATTGACCATGCGCACGAGCGAGTTTCCTTTTACTATCTTTCCAAGTTTCTACATTCTTTTGTCTTTTCCTGCTACCGCGAACAGCAACTTCAACATCACTACTATCACTACCAGACATTTTTTTATTATAAATCTCTCACGAAATAATAAAAACTATGCACAAATTACGAGCAACAACGCCGTCTTGTTATCTATGATTATAAATGGTAAACTGACATTTATGAGTTAGACAACAGTACAAGTCCGGACTAGTACTGTTCTTGTAATCATCGATGTAAATGGGAGCGTGAATCCGCCGTAACGGAAATAGTTTATGTAATGTTTTTAAGCTCACTCGATGAACGGATGAATTTTAGGCATTTTGGCTATGTCAACTTAAAACGCCATATTTGGGACTAGTACTGTTCTTGGACTCACCTATTCAATTATAAGTACAGATACGTCAAATAAAAAAATAAAAAAAGGTAAATCCACAATAAATAAATCCACGCTAACTATTCAACATTGTAGAAAATTACAAAACTTTTTAAAACCATCATTGAGATTCAAAATATGTAAATAATAAATGAAGTGGATAGATAAAGATTAAAGAAAATGTAATTAGAAAGTAACGAAGTAATCATTTCAGAATTTTTCAAATTTTACAGTTTAGCGTCTTTGACATTTATAATGTAATCAGAATTTCTAATTTTCATGTTTTTGTTATGTCTGTTGTAGATGTAGAATTTTTATATCAATCACGTCAATTAAATTATTTTAACAAGAAATCATTGGTGGGTATCACACAATGACATTGACACTAATAAAAATAATAAAATATATTATGATTGATGCGTCACTGGTCGGAACCATATTTACAACGGGAAAACCAGTCGATTACTGTTTTTTCAACCGCAATAGTACGTATGTAAAATTTCGTCAGTTGCTCAAAACTGATTCTCGAGTTACCATACAGACAGAATTATAGCGAGAGAATTTCCAAGAAGATAATAACCGCTGTTAGTCTATACATAATACGTTTTAATATGTTCTACCTGTTGAATTCATAATATATATTAGACTTTTTTACATTTAGCTGAAGCCGCAGAGTATATTTTTTTCTTTTACGATAGTCCATAGTTCCATCTAACTTCATAACCCAAAAATGAATAAAATGTTCAATTTTAAATATCTACAATTTCACCACCGTTTTATTAAAATATAACGCACGAAACACCGCAATAATAAACTGCATATATCACATAATAGATAAAAAACAGAAGCCGTTCCTGAAACTGATCACATCAACACAGGTATTTAAAAATAGAGTTAGGAGGGTGTTAGTAGCTAACGACGTCGATGAGGGCACCACTTTCCACTTATAAAATATCTCATATTTACTAGCAAAACGCCTATCAGTTTGTGTATCGATTAACTCAATACAATATTTCTTTTATTAAAATGTATTTTTTTTTAATTACACAAAGCATCAATCTAAGCCCGTCTTGTGGCAGAAATAATTCATTTTGTCATTAAATATACGTTTTGATGCGTACAAAATCAGCCATAATCACCTTTTTTCCTAAATTCAATCGTATAAATAACCAATAACTATGAGTAAATTAAAAAAATGTTACACGGGAGTCATAAAACAATCTTTCTTCTTTCAAGTACATTTTGTTTCATATTTCTATCTTAGTTATTTACATAGAAATTAGGTATTTTCTGATACTCGTTAATACATCATAAAATTTCTAGCAGCACCTCTCATCGTTTTTCTATGATTCCTGATAGCCTCTACCGCATGTCTCAAGTTTCAGTAGTATATTTGTCTCCATTTGCCCCACTAGTTGTTTTTTTTTATAAAACCGAGTCATTCTGTAAAAAAATACCGATGAGATAACTGTACTACCGTGGGCATAGTTATCCACTAAATATGGGCTCATTTAACCAAAATGGACTTTTTTCAGCGGCAACTAGGTCCTAACTTTTATTTGTTTCTTTAATTATAACAAATCATTTTCAGTATTTACACATGAAAATTATATATATATTTATAAGAGAAAATTCGTGGGCAAATCCGCCAAGAAAAAAGTGCAAACCTGTCCGCGTGTTTCGGATCGAGGAAGCAGGGTCCTCCAGCGGCGCCACAAATGTGCAGCTGGGTTCTTGCCTGTGATCCATTTGTGTCGTTTGATTTCTAAGTTGAGCCCAGCCTGTCAACTTAGCTACACCGTTCTGATGAGGACCAAAAAAGTCCGAAACACGTGTCTACGGTTTGCACTTTTTTCTTGGCGGGCTTGCCCATGAATTTTCTTTGTATATTGTATTGAATAATTACAAAATATAGTAAGTAATCATCAACATCTAAATCATGATTCGGTATTGGTATTTGATGAGCTTTTGTACTCCCTCTCTGACTTAATAAGGTTAGATAATCACTCGGAAGTTGTGCTTGTTGATGCATTTTGTTTTGGAGCAGTAGGTGGTTTTGGTAACTGGATATCATGTCCGGACAATTCTATCTTTTTAAGTAATTTTATTTTAAGTAAGGTTAATTTCTTATTATCTTTAAAAATTTTTGATAACTCCATAGAGTCAACTTCATTTCCTCCAATGCTAGTAAAATTAAGATCATTTAATATTTTTTTCTGGGTCAAGACCACCTGTTGTTTTTGCTAATTTTTTTAATATCGAATTTGTAACGCAAATAGTGCTAGCTTCACTATTTTTTGCAACACTTTGTGAAATCAAACATGCTGTGGAAAAATTTGAATCGTACACATTTACTACATCAGAAAATTGATATGATTTCTTACAGCAATTAATATTTGCCATCTTCACTGCCAGGCCTTCTTTCCTAGCAAAATCTAGTCTTGTGTTCTAAAAAGTGTGCCAGATCTTGCAAGTTGTCATTAGTTATTGTAACTCTAGAGACAGGTGTCAATGTAGTCCTTCCTTGTTCTCTCATGTTATCCACCATCATATTTAAAAGAATTGTGGTTGCTTGGACGTAATCATTGTCAGTGTTTAACTTACTAACATCAACAGTTTTAGTTCAAATGTGCTTTTAGAGGGCGGAATATTAAAACATAATATTTTTAGTCGCAAACTCCTCTATAAAATCCTTATTTTACTATAAGGAACGTAACCAGACTGCAACCAACAGCTACTCTCTGGGCTATGTACCCCGCCGAGCGCTGAATTACAAGTTACAAGTCTGGCGCGTTAAGTGTAATAATTGCATATTACCATCAAAACGCTAATGCCTCGAATGCCTTTAAGTAGGTTCAGTCTTTCGGCTGGTGTTTGTTGCAATCGAGTCTGGCCCGTGTACAACACATGGTGAGGAACGGAACGATTTATAATGTACCAACTACTATCCAATATGCAGTTTTTTGAGCTAACGATTACACAAAAAGATTCAAGAAAAGTTCAATGTTTCTGAAATTTGGTGGGCTTTTGCTTACCTGTCTATTCACGTATTTTTATTTCAATATCGATTTTGGTCGCTCCTCAGAGCTTGAAAATGCTTGAATCGCAACGACTTTGAATTATATTTGGGCAATTACAATTTCAGTACGTTCAGGCAAGGCAGTCCCATGCACATATGAGTCCATGGTAACTATATTTCTCTGACACCGAATCACTGAGGAACCGGTTTAGGGCAAATCCTGTTAAAACTCATAATTTTCCCGTCAAAATCGACTGCTAGGAAATGATGGGGGTCGCATGTCGCTAAAGGCTATTTTCGCTAAAACTCACGATATACTTTGGATAGAAGCTGGATTAACTTGTCCTCATATTTAATACCGCGCATGAAACAATTTAAAAAGATAGGCAGTACGAATTCATATTGAAAGAGTTATATCAAGATTAATAACCCAGAAGGTGGGTATATTTGTTCTTTTCAATTATAAAAATTATAAACTAATAAATTAATTATATTATATATTATATAGCTAAATTGGATAATAACAAACTATCTATAGTAAATATAATCACCAACATCTAAATCATCATCACTGATAGATTCAGTACTGGTACTTGATGAGCCATTGTGTTCCCTCCTTGACTTAATGGGGTTAGATAATCACTTAGAGCTTGGTGAACTGGATATCATGTCCAGTTACTATTCTACTTTTTAAGTAATTTTCAAAGGTTAATTGTTTATTATCTTTGAAAGTTTTTAATAACTCCATAGAGTCAACTTCATTTCCTCCAATGCTACTAAATTGAGATAATTCAATATTTTTTCTGGGTCAAGACCACTTGTTGTTTTTGCTAATTTCTTTAATATTGAATTTGTAACGCTAATAGTGCTTGTTTCACTATTTTTTGCAACACTTTGTGAAATCAAACATGCTTCGGAAAAATTTGAATCGTACACATTTACTACATCAGAAAATTGATATGATTTCTTACAGCAATTAATATTTGCCATCTTCACTGCCAGGCCTTCTTTCCTAGCAAAATCTGGTCTTGTCTTCTAAAAAGTCTGCAAGATCTTGCAAGTTGTCATCATTTATTGTAACTCTAGAGACAGGTGTCATTGTAGTCCTTCCTTGTTCTCTCATGTTATCCACCATCATATTTAAAAGAATTGTGGTTGCTTGGACGTAATCATTGTCTTTAGATCGCAACATATTTATTGTCATTTTCGATGCAGAAGGTAGCCCGGAAATCATATATGATGAAAAGGCCAAAAGAGAGGTAGGTTGCTCTATTACATCAAAGGTACCATCTAAATTAGTTTTATTATTTGCAGGGTCATATACTTTATCAAAAGTGTGACATTCATCCCACTTAACTTGGCAAATAATACACCATTGTTTTTTGTTTTTGCACCGCCAGGCTCTTTTAAAAATTCACTTGCCCATTCTTGTGGCACTTTAACTGTCTGTCCTTTCAGCAAAATCAGCACGGCTAACATTTTGAGAAGACATTGTTTAATGGTTTACTTAAACAATTATCTTTTTTATTACAAATAGAATTTAATTTAGATAATGTATTGATTAAAGTAACTAACTTGTTATTACTATTATTTATTAGGAAAGGTCAAAGGTCGGTGTTCTGTGAAACACTTACTTTTTATAGCAGACTTGCTCTGTATAAGGTGCTAGCTAAAATAAATCGAAATTTTTATAACTTAATCTTCCATATAACATATTACCAGATGATTTTGGTATACCAGCTTCAACGGTGTGCTCGATAATTAAAAATGTTTGCCAGAATTAGTAACCCATTTAAAATCATTTATTCAGTGGAGTTCGCTCTCTGAAACTCAAAAGTGTCTACCAATACCCTTTAGAGGAAGATTCAAAAACGTTCAGTGCATAATAGGTTGCTTTGAAATTTCCATTCAAAAGCCAAAAAATCCTATACTACAGACTTTTTTGTCGGAATATAAAAAAACTAATACTATAAAATATTTAGTGGCTTTTGCACACCTAATGGTTTTATTTCTTACATATCGAGTGGTTTTGGAGGAAGAACTACCGATAAAATATTGAAGAATCCAGATTTTTAAATATACTAGAAAATGGAGCACATGCTATGGCTGACTGTGGTTTTAGGCATATTGATGAACTTCTGACCTCTAGAGATAATGTTTTAATTCGACTGCCATGATGCCATCTATATGGGCAACAGTGAAAACTGTAAGGAAGAAGTGAAACAATCTAAAAGGATAGGCAATCTACGAATTCATGTTGTAAGAGTTATATCAAGAATAATAACCCGGGAGGTAGGGGTCCATTTTGAGGAGTGTTTTCGTGCTGCAAGATTATTACCTTTACTCATCGATAAGCTTTGGTTGTAAAGCAAATTGAACGTCAGTTGACGCACCCGCGATTATAGATGATCATTTCAAGCCGAATGATTTTTTTTATATGACTTCTGACACATTATCGGGTGGGCACGAGTCAATGTACGCCCCCAATATTTTGGTTGCTTTTGTATTTAAAAATTTGGTTTTTGGTACACAGATTAGACAATAATAAAGGGAGGAGTTTTAATAAATAAGGACAATCACTTAATAATAATTACAGCTTACAAAACAGCAATTTAAAAATTTCCTAAAACTTTGACCGATATCACTTGATAATAATAAATTATTAAAATCGTTAAAGTTACAAAAGTTAAAAGCATGGTGTTCTGAAGGGAACCACCTTGTACTATAAAGGTTAGTACAGACCTGCAACTGCGCCACGTTCCGAACATCGTCGCGAACCCCGTTGCAAACTGCGCCACGTTCAAGCTGGTTGTTGGCGTAATTAATTTTGGCGTACCAAACTTCGAACAGAACGCGTTCGTGTCGTTCCCGATAATATAGTCAAATTTCCATAGTACACCATGGAAGTAGCTGCAGCGGCCTATATGTACATTCATTATGCATTGACCGAAAAGAAAAAGCGAAAATGCAGATGGTGGCAAACAAATTTATATGCGAAAAGAGGAGGTAACAGTTTGTTAAGTGATTTAAAGTTTCAAGCTATAAGTGGGCATTATAAAAATTTTACCAGGATAACACCTACAGATTTTGAGTATTTATTAAACGAAATTGGACCAAAAATAGTAAAATAAGATACTGTACTCAGAAAAGCGATCTCTGTGCAAGATAGATTGGCAGTAACACTACGTTTCTTGGCGACGGGTGATTCCTATGGCAGCCTACAATATTTATTTAGAATTTCCAAACAATCTATAAGCAGCATAGTTCCAGCGGTTTGTCAAGCATTGGTGGAAGTATTGAAGGAAAATATAAAAGTAAGTACAAAATAAAACTTTATTTCTATAAGTACAAAAAGAAAATACATGATTAGTAGTCATTGTCATAATTTTGACTGCTATAACTATCTGTTGAATTTGAGCTGCCTAGAGTTTCTGGTGCAATTTTTTTATAGAACTGGCTGAGAGCGAGGAGTTGGTGTACTAGCTATAGAGTGGGGTTGATCAGCGCTTCGAGATATAACGGAATTGGGGTTCTGCTGCTGGTAATTACTGTCAACGAATGGAGGTTGTTGCTGGCAGTTATGGGGATTTAGAGGAATAAAAGTTTCCAATGGATATTGTGAAGGAGGAGGATTTCGATTGTAAATGCTTCTATCGGCATTAAAGATTATTTTAAAAATCTCCTCTTGTACATTGATGCGGACTTCAGGGGAATAAGCTTGCAGCTTCTTTGCAATTAATTTACCAAATATTTCACATTCATTTTCCTCTTTTTGTGACGAAGCTGACCCTTCCAAAATATTAAATGCCTTATCAAGTCTTTCATCAATCACTCTCGATCTCTTTTTTTTTGGAACAGGTATTATATAAGTTTATTATACAAATTATTTAAAAAAAAGAAGCAGTATGTGTCTCTTGTCAACGTCTATAGTGCCTAATTTATTGTTTACAGATACCTACTACAGCATTGGAGTGGACTGCAGAGTGCAGAGCAGTATGAAAGAAACTGGAATTTTCCGCACTGTCTAGGAGCTTTGGATGGAAAACATGTTGTGATACAAAAACCAATAAAGAGTGGTAGTGAATTTATGAACTATAAGTCTACGTTTAGCATAGTTCTCTTTGCTTTTTTGGATGCTAATTACAACTTGCTATTTACTGATATAGGATGCCATGGAAGAATTTCAGATGGGGGTGTGTTTAAAGATAGCCTATTATACAAAAAAATGATTAAATATGATTTAAATCTCCCACTACCGAATTGTTTGGGGACGAGAAAAAAAAAATCCGATATTTTTTTATCGCTGACGACGCATTTGCGTTATGTGAAAATCTCATGAAACCTTTTGCGGGACATTTTCCTAAAGGATCTTTGCAAAGAATTTTTAATTACCGCATCTGCCGAGCACGCAGAGTAGTCGAAAATGTATTTGGAATCATGTCGGCTATTTTTCGAATTTTGCGAAAACCATTGCTTCTGGAGCCTGAAAAAGCGCAGTTGGTTGTATTAGCAGTAGCACACCTACACAATTTTTTACGAAGGAACGCAATATCTCTAAATTATTACACACCGCCAGGAACATTTGATGAAGAAGCGGAAGATGGAGTTTTGATTGAAGGAAATTGGAGGACTGTGGTTGGAGAAAACTCAAGTTCATTGATTCCTCTTCGAAATACTCCGCGTAGATCATGTAAAATAGCGCAAGAAATGCGAACGGAATTGGCACAATTTTTTATTACAGAAGGTCGAGTTTATTGGCAAGACACATACGCATGAAATTATTATGTACCGAGAACAAAAATTAAATAAAATCTTACTATGTGAATTCTTGGTTTTGGTTCGTCTTTATCGTAAAGAAAAAGCATGCTTTTAAAAGCAAACCAATTACTCTCATAAACTTCGTCCTTCCCTAAAAAAAAAATGAAATATTTAGAACGCACATATTCATATTTACAAATTGTTTATTATTAGATACTGTAATGTAGGTACCTAGTGTAATATGCCTAGGAAGCAAGTAATGTATCAATCACCCTATTAGCATTAGCATTATTTTTAGTAATCATTTTATCATTAAATAAGATTATGTTGTTTCATTTACACTTAAATATTGTTCCCTTAAATACTGATACTATATCTTATTAAATATTTAAGTTATTGAAAGTGTTTTAATTAAAAAGCTTCTGCATACAATAGTACAATATACATGTGAAATTAAAAATCTTTCCAACTAAGGTTCATTTGAATATACCATGTATGGTTTTAAATAGGTATTTATCCTTATAAACTCCACGTTTATGATATATATAATTTCTCATAATAATTAAAATTCATACCTTTTCCTGTGCTACGACTTTTTTTTATCTTGGCCTTTTCCCGACGTAAGGAAAAAAGCAGTGACTCCATTTTCCTCTTGCATTCTGCAGATTCAACAGCTAGTTCCCGTGCGATATCCTCCCATGCATCCAGCTTTTTAATTTTATTAAAATGTTGTGGATGTTTCGCCTTCCACAACAATTCATGTTTTTCATATTCACTAATTAACTGTATAATTTGTTCTTCCGTCCACTCCATTTAAAATTAAATCGGTAAATCTATTTATGTGAACGCCGAACGATTTGTGAACTGTCAACTCGTCCAAACCTGTATAACGCTGTTGTGCGCACTTTCTTTGATGCGACGGGGAGAAACCGACAAGTAATGGATCGCCAAAAAACCATTCGCCGAACGGTTATCAAGCGCGCGTGCGTGTTTGTTGCATTGTACACACTGCTGGAGAGCGGTTCGCCGCGCGGTTCGGAACGTGGCGCAGTTGCAGGTCTGTACTATGCTTAAGGTTAAGTTGAAACTTCCTGTGAAGATGGCCAACCTGTCAAATTAATTAATTCCTCAAAAATAAAAGTAACTAACCTGCACTTGATCCTGCTGTCCCTCAGTTGTTGGATTATATTGATCTTTACTGTCAAGATGTAGAAGAAACGTGTAAATAATATTCAGGCCCTCTATGTCCTTTTTGGAGTTTAAAAAGTTGTTATTTTTATAAATTTTAGTCATTTCGGGAATTTCTTGAAACATGTAGGCTATGACCAGTTTTACACGCAACAGATTAATATGTAATATCTTAACCTCAGGTGTGTTAATTGGGAATAAAATTCCTTGATCGTGAAATAATCAAGAACATATTAAATCCTACCCAGTAATTATTTATCTCACTTTTATGTCAAGATAAATAAACAAATTGACCCTTTATGTGATCGTCCGGTTTTTTCTAATTTATGACCCTAACTTATGTTGTGTATGTAGTAAACTGTTATTTTACCCAAGTTCTTTATATGAAATTTAATATTACTGATTTCTATCTGATACTGTTACCTGAGAAAGCTTATCACTCCTTAATCATAATTACCTTGTAAATTTACCACACTGTTCAAGACTGGAGAAAGCTATTTAAACCTCTATATTACTTAATGGCTTTATTGCTCAATCTTGCACTGTGACTTGTAATTAATTTCAGTTGCTGTTTATTGATTTTACCAATTTTATTGGTAGGTGAAAGTAGCTCCATATGGTAAGTTTGTGTGGTTTTAAGTAATATTACCTGGCGGATGGAAAATAGCCAAATCGTTCTCTCAATCGACTACCGGAACCGTAATCGCGAGGTCGGCGGTAGCTTCCGCGAAGTGCGTGAACTGACACTTCGAAGTTGGTGATTTGGACACTCTAGAGCGTTTACTTCGTTGGGTCTAGATTCGCAAAGCTTTAATAGTCAAACTGGATTAATTGGTAGAATTAATTGATTTACTTAGAGAACTAAGAGAGCTCGAGTATTGGATCGTCGACAAGCGTCCTGCAATTTGTATTTCTTAGCAAACTCAGAGGGTTCGAAAATCGACGACAAACATCCTCGATGAAATTTGCTTCTACTGGAATAATTGAATCGGTGTATGCAGAAACGACACATGTCCAAAAAAGCAATTTTCAGGAAAATGTAAAAAACATTGTAATATTATTCGAAATTCATTTTGTTCGAGTTTACCAATTTAAAATAATAATTATAAATAATTCTAACTCAATGAAATCTGAATTTTAGTTTAAAACTGAAAATTTTATTTTCTAGGGGTTTTCAAAAAAATGGACATGTGCTCTTTCTGCATAACCTGAGTTAAAATCAATACAAAAATAGTTATTTCACTAGGTATCTATATTTTAAAAAAGTTACAAAAAAATGTTTAGTTCCTACTTAGTGGCAGTTGGCCAAAGAAGTATTGTGGCATAAAAATTTTGGCATTCTTCATCCACAAATTTTACACATTTCCTTAAATCTTCCATTTTCTTTGATTTTATCGGAACTTTTCCTAGTGGATAGGCCAATGCAGATGGTAATTCCATCATATTTTTACCTGGCTGCTGCAGTTTAAATGTGTGTTTGAAAGCGCCATCTACAAACTGCGAAACCTCAACACACCCCTTTTTTTACTATCGTAAATAAAATGTGAATAGGTACTGATGTTAAAATACACCTTTGATTTTCGTGGTATACTTTTGGAAATCGTTTCTTGAGATATGCAGTTCTTTTTAAACAGTTTTGGCCACCAATCTTTGAAATTTATTACATTTTCTGTATTCACTTCTTTTACCGTAAATTTTCTTGAGGTGCTGCTAATTACGATAAGTTCAGTTATTCTGTCGCACTTCCTTAATTTTCTTTTCACCATTGCGAAGTCCCTGTCGCATGGAAGGAATGAATGTCCCCTGACTGGAAAATAGTGTATAATTTTTGAAAATTGATCACTGTCTGTTAATGCAAGAAGCATACGGATGAGAGTGTGGTTTTTATTTTGCCCCCAACAGTTATCACTAAATAAGTGGATTTCGTTTATATTTTCTGGTATTTCCTTTAAGTAATCTAACAGAAATGAACAAATTTCATTGGAAGTCTTTTTAGCTTCCCCTTCATGATATACATACATTCTAGCAGTATTATCTTTAATGTTATGAATACAGAACACCGAAACTGTTAATTGTTGGTAATAGAAAACTTCACCTACTGGCGTTTTAGGCAGCTCAATATTCTGCATGAAATCGAAACATAGCGCTAAAACATTATCGCTATTAGTGGATCCATTACTTTCCTCTTTCAATTTTGTATAAAATTTTTTACTTCTGCATTTGTGCACCAGAAGCTCTGCCACTGCTGCTCGTTTTGCATTTTCATTTAAATTTTGGTGTTTAATTTTATTGTTCAAAGTTTCACACACTGAACAAACATCAATTTGCGGACGACCAAATCGTAAAGAAAAATTATCTCGAAAAAATCTTGTGTAGTAAGAATAACTTACTTTAACTCCAAGGTGCCTCTCCTTAAATAAGTCAAACATTAATTTAATGTTCAGCTGACTATCTAGGTATTTAATTTCTCGATTTGCATAGTGACTTATTTTAACTGGAAATGACGAACAGCAAGTTGAACATCTTCACTTAGTTTATTTACATTTGAATTTTGGCCACGAAAATCTCTCGGAGATTTTCCAAGTACAGCAAGATCTCTAAGTCTTCTAACTCGGCTTGAAGGAATGGCATACACAGAGGTGAAAGCATTTAAACATACTTCAATTTTAGCAGCCCCTTTGTATATGTAATATTTAAAAACATGTGACTTTGGTTTATTTCCTACTTGAACCCTCGCACGACGCCTCTGAACATTATTAACGTTTATGAGTCCTTGTAAAAATACATCCTGGTTGTCTTTATTTCCAAGGGAATAAAAACGTGTAAAATTTTCTTGCAATTCCTCGTTGGATAATTTATTGAAGCATTTTGCTCTGCAACTGAAAACAAAATAAAAAAAATAAAACTCACCTCGAAAAAACATTCTTCTGTTAAACAAAAAATCAAGTCTAAAACAGACTAACGATATAATAAACACTTTTAATATACCTGCAAGGGGGGCCTATTATTTTACCAGGAATGTTATCGCCCTTGGAATTTTTATAAGGTTCGCCTTTTACACGTGATTTTTTTATAAGATTTCGTTGGTAATGCTCGGGAATTGCCTTTCTTTTTCCTTGGGAGGGATTATCTGCATTGTTTTCCATCTTCACTATTAATTAATCACTTAAACAAGTTACTACAGGACACACCACATAAATGAATAATAATATTAATTTGATGAGTGTAGAAAACTCTCCCACCAGTTCGACTAATCAGCTGATTGGAGTAAAAGTGCGCATGCAGACATTTTTTTGACATTCGCTTAGCAAAAACCGCACATGTCCAGGACATGTGTCGTTTCTGCATATTATCTCTCAAATTGCACGTTGTTTACTACTACGGGGATATAGGGACATGTGAGGTTTATATGTAGTACGATACATTTACCTATAAAGACTCAATTTCTAACATAACCCCATTTTAGGCAAAAATGGACATGTGTTGTTTCTGCATACACCGATTCAATTATTCTTCCGGGCGAACTGAGAAGTATATGTCGGCAAGCGTCCGCGATCAGTTCTGTCTCGCTGCAAAGCGTCGCCTGGCTCTTTTATTCCGTTCTTCCAGTATCACGATCCCCAAATCACAGTTCCAATGCTCCCATATCCTGAACGTTGTCTTGCATATTCGATACGTTGGATGTGGCTTCGGTACTTTGCCCTATCTTTGTCTTATACGTTTGCTTAACCCTTTCATGGGCACGAGGAAATTCCTGTGAATAAAATGAAATTATTTTGACATTTCACGTTGAAATATTTATGGAAACATAATATACTTCAGTTCGGTTTTTTAAAAATTACCCCCATACATTTTTCTTAACAGTGGGAAGTATATTTCCCAGTGCGCGTACAGAAACAATTATTTTATATTTAAATAATATTAGATTGTGTTAAATCTTAAAATTTTATTTCAAGAAAATGTAGATATTTTCCATGAAATTTTTTAAAACATAAATTAATACACAAAGGTACTTGGCATGTTGCACATAAAAATCTTGTTCTTTTGTACTACAGAGCCTGCATCTTCGGTAGGTATCTATTTGATTAGGAAGATGACTTCCGACTTTCAAATTTATAAATATATCCTGTCGTAGAATCAGCCAAGCACCATACTTTATAGCCCCTCTTTACAGGCTTTTTTGGCAAGTACTGATTTAGTGACGACCTTCCTTTGAATGCTATCATGGACTTGTCAACAGACAAAAATGAAGTATGTTGGTACAAGGAACTAAAGGAAGTATTTAGGTTATCACAAAGTGGTCTAACCTTATGTATTTTGTCATAACCCTGTTGGCCTTTTTCAACTGCAGTGGCATTGACGTTTATGTGAAGGTTTTCCATTAGCTTTTTGAATCTTTTAGAAGGCATTACCTGTGACATTGTAGCTACCGATAATATAGGATCACTTGACTAGTAGTTACTCAAAGCAGGTAATGAGTGGATGCCCATCAATACAAGCATACCCATAAATGCCTTTATTTCTTCCACATTTGTATCATACCAATTTTTGGATGGACCTGGTTTGCTATTTTTATTTCTTCCTCTATTCAAATTTTGTTTGGCATAAAGGTTACTTTGATCTACTATAGATTTTAATGTTTCTTCACCAAAAACTTTCATAAAGTAACCAATTTCTTTGTTGTATATAGAGGTTTCATATAAAAGTTTGGGAGCATCACAAAAATCAACAGGCGCAAATGGAGGGCAGTCTTTATCAGCGTATACATTTTTTTTCCATTGCAGTTTCTTAGTAGGCTGGTCAGTCTCATTATTTATTTCAATTTCTTCCACTTGAGAAGGGATAGGTAAATCAGAAAGTACATCTTCAATGGGTAAAAACTCCCTATTGGCACTAATATTTAAGAGATTGTGTTCCACATTACCTGAAGACGAAGATGTGCTCGTACAGTCAAGATTTTCAAGTTCTTCATTAGCTCCCTCATCACCTTCACATTCAGAATCACTTTCATTTTCTGGGAGACTGTAAAGGTATTGAATGGCAGCTTCAGCATGCTTCGGATTGTCTAAGTCCCACATATTACTGAAAATAAAACAAAAATAAACAATACTTTACGATTCAACGCTACTATTTTTCAAAAACATTATTTCCGTCAAAAATATATATAACAACAGTATGGGCGCTGGGAATTTGCTTCCCACCTAAAAATGTCAAATTTACTGACAAACGTATAACCTTAATCTTTATTTTTATTTACAGAAATGTTCACTTCTATCTTTTTTATATGCCGCGTATAATAAAGTTCTTAGCACTTACCTGATAAAATGGATAATGTCAAGAAGTTATAATAACTACAGTTTAGCTCGTATTATTGGGCACAAATTCACTAACGGTTAGCTTTCGCTGTCAGTTTCTAAATACTACCTCAACAACACAAAATTCCGACATTTATTTCGAATTTAGGTAACTCTCTCCACTAATACCACTACAGTTCCCTTTGCCCATTTTAGATGGTGGGAATTTTACCTTTCCGGTGCCGATGAAAGGCTTAATGTTGTCCTATTGACGTCACACACAATTCTCGACGCTTTGCTCTATTTTACGAATGTATTAGCCTTGTTAAAAAATTTCCAGTACTAGATAAGAAGTAATAACCATGTTACAAGTGATTTTAAAGTGCCAGTTGACATTTATATAACTACCCCAATAATTTAAAACGTATCGGCGCCCTGAAGTCGGCTATAATTTTGTATTAAGTAAAAATAATTTCTGTTCAATCGCTGTTGTAAAATTAATATTTGCATAAATTTGGAATATAAATAAGAATTATTTTTAAGTACTAATCGTCTAATGATTTGATAATTTCTAGTTAATTGTCGTTGTAAAAACAATGTTTCCCTGATTTTAAAACAGACGCAAGAATTTCAATGAAATATCACCTACCTAGAGGTGATATATTTCACTCTCCCACGCAGGATTTATATAATAATAACGTAGTTAATTATTTTGATGAATTCCGGAATGTAACATCACGACTTTGTGGTACCAATAAGTTTACATTATTTTTGCAACTCTGTAGCAAAGCAAATATATGAAACCTATGTCTTACATTGTTCATTCTAGACTAACACAAAACCTAACACATTTGCTCCCTAAGCCTATGAATAACTCTCCTAGCCCTGAAAAAACAAAAACCGCTACATCTTCCCCATTTCCAGTTTCCTTTCACTGGTACTTGCTTCCGTCACACCACTCCACTTCCATCCGTTTCCAGCGTAGATCTTTTCCCTCAGCGGACGTTTCCTATGCGCTCGACTCCTACACGGAACTCTATGTATCCCTCGTTGATTCGTCGGCGGGGCCGTCGACAAATGTCCCTCTCTGATTTCCTGATGTGGAGGCCTCCTCGTGATGGACCGCAGGGGTGGCTTTATCGTGCGTCCTGCGCACCTGGATAAGGGGATGTGGCTCCTCTCTCCGGGGTGGACTGTTTTTCTGGGTGCCTCGCATGCCGCTACCTGATCGAATTTGTTGGCGAGCGGTTGTTTGACGTAATCAATGTCCCATACCGGCACTTCCAAGCATCACGTTTGCCGGGGTGACCATCGCGGAGGTATCTGTGGGTCGAGGTTGACGATCACTCGGCCAGGTGTCAAAGACCTCCTGTCCGGATAGGTGATGATAGGCACCTCACTGCCATCCGGGTAGATGATCAGCCCCTGCGAGATCTGTTTCTCGCGTTGTTTGCGAGCGCGGAAATTCTGTCGCAGTTGTTCAATACTTTGGATTTTCGACATGTTAACAAAACAAAGTTCACGAAAAGACTGGCCATTGACGAATTTTAATAGCCATCCCCATGTCTTAACATTCGATATTTTTCTTATTGATGGATCTTCATCCACAATAAATCTTTCTTCAATTAGGTTCAGTTCTAAATTGATGCTCTAACCCGGCGAAATAGTTTCTCGGAGGTTGTCTTCTTTCTGGATATCTCTGTCCATACAGAGTTTGTGCTATAGTTGCATTACGTCGAGTCTCTCCATAAATAATGAACATGTCAACTTTTTCATCTCTTGAATATTATTCAGCCATTTTATATTAATTTTCTTGTCTATAACAACTGTAATATACTTGCTTCAGAAAATTAATCAGTAAGTTAAGAATAATTCAGTTGTTTGTCATTTTCATAGCTATCTGCGATTTTGGATTTAAATGTAGATAGGTACAGTTGTGGACAATAAATATGAGGCAACTCTTGACTCTGATTTTTTTATGATATTTTAGTGTTGTAAGAGGGACTATGGTTTAGCGGCATGCAGCGTTGATGCCAGGTTGACACTGACTGGGGCTAGACAGTGTTGTCCCTTCCCCGTTTTCGAATGTGCTGAATCGATTCCCGAGATTCAAAACAATTTTTTCACCTCGGCAACCCCCTCAAATTGGCCAAAAACCACCCTCAAAGTCCCCTTTTCCGTGAACCCGTTTATTATCGCCAGTTTTTCGACTAATTGTTGCTCCCTCGAGTAGAACGGAACGTTCCTCGAAGGATTTGACCTCAGCCACCGATAGCCCAAATTTCCACCCCTGTAGGGGGTAGAAAAATGAATATATTTTTTAAGAAATAACGGATATTTTACAGGAGATGTTCCTTTGAATGAGATGGTAGATGATAAGGGTTGTGCAACTACACCTGAAGGATTTTTTCATCCTTCAAAGGGGTGGATTTTTTTTCAGGGGAAAAATTTAATATTTTATAAGAGGCATTTTGAGGAAGATGATAGGTGACCAGGGTTGTGTAATCAACCCCAGGGGTTGTTTTCACTCTTCAAGGGGGTGGAAGTTTTTTCCATCCATTTCCATTCGCTAGTTCGTCCGACTCCTTCAACGAACTATTGTTGTAGACTTGATATTCAATTTTATTTCAGTGTCATACAGAAAATAATTAATGAGTAGGTTGGTTTTTGGAAATAACTCCAATTAATAATGATAATGATAACGATAACGGTAAGAGGGCGAAGGCGAACAGGCAATCTCCTCGCAGTGCACACCGGCAACAGAGGAAACTCTGCCTGGCTTGACTCTGGTTAAAATGGGCAGAGGAAGGGACCCTCACAATCGACCCCATATAGATGGGGGTCGAAGAAAAGTTGGAAGGGCCCAACAGAATCGTCTCAATGGCAATGAACAATGATGCTTTTAGTGGACGAGGGAACATCGGGATGACTTGCTGACCTGCTACAAGAGTAGTGAGCCTGCGGGCAGGGGGCAGTGGTGCGATTGCACCATATCTGGTGCGACATGCACTCAGAGCTTGCCACCTTATCTGAGCAACAGATGAGAGATCAAGTATTCTTCCTGCGTAGGTCAGGCTATGTAAGGACACCCCGTCAGCAGGATGAAATACCAGCCGCACTTCCATCACGGCAAATACCAGCTAACGAGAAACAGCCCAGAGAGAACACCGATGTTGACTTAAGGGCGAGGGTTAGTCTTAACACCAGGGCTACCCTAAAGCAACAAGACTTGGCACGAATAGATGCGGTCATTGAAGAGGAACTTCCAGAAGATGCCGACGTCTGGTAGATCAACACTGCCGTGTCCAGCGCTGCCAGCCAACTCGTTCCCCGCACTGCTTCATGCGGAATCGAGAAAGCTAAGCGGCGCGTACAAAAAGTCGAGGACAAAATACAGTCGGCCAGACACTGCCTCTCGAATCCAGAATGTGGTGGAATATATAACAACTAATAAGGCATTTACTCCGAAATTCCGGCGCAAAGCGGTCGGAGTAAGACGCCAACACCACACTCAGCATCTAATAGTGCTGCTTACAATCATACGCCACTATTCAGGTAGGATTCGAGCCCTTATGGCAATCAAGAAGACTAAGAATGCGAGTAAGGAGTATGGACTCTAATACGCTGTTCTGTACGCTCCCACCTATTTCAAGAACCACCACGTGTTGTCAATAATCCGCCGACTGTAGCAGATATTGAAGTGTTCTGGAAGAGAATTTACGAAGCGACGCGTCCGTTCAATAGCAACACTCCAGTATTCGCACGCTTTCAGACTCTGTGCCACAGAACCTTAGGAGAGCCAGAGGAAGAGTGTCAGGCAATCAGTACGGAGGAAGTTAAGCAAGCATTTGTTGGCACCAAGAATGTCACTGCCCATGGTCCACACGGCATTAACAACTGATGGTGGAAGAAAATTTTCTACTCATGGTTGAACGAGGGGCAGCAGATTACGGACTGGTTTGTCGAGGAACGTTACTGTTCCTATTCCCAAAAAAGGAGATCTGTCCGACCCAAGGAATTATAGGCCAATCACCTGTCAGAACTCCCGCTATAAGATGTTTACATGTATTTTGTATGCTAGGACACTACGCTAGGTTGATCCGGTCTTCTAGCAGATCTACGAGCAACGTGGTGTCAAGATGGACAGCAGATTGTAAGGACAGCCTGCTGATAGACCGCTGCGTCACACAGGATTTTGTGCAAAACGAGGAATCTATCGATGTCCTGGATAGACTACCGTAAGGCATTCGATACAACATCCCATGAGCTACTTTTACACTTGCTCCAATGTCTTGCGGTATCAGTACCACTAGTGAGATGCTGCCACTCTGGAGAATTCGTTTCACCATAAAATCAGGTGCGCAGCGGGTTAACGACAGAGCGGAGAGGAGAGTAGTTTTCCATGGAGATTCTCTGGAGTTTGGGTTGGACAAATGCGCAATAGTCCACCTCGAGAGAGCGGTGCGGGAAATTCTCTTAAGAGACGCAACTCGCAGATGGAAGCATTCTAAGACATCTGAATGCCAGAGAGACACATATCTGGGTGTGCAACATCACAACAGTGTGCAACATCACAACAGTGTGCAACAGATAAAAGGATCTCTCCGCGGGAAGTACAGACACCTAGTTTGAAAAATTTGGTCTTCCGAGCTTTCGGGCAAGAACAAGGTGTTTGCTACAAATATGCTTGCCGTTCCTGTTCTTCTCTACTCCTTTGGAGTAGTGAAGTGGACGGTAGATGAGCTGCGCCAGTTAAATAGAGATACTCGCAAGATATGGAATATTTCCTCTAATGATCTAATAGAGAACAACGGTTCAGAAAACTTGGAAAAATGTAATTAGCGAATCCAACGCACATAATTAGTTTAGCTCAAAAAGCTGCCACCTTAGCCATTTACAGCACAATTCGTTGGGTTCTAGGTCATTCATAAAAAGTTGGCAAATAAAAGACCTTTCCCATGATTTTTCAACCAGCTGATAGCTGGATAAAAAATAATAACAATTTATTCGTGTCAAAATACGTAATAATGCTTACACAAGTCAAAATATAATACATTTTTTTAAAAAAATGGAAATTAATCAAGACAATGAGAACAAGCAATATAAAATATTAAAATAAACAGATAAAAACAAACACATGTGAAAAAATGAATGATTATAATATAATAATGAATGACGTTAAAGAAGAAAAATCATTCTCATAAAAGTCATCGAAACTGTAGAAGGCCTTAGTTTTTAAATAACAATTGATTTTATTTTTAAATTTCAAAAAGTTTAGGATTTTTACTTAACGAGGAAGAATATTATAAAGTTTTACAGAATAATAACCTGTTCCGTTTCTTGATCTTGTAAGTCGAAAATAATTAACGTTAAAAATCTTGTCTTGTGATATATTCATGAATTTGGCTGCGTGTTGTTACATATTGATGTTCATTTTGTTTATAGATATAGTAAACACTCGAGAATATAAGCATAAGATATAGTTAGTATTTTCAGGTTAATAAATTGGTCTTTAAGACGTGATAGCATGCGAATGCATCTACATTGTAAGTCGAAAATGCTGTAGGCATGGACTGATAGGACCCAGTTTAAAATTCCATACAACAAACAACATAGCATGAAAATTAGATAATCAAACGAACTTACCAAGTGAAGTTCAATCCTAATTATATGGCGCGTCTCGTCCGAGATGATCACATTGTAATACCTCCATTCCCCGCTAGATGTCACCACGATTTCAAAGTTAAAACGTTGGTCTTAGCAAAAGTTTCCTTATTATCTATTGGCCTGTTATAAAACCTAGCAAAGGTGCTAGAACCTTCCGACCACCGTGCTGTACTACGTATAATGTCTATATTAACACCTTTTTTCCTAGCTGCCGACGTAGACGCATGCCTTGTGCTATGCGCTTTAAATACATTAATGCCAATCCACTACTTTTCATTGTAGTTTTAATCCATCTACTCAATGTATGTGATACCTCGTGATGAGGTTTTTTAAAAGTTAAAAACAACTTTTTATTTGTATTATCAGTCCGAAGGCTTTTTCTTCTATTAATGTAATTAAGTAAAGTATCTACAGCACATAAATTAGGATTTTCACTAAACTTCGGTATTACTAAAAGAGGTGGAGTTTTGCTAGCATTAGATGTTTTAATTTTGTTCGTTATCATAATCTCAATCCCATCTGTATTTTCCATTAATATTGACGCAAGAGTCTGGACTCTATGCGCCGTGATTAAGGCTAGGAGCGTTACAAGTTTATATGATAAAGATTCTAAACTAAGATCCTTATTAGGGTATAAACTTCCCAAATACTTTAACACTACCGAAGGATTCCATGTATACCTGTATCTTGGGTTAGGCGGACGCAAATTCTGAACCCCTTTTAGGAATCTTTTCACTCTAAAATCATTCCCCACATTTGGAGACATTACTAAAGATAATGTGGATTTAATATTATTTAGTGTACCATAAGAGGCCCCTTCATAAAAGACTTGTGTCAGAAAATCTAAAATAATGGAAATTGTGCTGTTAGAAAAATTATTTTCTGTCTTTTTACAAAATCGCCACCATAATTGAGATTGATCGTATTGTTTTAACGTAGAAGCAGTAATAGAAGATATAAATATATTAACAGAAGAAACTGGTAGACCCTTCTGCCTAAAAGCCTGTTCTAGACAACACTTGCCACCAGGGTAATGTTCCTCCATAGTGGATGTGAATTCCTGTCGACAGAGAATAATAAGTCAATTCTTGGAGAAAAGTATAAAGGTTTAGATTTCAAAAGCCCCTTGAACAACGGAAACCATGGTTGCGAGGCCCAGAGTGGTAGGACTACAATACCTTTCGCTCCATCTTCCACAAATTTCCTTAATACAGGCAATATCATGCTAAATGGAGGAAATACGTATGAATAAAATTCAGCCCAATTAATAGTGAAGGCGTCAATTACAAAACAATCTGGGTCTCGCTTCCATGATGCATATTTTGAACATTTAGTATTAGCTCGAGAGGCAAATAGGTCAATGTCCGGCTGTTCAAATGCATTCACTATTTCCTCGAAGGCCCCTTGATCTAACTGATATTCTGTTTCTGAATATACCTTTCTCGACTCCCCGTCTGCCTCTACATTATCAGCTGATTTTATGTAGGAGGCATATATCCATATATTCTTCGACTCACAACACTGCCATAGTAGTCTGGATAACTACTGTTGCTCCCTCCCCTGTTCTTGCGCAGAGAGTATTGCTGACCGCCCAAGCGACTGCTTAACACTGTGTGCCTGGACGGTCCTTTGGAGTTTAAAGAACTGCTGCAAGAAACAATTTTTCGTTCTCGTATCTTATCAGCGCCTTTTAATTCCTTACCAGACTGTTTGATGGCTTTAGCGTCTTAACCCTTTCTGCAAGATTTTCGCCGAACAACCATTCATCGAAGGTCACATTTGACAATATAGTGGCAAAATCTTTTTTTAAGCCTAAGCTTAAAATATTTCTTCTAGTATGTGACTCTTGTTGGTGTACATCTGCCAAGAGTCTTGCAGAGTCGCTTAGAATCTCAATTAACTTCATATTTAGGGTTTCACTTCCCTCTTTTGTTTCAAATAATATACTTAAAGCCCTAGCAAGGGCTGTAAGGCTGGCACCTACTTGAGCCTGGACTGTTGCTAGTCTCATCTCTCTTCTGACTTATTTCAGAAATTGCGACTTTCACTTCCAAATTTAGTTTTGGTGCAGCCATAAGCATGCAATTTTTGACAGGTGGACATTTATTTATAAGATCTAACCTTACATCATTATTCAAACCATTTTTTAAAATAAGTTCCCAACTCACAGCTAAGTCATGATCAATTGATATCAAGCTCACTCATTATTTCATCATGCTTTATGAAGGATGGATTTGTAGAGTAATCATCCACAGAAGCTAGTATATTATCTCTCAATGAATTCATTTCTTCTTCTGAAACTTCACTGGTTGTGATAACTTTGGTGGCAAAACCAGCATCAAAACTAGCCTTTATTTGAGTAGACACTGAACCCAAAATGTCTCCATCTTCTTCTACTACTTCAATTGGAGTAGTTGATCTAGAAGATGAACCTGTCCCAATAGCAGGTGTCATTGCTGCCTGCAATCTGCTCTGTTCCATTTCTTTTAATTTCAATGAACTATTGAAACTCTCCATTGCCTGTCTGGCACCACCAGATCCAGATATAATATCCCACATTTCTAGGCCAATATCGATCATTCTTTTCCCTAAGTCAGTGAGTGCATATATACCTTTGGGTTTCCTCATTAAGCCCACTTCTATTAAAACAGCCTTTCTGTAATCGTCAGAATACAGATTAGATTGATGTGCAGCATCCACATATCCTTTTAAACTATTTAGATAGCTTCTAAAGTCATCTATGGTCCTGTTTGGGTTGATTATTCTATCAAACAAGAATGCATAAGCATAACAGTGGGATATTAAATCAGATCCAAGTCCTACTCTGGGCACCACTCCAGAAAACATTTGTGTCATCATGCATTTGGGATAAGGCATTCCCTTTCGTCTCGGACCTTTGGTAGTGGTGACGGTATTTCGAAAGTTGGTGGTGAAGACATTTCACTAACTAAGACTCGGCACGACTGAGCTAGGAACTCTTCTTTCATGTATATGCCTTTTTTAAATCCTTAACGTGGACTCGTTCCACTTTCCGGTGGGTGGGGAGTCTGATCTCGACCACTATGTATGGATCTGAGAACTTTTGCAAGTTTTGCGTTAAAATTTCGGATTGCTGAGGACAGCGGGTGCTCTCTTTTCATAACTCGGTCTCTAACACGCGGGGTCCAGTCTCGGCGGCGTAAGTTATAGTGTCGGCTCTGTGACTGGTAGGCCTTTGCCAAGTTTATTTGTACTAGTTCAAAAATTTCTGACAATTTTTCTAGGTTCTAGGAAATTGCATTTTTCCAGCGGGCTGTTGTTGTGATTGTTTGTATTTTTGACAGCTGGAACATCGTCTAACATAGTTGGTTATATCTCTGTGCATTCTAGGCCAGTAATATTTATTTGAAATTCGGGTGATAGTTTTTGCTATTCCTAAGTGACCTGCACTAGGTGCGTCATGATTTTCGAACAAAATTTGTTGTTTTTTTTCTGCTGCGGGATACACAGCTTCCATGGGTTGGAGAATTCGTCGTCAGTAAAATCGTTATTTGTCCAAACATGACGATAAAGATTTCCATTTTCCAAGCAGTAGTCTGGTTTTTTATCGGGTTTTTCTTTAACTAATCTGACGGTGTTCTGGTACCATTCACAGTTTTCAGCTTCTCCGATAGTAAAAAGAAATTCGTCGATATCTGTATTTTGTTCGACGATTGGTTGGCGGGAAAGCGCATCTGCAATTTTGTTTAGTGCTCCTTTTCGGTATTTTATTTCAAAGTCGTATTGTTGCAATTCCATTGCCCACCTGGCTAAACGTCCACTAGGGGAATTTATAGAATTTAACCATTTTAAAGTTTGATGGTCTGTTACGACTATAAAATGATATCCCATCAGATAATGTAGGTTTTTCCTTATTCCGAAAACGATTGCTGCGCATTCGAGCTCGACCGCCGACATTTTCCTTTCAGCGTTGGATAAAGAACGGCTTGCATATGCTATAACTCGATCCTGGTTGTCGATTTTTTGTATGAGAGCCACACCTAAACCTTCTGTTGATGCGTCCGTCTGCAGGTAGAATGTTTTTGAGAAATCAGGGCAATTTAATATGGGGGCTTCGGTTAATGATTTTTTAAGGTATTAAAAGCTTTTTCTTCGAGTTGAAACCATTTCCAGCGTGTGTGTTTTCTTAAAAGTCTATTCAATGGTGCAGTAATTTCTGAGTACCCCTGTATAAATCTTCTGTACCAGGACGACATTCCGAGAAAACGACGTAATTGTTTGACGTTTTTCGGTGCTTGGATAGTTAGAATTGCTGTAACTTTTTCTGGATCTGTTTTAATGCCTTCTTCGCATACTAGGTGGCCTAGATATTTAAGTTCCTTTCTACAGAAATTACATTTATCTGGATTCAACTGCAAATTTGCTTCTAAAAGCCGTTTGAAAATATCTTTTAAATGTTTCAGATGTTCTTCATATGTTTTACTTATAATCACGATGTCGTCTAGGTATGCGAAAGCATACGTCATTTCGGGAGTAATAATTCTGTCTAAAAGTCTCTGAAATGTGTTCGGAGCAGAGTGGAGGCCAAAAGGTAAAACTTTAAATTGATATAAACCCCTGCCTGGAACTGTAAAAGCCGTTATTGGTTTACTATCATCGGTTAAAGGCATCAACCAGTAGCTAGAACGTAGATCTAAAGTTGATATAAATTTAGCTTCTTTTAGCTTGTCTAGGATAGAATTTATAAACGGCAATGGGTATGTATCTTTCATTGAAGCTTCGTTTACCTTTCTGAAATCAATGCAAAATCTAAATTTATTGTCTTTTTTCCTAACCATGACGACGGGATTATTCCACGGGCTATTAGAAGGTTCTACTATACCATTTTGTAACATTTGGTCTAGTTCTGTGTTGACTATTTCCTGCATGGCTGGATTTAAAGGCCGATGTCTTTGCTTAATAGGGGTATTTTTTATAAGCCGTATTTTGTGCGTGATCAGTTGGGTAACGCCTTTAATTCGATTGAACTTCGGTAGTTCTACTTGTAAGAACTGTGGCAGGCGTTCTTGTTCCGATATTGTCGGCTGGGCAATACTCGCCAATCGCGTATTTTCTTTGGTTGTGCCCTTTATGTCATACCAATTTCCCATTATTCGGAACTTCTGTTTGTCTAAATCTGTGCTAAATCCATGTTTTAGCAAAAAATCCATACCTAATATAATATCGGGAGCCAATTTAGGTAAGTATAGGAAATTATCCGTCCATTGTTTTTGAGCTATTGAGTATTTAATAGTGAACCCTCTATTAATATCAATTCTTGAACAATCAGCTAACTCCACCTTTTGGTCACAGGCAAAATGACTCATATTATTTCCCTCACACAAGGTGTGTACAGCGTCACCTATATATGAGCGTGCTGAACCGGTGTCGATTAACGCTTCGAACGAGTAGTTCTCGATAGTAAGTTGTAGCTTGAGACGGTTGTCTGCTTCGTGAGTCAACGTCATCTGAGTAAATGGCGTCCGCGAAAACGAGGTAGAATCTAGTTGGAATTGCACCGACCTCGGACTTGCGCAGTTCCTTCGTCGTTTCCCATGTTTTGACGTTCTAGACAATTACAATCTCGGGATAATATGCCTCCTCGCCCGCATCTCGAACAAAATTTTCTTGGAGGAGATCTGCAATTAAATCGTGTGTGCACAATATTTCCACAACGCCAACACGAAGTTTTACTGTCATAATTTCCAGGTGAAGGTTGAGAGGGTTGTGTGGAATTTCTGGTTTCGTTGGGATGTTAAATCTGTTGTGTAGCGTTTGTGTAATAACCAGCTAGTCTTTCTTTGTTATTTAGTGCATTTCTATTGAAACTTGCGGTACCTCTATTTCCATTGTTACCAGAGAAATTTCTACTGTAAGTGTTATAACCAGGACGTTGTGTAGAAATCTGTGTCTACTGTACCGGTTTCTTTAAAGCCGATTCTTGTTTACAGACCATCTCGTAATCGTTTGCTAGGCTTAGAAATTCTGCGAGTGTCACAAAATCACGCCTCCTGATATATTTCCTATATTCAGGGCGTAAATTCGTGTATATTCTGTATAATTGTTGTTCCGGAGAGACATTACTCAATCGTCTTAGCAATGTTTGAATGGCATAATCTTTTATACTTTCGGATTCTCCTTGAATGCGGGACTTTACTTTTTCTTCCAGGTTAAGGTTATAATCTGCAGGTAAGTAAAATGATTTAAAGTCTGTAAGAAAGTTATTCCATGTCATCCAAGCAATTTTATTATTCCGGTACCATAATAAACAATCGCCTTGCAATAATTCTGGTAAAGCCCGCAACATTTGTTCATTAGAGAAATTGTAGCCATCTTGTAGTTCTTGTACTCTTTCTAAAAATGAGATAGCATCTCTTTTCCCATCAAAATGGACATTCCACTTGCGGACTTGGTCGAGGACGGCATTAACAGGTGTTAGTTGTGGATTCGAAGTAATGAGATTCGGGCTAGCGGCTGGTTTGTTTTCTCGAATAATGTTTTTTAGTCTTGAACGTAATTCTTCGACCGTTCCGGTGCTTTTTCCACCATGTTTTGAAATTTCTTGCTGTAGTTCATCCTTCTTTAGTTTGTAGATCCATCCTACAGTTTCGTCTGCAACTTCGAGACCATACGCCCCTTCCGATTCGGACAAACTCGTTTCGGATAATTAATTGTTTCTCTGGTGGGACTGGTGAGTTTATCTGGCAAGTTGTCCTTGTTAAAATATTTCTCTTTTTACTCAGTTACTATGATAACGTAAAAACTATGTAATATTGACAATTTCTGTATAAAGTTGTCCTGGTTGTTAAATGTAATAGCCGGCGTATCTGGATTAGATTGTTGAACTGTTCGGATGTCTGGATAATAAAAATCTGCTAGGGCTGCCAAAATGTGATTTTGGCGTTCTCTGGACCTAAGAAACTCTGTTCGTGTTTGGGTCGGTGTATCTAGATTAACAGCCTGTTCGAGCGCCAAAATGTGATGCTTGTTTTGCTCGGGTAGCTGGTTTGGAGATTATTCCAGGGTTCAATGTTGATATTAATTAAAATCCAGATCCAAAATAAGACATTTATTCTCCTAATAATTATATGTACAGTGTGGCCGTATCTTTTATGGCTTAGGTTGCGACAATCTTGTTATTACATAAGTACATCATAGTAATCGGGGAGAGAGAGTGTAACATATTTCCTCTATGTACGTCGTCGTAACCCCAATTCTCTAATCGAAGTTCCAGGACATAACAGACGCGACAAAGAAATCTGTTTCAGGAGAGATCCAGTTCAATACACTCGAATCAATCTGAGAGGAGGTCCAGTTCAACGCACTCGAATCCTCCCTAACAGATACTTGGCCAGCGGCTGCCATGGCGCCGGAGAAGCTTGATCTTCCGGTTATCCCAGTTCAATACACTCGAGAAAGGTGAAAGCCAAGCTCTGAATATACTGGTTTCTGGCTAGCTATTTTATACCCACAAATCACGGTCACGTGGTTTGCACACGGCACGCAAGTTGCGGCCTGGTGAAGTCAGAAATAAAAGTTAAAAAAAGAACTAATCAGGTATTGAACTAATCTAAAACTGAACTACTTGATCCATGCATGATTAAAATAAGTTAAACTGGAAAGAAAGTATACAGTATTCCTGTAGTATTGTATACTTCGTTACAATGTTATCTTATATAAGTAATTAGAGCAGCATCCCGTTGAGCCGTTGATATCCTTCTTGCACCCGATCCGACTTTCCGGTTAACTTCTGCCCTCATTTCTCCATCTTGCCGTTATTCTAGAAGACGTAGATTTGTTTAATTCCAGTCGTAAAGCCGCCTGACGCTCTGACCACCCGTTTTCAACTAATGTTACTAATTTTATTTTCACCGTATCACTTACTGGAGGCACCATTTCATAAAAAACTAAAAACTACTAAAACAAATTCAAAATCAGCAAATCAAATTCGTTAATTAATATGCTGACAGCGATGAGTAGTTAAGCTATGCGGGTCCTGGACCACTTCGGAAGTGGATGGCATGTGTCCATCCGGAGTGGCGTTCCGGGGGTGGCTGGCGCAGTGGGGGTGTTCTTGCGCGAAGGAAAAGTGTTTAGGAGGTGCCGGTGAACGGCGCGAGGGTTGGTGGAGTGCGGGGGTGGGCGAAGGAGAAGAAGTGTCCAGAGGCTTCACACATGTGGGCGTGCAGAGGGGGGTCCGGGTTGCGGCCCGCGACCACGTGGTCAGAAGGTGTGGTCGAGACCATGATGGATGACTCGTTCACAAACAAGTTTAGACAAAACAAATATAATTCTTGGAAATGTGATGTAATTTATTGCACAAATGTTTTCAAGGTTAAGATGGTTTACTGAGAATTCATCTTTGTCGGTACTTTTAATATGAGCAAAAGGGTGTGGTCGAGACCATTTGGAATTCAGAAAGGATGACTCATTCACAAACAAGTTTAGACCAAACAGACTTTTTCAAGGAAATGTGACGCAATTTATTGCAGGTATGTTCAAGTTTAAGCTGATTTGGAACTTACTTGTCTTAAATAAAAAATGTTTATGAACTACATGGGGAAAAAGATACTAGTAAGTTTTATTGATAACTTTATTAATACATACAGATAATAAAAAATGAGATTACATTGATTGAGATATAATATAGAACATTTATTTCCAAGTACTGGATTATAGAATATTTATTTTCAAGTACTGGATTAATTATTTCTGCAAATCGTAAAATTTTCATTTCAAATCGATGTCGATCGATAGCGTCATTGAAATGGAACATTTTTCTTCTCAGTTTTTTCAATCTTATTGCTAGCCAATCTTTACGACTAAGTTAGAAATTGGGGTTATGTTCCATTTTATTGATTATAAACACTTCATCCTAGTAAAATAATACGTGGGTAGGATCCAAAATAATTAGAACTTACAGAATTACGCAGCATGAGCTTTAATCATAAGATTAAACGAACTTACTTTAAGTGAAGTTCAATCTTGATTATATGTGGGCCTCGTCTCGTAAATATGCCTAGTGTAGTACCTTCGTTCCTGTGCTCTACAACCACAATTTTTAAAGGTCAAATGTCCCACCCCCTCCCGCTTCCTGATCGCCTCTCGCAGCCCATCTGCATTCAATCAGTCAGTCAATTTAAAGATATGTTGTTGCGACGTATTGAGGGTAAGGTGGGTTGGGGCTTATTTACTTCGACGAGGCCCACATATAATCAAGATTGAACTTCACTTAAGGTAAGTTCGTTTAATCTTATGATTATATTAGGCCTCGTCTCGTAAATAAGCCTAGTGTAGATGTTTAAAGTTAATAGCAACAACATTAGTGTTCTCAATATTTTATTTATTCAAAATGAACTATATAACAATAATAATACTCATACATACGTACGTCAGTATGAACGTATTGAAAATAAGTGAAAATAAAATAATGTACTTACTAATGATTTCTACTAATTTATAACAAATTTAATGCTTATAAACTAAGGATAGTTTCGGAAAAAGTTTTGGCTTCCACTGCTAATGGCCTGTTATACACAGCGGCGAATGTCCCGGAATTCTTTGACCACCCCGCCGCGAGCCTAATCGTATCGAAATTTAACCCCTTCCGGGCAGCCGCCGAGGTTGCGGCATGCCGCGTACTGTGGGCAGTAAACTTTTTTGTGTCTATACCATTTTTAATAAGAATACTTTTGATCCAGCGGCCCATAGTTTGAGTAGATGCTTTCTTATGGGGTTTTTTGATTGTTATAAATAGAGAAGTTATTGTGCCTCTAATGTTCTCCGTTTTTTTTCTATATTCTAATAACGTACATGCCACACATAAATTAGGATCACTTTCAAAATAAGGCAAGTGTAATACTGGTTGTCTTTTATTTCTTCCCGATGTTTTTATTCTGAGATTTGTATAGTTATGTTATCATTACCTTGGTAAATGCTTCGTATGTCAATGAGTGATAGGGTTTGTAAACGTTGGCCCGAAGCCAGGGTCAATAACGTCACTAATTTATGTGTAAGCACTTCCAAGGTTATATCAAAATTTTTCTTATTTTTAAAATAATTAAGAACTATTGCTGGGTCCCATGTATTTTCGTATTTTGGAGTACCGGGTCTTAACATGAACACTCCTTTAAAAAATCTTTGCATTCGATAATCCTGTGAAAGTTTTGGGTCCGCTATTTGTGCTATTGCGGCCCTGTAAGAATTTAAGGAACTATAAGAAGTTCCTCTGTTAAAATGTTGGGTCAAAAATTTTAAGACGTTTGCCACTGAAACTGAAAAAGGATCTAACTGTTGAGTCAAGCAAAATTTCCACCATAGTTTAAACCCCGAGCTATATTGTTTTAAGGTGTTATTTGTTGTTAAGGACATACAAATTTCCAGCGATTCCTTCGGAGTATCTCCTAGAAGCAATGCTTGCCTGATAACCGACCTCCCATCAGAGATAGGCTGTTGGCTAGAGGATGCGGAATCCAGGCAAAATGGAGTAAATATGTATTAGGAGAGAAAACAATTGGTTCATCTATTAATAATGATCTGAAGACAGGGTACCAGGGCTGGGAAACCCAATTAGGTACCACCATTATGCCCTCTGCTCTATCATTCATTATTTTTTGAAGTGCCTTTGCAATGAGTGAAAATGGTGGGAAGGCATAAAAATAAAAGGTTCCCCAGTTAATAGTAAACGCATCAATGGTAAACGCGTCTGGATCCCGTTGCCATGATATGAATGTTTTGCATTTAGTGTTTATGCGCGAAGCAAATAAATCAATATCCGGAGACCCTCACTTAGCAACTAACTTAGAAAATGCCCAGTCTGCTAAACTCCATTCTGTCTCCATTTTAAGGTTACGTGAAGCTGTATCGACTTCTTTATTATCTTTAGATTTAATATATGAAGCTACAATATGCAAAGTTCTTTCTTCGCACCATTGCCAAATTGTTCGAGCTAAATTGTTGAGCTTAGGGAATTGGACACTTCCCATGCGATTCACATAGGCCAATGCAGTAGTGTTGTCTACTCTACATAAAATAGAAACATTAGACAATTTGCTGGCAAAACGTTTTAGGCCAAAAAACAGAGCTAGTAATTCCCGATAATTAATATGATATTCTCTTTCCTGATTGGACCAGAACCCCTGGGAACTTATACTATTGCAGTGAACGCCCCAACCGATATCCGATGCATTCGAGAAAATTTCCAGAACGTATTTATCATATGTGAGAAATTTTTTGCTAATAGGTATATTTTTAATCCACCAGTGAGTGTCAATATGAAGTTTTCTGGAAATTATCATAGATGCATCATAATTATCCTTTTCTCTTTTTAGCGCTAAAAATTTTTCTCGTTCGAACAATTCCGTATAAAGGTATCCGTATTCAATTTGGGCATATGGATACCAATTTCCCTGTTAATTTTGCAAATTTCCTTATGCTACATTTTTTCCAAGTTAAGAATCTTTTTAAGGTTTCTAACATTTTTTCTACTTTTTTCCTTTGGGAGGGAAATAGTCATGTCTATAGAGTTAAATTGAAACCCTAAAAATGTACAGATTTTTTGAGGAACCATGATACTTTTATCATCGTTTACCATAAACCCTAGGTGTTCCAGTAAATTAACCGTTTCCAAAACGTTGGCTAAACATTTATCATAGAATTCCCCCAGTAATAGAAAATCGTCCAGGTAAACTACCGAGACATGACCTTTCTCTCTCAGAGAAGAAATGACTGGTTTTAACAGTTTCGTAAAAACCATAGGAGCGCAGTTCATACCAAAACAGAGGCAATTATATTCGTACAGTATGTTTCTAAAGTAAAATCTAAGGTATTTTCGATATTTTTTGTGAATTGGGATCATGAAATATGCATCCTTCAGGTCTAATTTACACATAAAGACATGGGGTCTAATAATGGCTGATGCCATTTTATGACCCTCTAACTTAAAGTGCTTTGTGCTAATATATTTGTTTAATCTTTTAAGATTTAAGATTAACCGGCTTGAACCATCAGGTTTAGGTAGCACAAATATTTCTGAAATAAATTGTTTTTTACATGGCGACACCTTAGAAATAGCACCTAAACTAATTAATCTCTGGATGCCGTCTTTTGTTCCCGCTCAGACCATTTACGTCCCTTAATTCTATTGCTTTGTGGTGGACTAATGATAAATGGAATTTAAAAACCTTCTAACCATGCTAAAATTCGTTTGTCACTAGTGTATGCTTTCCAGCGATTAATAAAAAACCGTAAACGGCCTGCATATTGACTTACCGTCATTGTCGACGGAATCTCTTGCTCGACCCTTCCTTGACCTGTGACCTGGTGGGGAAGAAATGGCTCCGTTCCAAGGCCCGACTTTGGCGTTGTCGGTTGAAAGGAGCTTCTCGAACACTGCGTCTGCCCAGCTTCGCTCCTTGTTGAACACGAGGCAGACTCCTGGAGTTTAAATGCGGCAGTGACCGAGCTCTGGATGTATTTGGTATGTTCTGTTTTGGAATACTCGTGACAAGTTTTAATTGCCGAGATGAAGCTTGTAGTTCCTTTGCCGATTTTAATCTTCCTTCTAAATCCTCCCCAAATAGCCATTTATCCAAAGGAGATTCAATGAGAGTATTCTTCCATTCTTTGTTTAAGTCATAAGTCACTAGCTCCCTCCGTGACATGGATTCGGAATGGATTACGTCTATTATTAGCCATCCCGCATCATTCAAGGCCTCTATATACTCCTTCACCCCTTTCTCCACCCCCTCTTGTTTTTCCCATATTTTGGATATTGTCTGGCCCACCGCCGACAACCCGGCTGCCAACTGCAACTGTATTTTTGCCAACCTCTCGTCCCTGCGCTCCACAGGCTCATTTATTGCCTGTTTCACCATCAAGTTTAACTGTGGAGGTGCTAAAAACGTACCATTTTCTGGAGGGGGGTATTTTCCTATCAAGTGTCTTCGAACTGTTTCGTCAAGCCCGCTTTTAGCGATGTGCAGCCATCTTTCTCCTATTTCTGACTGAATGGAATCTCCCAGGACGGTTTTTTGAGCGCCCTCTTCTCCCAAAATGGCTAACATATCCACATCTAAAGGCTTAAGCCCACTACCCGAGGTGTTTGCCTCGATTAGCGAGATAGACTCCTCCTCGCGTGTATTATCTAGAAACTCTCCTGTAAGAGTTTTTCTTAATTAATGAAAACGATTCCAAAAATTTTAAGTGGTATGCAATAAAATTATTTTTAACAACCCATTTGTGGGTGCACTAATATCTCACCCGATTGTAAGGGTAACCACCAACGTACCCTAACAATTTGATTTATATGACAGTGGGAGAAATGTAAGTAGTTTGTATTCACCAACAATACTATAACACCCAGCAAGAAGACCACCACTGTATTCTTGCTGTCTCCCAAGACAATCCATTACTAACCTAATATTGTTATTAGGTAACCTTGTCAATTTTTTGAAAGGTTTTCTTGTACTTTACCTATTCACAACGACGCCGACGTTTAATATCTAAGAGAGCAACCACCCCCGTGCTCTTTTAGATTATGGCATGGTTGTAATAAAATAATTAACTCAATTTAAAATATTAAATTTCATTTCCCTTGAGTATTTCTTCCACTGTCCGTGTTTACGTCCCCCGAATCATGTGTGGAAATATTATCATTCTTTTCGTAATCCGAATCGCCTCCACTATTCGAACTTGAAGACGAAATACTGCTTCTAAGTTTACGCGTGGTTTTTTATTCTAACAATTTAATTCTTTTATCCATACGTCTAAGTAATTCAAGAACACTCCGGCTCTCCGAGCGAGATCGAGAACGAAATCTTTTGCGTGACCTATTCGGCATTTTTAATGGCGATAATGATCGTAGCGCACACAAATGAAGACTGACTGATTGAACGCAGGTGGGCTGCGGGAGGCGATCAGGAAGCGGGAGGGGGTGGGGCATTTGACCTTTAAAAATTGTGGTTGTAGAGCACAGGAACGAAGGTACTACACTAGGGTTATTTACGAGACGAGGCCTAATATAATGGGTCTTATATCACAATTACCGCAGATGGTATATACTTTTATATTCTTTGGGGCATTGTCTTTTTTAATACATTTTTGCATCTCACACACACCCATATACAGACAGGCATAATGTTAATCTGCTTCATATTCATCAAACCTCTTATTTTAATACCTTCTTTACCTGAGGATTTTAGAGAGTGAGATAGAGAGAGAGCGAAAGCGAGAATTGATGATAGATTCAAGATGGTGGATGGCGAGAATTTTAAATTTAATGGTGAAAAATTGGATGTGCTGTTGTGTTATGATGCGAGATAGTTTAGATAGAGAGAGAAAGTTGATAGCGGATTCAAGCTGGTAGATGACAGATGACAGGGATATGAAATTGAAATAATGAAATGTATGAATGTTAGGATGCAAGATGGTAGATGGTGAGCATGAATTTTAAATTAGGGTAGAAAAAGCAGGATGTGTGGCTGAAAGTGAACAAAAACAAAAATGAAAGAAAATAATATAATAAAAAATAAAAAAGTATATAATTATAATTGTAAAAAATACAATAATATAAAAAGTTGATATATCAATGCGTTATTATATAGATGATGTTGGTGCCCATTGAATCACGGATGGACGGGGATGAGAGTTTGGTGTCAACGATGATGTGGATGCGCCCATCTCCGGTTTTGGTCCGTCACCGTAATCCTCATCAACAATTTCAGTTTTAATATTAATAAAACTGTAACAGAGAATACATGTTAATAATTTTTGTAGAGAAATATAAAATTTTTAAATTAATTACCATATTTCACCCCGTTCGGACACCCATTTATGGGGCCATTTAGTGAATGGATTTTCACCCTCACCCTCGGTTTCGGTCTGTGTCTGTGGTTGTGGCTGCATCAGAGCTAATGGTGCGGGTGCGGGCGATGGCAATGGTGATGATGTCAACGTCGTATCATCTATTCCACTATGCAAATAAAATCAGTTTTAAAATTAAATATATAGAATAGGGAATTAAACTACTCACTTTTCAATAAAATACGCCTCAGGGTCGCATATACCTGTTGGTCATTTGGCATAACTCGTACTCGTAATATGACATGTTCTTCTTCTGATTGATGAACAACAACTAATAAAACGTATACGCACACACACACACACACCACCCATACCCAAAAATGTATTAGTTTACAGTCTTTTGCTGATTTGATATTATTAATGGAACAAAAGATAAATAATTAAACCTCAACTCAATCGGTTTCTTTTTATATAAACATCTTATAGGGAAAGGAGTAAACTCAATAAATGTATTGGTTTGCAGTATTTTGATGATTGTCTCATTCCCATTGTTATCTACACGTGCGTGTATGAAAACTTAAAAATCCGCAAGTTTAAGACTGTAGACTAAACATTCAAGTAATTTTTTATTTTAACCACCATAGGCGTGCTTAATAAAATTATTTAATTTTTTATTCATCAGCTTGGGTACTATACTATTAAAAATATATGTTAGAACCAAGATTCGAACCTGGAACCTCTAAATTTTCAGTCTATCACTGTCTCCAATTGAGCTATTCTAATATGCAAATAAAACAATCATTATGAATAACTTAAAGATTTAATCAAACACAATCTCGATTATAAATATATTTTTTTTACAATATAAACGTTAGGTATGGCACATTTTTAAGGCAAGCAAAAAAATCTTTAATGTAAAATCTGCAAAAGTTAACCTTGCAGTGTTATTAACTCGTCAAAAATTGTCTAAGTAAATCCCACACGTTTACGACGTTAAACAACCACAAGTTATTAAGAACATCTCGTATAAACAGAGGTATGTGGAAAAATGCGCCCTGAAACTGTGAGCAATTTTACAAAACTGACCTTTTGGTATGTTTATATTGAGAGATGTTTGTTGCAAAATATAGACAGCAGATTGCAACAGTTGTTTCAAATAAAATTATAGAAATGGTAAAGATGCTGATGGCAATAAGAATGGGAACTTACTTAAAAATTGTTTGCATTAGTTTTAACATAGTGTAATGAAATATCAGCCTTAGCACTCTGAAAGATCCCAGAAACAGATGAAGATATCAAGATGATGACATTAAGGGACATTTAGGTGTTACTAAAGTAGCTTGTGGCAGCAGAAGAAACAATAAATAGGTATAAAATTATTGTTTTCATGCTTTCAAATGGTTATGAAAGCTTACAAAGGATATTAATATAACTAACGGACAGTTACAAAAATTGACAGAATGTTTACTGGGTCAAACTATTATGTTTAACCGAAAACGTGTGGGAGATGTTCAATATTTGAAGAAAGAGAATATTTCTCAACTATTTAAAAAGCACTTTCTGAATCATTAACAGAAAAAAAAATTATGCAGATAGTTCAAGAGATTTTATTACAGACGGAAAAAGCAGTTAATATGAAATTATGAAAATAAGTACTGTGCCGTAATTTTTTTAAAATGAAAATAACTCAATCAATTACTTACCCAAGATGTTTCAGGGTAAATATTTGTTTCTTTAGTAGATTCTATTTGTTTTGATAATTTTGTACCCAACTTGTCCGGATCAAAACATTTAAGATTCTTTTGTAAGGTATCCTGAAAACGAATTTTGCACAATTAATTTAGCCATACAACTCAAATTGTATTTCTATAGTATTGTTTAAAAATTCTTAGTCTATTTTCTGCAGACCGAATTTTTATTTTCAACTACTTTTGAAAATATACTTAACAATTGAAATTACTAGCTATCAATAATTTAGTTTTCTACCCTATTTAAAACAAAAAATATAGAAGTTGTACACATGGTATTAGAAATTCGCTGCTCACCATTAAGTTCTCGAAATTAGTGATAAATAGGAAGTCCGTTAAATTGTGACAAGTTCCGTAAATTGGTCCTCTATCACAATAAGTTATCAGAAAATCTAGAAATTCCCCTTAATTTAACTTACGTATTTTGAGATTCCAATTTAGAGAGCGAATTTCTAGTATATACTTAAATCAGAAATCAATACATTATCTAGAAAACGTAATACTACAACTTTTTTACCTTATTGTCGGTTTGCCCTTTTTCGTTCATATTCATTCCTATAGTGATATTTTCCTGGGTATTTCTTGAATATGTTCTATGGTTATTTTCAATGCTTATTTCTGATCCACTGTCAGATGAAGATCCATCATCGTCGTCTGTGAGTGGAACATATTCGTCCCCAGAACTTTCGTATTCATCATCAGCGTCAGAAGGCAAAATATTATCATGTTCTAGCAGGGAAGTTGATGGCTTCATAACCAACCCATTCTCTGATAGTTTGATTTGTCTATTTTCGGTTTCTTTATAAATGGGCCAAATATCAGTCAGTATTCTCTCTAGACGTTCCAAAATGTGAATAGTTTTCAGTAAATTCTTGCTGTGATGTCCATGGAGTCAACAAAGTTATATTTTTACTATTATTTGAAACTACAGATTCAGAAGGGTTTTTATTTCCGGTTTCTATATCCATCTGATCACATTCTTCATCATTATAATCGTATATATCACATTCGATGGGCATAGTGGAAGTCAATTTGCTCATATATTGTGCAGAAATTGGGTCTTCAGGTGTAGCTGGTGTTAAAATATGTTCGAAATTATATTCACACATTCATTATGGGATGACGTGGAGTGGAACACTTTTCAATGAGTGATTCTGTCAATGGCATTTCTCGAATTTTCAAATCAGGATGGTTAGATTTCGGCTGAGGTAAAGTGTAGGCCTTGTTCGGATGTTGTAGAGCTGACACGTGAATGATTACCATTGTCATTGGCAGTACTAGCCCTATATTTCTGTCCTGCTAAGGCAAAATGACTTACGAGAAAACTGTTCGTTTTCTAGGGGAGCCCATTTTGTGTAAATTGTTACCGTTTTTATAAATTTCAAGATTTAGTTTTCCAATTCGGCCACGATAAATGAATTTCAAACATCGATCGACCAGTATATGTCATTTTGTAAACCTCGAAATTTTAAGTACCTTTTTGTTGGATAAATGTATTTGCCATTTTGCGATATAACAATATTAACGAAAAATACTATGGCGAAATAATATATAATTACTTCCAAGTTCCATAAAATCGTTAATTTCCAAAGATATGACTTTATTTCTTTTAGCGGCTCCCTCACATACTTCTTTTAAATCTTTAAAGTCATAAACGTTCTTTTTCTTTCTTATACATTGCTCTATTCTACCATGTATGCCATACGCAGACATATAGGTATGTCCTTTAACTAAATACTTCAATATAATCTCTTCTGTAGAACTTAACCCCGAGTTTAAATAAGTAATAATTGTACTGTAAAATACCCAATTTTTATTTTGCCCTGCGCAATTATCCATCCAAATTATAATTTTTTTACTATCTCGATTTGCCTCAAAAAGTTTTAAAAATGAACAGCTGTCATCCTGTGCTCTTCTGGCAGCTATGGCTTCATGCCACAAAATTATTATATGGTCGATCTTTTTTTTTCATTGATGCAAACGTCTCATTAAAGTTTGAGTCTTGATAAGAAAAAGGTGTCTTTCACATCGGGCATTCTGGGTAGCAAAATTACCTTTTGCATGTCGGCAGCAAATATTTTAGTACCTTCTTCATCATTGTCTGGATCAGTATTATAATTCTGACGACTGGCTTTTACCTAAAAAGTTAAATATTTTTAAATTACCTCTGTGAGCAGAATTAATCTTTTTTATTGAAATAAATGTAAAAAGTCATGTTTTTGTTATGATTGCCGAAAAAAATATTTCCTATAAAACGACATGCAAGAAATAAATAATCAGAGTTAGGAGTTTTACTCACCACATCAAGATGTTTTTCTTTTAAAGACACATTGTGTGTCTACGACAATGATAATAATATTAGCCAGTATTTAGATAGCACACCAGTGAAAAATAAACAATAAAAAAATTTTGGAAATAGCAAAATAACAAATCACAAAACAAGAGGAAGTACGACTATCCCGTCGATACATAACAATAAATTTTTCTTTAGCACGTCGTGTTACTTCTTCTTCAATTTCCTTAGCAGAGGAAAAACGATCGTGAAGATTTATTCCCAAAGGAACAGAAATGATAGTAGAAGTAGACATTTTAAATTTCAAAATTAATTAACTACACTCACTATTATGCATAGATTAGATAGTTATATAGGATCTATTATGCAAGTACCACTGTTAAAAAAGACAATTTGTATTTAATAGTTTCTACTTTTGACGATTGACATTCTTTCAATAGTGGAGATAATGCGCATGCCCGGTTTTAGACGGAGGAATAATAAAAATTAATCATACGGATTTACCCGGAGCTGTAGACAGTCCCTATAATATTACTCAATGCCAATTACCAGTAATGGATGTATTATAATAAAAATATAATTAGCAATCCCTACTTACCACTTTGATAACCAGCTCTTTTAGCTCTTGTTGCCATTTTTACCAGCACGTTTTTTTAACACAACTACCGTGGAGAAATAATGTAAACACTGATAATTACTGGAGACGTTGTGAAGAACGGTTATAAATACTAAGGTTAAATAACCTAAAAACATTTTAGGTGAATTTGCTGTTGCAAGAAAACTAGATGAAATGGAAGGAAATAATGTGGCAAAGAAACCTATCGTCTTTTAGGTTAATTTTCCTTTGTAAAAATTAAAATGAAATGGTACACAAAACTATGGATGAACCAGTTAAGAAGATGTACATGGATTCTCCATTGCACGCTACCAAATATATTACTGGCATAATACTGTATGCAATGCATACGTTAATTTGCCTTTGCCATGATCGAATGATTTTGTTGCATAGATTTATTCGCCGTTGTGCTAACGGAATTTTATGGTTAATAGTCATTTTGCCTTTGCAGGGCAGATTTGGTCTTAGAATATCATTTTTCGTCTTACATTGCATGCTACTTTCTAAACAATATTCATGCGACGGTTCTATGACTGGTTCTTCAATAATATTGGTAACAGTATACTTCTCAATGATATTCTGTAGACTCGAATCATGTCTAGGTGACTGTAATGGAGGCGATATAGATAGTAACGTACTACGGGATTCTGGTATTTCATAAGGGTCTAGTTTATCTGGAATCTGAATAATGTCGACTGTGTCAGAAACGACCGCAAACTTATTTTCGACTGCTAGTCGGAATATGAATTCACTTCGCTTCATTCTGAGATACACGGTATTTCACACCATGTGGATCTAAAATAATTGTAGTATTGTTTTAATAAAGGATATCATTTTTCGTCCCGGCAGAAAAGAGTTAAAACACGACAAAAATGACAAACACGATAATGAAAATGAATAAGGACTATACACGACAGAAAAGGACATTGCCCGACGGGATAGCTTTATAAACGGCAGAATAACTACTCTTCCGTCAAAATAACAAATTAGTCTCGCCGTAATTTAAACGACAAAATATGACAAATACACTAACAAAAAATATTTTCTAACACGATACATTGAATTTCTGAAAATATAGTTTTCACGACAGTTTTCTTCTAAATTGGATTGTGTTTATAGAGAGATGGACATATAGCGCGTCCCAGATTTAGACGGACATACTCTAGTGGAGGTAGAGGACACTTAGCCGAGTTCAAAACCCCTAAAATTTAATTGTGGACTGTTTTTGAGATATTTTATGGTTTTCTGCTAAGACTTTAGTCCGCCATATTTTTACAATGGCCATACATATTTGAATAAAATTTGGTACAAATATTGTCGTTCTTTAGGTTAGTAAAATAATGACATAATATTTTATGGCGCATTTATGGTTATTCTCCAATAATTTACAAAAGTATTGAAAGACCAAATTTTGTACACAACAATAACGCAATCAACTATCTAATATTATTGTTTTGTTAATTTTACTTAATATTCTACAATAATCAAGAATCTTCTATCCCAGTAAACACAAATACATACCAGATATATAATTGTTGCATAATTATGTTTACGTACTAAGTGCCAGACATATATTTTGCAAGGCAAATGCAACTGGCATGTGCCTACAAATTTCCTATTTATTTTATATGTCAGTGTTAGGTCCAGTTGTATAAAGACAGTTTAAGAGCAAAACCTAGTTTAACATAATTTTTCCGTTGTATCAAATTGGATTAATAACTAAACTCAGTTTTAATTCGTTTAACCTCAAACCACCAAAATTGATAGTTTAAACCGAGATAGTCAGGTAATTTTATATATACATGACCACAACATAATGGACTTCGGGGATTTGACTGATGATGAAGACTTTCTTCAACTGGCAGAATATATTAGAAATCTGAGAATTCCACGAGTTTTTCGAGAGAGAATAAATAATTTCTTAATGTGGGATGACAATGAATTTTTTCAAAGATTCCGTTTGTCAAAGAACACTGTGCAATTTATTCTTGATAGGGTGTATGATGAAATATCTCCCCTTACTAACAGGTTATACGATTAAATAAATATATGTTACAGTTTTTGTTATATTTGACATGTTTTTAGAAACCAGGCGGTATGTGCAAGAGATATGGTTTTAATAAACCCTTCGATTTTTGGCAACAGGAAGCATTCTGCAAGTAGTGGGAGATTTTATAGGAATTCATAAATAATAATAATAATAATAAACGTCTTTATTTTATACTCGGCGAAGTCCACGTTGCCCTGTTCTACTTAACCGAGTGATAATTAGAATACAGAGTACAACATAATATATATAAGCAGTCTAATACAAAATATATGAATTAGTACAGTAAATTATTGACAGTAGTACCATAGGCACTAAAATAAATATCAAAAATAAATTAGTAAATAAAACAAATAACTTAACAAAAATTAAAAATAAAATAAAATAAAACAAAATTTTATGATTCCAGTTGCTTTTTGATCAGATCTTTGCGGAGCAAGGATTTAAAACTGTGAGGTTTACAGGATTTGATTTGCAGCGGGATGCTATTATATAGTTTGGTCGCAGAATAACAAAATTATCGTTTAAAGAAAGTAGTTCTATGTTTAGGTATAGTAAGTTGATAGTAGTGTCTAATTTTAATATTGTGACAAGATGAACGACAATTTAGTTTTTTTATTAGATATTCCGGGCAATGAGAAGCAAACATTTTATGCAAGAAACAGGAATAGTGTAATTGACGACGATTGCGCATATTAAGCCATCCAAGTTCGTTAATTTTACAGGTTACATGATCACGCCTAGTAAGATTGAAAATTAATCTAACGCAGTTATTTTGAATTTTTTGAATTCTATTGACAGTTTTAGCATCAAGACATGGACCATAAATAATATCAGCGTAATTTAAAATAGATAATACTAAAGTATCTGTCAGTTTCTTTTTTAATTCCTTACTTAGCAAACTTCGAGTTCTAAATAGATTTCTTAAAGCAAGATAACATTTTTGTACAAGCTTATTTGTATGCTCACGAAATCTTAATTTATTGTCTAGCAGAAGTCCTAGACTTTTAGCAACATTAGTTGTGGGGAGTTTTTCGCCATTAATTATCACACTTAAGTTTGCAGCTGCCCAATCTGAATCTGGACCAATGTTTATAACAGTTGACTTAGATGGATTCAACATAAGACTACTTTTTAGGGAGTAAGCGTGAAGTCTTTCTAAATCGCTATTTATATTGATGTTTGCTTGCAATGCCTCACTTTTATTGAAGTTTAAGTACACTTGAGTATCATCAGCATACTGGTGATAATTACAAAAATTAAGCTGACATCCAATATCCGAGGCGTAGACAATAAATAGCAACGGCCCCAGGATTGATCCCTGGGGTACTCCTGTGGTGATCGCTAAGGACTTCGATACATTATTTGCCAATATCACACTCTGACTTCTGTTAGTTAAGTAATTGTAAACAAGATCTACAGCACTTCTATGAAATCCATAGTAATGAAGTTTAGCACAGAGTAATACATGGTCTAATGTATCAACGGCCTTCTACTGCAAGTAGAATTATCTTTAAAATTTGTGCAGTAATTGCTCGTCTTCGCGCGCAATACATACATTTTCCTGAAATAGAAAATGAGGTGAACGAAGTGCGACAAGAGTTTTATAATATTAGTAAATTTCCTCATCGGCGCACTAGACTGTACTCACATTAAAATTCAATCTCCAGGGAGAGAATATGCTGAATTGTATAAGAACAGAAAAGGCTATTTTTCTTTCAATGTACAAGCAATATGTGATGCTAAATTAAGTTTTCAAAATATAGTTGTGCGATGGCCAGGGTCAGCCCATGATTCAAGTATATTTAGAAATTCAGTAATATGTGCAAGATTTGAAAATGGACTTATGGGTAATAATGTACTTGTTGGAGATAGTGGCTATGCAATAAAACCATATTTAATCACACCTTTAGCAAATCCCTAAACACGCGGAGAACAGTTATTTAACGAAGCTCAAATACGTACCAGAATCCCATTGAAAGAACTTTTGGTGTGTGGAAGCGCAGATTTCCAATTCTTGCTGTTGGAATTAAATTAAATATTGAGAGAGTAGAATCAATTGTTGTAGCAGCAGCAGCAGTATTGCATAATATTGCTTGTATCATGAAAGAAGACGTCGCACAAGTGAATGAAGAATTGAAAAATGTGATCGAACTAGATAATATTGGTATTGATGCCTTACAAATAAATGCTTATAATCTTATGAGAAATAAATTGATTGAATATTTTGCTAGTTTGGAATAATTTGTTATTTTCAATAATTATATGAACATAATTGTGTAAAAGTACTGTTTTTTTTCACTAATTACTCTTATTTATTTGGGTATTTTGCGACAATGAAAAGAAAAATTAAATAATAACCCCAAAGTGAAGTCAGGATTTTTTTTACAATTATTTTGGCCTTAATAAAAATTTCACTGAAAAAATATAACCAATTAATAAATATAAAATAAAAAAACAATCACTGGTTAATGTTTTGAAATTTAAAATCGATTGATCTTTTTGATGCAGGATTTATATAGTAAAGGATTTCCTATTTAATTTTTCTCCCAGTATAGCAAATATCCAAACAATTAATATGTTAAATATTAGATATTGATTGTATCAAGTTCTCTGCTAAGTATCCAAATGTTTTTCAATAAATAATTGGTCGTTATATGTAAATAGAACAGAAATAGAAAATGCTGTCGAGCAGTGTATTACGTATAGTTTATGTAGGTAAGAAGATCCTTTACAAATTATTTATGGAAAAAGCTTATTTTAAAAAAAAATATTTTACTCTTAATTTATTTTCAATTTTTTAGTTTTGTGTCAATCTATATTCTTCTCAGCATTCGGAATATTATGATGTATTCCCCGTCGACAAACTTTTCCAAATTATCCCTCATTAAAGGTAGCACTCGCTTCAGTAAGAATGCGCAATTATTTTTGAATTCTGCTAACTCAGTTTCTCCATATTTTATATTGATAATTTTGGCTGATAATATTGGAATGGGTCCACATGTGATTAGGTCTTTCGTCTTAACGATTGGTTTAATATTGTCTAAAAGACAAGTTCTGTTTAGTTTTTCAAAGTTCTGCTACGAGTGTCACGTACATAAACAAATCAATACGTTGGATATTAATGATTATAAGATATTACGTAACGAAATCACTTGGGCTACTGTAGCGTAGCACATATCGTAGGGCACTAACTTACCCGGAAAGTGATGTACGTGCCTACGATAAAATTTCTCTAGCTCAGACTATCTCAGGGCGTTAAGCCCAAGTTTACATAAACTATGATAAATTATTAGTTTACTTACTTAACAAATCACAGGTTTCCATATGTAGTGGTCGCAGACGAAATAATGACACTTTCTTTAAAAATGAAATGCACTATATTAAACAATTTACAGATTGGTTCTCTAGCATATAACCTGGCGATGTTCACAAGGTGTGGCAAATTTCTCGCTTAAAAAGTTATAACATTCGTAAAATGCCTCGTGTAGCTACACATCGGTTTACAATGTACTCATAAATGGTCATAAATTCTGCCACAAAGGTCTAATTTAAAGAACCTCCTTAATATAAATGCATAAAATCTTTAAATATGTACAAGTTAAAAAAAATGCAAAAGTATCCAGCTGAACCACTGAAGGTGGTCCCCGGTAAGTAAAAAATAAACACAACACAAACACACTTATTCAGGGTGGTACGATACCGAGTCCGGACGTGGAAGAACTGTAGCCCTACGGAGATGTCTTCGGGACACAAGAAATGGAGCCAAGGATGGGGTTGATGGTAGCCTCACCAGCCCTGGCACCTTCCACTGTGTGTGGATGCCCCGTCCATGGAACTCTCACTGACGTGTGTAGAAGCCCCGTCCGTAGAACCCTAAAGATATCACGATTTAATTTACAGAGTCAGAAATACACGTGAAGCGTGCCTAATGTGAGTAATTCTGACATAACCTACAAATGAAACATAATTTACCTCACTGATGAAGGAACAATCCACCAATACTCCGGGAAGCCACAGTCGGATGAATAGGGTCGAGTCCGCCTTTTAAATTGGCACGGTATTTCCAAAGGAGAGCCTGCAAATTTACGAAACACGTGGGTAGAGAACGGGCAAGATGACGTGAAGAGGTTAGCTTACCTTGTGTAATTTAATATCCTGCTTCCGCAGATAAAATTTACTCACAACCACAAAATATTCCGCTAAACGGAACAACAACAGATTGAGGAAATTTTCTTGTGTTGATAATTCTAAAATCCACCAGGATGCCTTGGATAAAACCGAAGTTGGTAGAATTATCAACTCCTGCCACCAACAAAAATGGTTGCCTACCCGTTTTCCGTTTCTCTTTGCTGATCACGTGCCACAAATGTGTCGCCCTCCCGTGGAGAATAGCGAATGTGTTACGGACATAGCAGTTGTTATTATGCGGCCCATAAAACGCTAAAGCGTATGGTGGGTCGCATACGCTAGAGGTCCGTAACAGTTCATCTAAAATAATATTTCTTTAATTTAATTAAAATTATTTGAAAATATAACAATTACTTACATTTAATGTCGGTATGATGGTACATGAAATAATGGTTTATGCAGTTGCAGTCATAATTATCAATTAAAATTTACTAAACTGAAGTTGCTTGTAATGGAAATAAATTGTAACTGCTTTACCATTTCTATACATGTCAGTTTTAATAAAACCAAGTAGATGAGTCAGCATGTTAATTGTAAACAAGTTATCAGCAACCCGTCTTAACCTTGAACACATCTGCAATAAATTACATCACATTTCCAAGAAGTATATTTGATTTGTCTAAACTTGTTTGTGAATGCCCGATGGATGATGCAATAACAGCTAAGGAAGTAATAAATTTCATTTGTTTATTTTTTATAGTCACATTAAAAGTACCGACAAAGACAAATTCTCAGTAAACCGTCTTAACCTTGAACACACCTGTGCAATAAATTGCGTCACATTTCCACGAACAAGTTTGTTTAGTCTAAACTTCTTTGTGAAATAAATTACTTCACATTTCCAAGAAGTATATTTGTTTTGTCTAAACTTGTGTATGAGTCATCCATCATGGTCTCGACCACACCTTCTGACCACGTGGTCGCGGGTCGCAACCCGCAACTCGGACCCCCTTCTGCACGTCCACATATGTGAAGCCTCTGGACACTTCTTCTCCTTCGCCCGCTCCCGCACGCCACCGACCCTCGTGCCGTTCACCGGTACCCCTAAATACTTCTTCGCCTTCGCGCAAGAACACTCCCACTGCGCTAGCTACCCCCGGAACACCACTCCGGATGGACACATGCCATCCACTTCCGAAGTGGTCCAGGTCCCGCATAGCTTAACTACTGTGATGTCATCCGATGAAGCTCCGTTGCCATATTTATAAAATAAAAGCCCACTTTAAATTGTACAAATTTTGGTGCCTCATATTCATTGGCCACAATTGTACCTTATTATAATGATTTGTTGGCACTTACTTTTTAAAAATACTTCTATTATTACGAGGGATATCGTTAAGAAATGATTAATGGCGAAAAAATTATAGTTTATGAATAATTATTTCTGGTTAATAAAAAAAATAGCACAGTTCCATAGGACCCCTATGGAAATGAAAATTAAATTCAGTTTTTTGAATAAAACCTAAAAATACTGGTACCTTCCTATCAGTGATTCAAACAACTATTTTCTTCTTTACAGACAAGTCTACAACCTTACTAATAATTTTCATAGCCTACTTAGTAATTTTTTTATATATCGCATTCATCTGACGCGGCCATTTTGAAGAAATTAAAAAATTGTTCGTATCTCACTTATTTTTTGGAATTTTTTACATCTGAAAAAACTGTGGCACCTAGAAATTTATGCTTAATGATAAACCATAAAAATAGTCAGTCCATTTAAGAAAAAAAGTTGACGTCACTTCCGGTTCAACCGGAAGTGATATTTTCATTCCTGTTAGTCTAAAAGTAGCCCATTATCGTCTAATTCATGTGTACCAAAAACCAAATTTTTAAATACAAAAACAACCAAAATATTGGGGGCTTACATTGACTCGTGGCCACCCGGCATACCATAAATTTTAAATTCAAAAGCCCTGGAAACAAAGAAGATGGTGGATGAAAACAATTCATCGAAACAGAACAAGGTGAGTTGTTAAACATTTATGTGATTTTAATAAATAATATTTGTTAATATTATTTAATAGGTATGTAATTAATGTATATTTAATATTATTATTATTAATAATTTTAATATTTATTATTGTTTACCTCACTGTATAACAATAAGATATGCCTTAGTTTATAAGTTTTGTATCTTATTTTACAGACAAAGCATGAAAAATCAATTGGCCGAGCTGCTTAAAGAGCCCTCTGGCGAATTCGAGAATTTCATCCGAATGTCACACATGGATTTTGAATATTTATTAAATAAAATCTCGCCCATTATTTCCAAAAAGGATAACTCAGCTGAGAGAGGCGATACCAGCTAAAATACGCCTTGCAATTACTCTGAGGTATTTGGCTACTGGCGACAGTTTTAGAAGCCTCCAGTTTTCAGTGAAGTTATATCGAAAATTGTACCTAAAGTCTGTGCGGCACTGAATGAAGTGCTGAAGGATCAAATTAAATTAGGCTAGAAGGTTTTCCAAGTACTTTATAACATTTATATTTTTTATTTCAAATTAAAATTATTTGACAGCTCGAATATTACTTATATTTTACTGAGTATGTTATTAATTTTCATCAGGGACCAATATAACGCTTGCGTTACAATATTTCCAATATTTTCAATTTGTACAGATTTCGAATACGTAGTTGTATTACTGTCAGAGGAAGGACGGGGCTATTTTGATTGTAAATATATACTGCTGGATTAAGCTCTGAGTCTGATGAATTTAAAAAAGGAGTTCGAGAGCAGGGTGATCGATTTGTGTCTATCATGGATGAGGCAATCTCCTTGCAATCTCCTGATGAACATATCATCTATTTCATACATTAATAATTCCCGTTCACCATGTGGAATATTTTTCAAATTTTCTGCTATAATTTTGCCGTACAGATTACATTCATCCTCTTCTTTTTCATGCGCTCTTTTGCTTACAATATTATTTAGCAAATTAAATGCCTCCTTCATTTGCTTCCCTGCTTCTAGAAGCTCGCTCAGGAGGGTTTCTCTGGCGTCTTACAGTTGGAGTTAACTGCTTAGCCAGCAAGATTGATGTTGCAGGCACTGTTGGCGGATCTTCGATTACCACTTCTCGAACTTCTTCACCATCTCCAGGGATAGTAGCAGCAGGTCCAACCTGAACAAAAACAAAAAAGTTTCTATCAATAATATTTCGTTTTTACAAATGCCATTAACAGCAGAGGTGTGGATAGATGCAGAAAAATAATTCTGCCGAAACTTTCCACATGCCATTGGAGCGATTGATGGGTAGCATATTGTAATACAATGTCCTGCTCATACTGGATCGGAATATTATAATTATAAGAGGACCTTTAGTGTTGTCCTTCTAGCCTTAGTGGACAACAATTATAGGTTTATTTTTGCTGACATCGGAAGCCAAGGGAGAATTAGCGATGGTGGTGTTTTTAGAAACGGCGTATTATGCAGAATATTTCTGAAACTAACTTGAATTTGTCTACACCACGTCCCTTGCCTAGATCAGACATTGCCGTGCCTTATGTCTTCCTGGGAGACGCTGCTTTTGCGCTAAGTACACACGAAAGAGGTCTTATCCCGGTAATCATGAACTAGGTTCACCGAAACGTATATAATGACAAATTATCACGAGCACGTGTGTTAGTTGAAAACACATTTGATACATTAGCATCGCGAGTTTTTTTAATAAACCACTTGCATTATGCCTAGAAAAAGTAACACATAACAATTTGAAATCCAATCATCAAGAGAACTCAAAAATCATCTCTTAAAGCATTCAATACTTGAGGATCAGACGGGGAAGATAAGTCAACACGAGTCCTCATCCCTCCCCTCACAGAACCATCAACCTTATCAATAAAGATCTGCAGGCCAGATGACTCAGGTTCAGGTGTGGAAGTTGTTGAAGGGGTAGTTGGTCTCTGCAGGGCTAAAGCTTTTATTTTCTGCTCTGTTTCCAGTACGTTTAATTTGAGGGAGTTATGAAAAGACTTAGTAGCTTGATTTGCACTCCCAGAGCCTGATATTATATTCCACATATCTATGCCGATATCAATAATCCTGTTCCCCAAATGGGTTAAGGAATAACCTCCTGCATCCAAGTCCATCAATTCAATTTCCACCAGAACAGATTTCCTATAATCATCTGAATATAGGTTTGATCTATTAGCTGCGTCGACATAGCTTTTCAATTCATTCACATAAGCACGGAAGTCATTTATGCTTCTGTTTAAATTGATGACCCTATCAAAAAAAAATGAATATGAATAGCAATGATTGATTAACTCTGAACCAACATCCATCCTTGGAACTACATTTGGGTCAGTGTGGCTTTTGTGCAGTTGATGCCATAAGCTTATGACAAGTTCAATACTTCACACACACTTCATATACATCAATGTACACCGATCCAATACCTTGGTGCATTAGAAAGACTATGAACTGAGGGAGAGCACCTGCTAATCTTCCTAGAGTGATATCAATATTGGTTAGGGACGATGTTTTGGGTTTCCTTGAAATGTTGCAGGTGTCAAACTTTAATGTCAATGGTTTCACCCATTAAGGCTGTATTTTGTTTAGTATCTTGACTGGAATTGCTCCTCGAGTACCAAATATGCTAAATATATCCAGGTCTGACACTAAATCTCTCCTCTTTGGAACCTGAAAGATCAATTTACCAGCCTCATCCAATATGTCAAAATGACCCTCAGTTATAGCTTTGGAGGCTAATAGCGTAAATTGTTTCAATGTTACGACATGATCATAACCCGAATAGTCAACAGAAGAGGCTATTGATTTTAAGTTGAATTTTTTTAAATTCAACTTAAAATGATATTAAAGTAGTGTGTAAAATCCTTGGGGATAACCGTTTTGAAAGCTGTTTTTGCTATAACTCTTGCTTCAGTCGGAAATCTAGACAGGAAATCTTTATCCATCCGTTCCATCTGATCCGGAGGTATATGCGTAAAGTCGCAAAACCGTGCCCATTCACTTTTTTGACTACTGAAGCCGCTGCCACCAGCATTCTCACTTGGATTAGACATTTTTGTATTAATTACAAATTCCACTTGTGTTTGCTCTGTCTTTGTGTGTGAAAATTGTTACTCAATCACTTATCACTCAATCACTTATAGACTTGTCATATCTACACAACATGTAGCTCAAAGACTAATAAATAATTTGAATTTGAATGGACTTTATAACAATGACATGCATACTACTACACAATTTTCTGACAAAAAAATGTAACTTGACTATAGGATAAATATCAAACGAAACAATGGGTATCTACTGTTTTGTTTGACATTTATCCTTTGGTTTCGAGTTAATCTTGCATTGATAAACCGGCCCTTACACTGTTTAATATGTCACGTTTTAAATTTTTAATTTTTTGGAATTCATCAACGTTCTCATTTTTTCTATGTTCAATAGCCTTTTTCACCGTTGTTGCTGCTCGCAGTACATTCCTGGCTATAATATTCTTAAGAACATTCTTTGTTTTTGAAATTTCAGTCAATTTCCTGGAATAGCTACGCAATGAGCGATTTCGTCATTCTATCTTATCCACAACACATTTTTTATACGGCCTTTTATCTATAGTTATAGAAGTACGGTAACAGTAACAGTCTTATTGTAAATTATATTGTACATTTCTACACTTTTACAAAAACCTTCGGCTATTATGGCCTACTCCGTGGCAGTAAAAGAGCCGTTCCAGTTCATATAGCGCGGATATGGTTTGAGTCAACTTCCTTACTTTTAAGCCTCTGCCATAAAATGCAAAATTTATTTTTTATTCCTAGCACCTTCCGTATTTTAAATCCAATTATAGCGACCACATCTGACAAGAAATTGTAATTGCCACCACCACGATATGATCTTTTTGCCCAATGGCATCACAGACAACAGTGATCATTGATTTTTTATCTGTGCTGGCACTACCAGATGCAATTGTTAACTTAGCCTCTTCGGCAGCTTCTTTCATTGATTCCCAGGCGTCGCAGGCGGTATTATGCGCTGTCTGATATAATTTGAAACCCATGGCAGGTATACACATTGAACTCAGAAAGAATTGCATTTGGGAGAAATCAGCACCAATGTTCGTTATCCCAACAACCGCAGCCGTATTGATGTCCTCTATATGTGGTTGCTTTGGACATATGGAGATCGTACTTGTATAATTTTACAATTTTTTTAAAATGTAATTTTGATTGCAGACCATGTCTGTGTTCTCCAACTAATTGCAAATTGTCGAGAGTACATCTAAGGCCAGGCGCGCATGGACGATTGTGGAATCGACAGATCACAATCGCCAGATCACAGGTTTACGTGCGTATGAGGCGATTTTGCAGTCGGCCGATTAGTCCCAACGCTGACGAACGATTGACAGTCGGCCGATCAAAATGGATTTCGTATTTTCAGCTCAGTTGTAAAATGGGTTTGATAAAGGCTGCCTGTATTTTTGCCCTTCTAGATTTCGCGAAAAGGAACGAAAAAGGCGATATTGGGTACATCGTCTCATAAGTACTCGTCTAGTGAAAGGACAGTTTTATAAAATATATGAAGATTTGAGATTGCATCCTGAAAAATTCTTCAATTATACGCGAATGAGCAAAGATAGTTTTGATAAACTACTTATAATTATCTCACCTCTCATAACATATCAAGACGTAGTTCGTAAATGTATTCCAAGTGAAGAAACGCTTCCCTAACGGGAAGTAATGTTTATTGCAATGTACCTAAATCTAATATGTTATATTCCTCGCTGTCCGGGGATCCTATTGGCGGAGTCATTTGTACATCTAGTGAAGAACCTGAAGCATTATTATTTTGCTGGATGAGAGTTTGTGACGATAATGAATGCCCAGATATTCCTGTGTATGTTTGTGGAGATGTTGGATTTATTTCATTGTTCATGTTATAATTGGATTCCCGAGATATTGTACTGTAATTGCCAGGTGACGGCGGCGGTGGCAATATTGATGTCACCTGGTTGTATCGAGTAACATTTTCATATACAGGACTTGATGCATAGCCGTACATTTTCATAAGTAAGCTGTGGTGGCCTTTCGGTATAAACAGTTGTCTACACTCCTTGATTATCAGTGTCTGAGAATACGTAAAAATTGCATTTTCACTTCTATTTTTTTTGGAGTTATTCAATCATCTAAAAGATGGGAATAACGACAGAAGGAAGTTTTTATCCTCATCTATCTCTGTTTCTCTTCGACAGTTTTCCTCTAAGATTTTTAACAATTTTTGCTCATATGAATCAGCCTTTTTTTTATCTCTCGGAACGGAAGGTCGCGTCCATAGTTGATTTGTTTGTCCCAATGGGTCACATGCAGTAGATGTGGATGAAGTGGATGGATTACATGTATTATCATCACTAATGCTAACTGAATCTTGTGTCTGCGCCTGTTCAATGTTTACTGGTGGAATATCACTCTCTGTGGGTCTTTAGTCCAACATGGGAATAAGAAAAAGTAGCTGATCAAACAATTGGTACTTCTTTCGTTTTTTGTTACCTTGCACAGACTTGGTTTTTGTTTGTAGGTTATATTCTCTCTTAAATGAAGTTCTCGCGCTTGCCCAACGTTTTTGGATTTGCGTACCTGAAGCAAGTAGAAGTTTTTAAGTTCAATATGCGCTAATTAAAATTAAAATATATATATATTTTTTGTCAGATTTTAATTTTTTCGATGAGATTAATTTTAACTCTTATCTTGCAGATTCCTAGCAACGGGCAACAGCTTTCAATCTTTGCATTACGAATTTCTATTGGGCGCCACCACTATACGAGAAATTGTAAGCTAACTTCCCAAACTGTATAGGCGCTATAGACGGAAAGCACATAAGATTGAAGAAGCCAAGTCAGACAGGATCATTATATTATCATTATAAGCAATATTGCTCAATGGTGTTAATGGCAATTGTCGATAGTAACTATTGCTTCACAACAGTAGATATAGGATCTTATGGAAGTGCTTGTGATTCACAAATATTTAAAAATACCAACTTTGCAAAAAGACTTGAACAAAAACTTCTAAACATTCCTGAGGATAGATGTTTACCAGATGATATCGATGGAACTTGCATGCCGTTTGTGTTTGTAGCTGATGAGGCCTTCAGTATCAAAACATGTATTACGACCCTATGCAAGAAAACATTTGACAAACTAAAACGCATTTTTAACTGGCGGTTGACAAGAGCTCGCAGGATGGTAGAATGTGCTTTTGGGACTTTAGCCAAGAAATGGAGAATATTTCATCGCCCGCTAGATGTAAATCCAGAATTTTGCGACAGCATTGTCAAAGCTGCTTGTATTCTTCATAACTTCGTGAGATTGCTTGATGGCAAACAAGTTGACCAGGAGGATATCGAGAGTACAAAATACTTTAATAACATCGCTCCATCAAATAAGCGTGGTAAACAAACAGCGCTAAATAATCGTATATATTTTGCTAGGTATTTCACTTTACCAACTGGTAATGTCTCTTGGCAGTATGAATACATGTAACTAAATTATAAACAGGGGTCCTATTTTCAATATATTTCATTTTTAAATTTGTGTAATTTTATTAATACGTAATTTTTCAAGATTTAAGTAGGTAATTAACTTCATGCAAGTATAAAATGTCCGTGAAAATTTAAACTTAACATGAGATAGTTCTGTAAAAAAAACGTTTTCTTTGCTTTATAAAGTATACTACTTAGGTTTATTAAAAAATACATAACATTGTACACAATACCTTGATCTGTCTTTTCTTTTTGAGATAGCTGCCTCCAATCCTTAACCATAGCTTCGCAGACATCAAGCCACAGTATTTGTTTTTTATTGCAGTCACTATAGTCTTTTAATTGTTTATTATACAGTTCAGGTCGCACTTCTACCAAGCTTATTAATGTTTCTGTGTCAATTTTCATATTCTACGACGAGAAACAACACACATGCACCTAGTATATCGTGAATCGGTCGACTGAAAACATATGCGTTCGCGCGCGCAGATTGAAATACATTGGGCTAATGCAATCGAGCGATCGCGATCGGGTCAGAAATCTGTGTCCAGACACAGATTTTCAAATCGGGCGATTTTGCGATCGTTCATGTGCGCTCTCCATATATGAAGTACAGGTCTAAAATCGTGCGCGCCTGGCCTAAAAGTGCGTTCTGAAGGGTTACTTAACGATACCAAAGTCTCAATAAATTGTTTCAATAGAACTATTCCAGCACATAGACATCGATGAATCTACCCATGTATTCCATTTTTTTTTAAGATTACTCATGCATTAGAAGATACTTTCTTATCAGGAAGTTTCATAATAGGTGTATTATTGATTAATGTCACCAATAGGGGGTCGTCATTACCTATGGTGCATTTATTTATTATTAATTTCTAATAGGGCCTTTGAGACACATGGAAGATCAGCTCGTTGTGCCCTGAAAAAATGTTTAGCGTAAAAATTTGTTCTGAAAAAGTTTTAATTAGTGAAAATAGAAATATATAGGAATATATAACAAAATGAAATTTAGCATGGGTTCGGACATGTGGGCTGATAAAGTAAACTCTTGTATGTTATGCCGAGCTTTCGAACCTGTTTATTCTCTTTTTCAAGCCTGCAATTTGAACATCCATATTAATAAAATTAAGTTAATATTATTATTTTAAGATCATAGGCTTACTTATATGGTGAGAAGTAGTATAGGCTCGCGGTCTGCAAGCAAACACAGCAGGGATCGATCGACACGCGCCCGAAAAGTTTTAAAATATTTTACAAGTCCGTTTGACGTCACCCATGCGACGTCACTTTTTCTGTACCCGGGAATAATTTAAGTATTCCGCATTTAGTCTTCTGGCTGCCGTCCCACGAGGTACACGTGTCTGCTGTTTGCTCTGGTGCTGTAGCGGAAATATCCACAATTCAGGTAACATTTATTTTTCTAAGTCCGTAAAATCTATATTTGAATTATTTTTCCAAGTCCACAAATCCATCGTGGAATTATTTTTGTAAGTCCCAAAAGATGTTTCAAATATTTTGTTAAGTCCATTTAATGTCGCAGTGATCCATCGCGCATCTGTTTTTCCGCTGATTCTCCCACTCCTTCCTCTCTGAAGGCAGTAATTAAATTCACACCGACCAGTTAGTCCTCCCGATCGACTCAAATCAACTAGACGTGTTTCCTCCAAGTCTGGAACATCAGGCACAATACTTGTCATATATTTATTAATTTCCAGCCGCGGAATTTTTCTAAGTCCACAATTTTGTAATCGCGTATCCAATTGGCGCATTTCTCCCGCTGCTCTAATAAGCTGCTTAATTATAGAAAAGTTCCTGTAAGCCAAGATAGAGAGGGTCGCTCCAATCTGATCACTTGCCCCAGCAGACGTGCCTGAATCCAGTCCAAGAAGTCAGTACGACCATAGGAGAGAGATAACGGAATGGAGAAACTTGGCTAGTGCAACTACTGTATACTAATCTTTCAGCATTGTCTTGTTCTGTAAAATTTTACTCTTACTCGTAGGCGTTCACCATCTATCTTCGGAGCTCTGGGGACACTGAAAAATAACAGATCTGTTCCTTAACCATACTTTATCTTTTCAGCCTTCTTCACTGTTACTCGTAGGTGCTCACCATGTATCTTCGGAGCTCTGGGAGCACTGAAAAGTAACAAATCTGTTCTCTAATCATACTTTACCTTTCCAGTATTCCATCTCGAGGGAAACCGTTCTGCAAATCGTCACTGTTACTCGTAGGTGTTCATCATGTATCTTCGGAGCTCTGGGGACTCTGAAAAGTAACAGACCTGTTCTATTAATCATACCTTACCTTTACAGGGAACTAATAATAATATCTTGTATGTTTTAGCTTATACCAAGGAATTGTCACTGCACACACTAGCCAAGTATTCTGTATTTCCTGATATACTGTTATACTGTAGATTTATTTTTATGATTGTGGTCTTGCTTCATTCTGCCTGGTATCCGTATCTAGTCAGCACCCTGTTATCGCTTTATTAAATTGTCCACGTAACGCCGCTTACGTTGTACTAACACTTTGCCGTTTGCTTGGTGCTAATGTTTTAAATAGTAGTTTTGTGCTTGCTATCCTTGAGTCATTTGGTACTAGATTTTTGCTTGCTCCTCCCGGTATCCAGTAACTAGTAAATTTTAATAGTAACTAAGTAGTTAGAGAAAATTTAGAATTGTATATAGTAGGATTATCGTAATATATTGATTTTATTGAAAACTCTTGAGTTTTACTGTCTGTGTGTGAACATCTAATTTCCCATATACTGACCCACTGGAACAAACTTTCTCCACTTGAGCTGCTCAGCCTCGCGTACTCGGCTTGAGGGTAATGTATCCTATCACTTAAACTAGGACTGGCGCCTGAGTAATTCGAAAACTTGTTTCCGAAGCTCGTGTGTCAAAGAGTGGTCGCGCCCTTCTCTCGACGTCAACGCGCGAGGTGGAGAAAAACGCGTCGCAAAGTGTAAAAACTCAGTGGTCGTAAAAACTACACGGTAGTCGGTGTCTGTACTAAAAATGAGTCATTTGTCGAATGCGTTTTTTAGTTAAAACTGCAAATACAAATGTCCCTAGATATTTCGACGTTGTCAAATTGATGACCGGATTAAGTAATCTATAAGTTTATTTATTATTTAAACTCGTTTAAACGTAAAATCGGCGCATACAGCTGTTACTAGTGTTCGACCCATACTAGGGTTTAGATTCTGCGACATGCAGTTGGCTCTGGCCAATAGAATATGAGGTGACAGATTTAAAAGGCGATAAATTTGAATTCTGTACCAATGTACTTTAAAAATCAGTAAAATGTTCTCTAATGAAAATACACATTTATGTGTAAATAATGTATTTGTGACAATTTTTTTAATGTTTTTCTTTCACTATATTGCTAAGTTTTAAATTATAAAATCATCACACAGGCAGTTAAATGTTAATATGTATAAATGCAATTAATTAAAAGTTAGATACATAGTACACTGAAATAATAATGTATATTGCATTTCGCATTAATTTCCCACAAAAATGGTCCAACTTCATCTCATCTTTTAGATTTTTCGTTAGTACTCATGAAGTACATCATCAGGAATTGATATTAAAGCTCACATTGACTGCTTATTTTTTTTTGTCAAAGTTTGGACCATTGTTGTGTTACAGACTATACAACTATGGTCCGTAATATATTTCCTTTAATAAATCAAGACTGATCAATAGTTGTGAGACTCGTATGCAACTATATTGTAGAGCAATCAGACAGCTTTTTAAAAAACGCAGATACATTTGAGTAATCGAAAGAAATTTTTTTTATCCTTTAATGCTAACACTAAATACCTGCAATAGCTCACATTGGCACTTTAAACGAAACATTTAGATGAATAAAAATTTAAGAAAATCCAAATAACACAAAATATTAAAGATTAATCTTAATTAAACTTTAATGATTTGAGATAAAATCATAAAAGCCATTTTCTTTGATTTTCCCCATATATTTTCAAGTTCAGGTACATGAAAAAATTCCCGTTTTGTGCTCATTTGATTTAGCTTACTTATAGAAAATTTTATTTCGTCTTTAGTATAAAAGACACAATCGTCTTTAGCTGGCCATTTCCATAACTTTCCAGATCTTGCCATGCATTTTATTTACCTTCATATGTGATCACTACAAACTCATCTTTTGCAGGTAAATAACCACCAACATTTAATTCACAGGTTGGTGTATTTATGCTGGCGAAATTTTCCATGACATGGTTTCCAATGTCTGATAGATTTAGGGAAGATTCGGAAGCCAACGAATATGTATCACTTTCGTCATCTTTACTGGAGCTAACTGATCTTTCCGTTTTTCTACTTTTCTTTCTACTTGTGTAACCTATATTTTTTGACGTAGAGGGTAAAGTGATCTTCTCCACTTCTTCAGCGGAAATGCTGTTATCTATTGCAACATCTTCGTCAGTCTTTTCCTCGTTCTCTTTATTTTTTTCAGTTGTCCTTTTCCTTTTTCTATTTCCTTTTTTGTTTGCTTTCAGAGCCTGTTTCCTTTTTGAGGCAGCTTTTTCCTCTTCTAGTGCATTTTTTACTGGCGTGTCAGTCAATATTGCCGTCGACCTTTTCTTTCTTGTAACTTTTTTGGGTTTTCTTTGCGGGGCCTTAGGAAAAGGCCTGAGAACTTCCAGAGGGGATATAATACAACTTGATGTACTAGGATCAGATTCTTTAAATGTCTGCATATCATTTTTATCCAGTTCAGACATCAAAGGAGATTTATCCGCTTCTTGTGCTTCTTTCTCTGGAGTTTGAGCATTCGGGATTGGTCGGCCAGGAGTCGGTTCATTTGGGGGCGGTCGGTCTGTTACAGTACTGGGAATAAATTCGCTCTCGGGAAAAATTAACCGATTGAATGGGAAAATACCCGATACCTTGAAACCGCTAACAATATTATTCTGAGTCACAGCCAAAGGTAATGCTGTATTGACAATCCCAGGAATGTCATAAATAGTCATTGTGGAGCCCGGATGATTCCTCATCCAGGCATCGCAGGCTGTATTAACATACTTTTTAAGAGGTCCATATACACTCCTATCTAGCGGTTGTAATTTATGGCTGCAATGGGGAGGAAACGACAAGACACACACTCCATTATTTTTTAGAAAGTTCAAAGCATCTATCGATAAGTGTGAGTCATGATTGTCTAATAATAATAATACTGGCTGCTCTTTGGTGCATTTGACATTTCTAACAAAATGTTTGGCAAACTCCAGAAAATGTTCCTCCTTCATCCATCCGGAAAGATTGGCACAACCAGTGCTTCCCGCTGGTGCGCCGTTTAGGAAAAAATCTTTAAAATGTACTCGTGGAAATACGAAAAAAGGGGGAGTTGAATTACCTGTAGCTGACACGGATATGGCCAGAGTCACCAAAGTGCCCCGCTCAGCAGAAGTAACTTTGCCAATTTGTTTAAATCCTTTCCTGGCAACAACACGATCTGGTTTCTGGACTGTTGTGATCCCAGTTTCATCCATGTTCCATATATCACATGATTGAAAGTGGTAACGATCCATGACTTCTTGCAAATTATCAAAAAAAGCATTGACATTATGGACATTAAATGCGGAAGCTCTGGCCAAACTGGTGGCTTCGGGAGTTCGAATGGATAGCGTTGAGTTTCTTTTTAAAAAAGATGTAAACCAATCAGGACCTGCCATCTCCAACTCTATCCATGATTTAGGTATTGGCTTTTTTAGATACAATACGTATTGGTATGCAAACTTACGAACTTCTCTTGGAGAAAGTCCAAAGTACGTATCTGAAGCCCTCTTCAAGTAATCAGATAGTTCTGCCTCTTCGGAGGTGAAGAATATCTGCAAACAATGCAAATAGCCCATAAAAAGATTGTTGCTTAAAGTCAAAATCGACCTAACATACCTTTCTATTTGGCTGGTAGCTAAACTGAAAGTTGGAGTCTGCTTTATTTAGTTTAGCTTCGGGAATTTTAGCGCAATACCTTGTTAAAGAACGAAATGGTATGTCATACTTTGTAGCAGTAGATTGGATGCATTTTTTATCAATCTTGACTTCCCTAACTGCTCTCAAAATAATGTCAGAGGGTGTATTTGCTCTTGTAGTTTTACGTATCCGTTGTCTCACCATTTTTCTGAAGAGAAAAAATATATATATTGTAGGACATAGGTATTAAAAAATAACGGGGTTGGTTGGCCAGTGTGCCAACCAAGCCGGACATACTGTGTGCCAACCAACCCCAATGCTCCTCAAATCTTTTTAAACGCCATTACTCAATAGACCTGAGAAATTTACTAGAAACGGATTTACAAAACAAAAGATTACATCCTATATTTTAACAACCATATATAACATTAACACACTTATCGTTAGCTTATACACAAAAAGACATTTACTTACCTCGAGAATATTTACTTTGATGATAGAAAAACATCAAATCACTTACCGATTTAAAAGGAGCACATCTACACGCACGTACTACAAATAGCTGACTGATGATGCACTAGACTAACTGCAGATAGATCCTGGCTGCCCTCTAGTGACTAATGATATAAATACGACAAGTGTGCCAACCAGCCCCCATAGCCAACCATCCCCGGTCTCCCCTATACAGGGGTCCCATCATTTCAGAAACGAATTTTAGCTACATTGTATATTTTTTCTGTGATTGTACGTGTAAACTACAAAAAAAATGCATTTTTTTAAATCTCCTGTATGTAAAACTCATTAATGAAAAAAACCGAACCACGTCTCATCTAAATACACAAATTGTCGAGGATACCCCAATGAAATATTTTTTATATATTTCTGCAAAAAAGTAACGCGGCTGAAAACAATATTTGACAGTTCCATTAATCCTCTACGTGTATTATCTTTAGAAACTATTTTTTTCAATATTTTGCCCAAGCTACTCAAACTTCCTTTGTAAATGTCCCGTTCAATCAACAGCTCTGAACGGATTGTCTGGTAATATGTTGTTCTAAAACAATAATAAATACTTTAATAAATATTTCCATACGTTATTTTGATAAATATTCACTGTTTCTGTATATTTCATAAATAATATTTCGAATCGCTGCTTGGTCAAAGTTATCAATGTCGCATACAGGTTTTGTTGTTGGTCGGTCCAGTTCTTTTAGGGCTACCTAATTAATAGGACCGATTCTACAGTACCTACATTTTTAGGTGCATCGGTCGACAGTAGAATGGCTGGAAATAAGTAGAGAGTTTGACCGTTTATGGAATTTACCCAATGTTGTCGGAGCAATAGACGGAAAACACATTCGTATTGCAGCACCAGGGGATGAAGGATAATTATTATAAAAATGATCATAGTATTGTTTTGCTGGCTCTGGTAGATGCTAATTATAATTTTACTTACGTGAATATAGGAATGAATGGCAGAATTTCCGATGGTGGTTGTATATCGAGATAGTGATTTATATGAAGCTGTAGAAAAAAATACACTAAACTTTCCAGAAGATAAACTTCATGTGATTGTAGCAGATGCAGCATTCGCTCTATCATGCGGTATTCTGAAACCATATCCTTTTAAAGAATTAACGAGGGAGCAACGGATTTTTAATTATCGTTTAAGCCGAGCTAGACGTGTAGTTGAAAATACATTTGGAATCCTAGCTAATCGTTTCAGAATATTGTTAAATGTTATTCCGTTAAAGCCAAGCAAAGCAAAAATTTTTACACAAGCATGTGTTGCATTACACAATTTTGTGCGTAAAGAATCGAATTTACGGTACCTTGGTGTAAATCCTGAGGAGGACATCGACAGGAGGTTTAGATTTGTTTATGGCTTAAGTAGATAGACAGGTAATAGACCAAAAAATGAAGCCATCCGAATAAGGGAGGAATTTAAAGAATATGTAAATGGCTGCGGTAGTGTTGCCTGGCAGGATAAATTTTTGTTAAGATATAATAGGTCATTTTATTTATTAGGTATATAATATAAAAGTGTAAAAAATGTATTGGAAAAAAAAAGTTAATTAATAAAAATACTTCATAATACTATCTCTATATTCTTGTTTTGCTCGAAAAACCAAAGTAAGCAAGTTTCCTTTCAAAACGTCCAAAATACCGTCATCTTCTATTTTGTCCGTTTCAAATGCTAAGATCCTGAAACAATAAAATTATAAGTATCTACATACACATACAAAAAATATTTAGTACACTTACTGCCCGAAAGGTAAATTGCTACTTGACTGGTCACTTGCTTGACTGTCTGTTATACTCTGCAATGTTTTGTGGCAGCCGTTATTAAATTAGTAATTCCTTCTTTACCACCTGATGTCTTTCTTTTCTTTGGAGCAGGAGTCGCAGAATAATTGCTGTGGGAAGAACTCGGTCGAGACATCTGCGGCGATGCAAGAGGAGATGCAGTTGGTGTTGTAGGCTTTATAATAACAGTCTCGACGTCCTCTACGTCACCCTCAAAAATTACCTCCTCGGTTTCTTCCGGGAGGACCTAAATGCTTATGAACATTTCCCTAAAACTTACCTCACTCATACTTTCCGCTAAATTAGATTCTCCGCTGCTCACGACATTGGTGCTCTCATTTAAGAAAAAAAGCAATTCGAAACACCATAGCTTGGGGCAATAAATCGAGTCCGTTGAGGCCCCAAATACTTTACTTTTTTTAATTTTATTTATCTCATTGAAGTACTGGGTTCGAATCCCATGGATTTTTTTTAACGTCTTGTGGCGTCAGATTTGTCAAATAATTTTTGTTTAATTCCAAAGTAATTTCTTCTAACAGCTTTGCTGCGTTTATTTTTATTTTTATAATCTCCACTTCTTGTATAATACAAACAAGGATATTGTTCGTACAACTGAATTAATTTTCCAATCAACTCCCTCGACCATAGGAATTACTCCTTCCTAATAAACATATATTTTTCATCTATGGTAATAAACAGCAATAATGTTAATAATTATCTTTAAATAAAATATACGTACCCTTTACTACATTTTTTGCTCTGGCTCTACATTATTATAAAATTCTTTATTGAATACACAAACGTGGTTTATATAGACAAAATGGCGTGGTTTGTATTTGTGACGAGGAGACGAAACGAATGACAGATGGCAAGAATAATAGTAAATTCTATTCCGTTGGCTACACGTAAATACCCTAAAAATATCACTAAATTGCAGCCGTAATGCAATGAAACTTAGGTCTGGTTCTAATGTCTGAAATGCAAGGAACATTTCCACAGGTGATCAAAAGACGTAGTAGTGCGCAAACTCGTAAGAGTATTTATTGCCGGCAATAAATTGCAAACTGTAAAGCGGCTATAAGTCTATAAGCTGAGACATTAATTCTTATTTTCTTCAAGCGACGTTCTATAGTAGAATGCATTGAGTCTACTGGCATCTGACTCAGATGCCAGTCCAAGGGTTTTTTTGGGCACATGCGAGGTCTGATTTTGGCGCCCCCTTACTCCCCCTACAACAAACACGAACGTTCTGAAATACTCCCATATCCCCTACCCGTTATTTTATTTTTTACTTATAACAATATGATATGATATAAAATTTTATCTAGGATTAACAGTTTTCAATTTATTGAGGTAAATTTTATGCGGAAGTTTATATTAATTTTATACAATAATAATGAAATGAGAAACAAAATCAAAAATGTATTTTTCTTGCTTTTAACTTGGCAAAGTCTTTTAAAATTGTATCAGTATCAATAGTATTCAAAACTTCACTTTCAATGGCTAACATAGCCAATCCACTAAGACGCTCTTGTGAAATGGTCGACCGTAGGTAGTTCTTTATGAGTTTGAGTTTTGAGAAACTCCTTTCTCCAGTAGCCACTGATATTGGTAGTGTCAGTAGTATTCTCAAGGCTATGAAGATGTTGGGGAAAACGTCAATAAGGGAGTTCATAGTTATGTACGATAAAGTCGTTTCGGGGCAGCTACCTTTGGACAGCATTGGTGCCAAAATTACCAGTTCTTCTTGAAGCTCATGACCATCGATGTCGTACTCATCCTCATCGGTCAAAACTGATTTAAGATCTTGACAGTGTTCTTTAAGAACACCTCTCTCACATTTTTCTTGTTGCTTGATGTCATACAGAAATCTGAAATGTTTGCTATGACTTTCCATCAGTTCAAACCTCTCTGTTAAGGAATTGATCGCTCTGTCGAGGACTACGTAAAGGAAATTGACTTTAAACGATTCCTTTCCAGACTGCACAGATTCATCTCTACCTTCGTAAGAAAGCTGCCTTTTTATCTTCCTTGGCCTCACAGAAACTTCATCAGCAAATTCTGGGCTATTTTCCAGTTTTTCTGCCAGTTCCTTTGCATCCGTTATTACACTATTCAGGCCTTTCTCCGACCTCATATTTACTAAAAAGTCTCTTACGCTTTCAATCAGCTCCAAAGCGCTCTGTAGATTAACTACTTTCTTCTGGAGCACTTTACTCACCATGTTTATTTTAAACAAAATGTCATGCCATCCGATCAAACAACAGAGGAAACGGAAATCTGTAAGCTTCTTTGCAATGCCGATGGCTGTGTTTTTCCCAAAAGCATCAATCTTGGGGTCTGTAGTCGCTTCGTAGATAGCGTCATACACTTCATCGATTTGGTATCGCAGAGGTTCGAGAGCATTTATCCTGCTCTACCAGCGGGTGTCACTGAGAGGTTTTACTGTCAAATTCGTGACGTGTTTTTTTAGTATACTCCATCTATGAGTAGATGCTGAAAAAAAATTGTATATTTCTTGGACATTGCTGAAGAAGTTTACAGCTGTAAGGCAAGAAAGGGCTACATCATTGACAACAAGGTTCAGTGAGTGGCTTCCACAAGGGACGAAGAAGGCCCGTGAGTTCTGGTCAATGATTCTCTTTTGAACACCCATATTAAACCCATTGTCATACTCCTGGCCACGCATATTTTTTAAGGGTATTTTTCTTTTTGAGAGCTCGCCTAACAAGCACTCTGTCAACCCCTCACCAGAAGAATTCGAAACCTGAACGAATGCAAGGAAGTGTTCTCTCACAACTACTTCTTTTCCTGACACTGCACGTACAAACCGAACTACCATTGTCATTTGTTCGTTATGGCTTACGTCAGGTGTGCAGTCGAGAATAACAGAATAATATATAGCTTTCTGTAGTTCACTTAGTACATGTTCATTAACGCGACAAGAAAGTAGGGAAATGCACTCATTCTGAATCCTTTTACTTAAATAATGTACATGACTTTCTTTCGAAGTTATCCTTCGTAGGTGTTCAGCTAGAACGACGTCAAATCTAGAAATGTGCTCAACTAGCTTCAAGAAATTCCCATTATTTTCTTGGAAAATTGTATCATTTGTACCGCGAAATGCTAGTCCTTGAGTACCGAGAAACTGCACTATGCAAGGAAGCCAAACTTCATACCAGTGTTGGGTTTCAGCTTTGATGAGCCCTTGGTTTTCATCATCTATGGTTTTGTGTAACCTTAACCTTTGAGAAAGTTCTCGGTAAGACTGGAATGACTTTATATGAGTAGATGATTTTTCATGCTGCGATAAAAATCTTGACATATTTCGCCAATCAGAATTCCCATTTGTTCCAGAAATGGATATACTTTCACTGCTAAAGAGCTTGCAATAAAAACAGAATATTGCATTTTTTTATGTTGAATACACCAGCCATTCCCTGAGAAATTCTTCTCCATTTGGTAATTTTTTCTTGTAATTAGCAGAGTAAACCTTCTGCCTCTGCTGTCAACCGGAAAGTTAATTATCGTTACTTGTGTGGGGCCTCTCTCAACGAGTACTTGACGAATTTCATCTGTAATTTTGGCAGCCATTCCCCGCAATCTTGAGATAAGCTGAATGATGTTGACACTGTCACGTCTTCTTCGAAATTCTGGAATATACAAATTCTAGTTAATATTAAAATATATTCTTTTTTATTCGACATCATAAATATTTTTCTTATTCAACATGTCCTATTTTAAATTTAGAAAACAATCAAAATATTACACTACTGATTGTTACAAATTGTAGTAATTAAAGAGTGTTTGAGTGAAGAATAAAATATATCCTGCTTATACATTTTATTGTTTGTAATTTTTATAAGCAAATTGGCTTAATTTAATAAAATTGGGTAATGGGGTAGTAGACTGTCTTCCAAATCTAAGCCTGAAGGCTTCGAAGATAAAGCATTATCTTGTTCAGTTTTTTCAGTGTTGTTCTTAGCCTCGTCAAGGGATTCAAGGGACTTTTGGGATTCTTCCAATAATAGAAAACCATTCAAAAATATGTTATATATTTAAATTTTGCTTCAGTATTTTTTGAAATGAGCGTGTTACAACCTTTTCTTTTTCTAATTATTGAATCAACAATTTAAAATTTAATTTAATGAATTCTTACCGCTGAATGTTGCTCAACACCGTGAACTTCAAAACTGCTCCCAATTGAAGCCGGCTCTGCACTACTAGATGATTGTTCAGATCTGAAGAAAAAATGCCTCAATGTTTTGGACTGCTTCTCGGCCTCTCGTTCTAAATTTGCTTTACGTTTTCTATAAAATGAACCCGAGGGCTTCTTGTTTTTATTTTCAGACATGTTTTCGTATTGATACTATGTCACTATTTTTCCTACCCGCACTGTCACTACTAATAGTACAAAAATGTCAACAATCCACAAAAGCACGAGATTTATACAATAGCTAACAGCTCGCAAAGGTACCGAGTGGGAATATGAGTCATCAACTCTCAACTAACATAGACCATAGATAAGAGAAAACAGAAAAGAAAAGCGTAGGCGAGCGCGCCAGCGCCAGAGAGAAGCAATAGAATCGCCAGCGTCACGGGCGATCGCAGTGGTTAAAGTGGAAAGTAAAATATGCGTTCGCCGGCACCCCCTTGGCTCGGCGCCCCATGCGACCGCATGTGGGCCTCGGACCGGCTCAGATGATCTGAGTGTGTCCCACTTCAATATATTTATATAATAATATTAAATAAAAAAGTTATTTACACTATGGGAAAATCAAACAAATAATTAATTAATTATTCGTGAATATTTATAGTGAAAGAAGAACAATGATAACCTGCTATAATCCAAACCTTTACTTCTATTTAAGTGGCACGAAAGGCCGCTAACTCCAAAATTATGGTTAATGGTTTATTTTGTCTCAAAATCTTGATATTTGATTCATATAAGTTATGATATAATAAATTTAGTATTACCTTTTTAATAAAATAACGCAGGAACCCAAAAAAACTGATTCTAAATCTTAAAAAAACAAGGAACTTCGAGAGCCAAACCAACACCGTGCATCTGTTGCATACAATTAGCGGGAGATAGCAGCATTTCTTTGCGCATGACACAACATGAAGTTGGCTGGTATACGTGCGTCGTAAATAAAATCATTTCTACGCTAAATAGGGAGTTAAACGGTTTACAGGTGTGAACACGATTACGGCCCTCTGTTGGTGAAATAAAAAATTGTTACAGAGGGAGTTAGAGCTGAGACCCTAGAGAGCGTTCGTGTACTTATTTTTGATGTGAGAAGCCTTTGGGTTCGATTTCTGTAGTGGTAGTTAGGGTCAAATGCTACACCCTGTATAATGTAGTTTGGAACCGTTGTAGCACTGTAGTTTAAATTTTAATTTTATTTAACGCTGTATAGTTTTTTGAGTTCTAACAGGGTCAATGGCTACACCCTGTATATGGTATTCTTGGAAAAACAAGACTTGGTTTAAAACGGAACTAACAATTATTTACTTAAGGTTTTACTGAACAGAGTTTAAAAATAAAGGATAATTTTATTTAACAAAATTTTCTTCTTTTTGTGGGTAACTATTTGACAGCATAAATTCTGACTGTGGAATTTAGCAAAAACGTTTATTAAAGTATTTGTCCGCGAAGGCGAAAGGATTTGCTAAGAATTAAATAGAGGCCACTTAAGGCGAAGATTAAAATTAAACGGGGCCACTTAAGGCGAGGATGTACTAAAACTAAATGGAACCACTTAAGGCGATTTCCTAAAACTAACTCTTTTTAACCAGGTTTCGGCCTGGGAAGCTAGATCTGTACGGCTAGTCACGAAAAGTATCCAGGGACGGTGGGTATCTACTTGAGTTAAATAGTAGCCGGACCGGAAGCACTAGCAAATTAGCTTATTACACTTAAAATCACTTTTAAATAACTTTTGTCCAGTAAACCACTTCGCGAATACTTAACATAAGAGTCACCATCAAAACTGAACTTGCCTCGGGTAGGCTGTGCTCGGGTATTTATACGTTTGGAAAAGTTGCGGGCGAGGATGAGTCATTGATTGCGACACATTGCGCAATACTGAAGATTTAAGATTTCGAAAATGAAAGTTATATAGAAATCGTCAATGAAAATAGGAATTTTTTGAAATAAGAACGAAGTTTGAATCTATTTTAGTTTCGAAGTTATTAACGTTTAATTGATAGAATCTGACACGACCCCGTAAAGTATTAACGGAGATCCGATGTTGACGAGTTGAAATGATATGAGAATGTTCCCGATAAGTGCATGGTGTCTGGAAATAAGATGTTCCTAACGGGTACGAGTTGAGTTTGAATCGAGATATTCTATGCCGTATTACGAGAAGCAATCAAAAGTAGTGAAAATTAAAATAGCAATCGGGTTGCAAGAAATTGATGAAACTAAATAGAACGTTGAGACTCGAGGCACGGAACGTGGTTTGAAGTATACAAGGGGTGGTCAAAAAGTAAGAAAAAATAAAATGCGAAGTAGTTGTAAGAAAGTTATGACATGAGTTAGAATGTTAAGTTTTAACGTAGTTAAAGTATACGAGGGGTGGTCAAGAAGTATTAAAATTTTGAATGCGAAATGGTTTATAGAGAATTTTACGAAATGAAGTAAGACGTTGAAATTTTGGATACGGGTAGTGATTTGGGTCTTGTTGATGAATATACGAGGCTGTATTTTTAAGGGGCGTTTCTTATAGTGAATCTGTTATGAATGGCTAGAATGAATATTTGAAGTTTGATATTGGTGAATTTATGTTATTTTTGAATTATCGAGTGCTTATGATTTTTTTCAGATTTATATGACCTTGACTGGTTTTTCGGTGCCTACAGTGTCTGGTTGGCTTTTTTTAATATGGTTTGCCATGGTGCATGGATTGATATGATTTTTTGATTATTTTTGAAATTTTTTTGTTTTTATTTTTTGACTTGTGTGGGACATACCCTACAACAGGTGCAAGGCGCTATCTAGTTGCCGAATATCAAAATATCTCAAATTCATAAAAAATGAAGTTAGCAGGTTTAACACATTTAGCCGGCGAAATGCAACTACGGTCCACATTATTTTTTGGACCATAGTTGTAATCCAAGTATAATTTTTTGATGAATTTAGCAATAAATAAAAAACACAGAGAAACATGCAAATAATTTATTAAATAAAGAGATAACCTTATTACCTGTCGAATCGAGCAACTCCAATACAATAGTTGTCCTTTTGAACATGTGTAGCCTACAAAGTTTTCACTTGTTGTGCTGATGTGAGATGATGCAACAGGTTGTTTTCACTGACACTTTGTTGCATTAAAGCAGATTGACATACAAGTGACTTGCGGTACTCTTATCTTATTACTACATCAAACAGCTTCATTAGTGCTCACAGTGTGCTCTAGATGTCGTTCAAATGTCGCATATGAATATTTTTATGTTCACAAGCATTTGGACCATACTTGTGTCAACGGATTATTGTTGTGGGAAATTACTGTACCTATTTGGTATTAATAAATTAAAATATATAACGAAAAAAGTAAAAATAAAGCAGCTTTATTAAACATTAAAATAAGGACCCCCTATTTTTTTAAGTTTGGATAAAATTTGTTTTATTCAAATAATTTTAAAATATTTAACAACTATATCAAATTTCTTGTTGATCCACTATAATTGAAAGTGATATTTTATTTTGTTCTTCTGGTTCTTCTAATTTCAAATTATTTTTCTTTTTTTCTTGAAAACAAACGTTGTGGGATGATTTTGTTCTTTGCCTTATCCATCGTAATGTCACATTTATTTTTGTTTACTAATGATTTTATGGCTCTCATACTGGCTTTCATCAATTTTAAAAATTTTTGGGTATATGAAGGTTCCTCTTTACTTGAGATTTTCTCAAGTGCTGCATACTCGGATTTTAAGCTATTTAACTCTTTAGCCCAAGATTCGTTAGATTTACCTGTAACCATTTTATTTTTAAAAATTTCCTTGGTTAAAATTTCCCTTTCATCAATTAATGATAACTGTGTATTGAGGATTTTCACTAACTTCGTTGTGTAAATTTTGCTGTGACACATAATAAATGAATGCGGTTACACATGTTCTATTTAATACTATAATCAACACATTTACAAGAAAAAATTGCACTGCACCGTTTTGATTTCTCTTTCTCAAAAAACACTGCACTACACTATCCTCTTCCTTCTGCCTCCTGGATTTGTAGCTGATGAGGTAGCTGGTAACACTCTGCTCTGGACTTAGGTAAAGTACCAAAATTTCAACCTCCTGAGGTACTAAATGGTAGAATCTCCTGATGTTTCAACCTAATAATTTATCAGTTTCCCTTTGGTTGGTTTTTATATTTTTTAACAGGCTAGAACACAACCCCATACCTGACACCACTTTTGTTGAGATGTGTAGAATTAGACTCCTTGATAGTAGCTTTACTGTGTTTTCTCATCTGGTGTCCACAATGGATGGTTCAATTTAGTTACAATTTCGACATTATGCAGACATATATTAACAAGCTAAAGTACGTAATGAATCTCCCTATTCTAAGGTGCTTCGAACAGTTTTGTAGAACTGCTTGTTCCCCGCTTTGTCAGATAGCGTCGTTAGGTTCGACCAATGGCAAGAAAAACATCATATAAGGTGCTCCAATGTAATTAAAGAAAAATGAATATTAATGCTTGCTTACAATGCTTCAGCTAGTTACGAAACCAGTTAGTCAGCAGAAATATAATATCATGCATAACGTCATGTAACAACTAATTCTACATAAAAATATCTAAACAAATATGATAAACATAGAATAAAACTGAAACTGTATCTGTTACATTTACAGGGTGTTTGCAGTCTTGACAACGTAAGTTATACTTACAAATTTCAATTTTCTGTTGAATAAAATATAGTTCATTATGAGATGCTGATTGAACATTTCAGTATATATCATCCTTTACTAGGTATGTGATCATCACATAGTGTAACACTTGGTCTACAACAGACTCGACGATCAGACAGTTTCTTTGTAATTTTTCCTTTATGTAATATTATAATTCGGTCATAAAGACGATTTCTAATGAGTATTATGAGGGGACAAAGCAGTTATCTAATCTCTAATTATTTTTACCATTGAAATATGTATATTTAATAGTTTTGTGCATCCTTTCTAGATGCATATTTGTATTCACATCGCAGTACAATCTGTAGTAATATGTCCATGACTGAATACAATTTTAATATTCGCCAGCAAAATAAATACCATAATCATTAGTAGCTGCATCATTCATTTTTTTATTGGCCGAATTTAACATTTTTTCAAAAGCTGTCTCTTGGAGCAGCCAAGATAGCCGTAACCAATGGCATTCCTACAATAGGAGAAGAGAGGAAAATGCAAATTCAACGACAGAAAACGCACAGAGAAAATCACCTCAGAATTCCCAGGTTCAGACCGAAAGCCGTACGTAGTCAGTCGTCAATGCACCCAAGCCACAGAGCAACACGCTCCCTCCATCACCTTGCAGACATTGTGGAGGATGGCATTTGAATAGAAATTGTCCAACGAAATCAACAAGTTCCACAGCAGCTTACACTTACAACAGCAACTTACACGAATTTCCAACTTATCTGCTATATCGCATAATAGTAATTAAATTAGAATAACAAAAATACTAGTTTGTTCGCAATGAAATTCTAAAGAAAAGTAAAAAGAAAGAAAAGAAGAAAAAGTCAATCCGCCATCTTGAAAAAAATTTAAAAACATTCAAAATTGAATCTTTGCTATAAGACGGAATAACTTCACCGAAGTATGTGAAAATAAAGCGCATGTATGAGCAAATGGAATGCACTTAACGCGGACGCTGTATCAAAGATATTTACGGTTAAATTCTTTAGTTGTAAGCAGTGAACTCTATAAGAACTGAAAGGGACCCTAAATGACATGAAAGTGAGGCAAAATTGATTTTTATACAACTCGCAAATGTGTAGTATTTCTCTCTTTCTCTAACACGTTGAATAAATGGCAAAAATGTGTAAATTTGAAGGTTTTTTTATTTTAATTTCCTGTCCTATCTTCTTTAAACACTTTGTTAAAATTTATACAGATTAATTGATTTATTTTTAATATTTCAAAAGGTAAAGCAATTATGACACTGATTACTATTTTTTTATTATTTAATAAAATTTATCAGTGTAGGCGACCATGCCTATTTAGTGGTCATTATGTTTCAAAACTCTTATTTTACTGAATGAAACAATATTTGTTGATAAATATTAAAATAAATTATCAATGTTTAGACTAGAAAAAAATTTATAATTAGTAATGAGCAGGTGTGAAAAATAAAAAAAGACTAGATTGTACAACTTGTTTTTATTTCTACAAAGTAAACATATAACATTTATAGGCAAAATATAATAAAATAAAAAATATATGCAGCGCGAACAATTAACAATTTTGAAATAAAACTAATTTGGTCATTTTTTGCCTAATGGTAGCTGATCTGCCATGTAGATCAATATTTAATAATCTGGAATGATGGTGCATTCTACATTTTATAAATAGTTCCATTGCCTTTCTAATTATTTGTATTTCGTGTAATTCCTCAGAAAGGAATTCTTAATGGCTTGGTACAAAATCATCAATGTTTTTTGATATTTGGATTGTCTTTTAGGAAAATTTTCTTTTTCAATAAAATATCGGAATTGTTTCTCAGCAAAGTTTACGATTTTATATACAATTTGTGAGGCATATACCAAACCACCTCGGCTCAAATATTCGTGAATTTTTTAAAATGGGCCAAAATGTGATGCTTGTTTTGCTCGGGTAGCAGGTTTGGAGATTATTCGAGGGTTCAATGTTAATATTAATTAAAATCCAGATCCAAAATAAGACATTTATTTTCCTAATAATTATATGTACAGTGTGGCCATATCTTTTATGGCTTAGGTTGCGAGAATCTTGTTATTACATAAGTACATCATAGTAATCGGAGAGGGAGAGAGGAAGAGAGTGTAACATATTTCCTCTATGTACGTCGTCGTAACCCCAATTCTCTAATCGAAGTTCCAGGACATAACAGACGCGAGTATCTGTTTCAGGAGAGATCCAGTTCAACACACTCGAATCAATCTGACAGGAGGTCCAGTTCAACGCACTCGGATCCTCCCTAACAGATACTTGGCCAGCGGCTGCCACGACGCCGGAGAAACTTGAGCTTCCGGTTATCTCAGTTCAACACACTCGAGAAAGGTGAAAGTCAAGCTCTCGCAACTCTGCGGAATAACTCACTTCTGATATAGGCCCTACTACTTAAGATAGCGTAGTCCCATGCTCTGTTACCGTCTACATCTGGAGGGGCTAACCCTCTGTGAAATACATCGTTAACGTGGCGGGTCCACTCTGGTGGAATTTGTTGATAGTCATCAAAACTATAACAACACCAGTTAATCGCATTTCTGGCGTAACGGCATCGTGGCGCAAGTACCACTGCGGATAACACTTCCTTTGCTGTCATCGCAACACGTGTCAAAAGGATCATTGATCCCTCAGCATGCTGTACATTAACATTTTGTGCAATTGGTGCATCCTGTAGAGGTGGAGATTACTGTATATAGGAAATTTGCATCCTACTACCATACTTAACCGGCCTCTGGTGCTGGGTCAAAACATATCTGTCTGACACCTTTTGAAGGTAGTGATCAACTAACTCCATAAGGAGTTATATTATAAGGAGTTAATACGTGCCGTATTTTTTTATTATTTCACATATTTAAATAAATATAGCCTTATTTAACAATAATTATGAAATTTGTTGTGAAAAATTCTACTCGCAAAGTGATTAAATCCCGCATAGAAATGCGGAGATGATTAGGCGCTAGAGGCGTGTCGGAGAACAAGTTGCTATTGGTGCGACGTCATAGGCTAGTGTACATTCTCCGCGATAGGTATTCTGATACAGCAAACGGAGCCGGTCATCGTAAAACTTAAAAGTTAAAACCATTTATTGTTTTTGTTTATATACGATACTGTTATATTTACTGTTCTCCATTCTATTATATGTAAGTAAGTATGAATATGCAGCTAAATACTTAATTAAGTTTGTGTAGGTATAAGATTAAAATTTACGAAGTTTAGTTGAATGTGAGCCTTCCCCGTTTAAAATAATAACAAATGCCTAAATAATATGATGTGAATTTAAAACTGTTGTTTTAAATAATTTTAACGATACTTTTTTTATTCTATAGAATATTTTTACCATGACCGAACAAGGTTATTCTAAAGCCCAATCAGATAATTTACCGAGAGTGGATTCCATGATGATTGCAGAGTTTTTTTCGAAAAGCGTTTTGTTTTCTTCAGCAGAAATAAGGGGAATAAAAGCAAACAGGTATGAAAACGTGATTTATGTAAAAATGTAGTGTTGTAAATTTGCCGTAATAATTAAAATCGATATACCCTAAGTACGCATTTGTAATGATGACGGATGAAGGTAGAAATGACAAACCTGAATCTTGCTCTATGGACACTACTTAAAAAATATTTTATTTTTTCAATGCTTTACGGCCCTGCCGACGCCCCGAGGCACAAACGGCCGAGGGTACAGCTTCTGGACAACGGGTGAGTATAACTTATATTTCCCGCTAACCGATCTGTTTCAGATACCCCAGGACGGACCACCACTACCAGAGACATGACGTTTTTCTACCCTAACCCAACCTCCTTGCGGGCGTCGGACAACATACCGTCCAACGCCCGTTGTCCTACCTGCTCCGTGGAGTCCGAAAGTGCTAAAAAAGCACTTAGGGTCTCCACACTCCCGAGCTACACAGCTCATATCCTTACCTTTCCGATGATCCGGGGTAGGACACACCTTTACTGTGTCCTACGTACCGGCAGTCAATCCCAGCCAAAACTTCCTAAAACCCAACTAGACCGATGACTACCCACGGGGGTGACAAGCTGGCGAAGAAAGAAAATATCAAGACAAGAAGAGCGCCAGAAGAGACCTCTGCCAGCGAGGTTGAAGAGCCAGGACCAGGGGAGGTCCGCAGAAAATACCACGACACATCTCGCATTTGCCAGCTGGGTCTGATAGAAGTAAGCGGGCCCACCTATCACGAAGGCCGGTCCAGGTCTACAGAGATAATCTAGGAGCAAAGAGTAGTAGTCCTACTCGGCCCTAGTTATCGAGACCGTCATCAAGCCAATGGATATTGGCGCGCTGAATACTTATTTGAAACAGTTGAAACTTAAAATTGTTGCAATTTAAAATGAAAACAATGAGAACAAAGTTGTTTTTTGTCACTAGGTTATACAGATGGAAATTTAAATAATTCAACCATTTTTTATTACCGATTTCCACGTAAAAATCGATGCTTAAGTACTTACGGTAATATCACGATTTTACGATTATTCTTACGGTAACATTATGACTACTCACAATAATATATAAAAATGTATATAAATTTATTTTCAAATACATTTTTAGAGCGGGGCATGAAAATTACGGGGACTCGGCTGTTGGATATGTTCAGGTTAAGAGAATCGGTAGTTTATGTACTTTGAAAGCAAAAATATGTCCGGAACACAAAGTTCTAAACAAAAATTACAACGTAACAATGGAGATCAACGAAAGTGACGAGGATGTCCTAAGTGTTATTTGCCATGATTGTGCAGCATCTGCAGGTAAATAATGTATATTTAACTTTTACGTAGTGTAAACAATAATCGCGAAACTTATTATACCATTCACTATTATAGCTCACCTCGTATTCGGTAAAGAGACCGTCTGTCTGCTTTGTCGGTGCGGCATTTTTTATGTGCCTTAAATGTACGAGGAGCATATCATGCTGAAAAATTTTTTTTCATAGGTGGCTGCAAACACGCTGTTGCTTTTTTAATGTGGGTCCATAGAAGAAGCGAAGAACCAGCCCCCACTGATGTAGAGTGCAATTGGAAAAAATCAAAGTTAGCAGATGTTGACACATCGCTCAAATTCATACGACTTGAGGAATTTGGACATATAAAACAACTTCCTCTAGACCGGCCTAGTAATAATGACGAGAATAATGACTTTCTACAAGACATAGTTAAGAAGGGGCTAGCTTTGGGCAATAGTAGCCAGATTCTTAAGTATTTTCAGGCAGATAATACATCCTTAATGAAAGTGGGAATGCACCAACTTCTTTACGACTTTACTGGCAAAGGAGGTGAAACCGTGACCGACTTCTTAAAATTTGCAAAGGATACATTAACATCAGATATTTGTGAGGAGGCCTGCCAAGCTTCTGTTTCTCAGAGCAACAGTAAACTGTGGCACGAGTTGCGCTATGGACGAATAACTGCTTCACGAATTTATGAAGTATCACGCTGCAAGAAAAGTTCTGGCAGCCTAGTAGAAACTATAGTAAGAAGTCTCAAAATTCCAGAAACACAAGCTATGGCCAGAGGCAATGTGCTTGAGAAAAAAGTGCTGCAAGTTTTACACAGCGAAACTAAAATAAGTTTTCAACAAGTAGGATTACTGGTATCTAGTGAATACCCATACCTAGGGGCATCACCAGATGCTCTTTCTGAAGAGTTTGTTGTAGAAGTAAAGTATCCAACAAATATGAAAACGTTTAATATATATATAAAGGACAATAAAATCACTCCCAAATGTAATGCGCAAATTCAACTGCAGATGTTATTATTCAAAAAAAGAAAAGGACTATTTTGTGTAGCTGATCCAAGCTTTGAGGTGAACAATAAGATAAATATATATTTTATAGACTTTGATGAAGAAGTTTTGGATGTAATTTTGAATGCAGCCCAAGTGTTTTGGTGTGAAAATATATTTCCTTTGCTCTTTAATAGTTTGCAGGCAAATAAGTAATCACAGATTTCTTTAAATATTACTTAACATTTTATTTGTAACGTTTTATTTTCTCTTTTCTTGTAGTTGACTATGCATATGAATATTTTTTTACATACCCCACTGAAACTCAATTTATATGCATTCTAATTTGTCCTCTTTTTTAGTTATTATGGAATAATATCATGCAGTTTATATTAGGTTTTTCATTAAAAAAAAAGATTTTAGAATGCTATTAGTGAAGTTTTTATTTATCCTTAAGCACAAGTAATATAGAACATAAAATACTTAGATGAATAGATATTCCTATTTTATCAGGGGCCCTTGCATATTTATTAAACCACATGCTATTATAACAGCAACATCCATAAATGGAATTAATTTAAAATGTACACTGGAATGTGGTCTTAAAAATTTATATTCCCGAATTCGTCTAATGACCCTTTCTATGTGAATCCTAAGACTAGCAATACGCTTTGTGGTAAGTACTTCGGATTTGTTTAGTTTTTGTCCGGCACTTACACTTGGAGGTCTAACCAAAACGCATTTTTTATTAACCACTAAATTTTCAATATGTTTAAACCCCTTATCTGCCATTATTGCAACACCAGGTTGAAGTTTATTCAGGAAACCAGATTGTTCTACTATTACAGCATCTGATGTTCGCCCTCCATATCCATGAGAAATGAAATTGATTATACCATCAGGAGTCGACGACATTAAATATTTTATAGTATTTGCCTTTTTATACTCTGCCCATGTTAAAGCTTGTTTCAGAGCATCTGTAGGTTTCTGGATTTCAATTTTTAAACAGTCAATAATACACTGAACATTACTGTAACGAGCTCTAAATGGCCATGGAAGCTGTCTTAATTTTGTCGCTAGAGGGCCAAATTATAAGTTGTCTCATTAGATTACTAATTAAAACTACGTTATTTGAAAACATTCTACTGGCAGTACTTTCTGAAACTCCATAAGCATCTCCTAATTCGGCAAAGGCTTGCCCCTTGTTTTATTTTTTGAAATGTTTAAATGCTTTTTCTATCAGACAGAGTGTATTTTTCTAAGAATTCAATAACATACATACATTCCTTTGTTACACCAATATACCGTTTTGGATACAGATTTATTAATCGAGATGTATGTTCGTAGGCTAATTTCAATAATTGTTCATTTTCAAAATTTTTTTTAAATTTGGTTGCGCTTGATGAAGCCTGGGATGAAGATAAATAACTTTGTAAATTACTTTCTTCAGGAGAATATACCGAAGATGATGTTGCTGCTCCACTGTTGTCCGACGAAGAAAAAACTATTTGTTTTTTGAAGTCTTTAGGAGATGCTAATTTTTGCAATAAAAAAGGCGATGTTCCAATACTTTCAGAAGCACATGTAAATGGAGAACAACTCTTACAAGCAACTTTGTGAACTGTCTGTGTTTGTTTACTTCGATAATACGGTTTGGCAGTAATACCTACATCCTTTTTTTTACTCTTCGTGATATATATTTGACAATTCAGGTTCACACACATTTTCAGTCGTAATGTCTACATTTAATACTTCACTAGTGGATGCAACAGCCAGAGCTTCTTCTATTTCCTACAACTTTCTTCTCTTCTCTGCACCATTGCGAGGAATATTTTGTGAAAATGTTAATTTTCTTTTTTTCTGACAATCGAACTTATGTGGAACTGCATCTGGTTTCATTATTTTTTTTACATCACCTATCATTTTCCACCTCATATAGTTTTCCATGTCATTTTCTAACTACAAAATATACATATTTTTTACTGCCTTGAAAATATTTTTTTTATTATTAGTATTACTCACGTCGAAATGGTCCTCACATACAAAAACACAACTTTTTTTTGAAAACTCCTTTGGTTCTCTCCTAACCAAGTTTAACCATAACTCCCTACGTTTTTCATTTCTAGGAACTTGAATAAATTTTTTTCTGGTGTTTTTACTGATGTATTCTCACACATCGGTACAATGCACCAGTAATAAGATGGTTTACAACGATTTTCCATAGTTATTATCAGTTAAAGTTCACAAATTCACAATATATTTTTACTCTAAAGGACTTGACTGTTTATTGACACTACAACACACAAGTTATTAACTTGTTTCGACAGCGAAGTTGTGTGCTTAGTATGCGACGCGCTCACCAATACTGGCTAATGACGTCAAACGGATCGATATTCCAGTTTATGGCGTTTCCGCGCGGAACTGGTCGCTTACAACTTTAATATCCAATAACTTTTTAACAATAAATTATTGTAACAAAACCTTTACACATTGTTTATAGTATTCATTGTAGATACGAAAATTATTAGTTTTGTTTTTTTTTGCATGGGGCCTATTGTCTGGAGAAGCACTATACTCATGATCTATAATTTGTAAATTTGTTTTATTCAAATAATTTTAAAATATTTAGCAACTATATCAAATTTCTTGTTGATCCACTATAATTGAAAGTGATATTTTATTTTGTTCTTCCAAAGTTGGTTTAGAAATTCTGATTTTCTGATTTAGAATTCTTTTTCTTTTTTTGTTGAAAATAAACGTTGTGGGATGATTTTTTTTGTTATGAGGAATCGCTGACTGATTCTTTGCCTTATCCATCATGTCATTACTTTATTTTTAAAATTAACATGATGAGACGTCAGTGAGTTGGCTAGGCGAAGCTGTTCTTTTTGCTGAATGTGATTGTGAGAGTTTTTAAATTGAATTACACATGGCCAGTCAGGAAGTAAAGGATCCGAAATGGTTGATTTTGATCCTGGGATAAATTTTTTTATTGTAATAATTAATTCTGCTGAACAATTTAAATTTCGGGTTTTTTTCTTTGCTTCTGCAACATTAATTTTAGTTTTTCTATGGCATTTGTAGATTCTTTTAAATAAATTTCGTGCCTGCTTTTTATCTTTATCCAATCATGTTTTTACAATAGTCCATGTCTCTTTTTTTAAACTTTCTAGCTCACGTACCCAGTTCTACTAACACAATTAAATAAGTTAGAATGTCGATTTAAATACTCATATACAATAATATTAGGACACTATTAATTTTACAAAAATCCTCAAACAAAAATATCAAACCTTCAAAAAATCACAAGGCATTTTTACAAATAATTAATTGGACTTTAAGTCTCGGCTGGGACACTCTGTTTAATCTATGAGATATAGGACAACTAATCACCCTTACACACTACACTTTGTAAATGCGCCTAAATAACATATTGTTTGTTGAAATATACCCATTAAATTCAATAATTAATTAACTGAAACTTACCTCAACATCGGCTTTTGATTTTAAATCACATCTAACGATATTCTTATCATCAAATTTCTTGTAATTATAATTATCTGGAAATACATTCATTTTTATACATCAGCAAATTACAGAAAAACATCAGTTCAGCTGCTGTCGCGAAGTACCTAGGGCATCTGCCGTATCAAGTCGAACAACCGCGGAGTGTCAATCATTACTGAAAATCCGAAAAGAGCCGAAGCGCAGTCGAAAACTCTAGCGCGTCTGCTGTTACTGAATATGCGGCCGGGTCCATTCCAGTTATATAGAGTGCACTGGTTGTAAGCCAATAGAACGGTTAAAAATGGCGGACGGGACCAAGATTACTAAAAGACCGGTTGAACGGAAACTTAGATGCGACAGACACAAGGGGAAAGCTCTGACGTCATCTGTTGAAAGCGATCCATGTACGATTAATATCATCGTTTGTTGTGTTTATTTTCGTGTTTTTTGAACTGTTGTAAATGTTGTTGCCAAAATGAAAGCATTAAAAAAAATCAAAAGCTCAGAGATTCTGAAGAAAGAAATATAGAAAAATGTTAAAAACATCCACTGTAACAGTTTGTATGTATATTAACTATACTTGCAATAATTATAAATGTATATTAAATAAACTATGTATCCTAATATTAAAAAAATATAGATTATTTATAATCCATTGTCATGAAAAATAAAATATATGTATTAACATTAAACAATGTTAACGTCTTTTACGTCGTAATTTAAAATAGTTATGCCAAAATTAAACTACATTTTTACTTAGTAGTTTGCAAAATATGGATTTTTTAATGTCATTCCTTTAAGACAAAGCAATAAAGTTTTTTAAAAAAGAACATTCATTTTTAAAATTTTTAGGTCTACCTATTCAAACTTTATGTTTATTCAGGAATATAAAATTTTATGGTAAATGAGTAATGAAAAAAAGCTTTATATTTGACTCTTTTGCCAAGTATCAAGGGGGCAATGTACCAAGGACTGTTAATTACAAAGGATAGCTCATCTCCAGAAGCGTAACGTTACCTACCCCCCACTCTGTTTGGACGTTGGTGACATATCAAGCAGTCCATTTCTCGGTGTAACCATTAAAAATTCTTTATTTTATTTATCTGTGGTTAACATGTCAAAGATATTTCATTTATTTGATTTATTTCATGTATATTATGTACAATGTGCACTATGTGCAGTATACCCGACTCGATACAAATTTACACGTAAACGAATCCAGTCGGACGGCGGATCTAATGCCACATGAAATTTTATATCAATGATTAATATTTTTCAGGTAACTATCATTGCCCTCCTATAAGATTGAACAAATTAAAGATTTTTATATTCCAAAAGGTTAAAAAAGTAAAAGATTACGTTCAAAAATAAAATTAAATAATATTTACAAAATTCTAGTATTGTACTACAGGAAAACGTAAAAAACCTGTTTTAAGACTGCTATTTACATATTTACAAAATAAACGAGTTTATCTGTTAAAAAGGAAAATTAAATGTGATTCTTGAAAAAAAATAAATGTGATTCTAAAATAAATGAAAATGAAAATGAGAAATGTTCTAATTGAAAAAAAATAAAAATAATTCTGTTAAAATGAGACAAAAATTCTACTTCTGTTTAAATGTTGCATATCGCACAGCATGGTCACACCCCCTTTGCAGGGCTAAGCCAGTTTTACGTATTTTCCTATCGTTACCTCTGGTGGTAGAGGGGTAACCCCTCATGGATCAATTTATGAGTGTGTGGAGTCTCATTATGACTCCTCATACTGGTCAAGTTAGCGGTTAGTGTGGAATTACCCACTTTATATTTAAAAAACCTGTCCGCAGTTTCTTGTATATAATCTCTGATCATGGGGACATTTGCATCATTATGAATTTGTATAATAGGTGTATATCTATTAGACTCTGTCAGTAGTCTAAGGATCTTATTTTGTGTCCTCTGGAGGCGGTTGCATTGCGCATCAGAAATGGTATTCCATGACGCACATGCATAAGTGAGGATTGGTTTAAAAATGGTTTTATACAATGTTACTTTGTTGTCCTTAGATAGTGTGCTCCTTTTGTTGACTAAAGGATATAGTCGACTTAAGGCAGCATACGTACTGTTTATAATATTTGTTATGTGAGGTCCGAAACGCAGTCTCGTATCTAGGGTGACCCCCAGGTACTTGACCGCGCTCTTCTCTCTTATAACAGTATTTTTAATTTTCAGTTTATTAAACACGCGAATGTTTGTGAACTTCCTGTGTAAAATTATTAACTCGGTTTTATCATCGTTAATGGAGATTTTCCATTCTTCATAATATTTTAACAATTTTGCTAGGTGGAATTTTATCTTTTTAACCGCAGTTTCGGCATAAAAAGACCTAGCATATATAGCGGTATCATCCGCATATAATAAAATATCTGTACTAATATGCGTAGGTATGTCTGCCAAGTATATATTATATAGGGTAGGTGATAATATCGCCCCCTGCGGTACCCCTGCGGACAATCTCCTAAAGGAGGAAATTGTTCCGTTGATGCTGACTGCTGCGTGTCTGCCTAATAAATAATTTTTAATTAAAGACACCAAATACATGGGAAGTTCACACACATTCGCGAGTTTGTATATAAGGCCGTTGATCCAGACCGAATCATAAGCTTTCTCAATATCAATTAGGATCATGGCATTACAATTTTTCTTATTATACGCCTCAATGGTGTCCTGCACCACCTTGGATAGAGCTAGGGTGGTGCTATGACCCTCTCTAAAGCCGAATTGGATTTGCGGTAGGATGTGTTTTTTATGTAAATGATTATTTACAATTTTAAGTAAAACCTTATCCACGACTTTAGAGAGGGTGTTTAGGAGTGAAATGGGGCGATAGCTGGATGGGAGGTGGGAGGGTTTTCTAGGTTTTAATATCGGAATTATAATTGCTATCTTCCAGGCACCCGGGTAGTGTTGTGTTTTTAAAATCGCGTTGATAATATAAGTTAGCTGTACCAAACATTTATTTGGCATATTTTTCAACATTAGATTGTGAATGCCATCTACACCGGGTGCTTTATTATTAGGAAGTGACTTAAGAATTTTTCTGACGTCTGAAGGACAAGTAATTAGTTTTGGATATTTATTAGGAGGAATAGGGTAACTGTCTAGTATCGTCTGTGCGTCTCTGGTGATGGCGTCGTGTTCGGCGGTCTCGTTGGGTTTAGATGTGTTAGTAGTTTGTAAGTAGTCAACAAATGCCTCCGCCTTGTCCAGGTCGGAGTAGAAAGCCACTCCTTCCCGCACAAGCGTCGGCATTTGGATGTAAGGACGTTGTAGTAGTTTAGTCATTCGCCACAGGGAGTTGTCCTGGCGCGACAAGGCTGCAATCTTGTCGTTCCAGGCCTCCTCCCTGTGGTTTTTCAGTCGAGTCTTTATCGTTTCCTGTAGGTCTCGTAGTCTATGTCTGTCGATTTCCCGTCTGTTTCGCTGCCAGGACTTTTTAATTTTATTTTTAAATTTTATTAAATTTAATATTTCCGTGGGGATTATTTCAATCCTGGGTTTCAGTTTAATTTGTCTGGTAGTTTTGTCGCGTGCGTGTTGTAGAATTTTAGTAAGTCGAGTCACTTCGTCGTCGATGTCCTGTGGCGTTATTATGTTGTTATTTATATTTAAATTGTCGTTAATTAATTGTCTGTAGCGTTTCCAGTTAGTAGTTTTGTAATCGTATGTCTTTTTGTGTGTGTCCTGTGTGGTTTTCGTCGGGATGGTGAAAAGGACGGGGTTGTGGTCCGAGGACAGGAAGGGGAGGGAGTTGGGAATTATGGGATGGGGGAAGTTTTTCACCATAACTAAATCCAAAGTGGTGGGGGACATACCATTGGCAGGATAATGAGTCGGTGTGTCGGGGGCCACGATGGAGATCCCCTCAGAATGCGAGAAGGCCTCCAGCGTGGTCCCGTTCGTGTTGTTGCGGGAGTTGAACCACGACTTATGTCGTGCGTTCAGGTCCCCCGCAACAATTGCAATGCCATGATCGAAAATTGATTTGAGTTCATCAACAAGAATTTTGTGGCTCGGGGAGTTATACACCCCCCCGATGACCACGCCATTCTGCAAACGGATAAATACGTTGTCAACAGGGCCGTCAATCGATGGGAGAGGGAGGAATGGGACGTTCTTCTTGATGAACATCACCACTCCGCCCCCACGATTGTACGTCCTGTCGCTCCGTATTATGTTGTAGTTATATAATTTTAGCTTATGATTCGGTCTCAATCGTGATTCCGTAATGATACAAATATCCAGATCCTCGAGATTAATATACTGAAAAGTTTCTAGTTGTTTGTTAAATAATCCGTTGGAATTCCATACCGCCAACTTAAGCATGTATGTTCATGATGTTGTAATTAGGAAGTACGTCTCTGGCGTAGTCCTGCAAAACGAGTATAACTTGCATGGGATCATGCACATTTTCTAGAAGTTTATTTAGGTGAGTGACGGCATTGATAGTATCTCTCAAATTAATTTTTTGATTCAGTTTATTTAATTCGGACATTAGATCCCCGAACTCATTGGGGGATGGGTCCTGGGTCCTGCCATCCTGGGGGCGTCTAGGTTGAGAAGGTTGTATCCTCGCATCTGGTTGGGCCGTCGTCTGGGGTGGGGGTTGACTCCGCCGCTCCCAGGCATTAAATTTTGGCGGAGGCGCCGGGACAAACTCTGGTGCTGGATTTGTATTAGAGTTTGGGAGATTTTCTTCTAGTTGCTTTACCCTGAAGATGTACACTGGGCACAGTGTATTACATGCTGTATGTTCCCCCTTGCAGTTAGCACATTTAGGTGTCGTCTTCGGGTCTTTGGTGCATTCGTGCGTCCAATGCGCGTCTGCGCATTTTACACACCGGGGGTGGCGACGGCAGTTGGTGGCGGCATGTCCCCATACTTGGCATCGTCTGCATTGCGTAATGGGCCTATCATTCTTGCGGCGCTCCCATTCAATTTTTGTGAACTTCAGGAATCTAACTTTATTTTGCAGAGTTTTGAGGGTGGTCTCAGTGTCCGTGGTAATTAAGAAGAGAGGCTTGAATCTCGTCTTCATTTTGAATATATCGTAAACTTTAATATTATGAGTGTTCTCCAACTCTTCTTTAATGTCGCTTGTGTTTGGGTTGCCACACAACCCCCTTAATACGAATGCATGTTTTTTGCTGGAGTGATCGGTGTAGGTGTGAAATTCAATGTTCTCATAATCTAATTGATCACGGTACTTTCTATATTCATCATTATCTTCTATATACAGTAAAATGCTTCTAGCGGCATATTTGACGTAGAATCCCTTCGTTACTGATTTTTTAATCTCCTTTGTCAATTCTTCATGTGAGCTAGGGTGTCCCTGGATTACGATTGGCGGGTTCTTTTTATTTTTGGACTGAATATTTTTTGATGTTTGTGTGTCCTGTCTTTTTGCAAAAATTTTTTCGTTAATTCGTTTGGGTTCACCCTTATTTTTATTATTTATGTCAATCTTTTCTCGAATTGCATCCTGCGTCGACTGCACCTCTAGTTTATCGAATCTATTTTTGACCGGAATTTCCGGGGACCTAGCCGTAAGTAAAATGTTCCGGAGCTTCGACGTCTTCCGGGGGACTTTATAAGCTTCTGGCGATTTGATATAGTCAATGTCCATTCTTGTTGGGGACGGTGTTCGGTTTCTATTAGTACCTTGTGGCTCAGATGATGGGCCGGCGACGTGCAAATTATCGATGTTCATAGTTTTCGAAGGATTTTCTAAAACAGCATTATTTTCATTTTTACCTTTAACTATGTATTGGGATATTATGTTAGCAATATAGTTGATTACGCCACGGGCTCTTACGGTACGCCATATTTGTGTTTCGGTTTCTTTCAATTCTAGTATGTTTTGAAGGTGTTTTCTGGAATCATTTAACTTATCAATAGTATATATTTTTGGGAGTGTTCAATTCTATTTGCATTTGTTTATTTAAACTATTTGTGAATTTTCAAGTTTTTCCTGAATTATATTTCTAATCTTATTTTTTTGTGTAAGTGTGTTTAACATATTTTACAATCAGTTTTTTTTTTTTATTTAAAATAACGAAGATGCCTGGGCGTCAATGTGCTGTAGCATCTTGTAAAAACAACTTGGCTTTAAAATAAGCGGGCGTTACGAATATCATTTTCCATTGTTTTCCTGTTGCAGATGTATGGTATCCAGTGCCAGATAATCGTTTTATGTATAAAATAGCATTTTGTAGGGTGAAATAAGATTACACACCTAGCTCTGAACTATATTGAATTAGTAACAATAAAATAATATATATATATAAACATAATTTAGTCTATTCAGAACAAAACGGGTACGACGCGGTGCACGCACTAACCAGACATATGTCACTCACTCTCATGACATATGACATTACACGCAACTACTTGTATTGCCTCATAATTTGATTATAATCTAATTCAAATAGGCACATATTATGATATTTTGGAAACATTCTATAACAGCTAACTGCAACAAAATATTTTAAAAAAAATAGGTATGTATAAATATTAATTTTTGTCTTTTTATATGTTAATTCAGAACTCGTTCTCATTAGTTCCTGCAATGCAATGATAAAAATAATAAAACTGTTTCAAATATTTATTTATATCAAATTATAAAACATTTCCTTTAAAAACATGTCTACCGCGAAAAATTTTTGGATCTGACACAATGCATTTAACATGTTAATCGCCATGTGAACCAACATTTGGTTCTCAACTCGAAGAATCGTCCAGGCCCTGTTACTCACATACGGGCTTCACTACTTGTTTCCACTTTATGCTCTGTGTACCTCCGTGTAGGTCACGTATTACATTGCTACTTATAGAATATTGAAATGTGGGGCCTGGTGGTCTTAAACAAGTTTTGAGCCTGGAACTTTTTTGTTCCATTCCAAGGATAATGCAAACTAAAAAAAATGGGTCACGTATTACATTGCTACTTATGGAATATTGAAATGTGGGGCCTGGTGGTCTTAAACAAAAAAAAAATATTCAAAAATAACTTTATTATTGTCTCGAGTACGTAGTTGAAAATAACAAATTATTTTTGGCATTTATGAACTTCAAAAAAGCAAGATAAACAGTAAAATTTTTTACATTGTTGACAATAAAACCTCGACTTCGGCGTCTTCAACTGTGCCTGTTTCCGACCTTCATTGTTGCTTATTTTTTCGTAGCAAATAACACATCTACGACGATCTTTAGAGAGAACTTCATCTAAAACGTGTTCTTCATTTTCACAAATAGCTGGTTCTGCACTATTCAATGCACTTTCAATTATCTGCTCTTTGAATGCTGTTATGGATATTTTATCTTTGGTTATCTCTTTGTAGAGAGTATATGCATTTACCAAGCAAGTTCCTAATAGCAACTCAAACCCAAGTTTACGATACCATTTTATCCCCTTTCTTAGGGGTGTTGAATAAGCCTTTAGTTGGTCAGATAAATCGATGAAAGATTTACTGTTGTTATAATCGCAAATAATAGTGGGTTTGTCAATTTCTTCGCCTCGCCTTTTTACCCTTGTTGTAACTGCTGTATGGTAAGTACTAAGACAAAGTACATCTCGCTTGTCTTGCCACTTTAGCACAACTACTCCATTACGTTCCCTCGCAATAATCTCTCCTTTTTTTAGTTTTTTAGTTGTTACCTCAGTAGGATTCAATTTTCGATTTTTCCGGAGGGTGTCCACCAAGTGAGTTTTTCGGTTTAGAAGCTCTTGAGCAAGGGCAACACTTGTATAAAAATTGTCAGTAAAGAGAATTCTGCCTTGATGGAACAGTGGTTTCATAAGTTCTAATACAATTTTTGTTGATGCACTTACTTTCGGATTCTTATCTTTTCCACAATAAACTCTGAAGTCATAAGTATAACCTCCTTTGCAACAAATTTTGTACAATTTTATACCAAATTTGAAGCGTTTATTTTTAATGTACTGTTTGAAAATGAGGCGTCCTCTAAATGGGACTAAAGTTTCATCTATGCAAACTTCACGTTCTGGGATATATATTTCTTTGAATTTATCAGTCAAAAGTTTCAGTAAAGGGCTCAGTTTCGCCAAACGATCAGTAGCGTTCGCATCTTCATTGTTGCTAAAATGAAGCATACGTAGAAGCAATTCAAATCGATTTCTGGACATCTCTTCAGGTATTCTACTTGCATATAAAAAACTTTTTCTCCAGTAGTCTACCATTTTAGGAAATCTTGCTATGCCCATCCACAAACAGAGCGAAAAAAAATTTCTTATTTCATCTGCATTAGTATCCTTCCATCTATGTAGTCGAGATTTTTGTTGGATCCCTGCAGCGATTTTTTGTTGTGCATAGCGATTTGTTTCGGTAGCAATGAGGTTCACTACATCTTCATTGAAAAATATGTTGAAGAAATCAATAGGACGTTTTACTAAATAAGTTTCCCTAATCTCATCTGTGGGGCCTGTGGGGTCTGCTTGGAAATCAAATTTTTTTAGAGTACTCCCTGTAACCGGTGACCAAACTATTTCTTCTATATTTCCGTCATCCTCACTCACATTTTCCTCTACTCTGCAATATTTAGCAATTACCGCTTCTATAGTATTCTCTACAGAGGATTCTACATTTTCAAATTGAGGAGATTGCCTAGACGTTGAAGGAAACACGTTCAAATATTTTTGGCTAGGTTCAACTTCTTTAGAAATATCGTGTAATGACCTAAAAAAAATACATATATTGTAAAAGTGATACCCAATTTCAATGAAAAATTCAAAATATAAAAATACAACTCAGAATTTCGAAACGGAAAACTTTTATAATTTTGTGAAAAACTAACAATAAATCTTACCTTCTGACTCTTTTTTGTGGTACAATTTCTTCATCTGAAGAATACTCCTCAGAATGTTCACTTTCAGATTCAGGATTGTATTCATCTGAAGAACCACCTTCAAAGGGTTCTTCCTCTGATTCAGAGAGTATTTCATTCCACAATTTTTGCGAATGCGACTGACTCTTTTCGTATTCACCACTCATTTTATTTAGTACCGTCTCTTTCAAAGTATTAGAATGCACTAACCCACTGCCGGTAAATACGCTTATGTGTCGAGCATAGGAAAAGCAAGTCTAAACTCGCAAACACTTGAGAACTGACATATGAGTCACCGACCTAAACCACGCGGGCGCTCCGAGACCCAAAATCCGGTTCTCATTTTGAAAATATTTTTTCGCACCCAAACGTGGCTAAAATCAATTTCTACAACATTATTATATATCACCAACATATATTAGAAACAAATTATAAAAAATAGAATTGTGGCCGGTAGGAAAATTTTATTTTGTTCTATTTGGGCGATTAACGTGTTAATTTGCTCGAATGTCACATGAACGATGTCTTCAATGGATGGAAAAATAAATGTGTCCTTTCTCTCTTTGTAGGGCCTTAAACATGATATTTGATAGGTCTTTTTTTAAAATTGGAGTATCTGTGCGATAAATTGTTTAACCATTTCTTTTTGGTGCCCGCGTTATATAGGAATTCGACAACAATGAACAATTTTTCTTTCAAATTTTCTTTGGTTGCAGAAATTTTTAGATCAGCATGAGCCTCATTTTCTTTATCAATTTCCATATCTTCCATTTCTTCATTTTCTTCGGTGTCTGAAATTTGAGTGTCGGGAATCTGAAGATCTTCAAGCGTTATAGATTGTCCTGCAGGTACATTTAATTTCTTCTTTCTTACTTTCTTCTTTGTCGCATTCAGTGGTGGTAATTTACGTTCACTAATAATATCAATGAATGATTGTGTTAAGGCATCTTCGTTTACGTTATCAGGTCTTGCTGTTCTTATTATTTTATTTAAAACGCAGTTTCTATCTAGAGGGCATATGTCAGCACTCTTAAACCCTGCGATAATGTTCTTCTTCATATTTGTTTTCATGATTTCAAATGCTTTCGTCATTAAGAAAAGAAATTCAGTCTTTGGCAGAACCCCTCGGTGTTTCAATTTCCACTCTGTAAGAATTTGACGCCATACCGTTTTGAGAGGCCGAAAAAAGGAGACATCTATTGGTTGTCTTACATGCGTTGAATTTGGTGGTAAAAACTTGAAATATATATCATTCTCGTCACATAATTTAATTATTTTATAGCTCAAGTGACTTGCCAGATTATCACCTAATAATACTTTAACATATTGCAGCCTTCTAAAATACGGCAGAGCTATTTTGCAAAACCAATCTTCAAAAATATTTCCATCGAACCACCCACTATCTGATCGTCCATAACATGTTCCTGGTAGTCCTCCTTGAATCCATTCTGGATAAAGGTTCTTATATTTGTAAACTACATAGATAGGCAATAGGGTACCATCACCTGCAGCAGAAAACATAACGGATGTAGATGTTTTGGAAGCATCCAAGATTCGTGATGGGTGTTTACAACCTTTTCTAACTATTACCCGCTGATTGCCAGGGTCGTCAGTTAGGTTTGTTTCAGCATAGTTGACTACATTCTTGGGTGGAATATTTGTCATGTTTATTGCCAAATTATCAAAATATGAATTTATAACTTCATCGTTAACGTCGGCCCTACATCGCTATAAGTTTTCAGAAAATCTAACTTTCAGTTCTTTGTTGCGCTTCAAAAAATGTCTTGTCCATTCAGGCCCTGGTAAATTTTGCTTGAAGACCTTTATGGTTACACCTTTGTGGTTTAGATAACGTTGAATAAACAAACGCAGTTCTTTGTCTGTGAAAGGGTATCCAAAAGAAACAGCTGTGGTTAAAGCTTTTACTAGAGATTTCTCTTCAGCTACAGACAGCACTGATGGATGACCAAGTTTGTTTGGATTTTGGCCACGATATTTTCGGAACAACGGCTTTTAAAAAATAAATTTATTACCTATAATGATAGATAAAATAAAAATGGTTTAAATACAGAGCATTTATTAGAGAACAATGGCGCAATAAATTAAATTAATGCATATCTGGTCGATAGCCGAGTGGGTTAAGGTGCGAGGTGGCAATCGTTATATACCGTTATTGTGAGGCCGGCTCTTACATACGCGTCGCCGGTGTGGTGCAGCGCATCGGCAACGACAATAAAAAAACTTTCTGTTTTAAAACATAAATTTTTTCGCCTCATTTCAAATTCATCACGTTATACCTCCTTAAGAGACCTATACGCACGTTGTCACGACATAACGCCACTGGTGGACTACATCAAAGTTACAGCACAAAAATTCTATCAATTCAAACTTGGTGATAGCCCGCTAACAAACAACATTACTCAAATTAGAGAGCATAATGCACCATTTCGCATAAAACACAGACTGCCAGCGTTGCCCATCTTCCGGCAACATATATAGATAGCCAATACTCTTTATATCTTTAACTAAAAAATCTATCTAACACAATTTCCCATCTTTAAATTCTTTCGTCTTTTTCTTCGTTTCTTTTTGTTACTTATTTGTTTATTTATTTTTGTTTGTTTCCAAATTCGTTTTTACTAATTACAATTTTAATTTAAAACCATCATTAATAAATGATAACTTTTTAAAGCGGTCTGAAATTCCCGCTCACTCTGGCTGAATTATTTAAAACGGGTTTTTTAGCTAACAATTTTCCCGTAATTAACAACCTTTTATACCATCAATCATGATTATTTTCACACCATTTTATTTTATATTATTTACAAATTATCTTAAGTTCCGCTTGTTTACCTGTTTTATGTTATTTACTTTTTAATTTGCTTCCTTGCAAAAGGAGATTGTATTCTTATATAAATTTCTTTCATGTCCGACCCGGTCTCGTTCCATCTAGCTTTTCAACTGTCACGGCGCTTCGCGCGTGTATGATTGGCTAACATGGGCTATGAGTGCCCGGGAAGGACAAATGTATCATTCTAATTTTTAATAAATCTTTGTTGTATTGTATTGTATTAGGTGGCAATCGCGATTAATCACACGGACATCGCACCACCGGGTTCGGTGGTGGTTGTCGTATGTCCGCGTTTTTTCAATGTGTAACCCCCTTCCGCACAAGCTCTGGCTTCTTGGGGGTTGTCTAATTTCTGTGGTGTTTATTTATTTATATAAAAATTTCAGTTACTGCTTTTTGTAATCTTTTTACTCTTATCATAATTACAATAAACTATCATTCAAATAAGAAATTTCAGACATGAATTCGAATAGTGCACATAAAATTCCATCGCAGTCATCATGAAAAATGTTTACACAATGTATTGAAAACCTTCTTTTTAAAAAAGTCACTGTTTTATTAGACCTGTAAATCCTGGAAATTTCTCGCACACACTGTATTTAACACATTGAAAATCTTTTTAACAGCTCGTAAATCCAAGGAATTTTTCGTACACGCTGTATTTATCACATTGAAAATCTTTTGTTCGCTGTTTTTAATAACCCGTAAATCCTGGGAATTTTTTCGTACACATTGTATTTATCACATTGAAAATCTTTTTAACACTCCGTAAATCCAACGAATTTTTTCGTACATATTGTATTTATCACATTGAAAATCTTTTCCTCTATAAATCCTGACCCATAGTATCTCTAACTTTTTCGTAATCACTGTTATTTATCACACTGAAAATCTTTTGTTCGCTGTTTTCATATTCCGTCAATCCTGGCACATAGTGTCTTGAACTTTTTCGTGTACACTGTTTTAGTAAATACATAAATCCTGTAATGCACTGTATGTTGTTTGAGAAAATGTCAAACATAGGCTTTTCTAAAGTATTTCTCATGGTTGGAAATTTTTCTGTAAACACTGAGAATTCTATTTTGTTGAACAGGTTTATCACTTTTTGTATTTATTTCCCTGGTATATAACGCAATAGATTCACTTTTTCCATATAAACACTGTGCTGCAATTAACTGTCGGGCCATTTTCAAGTCAAGTGTTTTAAATGTCTAATTTTATTACACTTATTTTCTGTCTTTAACACACATGCACAGGTACCACAGCTGCTTTGATTTTCTTTCTATATTATTGAAAGAGAATTAACTTTGTTTCACAATGAACATATCATTTTTGTCTTGAATATTTAACTATGGCTGTCACTAGTAAGATGTGCAGAATTCAACTAAGGCTTGGAATGGTAAAATTACATTACCTCTCTCTGACTTATTTTAACTTTATCCGTTATAAACTGACATCATCTCATGTGAATTATATTTTTTGCAAGTTTCCCACAGCTTTGCCGGATGTCTCCCAGTGTAGGAAACAAAAATAAACTTTGGTCTATGCAGTGGCTTAAAAGTGCACTGTTAAATTCTTGAACATTACTTATGGATTGAAAACGGTATATGCAAGAGGCATCATTTAGTACCTGAGCAAGTTGTTTCTTAATATATATCAATTAATAATATTATTTTAGCATTACCTGACTATTAGTTGAAAACCATACATACAGAGGGGTGTTATTTAGGATGATACAAAATTATTTCTAGCCGTTATTATTTTTAATATGCCGTGTGTGATATATATTACATTTTTTTACACCGGATGTACATCCTGTTCTCACGCATGTCATTGACCTTTCCACCGGATATGGTCTAGACGAGTTACAACCTGTCTCGTGCGTGTCATTGACCCGATACCCTTGAACCCAACTGTAATGTGTCGGGAGAATATAAAACTCGTAAGTGGTTAAGTTGTTTAATAACTTAGAACAAACTATTCACAATCACTTAAAATAATATATACATGAATCAGAGTTGATGTGTCTTAGCGGAGAACAGGATGTGGAATACTTTAAAGTCTGACGAATAATAGTAATGTAATAATGTTAAGTCTAGAAATCACAACTTAGTTATGGAGGCAGCGATACGCAAGTATCATGAGCGTGCTTTTGTTTCTTAAATATTTTGTACAGCATTTGTTGTCTATTCGATTAATGAGTAAACATATTATTCTTACAAAAGTAAATAATTTGACGACTCTTTGGCCGTAGTTTTGTTATCAAATGTTATTAATGAAAATGAACAAAGGAATAAGTATTTAGAAATTACTTATCTATTATTTGTTTCCTGCGGACTAATAGTATGTTTACTTCTTAATCATCTGAACTTTGGGTCGCAGTTAATAAATTGAACTATTATCACTACTTGACTATTTACAATATTTACTAGAATACAGAAATAAGATGGAACAAAACTGAGTGCCATCGGCGTATCATTAGGGGTGCTTGCCTAGGTACTTTACACAACCTTGAACACTGCTCTGCTCCGCAGCATTCCCATTTACATACTACTTATAGACGATGGCACAACATTTCCCTTTTGCCACTTAAAGCCATATTGATCACCTTCTACTATCCATATATGATCTTCTGGTTTTAGGGTTGTAGAGCATTTTAAATTCGCATTACGCCATATGCTAGTGATCTATTGTGCCCGAAAAAGTTGCTGTTTAAATCCTAATTCATAGGGCTTACCGCCCTTGATGCATCATAAATCAAATACTTCTTAAAGATGATTATTTTCATTGTTTGAACTATATGTTGATATAAATTTATAATATTTGTCTTCATTGACATTATCTAATTTGATTCTTCAAATACGACAAATGAATTTTTCTATAATTTCGGTACTGCGTCCAGTTATATGAGCATTTCCAATGTCTGTTAAGGCTTTTTGATATTCTGATGTTTTTCAAGATCTCGAAAGGCCTTTTTTGGCTCTTTTATAAAATGAAGGATTACAATCGCAACCTCTGTGAGTGCGTGAAATCCTGGTAGCTTGACGATAATAATGGTCCAAGATGAGTATACAATATATATACGCATATGTTAATGCGTCTTTTCTTGTTTCTGATGCCGTACTCCATAAAAATATTCAATGACGAGTTCAATAAATGGTCCATATTGCCTAGCATTATCACAGGGTGTCCACTGAGGTCACTTTAAGTAATATAGGTCATTTTTTGAGAAAAGGTCACTTTCAGTCATTTTAGTTATTTTATGTATAAATAAATTTGTACTTTTCCGATTTGAGCGTTTTGATTTTGCGTAAAATAATAATAATAATAATAATCTTTATTTGTCAATCACAATATGTTACAAAAAGAATTTTTTACAACACAAGTAACTGAAGAAAGCGTCGATAAAACAGTAATAATTACAAAATTAGAATGTAAACATTCATATGGGTCATGTATATGTGTAAAAAAATAGTAATCAATTATAAAAAAAATGTCAATAAATACAACAGTATAACATACAGACAACAAAAACATAAAAACACAAATAATTGTATGGAACACACAAACAAGCATATTATTATATGTATGTATATAAAAGTCAATGTTACACAAAATATTCCTCCAAGGAATAACAATTTTTTTCTATTAAAAATTTTCTTACATTTCTCTTAAAACTGTTAATATTTTTAGACTGTTTTATCGTGTCAGGTAGGAAGTTAAAAAATTTGCAGCCATTATACATAGGCTCTTTCTGATAAAAAGCCGAGACATGTTGATCAGGAATCAGGGTATTTCTAAATCTAGTAGAATGTTCACGATTTATTTGGTTGCGTTGAAATAGATATTTATGTTTAAATACAAAACAACAGATTTCATAAATGTAAACACTAAACACAGTTAAGATGCTTAATTTCTTAAAGTGATATCTGCAAGATTCTCCTCTAGACAACCCTTCTAATATTCTAATTGCATATTTTTGTAAAATAAATATCCTTTGGACTTGACTACAGGTGCCCCAGTTAAGCATTAAATATCTAATAATAATAATAAAACATTTAAGTTGCAATGGTATTTTATTGAACGAAGAGCATAACAATTTTTTCTTAGCTTTTCACACATTAGGTCTACATGATTAGCCCACTTTAGGTTGTGGTCGAAGGTAATACCTAGTATCTTGGCTGACTGACTAAAGTTAAGATAGGTGTTATTTATTATATTGTTTTTATTACAGTTATAATTATGCGAAAACATCACTCATATAGTTTTATTTTGGTTTAATTCCAAAAAATTTTTTTCTGACCAAAATTTTATTTTTTCATATACAATATGCATGGTGTTCAAACTTGACGTTGCATCCTTTTCTACTATTAACATGTTTGTGTCATCAGCATAACAGATAAGATGTGTATTAGGGATTGTTTGAATAGTTAAAGCTAGATCGTTCGCAAAAATTAAATATAACAATGGTCCCAGAATAGAACCTTGCGGAACACCTCTGTTTATTAAACAACTATTACTTTTTTGACATTAATCTCAACTATTTGATAACGATTGTTTAAAAACGAGTTTATGATATTTAAAGCGTGACCACGAACACCATATCGATTTAGTTTCAGCAAAAGAAGTTCATGATCTACACAATCGAAAGCACGAGAAAAGTCTACAAACAGTCCAAGTGGCATAATTTTTTTGTCAATAGCATTAAGAATATGTGTAATAAATTCAAAAAGGGCTGTGTCTACATTTTTAGTTTTCATAAAACCATGTTGAGTCGGCATTAAAATTTTGTTTTTAACAAAGAAATTCATTAATTGATCATTTATACCTAACTCTAACACTTTTGAAAAGCCCGATAATAAACTAATTGCTCTGTAATTAAAAAGCATGTTAACATCCCCTTTTTTGTAGAGTGGTAAAACCCTTGCAAATTTTAATTTATTCGGAAATTCTCCTTTCTCAAAACATAAATTTGTAACAAAAGTAAGAGAAATGTAGATGAATAGTTTACACTTTTTTATTAAGTTGTTTGAAATTTCATCAAACCCGCAAGAATTTGATGGTTTTAGTCTATTAATAAAAGAAATAACATCATACTCGGTTGCAGGAGAAAGAAAAAAGGTTTTATCTGACAATGAAATATTTGAATTTAAGAAATTAATGTCTTTAGTCAAACTGTTGCTTGTGCCATTTTTAGTAAAATGAGTGTTAAATTTATTTGCAGCCTCCAAGTCACTGATCTGAACATTATTTTCAAAAAGTTCAATTTTCCTAGTAGATTCTTTACCCTGTATTTCTGAAATAACATTTCACATTGTCTTCATTTTATTATTTGAACCATTTATTTTATTATCATAATATGCACATTTAGTCTTTTTTAATTTTACCTTGTATTCGTCGTTTAGTTCTGTACAAATAACACGTAGCTCAGGATATTTTTGAGCCAAATCAGAGAACATACATACTCTATTTTTCAACTCCAGTAAATCATATGTTATCCATTTAGTCATTTTTTTGGTTATTGTGAAACGCATTAATGGAAAACTTAAATCAAAGTAATATAAAAAGGGATTTATAAATGAATTGAAGGCCATATTAGGGCATTGTTGTACTAGCACAGTGTGCCAATTCTCATTTTCCAGATAATTACAAATTTTTTTTTGTATTTTCCTCATTTATTTTTCTTCCATACCTATTATTATTACTACAAAATTTACTTTTGGTAACATTTAAATCTATTAACAGAAACAGAGAAATGGTCAGATAAATGTAAATTTATATTATTAGTTTCAAATTTGTAGTACGGGATGTTAACAAAGAAGTTGTCAATGCATGTTTTGGAAATATTACTAACTCAAGTAGGAGTATTAATAGTCATATTTAAATCATGCGTTGACAATAAATCAGTGAACAGTACCCTATTACTACTGTGAGCCAAAAAATCTACATTAAAATCACCGCCCAGAATTAGACATTTTCCAGGGTTCCATAAATTTGTCAATAAATTATTGCAATGCTGTAATAATAAATTTAAATTTCCTGCAGGAGGTCTATATATAACTACAATTATAATTTTTAAATGAAGTATTTCAACACATGAACATTCAAATGTACCTTCAAGACGATATTCACTTACAGATAAATATTTTACATCAAGTTGATGTTTACAGAAGATGGCCACACCACCATGTGCGCTTTGAGATCGACAGGAAAAAGACTGTAATTTATAATTCATAAAAGAAAGAGATGAAATGTTTTCATTGGTTTGCCAATGTTCAGTTATTAAAAGCACATCGACATCATTTTCTTCTAGAATGACCTGTATAGGAAGTATTTTATTTGCCAGACATTGAGCATTTTGATTCATTATAATTAATTTTTTACTATTGGATTTATTAGCACCTATGTTATTACACTTTTTTACAGCACTCTTATTTATAAAAAATGGTCCTTGGTTACATTTAATTGGAGACTATCTTCTTGACCGCATAAAGGTTGTAGCTCCGCATTTAAACTGTCGTGTGACTGATTGGTCTGAAGATTAGTAGTGTTTACTACTTTTTTTTTATGACAATCAGGTTATGTTTTGTATTTAAAAGTAAGTCAGCTATATAATTAGCTATATGTATTTTTTGTTTATTTTTATACCCTTTATCGGTTATATCAAGAAGGCATAATTTACCTGGAATGTCATTTTCTAACAAAAAGAGAAATTCACTCAATTTCTTGTTATATTTAGTAATGAACTTATTAACATTAACCGATTTATAAGGAGCCGTTGATATAATTAAGTTAGTGTGAGAGCACTTTTTAACTTTTTGTACTATGTCTCTAAACAATGGATATCTGTGTCTATTGTTCAAATTATTCGAACCAGCAATAATGATCACATGGTCATTAAGAGTATAGTTTGTTGTTAGACCTTCCAAATTTTCTATTACTTGGTGAAAAGCTGCACCTGGCTTAATATTAATAATCTATGATTAATGTCCAGAAGGTCGTAAGGTACAGTCCCGCTAATAAAATCGTCGTCCTCTCTTTCGTAGTTAGGATGATTTTTCAAAACTTTTATTTTTCGACCAAAGGGCTTGAGACTTTTGCACGGGGTACTAGAGTGCTATAGTCGCCGAGGGGTGTGGAGTGTTGAGCGTTTTTCCATTTATTTTTTCGTTCATGAGTTATAAGGACTTTTAGCTTTTGCGACGTATGGACTTGAGACTTTTTCACACCAAATCAGAATCAGGAAAGATTTTTCTCACATCGAAACTCTCTGCGGGCATGTCTTCTGATATTATGCGACTTAGACTTGGTTATTCCGATAGCCACATATGTTAAAGCGGTGTGTCTGTAAACACCGTATTTATTACAAAGCAATTTAGTACAAAACAATGATAAATAAAATTTCCTTTTCGTTCACGAGTTTACTAGATATTCACATAAAATGCGCTGTAAACTTTGTGGAGAGCGTTAATAGTATTAGATCAAGAATAAACCTTTAAAACTGTTTCAAAGGCATACCATCAGCCATCTGATCACGATCTTATATGATTTATATTATGTAACCTCGGGTCGGGAAAATTATTGTATTTTAATGAAATACTTGCAATAAATGAAATATTTAGTTTTAAGGTAGTTATTGTAAAAATAATAGATAATAAAGAACTATTAATTGGTAATTGGTGTCTGTAAACGGAAGATCGCAGGATCGAATCCCGTAGATCGCGGAAAAATTAACACGTTATGACATCTTTAGGAAATTGTAAGTATTAAGAGTTTCCGGATTGATCACTAGATGGTGCGGCGATGAACTTCCCATGGCGCAACTGGTTGGGCGCGACGTTTGAATTTCCCGCCAATAGAACAAGTGGTGCGCTCTTTACACGAATGACCTTGAAAACCGGAATGAATCTCCATAAGAAATAACAGGATTTTATCACCGTACGCCCATAGCTTATCTACTATCGTCGTTGGTCATGGAGTGAAACAAATTCAAATCGAGGTCGCCGAAATTAGGATAGATCCCGTCTTGTTACTGATTGCCGGTCTCCCGAGTTATTTACCGAACAATCTTCTTTTGGAACATATCATCAAATATAACAGACCTTGATAACAGACCCTGCAGCGCTAAGGCAACGAAAATAACAGGAAAAAAAACAAGACAAAATAAGAACGGTAAAGCATAGTAAGGCACGATTGCGCGAGTGAACACTACAATACAACAAATATAACATTTGTTGGAATCTTGTGGCTGTGCTAACCGTGATTTTAGGTCTCTTCGGGTGGAGGTGACAGCTCAGAATGCACCAAAATATCACCATCTTCCTCATCAATAATTTCAACACAGCAAACACACTTATAAAATGTATCGTCTTCCTAGTACCACCCAGAAAATCTACCAGTATATAGGTTCCTGGTTTAATGTTGCTCCACTGCAGTTCTTCGTAATTAATTTTTGGTTGACATCATATCGCTACTGCTTCTGCATAGTCCTCATCATCGTCGGAATTATCCTCACAAATCGGTTGGTTATCATCTTCACTATCATTTTCAATTTCTTCTGCTAGCTTTTGTTTTTTCTTTCTGCTTTGTCCTGCTGGTTTGTTCAACTTTCTCGAGGACTTTTTCTTTATAGAAGTCTTTTCCAACGTCCTCTTTTTCTTATGCTGTTTAGCGTTTTATTTTTTAGCTCGTTTCAGTTTCTCCGTTTGTTCTAGTTTGGCCAACACTTCCTCCGTCGTAAATGTTTCACCATATTTAATTAGTTTTAATCGTGGTATTATTTGTCGTGGACCTTTGGCATCAGGCTGCTATGTTGACGTAGACAAACTTCTGGTTATATTGAAGAAAATATTTCAATAATTTTTGTAGTAGTGACAACCGTTTGTAGATGTTTATGGGGCGAATTTTGATTGGTGATATCATAGGGGGAAAAACTTCAGATGGCAAGACATCTTGCGCTCTTGTGACTGGCAAAGTTAGTTCGAAATCATTGGTAACAGAATTATCAGTTGATGTAGGAATGTCTTGGCGACTACTTTCTATGACAAATGATGAAGTTAAGGTACGGTACTGTTAATAACTTTTTTACTGAGGGTTAAATCCTGATGTTGAGGACCTTCATTAGCAGTATTCTTGCCAATCGAAGTTAAGTTCTGGTCTTCGAGGCTCGTATTTGTTAAATTACAGGTTAACTTGGAAGGCAAATCCTTATCTTTTTTTCTATATTTTTTTAATTCCAATGGGTTAAATTCCGATTCAGGGAATTTAGTTGAGTCAAAAGGGAATATTCCAGTTGACATAAATCCCCTTTATTAAATTTTTAGATATCATAGTCTCTTTCCAAACTGCCCCTAATAAACAAATGCATTCTTACTCAGTCTACCAGATTCTCTTTTTTCCATTTGTTTTTTTGCCAAATGCCACTAATTTTTTTTCCCAGTTGATCTTAATTGGACCAAATACGCACTTATCTAAAGGTTGTATTTTGTCGGCTAAGTGACTGGGCAGTGTAAGCAATTGGATATTGTTATCTAAGGCGGCCTTCACAATCAGATAGCTAATATGACTGCCATGCCCATAATAAATTAATAAGACAGCCGGATTCGGTATGTTTTTTGTAGTTCTTAAGTTAGAAATGTGCTTTATAAAACAAATTGAAAACCACTAAAAAAACTGTGGCTCTTCCATCCAACCGTTATTGGATGTTGAGTATACGGTTCCGGGATAAGCCTCAGTTGAGGTCCAGCGAGCTTGGAAAGACAAAGCCATCAGCTGAAATAGTTGCTAGAACACTTATTGACTGTCTTCCTGAACCGCCTGATATTCTGACAAGTGGTTTTCCTTCTTCACCTATAGCTTTTAACCGTGAAGGGTGTCCAAATGGAAACCAGATTTGTCACTATTAAATATAAAGAAACTTTTGCCAGGACTATCAAAGTTATATCCTTTAATAATTTTTTGCAGATCGTCGAAGAAGTCATAAATCACTTCTGGATCCCGGGCATCCTTGCTATGCACTTTTCTAAAGAAATTAACTAGTGGTGAATTGCAGCGTCAAGCGTAACAAAATGCACGCTAGCTCTAGCCGTTGTTTCGCTGTCAAGGTAATCAGCAAACAGATGCCTGGGGTGAAAGACCTGGCCGGAAGTCCCCTGAAAGAAACCAGATTGTGGTATATATTACTTGAGCAACAAACAGTTACCTACTCATCTCTCCTTGAAGGCTGTTCTTCTATAAAACCAAACAAAACAAACCAAACGACCATCCAAAATAGTGTATTTCTAAAATGATTTATGTGAAATTTAAGATGTCAATTTTAAAAACGTCAGGTACTTACAAATTTGAAGAGATCCAAAATCCCTTTAAAAGATAACAACAACACAAGGTTGAATGTGGGCAGCAAAGGAATAAATCCGGATTATAAACTAGAAACATACAATTTACTTTTCTGCTTTTCTCACCAAAATTATTTGTTCCCTTAGTTACTCATAACAAACATTTTATTTTAGGCCTACTTCCAAAATATATTTATATTAAATTTCCATACAATAGACTGCATACAACAGAAATACGTTAATGTATTGCGAGTCACTAAAATTTCAAAAATGAAACGTTACAGCCTTTCTGTCCTTTTGAAGATGTTCGGGTTTTTTAAATGATAATTTAGGATGCCTGCTCATAAGCGAGTAATACCAATCATTTCCTGGTAATCCCTCTAAAAGGTGTTTTCATGTTATTCGCTTTAACATATTGTGCTACATGGGTAGCCCACGCGAGCTGTGGCTGTAATATAGAGACCGATGGTCTCCCAGCACCCATACGCAAAATAGGGATCTTTCGTCCTTTAATACGATGAAATATGACTGATTTTGGAATACCATAGAAATCTTCGGCTTGTTGATAAGTTCTGTTTTTATTTTGTATATCATTTACAGCTTTTTTCTATATCATCCTGAGTGTAACGTGGATATGGATTCGTTTTTTTATAATTTCGCGGCATCTCTGGAACCAGTTTTTGAAATTAAACAATAATAGATCAACAATAATGAGCTAAGTTACAAATTTAAGTACAAATATAACATTATCGGTGTCATTCACAATTCCCCAAATATAGATTTACATTTACCTGTACACACTTGGATTTAATTTGCGCGGCATGCCATTCAAATCACTTCAAAAAGTTCATATAATGATATACAAATGTTTAGCTTACTTTGGATTTGGTTTGATGAAATATTTTATTTATATGTTTTTCTGTACGCGCAAGTTCAAATCACACATTCATACTTCGCATGTTAAACAACACTGAACCTACAATAAGACCAGTGAAACTTTTGCCGCCAAATCGGTAGGCGTGCCCAAACTACGTCACGGTCGCCAACACAAAAATAATAAATACCAAGAGATGTGATTTAAGTATTTACAATTACCCTGTTTTTCCAATTCCCCACCTGACCCTACATAGGCAATTCTTCCCAAGCGACACGCCACCTGGCGGTAGCCTTTGCGATTATCGCATGGGCCATTAATTGTTATTTATTTTTCATTTCCTGTTAGTTATTTGTTTATACTTGTTTTTTACGTTGTAAAAACGTGAATCATTATTGTTGTGTGCCTCAGTGTTCTTCTTGGGCGAAGAAAAATCCAGAACTTTCATTCCATACTTTTCCAAAGCAAGGAAAGTCGAGAGTTATAATCGAAACCAAGCTCGGCAATAAAGAGTTGGTAGACCGCCGGCAGGTGTGGATTAAAGAATTTAAAATGGGAAAGAAAGTTTCTAATCACATGAGGGTGTGTTCATTACATTTTACGGAAAGCGATTATTTTCATAAAGGTTTGTTTGCCTATGACGACGTATTTTGTGGTTAAGTGTATTTTCAGATAGAAGACAGCGTAAAATGTTGAAATGTAATGCTGTCCCTACCAAAAAACTTCCACTCGAATCAGATTCTGAACCGGGGCCATCATCTAGAGATGTTAGAACAGCTGTCAGAAGGGCACAAAAAAATGAGATCGAACAGGTTAGTTCCAATATTAAAGATTTGTCCTATGAAAATTTAGTAGAGCAGGAAGACCAGGATGATATGGAAGGTGCTAAGGGCTTTTTGGCTTTAATGAGATCTCAGTCTACATATGGTGAACCTAGTTTTAGACACGCAGAAGTGCAAGTGAATACTCCAATGGTGTTGACATTATGTGAACTTATAACCACAGACAGTAATCTTAAAAGTTTTACGGGAGTCAATAACTTTAAAATATTCTTTAAAATAGTGACTGCTTTTGAATCTCATTGTAAAGATAAAAGAACTCGTCGGTTGAATACACGACAGAGAGTAATGTTACTGTTAACAAAGTTCAAAACTAGCCTTACGTATGTAACATTAGGTTCTCTCTTTGGGGTATCTTCAGAATTGTGCAAAACTTACATACACGAAATGATGCCTTTATTGAGTAAAGTCTTAAAACCTCTGATTTATTTCCCATCGAGGAATGAAATTAATAAAAACATGCCAATTTGTTTTGAGGAATTTCAAAATGTAAGAGTTGTATTAGATTGTACAGAAATTTTTGTGCAGTCCCCAAAATGCTTGTGTTGCAGCATACGGTTTTATTCACAATACAAATCACATATGACTGTGAAATTTATGACGGGAGTATCTCCTGCTGGAATAATAACTTTTGTCAGTAAGCCATATGGTGGCAGAGCTTCTGGAAAAAATCATTGTTGAAGAAAGCAATGTAATTTCAATGTTAGACTTCGGCAAAGATGTATGTAATGGTCGATAAAGGGTTTCGTATTGACGACGTATGTGAATTATACAGAATTCAATTAATCAGGCCTCTATTTTTAAAACAAACACAACTCAGCACAGAAGAATCAATCTTAAATGCGAAAATTGCATCTGCAAGTGTGCACATAGAAAGATCCAACCAAAGATTAAAATTTTTTAAAATAGTGGAAAATTAAATTGGACTCTAGTTCCCCTCATTGAAGATATATTTATTATTATCTGTGCCATAACAAATTTGTCATCCTCTATTTTAGCAGATTCTAGGTTTATGAAAAAGTAATTTTTTGCATAAAACATTACAAATGCCAATTCGATCAAATGTCTTTCCATGTTGTATTATTAAAATTTGAAAATAAAAATTGTCTGATGTTTCGCTTTTCACTTCGAGTAAAATGTTATATAAACAATTTTTCCATTTTATTAATAAAACAAAAAATGTTAGAACAGTACAATAATATTAAATAAACACTAATATTCAATAGTTTTAGTTTTATTTCAAAAACAGATACATAGGATTTTATTTTATTTACTATTTAGTCTACAAATTAACCTCAAAGCCGAAGTTGGAGCCTGCTTCGGTTTTCACAGAGAATATGAAGCATCTTTTCAAAATAATTATGCTTTATGGTTACCAGCATATTGGTAGCAAATTCAAAATCGAAATCAACTTCAATTTTGACTAAACTATTATCATAAGAAGCCTATACCACAAAGGCACTCTTACTCAAATTTAGAAGAGCTATTCCTAACGGAATTTGACCGTAATATTTCTGGCGTTTTTTAAATTTATATTCTTCGCCTTCTTGAAAAATATATTGTGCCTTTTTTTATGGCATCCAATATGGTTGCTCTTTTACCTACAATTTCAAAAAATAAAAGTATGAGTATCGTCACCAGGCATATCAATATTTATCAGACATAGTAATAAGACAAACTTTTCTAACTCGAAACCTTTCCAATACAGCCAAATATATATCAATCACTTTCAATTCCACAGACAATACCAAATTAGAGAAGTTCGATTATATCAGTTCTAGTAATATTAACATAGAAAATATAAACTTACCTTCAAATATACATTTTATCTCGAAAAGATAAATGGGCCTTCCTTCAGAAAATATGATTCCATCAGGCGAATACCCAAGCCACTTATTCGCAGCAGAAAAAACCATTCCACAATCTACAACTTCCATTCCCGTAACCCCCACAAACGCTTCCTTTGCAGTATTTTCCCATTTTATTCCATGTTTGACAAATTTGTTGTTAACTTTGGAAGGGAAAAAATATTTTAGAGTTTTATTTGTCCAATTATCTTTTGAATACATATAAATTTCATAGCAACTGCTCCCAGTTATTCTATATTTTCGTAGTTCAACCCATTGACTGGATCGTTGTGGCATATTGATAGGAACTTCAATATCATCCTCAAACATGGAAGAAAATAAATTCTGACAACAATCTTTTTCGTTGTTTATTTTTACACTTGATAAAAATAATAGAGCAGGTGACTGACATGAATAATTGAGAATTACTTGATGGTAAAAATTTTCACTAAAGTTGGGAACTTTTATCATTTCTTCATTACTTGTTGCTTCTCGTCTACCTTGCCTAAAATTTGCGAAATTGTGAAGTTTACAATTTTACAATTATTTACACAAACCTGTTTTTACTGATAGCAGATTCAGGAAGGTTTTGAGTAAAAAAATTCAGTATGTCGTCATTATTAACCTGTAAATTGCAGCGAGTCACTTTACTAATTAAACATGGCATGTTCCCTATAGGCACAGGCTTATATTTTTCTTTGGTTATATTTTTCTGTGCCGACCAAACACATTTAATATCCGTTTGTGAAACTTGTTCCAAACCCTCTATGTCTTCCTTAAAACATGAAAGAAAACAGCAGAAATAGATAAAAAGTAGATTAGCTAGGTATTAATGTAAAATCAATTGCTTTGCACGATAACGCTTTTTTCTTGAACATTTACACGCCTTATACATTTAATAAGAAACGCCGAGATGTGCTTGCATCTACCACTATTACCAGCTTTACATGAGCAGAGCATCTGATTTATTTTTACTGCGTCATTTTGATGAATAGTCAATGACCCTTTAATTTCATGAGGATCTGAATTAAGTGCACAGATTGCAAGCACAGTGCATAAACATAAAAGCATTGGTTGGTCTCTATCGTTTTCCCTGCTAACATAAGATGCCCCGCGTTTAATACATTTTCTCCCTCGACTACACATTTCGAATATTTTGTTCCTTCTAAATATTTCTTATATTCCAATATACTCAGTCTCATCTTCGCATAGTTTCTGAAAAACAATTATATTTAGGATACTTGCTCGTAAGTTAGGTTACCACAAAGACCGTAGTAACTGTCTCTGGTAACTTTGAAATCGTTTTGAATAACAGAACACGAAAAAGTAAACAAACTTGAATGCATAGATACTCTTGAATGACCCACGCGTTAGTTCCAGGTACTGTTACAGTTCAATTTAACATTTATACATTATATAAAAAAATCTCTAAATCATTACTTTATCTCTTACGTTTAATGTCTAACGAATTCGTGTTATCCGTCGTCACGCGTAATATTTATTATTTAGTTGTCTATATAAACCCGCAATTGTAAGGAATCTGTTGCACTTGTAGACATGACATTATACATTTTGTTGTGTAGCGTGTTGCATATACTTAGGCTCTCTATTTCTGTAATTCTTAAGCTAGGAAACCAATAACTTTTAATTAGTTTATAGGTAGATTCCTATAACCGACTGACGATCGGTAACACAGATTTATTTCTTCACAATAGTTTTGTCTTCCGGTAGTCTGTCACTTTTCACGTGTAATTCGCTCGAACGCTTGGCAATTTATTAAGTGGTATTTTTACGTGCTCATTGCGATTTTTGAAACAAGTAATTTCACCATTTTGGGATATATTCGCAACGTTATATTTTTCGGTTATCCATTTATGTTTGGACGAGTGCATATTTTTATGGTATTGGAAATCGATTGTCTTCATTGGAAGGATCTATACGTAAAAGCCATTTTTTCCAAATTTACACGAGGCCAAGGACATCCAAGGTCAACAACATTTTTCTAAGAGAACCCTCCGAAACGAGGTAATTATTTTATTTTTATATTCAAACTAGCAAAATATCACTTGTAGTAAATTGTTCAATGGTAAAAATTTATTTTTAGGGTTTTATTTTCACCTACGGTTTCGTCTAGGAATTCGTAGTTTTTTCATACGATTTTTTTGTCTCCTGATACGGACGAATAACTTTTTTTCCACTGGTCTACACGTACTTATGTTACTTCTCCTTGCTGGACTGGAATTTCTTTTTTTGTGGAGGAGCCATCCATTTTTTTGGGTTAATTGATAGGCTGGAAGTTGCCCATTCCTGAAATTTGAGCCGAAGCTGAAGCCCCGCTGCCTGCAGTTTGTATCCTTCTTACGCCATACATATATTGATTTTTTTTAAATATATTGTATATTTTGCTTAAAAAAATTTCACCGCTGTACCTATATATATATATACGTATTTTAAAATTTTGCTAAACATTTTATGAAAATATTCTGTCAACTAATTAAAACATCTATGATATTTGTTGGGGGTTTAAGCACTTACGTAAGACGCGTATACCCAGTTAGATACATATTTTTTTTGTGTGAATTTGTCTACCATACCCTACGTTATTGTACTGTTGAATATTATAAAGTTAACCTACTTCGTTTACTGTTATTAAAAAAAATAAAACTGAATTTGAATTTTTCATTATCGTCTCGCTAAGTAATTTATTTAGTAAATTTAAGGTTACATTGTACTTGAGCTGGTATTTGGAGTGAAAAAAATTTACTTGGCGCCCTGATACATCAAAGTAATTTAGAACCCCGACCATCTCCACTGTTAGTCGGCCGGCAAATACCGTTAGTCAACAGACGACGACCAACTAGTTACGTCAGATTGTAGTTTTAAAATTTGACGTAGCAGTTTTTTTTTTCTAAATATATAAAGTAGAGTAAAATAAAATAAAGTCAGATACAATAAAATAGGATAATTCGAAATAAAATAAGTTTTCCTGAGAGGAGGGACTAGGATATTTCCTCCATGAACACATAATCTTACATATATAGATGCTTTTTAGACATGTTCATCTGGGTTTATTACTTTGTTTCCTATCTTGGCTGAAATATAATACGAGATCAACCTTGCTAGTAAAGTGAATAAGGCAGTAACTCCCCCAGTTATCAGGAGGCTGTTTAGGAAATTTGGATTCGTGAATAACATCTGGGCCGTGTCTCCTATTGAGTCTTTACTGGAACTGGCAGTCAGAAGAGATAAAGAGGAGAGAGAACCCTCAAAGATGTATTCGAGACAAAAAGTTATACTTTCCTCTTTACTTCTTTTATTATTTACCTGTCTTATATAACAACAGTTGGGATGGCCAATCACTTTTATAGCATATGGGTCTTTTTGGCATACTAATTTATTTACTTCTAGTGTACAATTAGATTCTATAGTTATAATCCCTGGATTTTTTAAATTTGACACACTTATCCCAACGATGGATGACTCATGACATCCTGTACACCCCATAGTGTAAGATGCACTTAAAAGACAATTCGGATTTACTATCCTAAGCTTGTCAATATTCCCTGTCAATGCTGTTATTGTTAATCTCCCGTCTATTACTCTCCTAACATCTAGATTTTCTAAATCAGGTCGAGATATCACATATGGTATTTCTTCAAGTTTCTTCGTAGTCGTAAGAAAATAGGCTATTGCGTGTATATTTTAGAAGATTTATCTGGTACAGAGTGTAACGGTAGCTGGCACGTTAAGGATTTAAAACCTTATATAGAACCAGACGAGCACTTAGATCCAGTATAATAGTTATAATATGTTACCTTGGTTGGTGTTTCATATACCGCCATTAGATAGATCATTTTTGGAAAATGAAAGCTTCCAGATCTTGATCTCTTGTTTGTCTTGAGTATGAATGTTATTGCCATAGTAGTGGGTTTAGTAAGGGATTTTCGCTTAGTCTCTACTAACAGTGAAATATTTTTGTGTGTCGTAGGTCGTATATGGCCGTAAGTTATTTAATTTCACGTCCTTTTGGATATTGATCTACTAGTCAGTAATTTCATCTAGTAATTAAATTTATTATAACATTTTGTTTACCTGTTACTGGATTTTAATGTGCCTTTCTATCTGTAGAGTGTCACGAGCTATAGTATTTGATTAGTTAGGTTTTCTTTCTTGATTTCAGGATTTACTATAACTTACTTAGCTGGCTGGAACCCACTAAGTAAGGTGTCATTTTTTTTTAACCTCTGTGGTGAGGGGGTTGTAAAAAAAGAATTCTACCACCATGGGATTGTCCTATGTGGGGTAAAAGTCCCCTGAACGGCCACTTAGTTTTTTTTTGTTTTAAATAGTTAGAGGGACTCCAATCTTGCTGGGAGCGATGACATTTCACTGGCTGTCTTAAATGGCAAACCGGATGCCAGGGGGTCAGTCATTGAGCTGGGGATCAGCTTGCCATGGGTCTTCGTTTTGGTTGGCTTGGTCGAGGTCGGTCAACACTATGGCAAGTCCCTCAGTGCGGTGCTCTGACGTGACTGTCATGTAGTTGCTGGTGGAAGGGTGGCCGCTGTGGCAGATAGGAGAACACTCCCGCAAGTTTTGGTTGCAAGTGGGTTGGCTGTGAGCTGAGGTAACCCCAAGCATTTTAAGCCTCATAGTATTAAGGTATATATGGTTGTGCATATAAATTTATTGTGTGCGTCTTTTATTTTTTTTCTTTTTGGAGAAATTTACGGGATAAATTCCTTTGTGAAGGGGGGTGGTTGTTACAGTTCAATTTAACATTTATACATTATATAAAAAAATCTCTAAATCATTACTTTATCTCTTACGTTTAATGTCTAACGAATTCGTGTTATCCGTCGTCACGCGTAATATTTATTATTTAGTTGTCTATATAAACCCGCAATTGTAAGGAATCTGTTGCACTTGTAGACATGACATTATACATTTTGTTGTGTAGCGTGTTGCATATACTTAGGCTCTCTATTTCTGTAATTCTTAAGCTAGGAAACCAATAACTTTTAATTAGTTTATAGGTAGATTCCTATAACCGACTGACGATCGGTAACACAGATTTATTTCTTCACAATAGTTTTGTCTTCCAGTAGTCTGTCACTTTTCACGTGTAATTCGCTCGAACGCTTGGCAATTTATTAAGTGGTATTTTTACGTGCTCGTTGCGATTTTTGAAACAAGTAATTTCACCATTTTGGGATATATTCGCAACGTTATATTTTTCGGTTATCCATTTATGTTTGGACGAGTGCATATTTTTATGGTATTGGAAATCGATTGTCTTCATTGGAAGGATCTATACGTAAAAGCCATTTTTGCCAAATTTACACGAGGCCAAGGACATCCAAGGTCAACAACATTTTTCTAAGATAACCCTCCGAAACGAGGTAATTATTTTATTTTTATATTCAAACTAGCAAAATATCACTTGTAGTAAATTGTTCAATGGTAAAAATTTATTTTTAGGGTTTTATTTTCACCTACGGTTTCGTCTAGGAATTCGTAGTTTTTTCATACGATTTTTTTTGTCTCCTGATACGAACGAATAACTTTTTTTCCACTGGTCTACACGTACTTATGTTACTTCTCCTTGCTGGACTGGAATTTCTTTTTTTGTGGAGGAGCCATCCATTTTTTTGGGTTAATTGATAGGCTGGAAGTTGCCCATTCCTGAAATTTGAGCCGAAGCTGAAGCCCCGCTGCCTGCAGTTTGTATCCTTCTTACGCCATACATATATTGATTTTTTTTAAATATATTGTATATTTTGCTTAAAAAAATTTCACCGCTGTACCTATATATATACATATTTTAAAATTTTGCTAAACATTTTATGAAAATATTCTGTCAACTAATCAAAACATCTATGATATTTGTTGGGGGTTTAAGCACTTACGTAAGACGCGTATACCCAGTTAGATACATATTTTTTTTGTGTGAATTTGTCTACCATACCCTACGTTATTGTACTGTTGAATATTATAAAGTTAACCTGCTTCGTTTATTGTTATTAAAAAAAATAAAACTGAATTTGAATTTTTCATTATCGTCTCGCTAAGTAATTTATTTAGTAAATTTAAGGTTACATTGTACTTGAGCTGGTATTTGGAGTGAAAAAAATTTACTTGGCGCCCTGATACATCAAAGTAATTTAGAACCCCGACCATCTCCACTGTTAGTCGGCCGGCAAATACCGTTAGTCAACAGGCGATGACCAACTAGTTACATCAGATTGTAGTTTTAAAATTTGACGTAGCAGTACAGCCGCTCTAGCGTGACGATCTTAATTTGAATCGCCTATACAATGTAACTTCTATTTATTGGCCTGTGTGAAATACGTGTAAAAAATAACATAACTTGCATTATTGGCATTAATAAATTATTATTATCTAATTGTAATAAATAACGATATTTACAAGTACTTTTTCTCTTCTATCATATTACAATACATGCAAATATTTCATATACCAGGGGGGCGGTTGAATTCGATAAACTGTTGTTCTGTTTACGACATATCTGCCCCCGCCCCCTATGACGTCGCAAAAAAGTGACTACGCCTTTCTGTAGAGTTAACTTAACTTTCAATTTTTGTAACTGGTATAATTTCTGACGTTGAGAAATTACTTTTTTCTTTTTGTGGACTTCTTATCTAATGACAAAATTTCTGGAACCTGCAATTCATCTGAGTGATTACGTTCAAGATGTCTAGTAAAATTAATAACATTGGTATTGCAATAGTAACAATGATGTTTCCTCCTTATTCGATATTTCTCCAAGGTAATATTGTTATCATCTGATAACAGGCTTGATGTTTTGCTTATTTCTTGAGTATTACTTTTAGACATATTCGACAACGCAACTTGCTCGTAGTCATGGCTTTGACTAAAATTATTGTTTTTCTCGATTAGAACTGGACGTTATATGTTAATTATTTCCACAGGCAAAAATTCAACATGCCTGATTTCACTTATACTACATATCAGACCCAAAATCATACATGTTTGGATCTGATACCTCATATTCAGCGTCTGATATTAATGTAACATCTGATTCTGATTCGGAAAAATGGAAATCTGCAAATGAAATGAGGATACATACAACAACTCTTTTCACCTGTTCATCGGATACCAAGTGATTAAATTTATCGTTCAATTTTCACGGTTAATTTCGCTTCATGAAACACCATGTTTCAGCCTGTCGGATTAGAACAGTACTTGGTACCTTGTTATTTCAATATAATCATATCGTGAAATTTGTTGCCCTAACCATAATTTCTCGGGGAAGTTAATTACAGTACCAAAGTTCTTTGTTTAGGACAACGCAAATTTTAAGTTTTAATAGATGCAATAGACTCATAAAATTATTTGCAACTTACCTTAATTTTCTTTCTGTCCTGCAAACAGTGCCACTTGCAATATAGGTTTGCTGCGACGATTCTCCATTGTTTTCTATTCTAATATAAACGTTAAATTCACTGTGAGTACACTTACGTCTAAATGACCAAAAATATTTAAAAACACTGAACTAGTTTAAAACACAATGTTGGCAATATAGGCGGTTGTCGATTTGCTCGCTGTATAACATATTGAAAAGTAGTACAATTGTAAATAGAGATCCTATAAAGTAGAGGCTGCCCATTCGACTCGGAGGTACTGATTGATCCGTATGAAAAGTGGATGCATAATGGCGGCACCAATAGGAGTTGCTTTTATTTTGACGAGCATATTGTCATTAGACTCAATGTAATAGGTTAAAATTAAAATAACAGTCTGTTATGACTGATTTGATCACGAAACAATTAATGGTATTGTTATTACTTACATATATTTTTCCACTTTGTCAAAACAAATATTGCAACCTGCTTTTGACACTTGCGATACGTTGTAAACATACTGATGCACACGCGCGCACACAAACTATCACCGCCATTGTGCATCCACTTGGGTCGAGTGGCCCGTCTGTACTGTATAGGATTCCTAATTGTAAACTATCGCCAGCTTACCCTATCACATGTATACGTGAACTAAAATATATAAAAACATTTAAAAATCAGCCAGAATGACATCCCTCTAAAAATACGCCACATCAGTGGCGGAGGGCTAGAAAAAGTCAATGACAAAGTTTTAGGCAAATGTCAAATTAGCATTCGTATATAATAATAATAATATTTATTTACCAAAAATACAATAGTAAACAATAGTATGACATACATAAAAATAAAATAGCAGGTAAATAAATTAGGTAATCCACAGAAGGTATAACGTTGAGGCGTGGGCTTAGTAATTCACATAGGTACTTAATATTAAAAATATACATAATATTTAAAAGTAAAGAAAAAGAAAAATTCATAAAAATTGGTAATTGATTAAAACAGCTTTATATACAAAACACATAGATTTTGAAATTAGGGACTTTTAAAATATAAAAACAATTTTATATATTTTTCTGTATAACATATTCATGTATTTGTTTTCTCGGTATATTCGACATCCATTTCTTTATTCTAGTTTTAAGTAAATTAATTGAGGTAATTATTTTGATGTCTACTGGAACTAGATTGTATATTTTAGAGCCCAAGTAAATATAATTTCTTTGTAAAATATTTTTTTCAGGTTTGGGTACTAGCGTAGACTTCAATTTGTAACGTGTATTGTAGTTATGTTCAATTTCCAATAACTCGTGTTTATTCATGTGCTATCTAATTATGACTCTAAAAGAGAAGAGTTGGCGAGGATCTCGTATATTGGTACGGTTCTGTAAAATTTTCCTCAGTCTTAAACTTGAGTTTGAAATCTCTCTCACACTCCTCTTTTGAGATCGCACCTTCAAAGTTTTGGCTATACATTAGCTGGACAATTTTTTGTGGACTAAGATCCGCCGGTAGATTGTACGTGATCAGCATGGGATTTCTCTTTTTTGGTGGCTCACAGTTTAGTTTCTCCTTCAGTTTCTCATGATCCATCAGCCTCTTGGCTTCTGTCTCAGTCTCCGTTTCTACTATTAATACTTTTCCAGTGGTTTTGATGGATCTTATCTTAACACGTTCTTTAGCCGGGTTTATTGCCTTCTTGAAGGTCTCTTGGATCTTTTTTGCCTCTTCTCCTGTTTTGGATGTTATGAACACTGTGGTCTGGGCAGTGGATTCGACTTTTTCTATTATATCTGCTCGTTTGTTGCTCTTTGTGACCGCAGCATAGGATAGTCCCCCCGTTACCGAGGCTCCCCTCCCCTGCTCGCTCACCCTTGCCTTTAGTTCCTCGTTCTCCTTCCTTAGGTGCCTGACTTCGGCTACTAGTGCCACTTGCGCAAACGCAACGGGACAGTTTCTGTTTTAAAGCTTCTAGGTTCTCCTTCCTTAGTCTCTTTGATGGGTCCAAATCAGTATCCACGAATTTAACCAGTCCTCTGTAGATTTCTTCTACATCTCCCGTTTCTGTTGTTAGCTCTACCATTTTCTTTACCTTACTGGCTGATTGTGCCTTAGACACCGCCCCTTTCTCTCCCTTCCCTTCACCTGCTTCCTCGTTACGGTTACTTAAAACTAAATTAATTGCATTTATTTCCATTACGTATTCCCACGCGTTGGGACCAAAATTGTCATCACCCCCTGCAGTGGGTCCTTACAGGGGAGAAGGCTAAATACTGCGGAGTGCGCCAGGTGCCCTACAGGTTTCTGCGGCTTCACTGCCGGTTTTCTAGGGGTTAGCTCCCCACGGGCCGGCCAATTAAGGCAAGCCCACCCGGTCTCGGGTTCCTCACAACCTGTCCTGCGGTGCCAAGCCTTTTCCACAAGAGTCTTTGAAGTGAGGGCCGTGTTACCGGTATTATCAGTGTGGCACAGCTCACCTGTAGCTAGATATGCTCCTTTGGGCCGCCATCCCCAACACGCTTGTTTAGAACGTGCATCCTAAGGAGGTTTTTTCAGTGGTATGCTCCTCGCAAGTATTTGGCATCGTGATCTACATCCCTGACTCCCTCCTGCAAGCTTACCTTCTTCCAGCAGGGGCCCCGGGGTGCCAACCACGTTTGCGGTTTATAACAAGTTGGCTTCAACCAGTTCTGGCTTCTGCCACTCTTGTAGCTGGGATTTCCCTGGGACTCGCCACGTCCCACCTCACTTAGGTCCTCAGACGGTCTTCGTATCTCCTGGGGATTTATTTAAGAGGTTTACTCCTCGCAGGCAGGCATTGCCACGCCCCCCGGTCCTCGGGTCCTCACGCAACTATCTTGGCGGTGTCTTCCAAGGTTTCTGCAGTGTTTGTTATTTTTCTCGGCAAAACTAAAGAAATGAATCAAGTGGACTGTATCTAATAGTTTAAAAAAGGGAATTCAAAATTGACTTACCATCAGTATCGATGCACTGTTTTTTCCACTGTTTATTATAGGGCTAACGGGATGGACAATAAGGAGGTAGGATATAATAAACAGAAACTCAATTTTAAACACAGCTATAAGCGGTAATACTATTAATAACTAATATGCGGTGTAACTAAAGTATTTAACTATCTCTCAACAACACTGTATGTAACTGACTATGTATTTCATCTATATGTTTTTTCTCTCTATAAAAAAGTCAACAAAAAACGAAAGACGAACATTCGAACTAATAAACAGGACAAGTAGGGCCATCTGATGATGGGAACATTAATTCAAACAATTAATGGGAACAGAGTTCTAACCATTCCCCCGCCCCTGAAAGAATATTTCAGAAACCAGGCGGTGAATAACTACTACTAATATATATGCCATCTCTTAACTCTAATAAACTAAATATCATATTTACAACTATTTACTAAACTAATATAAGACAAAAAAATATATTTAAACAACTACAATTACTGGGTAGGCAATGGACACATTTTGACTACAGGGCGCTTAAAAATTCCATTTTTTGTTTTCACAGAGACGACTCTAACCACACCATCTCGTCCAGGAATTAATTCTACAATGCGCCCTAATGGCCACTGTAGCGGTGGGGTATTAGGTTGTTGTACCAAAACAATTGTACCAATTTTAACTGGATTAGAAGGAGTATTCCAGCGCTCGCGTACCTGTAATGTGTGCAAATATTCTAAATGCCATCGCTTCCAGTAATCCTGAACCATACGGTCTATCATTTGATATCTATCTAAACGATTTAATTTTTCATTAGTAAGATCACATGCCGGCAATCTATCAAGTGGGGTAAGTGTTAAAAAATGCGCGGGTGTGAGTGCCAGAGGTTCAGCTGGATCTGAACTTAAGACACACAACGGACGTGAATTAAGTAAAGCTTCTATTTGTATTAGCAATGTGTTCATTTCTTCATATGACAGCAACTGATTACCTACTACCTTGTATAAATGTGTTTTAACAGATTTCACATTAGTTTCCCATAAGGATCCAAAATGTGGCGCAGCCGGGGGGTTAAATTTCCATTCAATTCCTCTATTAGTTAATTCAGTTGAAATAGTTTCTACAAATTCTTTTGACTCAACTAAACGATAAATTTCATGAAGCACAGTTTTAGCACCAATAAAATTAGTTCCACAGTCGGAATACATTACAGAACAGAGGCCTCTATGTGATAGGAAGCGTTTGAATGCTTGCAAAAAATTCGCAGTTGTCAAATCGGAGACTAACTCTAAATGTATTGCTTTAGTAGCAAGACAAACGAATAGACAAATATATGCCTTTTGTGAATGTGCACCTCTTCTGCGGTTAAGTATTATATAAATCGGACCGGCGAAATCAACACCGGTGTGCAAAAAAACTTTAGCTTGTTGAACTCGACAAGGAGGAAGATTTCCCATTAACGGAAATCGCGGTTGAGGTCGGGCCTTAAAACAAATATTACATTTATGTATTCTATTTCGTACTACTCCACGCGCTGCTAAAATCCAAAACCGTTGTCTCAATAATGATAAAACTAAATTAGGGCCTGTATGAAGGTTGTGACAATGATAATGATCTATCAATAAATCTACTAAATTATCCTTTTTAGGGAGTAAAATCGGATGTTGGCTATCAAAATCTAAATGTGAATTTACTAAGCGTCCGCCTACTCTGAGAATGCCATCTTTTAAAAATGGCCTAAGTTTACGTAAAGATGAGGCTAGTATTTCTTTATTTTCTAACAGTGAAATTTCCCGAGCAAAATGATTATTTTGAACAATTTTTATCAAAGTATATTCTGCTGTCTGTAAATCTGAAGCAGAAATATATTCTCGACGTGGCAATTTTTGAATAAAACGTAAAAAGTAAACGCTACAACGGCGTAATTTTAACCAAGATGAGCAACGATCCATTAGAGTAATTAGAGGATGAACAAAATCATTAGTAATCACCAATGTTACTAATTTTTCTTCCAATGGAGTATAATTCTCCTCGGTGAATGATCTAATGGGCCAATAAGACTCGTCAGACCTCAGCCAACTAGGTCCAATAGTCCATTCCTTAGTGGCCATAAAGCGGGAGGGCGTTAACCCTCTCGAAAGACAATCCGAAATATTAAATTTTCCACTTATGTGGAACCAGTTTTTTGAGGGAACTAATTCTTGTATCTTTGATACACGATTGGCCACAAACGTTTACCATCTATGATGAATTTATCCAAGTAAGGACTACAGTTGAATCAGATAATGCTAAAATTCTATCGATTTCTAAACGCGATTTAAAAGTTTCTACTACAAAATTTATAAGTTTAGACAACAAATGTGCAGCACAAAGTTCTAGTCTGGGTATCGAAAGAGTTTTTAAAGGTGAGACTTTAGTTTTTGCACATATTAAGCTAGTTTGAACTCGACCATCAGTCACTGTTCGCAAATAAACAACTGATCCAAATGAAGTTTCACAAGCATCGGCAAATCCAATTAATATAGCACTAGAATTCTCAAAAACTCCTAGATGACGCGGAATTTGAAATTTACTTAAAAGTGGCAATTCATTTTCAAATTCTATCCACTGTTTTACGAAACTATCAGGGGGGATTTCATCCCAGTCTACGTGATATGTCCATAATTGCTTAATAAATAATTTAACTACTAAAACAACTGGAGCTATTAAGCCTAATGGATCAAAAAAGCGGGCTACTACAGAGAGAATATTTCTCTTTGTACATTCACGAGGCTCAGAACGTATTTTAAAAGTAAAAATGTCTAAATTAGGTTGCCATTGTAGGCCTAAAACCTTTAAATAATCAGTTTCAAAATTAACTACATCAACTGCACGATTTTCTATTGGTATCTCTGTTAAAAGTTCTTTAGAATTAACCGACCACTTTACCAAATCAAATCCACCAGATTTAAATAAATGTACTAATTGTTTATACAATAATTTTGCTTGACTAATGTTTGAAATACTAGAAACAAGATCATCCATATACATATCTCTACAAACTATCTTTGAGGCCAATGGATAAGAGTCTGCTTCATCTACAGCTAACTGACGCACTGTTCTCAAAGCTAAAAAGGGTGAAGATTTTACTCCGAATGAAACAGTGTTTAATTCATAAGTACCAATCGGTTCATTAGGCGAAAATCTCCATAACAAACGTTGAAAACATCTATGTTCTGGACATAAAGCTATCTGCCTATACATTTGACGTATATCTGCGGTAAATGCTATTTCACACAACCGAAAATTAAGAAACATATTCAAAACATCGGATTGTAATTTAGGTCCAGTGTACAATAAATCATTTAGAGAAAATGAACTATCTGTTTTGGCACTAGCGTCGAACACTACTCTTAAAGGTGTACTTGAACTTTCTAATTTAAGAACACCATGATGTGGTATATAATAAGAAGGTGATACAAAATTTTCATCATAAATTTTCGACATATGCCCTTGCACTATGTAATCATTTATTACGTCCGAATACTGATTTTTATAATCTTCAAAAAGTTGAAATTTCTTTTCTAATGACATAAATCTTCTAAATGCAACTGAATAGGAATCACCGAGATTAGATGAACTAGTTTTAAAAGGCAAAGCTACACTATACCGTCCGGATGAATCTCGTTTATAAGTCGATTTAAAAATCTTTTCACATTCTACATCTTCAGGATTTTGAAAAGTTTGCCCTGGGATTTCCTCAATTTCCCAAAATTTACTAACTAAATTTTCAAGTGGAGGATCTATAATTGTACAAAAATTTTGTTGAATTTCATTATTTGAAATAACTGGTACTGTGCCCATTAAAACAAACCCTAAACTTGTTTCGAGAGCTACAGGTGAATTTGGCGGTCCAACTATACGCGTTTTTCCTAGTAAATGTGGGTATAACTCCGCACCTATTATTCCATCAATCTCCCCTGGGAGATGAAAAGTGCTATCAGCTATTGGTAAATTATTAACATAATGAAGTGAGTCAGTTTGGACTACAGAAAATGGTAATTTCCCCACTATATTATCTACGACTAATGCATCTAATGGATATCGTTTAGTTGGGTCCAAACAGGAAGAAATAACTATATTAACATGACCCCTAGTTGGGCACGATGCTACGCCAATGCCTCGCACTGTCGAATGCGCTTTTAATATGGGTAATTTCAACCGCCGACAACATTTAACTGTAATGAAATGCGATTGACTAGCAGAATCTAACAAAAATCTAACCTTCTGCATTTCACCGGTTTGATCTAAAATATTGACAATAGCGGTGGATAATAATACAGTTTTATTAAAATTAAACGTTGGTTTAATAGCTGCAGAACAAACACTCATTAGTGATGTAGAATTTAAATTAGAATGATTATTAAAATAATCGTTGGAAGTCGATGTTGCGGCTGCGGTTGCCTGGGTGTTAGAATTATTAGGATTTACGGTGACCCCACTACTCGATGGCACCTCTACACTATTTACTACAGTTTCACACACCGGCTGTCTATCATAGTTTCCGCGAATCGATTTACCAAAATGCAACAATGAATGATGTCTAAGTTGACAATATTTGCAATTAATCTTACTTTTACATACCAAAATTTTATGAGAACCTAGACAATTTAAACACAAATTTTTATTTTTCACTACCTTATAACGTTCATTAGGGGAAAGTTCTAAAAATGTGAAACAATTGGAAATTAGATGTGTATTAGCACTACACATCGGACATTTTGTCGGATTGTTATTATTGTTATTAATAACAAAACTATGGCTAAATTTCGTTTTATTGTTACCACTATTTAAAGGTGTCTTACTGGAAGGATAAGTGCGTGAATGAATTTTTGTTCGTGCTTTGACAAAAGTAATAATTTCCTGGTAAGAAGGTATGGCAGAATCTTTATGGGAATTTTCAAATAAACGATTAGTTTCTGGATCAAGTTTTTTCAAGGCTAAATATGACAAAGTGTAGTCAAACAAATCTTTAATATCTAATTTTTTAAGAGCCCTAGTGGCAGTATCAAATTTTTCTAAAAAGTTATTTAAATTATTAGCAGAAGCTGTTTGTGCTGGTTTCAATTCAAATATTTGTTCTAAATAAGTGTTGGCTAATAAACGTTTATCCTAAAATTTGTCAACTAAGGCCTGCCAGATAATATTATAATTATCAGCTACAGGTGGAACTCCAGAACAAACAGTTAGAGCTTTGCCATTTAATTTCCCAATCAAGTAATGTACCTTATCCACGTCATTCAAATCTTTATTATCATGGATAAGATTTTTAAAGCATTCATAAAATGTTGGCCACTCCTTAGGGTTTCCTGAAAACCCAGGTAATTCTATTTGTGGTAACCTAGGAATATTTTTAGGTGTACTAGAAGTCTCACTATTACTAGCGGCACGTTTTGCAAGAGCCTTATCTGCTATAGCTAAAATGTTACAATACAATTCATCAAATGTGTCCAATACCTGATAATTTGGTGCATAATTATCATCTATTTCGAAACTAAGTGCATTTATATCATCTACTATTTGCAAAAACGACACTTTGGTGTCCTCTAAAGATTTAAATCTGATCCTAAAATTATTCAAATTTGTCTCATCATCAAGTTTTTTACCCAAGTCAAATAATGATTGTATTCTACGAAAATATTGTTCCTTTTTCGACACAAGTATACTAAGCTCCTTTTCCTTTTTTGTTGGTGCCATTTTCAAATTAATAATAAGGGATTTATTATTAAATTATTAATTAACAAAAAAAATTATTTTCTTTGCAACAATGTTGTAAAATTGCTACTACCACTACTAAACTATTACTAAATTAAATTAACTAAAGGATATTTATTACCAACAACTTGTGTAATATATGAACTACAAATTTTTAGAGAGAGAAAAAACCAGATGCACAGAAAAAACTGCCATATAAAAAAACGCGATAAAAACTATAAAGATGATAAACTCGAGGATAAACTAGAAGGCTATAAACTAAGTGAAATTATTTTACTAAAAATACTTTGACTATATTTAAGAATGAAAAAAATAACAACTAAAAAATCTAATTAACTATCCGTGCTCGAACGGAACCAAAAAAATGTTTGTTATTTTTCTCGGCAAAACTAAAGAACTGAATCAAGTGGACTGTATCTAATAATTCAAAAAAGGGGAATTCAAAATTGACTTACCATCAGTATCGATGCACTGTTTTTTCCACTGTTTATTATAGGGCTAACGGGATGGACAATAAGGAGGTAGGATATAATAAACAGAAACTCAATTTTAAACACAGCTATAAGCGGTAATACTATTAATAACTAATATGCGGTGTAACTAAAGTATTTAACTATCTCTCAACAACACTGTATGTAATTGACTATGTATTTCATCTATATGTTTTTTCTCTCTATAAAAAAGTCAACAAAAAACGAAAGACGAACATTCGAACTAATAAACAGGACAAGTAGGGCCATCTGATGATGGGAACATTAATTCAAACAATTAATGGGAACAGAGTTCTAACCATGCAGCATGGGCCGTGGTTCCCGATGTATCACAAGTCTGAGTACACCCCTCGCTTGTTTTGAGCTGTTTCTTTGCTTCACTCCCGTCGTGGCAGTTACTAGAGCCCCCACCAACGTCAAGGTCTTACAGCTCCTAGAGGAGGTTTATTAAAACCCATGGATCTTGCAAAAGAAGTTGATTGAGCGGAACCATTTTTGGAAAGAAACAAAAAGTATGTAAAGAGAGAAGTGGCCACCATGCCACTTGTTTACAGTATCCACTGTGCCCCAAATGTAACCTGTATGAATTTGTGCCTGCATCACACAAATATTGTAAACTTTTCGGTTGCGTTTTATTTATACTTAAGAACAAAAATATCCTTCATTCATTGAATATTCAAAATAATTAATATCAATATATCAATTCATTGATAATCAAAATAAGAAAAAAAAAAACAATAAGATGGAATAGATAAAAGAAAAATTCTTATATTGAGATGAGGCTACGCAGACCCTAATATTTATTTAAAATATTTAACATTCGCAGGCATTTGTAGATATATGTAATTTAGTACTCAAGGTAGTACTTCCCAAATTGCACAAAAATATAGTTTTTTTACATTTTGTATATGCAGCGCGAACAAACTAAATGGCACAATTGCAAGATTGCACGATGCACTCTCCATAGTTTGTATATATTTGCACAATATCCATGACTGCACTTTGATTGTTTTGTTACGGCAGATATCGAATTTCTTACGATTTGTTGTAACTGCGATATAATACAAATGGAATTTAAATACTGACAAATAACTGGGAGTGGACTGTCTAGATCTTTTGTAGTGTAGACTTCGGATTTTAGTTGTAGAAAATAGAACTTGCAAGCACTAATGACTAAACTATATCACAAACTACTATACACATGTTGACTGTTATATGGTTGAAAGAGGAGATGTGGCTAATATTTTGCTTAACCCTCCTTTTGAAGTGAAAACTGTGTAAACAATTTTCTCATTTTTAATGTGTTCGAAGGACCATTGATCAATGTGTGTTATTGTAGAACAGCACTGTTAACAGCACTATGTATACAAGTAAAGTAAATGTTTGAAGTAAAATTTAGAAGTACAATGTTGAAGTGACTATATAAAAAAGTTTGAAGTGTATAAATGAAGTGACTATACAAAAGTAAGTACTGGCTACGTAAAAGTTGAGTTATATAACTAAACTGATCACTTGTTTTGACGTGACACTGACACTTAAATACGGAAGCCTTTTGTAATTGTTGATACAAGGTTTTGTTAAGTTTTTGCACTAAAATTAGAGTCCTTTAAATATGCCTGGATTTTTGGAAGATTCTGATTCATCGTGTCCCCGCTTCTTAGCAAAATCGTACCTGACAAGAACTATTTTTGGTAAATATAAACCTTTTTGTGGGATTAAATTTAAAATGCCAGTTTTTTTAAATATCTCTTATCTTAGTCCTCCAGTCAAATAGTGTGACATCGTCACCAATGTTCAAAACTTTTGCGCGATTTTTAAATATGTCTATGTATGTATCTGATTTTATTATTTCTGTAGTTATTACAACTGACTCGATGTTTCCGAACACTCTATCAGGAGGTGTGTAGGAATACCCTACAATAGAGAAAATCAGCTCCAATTGTTTAAAGTGTCGAGGGGCACATCAGTACTATAACAATTGAGTTTTTACTCTGCCCTCCACACCCGTTGCAAAAGACGAATCATTGGTATTTCAGTGTAAACTTAAAATTGATTAGTGTTATAAATGGCTGGCGCTATTTCATTTGAACATTCCGGTCTTTCAGCTTGTTAAATCGTGAAAATCAACTTACATTTGAAAAATATACACACTGAACAGGAGGTTTCGGAAGTGGTAGATTTTTTTTTACAATCAAATGAAAAAATCTTTTTCGGTGCCGTAAAAGCGCCCAACTTGCAATTTTCAACTTTAAACAGCAATATTTAAATAATTATTAGATAAGACTAAAACCTAAAAAGTCGAATATAGTTAGTCGCATTGGATACTTTGATGCTCTGTATGTATGTGAAACTAATCTAAACATTTTAAGAAAAAAAATTAAAAAGTCTGGGTTACAAGTTACATGACCAGTGCTCCCCCATCATGAAACACGATTTATTTTATCTTACATTTCAAGCCGTAGAGTGCCAAGTCTGGCTTGCACACGCAGAATTAAAAAATATACCAGTGAAATTTTTTTTTGCTCTATTCCGATTATTTTAATAAAAAACAATATTTTTTTTAAAAAACCTTTTATTTTTAAACATGTTTTATCTTAACTGTTATAATAAAGCGTATAAAAATAGCTGGTAGGTAAGTAAAGTATTACATGATACCTAGGTCTAAAGAATATATATGCTCATACTCTATTTTGGATAGCATTGGCAATTTTTATCTATGTTAAATGTGTGATGACCTCTTAATATTATGGAGGGATTCAGTTTCATTATTATCATGGTCTTGTCTATTATTGATAGGTCGTCAACGCTTGGAAAGACAAATGTGTCGGACATATTTGATTCAGTACACTTTTTCATAAATTTACAGTAATACTGGGTCTATATCAGTTTCTATGATTTCAATTATTTTTCCAACGTAAATATTCGACGTCTCAAGTTTTTTCCTTTGCTATGGTATTTAAATTCAACCAGAAGAAAATCGTCTATTAAGTAGTCATCTATAGAAAATATCAAACTGCTTTCATGCTACAAGAAAGAGGTCATCCAAAGTCTCATAATCAGAAGAGGAACCGTGGATCGAAAAATCAGTGGTACTACCATTTTCATCGAAGTCACTGTCCACAAATTCTATTTGTCTTTTTTTGTTTCTTGCTTTCTTCTCCAATTTGTTGGTAATTATTATATTCCTTTTGTGAGTAGTGTCCTTCAGTGCTTTAATTATCTCTTGGTCCTCTTCTGTCTCAGTATCACGTGAAATTTCTTGGGGAGTTAATTTTTTCTTCAGTGTTGTCTTTAATTACTACTTCTATTGTTTTCTCCACGGTGCTGAGATCAACAGTTATTTGCACTTTTTCTGCATCCTCGATATCTTTTACAGTTATCTTTCCGGGTTGGACTTTTAGGCGTTTTTTACGCTGAGCCCCTTGCGCCTTGTCGGCTGGATATCTCATGATTTCTAAAAGCTCTATAAATGAAGAGTTAATTTTTTCAGCATCTTCCTTGGGGGTGGAGGCGGTGTCCTTCGCCCAAGATGGCAAGCGCTTTAAAAATTGTGTGGAATCACAGGGATGAATGCCACGTGGGTCGGAAGCCATTTATCAAATTTGTACTGGCATCTTCTATTGAATTCAGAGTTGAGCTTAACAAAGAATGAAACTGGTCCTTTGGCACACATCCCCTATTCTTCATCTTCCATGTATCAAGTTGGTCCCTCCATGAAATTTTGAGAGGCCGGGAGAAAAGGCATCCAACGGCTGACACAAATGAGTGCTATTGAAAGGCACGAGGAGGAACCTGATGTTATATTTTTTGCATTCGTTGATTACAGACAAAGAACATGGCTGGATAAATTGCCGCCAATTATAATCTTTGGTCCATCATCCAAATTTTTAACAAAAGGAACTATAATTGACTGGAACCAATCTTCAAATATTCTTGTATCGAACCAACCTCGTTTTTTTTCCGGGGTCATCGGTAAATTTTGTCTCATCATAGTTAATAATATGACTGGATGATACCCCCTCAAGGGATTTTTCCAATTCGGAAATATATTCCTTTATTTTCTGTTCCGAGACTTCAGATCGCGACCATTTAGTGTTTTCAGCGTTTCTTTGGGTTGGGGTACCTTTGTGTTCCTGTAAAAACCTCTCGATCCATCTACGACCTAGTAAGTTATTATTAAATCTTTTTTCCCTGGCTCCCTTTTTATCTGAGTAACTTTTGTGAATTATTTTAATAGTTAGAGGAAAGCCCCAGGTATCCACCATTTTAATTCCTTCCACAAGTTGCTGCTCCTCCTCATTTGACAATACTTTTGCCCTCCATACTGAGTAAATAAACCTCGTTTCTTGCGAGACAATGTGCACACAGGAATTCCAAATCTTCTAGACACCTCCCTTAAACTTTTTCCATTGTTGACTAGTTCTAAGGCACTTCGCAGTGTTGTATCACTATAATTGCGGTACGTTCGGGAACCCAACACTCGTCTTGTTTTTTAGCGGCATATTGCAAGTTAGGTACAAGTGGTCACCTTATATAAACAAAATTCTGATACACCACTGTTCAATTAATATGCTTAGAAATTTTAGGTTAGTTTATCGACATAGTAACGAACTCATACCGACTTGCAGAATTTTAATATTGCCTATAGTATGAGTCCTACACGTGAAGTTTTATGGTTATAAATTTTCACATAAATTTGAACAAATTTCATATCGGGTAAAAAAAATATCTTATTGCTTTACCTTGATTCTATTACCGGAAACACGTTGTCCCAACCCTCTAAAACAACAGATAAAATACGTGTTACGCACGCATGTCAACTGTGCGCAGTATAGGACCGTAGTTAAGAAGTTACACTTTGTTTCAAATTACATCCCAGTTGCAAGTTACATCCCAGTTGCAAGTTAGGCTAGGGGCTGACTAGAGATTTTTTGTTTCCGCGACATTTTGTCATCGTCACGCCGTGTCACTTGATGTCACCATATGCGTGCTCGTTAGCGTCAAATTGTCATTGTAAACTATAGTATCGTGATGAATTTCGAAGATATCACAATAATCTGCGCTCTTGAAATACGTAGGGAAAAAATGGAACGTAAAAAACGATACTGGGTACATCCCATATTGAGTGAAAGATTATTTAAAGGAAAATTTTATACTTTGTATAATGAACTTCGTGAACATAATATCAAATTTTTTAATTATGTTCGAATGTCTATAAGGAGTTTTGATGATTTACTCAAGCTAATAGAACCTTCAATTGCATTAAAAGATACTAAATTTCGAAAAGCTGTTCCTGCCGAAGAAAGGTTGGCAGTCACTTTAAGGTACGTTAAATTGAATTATAGATGTCATTATATTCTTTAATTTGTTAACATAAAATTATTACAACACAAATCAGTGAAATTTTATAAATATGAACTTGTTGTCTCATTCGACTCATTGTTGGGCGATAATGGATCTTGAGGATGTATAGTTGATGGAGAAGGTGCCACAGGATACGGTGCTGTTGGGAAGTTCATCTGCTGAGAGTTGTCAATTAGATAATCATATACGGTACTAGAAGTAGGAGTACCGTATGGATTAGATGTTAAAGGAACGTGACTTTGAGAAGAGGCTAAAGAGCTGTACTGTACAAAATTCCAATTTGCGCGTCGATTTTTAAATTCAAAGGTATAGACTTGAGCATTGGCACTAAAGATAATGCAAGATTGGTATCAGGGTCCACAACGTTCCGATGTACCATGCTTTCTTCTTTCTTGTTGCTTAGAATTTCTAACAGCGATTGTTCGTAAGTTTTTTTACGCTTTTCCTTTGATTTTTCTGTTCTGGCAACATCGTGTTGTTGTGTAGAACTTGCTGAGGGGTTACTTGGAGTAGGAGTATCGTCTTGTTGTGTAGGTATCCGGACTATATCTTCTTCTGCACTTTCAGATACTTCAAAAATTTCAGAATTTGTAGATGTCTCTCTTGGATCAAGTGTAGGCAGTAGAAACAGTAATTTATCAAAATAAACGTATTTTTTGCGTTTGGTTGCTGCTTGACCGGATTTTGTGTTTTTCTGTAACCTCAGCTCTCTACAAAAACTCGCCCTCAAATTTTTCCACCGACTTTGAACAGTCTTTCCTAAAAAAACAGTGAATGTAAAAAGTAATGTATTCATTTTTTTTTTTTTTTTAGGTATTTAGCAACGGGTGCAAGTTTTCGTTCATTATCTTTCGAATATTTAATTGGAGTGACGACAGTACGTGCTATTGTTAAATTAACATGTGAGTCTCTATGGGAAGTTTTACAACCACTATATATGGCAGAAAAAACTGAAGACTAGAATGAAATTGCAAATCAATTTTATGCTAGGACAAATTTTCCTAACATCAAACCCTAACCGTGTACAAAAGAACATATTTAATTATCGTCTCTCAAGAGCTCGTCGTATGGTGGAATGCACATTCGGCATTTTATGCAATAAATGGAGAATTTTACATAGGCCTCTAGATGTTCATATAGAATTTTGTAACAAGATTGTTTTAGCATGTTGCATTTTACATAACTATGTACGTGTTAGAGACGGAATTCAATTTATTGATACTACATATGAATGTCCACTTGAAAATGTAACAAGAAATAATGCGAATGCACATATGACGTACAAATATACGAACTTATTTTGCTAATTATTTTACCTCACCTGAAGGATCGATCCCATGGCAATATGATAAAATTTAAAGAATGTGTTAATACCTATTGTACCCTAAAATAATATAAATATTATACTTTACCTGTCTTTTCTTTTTCTTGTACAGTTAACTCGCCCCATGAATTTATAAACAGTTGTACACAGATTTCGTCCCAAAGCTTCTTTTTTTTTTATTAATGTCTGCATATTCTTTTAACGTCTTGTTATATAAGGCTGGCCTTTTTTCTATTTCTTCAATCAGTATTTCATTATCTATGTCTTCCTGCTGTATTCTTGAAACCATCATTCAAAACAATAACCTAGTTCTTTTCAACAGTCAACACACCAAAAATCCACATGTACTACGTGACAGAAAGTTGCCAAGTGAGCGCCCTTCCATAAGAATGTATGGTCAGAGAGACAGTCACTTTGTATCACGCCACCCTCTTGTCACCGACATCCGAAACTTTTTGTTTCGTCACGTTTCGTCACCATAGTGCGCGCGTTACCATAAGTTTTAATAGACCGGAGACAAGCGACAAAATGTCACAGAACAAAAAATCTCTAGTCAGCGCTTGCCCTTACATCCCGGTTGCAAGTTGGGCGCTTTTATGGTAGGTCATAAAAACTTTTTGCTTGTAATTTATGTACCCTATGGTTGGTTATAAATGATTGTCGAATTTTTGCTATTATACATCGTTTAATGTTTTCTTTGTATTGAAGGCACTTTGAGCACATGTCAGTTTGTGGAGTGCCGAAGCCTACATTTAAAAAAATTTATTGTGCCACCCTAACTACTTAAAAACTACCCATATTTTACTCTGGTGTTTGTGTAAGTACACCTACTGTTTAAAGGCATATTTTTAAATTTTACCCTGCATTCATTACAAATTGATAGAACAAAAATTGTGTGAAAGAAATATATTTTCAAGTAAAATCTGACGAGTAAGGGATGAACTTATACGTGTTGCACTATATGTGTCTTGTCGATAGCCGAGTGGGTTAAGGCGCGAGGTGGCAATCGCTCGCGAATAATCACACGGACATCGCACCACCGGGTTCGACTCCTGGCTCCGGTACTGGCACTGTCGGAGGAAATGGTTGTATGTCCGCGTTTTTTCAATCTGTAACCCTCTTCCGCACAAGCCCTGCCTTCTGGAATTGAGGGTTGTCTAATTTCTGTGGTGTTTTATATCTTTTATCGTATTATTTTGAGCCAAAATCCTGGATAAACCTACTTTGCTTGTAAGTAAGTGTAGGGTTAGTTGTGCGGTCCCCCACCACTTTTTTGTGGGGTACTTGGGAGCACTTCCTGCCACTTTTTAGTAAAAAAAATATTTTAGCGGGGGAAAAATTCAGCTGCCATCGAACCGTCATCATTAAAAGACGGTTAAAAAATTAAAATTAATTTCTAAGGCCCAAGTGTGTTTTGAGAAAAATGAAACTAGCGCGAAAAAATTAAAATTAAGCTGACCTAGCCTTGAAAATTAATTTCTAAGATCTGGGGTATATTTAAAAAAATGAAACTAGTCGAGCCTCGAATTTTCCCGGGAAAAAATTAGGCTAGCCGACCCTCAGGGTATACTATTAAACTAGTCGAGCCTAGAAAATATCCCCCCTGCTCGATTTTTCCCCTCTATCGGAAACTAAGCTAGTGGAGCTTCGAATAGCGGTATACAATACTATTAAAATTAAACTAGTCGAGATAAACCCGGCTGACTGAATCTCGGCTAGAAAATATTGGAGGAGTGTATTAAAAATTAAGCTGACCTAGCCTCGATTAGCGTAATCTCAGTTAGAAAATATTAGAGGATAAAAGTCCGCGTCGGATCTACGCTAGCCGAATCTCGATTAAGAAATATTACACTATATTAATCAGTACAGATGAGTAAACATTTTACAGGACTGTAAAAAAGGTGATTATTATTTCGAGTGTTATTTTAACATGGTTAATCGTAAATAGAATTTCAGGTTGTAAAAAATATTACGCGATTCTATTTCAAATACATAAAAAGCATTCTACCTCGTTGATTTTCTAAAAACATGACCATATCGAAATTAATATCAAACCGTTAAAATGTATTTAACGATTTTACATAGTAATAAACACAGCGTCAACTAAAATATTTCTTGTTAATTCGTAATATATACAGAGTGTAAAAAATAAGTTATTATTTCGACAGGGCCGGTCTAAAACCTACCGGTTACCTAAAGTAACCGGAGGCCCTAAGCGCTAGGAATTTTTGAGGCCCTTTTACTTGAATTAAGATTATAATAAATTTCACAACAGCGTTTCTAAATCTTTCTTTAATGATACTCACATTTTTTTAAAGTTAGTTTAACGAGTATAAAATAAAAAATGTAAGTACACAAAACACTACTTAAAAAAATACATTTTTCCTACTTAAAATTAACTGCAAAATATTACAAATTCTTTCTCCTTGCTTTTCCTTTCGCAAAACAATCAATGATGTCATTGTAGTCTAAATCTCCACAATTTTTGACTCGATAAATAACATAGAGAGATTGGACGTTTTATCCTGTAGTAAACTATTCCTTAAATAGTTTTTGACACGGATTAACACTGAAAAAGAATGCTCTCCTGAAGCATTGGTAACTGGCATTGTCAAAAATATTTTTAATATGGTTTCTCCGTTTGGAAAAGTTGACCTTAACCCGTTACGGAAACAGTCTATATCAATGTCATTTCTATATATATATATATCTTTAATCCCATTTATACATGTATTATTTTCTTCTTCCGAAAGTTCATCATTAAAAAAAATATTAACTTTTTTAAAATTTCATCATATATGTTGCTCCTTCTATGCAATTCGGCAATTAAAGTATCACAAATTACATTGACAGTTTGAATAACAAATCTTTGCTGTCCTGTTAGGATAATTTCATCTAAACGCGTCTCGTCAAAGTGTAGTTTTCGTGTCTTCGAATTTTTTCGTCTTTATACAAACGTTCTTCAGTTAATAATTGGATACAGTTCTGCAGAAAGCAACCAACCCGCAAAATATATTTTCTGGGAAAATTAGCATTAGTTTGCATAATTAACAAAATGTTATGACTATAAAATTAAAAAATTTATAATATTAAAAAAATATATTATTTTCAATAATATTACACAAATATTTTTATTAGTTATTTTGCCAAAAAGTACAGAAAAGGGGCCATATATGTTATAACGTTTAATATTAACTAAATAATCTTTAAACTTTGGGTTTCTTCGATGCAGAAATCTAAATTTTCTACATTATAGCCTTCAACGTCCTCTTCAATATTGGCATTTCCTTCAAGTTTTTGGTAAAAGTTTAAACAATCAGATGGTATAATAATATGATTCATTTCACGTAAATTACCAAGCTCAAGCTCTGCTATTGCTTTCCCTTGCGGCCACAGCTCTACCAAATTCGAAAACATGTCTTCTGAAAAATCTTTAGTTGGCCGGCCTCTTGGTTTTTTCTTTATGTTGATTTCTTTAAGAGGGGCATCGAAAGTGTTTTGTTGGATATACGGTAGAAAAGGTTTATCTTTTGTTATCTTATAGATCTAATAGTAAGCCAGTTAATTTTTTCACCATCGGCTGATATTTTCCTGTTAGTAATATTTTTTCTACCTTGGTAATACCAAAAAAGTCTTTTGATGACATTTCAGTGACTACAAGTGGATTTTTCTTTCGACAGTTCTTCATAACGTTTATGTAGTCAGAAGGTAGGTACATTCGTTGTTGGTGTTTCAGAGCCGATTCAATATCACTAAAGTCTGAATCATTTGGTAAGAAACTGTGACCAGTATATAAAAACGTAAGAGTAATGTCTGTGAGATGTTCAGATGAATGTAAAATGTATTTTAATATTAAAGTCAATTTAATGTTGCTATTTTGTCCACCACAAGAATCACTCCACAATATCAAATGTTTCACATCGGACGATACGTATTTTTCCTTCGTGTGCTTTATCAAACACGAACCTACTTCTTGGCCTCTCCTTCCGGCTATTCCCTCAGCCCAAACATAATAGTAGCCACGATTTTCTGATCCACTATGCACTCCTGCGTTGTACAGCCAAAGTTGTCGCTTATAAAATACTATATTAGTTGGAATCCTCGGAAGAGGTAACGTTTTTTCCAAATCAAATGTAAGGCATTCATATTCTTTTTGGTCTTTTGCTTTTTGAAAATCCTCTCTTCTTAAGTGTTGTGCATTTTCAGCCTCTTCAATATGCTTTCTGTGTTTTTCTGTCAGTTCCTGTTTCTTTTCGTTAATATTTTCATTATCAATTTGCATTTTAAAACTGTCGCATATGTCGCATGTATCCTTCTTCAGTGGTTTAGTTCGCAAATTAAAGTTTGAATAAATTTTTTTTTTTGTATTTTGTGATTCTAACGGGGTTTTGAAATTCTCCTGAATACATTTCATACATTTTATTGTGTTACATCGGGAGGCAAAAATTTAGCGTGTTTTCTTTCGTGAATAGTGGGAATTATATTTAGGTATTTTATTAATTTGATTAATAAGTTCTTCCACTTTATTATCAGGTATTTTATTTTTACCACCTTGATTAACACCTCGTTGGTCAGGGGTGGACTGGAGACGGAAAGGCATGGTGGGACTTTGCAGGTAGGGGCCCGCATATTTTGCATACATTTTTACTTCTGAAAAATAAAAGCAATGTGGAAACTTCAGAGAAATCTTAATAAGACAACATTTTTAAAAACAAATTGGATTTTTTCAGCTTTTTCTAAAATGCAATCAAAGTCGATTGAATCTAATAGCTGCTTCTCTACGCTCATGACCATAAATGCCTCCAATAGCTGCTCAGAAAGAGTCGATCTTAATCTGTTTTTAATAATTTTTAATTTAGAAAAGGCTCTTTCACAGGAAACTTCGGCGTTCATATGTATTCATAAGTTATAAACAGATTTGTAAATGCTGCTGATTGCATATTATATAAATACAAAAATCGATAACAACAAGCCACGCATTTGTTACATCGTTTCTGTTTCTTACAACCTTCCTTGTCCTTGACTTCTTCTGCCGGTTCTTCGCCAACTTCTCGAAATTGTTTCTCTGATGAGTCTGTGTCTGATGCCTCTGAATCTACCTCGTCATCCTTATTCTCAAGGTCATTAAGCTGGTTCAAAAAATCAGATCTTGAGCTAGGTTTTCTGTCATAGCTAAGAATAGTTTCGAAAATTGCAATAATTCGTTTCGTAAATCAACTGTTTTTACTCTGGCCAATGTGGCAATTTCAGAAAGTTCTTCATCTGTAGGGGGCCCTTCGTTTTCAATGTTTAAAAAATGTCGTGGATGTAAATACCGTATGCAACTAATCATTTTTTTATTTTCAGTAAATCTTTCTGTTAACGCCATATTAATATTATCCTTTATGGAAACAAATACTGCTACTCGAAATGCGTCCATAGGATCTTTAGGTCTGTCATCTGTACACTTTTCCCCATCCCTTTTTTTCTTTAAAGCGATACGTCTTTTTGTCAATAACTACTCTTCAATCGAAATATCCATATCTAAAGCCGAAAATTTAATAGAAATACATACGATGAAGTGATTAGTTTCGTTCACAACACTTTCCATTGACATTTTTTCGCCTCTTTCGTCCCCAAAAGCAGTTACGAAAGGAGGCGCTTTCGGCGCACGTATGACAAAAACAATATTATGAATTAAACTGGAACTATTTCGAAAAAAAAAAATCAAAGAAATAACGGAAATGCCAAATAATATTTTAAAGCATTCTTTATGCGTAAAAGAATTTATTAATAAAATGTTGTAAATGCACGTTACTTCCACGTCCAGTGGAAGTATAGTAACACAAAAAAATATATAATTTTTTTTGCGTTTGGTTCCTTTTTTCGTTAGATTCTGATCTATTTCATTCTCAGCATAATCATCATGAACCTTATTATTTAGTTTTACATTATTTTTGAAATTATCGAGTCGTACCCCAACCTTAAAATTATTCAACTGTATATTCTCTTTGTTACCACTTATTTCATTCTCATTCTCCAAGTGTTCATCAAGTTGTATAATTCCCTCCACATCTTCTGTGTTTATAAATATTTCGCCACCATCATTATTAGTATTAGACAGAAGTATATCTGTATTATTGTCCGTGATATAATCAATTATAATATTGTTGTCCAAAAATACAATAGGAGCATTTTGGATATCTAACACCTCCGGTTTAGTGTTTAGATTACTACTTGTTTCTAAATCAGCATTCGCTCGTACTACACCAGTTTCCAGGGTTAATAAATTATTTAATGCACCGCCATTTTCTAAAGCAGTACTTTCAGACTCCTGTAAATTATCTTGATTTTGTTTTTTCGCCAGACTTAAAATTTTCTGTGTTCTGTTCATTGTTGCCTATGAATAAAACAATAATAAATGCATAAATACCTTACTAGATGCTCAATATTTACCTTTAACTAAAGTGAAATGCACTGCCACAATTAAAAATAAGCTGGAAATGAATCCAATTTAAATAATACACACAACCTCACTTCTTCCAGTACTACGCGCTTACTAATAATAGGCTAAAAAACCTTATCTCCCTGCTGGTATGGATATAAGGTATTCTAACTTATTTTATGTTACTTAAGGTATTTTATCTTACAGAGATGATGACGCGGTGGAGATACAACTATTGTATTTCTCATTTATTGTGCAGTTACTAAGGCTTTTAATGTATTTTAGCCTCATAATATAATAGCTCAAATATTTGTCAATAATTCTATGCATCTAACTCATTTTGACAAAAACTAAGGTGTTCTTTCTTAGGACGGCAGTATAGATCAGACTGAAATTGTTGGTAAGAGAAATAAAAAGATAGTTTAAAACGAATGACAAAATATATTCCTCGACCAGACATAGACCGGTTTCGAACTTATTAGTATAGTAGTATAAAAATTGTAATATCAATTACTGAAGTCCACAGTTAAAAATTATATACGTTTGAATCAGTACAAAGGCTGTAAGCAAATGACTTCCTGGTGAGTTTTACTGATAAGGTAAACTTTTTGTCCTAGTTTACTGGGAAATAACGCTACCAAAAAAATAAACTTGAGAAATTGAAATCCCTAATTAAATTGAAAGCTATGAAATATAAAAATAGTACAAGTATGGCCATCTGTCAATGGTTGCGTTAAGCGCATCAACTTGCCTTGTATATTGCTGTACTCACAACTAAATTAGTGACATATAATCGATAAAAGGAATCTATAATAAAAGTTTTTGTTCCATACCAATGCCTTTGCGTCAGTTTGTAATTTCTATTTTATACATAACCACAAATATGAACAGATGTAAATAAATAGTAAAACGTATTGATAACTCAGTAAATATATTACATCTTATAGAATATACTATATATAGAATGAGAAAAGGTATGGAAAATAACCATATGTACTCCATAGTAAACAAAAATATAAAAATTGAAAAATAGATATCTGATGTAAATAAATATATTGTAGACAATTGTTTCCTGGGATAATAATGCTGTGTTACAACGGAAATGAGCTACATAATTTAGAAAATGACAGTTCCTAAGATATAAAACTAAGTACATAAACAGTGTGAAATGGTTTAGCAGTATACATGTAAAATTCTGTTAGTTGAAAACAGTTTCACTTACAAAAACTGAATCGAAAAATGTTATACAGATCGTGCTAAATATAACCAAATCACTAGTTTATATATAAAACTGTTAAATGGACATAGGCCATGTAACAAAGCCTTATAACGGTATTTTGCTAAAATCTAGTTGTGTACATCTAACTTTAATTTTTGTGACATTGTCAGTTAGTTGTCATAATTATTGCAAGTATTCAAATAGAGACAGATTTGCATTAGAAAAAAAAATTGTCCTTTTTTTTCTGCTCACGACAGTACCAATATATAAATCGGAAAATAAGAAATAAATCAGCAAGTTGAGTTATTAAACAAGTTAGCAAAAATATATGAAAATTCTTTAAATGAACGATTCATAAATTTTTGTAGTAAAAACAATGTGCTATATCATCTAATCAATTTAAATTCACAGCGCATAAATGACACAATTTACTAATAGACAAAAAATTTCACTGATCTAGATAAAAATCAGAAATTTATTGCAGTACTGCAGTTTTCCTAGGCCTAATCAAGGCATTTACACAGTCTCACAAGAAATGCTGCTTAATATACAAAGCAAGTATGGAATAAGAGGTGCAGTGTTAGATGTTTCCAAATCATACCTATCAAACAGAGTACAATAGTTAGGATCAGAAACACTCTACGACCCCAAAATTATAAGCATGAAGTACCGTAAGGCACAGTTCTCGGTCCAAATCTTCTTAAATATACATACTAAATGCATTATCAAATCTTAACATACAAAGTAAAATCTTATACACAAATGGCATTACAAAGTAACCATTTGCCTAGAAACACTTAAATTATTGTTAAATACATAGCCTAGATGCCTAAGTAGCCATATGCAACATCAATTGTTTTTAATAAATTTATTATTAAAAAAATAAAATAAACAATATTGTTTTAAGTAACAATAATCGTGAAATACTGAATTAGTAATCTGAAATTTGTTTTCTGTTTCTTCGAGAATTCCCGTCTTTTCAGATGATGGTTTAATGTCCCATGTGAATTTAATTTTCTCTTTTTCTTCGTACTTTCAAATCTTATTTGTTTTTCTGCATTTTTATTTGAAGGTTCCTTTGATGTTCTTAACAGCTCTTTGTGTTTGGTGTTTGCCTCGGTGTTTGCAACATTCAAAGCATTATCAAAGATTTTTTCAAGTTTCAAGGCAGTGTTCTTTTCATAAGTATTTTCTGATATGCAATTATATAACATATCCAGTTTCATTATCTTTAAATTACTATCGCGATCTTGTAACTGGCTATGCTACAATGGAAACGTTTCCAGTTCATATTGTTCGGTTGAAATTTCATCTTGTGTCGCAGCTGGATTAATCAATTTAGAACTAAACCGACTAGTACAAATTGCATGAATATGCTTACAGATATTTCCTTTTATAAAATTATCAAGACATGTACATTGTACATATGTAGATGTGCACACAAATTTTGCAATACCTACAAACTAATTTACAACTACTTGAGCAAACACTATTCTCTTTATGTACAGTATATTCACTATTTTTATCAACAAATGATTTAACTTTCCAAGACACTTCAGAAATTTCGGTAATATCATTTAATCTGATATTTTTACTTTTCATATGATTCTTGTGTATGAAATTAATTCGATACGAAGGTTTTCCTTTAATAATTTTCTTCAATCTTTTATACATATGATCCCTTACAAGAGGCATTAAAGCATTTAGGCACTTGTCTACTCGTTTTGATTTTTTTGCCTTCCAGATATATATGTTTGAGTATGCATTGACTCTAAGAACATATTTGTATTTATACCCAGTCCCTTACGATAGTAAAATGCCCATATAGCTTTGGTCTTTTGGAATAATATTCCTCAAAATATTTGCCAAATGCATTAGTCGACTCATTGAGTAACCAGTGACCTAACAGTTGTATTAATAATTTATTGAAACCATCTTCTTCGTTGGTTTCCATTTAACAACGCAACTGTTTATAAACAGAAGCTTTGAGTTCTTGGTCGCCTTGAACTTTTTGAAAAATATTTGAATGTCAATTTCTGTCAACATGCCAGACAACAACAATTGATGTTTTGGAGTTGCCATGACATTTGACCAGGCGTTAAAAAATCATCTAACGTGAATATATCAACTTCCAACCTACCTACTTTTTGTTTTATTAATTCAAAGGAGAAAGATAAAGTTGGAGTATCTCTTCTGTTTGATATTAAAAAAGCTATTGGCACACCTTCTCCAAACTCATCAACAGCTAAAACAGTAGTCAACAGAAAATCATACTGGGTTGTGCCATGTGTAGAATCTACACAGACTTTTTTATTAGCAAACTTTTCAGCAATTGATTTTTGAAAGTCAGTCATTATGGCGAAGAAAAAAATCATTTTTGTTAAAAAATACCTCTATGCCTTGCTTCTTATTATGAAGAATTGGGTTATCATCTACTGATATTTGCATATGTGTTACTAATAGTTCCTGTTATAGTACTTCCTTACTATCAGCCCTATAATAAATACAAAAATTTCCAAGAATTTGAAATAAATCAAAAGTATCGTACGCCATGTCAAAAATGATAAAAAGAGTCGTTACGATACTTAAATTAACTAAAATAGCCAATCTTTCAAAAATAATTCTAGAAAAATGCACACATAGCCGATAATTCTTAATTAACGTATATTCATCGTCAAACAACGCCAAACACCCAAATTTGCCCTTTCGGAACTCAAAGTCATCCAAAAAATAACATTAAAAATATCCACCCCGTATAATCTTCAACTTCATCAAAATCACCTTCTAAACCCATACACACGATATTCCATCTCGATTAATCATTACCATTCCGTAACCAGATGTTACGTTTTTAATTTCAGCACTTTTCGACCACCCCCCATATACCTCAACTTACTCTCCGTACTTCTCGCTACCACACGCCCATCGAATTCGTCAAAATGATACCACCCGCTTCTACTTTAAATTTTCTTACTTTTCAGTCACCCCTCGTATATCACATTCCATATCGGCATTATCTTTAACCCGTTATCTTATCTTATTTCCAGACACAGCCCGCCTATCGCACCTTTTTAATAGCTTCCCAACTCGTAAACATCGGACCTTCATTACGACTTTACGGGGTCAATTCGAAAACAATTAATTTTATATTAATAAAACCTCAATCACTTCCCAATTAATGTCGATATCAAAATTCTTTTAATACCAAAAAATTCCCCTTCTCGAGACCGATTTTTCCATGGAAGTTTTATTTCAAAATTTTAAACTTTAGCAAGAGGTTGCGCAATGTTGTGCAATCTTACGCAATCGAGCCGATCCAGACTACACGGTGCCGTATCCAGCTCTTTTAAAACGGGATGCTGGACTACACGGGGCGCGCCAAACGCAATATTTCTGAATGGTATAAATACCCGAGCCCTCGAGCTCCAAGCAAGTTAGTTTCTTCGGTGTTACTCGTGATTTTTTATACAGTGCCCACGCTACTTCCAAGGTTGTAAAACATTGTTTTAAATTTTAAATTTAAATAAAAATAAACCGGCCTTCGTGCTAAATTAAACTAAATAAATTTTTCCAGAATTACAATTAAATAACTTTCTAGTCGAAATTTTGTCGAAAAGTTACCTTCAAAAAATATTATTGTGAAAAAATAAAATAAATTACGTTCGAAACTTTGTTCACGTACCTAAATAAAATTTGTAAATCGTTTTAAAAAAACAAGTGTCTTTATTTTAATACACAGGGTGTAGTCTTAGAACCTGGCCAGCAGCCTTCGAGGAACCCCCCCGAATTTTCAATAAATAAAGTGCACACACTGCCTCAGGAGTCTCAGCTTCGAATTTCTCTGTAACATTTTTAATTTTTTCAAAACCTGAGAGGCGAGTGCGTGTTCATTGCACATTAATTGCATCATTTTGGTGATATTGAGACGTCAAATTAAATAGTTTTTTTATGTTTCTGAGATCCTGTCTGTCAAGTAGATGTATTCGCTTCAAAGACCCTTCTGATCTTACATTATTTCTGATATCATCAAGAATTCTTTCGAATGAAATACCTTGAGCAATTTTTCCTGAAATAAGACAATGAAAACAATATAATGATTCATTTTATTCATGAGAAAAATGGCTATCTCAAAATAGGACAACTTCATAGATTCAAAAGTTGAGAGATTGATATGTTTCAGACTGCATTCGTGTCCAACATGGGGGTGAACAGTGTTGCTTTGTACCTTCCTTTTTTTTCTAGTAATTCTGTCGTGGAAGGACATGAATGTGTTAGTTTTGCCGATCCTTTAGCACTTTTCAATTTTCGGAATGATATTTCAGTGACATGTTTAATGGCAAATATAATATTGTTTCTCGTGGGTAGATTTCAACTTTATTCCTGAATATTTAACATATGCGCATTTTAATTCTTTTTTCATTTTCGAAATCGAATTCTTCTTTAAATAAGTCCATATCATGTTTAGATGTGATATGATCCCTTAAATCAGAATAAGACCTTTGTATGATCAAGCAATAGGCACATATTATCGTATTTCTGGATCTGTTCCTAGATATTTTTTTCGGTTCCTTTTTATGAATATTCCTCATATGAGCATAAAGGTGTTTATTTTGTGAAAACTTCTTATTACAATTCAAACACTTAACTCCATCCATTTTCAAACAATTAGCCGATTTAAAATTAATTCGTTAAATAAGCGTTAAACGAAGACCTTTCACAACGAACTCACAGTAGACGAGGTTAACAAACATGTGGTTGACAGATTTTAATTTTAAAATTACGACTACTGAATTATTGGCCAGTAGAGGCGCGACAGTCGCGGCCGTCCTGTGCGAATCGCTTCGTCTTAAAACTATCCTTTAAGCAGAAGAGAGTGTCTGTTTGATACCTTGTAAACTAGTATCCTGATGGTCTGTGACTAATTTTAAAATAAAAATGTGATATTTTATGGGAATCGGAAGCTATTGCAGAAAAACTGAAATTTATTATCTTTTAAGGGGTATATATCTCCATTATTATTCATTTTCGGAAATAAATTTGTATAAAAGACTACCATTATTTTTGGATCAGCTGCAGAAATATTGAGAGACAACTTTGGACCACCTTGTATAAAAACTATTTGGGAGAACATGAAAATATAAAGTAATATAAGAAAACGTTTGAAGCAAAGAAGAATGTAGATATGATACTTTCTATCTAAACAGCTAATTTTTTAGCGTTCATGTTTTATATTAAAAATATTTTCTTTCATTTCTTTGCTAGACTCATATTCTGGTAAAAATATAAAATTTCTCTCTGGAAATTCTTCTTTTCTACTATCTCATATTATTTGCTTTCATTTTAATGACACCAATCTATGCAACCTCCTATTCATATTGCACTTAATAATGGCTCCTTAACACACAAACACTGAGAAATGGTTAATAACATGTTTTATTTAACGGCTTAAAATGGCAACACTGTAAATTAATTATTGACCACACCTACGATTCCACAATTTGGCACGTGTAACCAACATTTTTTAATGTACATTGTGGTTACTTATGTCGTCTTTGGGTCTGCAGCGCACCTGCGACGTCGAAGTCCTGTCCTTGGAGGCCGCTGGGTCCTTCCTCGGCACTGATGAAGTAGGGAAACATCCGGCTGCCGGTCATGCGGAATTCCAGCGCGCTGTGGGCTGAAAAGAGGGGCCCGAGGTTCCTAGTGGGTTGTCCTTGAGGCGTCGCGATGGGGGCGTCGCCCTGGGAGCGTCGTGGCGTGAGACGTGGGTCCATGGAGGTAGACTATTTATGCCTATTAATCAGTTGGGTTGTCCCCGTGGGGAATATTTTCTAAATTATTTTTGTTCTTTGCCTCGCAGAGGCTTGGTATTTATTATTTAATATTTTTTTGTGTTGTATCTTTTTTTGTGTCCAATTGGATCCTTTGTAAGCGCATGTATTGCCCCAGATGTGATATTTTTGTAGATAAATAAAAGAAGGATTTGAAATTTAAAGCTCGAAGTTACTATTTGCGAGTGTGAAACTTTTGACTAGTGCCAGGGAACTAAGTTGGTCCCGCGACACTTACAGACTTTTCAGAGTAAGGCGAATTATGTGTGCTCTTTTAGTGACATTAACCACTTAAGGGGTTTGTGGTCGGTGACTATTTTGAATTTTCGTCCATAAAGTCTGAAGTATTTTCTCGCCCATACCATTGCTAAAAGCTCTTTCTCGATGGTACTGAAGTTTTGCCCCGAGTTGTTCAAAGTTCTTAAGGCATAAGCAACGAGTTTGTCTTTTACAACAATTTCCTGCTAGAGAATTGCGCCTACGCATGGTCATATTGCTTGCGTCTGTAGTTAAAATAAAATCTTTTGCGAAATCCGGGTACTATAAGATCGGTTCGTTAGTTGTTATCTCCTTTCTCTTATTATTTATTTTTGAGAAAGAATTGAGGCAACATGTGCGGACGACTAGCTGGTTTAAGCCGGAGCAGAGAGCCGTGGATCCAGAGCATTAGTAAGAGTGGAGAAACTTACCCTTTCTGACATGTACAGCATAAGCGACAGATTTTTGTTTATTTCGAGAAAAGGAGACAAAGAAAAATTTATGTTAAATTGGGCACCATCTATAGTAAAATAAGCAAAATTGTCTGTTTTTCTCGAATAACCAGTCTGCTATAGATCTTTCTGAAATTGTTGGTAAGAGAAATAAAAAGATAATTTAAAATGAATGACAAAATATATTACATGAAAGAAAATTAGACAAATCGGTTTTGAGACAAATTGAAATGTAAAAAAATATATATATATAAAAGACAAATTGATACCAGTATCCTAGGTGGTTTATGGTTCAGGTGGCTGGTTCTGGGACAGCAATCCAGGCCCACAATTGCCTCTTGTTGCAAGAATTCTAAATTTTCCTTGGCAATTTACGTCTCTCAATGAATGGGGTGAAAATTGTAGGAAATTTAACCAAATATAAGCACATACAAAATTTATGCAAGTTATTTATGCAAAATTTAAGCAATGTTAGCTATGCAAATATAAGCTAGTTAGCAGTCTAAAATATATTTAAATTAGCTGCATGAAATATTAAGCTAGCTGTACAAAAGCTGCAGGAAATTAATTTAAGCTATACAAAAGTAAGCTGATTAGCAGTACAAAAGTAATTTTAGCTATGCAATAGTAATTATTAGCTATGCACGAGTAGCTGATTTCTTAGACTATAAATTGCCAAAAAAATTAAAAGGAAAGAGACAAATATTTTTAAAACCATGTGGTACATATAGCATTTTAACTACTTATTAAATTAAAAAGAATTGACTTTGAATTCAAAATTTATTTTAAAAATAATTGAAATTATATCAAAGGCAAAATTTGAAGATTAATTAAAATATTTTAATGAGTATAATGAAATGAAATTACCTGTATGTTCAACACTTTGTAACTGGGATATAAAAATTGTAATATCAATTACTGAAGTCCACAGTTAAAAATTATAATGTTTGAATCAGTACAAAGGCTGCAAGCAAATGACTTCCTGGTGAGTTTTACTGATAAGGTAAACTTTTTGTCCTGTTTACTGGAAAACAACGCCACCAAAAAAATGTGAGAAATCTAATTCCCGATTTAAATTGAAAGCTATCAAAATATAGAAATCGTACAAGTATGGCCATCTGTCAGTGGTTAAGTTAAGCGCACCAACTTGCCTTGTAGATTCCCATACTCAACTAAAGTAGTGGCATATAGTCGATAAAAGGAATCTATAATAATACTTTATTTTCCATGCCAGCTGATTTGCCTTTGCAATTTCTATTTTATATATAACCACAAATATTAACAGATGTAAATAAGTAGTAAAACGTATTGATAAATCGGTAAATATATTACATCTCATAGGATATACTATATATAGAATGAGAGAAGGTAAGGAAAATAACCATATGTACTCCATAGTAAACAAAAATATAAAAATTGAAAAATAGATATCTGATGTAACTAAATTTTGTAGACAAATTGTTTCCTGGGATAATAATGCTGTATTACAACGGATATGAGATACATAATAGTGTTAATAGAAAAACAGGACTAAGTTCCTAAGATATAAAATTAAGTACATAAAACAGTGTGACATGATTTAGCAGTTATACATGTAAAATTCTGTTAGTTGAAAACAGTTTCACCTGCAAAAACTGAATCCAAAAAATATACAGGTCGTGCTAACTATCCACAAAACACTAGTTTTTAAATAAAACTGTTAAATGGACATAGGCCATGTAACATAGTTAACAATTTTTTACAATCTTCGAAACATTTAATATATTGTGTATGTTCAGTTTTGGCGTCCTTTTTAAAATAAAGTGTTAAGGGTTTTGTAAATCTTGCAAAGTTCTAAATAAGCTTCCTCTAGTAATCAAGCAGTCCGAAAAATCCTTTGATTTATTTTACTGTTTTCGGTAGCGGAAATTTTCCTATAGCTGCAATCTTAGCAGAGTTGGGTTTTACTTCCTCGGGTCTTACGATGTGTCCTAAATAAGCAAATTCCTTTTTTAGGAGCTCAGATTTGTCCAATTGTATTTTGAAGTTAGTTTCTCAAAGTCGTTTGAATAATTTTGATAGATTGACCAAATGCTCTTGTAGCGATGTAGATTATATGATGATGTCATCTAGGTATAAACAAATTTCGTTTTGTAACCCACGCAGGATGTTATCCATTACACGTTGCAATGCAGCGGGTAAGTCCAAAGGGTATCTTGATATACTCGTTTATGATTTCATTGGCTGACTTCACTTATATCTCCTCTCTACATATGGACTGTAACAGACAGGCAATTGCATTGTTTTGTAGGTGGTAAATATAATTTTCTTTGTTAGTGGGTTATTTTGTATTTAGTTGGCATTGTGTTGAATGTAAAACCTACAACACATTCAAAATAATAGGTATACTTATACGTTTACAGTTAGTTTATGGTTTCCTTACCCCTTTGCAAAATTCTAAGTAGTAAATGGATAGGATTTGAATTTTATATTCCTATTTGCAATTGCTTCCAGCATACGGTTTTCATAAAATTCTTTCAATTTAGGTAATATCACATTTTCCCATAACTTTTTGTCTTTAAGAATAACTTCAATATAAAGGGGTTGTTGATCATTTATATATATTACGAAAAAATAAGTCTTTATTAACTATATTGAACTGCCCTTGCCCAGTTATATTATCAAATACACCTGATGTACCTACTATAAAATTATATTTGACTTGGTAATAATAATGATTTCTCTTTAATTTTCCCATTGGTTACATTTTCACATAGTTTTATCTGTTTTAGCAACTTCTTCCAAGGACAAGGTGGCCAGATTTATAAACCTTATATAAACATTTAATTTCTATTATTGCATTAGCACCCACAAAACCTGTAAATAAAAAACTTGATATATAACTTGATTTATGTATAAGTATGTTTTGATTAGTCTCTACTCAAACCAAAGAATCAGGATGAAGATACCAAAAAGTATATAATTGAAAATTTAATTCGAATATACAGGACGAATCAAGACGATTGTATAGGGCCAAGTGCCATTTATTTTTAATGGAGAGCTATAAATATCAATACTTACATTTTTAGAAGACTTTCTAGGCTCTTTTTATCCCTATATTATTATTGACTATCTCGTAACCATTTGAATGTAGTGAGTTATTTTGCTGAACTAAAGCCATCTGCAGATGCATGTTTAAAAAACCACTACAGTCATCATTATGAATTTTAAGACAAATTTTACTAAATATCAGTTACGGGACATTTGTGTGATGTTTTTGAATAATTTTCACTTTCTAAAAATATACAGGATGGCCAAAAATAATTTTTTAAAAATGTTTCCTGGACTTTACTCGGTCAATTTTTTCCAAGAGTCTGCTTGCCACTGTAATCCTTTTATTTTATTCTAGAAATATGTGCCCAACTTTCAAAGGATCCTCTTTGTGTTAGGTTTAAATGCTTTGCGGCATTGAATTTTGCTAAGAATGACATAAATAATTCTGAAGCATTGTTTATCTCGTTGGTTATTAGTTTAGGTGCCTTATTTATAAGTCTGTCGAGTACACCTATGAAAAGGTTATTCATTAAATTTAAATTGTTTTAAATAAAAAACAAACATTAACAATACGGTATGTACCTGAGAGGCCAACCACAATTGAAAATTTGTTCACTATAATATACAATTTATACAACATATCCATTAACATCCATACCTACATTTATTTACTCACATTACGCATCAAAACATTCACCAACATTTGTTTTTGAGAAGGTCAGCTAATACAACAAAAAGGTTTCGAGTGTTAATAGGACTTTCTAGGATATTTATTATATTCGCTAGGCAGTTATTATAATATTAATGGGTTAAAAAATAGCGTACAATAAGAAATATAATTTATATTGGAAACCTTATTTTTAGTCGTTCCCTTCAGATTTCAATTACCTGAAAAGTTAATAAACTATGTTCAAAAGGGCATGTTTTTTTACTGTTTATGTGGTAGTATATTCCTGTCGATTCTAACTCCAACATTTTATTTTGAACATCACCAACTGTATTGCAATTTTCAGAATTATAATTCAGGTGATCACCAAAAACGTGATTTGGACCATTTGTCCAGTATCTTTTCAATTTCTCAACATCACCATTAGCATTTATACTTAATTGTTTCAATGCATTGTTTTGTAAATGTTTGATATTCCGAACAGTTAAAAATTTACGTCCTGTGGCATTTACTTTTTTATCATCGTTTATTTTATATAGACCTTTTCCAAAGTTCTTGATAGCATGATTTTTGCACTATATTTTTTCTACTTTGTCTCCATATGGAATATCTTTTTTAATTTTGGCAAAAACGTTAGAGTCTCCATTTGCCACAAGTTTTAAATATTTCAGTTTCATTCTTTGGCTATGTTTGAAACCTTCTACAATTACATCTGGTTCCATGGCACCTGATGATCCCTCCCAGTTTTTAAAACAAACATGTGAATATGCTTGTTGTTGTCTGTTCAGTGCGCGTGCAAATATACTACAGTATTTATACCTAACTCCGAGGAAAAGTAATTTTCCAGTCAATACACCAATTATAATTGCCTGAAACAAGAAAAACGTTGCGCATTATCATATAATGGGTATTTATTTCATTACATGACATTTATTTTGTGTAATACAGGCTTTCACCTGCCTTTATCCAACGAAGTCGCTTCTTCCAGGTTTTGTTCTGGTCGCTGAACTTTACTTGATTATTCACTGAACATACTGTCAACTTCAGAAAGATTTGAAAAACTGAAGTTGTTGTGTTCTACTTCTTGTTATATACATTGGCATTTCTTCGCTTCACATGTGATTCGTCATGTGGGACCAGACAAATGAGAAACAAAGCAGTGACAAGTTATATATTGTGGAGAAAAACACAACTTCATTCTTTGGAAGAATTAAGTTCGACGACCACTGTAAAACCCTTAACCCTTCATATAACATTTTAAATCACATAATTTTCGTAAATTTTCATTATTATTTTTATGTCGGTATGTCGATATCAGATTCAATGTATTGCCTATAGATTTCACCATTAAAAAATACCTAAAGATATATAGTGAAAATGAATCAAATTTGCAGTCATTATTTATTACTATATTAAATACTTACTGTACCAGATGCTGAGTTATAATTATGACCATAAGAGCAAAGACTCCATCCACCATCTACATAAACTTTGGTCCAGGCATTATGACCTTCATCAACTTGATTCCTTTCTAATGCAATCCTGTACTCTTCCTTACCTGACTCTTCAATTGATTTCCGCAAATACAATTTCCAATAGTCTCAATATCCCTCAATAAGTTCAAATTCAATTTTATTAAAGAGTCTGTATGACATTGCAGATATATCTAACCCACTTAACTGTTCTTTCAATTGAGTATATGTCGATCCAGTGGCCCATACCGTACCATAATTTATTTTTGACTTTTGTGTTTTGGATCTTCAGTGATTTTTATTGTTTCGTAGTCACACGTTACATTTGAAATTTAACTAATTAATCCAAATTTAAGTTCCTCCCTATAAGTTGCATTTTTCCAGTGGTGCATATTTTTGAGTGCTCCACCTGTAAACTTAAGGCCCACTTCAGAACGTAGTTCAGATCAACTTATCTTTGTCCTGATAATACATTATTTTCTTCAGGCAAAACCCTTTCTACACAAAGTTCATGTCCCATTACACTGAAAATAAATAAATAATTGTAAAAACGAAATGACAATGTGTGAAATGTCGTGTATAGTCGTTTACAATGTTAGCGTGCAAATAAAGAACGCAATAAAAAGTTTACGACCTCAGTAAAATACCATCACTTTGTGCTATGTCAACCGCTAATTGAATCACTTATCTTTATAGGTTTTAACGTACGTTAACGTTAATGTAAAGTTTTTGTTGCATTTTTTATCTGCAGGGGAGCTTTGACATCGACTATATAACTTAACAAAAGAAATCAGAATAATTTTACCTGTCATATTAATCCTGGGAAATAAAAAAATATTGTAGGACAAATTTTCCAGGTGGTAAATTTCGGACCATGGGATCATTTTCAGTTTGTAATTTTAAACATTTTGGTGGAATTTCAGCAAGATTCGGACAGCTTTTATTTTGCAACTCTTGGCTACTATTACTGAGTTTACGTTCACTTACATTTTTTGAATTTTACACACCAATTTTGCAATTCTTAACTATTGGTACAAATTCTTTATTCACAAAATGAGGATGGCTGAAATAAAAAATTAGGAATTTATAAAATTTTGTAATGCGCTTGTTTATGATGTAGCATTGCATATACTCACTATATGCACTTGTAATATCTCAATGTGTATTACTTACTTTTCTTTATCTTTTCTTTTTTGATCCTCAACGTTGTGGTATTCAGGCCCATCTATATTTTGGAGTATAACTGGAGTATTTTTAATTGTACTTATAAATGTATTACTATCAAAGATTACTCGGTTCACGTTTTAATTACTATAACCACAATAATGGCAATTCCAGCCTTTTAAAATAATGAGATCCGAAGAAAAAAATTGTGAGCCCTCCTTAGAGCCCCCCTGGTGAGAAGTTTGAAAACTAACTTTTCGATTCAGTTTTTAATTCAACAATTATACAATTGTACAATATTACAATTTTCCCCATATTGCTAAATTTTTGTTTGAAATATTTTTTTAAATTTCGGAAATTTTTTGAGGGGGAGAACTATGACGTGTCTTATAATATTTTTGTAACAATTTTTTAAAAATATATACTAATGAACTTACTCTTCTTTGTGACCAAATTTCTTTCATTGTTTTCCCTCGTTTTGTGTTATTTCTAGTTGACTTTCTTTTATATATTAACTTCGACGTCCCATAATTGATATATAATAAACTATATCAATTAGAACTATTAACTAAATATGTTATTGTAAATAAATATAATTATATGTAAAATGTAAGTATGTAAACCTAATCTATTATTAAAGCTAATTGTATCTAAAATACAACTAATTAATCTAAAACTAAACTGTACTGAAGTCCTATCTTAAAAATATATCAAAACAGATCACAGTAACCAATAATGAAGTCCTTTTTTCTGTCAGTAAATTTAAAGAGAAAAATATAAAAATTGCATTTTTAACTTGAAATATTAGTCCAATCGCTAAGTATATGAGGCGTCTAGTTTCAAAACCCGTTTTATACGACTTTTAGTAAATTTTACAGGAGAGGCATTTTTTTAATCCATACTCTATGTGTGTATATTAATGTAAACTAATTTTAGATTATCGATATATGTTGATAGGTAATACAAATATGTGTGAATTTTTAAAATTAACAATTAGAACTTTTTATTTTAATATCAAAATACCACAGAGCGGGTTTTGAAAATAAGAGTCCATTATAGCGGCCTTTGGTTGTGATTTGTTTTATTATAGCGTATTTTGAAGAAAAAATAGGTAAAAAGTGAAAAATAATTTTTTTTTATTAAAACCAAAGAAAGTCCTACAAACATTAAAAAAAAATTATATACGTAGATCACAAGGATCTGTTGGCTCGCATGTGAGAACTTCAACTTCTTCATCTCTAGGCTGAAGGTTCTTCTAGAAAGCAAGGTTTTCAATATTTGTCCAGTCTTCGCCATAATGTTTTTTGAATACATTTTCAACACTTTTTAGTTTTTTTTCATTAACCCTAATGCCACTTGGAATAGGGGCTAGATTAAAGATTAAACTGCAACCTTTTTTGGTTAAATACTTTGGATTACCGACCATGCTTTTGTAGGCTGTCTCCCCCTGAACCGCAACATTTTGTTTATTGAGACTGAAAAACAATCTTTTTGTTGGATTAAACTTAAAATGCCAATTGCTACATGGTTTTAAAATTGATTCAGCTTTCTCCTTAAAATCAAGAACTTGAACTTCTGAAGCCAAATTATGTGTCATAGAAAATTCTTTAAAGATAGATATGGTTCTGGTTTAATAAAGGTATTAATTTTTCTAAGACGCTTTTCAATTTGGGCAAATACTCTGTCAGACGGTATAAATGAGTGTCCTACTACGGGAAATATAACTTCCACCTTATCAACATTATTACTTCTTGAGGAAAGCCATTTCATTATAATACACATTAATGTTCGATTTTTATTTTGTCCCCCGCACCCATCAGCAACTAGTTAAGGGTATGTATTCCATCGAAATTGGTATTACACAGCTTATGGTAAACGGCACTAGCAATTTCGTTACTACTTTTTGGTCGCTCAGCTTCGTTCCAATAATAACAAAATACGTTTTTTTCTGAGAACGTTGTTGAATTCGCCACTACAATCGCGAAATTATAAAAATTTATTTGGCTGCTGAAATAAGCGCTTGAGTCAGGGAATTTTGGCAATGCCATATTTTTTTGGCAGTCAAAGGACATGGTAAGTAATCCCCGCTTCTCTTCTCTTAAAATTTCATAAAATGCTTTGGCTCTTCTTTTATGCACTGCTTTTTCCGTAAATAATTTAACTTTCTCTTGTTCATTGTTTTCTTGTTTTATTCTTTCATTTAGCTCAATACATTTAGAACAAGCGTCAGTCCGATAATTAGGGGTTGTGGATGGAAAACACCCTTTTTAAAACAACCACAAGTGCTAACACAAAGTATTTATTGGAAAATACAACGTCTTACTGGTTAAGACAACAGTTCGAATCTAAAGCTTAATACAGAATTATTCATATATATAAGTTTATCAAGAAGGGATACATCAGCATTAAGTGACGTCAATGCAAGCGGATAATACCTAGAACTAGATATGTAAAGCGAGGGGTTCCAAATCCAATATACTTAGTACAAAAAATTCTACGAAAAAATGACTCCTTTACTTCAAAATTTTCTTCGACATTTTGGTTATACATTTTCCAAAGTCTTTTAATATTAAGTTCTGGGGGCAAATATACCCTAGCTATACTTTTACCCCAGCAATAATGGGCCTCGCTAAATTTAAGTGATTCTATAAATTTGCACACTTCTAACTTTTTATCGAAGCTCTTTAAGCTTCGGAGATCGCTACGTCTGTTTTCTGATTCTAACATACCACCACTTTTGTATAATGTCTGGATAGGACACCCTGTCATCTGTCTGTTTTAATGCCAATAATATTTAAAAATGCCTCACGACACACGGGTATTTTCTTCAATTGTTTTTATAAAATATTTAAATGTAAGTGTTTTTCTGGAATTTATTTGTCTGCGTTTTGGAATTTTCACTTCTGTATTTGTTATTATAAAATTATCTTGTTCGATTTTTGTTTTATTGGTATAAAAATTTCTATAAAATTGGTATATATCATTCATTCTTAAATTTCTACAACAAAATGCCCCTTTGAAATGTTTACATTTTGGATACTGCGGCAAAGTTGTTCTTGAGTATCTACAATAACAAAGTATTTTTTCCCTATATTCTATAAAACTTAGAACTACTCACTCACCTTGTGACTTTATCCCTATTTTTTTTCCAAGTATCCGGCTGAAATACTTTTTTTCGCGCACTATTGGGTTTTACTTGTTCTATTTGTTTATTAAAACAGTCCATTATGATTATTTTAACTATAAAAATTACACTAAATGCAAATAAGACATAAATCTTCTTGTACAACGTACACGCCACGTCGATGACGTTGAATATCGCAAATCCCGCGTAAAATTTGATCACGTGGTAAGAGAGTGACGTTACCGTTGGTCAGTCAAATTATAGCGGGCTGTGAAACAAGGCCTCTACAATTATAGCGGGTTTTGAATGCAATGCTTAAATTTATAGTTAATTTTAACCAGGTTTAGCGGATTTTGACTGTTGTTGCATATATTGAACGAAAACTGATGTTTACTACTACCACCAGAAACTGCACAGAAGTAAAAACCCTAAAAAAAGTCATATAGCGGGTTTTGAAACTAGACGCCTCATATGTATCTAGCTACTATAGCTCGCTTGAAAAAATTGCAAATACTCTGACATTTTTTAATATTACATTTTTTTAAATATTTTTTATATAATTTAATAGTTTTTGTGTTAAGTAGGTACTCAAAGGAATGAAAATTATTTGTGTTTATAATTAACTAATTAAGGTATATATAACATTTATCAATAAGTAGACTGGTAAACATAAGATACACAATAACATACAAACTAAAATTAGATGTAGCACGCACATTATTTATATTTATAATTAAAAAATGTATGTATATGGCACAGACGAACTCTTTTGAGTTCACGTGGCATATTAAGTGATTTTGTTATGAATAGTGTAGTACAGGGTTTGACATGTGTGTATATTTATTTACATTTATATCAATGTATTAATGTTTGTATATGGATGTAACCTGGCAAAACTAAATAAAGATTGTGTATTATTATTATTTCATAGCAGCATCGTTACATTCAATGATGGTCAATTATAAATGTTTATCAAACATATTACTCCTGTCCTCCCGCTTTATGCGAGCATGTATGATGAAAACTGAACATAAAGTGGGTATCCCATGTCGCATTTTTTTTTCCGCAAATTGTGAGAGGTTATTCCGTGATGGTAAGACTAAATTTCAGATGTTTTGTATTTATTTCATTCGCTCAAATTTCATCCAAAATTGACACATTTTTCAAAAAACAAAAAAGTTTTCACTTTTTCCACCCTTAAGGCCCCCTTTACACAATCATGTGAGGATGGAGGATAAAACTACAGCATAGGAGCAGATATCCCGGGTAGAGGCTCTATATCTAATTTCAAATTTATTGCAATTTTCTCAAACGAGATATTGTGCTGAAATAGTAATGAGAAATAAGCTTCTTTCAATCAAGAAATATATAGTGGGTCATTCTCCAAAACGGAGACATATTGAGGAGGTACATTAAAGAATAATAAAAAAAAAGAACACTTTTCGTACAGTTGACAGATCTTAATATTATAAAATTTAATTCGAAAGGGCCGTGAATTAAACAAAATAGTTTTTATTTTATTCTAAAAAAACAAAAACGTCTTCCCTCGGAGCTGTCTGCCCAACCCATGGAGTTGATAAACTAAACAGAAACTAATAGTTTCCTTAACATAATCTGGTATTGCCTAAAATAATAAAAACCTTATAATACTTAATTTTTTCATAAGATAAAAAATGTATATTACCTTTGCAGAAGTCAGGTAAAACCTAGCTACTTGCAAAAACATGAAGATGAAAAATAGAGATGTAACCTAAAATAAGAATATTTAATTGAATGTGTATATTATAATTAAAACCATAATTTTACATGATAGGAAAAAGTACAGTATTTAACTTTTATTTTAGGATATTGCTCAATAAAGCTGGTTGGCCTTTAAAAAAAAATTGATTTCTTCGCAGGGGCTTCGTAAGTTTTTTAACAATACAATTCAAATTAACTGCTGTAAGACCCTGTTCTCCTGGCCAAATGAAAATAGGATTATTTTTCATAGAAGGTAACCATCTCATAAAGTCTATATCATAAGTTGCTTCATGTATAGCACAGACTTGACCAATATAACGAATTCTTGAATTTTTTGGCCAATCAACTACGACGAAATCATCTTTTTGAATAGTTTTTTCGGGTTCTGGTGTTTTTCTCAAATCATAGTCATTTATAAAATGGGCCATTGGCAGTTCGTCTTCAGAGTCCGAGTATACATTAGAGTAGTTTAATTTTGCAGAAGTTAGTTGGTTTGGATGTTGACATTTCCTAGTCCATAATGCTTACAGTCTATTTCAAATAAATAATTTGTGCAACTTAACCGACGAAGGGCTACATAGTTTGGCTTATTAATATTCCAGCATAATTGGTGCACTTGAATTGTTCCTTTAAATGGTTTTAACTCAAATGGGATTATTTTATCATAGTCCATTATTTTCTTTTCACCAACACATTCAATCTGAATTCCAGCGCAGGATGATTCTCTTAAATAAAATAAAAGTGTCTCAATATTGGGAATATCATATCCAGATCCCACTAATCGATCAGCGGTTCTTTTGAGACATCCACCAGTCCCATCCACAGCTCCTTTTCCATGTCCGGTTTCAAAGTAATTCCACGAAATTCCTTCAACTTCGAGTATTTCCGCTAGCTTTATTCCAACCAGTTGAAATATGGTTTTGTTTCTATATTGAGTACTTGGGCCATCGCTCCAAAAATGGACCCTATTTAATAATAGTATCTTCTCTTCCATTGTTTTCACCAATGGCAATAAATGAGCTATTATGGCAACAGCATCATGCCGAACATTCTCGGTCAAACTGCAGAAGGATTCTGGTTTGATATCTTCATCGTCTTTATGGTACAAAACGACTGTATGTAAAGAAACTTAAGGTTTGGAGCCCCCAAAACGAACACTTTGTATTTCCCGAGAATATTTACATGTCTAATTCTCCGAAAAATCTATATGAATAAGACACAAATAACTGGTGTTGAATAGGGATGTTCACTATTTTTTAATTGTAAAAAAATGATAGTTCCAAGACTACAGAAATACATAATACGTAATAACCATTAAAACGCATAAAAACTTTTTTATGTGATATGAATTGTTTGTTTCATTATTGTTTTATCTGTGTTTTTCTAATGATGAGAGACTCAAAAAGTGTGAAAGTTAATAACAATAAGTATTGTTTTGTTCCTGGATGTACAAATACATCAGTAAATAACCCAGAAAAGGTGTTTATGTCTGTGCCACAAAATGTAAAAGGATGGAAGCTTTGATTTAATGCAGCTAGACGAGAACATAAAAACGTTTCAATGAAAACTCATTTTTATTGCTGCGAAGACCATTTTAAGGTAAGATAAGAATAACAAGTTTTATTATATTGATTATATAATATATGCCTACCTAATTTTATTATTTTATCTAACAGTCAAAATATATATAGAGCCATTATTTATTTGGTTGTAGACTACTGCAGTACTTAATAACACAATAGTGAGTTATAAGTTTATTTATTAAAAAAGAACACAACACGCCTTCTTGACCAAATCATACTCATAACTTAGATTGACAAAAATGAGGAGGGGTGTAAATAAAACCATAATTGAGATTAACGAAAAAGAAGTGTTGTAAAAATAACTGTCCTACACAATGGAATCAAAATTTTCATACCTTTTAAAATATGATAAATGCAGGTGTTGGATACAATTCCGTATGTTACTCATGTGTTATGTTCTATAAGTCACTTGAGAAAACTTTTCTCGTGTAACTTATACGTAGCAGTATAATAATAATAATAGTTTATTTGCATAATAAAAAATTCACAATACTTTAAAATTCACAATACATTAAAATGCCTTAAAATTATACTTACAAATCTTACAATAATCGTACAATTAGCATCATGATTAAATTGATAAGGGTTTACAAATAAACTGAATAACCCACAAAATCTTAGACTGTCCGTGGGATATTTGCCTCATTTGCATTCACTTTTAGCTATTAGTATAATAAAATGGGTATAATAGAAATTAGAGGACCTAGTAATTACATAATTAACTTATTTACATGCACTTTAGATAATTGAATCTCTACAATACAAAGTAAACGACATACATACATGTTAGATAGTGGATTGTTTAAATGACTTTTTAAAAACATTTATTTGTTACACTGGAGTCAACGTTGACTCGTTAAGAAAATACAATAATAATTTAGATGAGGTTTAATCGAAAGTGAGTATAAGACTGATTACAAAAAGGTTGTTAGTAATATTTATAATGTTTCGAGAACAAAGGATACAGTGTTGCTGATTCAGCACAATCAGAATTACTGAGAATTGAAATACAATGCTCATGCAGCGTGAACGGTTATTGAGAAGAGCTGTTACGCAGTATGTAATACGATATGTTTGAGAAGGTTAAGCCTGTCTCGATAATATTATATATCATAGTATATTTCTAATATAACAGCTTCCCCCTTATAAAAAAAGTTGGTGTTTTATGCAGCAACTTTTGAAATGAATATAAAATGTGTATAAAAGGTAATGGTACAATTTGGAAAAATATAAAAGATACAAAAATGTTAAATTGTAAGGTTTAAAATACAGAATATAACCTTAGCGTCTAAAATATGAAATGCAAGCACAATAAGCTTGATTCATAAAATAAAATAACATAAAAATGTTAGAGTTAAAATATAGCTTTAGCAAGAAAGCGTAAAATACAAACATACTAGGTTTGAATTGTAAAATAGGATAAAATATTCCTAAGGTTAAAATATAGCTTTACTGTGAAAGCATAAAATATAAACATGATGGGTTTGAATGAAAATGACGTAAAAATGTTAATAAAATTGAAATTAACAAATGATAGAAAAATAATGAAATATAATGATTAAACAAATGAAATAAAATTCACTGAAGAGTCCAGCACTGAAAGTCAGTAAAAAGGCACAAAACAGTTTGTCTTTATGTAAGTTCTATGTCTTCGGCTTCGTTGTCTTCTCTTCTTAAGGTAGGTCGTCTTCGTGAAGGAAATAGGTTAGCAAATGTCCTATAGGGTTTGCTAGGCCTCGGTGGAGATGTGGGTGATGCAGAAACATCGATGGCTAGTCTTCGTCTTTTTGTTCTGCACTTACAAAATAGGTACAGAAATAACAGTCCAAATATTAGCACAATGATAAAATAGGTGAACCAGGATATGTGTTTTGTTATAAAGGGTTCGTTGATCAAATCATCTAAATCTCTGGAGTATTGGTCCAACTTGTGTTTGGCAACTTCGAGGTCTTCCGTATTGAGATTGTTTAATTTTAGTGGTTTAAGATTTGGAGCTCGGATTTTGTCTGGAATATGTTTACAACATTCAAATGGAATTTGGATTGGATGAGTGTCGTCTTTTACATCGGTTACTTCATTGGTACTGGCTTGAATTTTTGTGATGCCTATGAAGGCGTAACAATTTGGTTGTAATTTTACTATGGAATTTTTATAGATGACTTCAGTTTTTGAATTTCTTTCTGGACAGTTGATGGTTGTTTGTAGAGGTTCCGCGTTAATAACTAACCATGTGTTTTCGTCTATTTTTTGGACGTTGTAGCCTTGGCTGATGATAAATGACGTCTGGCAGTTTTCTGGCAGAGTTTTGAGGTTCTTGAAGAGACGGGCTTCGCATATGGCATTGTTGTCAATAGGATATGCAAATAAATTTGGACATAATTTGGTGTTGAAATAAAGTGGTTTGCATTCTTCAAGGTTCGAGATAGGTATGTACATTAATGAATCATCATCTCGCGATATATTTTTGAGAAGTTGATAATACATGATATAAACCAGTTCTATTATCCAAAATAGGAATAGGGTATAATTGAAATACTGAATATGTTTGAGGGTCTATTAAAGGTATGTCTAACACAAATATTAGATCCGAATTTGTTTGAAAAGCTTTTAGTTCTATAATGTCTAAGTACTGTGCAACCTTTGATAGTTTGATTGGAAGCGGTAAATTGTTCCTTTGTAGGTTTTGCGAAATTTCCTGTAGAGAATTTATTAAGTCTTTTGGATTTATAATTGACGTGTGAATTATTTTAAGCCTCGCGAAAGTGATGGAATTTAGGATGTCATTTAAGTTATCCTCGATAAATAAATAACTTGCCATAAGTTGTTCGCAGATTTCGATAAATTTCAGTTTTGCATGGACGTTTTCTATGTCCTTAGTCATGTCTAAAATTGAGGTTTCAATTTCTTTAATATCCTTATTGAAAGTTTCTTCGTCAACTTGCAATTTTTGAATAGTTGCGTTGAAATTTTTGATTACTGAAGTTGTAACGGATATTTGGTTTTTAATTAGGTTTTCGAGTTGGTGTTCGTCATTATTCAATTTGTTGATACAATCAGAATAATACTGACCGTCTTCTGCGTCTAAATTTCCGGTTATGGATTTGAAAATCGTTCCGATGCCATTTAGTATTCCTCGTTTGTATCGTTTCGTGTCAAGGTAAATTTCGTCAAATTTTGATTGTATTGATTGGGAAATTTGCGTCAATAAGCTAAGGTGAGTTTTTACATCTCCTGAAAAGACGTTCATGTAATGATATGCTGGGTCGAGTGTGTTGTATAGTGTCTGTAAGATCTTGTCGTTTTTGTCGAAAGCTGTCTTAAAGGCAGATATGTTTTTGTGTACCAGTAAAGTCCATTTCTTGTGAGAAATCACAATGTCCGTGTCTTGGTGATAATATACTCCGATCGTATTGTTAATAGGTGTTATTTTAAATTGAGCAAGTGCTGATCCGATCAGCAGGAGAAACCTGAAAATAAATTTAATCTTCAGTATATGGTTTCATTCGATCAAAATTTACTTTGGTTGTTTGGTTTGTTTCGAGATTTAGTAATGTAGCGGAATTTTGAAAGATTTCTGTAATTTCAAAGGGACCGTTGAATTTATTTTGCAGTTTATTTTTTATTTGTGATTCTTTGACGTACACTTTGTCGCCAATATTATATGTGTGTCTATTTTCGGGAATGTTCTTGTCGAATCGAACTTTGGCTTTTTGTTTTTGTGCTTCTGTTCGACTTCGCGCAATTTTGTAATAATGAGATATTCGATTATTTAGGTCTCTAACGTATTTGGTGATCAGGTCTTTTTGGTAGTAAAGAGTTTCAGGTGGTCGGTTAGCTGTATGTCCGAAAATAAGTTCGTATGGCGTAAAGCCATGAGTTTTGTTTACTGAATTGTTATAACATATTACCGCGTATGGTAATATGGTGAAAGGATGTTCGTTCGGATTATCTGTTTTATGTATTCTGATCATTTCCGCTAGAGTGGCATGGAATCGTTCGATAGATCCGTTGGATTGAGGGTGTCCTACGCTTGAGTATGTTAGTTTTATGTCGTAAAGGGTGCAAAGGTCTTTTAATAAATTATTATCAAATTCGCCGCCATAATCGCAATGAATTCTTAGTGGAGTACCATAATGCTGAAAATAAAGCAACAGGGTATTTACGACTGATTTTGCGCTCTTGTCTGGGACTGCGTAAGCTTGAGTAAATTTGGTTAACTCGTCGCGGATAGTTAATGCATAGTTTCGCGTGGGAAATTCGAATAGATCGATATTAACTCTCTCAAATGGAGTTTTAGGGGTTTCTGTAATCACTAAGGGATTGTTGAGGTTCTTACGACAGACTTTTGTTCTTTGACATGTTTCACAATTTTTTATAAAATTTTCGACGTCTTTTGTTAAGCCTTGCCAATTATATTTATTTTTGATTCTACGTATCGTTTCATTTATTCCACGATGTAAATTATTTTTTCCGGTGTGATGCTGGTCGAGAATGATCGGACGTTGGTCTTCATCAGGAGTTCGTACTAAATTTTGTCAAATAATTAGTTTTAAGTCTTTTTCTGCAAAAATAAATGATAGGATTTCGAGAATTGGAAAGTCTAAGTTATTTTCAACGTGATAAGTTTTGGAAAGGTCTAATTTGTTTCGATGTTTGTACAGTGTTAAAAATAGGTGTTCTACCACAGACTCTGGGTCGAAGGGTAGAGCGATAATGTAATAGTTTCTTTGTCGGGTTGATTTACTGGAAACGATATTAATTGTGTTGTTATAAAACTCTGGGTTTTCCTCGAAAATGTCTTCGATAATTTGATGGTGAAGGTCTGTCAAGTTGTTTTGTTGGAAGAACGTTATGATATTTTTATTTTCTCGATCTAATAGTTGTTTATTTGTAATTTGAATTTTGGAATAATCTATTAGAGATTTGGTTTTGTAAAGTCGGGAAAATGTGTCAAATTCTCGGGCGATTTGTTCGTCGGTAATTTCGTCATCGTTGTCTGAAATTTCATCTTCATCTGAGTCTTCGTTCGCGGCTAGAATTTTTGAATAAAGTTTGGAACATTCTGAAAAGTGATTGATTTTTATTCTGGACAACGCGTCCGCGTTTTTATTGATCTTTCCGGGTTTGTATACTATTTCGTAATCGTATTCTTCGAGTTTTAAGCGCCAACGCGCTAGTCTACTACCTGGGTCTTTTATGGAAAATAACCAAGTGAGTGGTCGGTGGTCGGTGACGAGTTTGAACTTCCTTCCGAATAGATATGGCCTAAAATGCTTTACACTCCAGACCAAAGATAAAAGTTCACGCTCAATGATTGAATACTTAGTTTCCGCGCCGCATAAAGTTCGAGATGCGTATGCGAGTGGCAAATCTTTTCCTATACTTCCTTGTGAAAGTACAGAACCTATTGCAAATGCACTAGCGTCTGTAGTTAGGACAAAAGGTTGTATCAAAGTTGGGGTAGATCAATATCGGGGTAGTTGTCAAAGTTTGTTTTAAGGTTTCGAATGAATTTGTACAGTCATTGTCGAAATTGAAAGGTATATCTTTTTGTAGCAATTTAGTCAAGGGTTTTGAAATTTTGGAAAAATTAGGAATGAAACGTCTATAATAGCCCGCTAAACCTAGAAAAGATTTAATTTCTTTCTGATTTTTGGGTTGAGGAAAATTTAGAATTGCTTCGACTTTGGCAGGGTTCGGTTTTACACCATCCTTTGTAATAAGATGTCCTAAATAGGCAACTTCTTTGCGAAGGAATTCGCATTTGTCTGGCTGAATTTTGAGGTTGGCTTTTGTAAACGTTTGAAGACTTCTGTTAATCGAGAAATATGTTCATGGATAGTAGGGGAGTAGATAATGATATCGTCCATATAGACGAGACACCTTTCGTTTTGGATTCCTAGTAAAATGTTGTCCATCACCCTTTGAAATGTTGATGGAGCATTTTTGAGTCCAAAAGGCATTCGTACGAATTCAAAATAACCATTTTCGACTGTGAAAGCGGTTTTTTGAATGTCTGGGATCGATTTCAATTTGATGGAAGCCAGAGGCCAAGTCTAAAGTTGTGAAATATTGGTATTTGCCTAATTGATCTAAAAGGTCGGAAATGTTAGGTAGAGGATATTTATCACCTATCGTTACTTCGTTTAATTTTCGGTAGTCAACTACGACGCGCCATTTCTGTTTACCAGAGACGTCTAGTTTTTTGGGGACTACCCAAACTGGGGAGGACCAGGGAGAAATTGAAGGCTGGATAATGCCTTGGTCGAGCATTTTTGAAACTTGTGATTTTACCTCTTGTTTATGAATTTGGGGATAAAGATAAGATTTAGTGAAAATTGGTTTGGAATCGTTAGTGTCTATTGAATGTTTGATTTCATTGGTAAATGTCAAGTTGTCACCTTCTAAATAGAATATGTCTGAAAAGTCTAAACAGAGTTGAGTAATTAATTCACTCTCCTCGTCGTTCAAGTGGTCTAAGCGTAATTGATTTTTTATTTCGTAGTTTCGGTCTATGTATTGGGAATCCGGATTTTGAAGATTTACGTTAAATATTGATCTAAATTTTTGAACGGGTTCAAGTTTAAGATCCGAGAAATGTATTGTTTTTGGAATCGCGTTTGCGTTTATTATCGTTGTCAAAAATTCACCATTGTTGTCTATTTTGGCAATGGCATTCGGTAAACGTACCTTTTCATTTTCCTGGGCTATTAGTATAGCTTCGGTATTTTGTAAATTGTATTTAAGTTTAAAAATCTTTTTTGTGCGTGGTTCGATAGAAATTACATTTTGGTTTTTAACATTTAAATTTGGGTTTGAAATTCTAATACCTGGATTATTGTTTTCGTTAGAATTATTGTGGTTCCTGATTGATGTTACCTCAGTCACCTCAAATAGTGGTACGGTTTTAAAATTGGTAATAAGTTGATTATTTTCAAAGTCCACATGACACTTATAATATTTTAAAAAGTCTGCACCTAATAGTCCATCGAATTCTATATCTAGGTCGTGAACATAAACCTTGTATGGGTCATTTATATTGAATGGTATTAGTACAGATTCGGTGATATTAATTTTTTCATCTGTTATACCCTGTATAATTACGTTTTCAGGATATCTTTGTTTGTACCTTTCCGCTGTTTTGGTTTTAAATACAGAAATACCTGCACCTGAGTCGACAAGAATTTTGAAACGATTTGTGAAGTCTTTTATGTAAAATAGATTTTTGGAATTTACGACATTTAGTTTGTAGCGGGGTGTTTTTACATGAACTGGTTTTCCGGAAAGTTCAGGTTTGGGTCGAAACTGTCCTGGAGGTTTATTGCTTGGACTTGGCGAGAAATTTGGTCTAGTTCGTCCGTTTGCTGTGTTGGAGTACTCGTGGAATACTCCGGGCCTATACAAAAATCCGGAGGATTAGCAGTATAATCCTCGTATCGTTGAGATTGAGAATTAGCAGTATAATTCTCGTACTGTTGGGGTTGAGAATTAGCAGTATAATTCTCACATTGTTGGGTTCCAAAATCGTAATCATAATCGTTTTCGTTAGAATAATTGGGAGAATAATTGGTAGAATAATTTACAGGATAATTTTCATATTGGTTTGGGCTATCAGTGTAGTTATCATGAGATTCTTGATTTAGGTGATGTGTCTTTTGTTGATTGAATCGATTAAAATTCGGGTTCGGTTGTATGGCAGAAGGTCTCTGCTGGTGGAAGTTGGGATTTGGCCTGATAGCTGAGGGCCTGTTCTGTTGAGAATAATTGTGTTGCTGATTAGAGAAATTTTGAAAGTTTTGTGGTCTATGGTTAGATGCACTTTGGAAATGTGGCCTTGGAGGCTGTGCTTGATTAGAATAAGCATTTGGTGTGAAGTTGGGAGATGGAGACTGATAGTTTTGCCTTGTGCGGCATTCGTTAACATGGTGCCCATTTCTTCTGCAGAATGTGCAGAATTTATGAGAATTTGGGCGTCTTTGAACATTTTGGACAGGGTTTTTGATTGGGGCTTTAATGGAAAATTTTTGTGATTCGAAATATGACAACTGTAGTTCTCGTTTGATCCTGTTTATGGCATCTAGCATGTTGCTAGGATTACCAGCCCTAATGATTTGGCCTAATTTGTGTTCTAACCCGGTCAATAGAGTGGTCAATGTCATGTTTTCAATTAAATTTGATTGAGCCGTTTTTTCTTCAAGGGTTAGAGTTTGTTTTTGTATAGCGGCGTGCATTTTCGCGTTGTGTGTCTGCAACCTAGATACAAATACCAATGCAGTTTCGTTAGATGATTGGCGAATCCTCTGTAGATCCTGAATTAGTGCTGTCAGGTCACGAGAATCACCAAAATGAGCTTCAAGTAAGCTTTTGATTTCTGCCCATGTAGCAGGGTTTCGGGAATTTATTAATTCTGCGGCTTTTCCGCGTAATTTATTTTTTATGTGAAGCGTTAATAAGACGCGCTGATCATCAACAGCGATCCCCTGAGCGGTTATACAGGCTGAAATAAATGTTTGCAAGAATATGGGGTTGCCGTCAAATTCGGGCACTATGGAAAATATTTCGCTTAACCTATAAGGTTCAATATTTATGGTTTCGTTTGCAGCGATTGAATTGTTGGCATTTGTAGTGATTGAGTTGTTTACATTGGAATTTGTAGCGGTAGCCATTTTATTTATAATATTTAGATAATTAAATAACTTAAAACGCCTTTTTCCAATTTAAGTTAGTACGCTACTGGTGTTTAATAAAAAAATTTTTATATGAAACGGGCAAGAGTGTGTTATTTATTCTGTAATATTTAAAATTTATATTATAAAATAGCTAGATTAATTCGAAAAACGCGTTTGGTTTAAAAAGCGTTTTGAGTTTGGAAATAGTATATCTCTGATAATTTTATATTTTAATTGTAATGTAATAGTATTGTAGAACATAAGCTTTGTCTTACGGCCTTAACTTTAACCTTTTATGTGGTATGCAATATTATATTACGATAAAAATGCTAAGATAACAATGGTACGTGATTACAGTTAATTAGATAAATTCGCACTTAAAGAGTATATGATATTACCATAAAATAATGTTACGATAGGAACAGTGTATGATTACGGTTATTTATATAGGTCACACAAATTATAATCAAGATATTTTGTTTCAAGTTTAAATAAAATTACTATTTTAGATATTAGAACTGTATGTAGCAATGCAATGTATTTCGATAAAATATAATGTAAAATTATGTCGTTGAAAATCAATAATTGCGAGATGATTCAAAAATGACTTACCCTAAATTTTTCATTCCTCGTGGTCCAGTTGAATGCGACTTCGTGAGCTTAGCTTCACCAAAGGTCTCTCTCTGCCAGGGGCGTCACTGGGTGTTCTTTCCACAGGGTTGCCTTTGATGCCGAAGACACCAACGATGGGACGGGATGAAATTCTTACTTGCTAATTGTTGAATCGTGTTGATTTGAAATGTTGCTTTGTTGCTTGTATTTCTTGATAATTATTATTGGTTCGCTTCTGTGCGTTTGAGAATAATGTAGGTTCTTCTGAACAAAGGATTGGGATCCACCACTACAGCTAAGAAGTTCTCCTTGTTCCAGAAGCTCTTTTCGACCGGTTAGGCGCCTTTTTCAGATGGACTCCTTGTTCCCTCGGATATGTTTGCTACTGGTTAGGCTCCCGAACTGTGCGTGTTTTTCAGATCACGACTGCGCCAATGTTAGATAGTGGATTGTTTAAACGACTTTTTAAAAACATTTATTTGTTACACCGGAGTCAACGTTGACTCGTTAAGAAAATACAATAATAATTTAGATGAGGTTTAATCGAAAGTGAGTATAAGACTGATTACAAAAAGGTTGTTAGTAATATTTATAATGTTTCGAGAACAAAGGAAACAGTGTTGCTGATTCAGCACAATCAGAATTACTGAGAATTGAAATACAATGCTCATGCAGCGTGAGCGGTTATTGAGAAGAGCTGTTACGCAGTATGTAATACGATATGTTTGAGAAGGTTAAGCCTGTCTCGATAATATTATATATCATAGTATATTTCTAATATAACATACATACATACCTATATATACACACACAGATATTTACATACATATACCTATATACACATTGAGTACATTTAATTGTATCGAATGTAAAGTAATAAAATTTGTGGTTGATGAAGTTATTTCATTTCAATTAGTCTTTTTATCATTGATCTATTGCTGTTTAACAGAAATCGCTTAGTTTTTGTTTTGAATATTTTGAGAGACCTAATATTAGATATTTCAGATGGCAAATGATTAAATAACCTTGGAGCTAGTGGTGGTTGCGTTAACCAATATTTTTTTTACTAATGGGGGTTTTATACTTTTCACTTCTGTATCTCGTGTCATGCATATGATCAATCCTTTGTAATGTGTGTTTATTTTTATATTGGAATATGTTCAAATATAGAAAGAATAACTGTCTCAAATCTAACAGCCTTGCATTTTTATAAAGTTCATCAGATGGGTAAGTATTACTTTTATATAACATTATTTTTAATATTTTTTTTTGTAATATTTCTAATTTTTTTATGTTGCAGTGACGGCACTACCCCATGCAATGATTCCGTATGATAACCTGGATTCCACTAAGGTATAATATATCATTTTTAAGTAATTAATATCTAAAATAGCTCTCATATTTTTAAATTTAAATAGTAATGATCGGACTGTTTGAGCAACTAAGTTAATGTGCTGTTCCCATCTTAGATGTTTATCGATTGTACCTAGGTATTTTATTGTATCATCACCAATAATTTCTTAAGTAGAGTCATTACTATTTATTTTGAGTGTTGCAAAATTGGGTAAGCCTCTTTTATCGCAAGAGAAGTACCATAAATAACTTATAGTATAGTTTATATTAAAGTAGACCATTTATTTGGTTTCCTTGTATATTTATATTGATATTTATTTATTAGGTAATATCTAATTTGATTGTGGAATTTGTTTAACAGTATTTATAATAAAATATTTGTTTCAGCTGGAAGAAGACATGGAAAATTACTGGCAGTATAGATTAAGCAAAGTTAATATTTGCATGGAACCTGACGTAGTACCGCATATTTTTACTTGCCAACTAGACAAAAAAATTAATTATCCTCGTCAAGGTAGCGAGAAAAGAGCTTTTCATCACTAGACTGAGGCTGATTGAAGTCTTTCACTATAGCCAAAAATTCTGAAACCATGGTAACGTCCACAGTTGGCAGATTATGCGAGTCCGCCTTTTGAAAACCTGCCCCCATTTTAGTAGTATGCCTTAATTAAAATTAAAAGTCGCAAAACGAAGAACTACACGGACACAAGTGTTCGCAGAAGTCAGTAAACGCAGACTACTACCAATTCTGACGTCACACCAATCAAAAAGCGTTTCGCGCATTCAAATGAATATTCATATTTCTTTAGGGGTTTTCCCACAGAATGGATTTGTTGATTTTTGTAAAACTTTTTAGATATTATTGTAAGACTATTTTTAACCATTTTATCGTGTTTAAACAGGATTTAATTTTTTTGTCAACATCCCTATTATCTAGTGTTTTATATGTTGGGAATATCATATCCAGATGCCACTAGTCGATCAGCGGTTCTTTTGAGGCACCTACCAACCTACCAATCCCATCCACTGCTCCTTTTCCATGTCCGCTTTCAAAGTAATTCCACGAAATTCCTTCAACTTCGAGTATTTCTGCTAGCTTTGTTCCAATCAGTTGAAATATGGTTGTGTTTCTATATTGAGTACTTGGGCCATTGCTCCAAAAATGGACCCTATTTAATAATAGTATCTTCTCTTTTATTGTTTTCACCAATGGCAATAAATGAGCTATTATGGCAACAGCATCATGCCGAACATTCTCGGTCAAACTGCAGAAGGATTCTGGTTTGATATCTTCATCGTCTTTGTGGTACAAAACGACTGTATGTAATGAAACTTAAGGTTTGGAGCCCCCAAAATGAACACTTTGTATTTCCCGAGAATATTTACATGTCTAATTCTCCGAAAAATCTATATGAATTAAAACTTCTGTTTCGGGATTTAATTTGAGTTTTAAATTCTGAATCATTTTAAATTGATGTTTCATATTCGAAACATAAAACATATTTAATTTCTTTTTTCCCTCTATACTTGCAACAACACTTACATTTTTTGAACAAAAATATATGAATATTTTATGGATGTGGCTATTTATACATACTGTATGTATACGCAATTGGCTATTTATACATACAGTATGTATACGCAATTGGCTATTTATACATACAGTATGTATAAGAAATTGGCTATTTATACATACAGTATAGCCGTCGAGGGCAAGGGACATTATCTATCATAAACAACTATACTACATCAAAAAATATTAACATATTTAACCCAACGAACTAACCTAAAGAAATATTCGTATTACGTATTTTAGTTAACAAAATGTGGTAAAAAAAAAACTGTAGCAAGCGGATTCGAACCGTCGACCTCACGTGTGAGAATCGGGAACACTAAGTATTACACCACAGACTGCTGATGGTTAACCTTATAATTCTTACTATATCAATATGTTTGAACGTCATCGCGCATGTGCGGCGTGAATTGCCTGGACAGTATGTATAAATAGCCACATCCATATTTTATACTCAAAAAAACACGAGCTGCTACAACGAGAAAATATTTTTGGGGTGCCGTCGGCTGCTCAGCTTCAATCATAAAAGAACTTTCGGCTAAATAAATAAAACATTTAAGTCCTCTTTAATGTTTCTGCTTTTTGTGGGCGCCAGCTTCTCTAGCGGAGAAACAAATTTTAAAAGAAAATTAGAAAGAGATAGTTTGCCAGAGAAGAAAGTTGTAAAACAGAACCAATCCAGAGTGTGAAATCTTCTCCAAATAAAAACAACAAGTTAAAACAATAATAAATTTATTCCAGTTTACCAGTATATACAAATGTTACGAACAATTAAAAATTAAAATAGTAGTTCAGGTGAAGCCTGAAGTCTATGCATTTAAAACTTAGGTTACTTTAATTAATTTCGAATTAATTGTTTACAAGCTGAGTACAAATTAGATGGTAAAATTTATTGAAACGTGACAAAGTGAATACTTTAAATTTTAATGAGAATGACAAACATATAAGTATAAATAACTACCAGGAAATCTGTCAGAGGGGTTGCATTGCCGCCTCTGTTTCCGCTGACATATACCTCTGAAAATATCAGAAAAGAGTTTAGCTTACAAAGTCCAGGGGTTGTATTTCCGGTATCCGAGTGGCTTAGTATCGTATCAGCTGACAAGATCCTGACCGTAGATTCCTGATGGAAATTCCGAAGTCCGTGGGCACATGTGAACAAAAACAGAATACAAGGCAGTTTTATGCAACATAAAAGTGGTATTAACCAGTATTTTAAGAATCTCTGACAGGTTTCCGGGCCTTTACAAAAATTAATACTAGCAGAAAGCTAAGTATTAAGAAAATAAATATCCCCGGAAGGAGGATTAAGATAAATGGTTTATTAATAAAAAAATAAGGCACAGTCAACGAACCTCAACATTAGGCGGAAAACAGGAAAGAGATTTTCGAAATACAGATACCTTTTCAAATTTCCAAATAGGAATTCTGAATTTAATATAAACAAAAATGAGTCGAAAATTAAAAGTGAATTTAAATAGAAAATTTCTAGTATTAAACTTTCAGAAAATATTTGTTTCAAACAGTGACAAAGTCTGACTTAAACCAAATAGAAAAACAAATAATCTCTATAACATATTATTCCCCAAATTTACAATGTTTCTCTTGGAAACAGAAAAAAAATAACATTACCTATAAAAAAATTAACAAAAATCTACCCTTGTGGTATATATATTATTTGTTTGGCTACCAACAAACAATATTTACTAATACGCCCCTTGTGGGGTAAAATTTCAAGATAAATAGTTATTGAAATACAGAGGTTAACAACCCTTATTGAGTAAATAGGTAAACGTTGAAATAAATGGAGACCACCTTTAGTTCCCGCAGCGTTGAAAAATATAGGTAAAAAATAGGTAGAAAAACGATAAATCGTTACATAAAACGATAAAGGCAAATTATTATTTTAGATAATAATCATTTTTAACAGAGAAAAAACTAAAGGTAAATAATTTCGAGTGTAGTATAACGGTCAAATATTCAATTTTTTGTAGATATTGTTCTAACGACATAAGATAAATCGAAATGGCGGCAGCAAGGTATCGCAAGTGTATAATATGAATTTAAAAGGGTATGTAGAAGGTAGAGAAAGCCATTTACGGTACTATATTCAGCCACTTGTTAAGTAAAATTGTGTCCAGGTATGACAGATTATATTAGATTTGGCGTAACCCAATTAGAACATCGTGTCCCCATGTGCACTTAAAATTTTCCATACGGGAAGGTCATGGCCACCTATAATGGCGGAATGACTATACGCTTCACAAATTAAAGGCCTTGTATACCGCAAAATAACAATTATAAGATAAGGAAAATGTACATACCGATCTAAATTCACATTCACATTACAATTTAAATACCACCTTTTATTTAACAAGGAAATCACACTCAAAATTATATTAGCGGAGATACCACGTGTGTACGCTGCGGAATCTAAAGGCCATCTCTCCGATTCCCTAATGGAGCCCGCGCAACAGGTGTGAACTCCGAGCAGACCAAATGTACAATAGGCGGACGGTAGTCCATCTAATTGTTACAGAGTAAGGAATTTATTAATAGCTTAACCATTTCACCCTTGGTACATTTTATGTCTGATAAATTGTTTACAGTTCTTTTCAACATTTTTATTATTAATGACAACATTCTTCAAGATCCATTTTTTATAAGATGAATACTCATTTTCTTGATAGGTCTTAAATTGTATCTGCTATCTAAGTTTTTTAACTAAGTTATTTATATGGGCTGCCCATTTCAGATGACGATCAATTATAATAGCCAAGTACTTTATACTGTTTCTATGAATTTTATCTCGATATTTACATCACCCCTACCGATGGATAAGGTTGTAAATTTTGGAGTATTTGCGAATATTAAGTAATGGGGTTTTATCATGGTTCACTGTCAATAGCTTACTTGTGAAAAAATTAAAAATTAGTTGCAAATCTTTTTCGCAGTCAGTGCCTTTATAGAATAAAGCAGTGTCATCTGCGAAGCTGACAATATTTCCCTTTGTAGGCAATTAAATAAATCGTTAACATATAATGTAAATAAAATCGGCTCTAATACAGTACCCTGTGGTACACCATATAGCTCGAATTCAAGTTCACTTGTTTCATTTTCAATACTGACACACTAGTATCGATCGAGTTACAAAACTGTTGTGCCTGAATCCTAGATTCTCTAAGGTATTTAGTAAATCGGGGAAACTTACTTTATCAAATGCTTTGGCTAGGTCAACAAAGACACAAAGAACCGGTGTTGAACTATCTAGTGATTTATATATGTTTGACGTTAACACAGTCACTGCGTCTTGTGTTGACCTAGCCTCACTGAATCCATATTACGAGTCTGAGATGACGTTGTATTTTTCCAAGTAATCTGACATTCTCTTGCATTCAGTGTTTTTTTCAAGGACTTTAGCAATGCTAGAAATTAGAGAAAATCGGCCTGTAATTTTTAACTGATGTTTTTTCTCCTGACGCGTGTACTGGCTTAACTACAGTAATTTTTAATGTTTTTGGAAAACTCCTGCCAAAAAAGACTTGTTTATTAAATAAGTAAGTGTTCCACAATTAAATCTACATATTCTTTTAAAGTGTCCGCTCGAATTCCATCTTTGCCTGACGCATGATCCCGCCATTCATTGGTTAAATTTTGAGATGTAAACTCTGTTAGGAAATACTTTAAAAACATGCCCCAAAGATTTTATTGTGAAAGACTGTGCTACTGGTGAATCAACCACTCTGATTATCTCAAATATTGGATGGTCACAAACAAAACAATTTTTAAAAAACTATGTCCTCTTGTGGAGAGATGTCCGGGTCCGTCTTCAAACCTTGCAAGCTCTCTGTAGCGGCTAACCCCAAGTAAATGTTTTCAATGTACGCAAAATGGCGGGGATTAGTATGATCAAAATTACAAACATTTTTGCTTTTGACATAAAATGTGTAAGTAGTTACAGCACAAAGTTTTCAAAAGTCATTCAGTTTCGGGTTTTACCCTATGCAACAATGGTGTTTCGCTTTGAAACCTATTGTATTGAAGCCGTTGAGAAGTCCTAATAAATAGGACATAAACCCCAAATCTATATCTGTAAACTTCTTCATGATTGAGGTTAGCATACCTTCTGTAGTTCTTAATGGATCCTTCATATGCTAGCTCACGCAAATATGCTGTGAAGGAGTCATACTGTTCTAAAGCCCTGTTCATACATTATTGCACATTGGGAGAATATTTCATGAATTTCTGTTTTGAAAAATACTTGAAATTCTTTCAATTTTTCTTACCTAGATGAGCTTCGACAAAAATGAGAGCCTAAATTTCGTAATATTTCTTCCACTGAACATTTGGGGTAAGCAAAGGTTGCATCATATGCATCATATAATAATTTTACTTATGCATTGTTCTTATTAATCTATTTTTAAATAATAATTATCGAGGAATAAAAAAATATGTTATTAGATATATAGGTAAGTAAAGTGTAGCATCAGTATGGTGCGTATAAATTGCGATATTTTTGTAATAAATTTTATTTTACTGTGTAGGGAAATAGAATAGAATAGAATAGAATATATTTATTCGCCATAAATTATGTTACATTAACAATGTTGGCTTTGTCATAAAATGTATAAAATAGAAAAATAGAAAAAAGCGTACAAAAGACATATGTGAGAAGAATTAAAAATAAAAATTATATACATATTAATTAAAACCATAATACATTATATATACATACATATATATATATATACATGAGTCATAAAGGTGTATAAAACGAATAATGTACAAAAAAAAATGTATAAAAACTGGACAGAAACAAAAACATGAAGAGACAAACTGGCAACTGTGTATATTAAATTTTAAATAGATGCTAAGCACATACTAAATATACTAAAACTGTTTCCGTTACTGATCTAGAAACTCTGTCATATTATAAAAACAGTGTTCAACTAAAAATATTTTTAGTTTGTTTTTAAATAATCCAAAAGAATGTTGCAATTTTATTTCCACTGGAAGTTTATTATATATACGACTACCAGCATAATGGGGTGATTTTTTATATTTTGAAAGGCTGAACTTATGAATGTGTATTTCCCGGGCATTTCTGGTGGGATATTTATGAATGTCATTATTCATTATAAATTTATGCAAATTTTTGTACATGAAACAAGAAATTTTAAATATATAAATGCAGGTAACCGTCATTATTTTTTTTGTCTTAAAGGTATCTCTACATGATTCTCTATATGTTAAATCAAACATTATCCGAATAATTCTTTTCTGCATTACGAAAACTCTGCTTGCCTCAGACGATTGTCCCCATATCCCAATATTATAGCTAATGACTGGATACACTAGAGAATAGTAACATGTCGTTAATGCATTAATGTTCAATTCTTTTTTTAAATTTAAAATGGCAAATGTTGTCTTTGCTAATTTATTACATAAAGTATCTATTTGGGGGGTAAAATTCAGAGTTGTGTCAATCACAGAGCCTAAGAATGTTGTTCTATTGCTGGTCTCAACATATTTTATTTTGGGAATATTATTGGTTACAATATTTGCAAAATGTAAAAATACAGTTTTCTTTATATTAATAATTAAAGCATTTTTTTGGCACCAATCTTCAAATTGGCTAATAACTTTAATAGTTTTATTTTCTAAGTTTTCTACAGTGTCACTGTGGATGATGACAGATGTGTCGTCCGCATACATAAATACTTCACCTTCTGTCATATAGTCTGGTAAGTCATTGATAAAAATGAGGAATAAGAGTGGACCAATAACAGAACCTTGAGCTACACCGATTTCCATGTTAACGATATTAGATCTTTCCGAATTCATTGAGACTATGATTTTTCGATTTTCTAAATAAGAGAGTAACCAGTTCAAAATATTTCCAGTAATTCCTATTGTTTGCAGCTTAACTTCCAGGAATTTCGAATTAACAGAGTCAAAGGCAGCAGTCAGATCAAAAAATAGACTGGCAACTTTCTTACCTTTATCAAGGTGGTGATAGATTTTTTGAACAAATTCTAACGTTGCTAATTCTGTTGATCTGTTATCTCTATACCCAAACTGACTATTAGTAAATATATTGTTAGATTCTAAGTATAACTGTATTCTATTGGCTACCGCCTTTTCAGGGATTTTGGATAAGTAGCTTAATAAAGTTATGGGCCTGTGATTTTCAATCAAATGCGGGTAATAATATATATATATAATATATATATAATATATATATAATATATATAATATATATATATATATATATATATATATATATATATAATATTATTGACATCTAATATTTTTGTTCAACTAAAACGTGGAACATATTCCTTTCATTTTCAGAAATATATTTCATGCACGTTAACTTAAATTTCTGTTTATTATTGATTTCTTTAATTTCAAGCGGTAATGAATTATATATTTTTGGTGCTAGATAGGAACAACATCGTTGCCCTACGGTTTTCCGTCTTTTAGGGATTTTTAGGGTATTTATATTTCTGGTTCTATGATGGGGATGTGCCTCTACTATAATTCTTTTATTTTCAGAATGTTGTTTAATGGCTAGTGCAATGCAAAATAATTGTCTTATGTCCATTACATTTGCGATTTTGGATAGCGCATCAGATGGGTAGGTATGATCTTTATTGTATATGACTTTTAAAACCCTTTTTTGAAATATATCTAACTTTGCCATGTTGCAATTTAAGATCCCACCCCAACCTATTATACCGTACCTTAGGTGTGATCCTACAAAGGCTTTGTACATTATTATTAATTGTTTGCAGTCTAATATATGTTTGAGCTTTCTAAAGAGTGGTATTATTCCGCGTAATTTTTTTAATAATTCATTCACATGTGCTTCCCAGCGGAGATGTTGGTCTATATGTATACCAAGATATCTTATAGTTTTCGCGTATGCAATATTAAATTTTTTATTGTTTATATTTATATTTAATACATCATATTTTGGTAGTTGCGGTTTATAAGATGTAAAGGTAATATAAAAAGTTTTGTCAAAATTTATTGATAATAGTTTATAATCAAGCCATTTTTTTATTTTAGCGAAATCGCTTTCTGCTTTTATTTTTAGGTTAGTCCAAGTATCGTCTTCATAATAAATTGCTGTGTCATCCGCAAAGCTAATTATATGACCATCTGTGTACGAGAAATAAGTTGTTGATGCATAAAATAAATAATAAGGGTCCTAGGATGGTACCTTGAGGAATTCCACAATCTATAGTCCGATAACCACTCTTTCTCTCACCAATACCCTCGCATTGTTTTCTGTCGGAGAGGTAACTCTTGAATAATTTTAGTGGCAAGTTCCTTATACCTATGTTTTCAAGACTTTCGAGCAGCAGCCGATGACTTATCGTATCGAATGCTTTGGCTAGGTCTATAAAAATACCCAGTGAGGGCTTCCCTTTGTCGAGTGACATATATATTTCCTTAGTGAGACATTCAATTGCATCCGATGTTGATTTCCCTTCCTGAAAGCCGTATTGATTGCAGGATATAATATTGTATTTATTTACGAATTTCTGTAATCTTAATTTTAGTAATTTCTCAAATATCTTGCTGAAGTTTGTGATTAATGAGATAGGCCGATAATTAACATAATTAACATATTTTTTAAATATGAGTTTTATTAGTGATACTTTGAATGCTAAAGGGCATACTCCATCCTGAAAGCATTTATTCATTATAAATGTTAAAGGTTGAGTTATGTAATCTACGATTTGCTTTAGTGATTCAGCTTTTATTCCGTCAATACCGCCCGATTTTTTATTTTTTAAGTTCATAATATTTTCTCTTACTTCTTTTTCGTCGGTTGGATGAAGAAACATTGATTTGTCATTTATTATTACTTTTTCTTTGTAATTTTCATCTCTTTCTATCAATTTGGCCATTTTGCTACCCATTTCCGAATAGGTTTCATTAAATATCTCGCATATTTCTTCTATATTTTCAGTAAGTAAACAGTCATTATTTGAATTTAAAATTTTATTCACATCATTGTTTTTTTTATTAGGTTTATTTTGTATTTCATTAACAGTGTTCCATAGAATTTTATTATTATTCTTTTCATTTTCGATTCTCTTTTTGTAATATTCGTTTTTGGACTTTTTTTATTAAATTATTTAAGTTATTTCTATAGCTAATATATTGTTCTTTTAAGATGGCATTCTCATTTGATCTTTGTAAGTTTAAATATAATTTATTCTTGTAATTTATAGAGTTTAATATACCTTTAGTAATCCAAGGTTTCCTACTTATATTTTTCTTTTTTCTCTTTATTAGTTTTGTGTTTTCATTAATTTTTCCTAGCACAGTATTTAAGAATATATTTGTTGCAGTTTCTGCATCATCACAGTTATAAACTGCATCCCAGGTACAAGTACTTAGATCATTTTTTAATGTTTTGTAATTTATAAATTTGATATATTTATCTTCTGTCTCCTTTAATTTTGCTTCATTTTGTGTTATAATCTGCATTATGATAGGAAAATGGTCAGTGATGTTATTTTTAATTATAATAGGTAATATGTTCTCCTTGATATTATTTGTTATTTTCGTAAATATATGATCAATGCAGCTACCTGAGTTTCCCTGGGCTCTAGTAACATCATTTATGGCCGGAAAAAAATCGTACTCAGACATTATGTTCAAATATTCGTTGGTGACATTATTATTATTATTTAAAAGGTCTATATTCATATCGCCTACAATTAAGTTTATTTTAGAGGAGAAAGGTTTATTTCTTAAGTGGTGTTCTAGTTGTTCTAGGAACTCAACATTATCGATCGATGGTGATTTATATATGCACATTATCTCTATAGTATTTTTGAAAATGTTTGTTTTGAGTCTAATAGCTTTGATATGTGAAATTGTGTCAATATTATATTCACATTCTATGTCTTCTTTTATAAACACCACGATACCATCGTTTTGGTTGTAGTTACCTTCATTGTATATAATGTTATAACCTTTAAGATTAAATAAATTAATGTTGTCAATGTTCCACGTTTCACTTAATACGATACACTCAAACTCCTTAGTGAATTGATTTAAAAATATTTCTAATTCCTCATAATTTTTTTGGATACTTCTGATATTTAGATGTGCTACTTTGAAATTTTCATTATTTATGTTTACATTTAGTACCTCGTTAGCCTCGCTTATATTATCTAATGCTTCTGTTATAATTTTGTTTGTTTGGTAGTCTCTAATGAATGGATCCATTTGTAGTCAAATGACTTAAAAAACGTGGTATATAATAAAATTATCTAATATAATAATATGTAGGTGATGTTTTTAGAAACTAAGTTATTATTCTTAATGCAATTTTATAATTTGGCTTAAACTATTTGCACTTACCAACTAAATTACTAACTAAACGCGAATGTTTCGAATTTTTAAAACAGTTTATCTATTTGATTACGCGTTTTCCTTACTCTTTCAGATGCCTTATTTACTAATATTTTTCTTTTGCCTTCTTCTTTTTTCTCTTTTGTTACTTCGTCGTGGTATTTTGATGGTACGTTTGTGTTGGAAGCGGTAGGACCATTATTTGTTTTTAATTCTTCACTATTTTCTTGGTTTTCTAACTCTAATAAATCTTCAATTGTGTAACCTCTTTCGTTTATATATAGTATATTTTTCTTTATATAACTTGTCTTGTTCTTGTCTTCCTTGGCCAATTTCAAATGTCTTCTTAGCACTTTGTTGTCTTCTCTTTGCTTAGGTGTTAAGTCGTGGTTAATGAAGATGCTTGTGTCTTTTAACTTACGGCAGTTTTGAAATATAAGTTTTTTCTTTAAGTGTGTGGTAAGTTCATGTTTCCTTCTTTGGACTAAATCTACAATCTTCACTTGCCTCTTGTTTTGACATTGCTGTTTTCCATCATCTAACGATGACAAATTTACTGATGATGCTGGAGAGTACGTTGGATCTACATCTGATGATGAAGAAAATGGATCTTCGGGGGTGTCATCCACAGGGACGAGCGAATTTTTATCAGACATAATATTGGTAGCCTAAAAAATATTTTATTTTTATTTTTCATGTAATTTATTAACTATTGAAATATAGACCAGAGATATAAGAAAAACATTCCAGAATTTTGACAAACAGCTCGTATCGAGATGCGGTTTTCGGCATCGTGTTTGGAAAAATGCCAGAAAAAAAGTCTATGGGCCATTTTTAGAAAATTGCATATGGGGACTATGGGGTGCAATAGTGCATTTAATATTGCATAAGTATTATTATTTACAAAATTATAATAATTTATAAAAAAACGGAAAAATTTTGTATAAAAACCGCTGCCCAAGGAATCACTACTTCCACATCCAGATTTTGTATCCAAATCTTATACACACTAAATGTCAAATGTAATATTTTATTCCCTTCAATATTAGGGTGGGGGTGGTAGAGGGGGTAGCTAACGCCAAAAAAATGTTTTGATACGATTTGTTCTTGTATGCAATATGCATACTAACTCACATTTTAATTTTTTTTACTCCCTTTCATAATAGTGTGGGGGTGATAGTGGGGGTGGTTCATGCCAAAAATATTTTGAGATCTTGACTTTTCAAACATGTCCTAACGTGCTTGTTTTGCCTATTTACCCTTATTTACCCCATCTACTCCCGAACCCTTCAACGGAAGTAGATCAAAATATAATATAGTTCCAGATCTCATTATAATACATAAGTGTACCAAATTTCAAGTCAATATCGTAAATGGTTCCAGAGTAAAGTGCGCACAAAAAAGTTACAGACCGACAGACGGGGAATTTTTTCGCTCAAATTTAAAATCTCGATATCATGATATTTGAAGCCTATTTCAATAAAAAAAAAATTTTTTATAATTTTGTAAATAATTATGCAATATTAAATGCACTTTTTGCACCCCATATGCAATTTTCTAAAAATGGCGCGTGCACTATATGTAGACTTTTTCCTGGTATTTTTCCGAACACGATACCGAAAACCGTATTACATACGAGCTGTTTGTAAAAATTCTGGAATTTCTGGCAAAATAGTTCTAATTTCCCTGGTCTAATAATAACCTGACGATATGTTCGACAAGTAAGACAATAATCTAATAATCTAAATATTTTAATAAATATTTAGATTCTCATATAAGTATTTATTTCGAATCATATGCATAACGAATGAATACTTCAAAACGATCTATGATCGTTTCTTAACGTGCTGCTTTAAACACAATTCAAAAATTTCCTTATTTGATCCTGTAATTTTGTCTTGGCTCGCTCTGTATATTCGAAAATAATTTCCGGTTATAAACTTTTTATCTAGTTTACTTGTATTTTTTTTAATTTCTAGCCATCGTAGAACTCGAAATATCAAAGTCTGATACAATATTACCCTTACCCATTACCCCATCATCCTGTGTATTGAGATTAATTCAAATTAACTTGTGAAGTTGTGATTGCAATTCCCAATATTTCAAAGTTATATCTTGAAAACAAAAGATATGATTCTGATTTCAATTTCGTTTACACCCTGTATATTATGCTTTTTATAAAGACCAATGACTAGACTTTATTAATTTGGAGACATATTCAATTGATGAAAATCTTTAAATTAAATAAAAGAATGTAAAATAAAAAGTTCTTACTACTTTTATAATTAGTTTTCTGAATGAAATATACATGTTATTAATATATTAATTAATAATTACTTAATTACACTTACCGTGATATTTTTCTATTTACTAATTTTACACAAACTGTGACGTGTAATCTTCCGCCGGTGTCCGCAAGATCATAAGTAGATCAATTCATCAAATTTACCTATAGTAGAAATTACCTTTAGCGATAAATATCACCACGCTTAATATTGGGTGCAAATTACCACTTTAAGCTTTTCTCCAACAGATGGCTCTCCGTAGAAAATATATAAATTTATTAAATAATGGCTTATTATTGTGTATATTTTAGGGGAATTTACAATATAGATTATTGTAATAATTAGCGTATAAAAGTTGTTTACAAAGTAATAGTGTAAAGATGGTTAATGATCAAAAGTCCAAAAAAATCGATTCAGTCTTTTACTTTTCACAAGCTGGTACCCTGACTGTCGAACTGTCAGCTGTTGTCATTTCCTTTTGTTTTTGTGAGTGACCAAAGGTTATAAATCACTAAAATTACTTAAAACTTCCTCTTTTTAAATCAAGAATTTGAACTGAAAACTTCGCTAAGGATTAATTTAGTTAAAGGGCACGTGATTGCTAATCGGCTTAATACCGGATCAATAACTAGATTTAACCTAATATTTCAATTTATATTTTGGTTTGTTTAAATTGAAATTTCGAATTATTTGGATAAATAAGCAAGTTATCGTCTAGAAGTAATATTCTAGACGATTTGGGATAGGTCAGATTTTGAGCACAGAACTTGCCTACTGTTCTGATATTTTCGGATTATTGGATTTTTGGACTTTGGATCATTGCTATTGGTACATGAATTTTGGTATACGATTTGGCCCTGCATTTTGATTTATACATTACGATTAAGAGAAACTTATCTAACTATTGTGAAGATTTGTGAAACCTATCAAATTGTGTTGTGAAGACTTCTCCTCGATCAATAACCTTCAAGTCTGGAGCGCCAGGAAACCCTCCAATTTTTTTTGTAAAAGTTAAGTAACAACTGTATCTGCTTTTTATTGTCAAATTGTTTCAATTTACTAATCGTTTTTCCATAGCGTTAACTTTAAACCATAGACTTTGCTGTATTGTTTTATTGTAATATTTTTACCGTCAAATTTTGTGTACTGTCTTTTATTGATTTTTATAATAAATTGTATTTGTTTTTACTTGTTCTTTTATTTTGTCACTCTCACTACAAGGATTTGTAAGATCTGGTTTACTTACCCCGACTATAGGTCGTAATAAAACACAAATTTCGGCTGTGAACAATTAAAACACGTAAGACGTCGGCAGATCGTGTCGTGATAATGTAAACAAACTGAAACAAGTAAGGGCGTAGCGCGACTGGCGTGAGCCCGAATTATCCGATTTTATCCGTCATAACATAACATTGCGTAACAAATATTGGAATCACAAAAAAGGATTCGAGAAAAGGATTCGCGGAAAAGGATTCGATTCCTTTTTCATTTGTCTTACGAATCCGGATGAGGAATCCTTTTATATGAAAGTATTCGAATACCGCTTTCGAATACCCAAAAACGATTCGAATCCTGAATGATTCGAATCCTACCCAGCACTGCCGTGAAATAACGTTGAGGGTTCTACTTTAATCCATATTAATGTTATATTTGATGTTATATGTTAATACAACGTGATGCTATGTTTGGCCATGATAAATTTATATAGGTTATAAACCCTATTTAGGGTAATAAAGTGAAGTTGGCGACGAGTTGCCAGCATGCAAAAGGGAACTAGTAAATTGGATTTAGAGTTTTATTTAAGAAAAGAAGCTGAATGTGGGATAACTAAATGAAGATAGTGACGAGTGGCCAGCAACTCATGGGGAACACGTAAACTGATCTTGATTTGGAGAAGATTGTTTTATGGGCGGCTCGGGGAGATAATTAAAAGATGTTCAAAGATATTTTTTGGAAATTGAAGGGCTCGGCGGAAAAGGGCAATAAGCCACTCAGAGCTAGTTTGGAGTAATTACACTTTTATTGTTTTAATCAAATCCTTAAATCACATTTATGAAGAAAACACAGACTTATTTTTATATGATTTTATTTACATAAATGTTTAGTAATATAACACAAATAATAAAACAAAAAATGAACTGGTAACCAAAAAAATCACAAAATTAAGAAAAAAGTGTGGCTTGCGATCTTTTTCAACTTAAACATAATCCTATGTATTTTTAATCACTGTTTAAACTACTTAGATGTTTAAAAATCTAAATTTTCGTTTTCATCATTATTGTGGTCAAGATGTTCTATGTTATCTTCATCTAAATCCGTTTCATTCGTCGGTATGTTTTCTACATCTAGTTCTGTATAAAACCCGTGATAAATCTCAGGGACAAAAGGAAGGAGTGCCTTCAGATTTTTAAGCTTTTTTGGATTAATTTCTATAAATCCGTTATATTTCAGGTGAAGCCCTGTAAATGTAGGATACTTTGAAACTTGAACACCTCTTTTTCCAACATTAACAGATTGAAATTCCTCATTTAGGTAATGCTTGATACACATTGTGTTAGGATGATTTGCTTCAAAGCGAAAACATCTCACTTTAGCAAAATTCAAGTTGTCTTTGGTATCTGTTACTTTTTTTTTAATAGAACTTTGAATATTTTCAAAAGTATAAAAATCTGCCTGGGTCATTGGTATGACTTGAAAGGGATTTTTTCTTTTTGCTTCTCTAACAGCATCGTACCACTGATCTGGACAATACACTTGCTTCAAGTATTTTTTATGTTTCTCTATGGCTGCAAAATCCCTATCTGGTGGTAAATGGGTGTGCCCTGGTACTAGAAATCGGTGTTCAATGCTTTTAAATTTTTTCTCTCGTATCATCTGCAACCATAGAGACATTATCGTCCAGTTTTTATTCTGGCCCCCGCAATTATCAGTAAACACTAAAAGTTCTTGTGCTTGGGGAGCCGTGTCGTTAATATATTTTAAAATGACATTGGCTATCTCATCACTACCACGCTTTGCTATATGCTCTGGCCACATGTACATAAATGCTTGTCCTGTGTTACAGTTGTGCACGCCAAGATTATACAGCCACGCTTTTCTTAAATAAAAGGCCTTTCCTACTGTTAGATCTGGGATTGGAAATGCCTCTGAAGATCGAATGATATTACATGTTTTTTATTTTCATTCCTAGCCTCCTCTATTTCAGTTTTCATATTTGTTTGGATAGCCTCTGCTCTTCTTTGATGTAATTCTAATTGAAGCTGGAGTTCCTTCCATTTTGCTTCGTCACCTTTATTAGAAGCCATTAAAATGTTGTATTTATCACATGTTTCGCATGTATCGCTTTTAGGAAGCTTAAAACCAATATTGTAATGATTGCAGAAAATTCTCCGGTAAGCATCCTCTTTAACAGGTGAAATACCTTGTTCTGTACACCATGGCTTATAATATTTCCTATAAAGAGAAGTAATCGAGAGATCATGATCAATATAGAGTCGATTCGGATTACATTTCCTACTATAATGGCTTGTATATTTTGGAATAGCCTTAATATGTTCATGTACACTCTTTACGATTTCCTCGGGTAATCTGTTTTTGCGGTTATGATGTTTACCACGTTCGTCACATTTTGGAATCGTATTACCATTTCGGATTTGCTTGCATATATTGTATATTCGCTTTTTAGAGTTCTGTAGGCCATGCACTGATAAAAACTCTGTTTTACATATTTTTTTGTCAACTCTTTGAACTTTCACATAATATTCAAAAGTCACTGTTCTGGAAGAAAGTCGCCGTTTCGTTTTCTTAGGATAATGCCTTTTTTTCGGCACAGACTTTATTGTTCCAAACAAGTAGGCATTTTGCTTATCGTATGAATCCAAATTCCAGAATGAGTGAAATATTGTTTCTTCACTTCCCAAAAGCAAAGATCTGCATTTATTTTTACAACTACACGGGGGTCCTAAGACTCGCGCTTCTACATTTTTACCTTTCCAATTTTCATATGAGTGACCCAAATTTCTCTTCTTTGCCTTTACTCGTTTTCTAGTATCAATATTTTGTTGTCTCCACCTTGCCTTTATCTTTTTCTCTGGCGTTTGAAGAGTGCCTCTTGATGTGTTTTGTTCCTAAAATTCAAAGGGAAATAATTTACGGAAAAAGGTAATAAGCCACGTAAACATATATATTATTACCTACAGATATGCCGTCGTTGAATGTTGTTGTAAATACAAATTAAGGTCATATAATTTTAAGATTTAGTGCATTTTGGACTAAATAGATTGAAAACGAATTTTAATGCGAAATATAAACCGAGTAATAAGCCACTGTTTACGTGAGAAATGTACAAAATGTTAGCTTAAAAGGTAATAAGCCACATTGTTTTTAAACTTACCAAAACTGTATTTTCCTCACTGCTGTCAGTATTATCACTTGATTCCACGTAATCCTTATCTTTTATACTATCGTCTGAGTCAAAATCCGATTCACTGGAGTCAAAAATATCATCTTTTCGAACGCCTTCCGTTTAACACCTGCTAAACTTGTCGTGGCCATATTGATTTATGCGTGGCATATTACCTTCTTACTGCTAATGTGCACATAAAATATTAAAAGTGAAGAAGGAATTCATTGCACAGTGTTGCCGTTTTTCGTTAGATTTCGTTAAAAAAAAAGAATGTGGCTTGCTACCTTATTTATCCTTAGATACATGCGTTTAAACTGAATTCTAAAAAATTATGGCTTGTTACCCTCTTCCCCCGAGCCCTTCAATTGAATTCGACGTGAAAATTAAGAGAAGGGGGCTCGTAGAATGTTTTGGGAAGTGAAATAAATTATGATGGATTGAAGTTTGGGGAATAAATTGAAAGTGGTTTGAAATGTTGAGGGGGCTGTATTTTTGAGGAGTGTCGTTTGTAAAGTTTTGTTGATAATTTGACGGAATTGGGTGTTTTTACTAATTTAAGGATGGAATATGAATGTCGGTGAATTATCGAAGATACTTGAATTTTCTCAGGCTTTTTATTGATAAACTGTAGTTTTTTGATATGGTAGGTGTCTTAATGACTTTTATGGTGCTTGCCAGGTTGACCTTGACAAATGATTTATTTGGCAAATTTTGAATATTTTTTTGGTCGGCCATTTTGGTAGTATGGGGAATATACTAGAACAAGGGTAGACCGTCCCACAGTGAACCACTTTTCTTTTAAATTAATATAATTGTCAAAAGTATTATTTACAATATATTTTGTGGTGTTAGTAATAGAAATCTACCTCATTTATTTATAAATAATTATAGAAAAATATTAAAATCGCGTTTTTTAAAAAAAGTGTCAAGTGGTTCACTGTCTACGATGTGGACACAGTGACTCAATTGACTTTCCACAGTGAACCAATTTAAAAAGTGAAAAAGTGGAATAAAAAACAAGTATTGAATATATATATATATATTATGTATAATTCAATGCAGGTCGGGGCATTTGCCCGCTGAGTAATTGTTTCCTGCAAATCATGTATAATAACAGTATATGATTAAGTCCACCAAGGGCTGAAGGTCACCGCTGTCGGTACCACTATACCATTTACATTAGTCTGTATAAGACTAGCAGGTTGGCCACTGTCATTTGTCTGTTCCATGACGTATGGCATACTGATGAGAACTAATAAGTTCGAAACCGATCTATGTCTGGTCAGGGAATTGACAAATGACATTGGCTACCAATCTTTCATGATTTGTAAGGTATAATTCAATGCACGTCGGGGTATTTGCCCGCTGAGTAGTTGTTTCCTGCAAATCATGTATAATAACAGTATATGGGTTAAGTCCACCAAGGGCTGAAGGTCACCGCTCTCAGTACTTGCAAAATGGCAAGTCGGTATATACCACGGAGACATCTATGATGTCTGGTGTATAGTAGCATCAGACCACATGAGAGGATTAACTTACCTCACCACTATACCATATATATATATATATATATATATATATTTATATATTTCAAAGCAAAAACTTGACATAAAATACAACATAACATATATCGCTTATGTTTGAAATATTTGGTAAAAATTATTGGGCTTTGGTAAAATAGTTTTCCATGGACATTTTTTCCGTAAGAAAGTGAGAGAAATCATCATTTTTTACTTCAATCATCTTAGCAACGTAATAGACACAACTTTTCTTTGCTGAAAACTCTACCAACACATAATCTTCTGGTTCTAGGTGCCTTTCGAATCCAAATTCAAAAATTTTTATACCCTCACTTTCTGATATATCACTATCTTGTGCCAATACCATAGACGTGAATCTGAAGATGAACTTTCTAGTACAACTCTTTCTGTTTTAGGTTGCAACTTCCTTTTCTTGACTTCTTTCTCCATTGATATAAGATCTTTCTCAGGTGTATCAGTAGCGATGAAGCTTCTTCCTTTTTTACGATTTTTCCTAACATTTCTTCTGAGGGCAGCTTTTAGAGGTGGTCGAAAATCTTTTGGAGATACAAAAGAGATTTTTGAAACTTCAACAATGGATAAAGTGGATGGTACACCGACACTGGAGACTGATGGTATCTCGCCATTCCTATTTTCTGTTGGAGACTCTCGATTTGAGGGACCTGCCTCATTATTAAATGTCGTGTTCTTTTTCAGCGCATTTATCATCTATGATATAAGTTCACCTGGACCAGGTCTATCTGTGACAGAACTGGGTAAAAAATCTATTTCCGAAAATATATTTCAGTCAAAAGGAAATATCCCGGTTTTTCTAAATACACTGGAAATGTTTGCCGGTGTTATGGCTTTTAAATCTCTCCAACGAAAGGTCCCACTTCATATATGCCACTGATTGTCCAGGATTTCGAAGCATCCAGGATTCCATAGCTGCGTTATAATAATCTTTAAATGATTTCATTAGTCCAACATCTAAAGATTGAGTTTTGTGGCTAGTGTGTGGAGCTAATGCCGGTATGGTAACGCCATTTTCTTTTGCCATATCCAACCCCTCAATAGACAGATGATATTCATGATTGTCAAGAATTAATAACGATGGATTTTCTTTAGACGACGAACTGTGTTTAATGAAATGTTTCAAGGCGCTGACAAAAAGCTCCGTATTCATCCAGCCACTGGGAGTAGCCAAACCTAAAGTACCAGTTGGAGTTCTATTTATCATATGATGTTTAAAATGAGTTCGTGGAAAAATTACCACTTGTACCAATGATACAAGTTATAACTACCGTACCTTTTTCTCCACTAGTTACTTTTGATAAACATCGTATGCCTTTGGGGGCAAGGACTTCTTGAGATCTTTGCACAGTTGATGTACACGACTCATCCAAATTAAAAATCTTAGTCCCATCGGCAAATGTTGGATGTCTTTTTAAAGCATCATACCTATAAATTGCCAAAAAAATTTGTCACATTAGATTGGTTAAGAGCAGTTGCCCTTGCCAACCTACAGCGTTCTGGAAACCTTAGAGTAATCTGTGGATATCTACTGCGGAATGATCTTAACCATTCGACACTAGACATTTTAACTCGAACCAATGAATTCGGTATTTTAATCCTGTTGTAATTTGCCGTTTCATAGGCTAGTTTACGGCAATCAATACTTGTAAGGCCATAGAATGCATAAGCACATTGAAATAAATAATCACGTAAAGATATTTCTTGTTCTTCTGTAAAAACTTTATTCACCTTGTAATTTGGGGTAAGTTTAGCGTCTGACCCTAGTAGCTGTTGTTTAAAAAAATTGCGTTTTAATGTAGGATATGGAAGGCCTTTTCTTTTTGCAGCTTGTCTCAAACTTACACCTTACAGTTTACCTATCAGATAAGACCACAGTGAACCGGTTCATTGTGTACTGGTTCACTGTTAAATTTGAGTAAGACCTGATTTGTGAACAAAAAATAAAGTTTTTATAAAACAAAAATAAATTATTTCTTCACATACTTAGACTTTAACTTTAATAAAGACTTAATAGTGTAGCATGCGTAACATACGGAAATAAATAGAGATGCATCAGAAAACTATCGCTTGAAATACGTAGTATATTTTAGTTTACTTACCCTAAATCAAATAATCACTCACTGTATGGCTGATAATGTACCGATTGTACTAAATGCACTGGAAACATAAACGGTTGAAAACGCACACACCACATGCGTAGTCCCACCCTCCGACCGAGGAACCGGGAAGAATTTCAAATGATTCGCTGTGTACCTTGATTCACCGACAGTCTACCCTAGACGTGCAACTTTGTTTAGATGAGTGAGTATGCGATGATGCATATTGATGACATAAGAACCCAACATTTGGAGATGCCAGTCTTCCTATATCGGCTTCAAAAGTAATATTATTGAAGCGTTGCTTTACAATAGAAAGTGTTTTGGCATCATATTTTCTTAGTTCGTTTGCTATATGCGCGCAAACCCCGGAAAATCCACAAACACAAAGTTGTCGGAAATTGCAAAGAACTTCTCAAGCAAAAACCAATAAGTTCTTTTTTGTTCTTCTTCAGTCAAAAAATATCTTTTAGACTGTTGAATATAATGCAATGCTAGTTTTTAATTTTTTTTAAACTTTTCTTGTTGGATTTATCGGATTTTGCTATGTAAATACGAATTTATCGATTTTTGCTTTAATACCAAACATTAAAGATGTAGAAAACCAAATATTGACAACATTAATAATTTATTAAAAATAGATAAAGCAATATTAAAACATAATATTTTTAGTCGCAAACTCCTCTATAAAATCCTTATTTTACAAGGTACCGAAATGTACTAAATAGTCAAGTGATCCTCGTGTCGGTCGTCACATGCCTACCTTGCACTGACGAGAGCCAACAGCTCGAAACTGCAGTCTCCAAGTGGTGTGTGACGACTGGCACGAGAGCTCCTTTAAGTAGGATCAGTCTTTCGGCTGGTCTTTGTTGCAATCGAAGCATTAGCGTTTTGATGGTAATATGCAATTATTGCACTTAACGCGCCAAGCTTGTAACTTGTAATTCAGCGCTAGGCGGGGCACATAGCCCGGAGAGTAGCTGTTGGTTGCAGTCTGGTTACGATCCTTATAGTAAAATAAGCATTTTATAGAGGAGTTTGCGACTAAAAATATTATGTTTTGAACTAAAGCATTAATTGTTAACAAAAATTAATTCTCAATGTCAATCAATGTTATAATAAAAAAAATATAAACTATACTATAGCAAAATAAACTTTAAATTTCAAAACATCAGCAATAACAAAAACATTTTAAGCTAAAAACAGTATTAAAATAATAATTATTATATGTGAACAGCAAGTTCTTCTTCGCAATCAACTGACTCTTCTTCAAGTTCATCATTTCTTGCTTCTTTTTCAAAAAGTTGTTTGTCCCATTTCAACTCCTCATTACTTTTCCATTCTTTCCCAAACTGCTGCTGTAACAAGTGTTCAAGAGATATTTTTTTTCTTTGCTGGTAACCCTCTTTGTGATATTGATTTTTCAGTTAAATCTGTAAAACAAACATCCCTTGATTTTGGTTTTACTATTTTTGTACATTTTTCAGATCCACTTCGGAATCTGTAATATTGAAAACCAAAAAATGTTATGTTTTGGCCGTTTTTTTTTTCAAATCAATAACTTTCATATCTGAAATCTCCTTAATGTTTGTCAGTTTGTTTTCTAAGTTTTTTATATCAAAAAGTTTCCAACCGTTGGCATCAGCTTCTCCTAATTTTTTTTTACTTTGCCAAATTGTTTGCAGATTGCTTCATAATCTTCTTTAAAGTTAATGATGGCTGTTTTCTTAACTTTTTTGCAACCCGACCAAAAACTCTATCGGCAGGTAGGAAAAAATGCCCACGTACAGAAAACGTGAAAGAAATTTGTAGAACATTAGGTGGAGCTTTAAATTTTAACCAATAGTACAAGGTATGAATTACCTGAGAATTTCTATTTTGACCTCCGCAGCCATCATAAAATAATCTTAGCAATGAAATATTATTCAGATCCAGATTGTCTAAGTAATTTAGTAACGCAGAACCTATGTCCACAGATCCTCTGCAAGCTGATACTCTGCAAGCTTTATCTTCCGTCCAATGATAAAAAGTGGGGTATTTGACTTTACTATCAACACAGCAGAACACATACAGGCTGACTTGATGAGAATAAAAACCATCATTAATAGGTGTTTTCGGCAGAGGCTGGACTGGAGGTCAAAACAGAAAGTCACAGAATTGGGACGCGATTCTTACAGCAATTCGTAAAAGGCGTGTGCACTTTTCGTGTGCATATTTAGCTCTAATGCATGCTTTTTGTTTCCTTTCGTTTTTTTCTTTCTTCTTAAGGACTTTCAGTCTCATACATTGGGCACAATAGTCGAAGCTGGACTAGTAAACTCAATGTTATATTCGTTTACTAGTATTTTTCTGAACATTTCAAATTTTACTTGAAATTCAATGGCACTTTCTTGCTGATAAAGGTTAAACAACTTTCTTTCACTTATTTCTTTGGGGATTACACCTTCGAAAGAAAATTTTGCAATATGGTTAACACGGTCTTTACGTATGTTTAGAGCCGTTAAAGACAAGGACTGGCACATCTGATAGATACTTTTTTTTCTTTGTAACACGTTTCGGTAAAAAATAATGAACTCTAAAAGTTCGCTTCTTAGGATTATGGTTAATAGATCTACGGCGCTCTGGAGCCATAACAGAGATATAATGACATAGTTTCCTGTCCTGTTCTATTTTATCATTTGTCTGATAAAACTGTGCACGAACTGCTTTGATGTCGCTAAAAGTAATTTTCGAACACAAAAAGTGGGACTTATGGCTACAAACTTTTTTTAAATTCTTAAAATCCGGATCGGAGTCTTGGTACCTGCGAAAACCGCGAAATCAAATACCTAACCTGTTATTCTATTATTTTATACCTTACCTCTGTAGTTTAGGTATTCCCCTTTTGCTGATATTTTTCTGTCTTTTTCGAGAACCTTGACTACAATGCTTAACAGTTCATTACATTCACCTTCCATAGTTACATAAAAAATAGGAAGAACACCAGTTTTTAACACGTAAAGTTGGTTGTTTACTTGAATTTTATACGTATTTTATTTCATCGTAGTGTTTGATTAAACTTTGTGCATTCATTAAAAATATTTCATCATTTTCTGATTACTATTTGCCGACTTTAATGGTTCTTTTTTCTATGGCTTGTTTTCTTTGCAATACAGGGCAGGACTGGTCATAAATGTAATGATTAAAATCTAAGTTTAAATCCGGATTATTAGTATTAGCATCTAAACAGTTTCTACATGTAAATTTATTACACTTGCAATCTTCACTTTTATGAGGACCAGTATAAGACAAACACTTCTCTTCAACTTTACAAACCCCAGCCATATGGTTAAAACCCCCACATCTAAAACAACGCGTTACCCTCACATGTTCAAACACTGGACAATTACACCATCCAATACTTAGTTTGTTCTTCCCCATAATTTTGTTAAATGTTGTTGGATCACATTCCACGATTGCCATGAACAAGGTTTTCATCTTTTTCACTAATTTAACTTCCAATTCTATCTTATCATGAATCAAAAAGACATTTTGCTTTAGGATCATCTGCTTAAGCTCCTCCAATTTTAACTCGTCCTCAATACCGATTCTGGATTCTTTCGATTTGGTATTTTTATATTATACTCAGTTAATTTCTGTTCAGCTTCTTTTTTTAACTTTTCCGCGTCCTCTTCAGATCTGCACTCAATAACAATTCCTCCTTCTGTTGCATTTCTAACATTTTTTATTCTTACTTCTAACTCAGATGGACTGATAGCTTTCTGAATATCTTCTTTAGTTTATATACTTTCCTGTTGGTTCTTCGGTTTAATCACTATCACCTCCTGTGCTGCTGCTGCATAGGTTTTTTGTACAGGTTTTGTCTCGCTCTTATTTTGTGTTTCAATGAAATTCTTTATACGATTTTGACAGATGTTAATATTTTTAAGTTCGTCTACTACATTGCTTTTTAAATAAACACAATTCTGTAACTTCTTTATTTCTTCGGAAACAACTTCTTGTATCTTATTTGTGAAATTTTCATATATTTTATTCATTTCTTCTAATATATTTATTTGCATAGCATTCAGATTATCCACTTTTTTAATAGTATCGCAGTTATCACAAATGTATTTTAGTATTCTTTTCCCAGCTAATTGCATAACTCTGACTTCTGTACTGCCAATTCAAGAACAAGCTTGACACAATGTCGAAGAACAATTGTCGCATTTTATTTTTTTGTTAAGTTCCTCCCCTAATAAAATCTTTTTACATTTGGCACAAGCCATTTTCACTACTAGAGTGGGCTGTGATGGCCCTGTATATCTAGCTAATCCAATTTGCTTGCTTGTTTATGACTTAACAGCTTAGGTACTTTGTTAAATTGTGAAAAGGTCGCAACACATGTTTCCACTTAAGCAGTTTGTAGGGTCTTCAACCTTTTACCTAACTTTGGTCTCTGCTTTAAAACACAAACACAGCCACTTACTTGGATATCTCTAGTAATGTTAAATAGAAAATATTACATCAAATACAATTTAGCTCTTTTATTGGGATGCAATATTTTATGCAGATTTTCTGAAACTACACTTTACACGAGTTTCATCAATTTTCACGATGATTTAACCCAATTTTTCCCGTATTAACGGAAGCGTTATATCTCCACATAACCGCTCTCGACCGCGTACACAGATTAAAAAAAAAAGAAAAAAGAAAAAAAACACAAACCAAACTCATGTCACCAACGATATAGACAATTATGAAATTAGTATAAGGGGCTATAATATTGAAAGGGTAAATTCTGAAAGTAGGCATACCGGAGGAGTAGTTTTTTATATTAGTTCAGATATTCAGTATTCTGTTTGTTTTCAACATGTAATTAATATAAATTTGTGGTTTTTGGTTATTAAATTTAAAGTTAATAAGGAGTATATTTCTGTCGCTGGCTTATATCATTCACCAAATCAATCACATATTGTTTTTCTAGATTTCTTAGAAAATTGGTTAGAGAATGATCTAATAAGTATTAATCATAGTTTTTTAATGATTGGCGATTTCAATATTAACTGGAAATTAAATTCAACATATTCGACAAAATTGAAAATTATTTCGCAGGACTGTGGATTAAAGCAGTTAGTAACTACTGATACGCATACATACAAAGGCGGTGCATCAATTATTGATTTAGTTTTTTCGAATGATGAAAGCACTGAAGCATAGTATTAAATGAACCAAATATATCATAGTTGTATTAAAATCAATTTTCTGAGAAATCAACAAGACAAAAAATCGTTCTAAGGAATAAGTTAGATGATCTAAATCAGTTCCATGATGATATTGTTGAATTTTTAAATACTTTTAATTATAACAATGAAGATTTAAATGATAAATATAACTGTTTTTTGGAGGGGATGAGAAATATTGTTGACAATCTTATGCCAAAAAGAGAAATTGTGCTTCATAGTAAATATAATGGGTGGTTTAATGACAGGGTTTTAGATGCATTAAAACGGCGAGATCAATCCTACAAATAATATATAAATTAACGAATAACCAAAACGAATGGGAAAGGTATAAACGAGACAGGAATGAGGTTACTAGTGTAATTAAGACTGAAAAATGCAGGTATTTCCAAGGAAAAATTGATTCTTGTCAGGGTAATTCAATAGAGATGTGGAAATCTTTAAAAAACATAATAGGACAAAAGACTAGAGGTAATATTGATGTTGTTGATTTTAATGGTGAATTATTACATAATCTAAATGAAATAGTAGAAAAAATTAATGAGGGAGATATTTCATTAACCGGTTACAACTTAAATTGTGTGGAGAGATTGTCGAAATAGTTAATGAAATTAAATATCTGGGGATCATAATTAACAATGATTTGAAACTTAACATTGACTATATTTGTAAAAAAGTTGCAAAAAAATTGGAGTTCTCTGTGTATATATATGTATATATATATATGTTATATAGTATTTGAGCCACTGTATATAAGACGATACGTGACTTTTGCTTCATTTCAGATTATCATATAATATCATATTTCAGCTACGTGCAGATAACAAATTCCCGCTATCATTTATCGCTTACAAAGTATCACATTATATTTTAACTTCTCACGATTATGCTGAATCGCTTGCTTGCTTTTCTTTGTTCATCATTTAGATGACACTGCATCTAAATGTCATAAATAGAACCACGAGACATTTCTGTAACCAGTTATCATACTCACTTCAAATTAAATACTTACATTTTATTACTGTATTATTTCTAAGAGTCAACGTTGGCTCTACAAATAAATAAAATTGTTTTTAAAAACTTAGCTACGAAACGCGAGCTATAACATTGGCGCAGTCGGTAGGATACGTTAAACATCCCTGGAACAAGAAGCCTAACTTGTAGTGAAACGTTCGAGAACAAGGAGAACATCTCAACAAGGGTGCCTAACTAGTGCGAGTGATCTACAAGAACAAGGAGACCTTCCTCACCAGTGGTGGCGGATCCCAATCCCTCGACGGAGGAAAGAACCTACCTATGAAGATATTTACGTAAGTCATTTTTAAGAATCATCACGTTTTATTACTGCTATTTTTATTTTTCACATTTCGCAATTTATTTAAGTGTATTATACTGCTAATACATCCAACGAAAACGAAACAGTTCTGCTATCAATTTTATCCTTATTATTCCCCAAACGACATAATTAGTTTTATTTCATACGTACTATACTGTTAATACGTAATCGTCTGTATTATACAGCTAATACACTCATCGAATTCCATTTTATTTTAAAGCGACATCGAAGCGTATTATACTGCTAATACGTACTTGTGTGTATTATACAGCTAATACACAAACAGACAAGAAAATCTTTCAAATTTAACTTCAATAGTTTGTAACTAAAAGCAACAAAATGTCAGAACAAGAAGCCACCTTTCAAATCGAAGAACAAATTGAGGCTTATAAACTTTCAGAGATATTCTCGATAATACCTGAGTTCGATGGAAACCCCATCAACCTACAAACGTTTTTAAATTCTTGTACATATGCTCAAGGAATGGCAATTAATGACCAGTTGTTATTATTGACTATTCATATCAAAAATAAATTGCGTGGCAAAGCTGCCGAATTGATAAATTCTAGAAATCCGGCTACATATGCAGAAATAAAATCCTTATTAGAAGCGCACTTCGGAGATTCTAGAGACCTAACGTCTCTAATCACTGACCTACAACGCATCCATCAATTACCTAACGAATCTGCGTTAACCTTTGTATCACGGTTGCAAACGCACAATGCGAAAATGCATGCCGCAATCCAAAAACAAGCTTTGTCCAAAGAACAGAAGAAATCACAATCTGATTTAGTCGAAACTATGACGCTAAATAATTTATTAACAGGATTAGAACCAAATTTAGGCAAAATTATACGCGCTGGCAATCCACAAAATATGTTGGAAGCTATTAATCGAATTAAAAGAGAATTACAACTCTCTTATTTTGAGTCACAAAAATTCTCAAGAAATAACCAAGCTAAAAACCTAATTCCTCCCCAACAAAAGAGACCAATTTCAACTTTCCAACAGAAAATGTGTTCATTTTGCAATCGCATTGGGCATACTGTAAGTGAATGCCGTACTAGGCAACAACAACAATTTATGCCATTAACGTCCCAAAACTTTCAAAGACCAAACTTCCAAAGAAATTCAAACTTCCAAAATTTTTCGCAAAATAATCAATTTACTCACAGGCAATTCCCACAAAATAATCAATCTAATCTTCCACAGCAAAATAGGCCTTCAGCCATCAGACCAAACCCGAATTTCAATCAGCAGAGACCATCTGCAATCCAACCAAATCCAAACTTTAATCGTTACGATCAACAAAAGGCCCATCATTTGAACTATGAACCTTATGATAGTTACATTGATAATTCCAATCAATATGAGACCTACTCTACCGATTACTCCCCAAATTACCAACTTCAACAAGACAATTGTGAAAATTATAATTTCGAAACCAATCAAAGTTTCCCAGAGAACTATAATTCTCAGTCTGAACAGTATGAGGATTATACCGCTAATCTTCAGGATTTTTACCAAGGTTCCAACCAATTAACTCATCCTCCCAACCAGGAATCCGAACCAATTGCAGAATTGGAAACTCAGATCCAAACGATGACTCTAAAAGACAGTTTCAACTCATACCTGAATTTCCCGGAACACAAATTCATGTAAATATTCTTTCGCATGCATTGCTAACTGTCAACTCAAAAAATCTCTATTACATGAAAGACATAACCGGTAAATTTAAAATTTTGCTAGACACAGGCGCCGGTATTTCAGTTTTTAAACCTAGGACAGCTGAAAACTACAGACGCCGATCCCCTGAAAATGTGATTGTTCAAGGTATAACGAACGAAAAGATTAATATTAATGAATCTGTTCTCATACCATTTACCACAAGTGATCCTCATAAAGTTTATATTCACGATCTAGACATAGACTTTGACGGACTTTTAGGCGCGGACTTTTTCGAACATTACGAATGCAGGATAGATTTTAAAAATAAACAATTAGTGACGAATTTTAAAACCGTACCGATACTCAAAGTTACTGATATTTTACCATCGCAACCAAGCGTAACCCGCGGTTTAAACACCATAAAAAATCGAAACTTAATTTCCATTGAACCGCGCACGGAAAAAATATTCAAATTAAAATGTGACCTACGAAATACCGAGGCTATACTGGTAGCCCAAGAAAACGAAAAGGTACGCTTACCCAACGCTATCGTCAAAATAGACAACAACGGAGAATTTTTAACATCTGTAATAAACGCAAACGCTATTCCAAAAACTGTAGATTTGTCAAACCTTAAACTCGAACCAATAGAAAAATTTAGGGCAATCTTTAATTTAAATTGTCAAAACTCAGACTACCAACAACAAATAGACAGGAATTTCGAAATTAAAAATCAATTACGCTTAGAACATTTGAACGAAGAAGAAACCGATTTAATAACACAACTTTGTCTAAATTTTTCGGACATATTCTATCTAGAAGGAGATAACTTGTCATTCACAAACGAAATTAAACATTCTATTGACACCAACAATGCCAAACCGATATTCACAAAATCTTATCGTTACCCCCAAATTCATAAGCAAGAAGTAAAGTCACAGGTTTCAAAAATGTTAGCCCAAGGCATAATCCAGCCTTCGATTTCTCCCTGGTCCTCCCCAGTTTGGGTAGTCCCAAAAAAACTTGACGCCTCTGGCAAACAAAAATGGCGAGTTGTAGTCGACTACAGAAAACTTAACGAACTGACTATTGACGACAAATATCCCCTTCCGAACATATCTGACCTTCTTGACCAACTAGGAAAATGCCAATACTTCACAACCCTAGATTTGGCCTCTGGGTTTCACCAGATAGAAATTAATCCCGAAGACGTCCAAAAAACTGCCTTCTCTGTAGAGAATGGCCACTATGAATTTCTTCGCATGCCATTCGGTCTTAAAAACGCCCCATCCACTTTCCAAAGGGTTATGGACAATATCCTACTAGGTATCCAAAACGAACGTTGCCTCGTCTATATGGACGACATCATCATTTATTCCCCAAATATTCCAACGCTTAAGGAAAGCTAACCTTAAAATACAGCCCGACAAGTGTGAGTTTCTTAGGAAAGAAGTTGCCTACCTAGGACACCTCATCACCAAGGACGGTGTAAAGCCAAACCCTGCTAAGGTTGAAGCAATCCTAAACTTTCCTCAACCCAAAAACCAAAAGGAAATTAAATCTTTCCTGGGTTTAGCAGGCTATTATAGACGTTTTATCCCCAATTTCTCTAAAATATCAAAGCCTCTGACCAAATTACTACAAAAAGACATACCCTTTAATTTCGACAATGATTGTACGAATTCATTCAAAAACTTAAAACAAACCTTGACAACAAATCCGATACTAATTTACCCGAACTTCGACGAGCCTTTCCTATTAACCACAGACGCGAGTGCATTCGCCATTGGTTCCGTGCTTTCGCAGGGCCCCATTGGTAAAGATTTACCTATCGCTTATGCCTCCCGAGTTTTATGCAATGCCGAAACTAAGTACTCCACGATAGAAAGAGAGCTCTTAGCTATCGTGTGGTCAGTAAAGTATTTTAGACCATACCTGTTTGGCGGAAACTTTAAACTAATCACCGATCACAGACCACTTACCTGGTTATTTTCGATAAAGGACCCGGGTAGCAGATTAGCCCGTTGGCGCCTCAAACTTGAAGAGTATGACTACGAGGTCATATACAAACCCGGCAAAATAAACAAAAACGCAGACGCCTTGTCCAGAATCAAAATAAACCACTTTAGCGATTGTTCCAAATTCTATTCTAAAATTTTAGCAGCTAACGAAAACACAGACGATGACGAAAGCCTAAATGACGAAAACGAAATAACTAACGAACATATCGCTCAGGAATTTAACACATTCTCTAGACTATACAAGACAAAATCCCTAATAGATTACTCGAAAATCGAAATTACAAACAATTATTAGATCGAGAAAATAAAAACATAATTACGTTCTTTCGGCAAAATAACTTAACAGATCTCCATCACCAAATTATAGAAGATATTTTCGAAGAAAATCCCGAATTCGACAACAGTACAATCAATATTGTCTCTAGTAAATCAACCCGACATAGAAATTATTATATCATCGCTGTACCTTTCGACCCCGAATCTGTAATAGAACACTTGTTTTTAACGTTATATAAAAATCAAAATAAACTAGATCTTTCCAAGACCTACTATGTCGAAAATAATCTGGACCTCCCAATACTCGAAATTCTCTCATTCATTTTTGCAGACAAGGACCTAAAATTAATCATTTGTCAAAATCTAGTGCATTGCCCCGACGAAGACCAACGCCCGATAATCCTCGATCAAAATCACACCGGAAAAAATAATTTGCACCGCGTAATAAACGAGACAATACGCAGAATCAAAAACAAGTATAATTGGCAAGGGTTAACGAAAGATGTCGAAAATTTTATCAAAAACTGCGAAACATGTCAAAAAACGAAAGTTTGTCGAAAAAATTTAAGTAGTCCACTAGTAATTACAGAAACACCAAAGACACCGTTCGAAAGAATTAACATTGACTTATTTGAATTCCCTACGCGCAATTATGCATTGACTATTCGCGATGAATTGACTAAATTTACACAAGCTTACGCAGTCCCCGTTAAATCCGCCAAATCTGTAGTAAATACGCTACTGCTTTATTTTCAACATTATGGTACTCCATTAAGAATACATTGCGACTATGGAGGAGAATTCGATAACAATTTATTAAGAGATTTGTGTAGATTATATAATATAAAATTAACTTTTTCAAGTGTAGGACATCCCCAGTCAAATGGTTCAATTGAACGATTTCACGCCACCTTGGCCGAAATGATTAGAGCTAACAAAACGGAAAACCCGAATGAACACCCATTTACCATTTTGCCATATGCAGTAATCTGTTATAATAACTCTGTAAATAAAACTCACGGATTTACCCCATACGAATTAGTTTTTGGTCATACATCTGTTCGTCCACCGGAAACGTTATACAATCAAAAAGAGTTAATCACTAAATATGTCCGAGATTTAAACAATCGCATTTCCCACTATTATAAAATAGCTCGAAGTCGAACTGAAACTCAAAAACAAAAAGCCAAAGTTCGGTTTGATAAAAACGTGCCCGAAAATCGCCCCACATATAATGTTGGCGACAAAGTATATGTTAAGGAATCTCAAATAAAGAACAAATTACAAGATAAATTCAACGGTCCGTTCGAAATTAAGGAAATTTTTCAAAATTCCGCTACGCTACTAAATCTCGAAACGAACCAAATAACCAAAGTAAACTTTGACCGAATGAAACCATACACTGCAAATTAAATTTATTTTCAGGTTTCTGCTGCTGCTTGGATCAGCACTTGCCCAGTATAAAATAACATCGATCAACAACACGATCGGAGTGTACTACCACCGAGACACAGACATAGTAATTTCTAACGAGAAATGGACTCTACTTGTACATAAAAATATATCGACTCTTAAAACAGCATTTGACAAAAATGACAAAATCTTACAAACCCTCTACAACACACTCGACCCAACATACCATTACATGAATGTCTTTTTCGGCGATGTAAAAACGCATCTCAGTAACTCAAATCTCTCAATCGATACAATCAAAATTTAACGAAGTTTACCTTGACACAAAAAGATACAGGCGAGGAATACTAAACGGCATCGGAACGATTTTCAAATCGATAACTGGAAATCTAGACGCAGAAGATGGTCAGTACTATTCTGATTGCATCAACAAGCTAAATAATGACGAACGCCAACTCGAAAATTTAATCAAAAATCAAATATCTGTCACGACTTCAGTCATCAAAAATTTTAATTCAACTATTCAAAAACTACAAATCGACGAAGAAACTTTCAATAAGGATATCAAAGAAATCGAAACCTCAATTCTAGATATGACTAAGGATATCGAAAATATCCACACAAAATTAAGATTTTTAGAAATTTGCGAACAACTCATGGCAAGTTATTTATTCATTGAAGACAATTTAAACGATATTTTGAATGCCATAACATTCGCTAGACTAAAAATTATACATTCGTCAATAATAACTCCTGACCATTTAGTAACAGCATTACAAGAGATTTCTCAGAGTTTACAAAGAAACAATTTGCCTCTACCTATTAAATTATCAGCAGTCGCTCAGTATTTAGACATTATTGAGTTACAAGCTTTTCATGTAGATTCTAACTCAGTATTCGTTCTAAAAATACCTCTTGTCGAACCTCAAAATTACAATACCTTCCGCCTATACCCGATCCCAATTCTTGATAACAGAACTGGCCTTCTGCACATTCTATCTATTTCACAAAAGTTTGTCGCGAGAGACGATGATTCTTTGATTTACATACCAATTTCAAATTTAAATGAATGCAAACCACTATACTTTGGAACGAAACTATGCTCAAACCTGTTTGCATACCCTATCGATCAAAATGCCATATGTGAAGCCAGAATCCTGAAACAATTGACTAAACTCCCCGAAAATTGCCAGACATCCTTCATCATTGGTCAAGGATACAACGTTCAAGAACTTGAAGACAACACATGGTTAATAATAAACTCCGAACCACTCCACATCACCATCAATTGCCCAAAAAGAGATTCAATAACAGAATTAATCAACAAAAATTCAATCGTCAAACTACAACCCGGATGTTACGCCTTTGTCGGAATCACCAGAATACAAGCTAGTGTCAAAGACTTTTCAGACATTAAAGACAATTCTCATCCCATCCAAATTCCCTATGAGTGCTGCAATCAAATGCCCGACAAAATTAAATTACCAAAATTAAAACCTCTCAAGTTAAACAATCTAAACGTAGAAGATTTGGACATTGCCAAAACCAAATTGGAACAATATTCAAAGGACCTGGATGATCTTATAAACGAACCATTTGTGAACAAACATGTATCTTGGTTCACGTATTTTACAATCACATTCGTTGTTTCCCTAATTCTACTTTACATATTCTGTAAGTGTAGGAAAAGACGACGTGGAATGCTGAAAATCCAACACTCTTCAGATGACGCCCCTTCACCCTCTCCAGGACGAAGCAAACCATTTATGAAACTTCCCGGTTTCATCCCTCCAAGAAAGCGACCCGTTATCAGACCCCAAGAAGGAGATGACATCGAGTTAACATAGACTTTCACTTGTGATTTATCATTCGCATTATTAACTTAACCTTTGTATATTTTTACCTTTATCTTTATTATTTTGTATTGTATTCACTCACTATTTTATTATCTTTTCAATTTCAAAAGTTCCTGTATAACAGCAACTTTTTCATTAAGGGGGAAGTTGTTATATAGTATTTGAGCCACTGTATACAAGACGATACGTGACTTTTGCTTCATTTCAGATTATCATATAATATCATATTTCAGCTACGTGCAGATAACAAATTCCCGCTATCATTTATCGCTTACAAAGTATCACATTATATTATATTACATTTTAACTTCTCACGATTATGCTGAATCGCTTGCTTGCTTTTCTTTGTTCATCATTTAGATGACACTGCATCTAAATGTCATAAATAGAACCACGAGACATTTCTGTAACCAGTTATCATACTCACTTCAAATTAAATACTTACATTTTATTACTGTATTATTTCTAAGAGTCAACGTTGACTCTCTACAAATAAATAAAATTGTTTTTAAAAACTTAGCTACAAAACGCGAGCTATAACATATATATATATATCTTCATGGAATCTTTTCCCCCGTCGAGTCTACTACATATACATATACATATATATATATATATATATATATAGTTTTAAATGCTAATATTATGTTAAGGATGGTCCGGATTTTTTGGTAAGAAATAGCAAAGTGCTGAAATAAAGGTTTATTATTATCATTATTATTAAAATATAAATAAACCGTTATAATTCTTTATTTCTAGAGACGAGGTTTTTACAATAAATAGTCATATTACAGAGAACTTTTTCAAATGTCAACCAATATTAATTTTTCTACCTGATAATAGATGACAGTGTTATTGTATAAAAATGGATTTATCTGCTTTTGATCCCGATATTGGATTTATCTGGTTTTGTTCGAAACGGTCAACTTTAACATTAGATTTATATGGAATTTGTCGGGTTTTGCTTACCGAAGGTTATAAGGTTTGTAGAGCTTGGTCTAATATACATGAAATCATTACAAACTCAAAATTGACCTTTTGTGGATTTATCGGGGTTTGCGCGCGGGCGCCTCATATGATGACCATATATATAACAGGACACGTGACCGCAAAATATAAACAACCAACTATACACGATGGTATTGAACTAAACAGAACCTAAATTCATTGACGTTCTAGTTAATGGTAAAATATTACAAAAAATGTATGATAATTTTGTATTAGTATATTCACTTATTCTTCAAATTTAAGAATAATTTTTTAATCTTAAAAACAAATTTAATGGGATGCGTTTTATGTGAATGAAATTTTTTTTTGCAAGAAATGAATTATTACACTTAATTCAAAATAATCTTTATTTCCACAGACAATATGAATCGAACAATTCACAGTGAATAAAAGAAATTACGTAATAAAAACTTTTGTTACATGAGATTTAAATTAGAAGATGAATGAATACATTTTAATGCGAAATGCCAAGAAATTACAATAAATGTTCAAAATGGTTGCCTTGAGTTTCTAAACGCACATGGACTCTTCGTTTCATATTTTCGAATACGTTCTGTAACTGATCAACAGTAATATTGCGGATTTCTCGTTCTGTTGCCTCTTGTAATTCGTCAATAATATGTAATCTATGTTTAAAACAGTGTTCTTTATGTCTCCAAATAAGAAATAATCACAGGGCGTTAAATCTGGAGACCGTGCAGGCCATAGTCCCTGGCTGACTATTCGGTCATTGCAAAATTCCCGTAAAAATTCAATTGAAGCTCTTGCTGTATGGGCAATAGCGCCGTCTTGCTGGAAATAGCCATGTTGCAGTTCATCATCATTCATCTGCGCCAGAAAGTGCTTTAAAATTAAAGTTTGATATTTTTGGGCATTAATTGTTTCACGAAAAAATATGGGGCCTATAATTCGCCTTCTGGATATTGCCACCCATACACCAATTTTTAAGAGGTGTAAACTTATTTCTACGTAAGTGTGAGGGTTTTATGTAGCCCATGTCCTGTAGTTCTGACTCTTGACATAACCCGTTAAGTGGAACCACGCTTCATCAGTAAAATAGGTTAAATCCAATACATCGTTATTTAAATTTTCGTTGTACCAACGACAAATCGATTTTCAAAATCAGGGGGTAATAATTTTTGAACAACGGTTATCTTGTATGGATGCAAATGAAGTTTTCTGAGTGCTTTATGGGTTGTTAAAAATGAAAGACTTAAAAAAAATCGTTTATTTATCGTTTCTATTAGGACATCTTAAGAAAACCGATTCCCAGTTTTATATATTTTTTATTTGCATTCAGGTTCTGTACTATTATAATTTTGGACTGTAAAATGGCAATCTGGTTCTTTGCGGATACGAAATGATATAGAAATGATTATTGAAAAAAATAATAATGATAAAAAAATGATTTTAATTATTCACGAATGTTCGCCTACCTTTACTGATGATGTTCAGCTCTTGAAGGGACGTCCCTGGGATCCAGTGTTGAATATAAGATAAACCAAATTTTGTAGTAGAAAATGCGGTAACAATTACACACGTGATATCTGCGAGCGGTTTTCACCGTCACTTTCGTACGAACGTATGGTTCAGCAGGCGAACATAAAAATACCGCGGTAAAAAATATAAGTAAAAAAGTAAAAAAAAAAGAAATAATTGATATTCAAACCCTACCTAGATTTGTTTCATTTATATACAAGGAAAATAATAATTTTTGGAATTTTACCAAAAGTATCTTAACAGGTTTTATATATAAACAAGATTTTTACTAGGTATCGTTTTACTTGTTGATAACAATTTTTACTAAAGAAATTCATATTTAAAATTTTCATTCAAGAAACTAAATTTATATTGTATGTAATGTATTCAGGTTAAACAATTGAGTGTAAAATACCTGCCTGTTTGAGCGGACAACTTTGGTATAGACTTTGTAGGGCTTTGATTAATGCCTTCTCGAATGTCGTTCATAACCAATTCAGTAAAAACGGTTGGCCTACCAGTGAATTTTCTCTTGCAAGGGCAGTGTTTCTTTGCAAAAGGATCAATGACTACATATTTACGATTTGAAAATGTGTCATATGGAATATTTACGTTAGAAAATTTTTCTAAAAATTGTTCGATGCATGATTGCAATGAATATTGTCCATAATAATGGCTCTTTGTCTTTCAGTATCTTTTGTACCAATTCTATATATATTATCAATATCGCTATTTTTAAGTGTATTTCTAATTTGTGATTAAGAACTGTTAGTACTTGTGATGTAATATCTGCTTCTGCTTCTTCTTCTTTAATGCCAAATATAACTATACTATTTTTCTTTGCTCCTCTTTGGGTGACCTGTAATTTATTTTTAATTGACTAGTCTTCTTCTTCTAGTATATCGACTCTCTGATTTAATTGAGCTATATTTTCGGTGTGATTTGCTAACTCGCTTTTTAAGTCTTTTACGTATTTTCTTATTTTAAAAATTTCCACACTTATTTCATTCGATCCGCCCATAATAAATTCAGCTCAAGCTAAATTTATATCAATTTATTTTTTTGCTTTAAACATTCTCTAAGAGCACTTAGAAACATATGTTGGCAGGTCCTGTCCCTTTAATACATTCTTTGCCTAAGTTGGGTATTTTTTTCACATTTTAGAAACTATCACAGCATTTTAAATATACACAACTTATGTTCCAATTACTAACTGCCAATTTTTAGTTGTTTATATACCTTGGATTTTTACCAAATTTCACTATTTTATATAATTTCTTAAAAATTTTACCAAATATAATACAAATTTTAACTGGAGCGACGCTACACTCAACCGCACTGTTTGAACTTCTATATGTGTAATATTCACAGATATATTTATTAAGATGCCTGCAATATTTTGTTTGGTATGATCATTCTCCCGCTCGCCACATTCCTCCGTTTCTTGTACGTCTGTGTCACTATGGATGACACCAAATGGCAATGTTGGCATATTCGATTCGAAACTATTGCAGTTGCTTGTTGCAGAAACTGCAATAGCTCAAGGCGACTACCATTTGGGCACATATGTCATCGGTGGATGCTCCAGAAGCCTCACTTTTTGTAATATTTTGCGCTTCCGCCAAATATTGCGTTCTGATGGTATGAATTTTTTTTATATCAACTACAGTTAAGTTTGTCAACTTCTCCTTGTTAAATATGGTGGTTATTTCTTCTAGAGCTTCGTTTCTTACGTTTCTATTACTCCTCATATAGTTGAATCAACATACTTTGCCTTCCTAGGCCGATCAAAACTATTTCTGAAAAACAATTTTTGTTTAAGGTTTCTCCATGTGATTAAGCAACAATATCTAAAAATGAAATTTACGCTTTCTTACAAGACATTTTCACTTCTGTACTGCTTCAAAATAACAGTGAAATTCAACACTGCAGTTTTATCGTCTATAGCCTCTATTGTAATGGTGCAAAATAACTGTACATGTTAATTCGTAACAAGTATGAGCTTATCGTTCCACTTAACAGTTATCCCTTTTAAAATTCAAGGCACAGAGCTATCTAGTTCCAGCAGCACAGTACACGACATACAGTTTCGCGATACGCAGGCGCTGGGTCTTAAAAGTGCTCATATAAGTAAAATACTCGTACGTATTACGATTATGTGACTATCGTTGTGGTATGGGTTTCGCGCTGATATTATGTTTGCGGAAGGCATATACCTATTATAGTTTGTATAGGAGCTTATGGAAAATTCGTTACATGGTGTAAGTTTGCGTTTAAAAATTATCGTTTTATGAATACCTCCATGTATACACATATTATTCAACTTTATTTTAGTAAATATAATACATTTAGAAATAATAGAAAATGCTTTCAAATAAAAATCTTTTATTAGTCGGGAAGCAATATATAATATAATAAATAAAAAAAAATACATGAAAATATTCCTACAATTATTCCTTAGTTTACATTCTTTGGTTAAAAAGGAACGTGTAAGCTTTAAAAATACGGATTTAAAAATAAATAAATAGGAAATAAATAAAAATTAATAACGAAAAAATCTGATAACGAAAACAAATAATAATTCTAATATACCTAGCAGTTATTCTATAAATTTATTATCTAAAAACAGCAATTTAGTCGCGTGCGTCGTTCATACTTAAATTAGACTACATATAACCATATTCTCGCCACCAATCTAAGGGATCTTTATCTCTCTCTAAAACATCATCCTCCATGTAGTGTTGAAGTTCTATAAGAGCCTTGGCGTTTGAAGTTTTAGTAGTTTTGGTACGACCTTTTACAACTTTGTCCAGTGACGACCATACGGACAGTTCATCTTCCGCTTGTTTTGATTTTTTTGGGTCGGCGGCCTGTTCAACGTCAACGGCTCTTGACTTTTCTTCATCTTTAGAGGAAATTAGGGTGGTTAAAGCGCTCAGTAAACAGCAATTGCTGAACCTTTTTTAGCATTTAGTCGCGTGCGTCGTTCATTTAATATGTTGCCGGCTTTTGAAAAAATTTGCTCACATGGGACAGTAGTTGCTAATGCGAAATATCTTTGTCTTGCCAATACACTTAAATTAGGGTACATATTGATGGGGCCTATACCCTATCGGCGTGTGCGTCTAATTATCAATTAAATAATTTAATAAGTGGACTGTATAAATAATTATGGGTAAATATGAGTAATAAAAGAACCGAAAACTTACCTGGCTGGAACCGGTGATTTCTTTCCTACACAAGGGAGAGGGAGGAAGGGACCGTAGGAATTTTTCGACACTAACCCTTTAAGGTGCAAAATTATTTAGCGGAAGTTTCGCAAATTTTTGTTTATAACTCGACTCAAGTATAAGGACTTATGGTCCTACAAGCAAATTTAAACCAAATTACGTCATATATTTTTCAACCGTTTTACCAGTGATACCACTATGATAAAATGCTTCAATATATCTGTAAGAATTTTATTATATTTATTTTTATTTTATTATTAGATATATAACATGTAACAGTATGAAAAGGAATAAAACAGTCCAAGCATAAAGCAACTCGACAGTCCGAACACTCCATTGATGTACGGGTTTGCTTCCCGCGTTTGCTACATTGTGCGCAGCGTCTCGAAGTTGTTCTTCTCACTAGATGACCTACATTTTGAAAAGGCCCTTGAGTAACTAATGGAGGGCCAGGTCTCTTTCTCCCACAGAAATTTTCAATTAGTTGATCGGCTAGTTTTGACCGAAATTCCAAGTGACTTACCGGTTTTTTCCTTGAATCCTTTTTCTTTAGTATCTCTCTATATAGAATATAGGCATTCACAATACTAGCATCTATCAAAAAATAGAAAATCTTCAGCCACCATCGACGACTCTTCCAAGCAATGTTGTATGAGGCCATCTTCTGATCAAACCGATCTACACCCCCCATATATTTATTATAGTCAACAATGGAGCTTGGGCAAACCACTTCTTTCCTGTCACCTTCCTTGTTTCTTCGTAGAACATGTCCCGTTTCTCCGGCATTGCGAATGTTGCTGCACATGGTAACAGATTTTTTCCCGCGGTCTTTTCATTTGGCAACAGAAATTTCTCCACAAACTGCCACGTCATATTCCCCCATTTTCATCAGTTTGTCTTTCTTCAGTTGATCTGCGGGGAAATATTTTCTGTTTTGTTTTAGTGTGCCACAACCAAACAATCCCCGATCAGATAACTTCTTCATCAAAGGAATTGTAGTGGAAAAGTTATCAAAATAGAGACAATATCCCTTATTTTGGAGGGCTTCTGATAATTCGAGGACCACTCTTTCCCCCAAAGTCCGATTGGTTTTAGGACCTTTTCCCTGATAAACGTCGAATGCCTTTATATATCCGGTCTCAGCACATCCCATGGCCCAAATCTTGATGCCCCGTTTTATTGGCTTCTTTGGCATGTATTGTTTCAGCGAGGTTCGGCCTTTGAAAGCAATCATACTCTCATCTATTGCAACATTGCGACTGGGCGTAAATGTATTGTCAAACACTTCCTTCAAATGAGTGAGTAATGGCCTAATTTTATATAATTTGTCATAATTTACCTCTCCACGCGCTGGCATTTGTGAATTATCACTGACGTGAAGGTATGTATCTCAGGATTTTTAAAAACCTTTTTACTGAAAAAATGTTGGAAATTCTGGAGCTGAAAAAATTTGGATTTCTTGACCAGTAGCTTTTCAGGGAAGGTAAATTATTAAACCCCATAATTATAAGGACGCCTAAAAAAGCATTTAGCTCTTCAACTGTCAAGTCTAAACATGTTCCAACTTGAGTGGCATAAATATTAGACTGGACCACGATGTTTAGCATACATGCTGGCGTTAAAAACACCGTAAGAAAATCCAGTGGCTTTTCCGAATTGACCTAAAATATAAATTTAGTTATTTATAAAAAAGTGTGCTGTGAAATATGTTACCTGAACATTTGGACCCATATCTGCTCTAAATTGAAATTTTTTATATGTCTTTGGAGCCAGAGGAGTTTTGGTCCAAATATCAAAATCCGAAATTGTTTCCGGCTCAACATCCGAAATTTCGTCATCGCTGTCTGATTCTGATTCAGGAGGGTATTGTAGGGAGTGCGGTCTCTCGGGTTCGTACGTGGCATCAGCTACAGAGTCATCAGAATCGAAATGTGAATTATCTGCTTCAGTAGATGTCGAAACGATCAAAATGGAAGGCTGTGGTTTCCGTCTCTGACGTAAAAGTCTTATTCTTTTCGTCGGTGGTGGCGAAGCGTCTGCCGCAGATGATGAGACCGCCACGGGCGATGAGGGTGCCTCTGACCATGGACTTCCCACAGGTGATTCAAAACTTGATAATCTGGCTGAAGAGCGAGTCGTTGAAGTTTCACCTCTCTCAACTGCATCTTCCGCATCAGAATCTCCGCCAATATCGGAATTCTCTGCCTGATCCTCGGTTATTTCTAATAGTTCGGCCAGATCTTCATCGGTCAATGCTTTTTTCCAATATTGGGAATCTTTGTATCTATGCATCTATAATTAATTTTTATCTTATTAGAATGTAATTTTTGTAGTGCCATAAAAAATAAGTGTTTATTTGAGCGAACTAAATAAAATTAAGTATACAAACATGTAACCGTAGGTGGCAATTGTTTCTGTATTTACAACAGGCACATGTTTGCCAATCATGGGTTCCTATTTCAAATATTTAACTAAACCTCATTATAAAAATAGGTAAAGTCTAACGTCGTTGAATTTGTTACTATCCGTTATTTCAGAGGCCCAACCATAAAACATTATGTGAAATAAATATATAAAAAACTAGCAACGTTTCCATTTTATATCAGCCCCCGAATAAAATGTCTGGCTGCGCCACTGCCTTATTTTGACTACTGAAAACAGAACTTCAAAGAATATTGCAGTGTAATTGTTGCTAAAAGAAACATTAATCCTAATAAATATAAAGATGATATATAGTTTACACAATTATAATAGTGCGTAGGTAGCCATTATGTACTTCGAAATCACGTAAAAATGCACATTATCCCCAATATTTGCTCAGCGCACAAACGCACGGCCTCAAAATAAATAAATTTGATAAATATAATATTTACTTCATCCCTGGTGTAGATTCCCAGCAGAACAGATACAGGAATCCATGATTAGACTGCTTACAAAATGAACTAAAATTATAGCAAATTCGGCCATCGCCAGAAAACAAGCTGTTAATCACTAACTACAGTAAATAAAAATTAAATACATGCATAAAATCATAGTCAAATAATAGTATATGAAGCCTTACCTGTTAGATATGTAAAAATTACGAACAGTATTGAGATAACACAATAAAACTTTGGCGAAGACACACACGTGCTCAATTGTCAAGACGCTAATGGCTCACTGGTAGCCTAACCTACCACTAAGACCATTCCTATGACGTGGCTTCGTCCAAACTCGGAAAATGGTATTATAAACTACCAGGGATCATTCAGTGCGTTAAATCAAAATAAAATACAGCAATACGGTCAAATTTATTACTACGTAAGATGGATATTTCGACCTTATTGCATACTGGTAAGATATCCTACCAGCGATGCTTAAAGTTTTCTAAATTACATCACTATTACGCCAGCAACCAAGTTTAACAAAATCTGTTTATGCGCCCGATATCGAGATTTCTCCTTCGCGGCAATTAAAACAATCAAAAAATGAGCAATAAACAAATAACAAAATGCGTGTGTGTGTGAGACGGCCACCGTTTTTATTCTTTCCAATATTACGAACCTAATGCTAATGCTAATACGTGCCTTCTATCCACACGTTTCTGTCGCCCTATAACCTTGACCACGCTTAGCAAGAAAACGCAGAAAAAACTGTTTACTTGTAACTACCATATGATGGCGCGTAACCACATATAACTCTACTCTCGCCACTAATCTAAGGGATCTTTATCTCTCTCTAAAACATCATCCGCCATGTATCGTTGAAGTTCTGTAAGAGCCTTGGCGTTTGAAGTTTTAGTAGTTTTGGCACGACCTTTTACAACCTTGTCCAGTGACGACCATGCGGACAGTTCATCTTCCGCTTGTTTTGATTTTTCTGGGTCGGCTGCCTGTTAAACGTCACCGTCTGTCGATTTTTCTTCATCTTTAGAGGAAACTAGGGTGGTTAAAGCTCTCAGTACATTGTTTCTTACCCTTTCAACGGCGTCCACATTTTTAAAACCATATAATTTGAATCTTGGATCTAAAAATGTACACATTTCCAAGGTGTTAATAGATTCTATATTTCCGAGTCGATCGCGTAGACCACTTTCTAAACTATTATTTTTGATTGTTCAGATAATTCGCCAGAGTCTAGCAATTTACTACATATATCGAGTAATCCTCTAGTAATAACGATTACTAATTTTCCCCACTGACTAAACAAGTAGCATTTTCGAATGGTTCCAAAATTTTCGCTAGATCTTTAACACTTTCCACTCCTCAGTAGATAGTGATGGTAAAACTGCATCCAATAGATCAACCGTAGATCGAACTGGCATTTCCAACACAATAAATCTCTCCACCATATAAAAGGTGGAGTTCCATCGAGTGACCACATCCTGCAATAATTTTTTAGGCGTTTTATTTAATTCCAGAATTTTTTTGAAAGTCAAGAAGTGGCGATCTTTGAACTTCTTTTAAAATGGGATATTGTAGTTTTTACTTTTTCTAAAATACTTTTCACTTCTTTTAACTGAAGTGCATTCTGTACTATTAAATTTAAAATATGGGCATTGCATCCCAAAAACTTCCATCCTGTATAATTAGTAATTGCATTTTTTATGTTAGATGCATTATCCGAAGGAGCCAATACTTGTGTCATTTCCATAATAAATTGAGCAACTAAAGAGCGCTAACTGAATTTTAAAATTGTCGTCTATGAAATGCACAGTAATAGCCATTAAGGTCTCGTTGTTTAAGGACGTTCAGCAGTCTGCTGTTAAACAAACGTATAGTGACAAAGTTTGAAAAAAGATTCTCTACTATTCTAAAAGGCTGATAGTTGTAATAAAATAGTTTTAACAACTCATCAATTTTTTTTGTAGGTTCCGAAATGTTTGTGGCTATATAATAATATATTTTTTCTTCGCATTTCATTTTTGATTTATTACCTACTACCATCTCCTCGGAGCTCGACGCAGGCGTTGCAATATCAGTAGAAGCCGAAGATGTACTCTATAAAATGAAAAAACAGTTCGTATAATTTCTAAATGAATATAAGAAAATTCAAAATGAATTTATCGGTTGCACTTGAAATTGACCCTGTTGTAGGTTCAGAAATATTTTCCTTAAGTTCTTTATTTGGAGAAATGTTTGTAATTGAATCGTGTATTTTTATGGTAGGGTGTTTCCTTTCAAGATGTTTTTTTAAGTTCAAAACGGAAGATTTATATGACATTGTCTGCTTAGATATATCACATTCTGCAGTGCATTTCTGGCCATCCAATATTGAAAAAAATTCCACATTATACTAGTTTTTCTTTTATTACTCATGTTTTTAATGAAATATGTAAACGATGATTATGTTATGCGAGCGCGAAATATTACTGCTAAATGAACATTACTTTGACTAAGTAAAAATCGAATTACCGAATATCCGAAGGCAGGTGGAGACTAGACGAGCATATCAGCGATCAGCGCACCTGTTTTGTCCTATCGGATTTAACTTGACTTGAAAAGCGTATCGGTTTCGGGCATTCCGCGCTTGGAACTGTAACAGATATTTGGAACCGATATGAACCGATATGTGGAACGTACTTACTTGTTACAGAATAATAATGATTTTTCACAAGCGCCTAATCGGAGCACGGCCGGATCGCATTTTAACATTCCGGTATAGGATTGGGCACCCGCACAAATTTGATTGGTCAATTTGAATTCGTTTAATCAATCAACGCAGAGTGCTCAAATCGAATGTCGAAACGGCGCTGAATCGCAGCTCGGAATGTTAACAACAATAATAACATGGAAATATGGAAATAGGCAAAATAAATCTTTAAAATACCTTGCAATTTTTTGCGTGTCAATTTGGTAAGTAGAATCTACGAACAAATCTAGTAAAATCACTTTTTTAACGAACTGCGAAAAAATTAAATAACAATGGTTTTTAGTAAAAATCATTAATAAAGAAAGTAAGGCAATATAAATGTAAACAAAATATATGAATAACTTAAATGTCCTGCTCCATGAGACTTGGCATTTGGCTGCATTTTTGCAACGTTTGCTGCCAAATTTTGTTTCCGTTTTTTTGACATAATATGCTGCCCTTTTGGCGGCCTACCGATTGAAAGTCTTTTACAGCCTCTGGTAGCTCCTACTTTACGTCGACTAAATGTGATGTGCCAAATGTTTTATGATGTTCTTGCATTAAGGCCAGTATTTCGTCTAAGGTTTCTTCGGAAAATTCTGGGCTGTTAACAGTGATAATTGATATTTGATCTGATGTTGAAATATTGTTAGCAGGAACTATTTCATTCTGATTCGTGGTTATATTTGAACTGATATCGGAGGCGATTTCAAGATGCTCAATGCTTTGAGTGTTCTGAGAATTTGAAACCACTAATACCGGGTACGGCATATAATATATAATAGACAAAGAAATTATAAACTGTAATCGACAAAATATTCTGACGGTGTACAAAAATATAAACCCTAACTATCCATATCCATACTGTCCTACTAAACACAGAGGAGGTAACCGCAGTTTGCATTGTTTTCAGGTATTTGCATTATTGATCAGCGATTAATTAATTTATTTTAACCATATAGATGGTTGACGGATGGCAGCATTACATTTAGCAAAATTCGGACATAAGCCTGTCCATTAAATCTTTCACCCATGCTCCAACATGCGCCTGGACCCTCATGACCAATCTACGCCCACACATTAACCGAAAATCGGCCACTTCTATTCAATAGTCTCACATAATGCGGTTGCGATTAATTAATTGATTTATTTTAACATTTCTTTACCTGTTGAAAAATAAAATTTTCACCATATAGATTGTTGACGGATCAGCATTATATTTCTCAAAATTCGGATATAAGCCTGCCCATTAAATCTTTCACCCACGCTCCAACGTATGCCTGGACCCTTCATGACCAATCTACGTCCACACATTAACCGATAATCGGCCGCTTCTATTCAATAGTCTCACATATTGCTCATCAAATATGGTGTTACGTGATCTATAAGCGCAAATACGGCCAAGACAAGATTGGAATAATAACACACACAATAATTGTTTAAGTCGGATTCAGTTCAGCTCGGTAGAGTGCGGACGGTGTTCTTTGTTTATTATGTACTCCACATTGTTCAAGCTGTTTCCATATCAATTTGATATTTTTCTGGCTATTTATTAACATATGTTCATAGTACGCCTTTTTAAATTTTTTGTACATGTGAATAGTTGATTTTTATATCTATATAATTTTTTCTATGTGTTTGTCTCGTTCGTGTATGTCTTTTGTGTGCTTTATTTTATAGTCTAATAATTTGCGTTAAATTCCATAATACAAACGTTTATAATGTGTATTATCATTACTGCTTCCGGGTAGATTAACTTTTCTTTTTAGCAGTGAACCTAGAACACTAATCGTGTTATCGTAAATACCTTCGAAATAGTGATCTTCATTTGTATATTCCTTTATTATATTTAAAAGGTTGTCCATTCGCAAAATCTTCCCTTACTGTGATTACCTCAAAAACCCTAAGAAAAGATTCTCGACGTTTTAAACCCATGTTAACAACACGTGATTTAAAATTCCAACGAGTTTGCGCATTTCCCGGAATTTTACGTAAGCAGACATCTTCTTTTAGCCGATTTTAAAGAAAAAACTGAAAATGAAGGAGTGTGGCGAAAAATATTTTACACTCTTGAACACTACCAACTGCATCTTGCAGAACTAAATTTAATCGATGACCGTAGTAATGAATGAACAATGCTTGTAGAACAATTTTTTTACTTCCGACTGGAATTCGTTTAAATAAATCTCTTGACATTATAAATGTTCCATCATAAGTTTGTCCGACTAATTTTCTCTTGAAATCAAAATTTTCAAACTGATCATTTAATAAAGTAAGCGCAGTGGGGGTAACTGCAGTTTGCATTGTTTTCAGGCATTTGCATATTTATTTAACATGAATGCTGCGTTTTTCTATAACAAATTATGTATTTTTTGTAACACATATATATTTTTTTATGTTTTTTATGAAAGCATTACAGACGTCTAAAAAATTAGTTATTGGAAGAAAATGCAGATACTGCTAATTCATTGTTGCTTTTCCTGTGAATTAATAAGCAAAAAAGCAATAATTACCCAGTTCATTAGAAACTGATCTATTCAGAATAATATAATATTATTTATATAATAAATACTGAACAAAAAACAATTAAATTTTAAGTTTTTCATTAAATTATAATAATAATTAAAAATAATCCATTTTGCAATAAAATCTCCCTTGCCATATTAGTACAAGTTCATTTCGAAAGAACCAAAACTTTTATGAAGAGTAACATTTTTGCGAAAAGTTTATTCTTTTTTGTTCTTGCATTTTTGTAACCAATAAAATACTTCATAGAATTATCTGCAATCTGTATTTATATTCATAGTACTAAGAAAGGAAGATACAGTTTATGGTTTTATTACAACAAAAGTCAAAATACACATTTTTATATTGCAAATGAGGTATTAAAACATTTTGTTAAATTAAAATTGAGGTAGATAAACACAATTGACATAAATTAAATACATGTTAATATAATTCTAAGAGTAACTATAATAACAAATTGAATGCTCGCTTGTATATCCTGAAACGCTACAATGATGATTTTCAAAAAAAACTTCTATGTCTCCTTCGACGAGGTACGTTCGTACAGTAACAAGTAACCAAATATTTAACTATTATTTCATTTCTATTAGGAACCCTCTTTATTCGAATGTTTGAAACTTCACTTCCTGCAGGACAATAAATATTTATTTATTTATTTATTTACATACACCATCCAACAGTCGAGGCCAATTACTGGATGGGAAAATACAGGTTTATGAACAAATATCACAAATTACAAATTAATACGTCAAAAAGAATAATATATATAACAATGTATAATACATTATATAATTTTATCAAGCGTGGACAGAGAAAGAAAAACAGAGGAACGGAGAAAACAGAAACTATACACAAAATAAGAACTACTATTGCACAATGTTCAGTGTCTTAAGTTTATTTCTACTACAATTGTCAACTCTGTCTTGCAGGTAGTTGTAATTATCGCACATAAAGTGAAGCGGTGAATGTTTTAACAAATTAGTCCTCGGTCTGGCAAGATAGAAGGTAATGTTATCCTGAGGGCAATCTATTTATTATTTAGTACTGTCTACAGAAATATTAATGACTGTCTAATTCTGCGATCTTTCAGGCTAGGTAATGAGAATCTATCAAGTAGAAGGCTTTGTGGTATTCCAATTGGTGGATATATCCTATCCTCCTTAAAGGATAAATACTTAATGAACCGTCTTTGCACTGCCTCTAAGCTGTCGATGTAGGTAAGATAGCTGGGATTCCATTAAGTTTTGATTTGACCGAAGAATTAAAAAGCAGTGTTAACGTGTTCATATCGGTAAAGCCGGTTGAATTTCTTATTATAAAGCCCAAATTTTTAAAAGAAGATTGCATTACGTTATTGACATGTTTATTAAAAGTTAATTCACTGTCATAGCTGACCCCAAGATCTCTTATATGCTCAGGGCGGTGTAATGTGTTGCCATTTAATTGATAATCTTTTAGTAGTAGACTTTGTTTTCTATAGTAAGACATAACATTGCACTTGTCAACATGTAGTGGAAGATTATTCAATGAGCACCAATCATTGACCCTTTGCAAATCGTTTTGCAATTTTTCGCAGTCGCCTCAGAGCTAATATTGCAAAACAGCTTCATAAAGTAAGTAGCATACGTCTAAATTATCTGCAATATCATTAATAAATAGTATGAAAAGGAGAGGCCCCAGAACAGAGCCCTGGGGAAACCCTGATGTGACTGATATTTCGAATGATTTTACACCCCGACATTCAACATATTGTGTTCTTTGGCTAAGGTAAGATTTAAATAAATCTAACAGTCGTATAGAAAGCCCAGCGAGATCTAGCTTATATAATAATATATTGTGGTCAATTCTATCAAAGGCTTTGGAGAAGTCCGTATAAATAACATCTCTTAAAGCCCTGTTTTACGGAGACAATATATCCGTGCAAGGCAGCAGATCTATTGCCTCAGGAGGCCGATCTTCTAGCAGGAAGGCAAATGTTAGGAAAGTAAATATTTTGTATGTCAATGATCTGAAAAAAAGACGGCTGGGAGCGTCTTTGTCTCTCTCTGCGATGCCTCGATCCGCTCGGTGATCAACTGCGGCTGAGACGAAAACGTGACTTTGAATGCCTACGGGAATAAGGTGAATCGGTGTACCGAGAGTTCGATCTGCTATGAGAACGGCCCCCTCGATAAATACTTCTAGACTGAGATCGCGAAAGAGAGCCACTTTTAAACTCTTTTACTTCCTGGCATACAACATTCCTGATCATGTTTCTTAATGAATTGGAAGAATCGTCTTCCGAAAATCCGCTTTGGAATTTTTCCAAACTTCTTGGCTAAGTAAATATATTTGACTACTAACAAGACAGTAAAACTAACCTATTTATTTACTTACTCAATAAACCCGTTTTGAAGCACCGAAGAACACAGTCCGTTAAAATATGCACGCACTTCCGAAGTGATAATTAGGCCGGGCGACCGCACGCGACTAGCACCAAAAAGCGAATGATTTAATGCACAATGCGTGGGCCGGGCGCTGAGGGCAGAGTACTGTGATCTTAAAAACTCCAGTGGCGGACTACGTAGTAAATAGTCAAAGTGAGGTCTTCGAACTGGACCCAAAGTATAATTATTAGCCTATGTTTTCTAACAATCAGCCATAACGAATTATTACTTTGGCCAACTGTTAAATCAGTAATTTTCAAAATCTCTTCATCGCTTACAGCCAATTTTTCCTGTACAAACTCTAATTTGCTGCTAGATTTTATAAATTCTTCTGAAAAGATCACGCCCTCTACATCAACTACATTTTTTTTTCTTTTGAAGTGGGTTCGGGGGACAATGTCCATCCGAGTCCAGTAAAACCACATAATTGTATATCTCTTATAAACTCCGAAACACTTTCTTCGCATATTTCTTCTACAAGTGGATAATATGGTTTTGATGCGGGGAAACATTCTTCAGCAGTTAAGGGAATATCATACTTGGTTGTTTTTGGTTTATTGCATTGACATGCCAGATCTGTAACCGATAACCGCCAATGCAACCATATGATGGCATATATCCGAATCTCTCGGACAATTACAAGAAGACTGCGAAACGATACCTTCAGACAATACAATCTAAAACAATAATAATTTTTGTGATGGGGTGTTACCAAATTTTATACCATGCGTAATAATAATAATAATAATAACACCTACCTAAATCAACTTTATACATTTTGTCTTTCATACTTGCTTGAACTTCTCCACGTATAGTATGCAGCTCATTATCATACTGCATTTTTTTAACATATCCTGAAGCTACAGAATTTTCTCCTTTCCGTATGATTTTAGTTTCTTTGCAGAAGTCCACAGCAGTTGCACTAATACTTACAACTGATTTTTTAGACATTTGAATTCTTAGGTATACTTACATATACCGAAATACTTATTTATGAAATATTAAATTAGAAATTCAAAAGTTTCGAGACATATCTGTTAGCTGTACGAGGTTATAAACTGACAGAGCAAAATGTAAACTAACTTGAAGTTAGCAGCAATGACATTTTCATATTCTCAATTCCTATTAGAGGATACTATAATTCATATGTAATATCAATTTATTTAATTAAAAGTTCGTTTCATCTAATGTATTTTACATATATATAATTTCACATACTTTGTGAATGCTACTGAAAGTTACTGAAAGTTCTTAAATATTTTCTGTGAGGTAGAAATAAAATGAAATTCCATGCTATGTTCTAACCCTCTTGATAATAGTCTTTATTAAATAGAGCATTAAGAAGTTCCAGTGCATTAATTTCGCGCCGTTAGCATTATGACAGTAGTATGTTGGGTTGCCTAATATGTGACGTAACACTAATTGAGTCCATTGACACTATTCAATAATAATCTATAAGAATAATACTTTACTTTTCTACAGTACCAAGGCAACAAAAAAAGTTATTGTATTTATTAATAATGGCCAACGAACAGACATAATGATAATCATAATTGTATACTTTTCGAAAATTATTTAAACATTATTTATAAATTTACCTGATAATTAATAAATAACCGTTGTAGAAAAATTGTATTCTCCAGGCGTCTCTTTATTATCTAGTATAAAATTGTTTATTTGAGTAATCTATCTTGCTAATGACGCTCCAATTTCACTATAATGTTTGATGAATTTATTCTAAATTTCTTTTTTGTCGATAATTGTTAAATTAATCGACATACCTGGGAAGATTAATTGAAATTATATGAACAATCTCCTCCAAAAATGATTACATATAACACATGTAGTTTTCATATCTTTGGTATCGAAGCACAAGTTCAAAGTAAACGATTTCTGGCCCACTGTATATGGCTCCACCTACAATCTGCTCGTCCCTTGTGAATCACTTCATTTCTGAATCAGAAATAGTTCGCTGGAAAGGGTCTATTATTAAGGGTTGGGGGAGTCTGTAATTATTTTTGGAGGAGATTGTTCATATAATTTCAATTAATCTTCCCAGGCAAGTCGATTAATTTAACAATTATATTTCACAATCTCCTCCTCAATGATTACATATAACACATGTAGATGTTTAAAATAAATAATTGCGAACTGTTTCTACCTCAAAATAGGATAGAGAGATGGATCAATAATAATTATAACAGTAAAAATTATAATTGCATAATTATATAGTGAAGTATTTTGTAATAGTGTTATTATAACACTAAATTGTAAATAACGAATATTCTATAAATAAAATAATAATACCAATCTAGAACCTATTTATTTATAGAAAACGAATAGCCAATATAACTGTTACCGGCGAATATGCTAAAGTATAGGATGTTTGATTCCTTAAAAACTACCTGAACAATTGTTCCTGGGGGGCTCTAATGGTCTATTATAGAAAGTATTGAACGTTTCGGATCCTGCAGATTTCGAATTGTTTCGATATTTGCCTTTCCTCGGAAGGCAATTAGTGGCTGCATGCCCAGTACAATAGTAGACTTTTGTGTCAATACCACATTCACTGAAAACAAATTTTAACCATCGACTAAGTGTTTCAAATGTAATGGTGCTATGTGATTTTCTGTGTGTTAGAACTAAATTGGTAGTATGTTTTGTTTCTATTATATCTAGGTAAAGTTTAATAGTAGGTACTGGCTACACATAGATCTGGTTTATCTTTAAACACAGGAAATACAAGCAGTGGTTGACTGAGTCTGGTCCAAACTAAAGTTTATATTTTCTGGTATTTACTGAGTCTGGTCTAAAGTCTATATCGATTACAAATTTTAATGTATATAGGGGGTATCCGAGCTATGCCGGCCAACAAGGTACAACCAAGCTACCAGAGGCTACTTGTACAATTTTATTAATGGTATTACTATAATAGAAATTGGAGAGAAAGCATAAAACTAAGGATTCCTTCAACTAATCGTAAACACCTCTGCTGCCGAAGAGTCTGGGTCTTTATATCATGAGACATAATTCTGAATTTCGCGTTTAATTGTGTGACAAAAAGATCTGTTTCTGGTACTCCAAATAATTTTTTGGAAATATTTATCACTCAATTCATATTCGGTTCCAATAGATGAGGTCGTAGATTCCAAATCAGCTGCAATATTATCTTCATTGGTATTAGCCGCACGAGTGTACGTAAACTAACCGTGCTCATAGTTTTGTGTGTTTTTTTTTAATTGTGACATGCCATCTTCCGCCGGTGTCCGCAAGATCATAAGTAGATCAATTCATCAAATTTACCTACAGTAGAAATTACCTTTAGCGATAAATGTCACCACGCTTAATATTGGGTGCAAATTACCACTTCAAGCTTTTCTCCAATAGATGGCTCTCCGTAGAAAATATATAAATTTATTAAATAATGGAGTATTATTATGTATATTTTAGGGGAATTTACAATATAGATTATTGCAATAATTAGCGTATGAAAATTGTTTACAAAGTAATAGTGTAAAGATGGTTAATGATCAAAAGTCCATGAAAAATCGATTCAGTCTTTTACATTTCACAAGTTGGTACTCTGACTGTCGAATTGTCAGCTGTTGTCATTTCCTTTTGTTTTTGTGAGTGACCAAAGGTTATAAATCACTAAAATTGCTTAAAACTTCCTCTTTTTAAATCAAGAATTTGAACTGAAAACTCAGCTAAGGATTAATTTAGTTAAAAGGCACGTGATTGCTAATCGGTTTAATACCGGAATCAATAACTAGATTAAACCTAATATTTCAATTTATATTTTGGTTTGTTTAAATTGAAATTTCGAATTATTCGGATAAATAAGCAAGTTATCGTCTAGAAGTAATATTCTAGGTAAGTTTGAATTTCTTTGATTTATTATAGACACGTGCTCACGTTAGAGGTTAATCTTGAGAGTAATTTTGTAACTTTAATTGTAGACGATTTGGGATAGGCCAGATTTTGAGCACAGAACTTGCCTACTGTTCTGTATTTTCGGATTATTGGATTTTTGGACTTTGGATCATTGCTATTCTTTGGTACACGAATTTTGGTATACGATTTGGCCCTGCATTTTGATTTATACATTACGATTAAGAGAAACTTATCTAACTATTGTGAAGATTTGTGAAACCTATCAAATTGTGTTGTGAAGACTTCTCCTCGATCAACAACCTTCAAGTCTGGAGCGCCAGGAAACTCTCCAATTTTCTTTGTAAAAGTTAAGTAACAGCTGTATCTCCTTTTTATGGTCAAATTGTTTCAATTTACTAATAATTTTTCCATAGCGTTAACTTTAAACCCTAGACTTTACTGTATTGTTTTATTGTAATATTTTTACCGTTAAATTTTGTGTACTCTCTTTAGTTAGACAGTTATTTAGTTTCGCTACCTTCTCAAAGGAATAATTACCCAAGTTTTGTTTGGAATGAGGAGCATAAACAGTAGCTTCTACTAATAATTTTCCAAATTTTTCTTTCGAAAAGTTATTTTGCAAAAGTTCTTTAATATCGTCAAAATTATGCTAATTTTTTCTTAATTCGCTTGATTTTATCATTTCAAAATCTTTTGTTTATAGTCAACTGTAATTAATCGGTTGCAGGGCAAGCCGCTGTGAATTGGTGAGTATATTTTACGCTGTCTCTTTACGACATTTTCTTGTGTATTTTTTAGAATAGCTGGAATTCTTTCCCCGTTAAGATCACACCTAATATTTACATTTTTTAGATGGACTTAAATTAATTTCTTCCCAATTAATTAAAAATCATTAATTCGTTTTTATTGAAAAATGGTATTAGGATTATATTTACTTTAAAATAGTCCGCGCGACGCGCGTGTATTAATATTTGTTTCCAGTTGGCACGCATTGATGTGTGATTAAATGTTACCACCAGGGTGGTGGCGATCGAGCATGTATAACATATAATGTTAAAAAGAATCTAAGTAATGTTGTTCATCCGTGATGACGTATGATTGTGTCATTGCATCACAAGAAAAATTGTATTTTGTTACTTGTTTCTTCAATATAAAATTTGATTATACAGTTCACGCTCTCTTTTAATTATTTCTTTCAGAAACATATAGTTTTCTATAGTTTTTGCACACGCCAAACCCTCAATATATGACTTTTATATATCTAAAGTCAAATAATCAACTCCTACTCTAAGACCTTTAAAGAAATCGTAAAGAACAACAATAGGTAGTACTGTTTGTTAAGGTTCTGGTGACAATTTTCCATTAAGTATTTTTCAGAAAGTTCATGATCAAATACTTTTATTAAGCTGCTCGGTCCACTCAGCATTTTCAGTGACCTTGCTCATAGAAAATTATTATTCTACAATCGAGAAATACTTACGCATTGGTCTTGAGTACGATTAAGCTGTTGCAAACTGTACATTTTTATTATGGATTTTTAAAAATTTAATGAATTGCGTTGTTACGTTACAGGCTGTAATTCGAGAACCAGACGTTATTCGCTTCTCAATCAATATAACGTCTCATACTTTTAACTCCCACATCTTTATAAAACTGTTGATTTAAATTTTTCATAATACTGATATTATTGAAATGCACACCGGCTGCAGATAAAGGGATCTGTTTGTTTTACTTGATATTTGAGAGATAATTTCTTTCTAATGACCTCTATCTCGTCGAACAATAGCATTAGAACTGCTCGTTATAGCTAAGTCAACCCAATTTGTTTGAATACTTTGATTAGACATTTCTATTTCGTGGACAAGTTACATGTAATTTTAAAAAGGGGCCTGGTGAAGTAGCAGAGTTTAATATTTGCTGTTTTGCAACTTAATTGTGGGCCCTCGAATTCTCCCGTAATTAAATTTACTTTATCAGTTTATCACCCTTGGAAGGATGTATTTTATTAATTAAGTATAGTTTTTTCAAAAACCTATTTGTACATAAAGGGGCTTGGAACCTCTTACTTTGCCTGTAGCATCCAGGTCATATCCATGAAAAAAGCGTGTGAGGAAGGAAACCTATATACTTGATACCCATACTTTCTGAATGCTAAGATGACACCCTTGATGCATCTGGTGATGATGATTCATCTTCAGAACCTTTAAAAGAGAGATTAACTTTTTTTATTGTTGTTTATATTTCTTTCGAAAGCTATATTACATATGTATATTCTCCTTCTTGTGTCCACCCTGTATATACACTCGTGTGAGGTATCAGAAAGGACAGTAAAAGTAAATCATGTGAATATAACTGTAAGAGAACAAGGGGTTTTTACACAAAAATATATAAAAATTAGACTGAACTACAAGTATAAAAACTGTTCTGTCATTTGTTTTCATATTATTTTATATGTTTATATAAACACCACGTTCACTTCTATGAAGCACAGGGCTCCGTCTGGGTGGAAACAATTCCAATTGATGTGCTCTTTCTTTACAAACTGCATTTTAACGATAATAAGTAATATGTATACTTAGTTATAAAATTCTAATCAGATTTTACATGCAAGTTTCTCACCAGACATATTTATTTCCTCAGTGAATATGTTTCTCCGGCTTTTTGCTCGAGCTGGCGATACGCGACGGCATTGATTGATTATGATTGCTATCAACAATTATTTCTCATTTTTTCATAATTAATAATTCATACGTGTGATGAAATGTAGACTTTCACTATTTTTTGCGTCGTAGTGGCGCATTGTGGAAAAACGTGTGTTTTTCGAAAGTGAAAGTCAGTACCAACTCATAGGACTGGTAGAGCCAGCATTATTATGCGTCTTACTTCGAAACTTCAACTAAAAAGCTTTATTAATTATTATTAATAAAATGTACCTACTTGAAGAAGCAGATGCTTTCATATTTGTTTCTTCCGCTTCTTAGTTTATTTTCCAGCTGTAACCGTTGCTTTCTTTTCATTCCGCCTACCATTTTGGCCATTTGTAAACACACACACTTCACTCGCACGCACTTGTTGCTTCGAACGCACAAAGAAATTAAGTAATTCACAAGGGACGAGCGGATTGTAGGTGGAGACATATACAGTGGGCCAGAAATCGTTTACTTTGAACTTCTGCTTCGATACCAAAGATATGAAAACTACATGTGTTACATGTAATCATTGAGGAGGAGATTGTGAAATATAATTATTGTTGTTTAGTTCTATTTCGTCGATACATGCTTTGTTTTTATTTTTGTTACATAATTTGTTAACTGTTGACTATAAGTTTTGTGCGTAACTATTTATAAAATTTCTGTAATATATAGTTTTCCTGTTTTTTATTAAACGATTTAGCTTATTTTTTTTAGTTTTTGTATTATAATGATAATAATAATAATAATAACTTTATTCACCATTTTCAAGGAATATTATAATATTCAGGAATAGGAGTATAAATCATAGTACATTAAATTAGTAAACAGGTATCTAAATGGTAAATAATAAGGTCCCACGGAAGAAAACTTGTGCGTGGGTGTATTTACACTTAGTGATTCAGTATTACAAAAATTAGTTATTACAAATATGATTTATAGATAACAATAAATAAAGTGAATTTATAGTATAATATTAACATAAAAGTACCTAATTCAGTGAAGGTTTTACTTTAGAAAATTTTTTACATCAATAGTTGATGAATATACTTACTTGGTTTACTTTGAATCCATATTTTAATTTTATGCTTGAATAGATTTTAATGAATTTATCTCTTTTAATCTATTTAGTATGCAATTATATATTCTGGGTGATAGATATATATAACATCTTTGCCCAATTGTTTTAAGCGATTTTGGAGCTTTGCTGCAGTGCTGTTTGTGTCTTGTTCCATATTTGTGTTCTATTTTTATTAGACCTTTTGCTAATTAGAGTTGATAGACAAAAAAATTGCTGCAGATCGAATAGTTTTGAGTTGCTATATAATTCATCAGAAGGATATAACTGCGGTTTGCTATATATCAGTTTAATTATCCGTTTTTGCAATGTCAATATTTTAAAGTTATTTGTTATTCCTCCCCACGCTAGGATGCCATATGAAAGATGGCACGCACTTGACTAGTCCATAGTACAAGATGTTTAACTGTTCGATATGGCAATTTTTTAAAGTATCTAAATATGGGTAAGAGATATCTCAACTTATTTCTAATATTATTGATATGTGTGTCCCACTTCATGTGTCGATCAACAGTGACTCCTAAGTATTTAGTACACTTTACAGTCGTTATATTGAAAGTATCTTGCTCATATTGTACTGAAATAGTTTTATAGTTAGGTAAGTTTTGTGGACAGCTTGTGAAAGGTATTAAATACGTTTTCTTTTTATGTATAGTAAGTATTTTGTGTTTAAAAAAATTTATTATCATTTTAAAATTCTCTTCAACTTTTTGTTTCAGGGCCCTCCAAGATGAATCCTTGTAAATGATATCCGTATCGTCGACAAAATTAACAATGTCTCCTCTGCTCTGTAAGTGAAACAATTCATTGACATATAGTGTAATAATATAGGTCTGAGAACAGTGCCCTGTGGTACCCCGCAGTATTCTTGTTTTCACTGCTGATGATAGAATCATCTATTTTCACACGGTGAGTTCTATCACTTAAATAACTTCTTAAGAGATCGTAAGGGGGTCCGCGGAAGTCGATCTTTTCCAAGTTATCTAATAATTTGTCGTGACAAACCGTGTCGAAGGCTTTGGCCAGATCAACAAAGATGCACAGCGTGAGTGAGCTTTCATCCATTGCCTCATAAATCTTTGACGTTAAATATGCTATTGTGTCTTGTGTTGGTCTGGACCGAATTGTTTTTCAGAAATTAAATTGAATTTTTTAGTATAATTACATATACGATTTTCAATAATTTTTTCAAAAAGTTTTGCCACGTTTGATATAAGTGAAATAGGGCGCTAATTTTCTACTTGCAATTTATTTCCAGTCTTGAACAGTGGTTCTATAACTGCCATCTTAAATAATTTAGGAAACACGCCATTTGTTAGAGACTTGTTGAATATAGGTTAAGGGTATCCAATCCATTATATTTTTTAAAGTCTCTGACCGTATATTATCTAATCCAGGCGATTTATTTGGTTTGATCCGTTTTATCAGCAATATTTGTTTCTAAGTTATGGCCGTCGATATTCGTTTGCACTACTAGTGTTTCTTACTCCTCTTCAGTGTAGATCGGTGTATCGTTTAGATAGATCCCATTATTTGGTATCTTTGCCTCTGGATGTGTTTGCCTTACTTCCTTCAGTTTTATTCTTAGTTTTTTTGGATTTCCCTCTCTTAGTTGGACAAATCATTTGCGAAGGCATACGGAGTATCTTTTAATAGGTTCCTATTTTTTAATATCTTGTTTTTCTTATGCAGCGACACAAACTTGAATATCGTAGGTCTTTTGTTACTGTTCTTTTCGCCAACTTTATATGTATGATTAATTTCAGATTTGTTGATTTTTACTTTTAGACTCTTTTCGGCATTTTTGTGTAAATAATGGTCCTACTAAAGTTATCCGTTATTTGATCAACATTACTATTATTGTAAATGTTATCCCATCTCTCGTGTTGCAAGTCTATTGCCAACTGTTTTTAAACTGTATATATACTTCTTATAACACAATTTGTTATAATAATAATAATAATAATATAGTTTATTTAACAGTAATTATTACAATATAATATACACAATACTATAATATTATAATACAGTATTACAATATACAATATTACAACATTCGTTTATTTTACAGTGTGTAATTTATAAAGTATGAAGCAAAATATCCATGAAAACAATACATAATACGTAATAAAAGCATAGAATGTTCAACAAAAGATTGTAAATATTCAACAAACAAGTGCTACATACTAAAAGATTATATAAATATAATTACTGGAGCTAAATAAACAATTACAATCACTGGAACAGTAACTGTAACAGTACTGCTTGTGCGTGACTGAAGGAAGATAAATAGGTTACAGATAAAAAATACATAGCATACATATTTGCAAGTGATATCTAGGTGAGAATATATCGATTATACTGGTTACTGAGAAAAAAATAATAAAGTAATTTATTTTTTGGAAAAAAATATTTTTCGATTCTACTTATTTCTTTGATTGATTATATCATGAAATCGAACACGTTCATTATCTTTGTCTTTGTCTTTTTTTCACTTTAGTTTTGAAAATTTTGAGTTTTTTAATATTTTTGATATAGCTTGGTAAGGTTTCATATAGGTGGATTCCTAGATAATTACAGTTGCGTTGGCCCTAAAATAGTCTATTGCTTCGGAGCTTGTTATACTGGCTTTGTTTTTTCTCTTGTAGTAATGATGGTTAATTGGTTCTATATTTATTTTATTTCTTTTTATATTTAGTAACATATTTAAACAAAATAGTTGCCTAATGTCAAGAGTGTTGGTTTCTTTAAATAAAGTGTCGAGATCGTTGTCACTTACTCCTCCCCAATCCTGGATACCATAGGAGATCTGTGACTGGACTAGCGAATAGTAAAGAATTTTTAACTGTTTTTCCCTGGGGTATTCTTAAATCTTGTTAGCAATCCTCTGACTTTCTTAATTAAGTTTAATATTTGTATTTCCCATCTAAGATGCCGGTGTATAATTATACCTAGATACTTTGTATTCAGTCAAGGAATTTGTTGGTTTTGGTCCATATTTAATGGGCTTAAATTTGTCAGGTTATTAGCATAGGAGGTGAAAGGTAAGTATTTAGTTTTATCGCAGTTGAGTGTGAGTTTATTGTATTGGAACCATTGTTGTATTATTTGTTTTTCCATGTTTTCTCGGTGTATAAAACAACGGTATCATCAGCGAAATTTAAGATTGTGCCGACCGTTTCAATGTCTAGTAAACTATTGTAAACTATAGTGAATAGCAATGGCCCCAGTACCGTTCCCTGCGGAACCCTATAGATAATCGTTCTAGAATTGCTAAGGGTACTATCAATGTCTACATACTGTTCTCGGTTGGATAGGTAGCTTTTTAAGATATTGTACACTTTTCCCCGGAGGCTATTTTTCTAGTAGTTTTAGATTATTGAATTAACAGTTTAAATTTATATTTAATATTACTGGATAATGATCTGTGATTGAATTTTGGAAAATGATGAGCATATAAAATGTTCTTCTCGTTGCTTTTAATAAAGATATTATCAGTTATGAATTTTTGATCATTTTGTATTCTGGTAGAGCTATTAATGTAAGAGGAGAACCCATATTTATTTAGTATGTTTAGATACTCTTGAACGTGATCATCAATAATGTGTGTTTCAACATTTCTATGTAATTTTATAAAGCTGTTTAGTATTGAAATTGTCAGCATTTGTGTTTGGTGGTCTGTAAGCCGCAGTGATTAAAATTATTTTATTATTTCTATTTACTTTTAAGTTGATGATATTTATTTTAATTTGTTCAAAATCATATTTGAATACTGTTAAATCAAAACCCGACATGATCCATGCGTAGTTGCAACATTATCCTTTGTTAATAAAGAGTGTGATGGTAAAGTTATAAATGTATAGCTGGTGGCTGTAGTATACTGACTGGTCTGGGAGTTTCGGCAGCACCTTTCCTCATTCTTTCAATTTTAATCATTTCTCGTAATTGAAGACGTATGGAAGCACACGTCCGTTCTGGGTGAGCCAAAGCCAACATTATAGCATGTATTAAATAAAGACTTTTCTAAAATAGCTTTCCTTGATTAAAAGATGTTGGGTTTTCTTATGCTCGATACGATACAAAAATATTCAAATCAGATGAGAGATACTTTCTTTTAGTTCTGTTCCGGCAATAATGGGATTATATAACTTTAAACTTTTCTATAAAATTCATGACAGATTTTTTCTCACAAAAAGCATTTAGATTTCGGTCTCCACCTCTAGTACTAACGCCTTGAAATTATTCTTTGTGGAGTATATATGTAGGTATATAATCAGATAACCATTCAACCGGAAAATTTTCTTATTGCACAAATCAAAAAATAAAACAGAATATTCTTGCTTATGTAGTCACAAGACGAAGTCCACTTTCTAGGTGCTTTCTATTTTAAAATAGCTAATTAGGGTCTATATGTTACTCACTGTGAATATTAAATTAGCAAGCCCATTTAGCCTGTATTGTATTTCTTGAATATGATTTAAGTCTTCGTAACGTAGAAAATGTTCTTTCTGCGGTGGAAACAGGTGTTGCAAATATCAGCTTTAGTAATGTGAAAATATTGAAATAAATATCAGCATTGCAAACATTTATGGCGTCGATTCCGCTTCTCGGAAAGGGTTGATGGTGGTCACTAAATTTATTATATTTTTCGTACCAGAGATATATTTCTACTTCTAGGCCATTCTTACTCAATAACTCTTGTGGTTGCAGATCTTGCTCATAGAAAGACACCAAGGTATGAAATTTGTCTATTTGCTTCTGCATTATAGATTTTCTACAAGGGAGTAGAACCATAAAGTTACCAAGTATCGTTTTGTGTTTTGAAAAGCGGTCGTTTAGGTTAGGTAGAAAAGAATCTATTATCATCCATGGCAAAAATATCGATATCTGCATATATTTTATGCAACTGTCAGTGGGTATGTTATTTCAATGTGTTTGTCTAATTATTTAACCTGGTTGAATGAATGAATGAATATGGAATACAAATTTCATCAATGTTTGGTCCGTCGTCCACGGGTTTCTGACGAAACTGATTAAAGACAATATTTCTAAATAGGTGGATACTCTATTCTCGCACACAGAGAGACGCAAAAGTACCGCGATTGTTTTAGTATTCTGTAAGATGTCAAGCGATAAGGAAGACGCGGTTATTTTTATCATTATTATCGAAGACATAGACGCAGGAGGAGATTTTGGGTTCATCCATATATGGAAAGGAATATTGTCACGCCCAGCCTCCTTAAAGGGCCTCAGTATATGTATGCATTGGGGTTGGAGAGCGTAGCGGGCGCGACACTGGTAGATTCACTCGCTTGATGCAGCAATAAATTAAACACACAGTTTGCAAATAAAACAATTTAATTTTAAATAAAATAAAACTACTTACATTCTCTTTTAATATTTTCCTGCAGCCACCCCTTCACTTTTCCAGCACCCTCACACTTATCTTTTCATTATCTCGTCCTTTCACCGAATGTCCATCGACCTTCCTCTAAACGACCGACTCTGCGTTTTTTCTAATGTGTATTTATTAATTGTGTTATTGAACTTGCGGAGTCGATTGTCTAGAGTTTCACAACAAATACGGATTACAATAATTTAATATTTGGGTCGATGGACATTATCTTTACATATTTATTTGACAATATCAACTGCAGATTGTTTGTTGCAGCTATCAAAATGACGATACATTTTATTCTTTCTATAGGATGAGCAAAGATATTGATCTTGTAAATATTGTTAAACCACAAATTATAAAGAAGAACTCCAATATGAGAGAATGTGTGAGCACTGAAGAAAGAATAATGATCACATTAAGGTAAGCATAAAATATATTTATTTGAATATAAACAGTAAGGCCATAACGTATTCCCTTTTTCTAAACATTAAAATTGTACAAATTTTCTTCAGTATTCAGTTCAATAACGCTAGCCTGTGTTGACTCCATAGTACTTTGGACATTACTATAATTAATAGGTAAAAACTGAGACCCGCTCATATTACTAGGAAAAGTGTGTGTAGATATAGAAGATTGCGAAATAGATTAGATTTGATTAGATTTTATTTCCCAAAAATTAATGTTACATAACAATAATAATGCAATATGCTCATATAAGTACATACATGACATGGTGCGCCTTAATCAAGACATAAGGGAAAGAACATTTACTTAAATAGGTTCAATCTTAATAAAAATACAATGCACATACTTAAATAAATTCAGACATTATAAATATACAATAATGCAATGCTTTAGAAGTAAACCCTTTGAAAACCTTTTATGGATTAAATTTTGTAGTGAAGTATTCTTCTAAGTTATAGAACACATAATTATTTAAAACTTCCTTTAGCCTAATTTTGAATAAGTTTTCGCTGTTTATGCAAGTAATAGAATTTGGTAGGTGATTATAAATTTTTACTCCGGAGTATAAAGGACCTTTGCTATTTGTGACATATGTATAATTTGGTGCAATTAGTTTTGTATTAGATCTGGTATTGTAATCATGAATATCAGCGGATGTCGATATTGTGTTTCGTTTTCTGTAAATTATTATAGATAATTTATATATATAAAGATTAACTACAGTTGGTATATGTAAGTTTTTAAACGCCGTTCTACAGGATTCTCTCGGATGAATACCACAAATTGCTCGCACAGCACGTTTCTGTGTCACTAAATTTTTTTGAAGACAAGTTGCGTTTTCCCAAAATTCTACACCATATTGCAGTATGCTTTGAAAATATGTAAAATACACAGATAGTGCCGCTGCAATGCTGATATTTTCTTTGACGTTCTTTATTGCATAAATTGCACGTCCAAGTCTTTTATTTAAATCAGAAATATGCGTCGACCAATTTAACGATTTATCATTATATATTCCTAAAAATTTTGTATCAGTTATTGATATTATTTGCCCTAGATCAGTTTGAATATTATATCTAAGGCTGGTGTGTGGGATTTTTCAAATGTTATACTTATTCATTATTTTTTCAACATTTAAGAGCAGTTTATTAGCATGAAACCAGTTTGTAATGCCATTCATTGCCTCTTCACTTTTAACTTTAAGATCGTCCAAATTATCATCATTCACTATGATACTGGTATCATCAGCGAACAATGAAAATTGTAACGAAGGAAAATTATCAACAAGATCATTTATGTATATTAAAAATAATACTGGACCTAATATGGACCCCTGTGGAATTCCAAATGTGATATCTTTTGCTTCCGTGATAACAGTTTTTCCAATTTCCTGAGATTCGTCATAAAGTCTGACATATGCAGATCTATGTTTTAAATATGAAGTAAACCACAGAAGTGGTGTACCGGGTATTCCGTAGTAATTGAGCTTCATTAGTAAAATATTATGATCTACACAGTCAAAAGCCTTAGACAAATCGCAGAAGATACCCATAGGAATATGTTTATTTTCTAGGATATTATTAATATAATTTATTAGTTTATATGCAGCGTCAGATGCGCTACAATCTTTTTTGAATCCAAACTGAAATGGTGTTAAGATTTTAAATTTTTCTAAATAGTTTACTAGCTGTTTTTTTACTACTGCTTCTAATATTTTAGATATTGTAGGCAAAAGGGAAATAGGTCTATAATTTGAAATATTATATTTGTCGCCTTTTAAAAAGCGGCTCAATGGTTGCTATTTTAAATTTATCTGGAAATATCCCCTGGGAAAGTGATAAGTTTACGATATGTGTCAAGGGTTTCTTTAAAACTGAAATGTTTTCTTTTATTAATGTAATTGGAATTTCATCCCATCCAAATGATTCTTTAGGTTTTAACTGCTTAAGAACTTCAATTACCTCATTTTCCGTAACCGGCATAAAGTACAGCGAGTCCAGGGTATTTTTGTTTATTTTTTTAATATAGTATTCGGCAGAGTGTATGCTTTGTAAATCAGATGTTAGTGTTTCCACAAAAAAGTCAATAAATTTAGTGGCTACTTGACATGGATCTTTTATTATTATATCATTCTCAGACAGCACAATATGTCCTTGCCTGTTAGAATTTTTTCCCTGAAGGTCGTTATGATATCCCAAGTAGTTTTTATTTTATTACTAGAGTGTAGAATTTTATTATTAAAATATAATTTTTTGCAGCGTGAATAACTTTTTTAAAATCTTACAATATAATTTAATGTAGTTTATAAAACTACGACCTTTACTTACTTTATTTTGTTTTAGATAAATTAAGTCGCGCTTATCCTTGCACGAAATTCGAATACCTGTAGTTAGCCAGCTATTATTAGTTTTTTTTGAAATATTAATTTTTTCATGGGAAATGCTCCGTGAAAACAATCCAGAAAAAGAGAATAGAAGGTATCGTTTGCCACATTTGCGTCAGTGTATTTCTCTATAGTGCACCAATTTATAGACTTCAGCAAATTTTGGAACTTTATTTTATTTTTTTCGGTAATTATTCTTTTTTCTGTAAAGGCGAGTATGGCGGCATATTTATAGTTGTGGGTGACACAACCTCATCTATTAAATTCAGTACTTTGCGTTTAAATAATTTTATTTGCTCATCCGACATTTTGTTTACTTCTTCTAATAAATAGACTAAGCAGAAATTTTTTTCGTAAATTATCATCTTTAGGTCTCATTTGCCTTTCTTTGAAAAAGTTAACAAATGATTTATCTACCTTATTTAAAGGTTATTTACGTTTTGATCCTGTAATAAAAGGTACTGGAGCTGAACTGGTGCTCGGTTGTGATTCCGATTGAGCCGAAGGCGAATTTACTGCTTCATGGTCTCTTTCTAAAACTTCAGTCGTATATTCACTTTCGTCTTGGAGTTCTTGGCTATGATTAGCACTATTCTCCTCAGGCAAATTACCAGATTGTGATGATGTTACAGTTTTGATATATGGTAATATAAATTATTGCATTACATCTGTTAAATATATATTTTTTTTCTTTGCACTAGGTCCGCTCGGAGCAGGTTTTATTTGTATCACAAATACTGCCCTTAAATTTTTTCCATTTTTTTGCATGCAGCATCTACTATAAATAAAAAACCTAGTTAAAACATTTTTTTCCAGGTACCTAGCCACAGGACGTTCGTTTGTAGCACTTTAGTTATGTTTCGCTGGGGGGAATTGCACAAGCTCAAGAATTGTTGAGGAAATAACTCGAGCCATTTGGGAGGCATTAAAATTCAAATATATGCCGATACCTACCATGCAAGATTGGAAGAACATTGCTAACCGATTTTACGAGTTATGGAATATCCCAAATTGTTTAAGCGTAATTGATGGGAAGCACATACGCATACAGAAATTGCCTAATTCTGGATCAACTAGTTATAATTACAAACAGTACCATGGGGGCGAGCGTAGGTGCGTCTTTACTATGTACATACTTCGGTATGCGATGTAAAGCAACGACAGGCGCAGTTAGTACTTGGATTGGTGACCATTCCAAAGGAAACCGCGTTCTCACCTCACATATCTTCCAGCGGCTTGTATATCAGTGTATGCGCGGAAGCTATTCAACCTTAGGCGAGGGTTGTATAGGAGATATACCATCCTTCGGAGGGGATGTAAAGCCGTTGGTCCCTTGTCTATTAAATGTTAGGCAAGTAAAAGATCCCTACTCTTCTTAAGGGAAGAGGTTCGGCAAAATTCCTGGTTGGGGGTAGCTCGTCTACAGGCGTCGGTGTTAGGCCTCAGTAGCGGAAAAAGGCCGACGTTAAATAAATGTATTAAAAAAAAAACAGTACCATTCCATAGTTTTAATGGCTTGCAGTGTTGCGATGGTCTATTTACAATGATCTAAACTGGTTTTGCTGGAAGAAATAATGATGGAGGCATATTTTGTGCTTCTGGAATGAAACGTTGGATACAAAAACATGAAAGCAATATACCTCCATCTTTCAGACTGCCTCATGACCCACAAAATCACGATTTCCCTTATTATTTTGTTCATTAAATAGCGTAACCTATTTAATGAGACCTTACCCACAACGTAGTTTAATGTGAAAAGAATTTTTAATTATAGATTAAGCCGTGGCAGGAAATCAGTAGAATGTACTTTTGGTATGGCCACGCAAAAATTTCAAGTATTACTGACGGCAATTCGCTGCCTTAAACTAGAAACTATTAACAATCATTAAATGTGTTTGTATTCTTCGTAATTTTCTTCACAAAAGAGAAGGCACGCCATATGTATTAAACACATTTGACAAAAAAAACAAGCAAATCCAGGCAGTCGCTTTATGCAACTACAACAAAAAAAACTGTTCCTGCACATAGATGATAAAACAAAACCATATCCATTAAGAGTTTATTTGTCATATTATTATTCTTTGACGCCACAAGCACAACTTCCATGGCAGTGGAACATAATTTTATTTCCTCTGTACTGCAACTGACAGCCCCAGTCTCATAGCTATTTATCACCAACCAGTGCTCGTGGTCGATATCACATTGAATTACATGTGCAGTGACGCTCAAACAACTGCTAAGAGATTGTAGTATTTTAACAGTCACAAATCGGTAGCCGACGGGCCTTTGAATGAATTACTAAATTTTTTGATACATTTAATAGCATATTTCTAGTCGAACAATTTTCTTGGGCCAAAATTGTAGAGAAATTTTCTGTTTGTTCATGTTTGTTAGATTCCAAAGGAGTCAGTAAACATTATTCGCCATGTTCTTCCATATTTGTATTTTCTGTAAAAACTGCCACGTAATTCTTGCCCAATATAAACCATCTAAGGCGATATTTAAAATTTAAAGGGTGGGGATGATCGTTGGTAGCTCCCATGCCTATTACACATGAAAAAAAATTCAACAACATCTTGATTTAATTTTGACGTTAGAATATATTCCAAGTTATATTTTGCATGAAGATAATCAATAATATCCCTTTCTAAAAAAGAATAAGAGACTTATATTCACCAGTCGTATTGCCAATTTTATCTGATACTTGTAGTAATTTTTTTTATTCTTCAAATATATACCAAAGGCATTTTTTGTTGGGCAATTTCCTACAAACTTTTACTGTGAATTTATCAAGTCAAATCAATTATTCATTGAAAGAACAAACTCTGAAGCTTCTTTCCACGGCTCTTTGGGTGGCATTTAACCATTTCTGGCACAGTATTCTATTACTTTTGACACCGAATTAGAAAATAATTGAACAGCAGGTTTAACTCTTTGTCTCTCCGAGCCTCTCAATTCAAAATGATATATGGTAATTTTGTAAGCTAATGCTAGTTCTGTCGTGTAGATACTTGCCATTTTTCAAATCAGGTCTTATCAGTTAGAGTATCCTGCACCCAAAGACCATCATCTAGTAAATGATTGCGTAGAGGTTTTATAAGATGTGGTGCATCAGTAAATACAAAACTTCCAATGCATTATCGTTTGGATGATGGAGAAAACATTTTTTTTCCTGGCCATCATTCACTTTGGACCTCTGTCACTGTATTAGTGGTGCCTATGTCGCTTACAATGCCAACAACTGTGAAAGAAAATTCATAAAGCCTTGAAATATGAAATGCAGGATGTCGCATATGCCAGTATTTTAGTTAAAAATTTTTAAGGAAAAATAGGAACTGTATTATATGCAAAAATGTTGAGTTAAGCAGGAAACGTAGTTCTAGAATTATTAAGATTGAATTAGTATAACTTGAACCTGTAAACTTAATTCATAAATTATGTCTTTTATTTAAGATTTTTAGTTAAATATTTTTTACATCTACTGTTTTTATCTAAAACAGGGTTAAGAATATTTGAAACGGTTTCTCATTATTCCGCAACAGACTGAAACGTCGACTGGCGTTTCGAGTGCGGGAGCGTTGTAGAGTGCGCCTCGCAGCGCTCAGCTTGGACTAAAGATCGTCCAAATTAGGCGACCACCAGGTTACCCTGTGTGGCCTACAGAGGTGCTTACCAACATGTGCCTCTACTGCCTCCGAGAGGCCAGATGCGAGTTTGTCGGTTCGAAGCTCGATGTTTGGAATAGTCGCAACCCGTTCCACAACTTGAATTTCACGTGCGAGAGAGGCGGCCTCGATCAGAAACCCCTCCTCGTCAATCTTGGACAAATCATACCCATGCTTAACACCCGTGCTAGGCTAGGCTGGCCAGTTAGGGTATACGAAAACTCTACGACGATGGTCGCTATTGACTATGTCTGGGAGAACTTGCCAGTTGACAATTTTGTGTACGGCCGCAGAGTTTGCCAACGTGATGCCGATGTTACTTTCACTATTCGGGCTGAAGAAAGTTGTAGGAAAACCAGGTTCATTGATGACATAGAGGTCGTTGGCAGTGACGAAGTCCTCTACCAACGTCCCCCGTTCATCCACCGTACTCGAGAATCATGCATCAGCTTTGGTGTTGAAGTCACCAGAAATTATCACAGGCAGGTTGCCGAGGTCTCGAAGAATATTGCCCAGATGTTCGAGATAGGGCTGATATCGTCTCCTGGTGGTATGTACACAGAGATCACAAAAATGGACCCAGTCCCCCAGAAGATTTCAGCGGCCGCGATGTGCTCAGAGGTGAACTGCGTGAGAGCCAGGACGTCCAGCGACTCATCAAAGATGATTATCGCAGCCCAAAACCTGCCAACCGTTCTATGCCTGACAATTCGGGTCCTTGCCCCACAACCCGGGATTGTCCTGGGAGTAGACCCATCCGGAGATTTGGTGCAAGGTTGCTGTACGAGCACAACCTGCAGATCTCGTCGGCGGCTTTCTACGGCCATCTCCGAGCTCGGAGTTCGCGCTCCTTGGAGATTGATACTGGCCAAACTAATCTCTTTCCGGTGTCTACTGCCCATAATACACATTTACCAAGAGAGATGTTATACATCTGGCATAGAAGGGGCATTTCTTGTCTGCGGCCTCATGACTCGTCTCCTTGAATCCGACAGACGCACAGTTCACACACCTCTAAGCCTCGCGTCCGGCTGCTTACAATCCCTGATTTCGTGTGACTCTGCACACCTACCACAAGCGAGATCGCTACGGCAATCTTTCTGCGAGTGACCAAATTTCTGGCATTTGAAGCACTTGAGAACACGGAAGTGGTCATCCACCCTGCAGCACGAGAACATGATATAGAGCTTTCCTTTCTCAACTAACAAAAACCTAGTGGCCGGACAGGTCTCAATAATCCAGTGGACAAATTGCTTGTTTTTCGGACCGAACTTAGCAATGAATTTGATTGTATCTCAACTCGGGGCCTCATTTAAGCTGAAATTTTGGCCAATAATAGCCTCTTTGATGGAATCTTCATTCAACGAGCTGTCTACGCCGTATATGGCTAATCGAGGCTGAAGTTTGCCAACGTTCTTAACAGACAGACCAGCTTGAGTAAATTGCTCTTGTGGAATTTTTGAGAGGTTCACCGAGTTAGATTCTAATTTGACACCATTATTAGAGATCTTAACAAGCTTGTCCAATATATGACCCAGTTGAGTCGGTTTTAGAGAAGAGATAAGTGCTCTTTTCGTATCCTCGCTCGAGCGCATGGTGGAGTTGTTCCCAGGGTACACCAAAATAGCTGATGTCTTGGGAGGCTCTATCGTCCGACCAGCTGGAGTCTTTACGGCACGCGCGGGATTTGGCTTTGAAGTAAGAGCAGCAGCGTACGAAGATACGGACTGCTTTGAGACAGCCACCGATAGATCACGCACTTGTGCCGCCAGTGTGTCCAACTTCGAGTCGACAGAGGTTGAGCCACCCCCTGCAACCACGATTCTCGTAACGGCAGAGAAACTGGAGAGCATCGTAGCCAACAAGCCACCAATGTCTTGGCGACGAGTTGCCGACATCTTCTTGAGGCCACTGACTAGCGTCAGGAAGCTGTTGTGGGCCGAGTAAAATTCGCTTGACAAGATGTCAAGATGTCAACCGATGGTGGCAGGTCGGGGGAACCAGCCTCGGACCCGTCGACATCAGTCAGTTTTGACTGAGACCCCTTAGCACTTGGGGTGCCAGGTGGCGGTGTTCTCCCGATGCATCTCCCACTCGCGCTAGCACGAGTTTTTGGGAACTGCAACGAAACCCCAAATTGCTTGCAAAGAAAAAGCCGAGCACCGGTAAACCGGATACTCGACTGAGCACACTTAAGTCTCTTTGGCCCTATAAGGAGCTTATGGCACGTGTTACAGGTTCCGATATAACTGAATACACCCTCACGAGCAGAGCAATGCGACTGAGTCTTTGACCACGGGGAGGTAGAGACACGATATTCGTGGAGTAAGCAAAAGAAGAAAGCTGGGACAACCAACTAACAAACTAAAATTTGCTTCAGATCGGATACCCTTCAAAGACGAAATATTTATTCGACCTGAAGAGAGGAGGGCCTCCATGTGCGCTTCTAGGAGGGGCCGGCCTGGGGAGTGGTAGCATAATTTCCATTTCGCGCCGTCGATACTACTATGGAGTGTTGTATATTCTCCATGTTGACAAGATGGCCGAGGTCAAAATCACTAAAATTTTAAAATAATTCAATCCTTAAGGTCAACATGTCAAAACCTATTAAAGGGTCATTAAGACACAACAATCAAAAACCCCCAGTTTTAAAAAAAATAACCCTGAAAAAATTCATACACCATCGATAGTTCACCAACAATCCGAATCAATCAACAAAAACATTCAAACTTAAAAACTACTACTAAAAATTACAGTAAAAAAATTTGCAAAAGATCGCCCTAAAATACTTGTTTAGTTTCGTTATAAATCAAAGTGTTTAATGTTAAGAAAAATTATACAGGGTGTAGTCGTTGACCCTTCCTGTTGAAATAAAAATTAAATTCAGTGCAAAAGAATATACCGGGTGCAGTCTTTGACCCTGCCAACCAAAATAAAAGTGAATTTGGCTCAGAACAGTATACAGGGCGAAGCATTTGGCCCGTTCCAGATTTTTAAGAACTAACCACCCCAACTTCAATTTCACAAAATAAAGTGCACGAGAGGCATCTAGAGTCTCAATTAAAGCTCTCCAGTTTCCTTTGTCGGAGTCCGTTTACGTTCCAGGAGGCGATCTGCAGGGAAGTTGTTCGATGTTGTCCTTCCATTTAGTGCTGGTGACACTCTAGCACGTGCTCGCATAATGTTTTGACAAATTGAAAATATCCAAATTCCTTTCCTGGCAAGTTATTTTTAAAACGCTTCTCAATAATGCCCATTTTATCCAGATATGTTTTGACCAACATTCTTAAGTCATATGTATCCAGAGGGTATCCCCAGTTACCACAAGTTACAATATTTTTTACTAATGTCTCTTCAACAGCTGTGCTTAAAACGGTCTGTCATCCCTTCGTTTTTATATTGGCTCCCTTTTTGTAATGTCGATATAGAACCGTATGATCATCATGACCATACTTTAGTCCCCCTTTTCTGAAGCTCATTCCCGCCCTGATTTCCCGTACGGCCGCTTGAATCCTATCTGTCATATTTTTTATGTTTTTTACCATGTGGATCGGGCTTATATATACGTGGCATGTTGTTGTGATTCACCCCGCCTGTCTCCAAATTTTTACAATCCTAAAAAATATTAACCATACTGGATTAATAACCAAATGGACTTGATCCAACTATGGCACGACTTATATAACTATTATAACCACTTTTCTTTAAATAACTGGTTTTCTTTAGGCACTAAACAGAGTTTATGCACTGAAAATTTCCCTCCAATTTCTCGCTTACCGAATAAAAACTGAAACGTATTGCTTATTACTACTGGCGCCATCTATTTGAACTGGAAAGAAGCCTATAGTTTAAGCCACCGATCCCTGCAAAAATAGTGGGCATATGCGGGACTTTGCCAGTGCAGCCAACTTATTTTTCTTTTTACCGACTTTCGTTGTGATTTGCCAGGCAGTTGTGATTCACCCCGTTTTACGGTACTGCTTCATGAAATGACGGATTTTAGTAGAACATAATTGTTCGTCCACAGAAAGTGGGGACTTCAAGTGAACAGACAAAAATTTTGTATTTAGGTGATCTATAAGGGGCCTTAGTTTATGAAACCGATCATGATTTTGGTCATCTTTGGGCAAGGGTTTTTAATTATCGTTAAAATGGAAAAACTGTTGTTTTTTCAAATCTGTTTATGGTCATTGTTTTTTTTTTCAATCTCAACTCGTATATCAGTTTGTACGAGTAGTTGGAGGTTGGTCTATTTATATCAACTTGATGAGCAAAAAGGTTTAATTCCTGTACAGTTTTAGTCTAATGGCTGCATTTTATGGCATGGTATGGTATGTGAATGAAAGGTCAATAAAATTATACCAGTTTCTTTGTACTTAATTATTGCAAGAAGAGAGACGTGACTCTCGTGATTATCTATCAGTAGAAGCACCGAATCATCAGGCGAAGGCTTAGTAGTTTTCATAAAGTGATTCAAGAAGGTGAGAAACAGTTGCTCATTTGACCATCCAGACAGATTAGCAGCACCTATTGCGCCAGGTGGGACACCTTTCATCATGAAATTTTTAAAATTTATGCGAGGGAAAATGAGCATTGGTGGCACATTGTTTCCGATGGCGCTGATTGCAGAATTCATGGTAACATTGTTTTCCCTCACCTGATGTCATGCTCCCAATTTAATTCACTCCTTTTGGGGTCAGCACTTGATGGATGAACTTTTTCATCACAATTTCATATTCTCTCTGGTGCAGAAGGACTTCTTTTCAAGATTGGTTAATTGTTAAAAATTTTTAACACACTGGCCTTATTGAATCCTGTGGACCGTCTAAGGCTGGTGGCTTCCGGTTTACGTAATGATAATTCATTCTTGATTTTTTTCTAAATTCTCGCAGCCATGATTTCCAGCCATATTTTCCAAATCGGGGCAGATGGTGCACTATTAATTTGTCTGTTTTTGTTTAAGTTTAAACTGTGTTCAGCTGTAGCACTCTCATCAACTATTTCCATTGCTTTTAATTTTTCAACATTGCACATCTCATCATTTACAAAAAGTTTATTAAGCTAAGTTTTAATGATGCTTGAAGTTGTAATCTCTACTTATACGAACAGCTTCTAGCTGGTTTCGGCTATTCATCAACAGGTTTCCTTCTCCTCCTTTGATTGATTTTACAAGCAGAGATCATTGCTTGCAAATAACAGTCCTGTTCATTTTTTGTTTCGTGTTCATTAAATTTATTGAATATGTTTCTTCTTTCTTCTTCACATATTCTTGTGTAACAATTTAACTTATACATAGGGATAAAAAAGATACTGTACCTCAAAAAGGAAACGTAAACTTGCAGCCTTTTCCTGGTTCTCTTGCACTAACTTGTTTGCCTTTCCAATTCGTATACGATTTGCCAGCAACACGTGCCTTTTTAATAGTTTGTGATTTATACTCATGTGTTCCTAACACCCCTCTTATTATTTTCCTCATCTTCATTAAAAGTGTAGTTAACACTGCGATTATAAAATCACGACTATAGAAAACAGATGAGTTGAGTATATCAGCACCACCGTGCGTGATTTATTTTACAAAATGGTTTAGTATCACTGCACGTATTAAAATCAAAAGAAGAAATTTATGGAGTATCCAAAATACATTGTTTATTGTCACTGACCGCTGAAAGACGCGTAATTACTCATTATTTTATCTTTGTTATAGTTAAAACACGATCGCATGGGGTATAATCGGGTATAACCGCTACTAATTGCTATTGGAGTCCGAATCTTGAAGATTCCAATACATTAACTTTTGCTTTTATGTAAAGCTGTTGAAACAATTTGTACATTTTACAGAATTTTCATTGTGGCAAGCAGTTAGATTATGTTATAGGAAGCAGCGATGGCATGCAAGCTTATCTTTACGCGCAGTAGACGACTGATTAAAGCTTCTACATTTAAAGCACCTAACCACATCAATTCCATCATATACAAGACATCTATTTAGCACAATCATAACGAATTTATCTTCTGAAGACATTATATTTTTGAACACCGTAGTTTAATTGTACGATGGCCTATGTCACTTCTCCTCGTACTCCAATAATCAACTAGCTTACACTTCGAGTTGTTCTTGAACTTTTCACCGTTTTGAAGTTTAGGGAATTTTTCGATTTCCTCCGCTGCCATATCACTGGAAATTCCTACTACCTTAATTCGAGGTCTAGAGTTTTTTATTTCATTAATGTTGTATCTTGGGAGAGCTTTTCGTCGATCACTTTTTATAATTTTAGGTTCTTTTCATCCGTACTACAAGTTACTACCGCCTTTATTAATATGTTTAATCCGTGTGATGAGCAGAGTAGAAACTGTATTTTTTAAAATTTTCCAAAATATCTGATTTTGTGAGATTTACAGCTTGTTCTTCATTTTTGGATTGGATAATAACTGAAGTTTTATTATTTTTTACAGCGTCAGCTTATGAAGGTAACACACATCTCGTCGCCCAGATCTCTCTAAAAAGACTAATTTCCAGGAAACGGAAAAAACGTTTAATTTTTTTATTAATTCTATGTAAACAATAAGATTGTGTATAAGGGTTAATTTTGTCACTTACAAATATTTAGTTATTTACCAAAAAGTTAAGATACGTGGTTTACATTGTTACCAGTCACGGCTTTTATGAGATACGTGTTTTCATTGAAATAAAACTAAGAATTATGTACTTTTGTAACAATCTAATTTCATTAATAAAAAACAGGATATTACAAAAAATGGAACAACTACAAAAAATTCTTGTAAATCATATATTGAAACTGAAAATTTGTACTCAATTATCCATAAGCACTAATAAAAACACAAAAATATTGAAGAAAATGAAACAATAAAAATAAAAAGATTATTCATGAGGCAATGCGTCATAAAATGGGTGGTAATCCTTATCAATAACGGATTTTAAATCTTGGAGATGGTTGTACTTGTCGAACTTAATTAGTAAAGCACTGGTGTACAATTTCTTCACACGCCTAACAACATTTAATTGTCTGGATGGTAGAGGAGCCCAGTTGTCATCAAAATTTAATTTATACTGTGTACTGTTAAGTTTTGTGTACCTTAGAGCTCTAATATCTGTAACACAAGCATCTCCCGTTTTCTTCCCAGGTCGTATAGATTTGTAGTATTTTATGTCTGAAAAGTCTAAAAAAAATGAATGGTCTATGTATTTTACTTTATATGGCCCAGCTGCAGAATGTCGCCTAGAATTTTTGATAATCTGAACGTAATTTGAAGGAGAAAATATTTCCCTATTTTTTTTTCGGCTTTCGATAGTGGAATGTACGCTGTCGCATTCCATTTGCGAATGCCCTTTAACTAAATATTTTTGTATAATTTCAGTCTCATTCGAATTACAATAATGTAGCAGAACATTGGAAAGCAAAACGTTTCTATTCTGTGCGGAGCACCCATCGCTATAAAATAGTATAGGTTTACGTTTTTCCTCTTCAGATAGCTCGTTGTCTAAAAAGTCAATAATACAGGATGCAAAACAGTTGCTGTCCATGCCACCTTCTCCCTCGTGCCAGCAAAATAAAGCATACTAGCATGTCATTGTGGGACAAGTTGCACAGCCTGAACGTCAACTGTAAATGCTGAAATAGCATCCTCCTTGTCTCTAAATTTTTCTTCTCGTGCTCTATTTTTATCATCTATATGTCTATCGTAGGTAAGGTCATCGATATGACCTAATCTATAACCAAACCACAGATCACACTGATCTTTACGTGGTTGAAATATATCGATATTTAACTTTTTCATTTCTGCCCTGAAAACATTTTTGCCAGTAGGTTGTTGAACTTCTTTCTTGTAAACTTCATAAACTTCAGAGTAGGATCTAAACAGCGGCTCGAGGTATAGTTTACTGGTGGAAGCCCTACAGTAGTGAGACGCGAGTTTAGGTAATTTTTCGAAGAACTCTCTGATTTCTTGGCGTTTATTTTCATTTATCCGTTTAGCCTTTGTAGGAAATTTTTCTGTGATGTTAGGTATGCCACCATCACTTCTCTTTACCCAGTTATTTACAGACCATTCACCCAAACCAAGTGTTGCAAGAAATAGTTTCTTGCAAACTGGAAGTAACTTTTCCCCAACTTTCAAATGGTACAAGAAGGTCGCTTGCCTTCTTGATTTACCTTGGGTAGTTGTTTGTTTTGTTTGTGATTTGTTTACCATCGCTACGACATACGTCTTACGTTGTTTCCAATCCATTTCAGTCCAGAACCGTTTAAAGAGAAGATGCCTTTCTTCCTCTGTTATCAAAGAACATTGTCTCTTGATTTTAGACTGTGTACATTTTTTGGAATCACATAATCTATTGCCCATTTGTCGAGGCTTTCTTTCAATTAAGGTCTTCTTGCCTTCCTTTTCTTTTTTATAACTTTGATACCCTTGTCCTTTCATTCTTAGCAATTTGGTTCTATTGGCTTGCCATGTCATAGGATCTGCAGATCCCTTTTTAGCACGTTTGGTAATGAATTTTTGACGATGGGATTCAGTACCATTGTTCAAAAATCTTGCCAGTGGTAAGTCATCAGAGGACGGGTAGGATTCATCAGCAATTTGACGGTTTATAACTGGACCTGGAATCCTGGTAAGGCTCCTCTTCAACAGACTCTTCACAAGTATAAACTACTTCTTCCAATATAGTTTCACCAATTACTCTAACTTCTTCTTCTTGAACATGATGAACTATATCAAAATCTTCAATGTCTTGGATTTGTACTGCACTATTCTGTACAGCTTCTAAATTAACAGTTTCTGGATTTTTGTCTTCCACACCTGGAACCACAGTTAGTTCGAAGTAAGTACTATTATTTGTCGGAAAAAAATTCAAACTACTGTTTGTCGGGAAAGTTTCAATTTGTGGTTCAAAATTTGCTTCACAAATTTCCGTACTATACTTATACTTGTGAGGTTTTTCTGCTGTTATAGAGGTTTGTATGCAATCGTGGTTAAAAGGCTCATCCAGTAGTCGGCTAGCTTCAATAATTTTTGTTTCTATGCTGTTGGTACCACTCTTGTACATAATTTTGCCATCAAGTGCCAACTACCTCATTTGTTCTCGCCTTGAAGACATCTGTAATGAATAAAAACTATTTTAAGCTGATCATTTATTTTAAGTTGCAGTTATATAATATTATTTAAATAATATTTAATGTTATAGAAATGTAAAACCCATATCTCTAAATGAGACCGAGAACCTCGTATCTCATAAATTTATAAAATTTTGTAACTTAACGTCAAGAAAACCACCAGCTTGATATATATACTAATATAAGTATGCTTATAATTATTATTTCCTAATAAAAGAACAGAGGAAGATTGAAATTAAACAATTAAAGTTAGATTTTAAACAACCTAACCTAAAAAAAAATTTGGTGATGTTAAATGTTACTAAAACCCTCTATAATTCGCTCTAAATGCTATAAATTATATCAATTAATAACTTACCTTAGATAAAAGTCAGCACTAACACTAAAAACAACGAAACACTGCTTATTCTTACAATCAATGACACCGACCTGTTAATGTAAATACACTACAAGATATGAGGTTTTGACATCTGAATTGTTGGAGTTGTAAGATACAAGGAATTTAAATTTAGCACAGTGTATGCGCATTGATACAATAATAAGATACGAGCCTTTTTAACTTATGCGACTTGAGTTTCTGCTGCTTTTAAATCGCGTAACTCAAAATTGCCAAATTTTGAGTTACGAGGTTTTGACATCTGGGCGACGATCTGTCAAATTTTTGGTTTTTGTACCAACATCCGTTTGCACCGTTTTGTTCAACAGTGGATTAAGATTAAACCTTGGTTAAATATAAAGTTTTCGTTACACCGCTCTTTAATCCATGAATTAATTAAATTAACTGCTGTTAACTTAAACCCCCAAAATTGGTCGCTTAAAAGGCGTTTAAACTTTCTCGTTGTTTGTGCGCAGCCGTTGATGTACATAACTACTCTTTTTAATATATTTTAATTTTCATTATTTATTATTTGACACTTTGTGAAAGGTGTGTTTGTTTTAAGAGAAATATACAAATCGCAGGATGGATCAAACGACAATAAAAAATTGCACAGAAACTATTTTAATTAATTTTATTTGGTATAAATATAAACAAGTCGAGGGTTGGAAACAATAAGGTTCCAAGCGACATTTCTAAAAATGTTCAGCAGATGAATTTTAAACTTTGATGACACACAACTTTTCTAGCAAAATCGAGAATGGTTCAATGTGATAGAAATTTTTGCCTAGCACATTGACAGTCCTATGACCCATATGTGGTTCATAAACGTACTTACACACAAACACCATAAGGGTCGTAAATGAGTTGGTATAGATAGGATTTACTGTGGACGTGTGGGTGAGCATAAAACTTTATAAATAGGGCTTTAGAGGAAAGAAAAATCTCAATTTCAGTAAAAAATTTATGTGGATAGCTCAAAAGATAACAAAGTTATGATATTCTAAATTTTTTTAAAAGAAATTAATGTTTATCTGCAAAATATGCTGTGCAAAACGCTTGATTGCATTGACGACATATGGTGTTGACCTTTTTAGTTTGTTTTGATGCCTTTACAGATGATAACTGTTGTTGTCTCAATTTACTGTAGCAGCCATGACAGCGTTTTCTATAAATTTTTTTGTCGGCACCCCTTGGTAATTCTTCCAGCTTATGAATACCTTTATCTATCATTCTCTGTCTTTTTCATTTGATTTGTTCCCGAATCCTTATCAATATTTAGGAGGCTGTTTATAAGTGACTGTCTTAATTGTAAAAGTGTTAACTGATTCTTTTTAGGACTTTAAGTATTATACAAAATGAGTGTTGACAATCAAAGTCCCACAAATAATTTCTTCAGCTAGTTTCTTATACCAAGTCAAAGATTTTCAAAGAGAGGTGTAATAGCTGGAAACTGATCTTAAATGTTTTCCTTTATTTATAGAATCACGGCAGAAGGTTTCAGCTTGTCTTCACCATTTCTTTTCTTTTCTTTCCACAAACTTCCATCCTATCATCTGTACAAATTGAGAGTATATATATATATATATTATTATTAGCCGTTACTCGAGTCCGAGTATAAAAATGTTACAGTCGATAAATTGTGTACAATAAAAAACAAGTAACAGGTGTAGTTTATTGTAATTCCCATTCATCTACGGTGCACACGACTATGGCTATAGAGGCCAATTCGGGAGAGCACATGTCGACCGCAGTCAGGACAAACATAGACCTGGTTAGGTCTTGGATTCGGCCTTCTTGCAGCAACATTTCCTTGATAGCTGGCCACAACCCCTCGCCAATCGGTTCTGTCCGCTGCAAGTTGTTCCCATTGCTCGTCTGCAATACCGCAGGATTTTAGATTTTCATGGAGAACGTCTTTGAACCTCTTTCGTTGACCGCCACGCCTTCTTCTACCGCTTAGCAATTCACCTTAAAGTGTACATTTAGGAAGGCGGTTATCATGCATACGATGAACGTGACCTGCCCATTTTAGGCGTGCTCTTGAAATAAGCACCTCAATTGGAAGGCTTTTTGCTCTCCTGAGTACTTCCACGTTTGATATGTGATGGAACCAACGGATTTTCATCATACTTCTGAGGTGTCTTTGCTGAAAACGTTCTAATTCTTTCACATGACGACGGTAAGTGACCCAGCTTTCACATCCATATAGCAGTGTTGGAATGACAACTGCTCTGTAGACAGCCATTTTCGTTGACAAAGCAAGGTCGTGGTTGTCAAATACTCTCTCTCTAAGACCCCAGAGTGCTCTAGATGCAGCGTTAATTCTATTGCGAATCTCGCTGTCCATGTTTGCTTTGTCATTAACAACGTTGCCTAAGTAATTGAACTGATCCACCACTTCAAGAGAATTTCCGTTAAGTGTAATGTCTATTTGGTTCACTTGATGAGGAGTTGACATAATCTTAGTCTTTCCAATGTTGATTTTAAGTCCCAAGGAATCATAGCTCTGGGCATACACATCTAAAAGTTCTTGAAGCTCTTCCGGCGTAGAGGCTAAAAGTGCACAGTCATCCGCATACTGGAGATCACAAATGAATCGTGTGCGTGTCTTCGTGAAAGCTCTAAAGCGCCCTATGTTAAAGAGACCGCCATCAAAACGGTATCTGAGACCTATTCCTCTGACTGTCAGTTTGTTGTCAACAATAATTGTTAGAGCAGTGGTAAACAAATTAAAGAGTAGGGGTGCTAGGACACATCCCTGCCTAACTCCAGTGAGGGTTTGGAAAGGTTCGGTTGCCTCATTATTATACATAACCTGGGCGTTGTTGTTTGTATGTAGACTGCGACATACTTCCACAAATTTTCTAGGGATACCTAAGCGGAACATAATTTTCCAGAGCACTTCCCTGTCCACCGAGTCAAACGCCTTGGTTAAATCAATGAAGGCCATGTGAATTTCTCCTTGATGTTCGAGTGCTTTTTCTTGAAGCTGTTTAAGTGTGAAGATTAAATCCGATGTGCCTCGGTTTGGTCTAAAGCCACTCTGTGTTTCAGGAAGTAACTTTTCCATAACAGGTGTTAGCCTATTTGCCATCGCTTTAGTGAGTATCTTCCCTCCAACAGCCAGGAGAGCTATACCCCTGTAATTTCCACAGTCCGCAGCGCTCCCTTTGTTTTTGAAGAGGTTGATTAAAAGTGTATCACGAAACTCCTGCGGAGCTTGACCACTTTCCCACACGACATCAAACAGTTTTTTGAGGTAGGGTATGAGCTCTGACGACACAGCTTTAAAGATCTCAGCTGGGAGTGAGTCGGCGCCGGGAGATTTGTTATTTTTTAGCTGCCCAATGGCGGTTAAGATCTCTTCCGTTGTTAGTGGCTTATCTAAGTCTTCGAAGGTGTCGTATTGAGGGATAAGATTTATAATATCGTGATCGGCTTGACTTTGCTGGTTAAGAATGTTAGAGTAGTGTTCTTTCCATCGGGCTCTTATTTCCTGGTCTTCTTTGAGGAGATTTCCATTTAAATCTTTAATAGGGCACATATTTTTGCGACTGGGGCCGTACACTGCTTTTACTCCTTGAAAGAAATTCCTGTAGTCGTGTGAATCGGCGTACCTTTGAATTTCTCTGGCCTTGCTTGCCCACCACTCGTTCTTTATTCTTCTGATTTCGCGTTGCGTTTCATACTTAGATTGGGTAAAAGCTTCTGCTTTTGATGAGTCGTTGGGGTGGTTGATAGCGTTTTGGAAGGCAATATGTTTGCGGTCAAGAAGTTCTTGTATAAAAGCTTCATTATCATTGAACCAGTCCTCCTGTTTTTTACTTGCTACAGTGCCAAGAATTTCCTCACTCGCATTTTTTAAACTGTCTTTAATTTGTGTCCAGGTAGCAGCGACATCTACAGAATTGATTTCTTCTAGTGAACTCAAATTCTCTTGAACTTTTTGCTTTAGCTGTTCGATGGTTTGTTGGTCACGCAATTTACTAATACAGAGACGGGGTCTACGTTTTACTTGAGTTCTTCGGTGTTTGGGTCTCATAATAATTTTCATTTTAGAGACAACAGGACGATGATCGGTCCAACATTCGCTATCAATGCGCGCCTTTGTGATTTGGACGTCCTTGAGATGCTTCCTACGTACGATAACATAGTCCAGTAGATGCCAGTGACCTGACCTGGGGTGACGCCAGGTGCCTTTAAATTTATCCTTTTGTCGGAAAATGGTGTTTGTTATAACTAGATCATGTTCGGCGCATTTAGTTAGGAGTAGTTGACCGTTAGCGTTCATGTTGCCCAAACCGTTCTTGCCTATGATGCCTGGCCAGGTGTCTGCATCTCTCCCTACTCTAGCGTTAAAATCGCCAAGAATAACGAGTCGTTCCGTTTTAGGTATTCTACAGAGGGTTTCTTCCAGCTGTTGATAGAAGCTTTCCTTGGTTTCGTGACTTGCATCCAGAGTGGGAGCGTAGGCGCTTATTAGATTTACCGCGTTGCCATCTGATAGCTCATAGCGTAGCAGCATTAGACGTTCGGATAGGCCTTGTGGTACTTGTGTTAAGTTGGATACAAGTTGATTCCGAACGGCAAATCCTACTCCATGTTGTCTTCTTGAATTGGTGGGAAGACCTTTCCAATAGAAGGTGTAGTACTTTTCTGTGAGAGAGCCTTCCTCCAAAAATCGAGTTTCGCTGAGAGCTGCAACGTCAACATTGAGTCGGTGAAGTTCTCTATCTATTAGAGCAGTTCTTCTTTCAGGCCGATCGGTGCGAGTGCTGTCGTTCAAAGTACGAACATTCCAAGCGCCGTAGATGAAAGAATTAGTTTTGTTGGATTTAACTTGTCGGTGTTTTTTCGACATTCGATGAGGTGTCCCTGTGGGCACCCTCCCCCGGAGATCCGATCGGGAGGGTATTTTACCTCCGGATGATTTTGTCCCACTTGAACGCTCCATCATTTTTTAAAGCCTTAATCGACTGAAAACGAAGCTGCATTTGAAGTTTTAGCTGGAGCAGGTATGCAACTGACCAGCTCGGTTGCGGAAGGCGAGTGGTGTGGTCCCATGGCACAGAAGGAGACTGCGACGATGGGGTAACCAAACGATTCCAAAAGCAACCTTTGTGTGCGGTGGGTTATTTTTACCGCACTCTTCGTGAGAAGGTGGATGTGCTCACGGCAAAAGGTAAGGGTTATTCCGCCCTTACTCGGTCGTTAGAGCCTCGTTAGTGAAAACATATATATCTCGTTGATCTTTCCACTTCATAAACGTACTGTAGTTATTTTGTCTTGAAATAACCTGCCCTTTTTGCAGTTTATGGTCTATTACGGTGCTCTCAGGAAGATCTAATCCTGGCTGGCGGTTTCCTTTTCCTTCATAAATTTTCAAATCCCATGTATATCCTTCTGGAGTACATACTTTATACTACTTTATACCATACTTATGAGCTTTTGAGGGATTATTATATCAATGTCTTGAAAATGCCAACATCGAAGCAATGATACAAATCGATTATATTTTATGGGGAGTTTATGAAACAGTGAATTGTAGTACAATGGATCCGTTTTCCAGTAGCATTCTACAGTAGGATAGTTTATTAGACCCATCAACATTATCATGCCTAAAATAAGAAATGCATTTTATTTATTTATTTATTTATTTATTTACACTGCCTACAGATTACAACAATCCAATTACAGAGCAGGAAGTAGTCCCGCAAAATTATAAATAACATACATAAATACCACATATGACATATATAACAACATACAAAATAACAATATAATAAGTACTTAATATAAATCATAGAGGTAGAAGAAGAAAATTTATACATTATTTTAATAGAAGTGATTGTAATGTTTTAGGGCTGGTGTGAAAAATATCAATACTCGAACAAAAATTATCAAAATTGTGACATATTCTAGATACTTAATGGCGAAAAATTCATAGCATTAGTACGGGCATTTGGTGTATAAAAAGTTGCGCGGTTACGTGTCGATACAGATGGAACTCTGAAATTAATTAGGTCGAGAATTTCTGGACAGTCTATTTTGCTATTTACAATGTTAAAGAGAAACATACACATGCAATAAATTCTTCGATGTTCCAGAGATTTAAATGACCATCTTTCTAGTAGTTGGTCCTGCGGTGTTCCGATAGCCGGGTAAAAACCATCAATTTTAAAACTAAGAAATTTCATTAATCGTCTTTGAATATTTTCTAAATTTTTCACATGAGTCTCATATCCTGGGCTCCAAATTATACAGGCGTATTCTAATTTCGATCTTACGAAGGTATTGAATAGCATTTTTATAGTAATATTTGTAAAACTACGACCAGTTCTGCACATGAAGCCTAACGTTTTGAAAGATTGCTGGATTATGTGATTTATGTGAGGAACAAAAGATAATTCACTATCAAAGACAACACCTAGATCTTTAAACGTATCAGGTCTGTTGAGAGATATATCGTCAATTTTATAATCGAATATAATTTTTTTCAGACTTTTACTGAAAGTAAGAACATTACATTTTATCGCATTAAGGTGTAAGCCTTTGTTTACACACCATGTATTTAATCTGCTGAGGTTACTTTGCAAATTTAGACAGTCATTAGAGTCTCGAATGTTTGTAAATAGTTTCATGTCATCGGCATAGAGTAGGGTATTACAATTAAGGTCTTTATTGATGTCATTTACAAATATATTTAAGAACAGGGGCCCCAGGACTGATCCTTGTGGAACTCCAGATTCGGCTGTTATTTCATGAGATTTATAGCCATTATAGTGTACAAATTGGGTTCTACAACTTAGATATGACTTAAATAGCTGAAGCAGTCCATTAGAGAAGTTATTTAGATCAAGTTTGTGCAGTAAGATTTCGTGATCCAATCGATCAAATGCTTTAGAAAAGTCTGTATAGATGACGTCTGTTTGGACTCCCTCATCTAATGATTGTGATAAAAATTGGGTTATGCAAAATAGATTTGTTGTGTTGGTAATATCAAATTTGCTTCCTTTTTTAAAAACAGGACATATTTTAGAGTTCTTCCAAACGTTCGGAAAACAACTGGTACTGACAGATAGATTAAATATAATAGTAAGTGGGAGTACGAAAATATGTGAACAGTCTCTTAAAGTAAAAGCTGGTATTAAATCTGGACCGGCTGTCATTTTTGGTTTAAGTATATTGAGCGACTTTAAAACGTCATTTTCATTGAATTATTTTATTGTGAGGATATTGTTATTGTATGGAGTGTCATTAGTGATGTTAAGATTAGTTGGTTTGGTATAAGACTCTTGAAAGTAATCAGCGAATGCATTTGATATTTCAGCTGGTTCATAAAAATTTTCATTTTTGTATGTAACATAATTGGGCATACCTCGATCACTCTTAAGCGAATTCACAAATGACCAGAATTTATTCGGTTCGCTGCAAATATTGGATTCAACATCATTGATATATTCTCTATGTGATCTTTTTATATCGTTTTTTATGTTTTGCCTAAGTATTTTTAATTCAGTCAAATACTCTGTGTTTTTTGTTGTTTCATACAATTTTAATAATTTCGATTTATGTTTAATTTTATTTATTGTATCTGTCGTATACCAAGACCGATAATCATGCTTTCTGCTAACCATTTTGGGTACGCAATAATTGAAAGTTTGCCATAATTTATTATAAAATGCATCACACGCTTCGTTTACATCTTTCAATTCGCCTAAGAAATCCCAGTTAATTAATGACAACTGCTCATAGAGAGTTGCAAAATTTGCTTTACGAAAATTATATCTAGGCCCAGCAATGGTTTTTTATTACCAACGTTTTTAATATTTTGTTTAACTATTCTTAACGCAGGGTGATGTAAGTCTTCCTTAAGTAAAACGTCAATTGCCTTTCCTACTTCACAATCATTTTTTGCAATAACCAGGTCTAGGATTCGATTATTTTGATTTTTCACCGAGTTAAATTGCTTCAAATCAAAGAAGTTTAAGAAATTTTGCAGTAAGATATTATGGTGATCTATGACATTTAAAGAAAAATTTGGAATATTAAAATCACCAAGAATCAAAATGTCGGTGTTATAAATATATTTAAGAGGAAAAAAGGGTTCAAATAAATTTTGATATAGAGCAATCGACGTATTGGGTGGAATGTATATCACAACTATATATATATATATATATATATATATATATATTTTATATCACGGGTTTCATAAAAGACTTTTTAAAAACTTTATTTAAATTATTAAGAGTCAACGTTGACTCTTTGAATAAAATAGTAAGTTAAAATATATGTGTTTAATTAGACATGAGTATCAGAACTGGTTACAGAAGTGCTTTGTGGTATATTTATAATATTCTAAAAGCATCGTTAACAAAATGTTGAACAAAGGAAAGCAAATACAATAGTCAGCATGATTGTGAGAAGCTAAAATGTAATATGAATGTAATATGATACTTTATGAGTGATAACGATAAGAGGGAATTCATTATCCGCACGTAGCTGAAATATGACACTCTGGGATAATTTGAAATGAAGCAAAAGTCACGTATCGCTTTGTATACGGTGGCTCAAATACTATATAACAACTTCCCCCTTATTAAAAAAGTTGATGGTTATGCAGCAACTTTTACAAATATGAAAAGCGAGATAATAATATTGAAATATTGAAAGTTGTAAAGTTTGTAATTACAATTATATAATTAATATAAAACAAAATATAAGACCGTATAAAATATAAGATTATGAAATATGAAATTAAAGTAATATAAGCGTGGTTAACATCTCAAAGAGGGTTTGGTAAAATGATTAATTTGGAAAACATTGATAAAAATTTAGGTAAGTTCGACTTCTTCTTCTTCTTCTGTTTCTTGATGAATGTTGGGTCTTCTCCTTGGGGGTAGAATGCTAGTTAATCTTTTGAAGGTTCTAGTTGGCATCGATGGAGACGGAGGTGGTCCGTGAGATGGGCGAACCAGGGCTAACTTTCGGCTTCTTCTTCTGCACTTACAGAATAGGTAGAACAAGACTAGGGTAACAATTAGGGTTATAGTAAAATACGTGAACCATGAGATGTGTTTGGTTACGTAGGGTTCGTTGATGAGGTCGTCTAGGTCCTTGGAATATTGGTCTAATTTATGTTTTGCAATTTCGAGATCTTCGGTGTTCAAATTGTTTAACTTTAATGGTTTCAAGTTTGGTAGTTGTATTTTATCTGGGAGTTGGTTGCAGCACTCATATGAAATTTGAATTGGATGTGAGTTGTCTTTAATGTCCGATATTTCATTGGAACTTGCTTGAATTTTGGTTATGCCAACGAAGGCGTAGCAACTGGGTTGTAGTTTTATGACAGAGTTTTTTGTGATAATTTCTGTTATTGAATTTTTCTGCGGACAATTAATAGTGACATGTAACGGTTCTGCGTTGATGACTAGCCATGTGTTTTCCTGAAGTTTTTGAACGTTATAGCCTTGACTGAATATGAAGGAGGTTTGACAATTTTCGGGCAGGTGCTTAAGATTTTTGAAAAGTCTTGCTTCACAGATAGCATTATTGTCTATCGGGTAGGCGAACAAGTTGGAGCACAGTTTGGTTCCCATGTAAAGCTGTTTGCATTCGTCTAAATCCGGAATGGGTAAATACATTAAGGAATCATCGTCCCTCGCGATAAATTTTTGAGATACAGATAAAATGTGATGTAAACCAGTTCTATTATCCAGGATGGGGATAGGATATAATTGATAAGTTGTGTATGTTTGTGGGTCTACTAGAGGTATTTTTAATACGAAAATTAAACTTGAATCGGTTTGAAAAGCTTGGAGTTCAATAATATCCAAGTATTGAGCAACTTTTGATAGTTTTATTTGAAGCGGCAAATTGTTCTTCTGCAAATTCTGTGAAATTTCTTGTAAGGATGAGACTAAGTCCGATGGAGTAATGATTGATGTGTGAATAATTTTTAATCGTGCAAACGTTATTGAATTTAGAATATCATTTAGAGTGTCTTCAATATATAAGTAACTTGCCATCAATTGTTCACAAATTTCTAAGAATTTTAATTTCGTCTTGACAATTTGAAGCTCGCGTGATGCACCTAAAATAGATGTTTCGATTTCTTTAATATTTTTGTTAAACGTTTCCTCGTCGATCTGTAATTTTTGGATTGTTGAATTAAAGTTCTTTATGACGGATGTCGTAACCGAAATTTGATTTTTAATTAAATTTTCTAGTTGATGTTCATCGTTGTTTAGTTTATTAATGCAATTAGAGTAGTATTCGCCATCCTCGGCATCTAAGTTCCCGGTGATTGATTTAAAAACTGTGCCGATACCGTTGAGGATTCCACGCTTGTATCTTTTGGTATCTAAGAAGACTTCTTCAAATTTAGATTGTATGGTTTTAGATATTTGAGCTAGAAGACTAAGATGGGTTTTGACTTCGCTTTTAAAGGTCACCATGTTTTGGTAGGCAGGGTCGAGGGTGTTTAGAATTGTGTTTAGAATTTGTTCGTTCTTTTCGAATGTTGCCTTTAGGGAAGATACGTTTTTGTGAATTAGTAATGTCCATTTGTCATTAGTTAATATTACGTCAGTTTTTTCGTGGTAATAGATTCCTATGGTGTTGTTTATGGGGGTAATTTTGTATTGGGAAACCACTAGTGTTGCTGATCCGAACAGCAGGAGTAACGTGAATTTCTTCATGGAGTAGATTCTTCGTCCGTTAAGGGATTGGAATCCGCCACCACCAGTTATGAAGGTCTCCTTGTTCCAATGGTAACTTGCACTAGTTAGGCACCTCGTCTGGATGTTTGTCCTCGTTCTTGTGGGTCACTATTGGTTAGGCTTCTTGTTCTGTTGGTGTTCACGGATCCTACCGACTGCGCCAATTTTATATCACGGGTTTCATAAAAGACTTTTTAAAAACTTTATTTAAATTATTAAGAGTCAACGTTGACTCTTTGAATAAAATAGTAAGTTAAAATATATGTGTTTAATTAGACATGAGTATCAGAACTGGTTACAGAAGTGCTTTGTGGTATATTTATAATATTCTAAAAGCATCGTTAACAAAATGTTGAACAAAGGAAAGCAAATACAATAGTCAGCATGATTGTGAGAAGCTAAAATGTAATATGAATGTAATATGATACTTTATGAGTGATAACGATAAGAGGGAATTCATTATCCGCACGTAGCTGAAATATGACACTCTGGGATAATTTGAAATGAAGCAAAAGTCACGTATCGCTTTGTATACGGTGGCTCAAATACTATATAACATATATATATGTATGTTATATTAGAAATATACTATGATATATAATATTATCGAGACAGGCTTAACCTTCTCAAACATATCGTATTACATACTGTGTAACAGCTCTTCTCAATAACCGCTCACGCTGCATGAGCATTGTATTTCAATTCTCAGTAATTCTGATTGTGTTGAATCAGCAACACTGTTTCCTTTGTTCTCGAAACATTATAAATATTACTAACAACCTTCTTGTAATCAGTCTTATACTCACTTTCGAATAAACCTCATCAAAATTATTATTGTATTTTGTTAACGAGTCAACGTTGACTCCAGTGTAACAAATAAAGTTTTTTTTTAAAATGTTATCCAAACAATCCACTATCTAACATTGGCGCAGTCGTGGCGGATCTGAAAAACACGCACAGTTCGGGAGCCTAACCAGTAGCAAACATATCCGAGGGAACAAGGAGTCCATCTGAAAAAGATGCCTAACCGGACGAAAAGAGCTTCTGGAACAAGGAGAACTTCTTAGCTGTGGTGGTGGATCCCAATCCTTTGTTCAGAAGAACCTACATTATTCTCAAACGCACAGAAGCGAAACAATAATAATTATCAAGAAATACAAGCAACAAAGCAACATTTCAAATCAACACGATTCAACAATTAGCAAGTAGGTAAGAATTTCATCCCGTCCCATCGTTGGTGTCTTCGGCATCAAAGGCAACCCTGTGGAAGGAACACCCAGTGACGCCCCTGGCAGAGAGAGACCTTTGGTGAAGCTAAGCTCACGAAGTCGCATTCTACTGGACCACGAGGAATGAAAAATTTAGGGTAAGTCATTTTTGAATCATCTCGCAAACATTTATTTGCAAACAACGACATAATTTTACATTCTATTTTATCAAAATACATTGCATTGCTACATACAGTTCTAATATCTAAGGTAGTAATTTTATTTAAACTTGAGACAAAATATTTTGATTATAATTTGTGTGACCTATATAAATAACCGTAATCATACACTGTTCTTATCGTAACATTATTTTTATGGTAATATCATATACTCTTTAAGTGCGAATTTATCTAATTAACTGTAATCACGTACCATTGTTATCTTAGCATTTTTATCGTAATATAATATTGCATACCACATAAAAGGTTAAAGTTAAGGCCGTAAGACAAAGCTTATGTTCTACAATACTATTACACTACAATTAAAATATAAAATTATCAGAGATATACTATTTCCAAACTCAAAACGCTTTTTAAACCAAACGCGTTTTTCTAATTAATCTAGCTATTTTATAATATAAATTTTAAATATTACAGAATAAATTCTTGCACATTTCATATAAAAATTTCTTATTAAACACCAGTAGCGTACTAACTTAAATTGGAAAAAGGCGTTTTAAGTTATTTAATTATCTAAATATTATAAATAAAATGGCTACCGCTACAAATTCCAATGTAAACAACTCAGTCACTACAAATGCCAACAATTCAATCGCTGCAAACGAAACCATAAATATTGAACCTTATAGGTTAAGCGAAATATTTTCCATAGTGCCCGAATTTGACGGCAACCCCATATTCTTGCAAACATTTATTTCAGCCTGTATAACCGCTCAGGGGATCGCTGTTGATGATCAGCGCGTCTTATTAACGCTTCACATAAAAAATAAATTACGCGGAAAAGCCGCAGAATTAATAAATTCCCGAAACCCTGCTACATGGGCAGAAATCAAAAGCTTACTTGAAGCTCATTTTGGTGATTCTCGTGACCCGACAGCACTAATTCAGGATCTACAGAGGATTCGCCAATCATCTAACGAAACTGCATTGGTATTTGTATCTAGGTTGCAGACACACAACGCGAAAATGCACGCCGCTATACAAAAACAAACTCTAACCCTTGAAGAAAAAACGGCTCAATCAAATTTGATTGAAAACATGACATTGACCACTCTATTGACTGGGTTAGAACCCAAATTAGGCCAAATCATTAGGGCTGGTAATCCTAGCAACATGCTAGATGCCATAAACAGGATCAAACGAGAACTACAGTTGTTATATTTCGAATCACAAAAATTTTCCATTAAAGCTCCAAATAAAAATCCCATTCAAAACCCACAAAGACGTCCAAACTCCCCACAATTTTGCACCTTCTGCAAAAGAAACGGACTCCATTTTAACGAATGCCGCACAAGGCAAATCTATCAGTCCCCATCTCCCAATTTCACACCAAATGCTTATTCTAATCAAGCACAGCCTCCAAGGCCACATTTCCAGAGTGCATCTAACCATAGACCACAAAACTTTCAAAATTTCTCTAATCAGCAACACAATTATTCTCAACAGAACAGGCCCTCAGCTATCAGGCCAAATCCCAACTTCCACCAGCAGAGACCTTCTGCCATACAACCGAACCCGAATTTTAATCGATTCAATCAACAAAAGACACATCACCTAAATCAAGAATCTTATGATAACTCCACTGATAGCCCAAACCAATATGAAAACTATCCTGTAAATTATCCTACCAATTATTCTCCCAATTATTCTAACGAAAATGATTATGATTACGATTTTGGAACCCAACAATGTGAGAATTATACTGCTAATTCTCAACCCCAACAGTACGAGAATTATACTGCTAATTCTCAACCTCAACAGCACGAGGATTATACTATTAATCCTCCGGATTTTTGCATAGGCCCGGAGTATTCCACGAATACTCCAACACAAACGGACGAACTAGACCAAATTTCTCGCCAAGTCCAAGCGATGAATCTCAAAGACAATTCCGACCCACATTCGAACCCTCAAGAGCAATGTTTCATGTAAATTCACCATCTAACCCTCCATTTCAAGTAAGTTCGGCAAACCTGTATTTCATGAAAGACCCAACAAATAAATTTAATATTCTAATCAATTTAGGTGCAGATATTTCCATTTTCAAACCCAAAGCAACAAGAAATTATAATCAAAGACGTCCCGAAAATTTAAATATACAAGCAATAAGTCAAAAAATTAATATCACCGAATCTGTTCTCATACCATTCAATTCTAACGACCCATACGAAGTTTATGTACACGATTTAGATACAGACTTTGATGGCTTCGTAGGTAGCGACTTTCTAGAACATTACGAATGCATTATAGACTTCAAAAATAATCAACTAATTACTAATTTTAAAAATATACCATTATTTAAAGTTAACGATTATTTACCTTTACAACAAGTCACAAATTCAAACAAAAATATTAACAATCACACTTCAGGCAACATCATTAATCAAAATCCTATTTTTTTCGAACCAGACACTGAAGAAATATTTGAATTTTATTGTGACACTGACGCTATACCGCTAGCTCAGGAACAAGAAAAAATACGCCTACCTAACACCTCTGCAAAGACAAACGTATTTAATGAGGTTGTAAAGTTTTTGTTGCGTTGCCCGGTAAATATAGACGCGACTATACAAACCATATTATTACTATCTTCTTTTGAATTTAATGAGTATATATAATATGAAACATAACTAAGGCTCTGTTCTCTGCTTTTAGCTGACTTCACTTGTAGAAACCTCATATACATCAACACTTACTATTAAACCTAGTATTTGTATTTTATGCACGAATCGAGTAGTAAATATGCCCACCTTTTTTCCTGTTTTTATTATTCTTTGTTTTCAGAGATATATTTTCGTGAATTTGTCCATAATGTGGAGCTATAATCTCTTCTGATTCTATATGCTCAACAACATCATCTTCAGGTTCCATTTATATATTATAAATATATAAATATTTTTTTTATACATTTATTTAACGTCGGCCTATTTCCGCTAATGAGGCCCAACACCGACGCCTGTAGACGAGCTACCTCCAACCAGGAATTTTGCCGAACCTCTTCCCTTAAGAAGAGTAGGGATCTTTTACTTGCTTAACATTTAATAGACAAGGGACCGACGGCTTTACATCCCCTCCGAAGGATGGTATATCTCCTATACAACCCTCGCCTAAGGTTGTATAACTTCCGCGCATACACTGATATACAAGCCGCTGGAAGATGTGTGAGGCGAGGATGCGGTTTCCGTTGGAATGGTCACCCATCCAACTACTAACTGCGCCTGTCGTTGCTTTACATCGCATACCGAAGTATGTACATAGTAAAGGTGCACCTACGCTCGCCCCATAAATATATATACAGTGTGTCCAACTAAGTCGGCACCATATGGGAAACTTCTTTATTATTGGTTTTATGAAAAAAAGTTATTCTTGATAAAAAGTTCTGCATTGCCTAAAACCCAAAATGAAATAATCAGATATAAATTTTTTGCAGTCGTATACGAGGTATGTCTAAAAATGTTAATTTTGCTCAAGAGTAAAGTACCTTTTTTTATTATAATATCGACAAACGTTATTAAGAAAAGTTGATCCTAATTGAAAATTACGGTCAGATATCCAATATTATCCATCTACCATGAAAAAACGATTTTTAATAATTTTTGGCTATAAATTATACATAATTTAATTTTGCAAATCATAAAACATCTATTGTATTGAAAAACATGATAACCTTTCTGTTCAAAGGTAAGTTATGCAACAATTTGCTATTGCATTTGAATAATTAGTGCATGCATATCATAATAATTTATTTTACAAATGAAAAGTTAAATAGAAAACAACAAGTTAACTAATAAGTAACATCCATAGCATTATTGCAAATGAAATAATTTATATTTTGCTTCAATTCACCAAAGCCTCAACATATCCACCATCTCTTTCTAAACATTTAATGGTTCGTTTATCAAATTCCCGTAACACATCCTTTATTATATTTGTAGTAATTTCCTGGCATGCTTCTAAAATGATCCTCTCGAAATTATCAATCTCTTGAAAAGGTCCTTGCTGGTAAACCCTTTGTTTTAAGTAGCCCCATAAGAAATAATCCAGAGGTGTTAAGTCTGGAGATCTAGCCGGCCAAAAAATATCGGAATATCTATGTATCAGTTTGTCATTGAAAATAGTTTCAAGGTAATCCCTAACAGCTACTGTACTATGGCATGTAGCACCATCTTGTTGAAACCATATACGTTGACGGTCTTGTAAGGGCAGTTCGTCCATAAAGTCGTTCAATTCATTTTGTAAAAAATGTAGATAGCGTTCGGCATTCATGGTCTGTCGAAAAAAATATGGTCCTATTATTTTATTCTTGTAGATGCCACACCACACGTTTGTCTTAAACGAATATTGGTCATGAGTCTTAATTGTAAAATTGGGATTACTGTCACACCACCAGCGACAATTTTGTGAATTGACAGTTCCATTTGAAGAGAATGTCGCCTCATCAGAAAAAATTATATGTCTTAATAAAAACGGATCCTCTTCTAACTTTTCTTGTATTAAAAAGCAAAAATAAAACCAGTTTCTTTCAATGTATGAACAAACTGCGGTTTGTATGCATGATATTTATTTCTTTTTAAAATATTTGCGATTGTACCTCTACTTACATTATTTTCTATCAAAGACATTCTTTTTCGCAATGGCATTTTTGGATGTTCTACGACAGATAGCATCACTTGTAATTCCGTGTTATCATCTGCAACCCGCTTCCGGCGTTTTTTATTAAAATTATTATGAACACTTCCAGAAGTCTTAAATTTATTTACAATTCTCGTAACTGTTGAATGTTGAATATTTCTATTTGGATGTCTGTTGTTAAAAATAACTGCTGCTTCTCAATGAGTTTTATAATGATCTCCCACAATCAAAACTATTTAAATTTTCTCCTCAAAAGTTAATAGAGCTCCATTTCTTGTATTTTATAAATTCTAACTAGCGTTTTGACGTTTGCTATCAAAAATTCATTGGTTTGTCAGACAAATTACTACTATACAGAATTTGCCAGTGCATCCTAGATTAAATGTCGATCTGTAGACATAAATTATCAATGCTAATTACAGAGAAGAATGTGTAAAAATAACAAAATCTGTCTTTTCATGGTAGATGGATAATATTGGATATCTGACCGTAATTTTCAATTAGGATCAACTTTTCTTAATAATGTTTGTCGATATTGTAATAAAAAAAGGTACTTTACTCTTGAGCAAAATTTACATTTTTCGACATACCTCGTATACGACTGCAAAAAATTTATATCTGATTATTTCATTTTGGGTTTTAGGCCATGCAGAATTTTTTATCAAGAATAACTTTTTTTCATAAAACCAATAATAAAAAAGTTTCCCATATGGTGCCGACTTAGTTGGACACACTGTGTGTATATATATATATATATATATATATATATATATATATATGATACTGATGATGATTTTCAAATTTTGATATTTTTTCATTAGCTTTGTTTTCCAAACTTCCACAATATATATTTAAAATAAAATCTTTATGATTAGTCTCAATATCTCTATCAACATCGGTATTGCAATCATTTTGATTTTCAAGTAATGTATTGTAATGTGTTTTCAAGTAATGTAATGTAATGTAATGTAATGTAATGTAATGTATTTTCAAGTAATGTATTAGGTTTAATTATTACATCTTGTAAAATTTTTACTAACGGCCTTTTCTTTTTCAATGGACTGCTAGATTCAGATGTAGAATTATTGGATGGCGGAACATAGTTACTTCCAGAAGTTCTATCTTCACTGGAATTTCCGACATGCTCTTAGAAAATTAGTCTCTTGGCATTATCTACAACAAAATGTTACATATCTTGGGTTTGCTTTATTTCAGAAGAGTAAGGAAAATTTTAATATCGTATAGAATGTGCAACAATTATTATATAACGCACACTAAATTCCAATTTTATTTTTTTACTCCATTTAATAATCGGATCACTTTGTAAATATTAATTATTTTAAGAAACCAGGCTTCCTTATATACTAACAGTACAACAACTGTTCTTAATTTTCAATGTCACGCACACTACGCACGTGGTATGATCAAGTTATCCAATTGGCTGGTCGTGAATTCTCATTGGCTAAATACATATACCTGGTTTTGCAACTGAGATATCAAGACAAACGCATGGATTTGCTTCTGAGCTTCATTTTTAAACGTATTTTAGTACACAATAACGTGTTTTTGCAACTAACATTACAACTCTAATACATGCGCCTTAACGAGAGGAGTCCAACGGTGTATCTAGCTCTATTTTTTAAATTTCGTCAAATGCGCGGTTTTGCTTTTAGTGGACTCAAATATGAAATAAAACACACAAGTTCAAGAAAAAATAACATGAAACAAATAAAAAAGTCTTACCAGCTCATGATGGAGAAGATGGGTCGAGTAGTTGGCTTGTTGATTGACTACATATTAATGAGTAAATTATGTCTCAATTCTGGACTATTTATATGATTTATAAGTACTTATTCAGTATTATTCCCATTTAGAGGTAGACTTGAATGAAGTTTATTTCCAACGCGGTTACAAGTTGTGATTGAAATATGAACTTTATATCCTTTATACACGCTAAATGACATTTATTTAGTTAATTTTGAATAAAGAAACTACAAAAATTAATAAAGGATTTCTGTTGCAATGAAATATGAAAGTTCATAAAAATATGGCTGTTTTCTCACTAACGTGTTTTTCTTTTTAATTTTTTTCTTTTGTTGTTTTTCTATTTGTCTCATGCCCTATCCCTATCATCTTCTGATAAAATACCTATACTCTTCATTTACATACTTTGTCTTGTCCTTTAGGGTTGCTATTTTTTAGGTTGATTCGGTTACTATTATTAATTCAAGTTTATATGCTCCTTTCTCTAGTTTTCTATAACCTTTTTTCACAATATCTACTTTGAGAAATGGCGTATTTTCATCTAATTTATCTTTATATAAATAGCTCCTGTGTTCCTCCATTCTTATTCACTTTATACCGTCTCTAAAATGTAATTTTATCTCTCAGAATATATATATATATTTCTATTAAATAAGTTCATTTTTGTATCTATTTCTAATATATTTTTAAAGTGATTCTCTATATTCACGACGATAGATTTTTTGTTACTTGATGATTTTATAATGTCACGATATTGATGGGCTATATAAACTATTTCTGTTGTTCTTAACACTTGTTCGATTCTACCAAAATCTCTGTCAGTTCATAAAGGAGTTTCCAACTACAGGAAACTTATGGTCAATAATTTTTACATCCTTTATAAATGAGGTACTGATAAATGTATTGTATATTAAAATTCTTATTCTGGCTAGAACAGGAGTCTGATCAGATTATACGATGCTCAAATTTCTCTTTTCCACCATTTAGAATAAAAGTATGAAGACAACTCGTAATTTTCAAACTGCCCTTGGTAGTAATATCTTGCCTCCAAGTGTAAAAGTAGGGAATGTCACCAGAAGAAGTACTAGTATGCACCACAAAGTGATAGAACCACATCTGTCGAAGGTAGAACGGCTTCGATGTTGTGAGTCGTGGCACTGGCATCATTTGCTGGTCTATCGTCAAATAACATACACAATTATTAGCACGTGAAAACTTTCGATCTCTTTTTCGTTGATCAAACGCATATTTGTAGTTTTCCTTGTGTTCTTCAACAGTGGCGGTCCCAGGATGTTGCCATGGGGGGGTCAATGGTAAAACAGTATGGGGCGTTGAAACGGTTAGGTAGCCCCCGAAATTTTCTTTAGGAGTAAAGCGTTTCTTAGGCCATGTACGCGCATTTTGGACTAAAAGTGAGGAGTGGATAAAATGGCTTTGGCAAAAGTGTGAACATGATTAAATTCAAAATTGTAGGGAATTTAGTATGAATGCCTAGGATCACGCGACAAAATATGGACTAATAAGGTGGCGGCAGATAATAAAAAACGACCTGCCAATACAATTTTGGATTGATTTGGTTTATGACAAACAAAATCAAAAATACTTTTACCAAATATAACAAAACGTATAGTTCTAAATAAAAATAAACGTAGGTAATAAACAAAAAATAAAACAAAAAACAATGTCTTTGGACGTGGACCAGTCTTTTAATTGCATTCTTTTTGGTTTCATTGACGCTAACCAGTCAATTACTTTATGTTCATCCACATCTATATCTTTATGTATGTTTAATAAGGCCAAACCATTTAATCATCCCTCCGTCGCCCGTAAATATGTTTTTAAAAGCTTAATTGTGGAGAAACTCCTTTCTGCTGTAGCAGTGGAGACGGGGAGAATCGCAAATAAGGTAAGCAGTGTGTTTATTGCAGGGAAAAGTCATTGCAGAAGGAAAGGGCTTCCACCGCAGTAGAAGGAATATCAGTTTTTCCTTTCCATCTTTCTTTCCGCTGCAAAATTTCGGCATTTAGCTGCCCCTCACCCATGTTGATATCGGTTTCGTATATCATTCCCGTTCTAATATTTTTTTCCACACAATAGTTTTCCAGTTTTGTAGGTATTAAACCTTCTAGTGGGATGATATTTGAAAATCTTTCATTAAATCTGCTTTCCAGTTCTTGTATAAAGTGATCTATGAAAGGAATGAATATTGTTCGTCTGACATATTCATTTGGAGTGGAGGATCCCACATTTGCCCTTTTTGTTTGCCGCCCACACAATCTAGAACAAACAAAGAAAAATATTAAAATTTATTTAAAAGAAAGGTTTACCCCAAGAGCCCAACGTCAAATCAAAACTAAATATAAATTGCTCAAACTGCACAGTTTATCTTCGCTCCTGAATATGGTAACTTGGTTACGGAACCAAAAACTATTTTGAGCAATTTGTGTTTATTTTTGTCGTTGGATTGGGAATAACCTTTCATTTAAGTGATCCAATCCACACGGTTATTAAATTAGATATCAAAGACCAAACAAAATTTATGTTATGAAAATAATTAGTATAATATTCAAGAACATCTTACTTAGGTATTTTAATTTATATATTTAGTTCTCCAGCTGCATTTTCGGCATTTTCATAAATTTTATCAAATGCCTTCTCAGGGTCAATTCTCGTATCTTTGAAGATATGAAGAAGGTTCTTAACATTTTCCATAGCAGCAGAAAAGTCTAAGGTGGGGCACTGAAGCAGTTTACTTAAATTTACTGAATGTGCAAAACAGTGTGCAGTAACCCACAAAGAAATTACAAAATCGCTCCTTTGAATACACGCACTGTAACTCATAGCATTTGTAGCAGTTTCTCCGATCACTGTCGTGCTCCAATTTCTCTAGTGCAATGACTATTACTGGAAGTAGCTCTTTAAAGATGAATAACGTATTATGCCTTTCAACCCAACGTGTGGCACATAGTGCTTTTAACCTTGTTTTTTTTGTTTTAGAAATAGTCTCGTCGTCGGAATCAGTAATTATTTCTTGCAACAAATTTACATCTTTGGTGAGGCACTTAGAAACACAGATATAATGCCTACTATTCCCATCATATTTTTTATAGCACTTACATCACAGGACTTTGAAATGCATAAATTCAACGAATGGCTAAAACAGTGCATGTAGAATGCCAGAGGTTCTTGTTGTATAAGTACCTGAACTCCTAAAGAATTAAAATATTAAATAAAATTTGAATTTCCTTCTAGTTTAGTTAGCATCAGTTTCATATTAAAATGTTAAATTCACCTTTGAATGCTCCTGCCATATTTGACCCTCCATCGTAACCTTGACCACGCAGATTTTCCAAATTTAGGCCCATATTCATCAGCTCCTTTTGAATGGTTTCCTTAATAGCTAATCCGGTTGTCGATTGCATTTCCACAAAACCAACGAAATTTTCACGAATCACAAAACATTCTGCGTCAACGTATCGAATACACTGGGCCATCTATTCTTTTTTGGAGTAATCTGTGGTCTCGTCTAATAAAATTGTATAAAATCGGGCTTTTTTAATCCTTTGCAAAATGGAATTCCCTAGCGCATAAATGACATCATTTTGTATTTTCCCGCTAATCATTGTAGAATTTTCTCCAGCTGTTTGGAAATGTTGTACTAAGTTGGTATCTCCAGATTTCATTCTAAATGAAAGCAAAGGTCTAAAAATCCCTTGAGTACCCGACAGAGCTTTGAGCTTTATATCATTGACATTTAATGAACCTTCTTTGCGATGTCCTTGTAGGGGTAAATTATTTCGACGGCAAAATATAATTGTGCGGATAATTGGCAATAATCGTTGCCTATTTTTTTCAATAACAGCCTTCTTTTCTTCATCAAGTAACACAAATCCATCCTGACCAGATAAATTCTCCAGCACGTACCACGCAGCTAAGGTGATAATATTTGGATGCGTGTTCCTGAAGATTTTATTGCATTACCTCCTTCACCAAGGATTTCAATGGCTATTAAAAAAGAATTATATTATGGTGATTGAAACTTTTAATATAATAATAACGTGAAAGTAAAAAATAAATAATGAAAACATAAGTACCTACCTGGCTGCCGATTCCGCCTCCAGAAGGTGCAAAAAGCACGCAATATTTACAAAAGCCTCCATCATTTAATTTGCTATATGAAAGCCATTTATATTTTGATAACCATTCGTGTTGAAATTTCCTGTTGTGCCCGTTTTCACATCTTACAGGGACTTTGTAATTTTCTGGTGGTATCAACGAATTTTTCAAAAATTGGTAACGTTGATTAGATTCTAAACTGGCCCCTACAGCAAGCCCAATGTCCAAATCACTAACACTAACCAACTCATCATCAACAGTCTTATTCAAAGAGCAGGAAGAAGGTATTTGTGCCTGTGTTGAAGTTTCTCCCGCGATAGATGCTGCTTGATGATTCCTTTCAATTTTTGCAGTTTTAGTAAAATAATTCCTTATATCACCTCCACCAGACAGTCCAGACATCGATGATCGTTTCATTTTTAAAGTAGCATTCAGGAAAATAATAATAAATATTAAATATCTAACTAGTTCTTAAACCTTCACTTAAACATTAAACTAGTAGCCTACATCCGCACCCTTAGTTTTAACGCCGCAGACGTGTGCGGCCACTGCGACTGCGATGCACTATTCCACCATTCATTGGTGTTTTGACTTTTAACAGACGACACGATGACTGGTCTTGCTCCTTGCTCTGATAATCGGGCTGCGACTTTGTCACGTTGTGCAATAGTATCGAATTTCCGTAGGATTTGATTTGAGAGGACAAAATGAATCACTTTGTTTCTTAAATAAAAGAAAAAAGGTCGTTTGCTTTTCGAAGCTGAAATTGTTATGTCTTCCCTGCAACTTATTTTAACGATAGCAAATTTAACATTCCCAATAGAAGCCGGTATTTTTTTATATAGGTAGTTCCGAGTTCTGCAGTAGTTGTAGAATGATTCGGATGGTTAATTAAACAGTCCTTTTAACGATATTTAACATGAGGTATAGGTACCTACTTCTGAACATTTAAAGCCATTCTCATGCATTTCGATTTGAATGGCACTAAAACAAAAATAATAGTCTCCATAGGGTGGGGTGGGAGGCAGGCCGGGGCCGGGCCCCTATGCCCCCCCCCTTGGGACCGCCACTGATTTTTTGCAATAGCAGCACACATAATGCACATTTGACTTCATCGCGGTTTCAGTTGGGGGTACTTTATAATATCTTAATGATGATTCTAATATGCCGAGTAACAGAAGATAAAAAAAAAATAACAAATATCACAAATATATTCCTTATATCACAGTGCTTCATTTAGTGTTATATGTCTTTTCATCGGTGATTTTAAAAAAAATTTGAGTTCATCCACTTTAAGTCTTACTAACACATATAGGAAATATATATTATGAAACCTACAATCTAAAACGCAACCATTTTCAATTTCAAATCTCGATGACTTTGCGCATACATGGGCTACTGTTCTGCTCGGTCTGTAGCCGCTTGTGACAGGACCCTTAATAATTAGTCGAACGAAAAGAGGATACCAAACTTGCCTTCCCATAGTGGTACTACCAAAAATCAATTCAATTCAATTTATTCAGCTCTTTCTCATTAATTACATTCATAATCTGGAGAACTGAATATGTTTCCAGACCTACTAGGAAATATTGAAACTAAATCAAAGTGCTACCAGATCATGCTAAATATAAATACATATCAATTGTTTTAATAAAGTTGTTAAATGGACATAGGCCATGTAACTAATAGTAACGGTGAACATTCTCCATATATTGTGTATTACTTCTTTGATTGTGTTTTATATATGTTACTTTTAAATTGTCACCTGTTTCGATGACTTGGTTTTGTTGATGATGATAATATTAGCTGGTATCTAGTAGTGTATGGTCTCCTTTAGAATTGTTTACAATCAATGCATATTAAATAGCTTCGTTAACTTGTGAAAAGGTCGCAACACATGTTTCCCACTTGAGCAATCGTAGAGTCTTCAACCTTATACCTGGACTTTGATCACAAACACAGCCACTTACTTCAATTGTTCTACTAATACTCTATTAATATTACACAATAAGGTTCAGTCTAATACAATTTAGTTCTTTTGTTTACGCAGATTTTCTTTATCTACAGCGTGACCCATTTCAAATGGAAACCTCACTGTAAAAAATGTATTTATAATCCTATTTTTTTTTTAATGATAAACCATCGAAATCTCCACTTTATGACAAAAATTTAGAGATAAATTTCAATTTTCAAAGCCTTCTATGATTTATTTTTAATGTCGAAAATGAAAAAAATTGATTAACGATTTTTTTATTGAAATTTTCAGTAACCTCTCAAATGAGTAAATCCCAAGTTTCATGAAAAAATATTGAAACATGACAGAGCTATGACAAAATTAATGTAGCCAGTTGTGCGACCCATTTTGAATGGAAACACCCCTGTAAAAAATGTGTATTATCTGATTTTGACGGGACTTTTTTAAAAGATACACCATCAAAAACTCCACTTTATGACAAAAATTTAGAGATAAATTTCAATTTTCAAGGCTTTCTATGATTTATTTTCAATGTCGAAAATAGACAAATTTGATTAGCGATTTTTTTATTGAAATTTTAACTACACCACTGGATTTAGTAACCTCTCAAATGGGTAAATCCCAAGTTCCATGAAAAAAATATTGAAAAATGACGGATTTATGACAAAATCAATGCAGGCTCATAGTAACTTTTACTTGATTTTTTCTAAAAATCGAAGTAGCCCATGAAAAATAAACAAAAGAAAGATAAATTAAGTGAATAGTTTTAATAAATATTACATTTTTATTGAGTAATGGCAGATAATAATAGGGTGCCATGGAAAATAAATTTTATAGTCGAACGTCAAATCTATATAAAATTCGCATATTCTCATATTCATTGTTATTGAATTATAAAATTAATCGATAGTTATTATAAAGTAGTATTAGTTTATTAGTTTATAATTAATTATGGATAATCTAAATGTACAGGAAAAAATTGAACTTGTGCGCCTTAGAGGAGATGATGACAGAACTTTGAAAGAGGTATGCGAGATATTCAACAACAGGCATCCGAATAGGCCCAACATTACTAAAAGTACTGGTTATAAAATAAACAAAATTTTTAAAGAGTGTGGCGCGGTGACACGATCGTATTATAAGAACAGATAATATACAAAGAAGAACCAGGTACAAGCCAATGACTTCAGAATAGGATAGACAAAGCATCTTCTTGGTTTGTTGTGTATCATTTATTTGTTTACATTGATTTAAAAATAAATACTGGTACTCAGCAGTCTATTGGCTAAAGGCACGTTGGTATATGCGCACGCAGTCCCTCTCAACACATTTTGTTTACAATCCAGTTGCAGCGTTGGCCGCCATTAAAGTGTTTGTGATAAACCGAAGTTAAACGTTGTAATTACAGTGGTTTTGTAGTGTTTTTGAAGACAGAATTTGTTATTGTGAATAAACAATGGGAAAATATTGTGTTGTATGTAGATGTCTCTTTAAAATTGGAGTTAATCGATCTTTTCACATAGGTGAAATTATCTCATAAGCGCAACCTCGGGTTGGAATGACAAATAAGCAAAATTGTAAATGTTCAGTGCAATAATATTGGAAGTATAGAAAATGTTTTTATGTTTTAAAATTGAGTAATATAGTTAAATGAAAATAAAGTTGAAGGGCAAAATGAAAAGATATTATTTAAAAGTGCAATATTATACTATTCCAAGGAATATTAAACGCCGAAAAATATGGGTCTGTCGCATTTTGAAACATTTGGGAAATGAAAATATTCCTGAAGATAGTGTTGTGTGCTCAGATCACTTCTCATCAGATGATTTCACAAGTCCCAGTGGCCGAGTTGTTCTTAAAGAATTTGCAGTACCTGACTTTCAAGTTCATCTAAGGATAATGTACAAGTTGGGTAAGTTATCATTTAAAAAAAGTAGTACATGATGGGAATAATTATAACATGTTTTTATTTTTTGGGTTAGTAATGCAGTAAAAGGAAAACTATATTAATCATTTTGTTTATGTGACATATATCTATACCAATTTATAAGTGTAAATTTTAGAAGAGAAATTAATATAGGTATTAATTATACGAAATAATCACCTTCTTTAACATATACGCCACTGGCAACGAGTTCCAAAACATAAACAAAACTATCTCAATCCTTATTTAATAACAGAATGTATGAGATAGTAGGGAAGCACAACAACTCATGTGTTAATGTATAGGACATGCTTTGTCTATCCTATTCTGAAGTCATTGGTACGAGCAGACAATTTTAAACTATTTTAACAACAATCCAAACGCTAGTGTAAGAGTAGCTAGCTTAGATTTGAATTTGCCTAGAGAAAATATTCGCCGATGCCTTAAGAAGAATTTGGTAAAACCATTCAATTTTTACACACGTTGGAACCTGGTGATGATAACAGATGGATGGAGTTTTCCTTGTGGACTCAAGGAGAATATCTTAATAACAGAAATTTTAATAAAAATATTTTATTCAGCGATGAAGCAACTTTTACAACAAACGGGGTAGTATCGTCACAAAATTCTAGGTTTTGGGCTATAGAAAATCCACAGTTTGTCATTAATTGTAAAAGACAATATTCCCAAAAAGTTAATGTTTGGTGTGGGTTGCTCAATGAAACATCATTGGCCCTTTCTTTTTTGAAGGTAATATGAATAGCATGCAGTTTTTACAGTTCCTAAGAAATGAATTTTGGAATATTCTACATGAACTTCCAATACAAGAAAGAGTAAATCTACATTTTCAATTAGATGGAAGCCCTGACCATAATGCCAGAGTGGTTACCAGATGGCTGAATGCTAACTTTTCTAATCGATGGATAGATGTTTGTTTATTTAACTTACAAATGTCCCGCAAAACCACGTCATTTCTAACGTTAATTTCCAACGCAAATTTTACATCATGCTTACACGACTTTTTAACGTTAGTGTTAAAGTTAATAACTAGTTGTTACTAGTATCTGACTCAAATTATTACGTTAGTTACCTGTTATTTAACGTTACGGTTAAAGTTAGGAATAACCAGTTTACTGAATGATATACAAAACTAATTTATAACGTTATTAATCTGTTGATAACCGAAATATGAATATTAACTTTCGGCTTCAAATGCTTTCTTTTTTCGTCAAAATAATGCACAATCTTGACGTCTATTTAAATACTCACCATGCGCTGATTGCATCTTTTAGTGGCACATTTATATAACGTACAAATGTCCCACAATACTAACATGGGCCCACACAGAAGAAAATTCTTCAGCGGTTAACCCTCCTTCAACCTCGTTCCATATGTAACAATACCCATCTTTATTAGTTAAGTTGTAAAAGCACAAACTATACATTTCTATAATAGAGACTGCTCACATTTGATTTTGGAGCCGTAAGCACAGCTTGCAAGTCTGCCGTATAAACATTATCTTCTTGTTCAAATGTGCTTTTAGAGGGCGGAATATTAAACATAATATTTTTAGTCGCAAATTCCTCTATAAATCCTTATTTTACTATAAGGAAAGTAACCAGACTGCAACCAAAGTTACAAATCTGGCGCGTTAAGTGTAACAATTGCATATTACCATCAAAACGCTAATGCTTCGATTGCAACAAACACCAGCCGAAAGACTGATCCTACTTAAAGGAGCTCCCTTGCCAGTCGTCACACACCACTTGCAGACTGCAGTTTCGAGCTGTTGGCTCTCGTCAGTGCAAGGTAGGTATGCGACGACCGACATGAGAATCCTTTGACTATAGTACATCCCGGTATTTTTACAATAGCGACATATAAAACAGCCAGCAGGCGCCATCTAGCGGTCCAGTGTCTGTTGCAATCGAAAAATAAATAGCCTGACTTGGCTTAGCATAGTTCAAATGTGCTTTTAGAGGGCGGAACATTAAACATAATATTTTTAGTCGCAAACTCCTCTATAAATCGTTATTTTTCGTCGTCGCATACCTACCTTGCACTGACGAGAGCCAACAGCTCGAAACTGCACACTGCAAGTGGTGTGTGACGACTGGCAAGGGAGCTCCTTTAAGTAGGATCAGTCTTTCGGCTGGTGTTTGTTGCAATCGAAGCATTAGCGTTTTGATGGTATATGCAATTATTACACTTAACGCGCCAGATTTGTAACTTTGGTTGCAGTCTGGTTACTTTCCTTATAGTAAAATAAGAATTTATAGAGGAGTTTGCGACTAAAAATATTATGTTTAATTATCTTCTTGTTGTTTGTCTTTTTCCTTTCTCGCTTCTTCCTTTTTTAAATATGAATCTGGTAATCTTCCTCTGATATTGACCCGGCTTTATAGCCCGCACATTTTTCACATTCGTCTTTCTTTGGGTGAAATAAAGATAAATTTTTACACTCCAAAGCATTTATGAATGAAGCGAGAGAAAGCGGACTGATATTTCTGGATTGGCACCAATCACTTACATAAAATTCGTATAGGGCTTGTTTTGAAGTTCATTCTGGTAAGAGATATCGTTTAGTTGAAGATGCCCTACAGTAATGGGATTCCATACTGGGTAAAGCATCTAGAAATTCTTGCAGTGCTTTATTTTGTACTACAAATGGTCGACGACAGTCTTCTCTGTTTACTCTCCGAGCACTAGGTGCACGTGAACTGGAAATATTTATCCAATTAAGAACACACCATCGTCCAATTCCAAGTGTATTAATGAACATGGTGCGGCATACTCTTAGTAATTTATCATTTAACTTTAAATGATATATCAGAGGCTGTGATCGTCTTGACTCGTTTGAAATGTGACGATCTCTCGGTCGTTTGGTTGGAAGACTATTGACTAAATTATCGACGTATGTCTTCTTTTCTCCCCACGATAACTGCCAAAACTTATTGAAAATGATCTTTTTAGCATCTTCAGAAATGTTAGCACACTTTATTTTTCCTTTTTCGGTTTGCTTACATTTGCATCTATCTTTTATATGGCGAGGTTGTTTTGGTTCTGTGTAAGTCCAAATGCCATCTTTCTTGGCTCGGACGTAATAACTTTTTCCAGTCTCTCTTAACTTCTTATTTTTCTCAGCAAACCAAGTCGATTGTTTAACTTCAAAACGCTTCCTACGCTTCTTACTTTTTTCTGGGTAATTTGATACATCTGAATCTGAGTGATCAGAATATGGAACCAGACGTGTATCTCCTTAATCAGAATCTGATATGACATCCTCATCCATCGCCTGCACAACGGTATCCTCATTATTACATTTTCTATAAAAGCCGCTGAGGAGCGACCTTCAAGTGAATTTTCAACGGAAAGATCTGGGTAAACAACTGGTGTTTGCTCATTATTTTCGGCCAATTCGAGTTCTTGAAAGATTCCATTTTCATATTCCATGCGGCCAATGTCTAAATCTGAGATATCTCCGATAATTTCCAATTCAACATTATTAACTGGAACAAGGTCATTACATACAGTGCCACAATTAACATTGGCACCTATAGCTAGCTACTGCATTATTTGGTCCATAGAATTAAATATTGTCGTGATATTAATACCCGTAATATTTAAAATATTTTTATCATTTTCACTATTTTCTGATAGGGATATTTGCGCAAGTTCAACTAGTCATTTTCCCCGGGACATCTAGAAAAGAAAATAATATTTAACTACCCAACAAATTGAATAAATATTAGCACGTGAAAACTTTCGATCTCTTTTTCGTTGATCAAACGCATATTTTTAGTTTTCCTTGTGTTCTTCAGTGTTTAAGCCTTCATCACAGATACTGCATGTGTCACTCTTTGGCTTGCCGAATAACAAGTTAAAGTGCTGTGAGAGAATGTTACTTTACTATAGGGGCTTTTTGAAACCAAAAATTCCTGTCTTTACAGTCTTCTAAATACAGTCTGTGTATTTTTGAAATATTCAAAAGTGGAGATAAATACATTTTAGAAGCATTCTTATTTCGTGAATAGTGTGACTGTCCTCCCGGGAATGATTTTATATGTATATTGTCTGAAAGTTATTTGTAGCATTCTACGAATATTCTTTCCTATTATTTGGGTTTTCTACCACATGTACTATTATCCTATTTTTTTCCAATAATTCTATTATTTTGTAGATTCGGTGATTTGTTTTGAAGAGGATAATAGTACATGTGGTAGAAAACCCAAATAATAGGAAAGAAGATTTTATATGTACTTTGATAACGTCAACAATTTCATCTGTGATTTTATGAAGTTTAGTTTCATGGTGACTTCTTTTATCCGGTGATGGAGCTGAGGTACGAGGTTTTTTTCTTGTATTATTTGAATTTTTTTGTTTGAAATTTGATATAATGGACAAAACGTTGTCTTACATACAGTTAAAACTCTTTGTTTAGAGGTCGGTGAGTAGGTGAATGAAGAAATTTTTGGTTTGCGAATATTTTTTCTGTTTTTTGATGGGTTTTATTGAAATTAATTTAAAAAGCAGATACGTCTTGGTATTTACATCAAGAGCATAATATTTTCGAAATATCTCCCTGTCTTTTCCCCAAACTGATCTCTGCACTTAAGTCTGAAATTATTTTTCTTGCATAATGATCCTTGCTCTGGTGTATTTGCAGGCATTTACCATCCAGACTGCTAAAGCTTTTTTACAGCACCTGAAACATTATGATTATTGAGGTAACAAAAATAACTTTATTAATGAATTTTACAATCAAAATCACATTTTAATTCCAAACGATATATTTAGACTCAACATATTAATTTGTTCGCTAAAAAATCATACTAAATTAAACAATTTATACGATATTTATTGTTAATTAAAAAAGTACATACCTATTAAATAGTACGTATCATATTTTAAAAAAATACTTACTATATATCAGTTCCATGACTTTTGTTTTCTGAAAACTGAGTTTATCACTTCCCTCCCAATTGTATTTCAAAGCAGCATCACTCTGATTAAATATTTCAAAATTCTTCTTGAATGTGAGTTAAACCCTGATCCGCCCACAGCAGCTAGTCGGCGAATCTGAGATAATAGATATAAAAAGTGAAGTAAAAAAATAGACAATTTATGTATATGTATGCAACTTACCAAGTATGCGCGTATAACCTCACGGTCTGTTAACGTTTTTCAAAGTCCTCAAAATCACAAAAAGTAGTTATTGGAAGTGTGGCTAGATCTTCTGGTTTCCTTAAAGATTTGATCTTTATGATTTTTTAAAATTTCATTCACAATAATACTTTGTTGATCCACCCTTTCTTCTAGTTTTGTAAGCATAATTAGGACATTTGGTTTAAAATACGAATGTAAAAAATGCATGTACATCGTAGGTCACATACGTATACTGCCCTCCTAACTTAGAGAGCAGTATCCCCACCTTTACTAATTTTGAGAAAAGCGCCTTTTTAGTTTATTTAGCTGGGCAACCACAAAAAACTTAATGAACATCTTTGAAATTTGTTCTAAGTGTTACAATATAATTGTTTTAAACTTATGTCAAAATAAAAACGTTAATATTGGAGGATTAAACGACCTACCTTAAGTTCAATCCAAATTATATGAGATTGATCACATCCGAATAGAACATCCTGTAGTACTACTTCTTGTCACTGAAGAGAAAGTATGTTTTAAAGAATATTTTTTCCCCACTCTTGTCCCGGCCCTCCAGCTGTCCTGATGCCTCATTATACTTGGAAGAGGTGGATCGCCTGGGGTAAGGCATTAGTGAGAGCCCGCAGGTCTCGTGCGGGGTGAGATGGTTCTATTCGGATGTAACCAATCTCATATAATTTGGATGGTAAGTCGTTTTAATCCTCAATTATATTTCGATGTGGTCACATACAAATATCGCCATGTAGATGTTTAAAGATCAGATAAGGCGATCTTAAAGGGGAGTGGAGATATTTGGTAATATGTGTGATAAAAGTGAAAGTAATCTCATTGTTTATAGTAATATCCAACACATCCTGTAAATAATATGATTGTATAAATGCTGATTTCTCGAGTGCTATTGTTTAATTACTTATATTTAACCCCTACAATGTGGTTAATATATGACACCGCCGTTGTATTATGGATTCTTAATAGGAGGTGCCAATTTGATATGTCTTTTGCAAAACTTTTTAGCCCGTAAAAAGCGGTGTGTAGTTCGAGAATATTTATATGGCCTTTCATTTCTTCCAAATTCCAAAAGCTCCTTGCGCATTCATTCTTGCAGCATGCTCCCCAGCCGGACGTGAATGCATCTGTAAAGATCTCCAGCTTCTAGATGGGGGGAGAAATATTGATTTTTACCTTTTCTGTATTGTTTAGCACCATATAAATTCGTTTTCTACTTCAGGGGGAATTTTTATATATCTATCGAACTTGTTTTTTGAAGTGCCAAATGGTAATAATTAGTCTATAGTTTATAATCTCGTTCAATCACCTTTTTTGAATACAGGGCATACACGTGAAGACTCCCGAGGAAAACTTGCACTTCTTAATATTAGATTATATATAGTTAATAGTGCTTTGGCAAATACAGTCGCACAATCTGTCCGACCAAGAGAATCGCCTGTGTGGCTATCAGGTGTCGAGTCCGTTATACAGAGTACAGTTAGATCGGATTGTCACCATTTAACCAAATGGTGACACGTCCTAACTGGTGGGCTCGATTGCACGGCGGGATCTTGCGCCGCTGTGTCTGCAATGAGTTCAAACCGGGGAGGCTGTCACGATGAACTGTAAAATAGCCATCCCCTCAGAATAAGCCCCGACTCCCTTTTAAGCCCACCCTAGAAATATTAGCTAAAAGAGTGTATAAATAAAAACCTTAAGATACAAAGAGTGTAAAGAAGAAGACAGGTGAAACGTTAGTAAATTAAAATCGTATAGATATAAAACCTATTCTAGGATTAGTTCCTATCTATCCATATACTCGTCGGACCGGTCTTCACCTCATCTGTCAGTTAGCCATGAAGGCGCTGTGGGTTGTGATGGACCCCAGCATCGTCCTAGTGATGATGGACGATATTTCTGTCTGTGACAAGCCTAAGATGCCAGTGATGCCGCTATTTGACCTACACCAAGTCCCACGGGCTCCGATGACTAATGGTGCGACAGTAAAAATCTTGCCAGGATGCAATCTCGTTAGAGCCTCTACAAATAGAGGATCCGAGTAGTAGGCCTTTTTGAGGTCGAACGCTATCTCTAGGGGACTAGGACCCTCCCAAGAGATTCCAACGTCGCTAACCACCAGGCGATTACCCTTGACCATGGCCAAATCCGGGATTTTTAATACACCCGTTCTTAACCTAACTCTAGGCTCCGTCTCGACCCGCCAACCCTTTCCCTCACCGATGCGTTTCGTTAAATTAACGATATTTTAATGCGACTCCAGCGTGCTACTGGACACTTTTGAAGTACGTGAGAGAGGCTTTCAGTTCTCTCACAACCCATACGGCATTTTCTGAGTGGAGGTGGGTTAGAGGGAATTCCTCTAGTAGGAAGAAGGTTCCCCCTAAGCTGAACAGCTTTTACGTAGTCGGAACCGGACCAGAATTTAGGTGGGTTATTAATCCACAGATTGTTTGCGTTTGAACAGCCACCCTGCCTGAGACCGTTTCCCGAGTATCCGTTCTGGAGGCGCTTGCTCCAAAAACCACAGATCATGTGCTTGTTTGAGCCAGCCAACCGAGTCCACCTGACCATCCTCTCTCGAACAAGTTCGAAATCATGAGTCATAGAGTCATGAGACATAGTGCCTCATAGACATTAGTCCCAGTCCGCATGTAGATAGGCGTTTGCACACGTCTTGTTTAAGTGAAGCGCCTTCCGAATGGACATCCGGCCGATCTTATCAAATTCCTTAAGGACATTGAGTGTTACAGTAGGCCTCTGCAACTGGTACAGGTACCTCGGTAAAAGGTACGTTCTTATTAAAAGGAGTTTTTGATCAGGTTTGAGTGGTGCTGCCAAGATCCGGTCAAATTGCACCTTGGTATCGACTAATAAAGTCTGACTGGCCTATGAAACCGTAACATTTACCTAGATATTTCATCATCTCATCAGCCTGCAATTGCTAAATGGGAAGTCCGTTTAAGTAGTACATCGATCTAGAGATGGCATACATGTGCTTATTGCTCCGGTTGGTGTTGACCGAAAGCGCAGCACACTTGCCTACATTGAGGTCCATCCCCCTATTCTTAAAGAAGTCAGCGGCATGGACCAGCATTTTCTGTGCAACTCGCGATGACTCTGCGAGGAGAATGATGTCGGCGTACCCGATGATAGATACGCCACTTTCATGATTTGGTAGGCTTATACCCTTAAACTTTTGGCTTATATCGCAAATCACTTCATCAACCACTATATTGAAGAGATACGGTGACAACGGATCACCCTGTTTCACTCCTCTTGTCATGTTAATGACGGGTGTAGCCTGAGATCCCTCCGCGATATTCGTGGAGGACCCCTGGTACCCATCCATGACAAAATCGCGGAGCATTTTTGGAACCTCGAATCGACACATACCCCTGTTAATAGAGTACTGCGATATGGAGTCAAATGCTTTGCGAAGGTCGAGCGACAGGACCCCTGGTACCCATCCATGACAAAATCGCGGAGCATTTTTGGAACCTCGAATCGACACATACCCCTGTTAATAGAGTACTGCGATATGGAGTCAAATGCTTTGCGAAGGTCGAGCGACAGGATATGGTAGGGGAGGATGTTCTTCCTACGGTGTTTAATGATACCCTGTACAGTCATACCGTTCAGTAGGACACCATCTGTCCTTCTGAATCCCCTCTGCATGAAGTGGAAATCCATCAGAGACATCCGGTAGCCCAATATCTTGTGCAATACTCTCAACACGAGGGAAGATACTGTAATAGGATGCCAGTTGTTCAAATCTCTAGCATCGCCCCCTTTCGGGAGTAGAATCGTACGATTCCGCTTAAGCATCGCTGGCACGACGGAATGAATTAGCATTGTGTTATACAAAATAAAAAGGTATTTAACGTTAAGTCTTTTGAGATGAGATGGTTTCACCCCGTCGGGCCCAGCTGCGTTCGAACTGGCCTCCGCAATAGCCTTTTGGATGTCACCTTCCTTGATAGGAGACCACAGGCTATTGTCAACCTACTTCTGATCCAGAATTTCTGCATCGTCAAGAGGGGAGGGCCGGCCAAAGGTCTTATCGTATTCCCTAGTCACTTGGTCGACGCTAATCGAGTTATCAGGATCATTTGTGATAGGTTTGTCCTCTATGATGAGTTCCGCAAGTTTAGCCCTGTTCTGTCTGAACATTTGTTGCGTTCTCCTCTATAAGAGCGCTCTGCGGCGTTGCCGATTTAATATAGGTATTTCAACTCACCGGGTGTTGTCATCGTCACTGGAGGCCCCTACGCGCCCCGTGACTCTAGTGCGGTTGCCTGTATTTAGGCCGCACTTCTCAAGTACATGAACAGACAGAAAGGCTTCACAAGCTTCGTGGATGGGCGCAAGGCCTGCCTAAGGAATTGAAGTTCCTCAGGTGTCCACGTTTGGGACTGAGAGTACTCATACAATTAATTCCTGATCTCGCAGTTCAACAGTCGAGGATCGTCAAGTGGGCGCTCAATCCCAAGATCCCCCAGGTTGTCAAGGATCGATACTTCCTCAATGGTGAAGTTTGCAGCTTGGTCCAGATTTTCATCGTGGGCCGCCTCCTCGATCTCCAGCTCTTCCTGAAGATCTCCCAGGGGCTGTGTGTTATTAGCACTGGCCAAGTCAATGACGAGCTGTTTATAAGTGGCATCTCGTCTTTTGTTCTTGATGAAATCTAGACTCCTACCAGGGAATAGCGTCATCAGATGTTGGTTAATAAACCTTCCATCAAATGCCGCCTCCGCTCTGGCCATCCTGATATGGTCCTCATCAGACCATTCAGCAGGACGTACGGCCGCTTGAGTTCCCTGTTGTACTCTAAAGGATGCGCTCTCTTGACATGTTGGCGTACACCAGCATAGGTTTTAAATTCCCTCTGGCATATCTGACACACCAACTCATTAGCACGGGGCGGACCCTTGCACCTGAGTCGGCGTAGATGGGTGCGGATGCCCTCGTCTGAGGAGCAGTCTTTCCCACAAACACAAAGGACCATCCTCTTCAGTTCTAAGTGAATCCAATGGATCAACCGGATTAATTTCCGACTGACTTGTATTTATATTATGGTTAAAAACCTTGGACTCGGACGTACCTCTAACGAGGTATGGATACGATGGCACGGGATATTGTGCAGTTCAAGCTTCCACCAATCAAGATGTACAGATTGGCCGTCACGGAAATATTTCAGTTCAATACCCTGTTTTTTGCCTCGGCCGTTAGCCTTGTCGTACACACAACAAGTTGCCCGACTCTCACTGCGAGGAGGTGGCCTGAGACTTGCCACGTACTAAATAGTCTTGGCGCCACAGAGGAACAAGCACAGTGTAAACTATCACCTAAGGTAGCAGTGACACTTTTACACGCTTATTACACTCTGAACGCTTTTGATAACTCTATAGCACCCGACCAAGAGAGTCGTCTGCGTGGCTATCAGGGTCGAGTTATATTTATGTCTAATCAACTGATCAGAACTCTAATCATCATCTAACCATTAATATGGTCATCATCCAATTAGGTATTCAAGAACCCGAATGTACGAAGTGATGTAGCTCCACTGCTAACATACTATCACTCGACCAATATGATAGTGCAAATGTGTGTCGATGTTGAATTGCTGTAAAAACTAGACCACAGGCCCCCTGCGTATCCAAAAATAATAAAAACAGACATGACGTCTCCATATCTTGGGAGAAGGCCAACGTCCGTACGGCACATTTAAATCGCCTCGCCCTAAAGAGGGCGCTAGCTATTTAAGAAGAAACACAAATAATGGCGTCTTCGGCTCGTAAGCAGATTAACGCCGAGGACGACACAGTGGGCCTGCCTCGTTCTTAAAAGAACGCTAACAGACCTTTGCTGCTACGTTATTAATTTTTTGGCTGCAAGATGTTGGGGCTGTCCTAGTTGCCTCAATTATTTGTTTGATGCCATATAAAATATGATGGTAAAAATATATCTATGTATAAAAACGGTTAACATTTAAAAATACAAATACAATACAAAACTATTTTTAAAAACGTATACCTATATGCGAAAGACGCATATAGGTTGTTAGTTACACTCCATTAAAAAAAAAATAACACTACTACTACTACACTATGGTATAACATACAAGGCTTAAGAATGTCATTAACAATAGACTTATTGTTAATGACATTCTTAAGCCTTATATGTTATACCATCCTCTCATATAATAATAATAATATTTATTTACGGAAATAACATACAGAAAAAATATACAGATATAATTTGTACTATTTATGTAAACAAATTGGATAAATTTACAGTAAGTTAAAACTTGTTTGTAAATTATTGGTAATTTCAGAACCTAGATGTACAATATATTTAGTGTATTCTTATTGTTGCATTTTACAAATAGTCTAAGACTTGTGTATAAAAATTCACATAAGGTAATTCGCAGAAGGTCCTGAAATAAACATTAACCTATATAATTAACAATAAGAAAAAGATATGAAGTAAGCATGACAGGCGAATTATTGAAACTATTGGAACTAAGTGGAATGAGTATTTTTTTGTGTTTATATATTTTTTACATCTATTAGTCGATGTATATCTAGTCTGGGAATGCTTTTAATCCAAGATTTTACTCTATTCTTGAACAAACTATAAGAATTTATAGTTTTTATTTCAATTGGCAATTTATTATAAAGTTTAGGTCCTAGGTATGTATGGCATCTTTGTGCAATTGTTTTTTTAGGTCTAGGTACTTGAATAGGGGCATTTATCATATAACGGGTGCTGTAGGCATGATCAATATTTTCCAACTCATTTTTGTTTTTATACTGCCTTAGTAAAAGGTTGAAACAGAAGAGTTGCCGCATATCAAAGATCCCCGTTTCTATATATAGACTTTCAGTTGGGTAGGTCCAATTTTTTTTATATATAATTTTTAATATTAATTTTTGCGTAGTTTCTAAGGTCCTTAAATGATTATTTGAAGTACCTCCCCATGCTATAATTCCATAAGTAAGGTGAGATTCGACTAAAGCATGATAAAGTGTTTTCATATGAATGATTTTAAGAATTTTAGATAAGTATTTAAATTTATATAAGATAGTTCTTAATTTTTTTACTATAAAGTTTATGTGTATATCCCATATTAAATTCTTATCTATGTAAATTCCCAGATACTTAATTTTATCTGTAGCTGAGATTTCTATATTTGTGCTGCCGATTTTTACACATATTTTTTTATAAGTCGGTAAATATTTCGAATAGGAGGTAAACGGTATGTAATAAGTTTTACTAAAGTTTACTGTTAGTAATTTATTACTGAACCAGGTAAAGATAGTAGCTAGATCAGCTTCTATTTTATCCTTTAATATATCCCAACTTTCGGCTTCATAAAAAATGGCTGTATCATGAGCAAAACTTACTACTTCACCCTCAGTTTCTACATTACATAGGCCATTTAGGTATATATTAAACAGTATTGGTCCTAGAACAGTGCCTTGAGGCACCCCATATTCTACAGTATTTACATTACTTACTGTGTCTGCGATTTGAGTACATTGCGTACGGTGTTCTAAATAACTCGACATTAATTTATATGAAGTCCCTCGAAAGCCTATACTGTTCAACGTACTGAGAAGTTGGGTGTGGCTAACCGTGTCGAAGGCCTTTGCCAGGTCGATGAAAACGCATATTGCTGGTTTTCTGTTATCAATAGATTTATTAATTTTAGCAGTTAATTTTGCAATAGCGTCTTGCGTCGACCTGTTCTCTCTGAACCCAAATTGTTTGTCTGATAATATGCTATATCTCTTTAGATAACAATTAATCCTATTTCTTAGTACTTTTTCAAAAATTTTCGCTATATTCGAGATTAAAGAGATTGGCCTATAATTAGCAACATCTAGTTTATCACCACTTTTAAAAAGTGGTTTTATTATAGCCGTTTTGAATAATGATGGACATACTCCTATGTTAAACGATCTATTTATTATGTAAGTTAAAGGTTTAGCTATTTCTTTAGCAATGTCCTTTAAAGTTTCGGACCGTATGCCATCAATACCAGGTGCCTTATTATTTTTTAAATCATGAATATTTTCGATGACTTCCAACTCGTTAGTCTCAGAGAGAAAGAATGAATTGGGAAAAGCTTTTATTTTCTCAGTTACACTGTTTTTTTGTAATTTAATTTTGTTAGCTAGATTTTTTCCTACATCGGTAAAATAATTGCAGAAAGCATCGGCTATATCTTTTTTATCAGTAACTGTTACATTATCTTGTACTACTTCACTAATTTCATTTTTCCCAATATTCTCGTTTGATAGTTCTTTTATGGATTTCCAAAGGCCAGTCGAGTTATTTTTATTTAAATCAATTTTATTTTGAAAATAATTTACTTTCGCTTTTCTTATAAGTTCCGTTAATTTATTTTTATATTTTTTAAATTCTTGTTTATTTTCTTCAGAAGGATATTTTTTCATTTTTTTATAAAGCTTGTCTTTTATGTTAACTGAATTTATTAGACCTTTGGTAATCCAGTTAGTTCGTTTTTGCTGATTATTTTTTATTTTAATTATTTTAGTTGACTCATGTATGTATGTTTTTAGCTTGTTAACAAATATTTCGGTGCAATCATCTACTTTGTTTGCTGAATATAATTCAGTCCACGTTTCCTCTCTTAATTTATTTATTAGTACGGTTTTTTCAAGATATTTTTTATTAGTCGGATTATCTAATACTATTGATTTTTCATCGGTTGTAACAATTTGAAGAATAGTTGGGAAATGATCTGTTATACTGTGATTTAATATAATTGACTGATATTGTATGTTATTCTGGTGGCGATTTTTATGTTTTAGGAATATATGATCTAGGCAGCTGTTTTCATTTCCTTGCACTCTGGTAACGTTGTTTATTAGAGATATGTACCCTTCCTGACTTAATATATTCAAATATTCATCTATTTCATCATTTACTGAAAGTATATTATTATTGAAGTCTCCAACAAGTACATGATAGTCGGTTTTATGTTGTATGTTATTTAAATAAATTTCAAGATTTTCATTAAAAATGTTTGCACAAGTGGATGGAGGCCTATAAATACCTGTTAACAGAAATGTATTTTCTTGAAAATTTGTAAGGATTTCAAGAGCCTTTATATTACCTATATTAATTATTTTGTATTCAAAACATATCGGGTTTTTAATATATATTGCTACACCATCATTTTGGTTTAAGTCTCCTTTGTTATATACTAGATTGTAGCCTGTTATATTGAATAGAGAAGGATCTTGGATTTTCCATGTTTCAGTAAAAATGATAAAATCAAAATCACATTCCAATTGTTCTAATAAAATTTTAAACTCATCTAGGTTTTTATTGATACTTCTTATATTACAGTGCATTATTTTTAAGTTTGTAAATTTTTTATTTTTTTCTAGAATTTTCCTGCATTCTATATTACACTCCCACCACTTTTGTTTCAATAGTATCTATTTTAAAGTCTCTGATGTATGAATCCATGTTATTTATTTATTTAATAAGGACAGTATATATTTAAAACTTAAAACAATCTTATAAGATAATCTTTAAACTAATATAAGGCTAAATTGTTATGTGTAACTAGATTGTTTCACGTTACAAGTAATTTCTACGTACCTAATTCTATTATTATTATTGTACCTACTTGTTTAAGTGTCTCTTATTTATTTTTCACTCCTATATTAGATCGTGTAGTTCGATTTCCTCCAGGAAGTCCGTTGCTGCACTTACAGTTCATTTATTGGATGTGGTAGCAGTGTTGGACCTCGGTTTTTTCTTCTGAATAGGGTCTGTTTTTGATGTGTTGATGTTGTTGATGTGTTGATGAATGTTGAAATATTCTAAATTAATATATCTTCCTTCCTCTTCCTTTACTTTTATTTTATGTTTTTTCGTAAGGTATAATTCGAGGTGTATGTAGACTTTCCTTTGGGCAACGAATTTTTTGGTGTATTTGTTTTTGCTTGAATTGTTCCTTGTGTTGTAGTTTCCTCGGGATTGGTTTTAGATTTACCTTTATACGACTTTATAAAGGCCTGTCTACGTTTCGCTGTATTTATTTCAGTTTGGGTTGTGGTTGCGGGAGGGCTAGTTGCGACTATTGTATTGACAATTATACTTCATAAATTGACGATGGGTGGCAATTGAGCCAATTATTGTTTTGCATATTATCGTGCTAATCTCAGCAAGGCTGAGTTTAAGCACGTTTGAAATCTCGATATTTTGTTTGCACCAAGTTCCCCTGGCACCAACAATGAGAGGTAACACGGCAAAGATCTTACCGGGGTACCTGCTGTTCAATGCTTCCATAAAGTCGGGCTCAGAGTAAGTGGCCTTTTTGTGTTGGTAGGTTGCTTCTAGTGGGTACGGTCCTTCCCAAGCAACCCCAACATCGCAGACCACTACTCTATCTGCCTTTCTGAAGATAAGATCTGGTATCTTAAAGGTTTGGGGGCTCTGAAGAGCATCCAGAGTCTTAAGCCGTTTGCAAAAACAAACGTTCTTCCGGGCCCCAGGTACGAGAGTTAGTATAATCCGTGAGGAAATTTCGGATCTCACTACCCGCTAACGATGTCGTCTGCGTGGCTATCAGGGTCGAGTTTAATTGCGTCGAAACGACGATTGAATACTGTAATCATCATATTACCAAAGATATGGTCATCATCATAATTAGAGGAACTCGAATGTATGGAGTGTTCTTGCTCCACTGCTGACCAACATGATACGGTTTGTATACTCGATGTTGTTGAGTTCGTCCTGAACCAGGCCTATGATTATTTCGTATATGGCCGAAAGGTCGGGCATATCGAGTTTCCTTTTTACTCCTTGTCCCGTCATGGGGGTAGAAGTGAAATTTTGATGTAAGAGTGACATCTCTGCCGTGCCTTGAAGAGGCCGGAGAGCAGGTTCTTTACAAGTTTGCCCCGGTCGCCCTCCTTGATGAGTGTGGGGACCGGCTGTTGCCACTACTGGCGACGACTCGGCTACTTCTTCTTCCTCGGGGATAGAGATGACGGGAGGAGAAGAAGCAGGAGCGTCGTCGACCGATAGTGGCGGCGGCGGCGACGACGAGGCGTAGTTAATGTGGTTACTTATATTTATAAAGCCTTCTTCAATTTGGTCGTTGGTGCAACAGTTGTCGGAGGGGAGAGAAATGGCTGAAATGAGACTTGACGATGTTTCTCCGGAAAATTTGTCGGGTGGGAAATTATCGAGCGAAAAATGTTCTGAACTTGATGAGTTCGTGAAGTTGCTGCCGCTGCTGTTGTTGTTTCTATTGACTAAGGGGATCGACCACAGGCTCACATTTTTCTCTATGAAATTTTTGAATAGGGCATCGTCTGAAAATGATATAAATTTGAGAATATTAAGATAAAGATGAAGAAATTTTAAAAGTTACCTTTCCTCGTGAAGCTGGTGTACTGGCTCCGTAAAATTTTCTTGCATTTTCTACTCCTCGTATCGTATATTGTGTTTGCTTCAAAAGTAATATTGTTCTCCTCAAATTTGAATTGAAATAAATTATTTGGTAGATGGTTGTGAAAAGTGAAATTGTCCGTTACATCTTTCTCGAAGATGGCCCTGTGTCGGTAAAGTAATGGACTATATTTCTTCATTTTTATCCGAAAGGATGTCGGGGAACATTTGGACTTGTCGAACATTTTTAATATTATTTTGACCTGGTTATTTATCGATAATGATGAGAAATATTCATAAAATTTTTGAAACTGCGGATCTCACAGTGAAGCAACAAACATATATATTACGAATTCTGCTACAAACTGAACTGTAATGTCGATGATATATAAAAATAATAGCTATTTATGCCATCAGTTACGAAATGCCTAATTTTGTGTAACACAAGTTACACAAAATTTCATTTCGTAAGGTATTGCATACAAGATTTTTTCTAATTTTGTAGAAAGTAATAAAAAAATTAAATTTAATATAATTGATAAAAATTTGGAAAACATAAATTTAGTTTGTTGCTGTTACTTCATGTTAGTTGTCAGTTTGACATTTTGTAAAAAAGTCTAGACGGAAGGTTTTTAGTGAGATTGATATATTTTTAGTTTTATTTTTTAAAAATGAGTAATTCAAGTTCTGAAGAGCTACCAAGCGATATTGAAGAGGCAGCAGGTAATGCTCTATTATCAGTAATTCCCAAAAAGTCAAAGGCAGTTTATGATTTGGCATACGAAAAATTTGTTACGTGGTGTGATGAGAAGAAAATTAAACATGTTAATGAGAAAGTTTTACTTGCATATTTTGAGGGTAAGAAAGATCTAAAAGTTTCCACATTATGGACACTTTACTCAATGTTAAGGTCTGAACTAAATCTGAAAAGGAATATTGATATTAAAAAATATACAAATTTGGTAGCATATATTAAAAGTCAAGCGGACGGGTACAGTGCTAAAAAGTCAAAAGTTTTTATTAAAGAAGATTTTGCCAAATTTTTAGTGGAAGCTGATGACAAAGAATACTTAATGGCTAAGGTTGCAATGATAATTGGAATGGCAGGAGCATGCAGAAAAGCAGAATTAACATTTCTTCCAGTTGAAAATGTTATAGACGAAGGAAGCTATTTTCATGTTGATATCCCACCTTCAAAAACAAAAGTTATACGGCAGTTTGCAATTACCACTGGAGACATTGAAAATACGAATCTTGTTGAAATATTAAGAAAATATATTAAGTTGCGTCCCCAGGTTCTTAAACACAACAGATTTTTTGTAAAATATGCGAATGGAAAATGTACCGGAAATCCTGTTGGAATTAACACATTTAGCAGTCTGCCAAAAGTTATTGCACAATTTCTTCGTCTTTCAAACCCTGTTCTATATACTGGCCACTGCTTTAGAAGAAGCTCTGCCACTTTTCTAGCAGACAGTGGCGCTGATATTTTAAAATTAAAGAGGCACGGAGGTTGGAAATCTAGCTCTGTTGCGGAGGGATATGTCGAAAATTCTATGAATAATAAGAAACTTATAGCGCAAGAAATATTTGGTGAAACATCTAAAGCAATGTGCGCCACTTCCCAAATACCAGCAAGTTCGAGCAATGAAAAAAATATGTCGTCGGGAATTAATTTGAATAATTGCAATAATTGTGTTATCAATATTTATAATAATTAATTAATTTATAATTTATGTTTTTAACTTGTATTATAACAGTTTAATAAATAGAATAATTCTTTTTGTCACTAATTTTGAAATACATTTTTCGTCACCAATTGCATAAAATTTTACTTTATGCAACTAGTTACAAAAAGTAAGACGTTTCATAATGTCAATCAGTTTTAAAAAGTGTCACTTTATATGTCAAAATTAGAAAAAGTTTTTTATTTACGTTCCTAGGAAGTGGATGGTGTTAACCAAAATAGAAGTGAAGTTTGACATACATAACACCTCCCTCCTAAATTAACAAAAAGAAGTAAATAAATAAACATATTTTCAAGTACATTGATATCTATCAGGTGGCATAATTTGACTACGTCTTCTTAAAATTCTATCACTATTAGGGTCGACTGTCATATTGTTATCAGTATTATTGTCCGATGTACTTAGTAGCACTGTTTCCGAAGAATTTAGTCCTGCGGCCTATGATTTTTACAATTTTCCCTTCACACCAATTTGGTGTATTAGCCCTATAGTCTCGCGCCCATACAATATCATTTAAATCGAAATATGTATTTTTCCTACCTTTATAATATTTTTGTTGTGACTTTTGTTTTTCCATAACCACATTCTCTGTTGATGGTAACAATAGGTCAAATTTTGAACGAAGACTTCTGCCTATTAATAATTTTGAAGGTTTCTCCCCTGTGGTTGTATGTGGTGTGTTCCGATATTGAAACAAAAATTGATTAATTATTAAATTTATGTCTGTGATCCCATCACATTTACCTTTTAAAATTGCTTTTTTCAAAATTTTTACACCACTTTCCGCCTGACCATTAGTTTCAGGATTATATGGTGCACCCGTTAAATGTTTAATGCCATTATTAGAAAGAGAATTTTGAAAATCTATAGAAGTAAATGCAGGACCATTATCAGTACACAATTCTTTAGGTAAACCGTACCTAGCAAATAGACTACGTAACATTTTAATTGTCAAATTTGTTGTGATGTTATTAACTTCGAAACATTCAAGTCATTTTGAGGTAGCATCCTCAACAACAAAAAAATATCTTCCTAAACATGAACCAAAAAAATCTACATGAATGCGTGTCCACACTTCTTTTGGCCAATCCCACGTAACTAAGGAAGTTTTTGGTGGATTACTTGCTAACTTAGCACATGTTATACAATTTTGAGAGATTTGCTCAATTTGCTTGTCAATGGAAGGCCACCACACATATGATCGTGCTAGGGACTTCATTTTAACTATTCCCATATGCGCAGAATGCAATTCATCCAAAATGCTCTTTCTAAATTTCTGAGGAATGATTACTCTATAACCCCACATTAAGCAGTCTTGTTCGATTGTTATTTCATTTTTTTAGAAAAAAATAAAGTCAAATCAGATGAGGGACATTTACTTGGCCAACCATTACGAACATAAAAAAAAAATTTACCCAAGATTTTATCTTTTGACGTTTCTTGTTTGATTTCTTTAAAATTTAATGGAAATTTTGACTCTTTTAACAAACATAAATATGAAATATCATCAATGTTCTGATTATAAAGTAAATAAGTAATTTTGTTATTTTTACTATTTTCTAAAGAATCATTAGTAATAGGTAATCTTGATAAAAAATCAGCGTTATTTTTATCTGACCTTACATAATGGATTTCATAGTCAAATGCAGACAAAATATGAGCCCAACGTTGAAGTCGGTTAGCTGCGAATATTGGTATTCCCTTTTTCCGACCGAAAATAGATAAAAGTGGTTTATGATTCAGAATATAATAAAAATTTTCTTCCGTATAAGTATTGGAAAAAAATTTTTACGCCAAATATTATTGCGCATGCTTCTTTATCTATCTGGCTATATTTTAATTCTGAAGAATTAAATAAACGTGATGCAAAAGCTATTGGCCTTTCTGTATTATTTTCATATATATGACTAATAACCGCTCCTGTCCCAAATTGCGATGCGTCTACGGTTAATTTAACTATTCGATCGGGATCAAAATGCGTCAACACTGCAGAAGACATTAAAATATTTTTTACCTTTTCAAAACTGTCTTGGCAGTTTGTAGACCAAAACCATGTCGTATTTTTCTTTAGTAAATTATAAAGAGGCTGTAATATAGTCGCTGCATTAGGAATAAATTTACAGTAGAAATTTACCATTCCTAAAAAAGATTTTAGTTCCGTTACGTTTTTCGGATTTGGAACATTTTTTATAGCAAGAATTTTTCATCCGTAGTATGTAAACCATTTTTGTCAATTTTGTGACCTAAATATTGTACTTCATCTTGAAAGAAAAAACATTTTTCTCTTTTAACTTTTAATCCGCACTCTTTTAAACGTGACAAAACATTTTCAAGGTGCACCATATGCTCTTGTTCGTTTTTACCTGTGACGAGAATATCGTCCAAACAACATGCAACCCCAGGCATATTAAGAAACATTTGCTCCATCAAATTTTGGAAAATGCTTGGTGCACTTGTAATTCCATAAGGTAGACGTGTATAGTAAAAAAGTCCTTTATGAGTTGAGATAGTAACAAATTTTCTCGACTCATCGGTTAATAAAACTTGCTGGTAGGCTTCAGACAAATCAATTTTTGAGAATTTAACACCTCCGTGCAATTGACTAAATAAATATTCTATTCGTGGCAAAGGATACTGTTGAACCTCCAACAGAGGATTTAAAGTGATTTTGAAATCTCCACAAATCTTAATATTTCCACTAGGTTTTAAAACCGGGACAATTGGTGTTGCCCAATCAGAAAATTCGACTGGTACTAAAACTTTATTTTGTACTAATCGTTCAATTTCTTGTTCAATTTTTGATTTTAGTGCGAAAGGAACTGCTCTCTGTTTACAAAATTTAGGAACAGCACCCTCTTCAACTTTCAAGTCGATTTTGTATTTATTGAAAGTACCTTGGCTATTATCAAAAATTTCTTGATTGACATTGGCCGCAGTACCTATATTTACAATTTTTTCTAAATGATTAATTTTACCAATTCCTAAATTCAACATATTTAAACCATTTCGACCGATGAGGGGAGGCCCTCCGTTTTTTATAACATAAACTTTAAACTATATTTATTTTTTTCATAAACTACATTTACTAATAAATATCCAAGTAGTTGAAATGTTACACCAATGTAATCTTTAAGGGATAAATCATTTTCAAAAAGATATTTATTCTTGAAATATTTTAAGTATATTTTTTCTGAAATTGCAGCATGTGCAAAATCTGAATCTGCTTAGAAATTTATAGGAATATTTTCAACTAATAATTTAACATAACTAGGTTTTACATTGCCTTTTTCGTCTGTATCAATACTACATAAACTAAAAATTGTTTCTTCTGAGTTTGCAGAATTATTTTCAATCATAAAATTTTGTGTATTATTACGTGATTTCGTACGTTTACAAACATTTGCCAAATGTCCTTTAATTCCGCATTTATGACATATACAATTTCGAAATGAACAATTACTAGAATTGTGATTACGACGACCGCAAACACTGCATTTACTCACATTTAACTGTGCTGAATTCCTTACCACATGACTCTGTCCACTTGCCTGACTGTGCGTAGTCGTAGTCTGTGAACGCAACAAAGTTCCCGCTGGCTGCGATGGACGGCTGGACTGTGGCCGCGTACCATAACCTCTACGATGCCGGTTGAAATGTACTGGTTCCACCTTCACGTTCATACTTTCAGGAATTTCCAAATTATGTTTTTCATTAAGCGCTGATTCCTTAGTTAACGCTATTTTTACCATTTTAGCCATAGTTGTACCTTCCATAATAGGATCTTTTTCAAAACATCTATCGCGAACTGGATTTTCTCCTAAACCAATGGTGAAAATATCACACATAACTACTTCTAACTCTTCGCCAAAATCGCAGTTTGCCACTAAACTTTTAACTCTCGCGGACCACTCAGAAACAGTCTCATTATCACCTCTTTTAGCTGTGTAAAATTTGAAACGTTCGGTAAATAAAGATTTAATCGGTGAAAAAAAATCAGTTAATATTTTCAGTAACTCCTCATACGATTTAGTTTCGGGTAAACCTGGTGTGCATAAATTTCTCAGTAATATATAACATTCTTCATTTAGAGAACATAAGAATATGGCCCTTTTATGTGCACCATCTTTAATATTATTCACTATAAATGTTTGTTCTAATCGTTCTTTAAACACTAGAAAGTTCGACTGTTTATGGTCAAATTTTTCTAAATTAGTTAAAGGATATAACCCACTCTCAGCTCGATCAGGCATTATTTTGAATGTTAATTAAGCAACTGGAAAAAATATAAATGTAATATTTTTACACGTGGAATTATTCCGCACTTTCAGTTATGCACTTTTTGTTTAATTTGTACGCACACTACGCTTGAGTTCGATAGAATTTCGTCGCCAAATGTTGTGTTTTAACTTCTGGGTGGTTAATTAATATGAATTAAACTCACAGTGAAGCAACAAACACATATATATTACGAATTCTGCTACAAACTGAACTGTAATGTCGATGATATATAAAAACAAAATTTTTTATTTACGTTCCTAGGAAGTGTTAACCAAAATAGAAGTGAAGTTTGACATACATAACAACCTCGACCCGCCAACCCTTTTTCTCACCAGTGGCCCGAATATGGCGGACAAGATCGTGCCTCGCGATTCGGGCCCAATGTGCTGCAGGACAGCGTTGCCGGACATGAGAGAGAGACTCTGTCCTGTCGCATCTTGCTCGGCATCTTCCTTCTGGTGGAAGGTTTGATGGTATCCCCCGTTTCCGGAATAGCCCTTTTGGAGTTTTTCGCCCCAGAAGTTTGCGATGAGGCGTTTACTCTCACCTGCCTGGGACGCCCACCTGGACATCTTACTCCGAACTTGTAAAAAGTTGGTGTAGTGTGTAGTGTCTTAGATACATAATGCCTAGTCCTCCCTCCCGTTGGGGAGCATGGATTAGGGCGTCGGCGCACGTTCGATTCAGGTGTAAAATCCTCCTAATGGCCATCCTGATCAGTTTATCGACCTCCTTCAACACCTTGAGTGTGATGGACGGGTTTTGTAGTTCATCGAGCAGTTTAGGCAGTAGATGCATACGGATCATGGTGATCTTTTGGTGAGGTTTGAGATGAGCTCTCCTCACTCGTTCGAGCTGTGCTTTTAGTGTGTTAATAGCCATTCCAGCTTGTCCCAGAAAATTGTATCGTCTCCCTAAATACTGGAACAGGTCGTCTGGTTTGACTTGTTCAATTGCGGTGCCATCGATGTAATATAGGGGCCTTGTAATATTGTATAACTGTTTATTCCACTTGTTAACATTTATGGATATTGCAGCACACTTGTTCGCGTTTAACGCCATTCGTCGCTTAGTGAAGAACTCGCACGCGAATCGGAGCATTCTTTGTATCTCCTAGGAAGATTTCCCGAGGAGTACCAAATCATCTGCATATGCCATCGTTCTAATAGAGGTACCGCCGCCGAGCTCAATGCCAACGAACTTACCCTCCATGGCGACTATCAACTCATCTACTATCATGTTGAAGAGGTTGGGAGACAGAGGATCGCCCTGTTTCACGCCCCTAGCAAGATCTATTTCTGGCGTTGACTCGTTCCCGATACCGACTGAAGTGGTGGAGTCCCGATAACCCTCCATGATATACTCATGGATGTCCTCGGGGACTCCAAACCGGTTCGTGCCCCTGGCGATGGAATGCTGGGATACTGAGTCGAACGCTTTCCGTAAATCAAGTGTCAGGACGTGATGGGCCTGTCTCCTTTCCCTGCAGTCTTTGATGGTCTCGTGCAGAATCATCGTGTCTAATAGGACCTCATCGATCCTCCTGAAACCCCTTTGAAAGGGATGGAAACCCAGGGAGGACATCCGGAGTCCTAAGATCTTATGGAGCACATGAAGAATAATAGACGAAATCGTGATAGGCCGCCAGTTGTTGAGCTGGAGGGGGCCCCCACCTTTGGGGATGAGGATCGTTCTATTCCGTTTCAGGCTTCTCGGCGTAACCGAGTGTAGGAGCATCGCGTTGTACAAAATAACCAGGCTTGGTGGTTGGACCTTCTTGAGATCCAAAATTCGAATCCCGTCTGGTCCAGGAGCGTTCGACTTAGTATCTTTAATGGCCTTGATGATGTCCTCCTCCCTTATCGGCGCTGAGAGGCCTGATGCTTCACCTTTTGGATCGGCAATAGGATCCTCGTCAGCGGGCGAAGGTCGGGAGAAGATGCTACGATACTCCCTGGTTACTTTGTCGATGCGAGGCGTGATATCCGGTTCTCCCATGGACTTGTCGTTCAAAATCAGGTCGGCTAATTTTGATCTATTTTTCCTGTACAGTAACTGGCAAGTTCTAGAGGTATGGCCACGACGGGCTCTCCTGTTCAAATTACGGTTCTGACGGAGAGTTAGACCGTTGTTGTCCACGTTCTCCCTGACGGGATTTCTGCCGGCCACCCTATGGGATCGGCATTTATTGTACAAGTACTGGATATAGATCTCCATTGCCTCCCTGACTTCCTCCTTACGACCTGGATGTCTGGGCCGCAGCGCCGTCTGAATAAACAGGCGTTCATCTGGACCCCAGGTGCGTGCATTAGTGTAGTCCGTTAGGAAGGTTCGGACTTCACTTTCCTCCCGAAGTGTTTCATTGGGAACAAAAACTGGAGCCTCAGCGTCCAACCCGTTTCCGTTATTGTCTATCACGGATCTCTGGAAAATCGATTCTTCCTCGATGGTAATGTGGGGCTCGTCGTCAATTTCATCATGGGAGGACTCAGCTTCGACTTCCTGACGGATGTCCTGAGGCATGTTGTAACTCCTCCGCAAGTTGCGCGACCAGGTCCTTATAACCTTGGTCGCGGCGTTTGTTCTTTATGAAATGAACGTTACGAGTGGAGAAGATCGTCAACAGGTGTTGGTTAATAAACCTCCCCCTGTATGACGCCTCTTCCCTAGCCATCCTGATGTGGTCCTGATCGGTCCATTCCTCAGGAATGGCGCTCGTAGGAGGTTCGTACCGATTCTCCAAATCAATACCCTGTTTTTCGCCTCGGCCGTTAGTCTTGTCGTACACACAACAAGTTGCCCGACTCTCACCGCGTGGAGGTGGCCTGAGACTTGCCAAGTACTAAAGAGTCATGGCGTCACAGAGGAACAAGCACAGTGTAAACTATAAAGGTTGCAGTGACACTTTTACACTCTTATTACACTCTGAACGCTGTTGACAACTCTATAGCACCCGACCAAGAGAGAGAGAACGATGTCGTCTGCGTGGCTATCAGGTGCAGTGTCCGTTGTACAGAGTACAGTTAGATCCGATTGTCATCATTTAATGCTGATCGAGGATCCTGTTTAAAATAAATTATTTGCGAATTTTTAATACATAATAAGTTCCCTAAGTGGCAATCATACTGTTTAGTTTTTATTATTTTTTCAAATTCTGAATTAGAAATTGGATATGACTGGAAAGAATCTATAGGCGATTTTAATATTTCTACGACGCCGGGGTGATTAATCCTTTTGTCAGAACTAGATTTATCAAAACCACCTTTGATATTATTTCCAGATACCTTGGCTTGCGCCCTTGTTGTAACATATATTGCGTTACGTATGTTGTTGTTCATGTTTAATTCGTCAGAAGTTATAACAACTCGTGACAGAGCATCTGCAACCACGTTGTCTTTTCCCTTAATATACTTTACTACAAAATCGTACTCTTCAAGAGCTAACCTAAATTTTGTTAATCTACTTGAGGGGTTTGTCAGTCCAAACAAATAAATTATTGGCCTATGATCAGTTAATATTACAAATTTTCTACCAAATAAATAAGGTCTGAAATGCTTTACTGAAAAAACTAAACTAGCGAGTTCTAATTCGCTAGCACTGTAATTTTTTTTCGGCTTTATTAAGGGCTCGACTAGCAAATGCGAGAGGTCGATCATCCGAATTTGAGAGCCCACATCCAAATCCATGTATGGACGCGTCAATTTTCAATTGGAAACAACTGTCTGGTGAAAAATCTGGATATTGTAAAACTGGTGAGGTAATTAAGGCTTGCTTTAATTTTTCAAAAGAATTTTGACATTCCTTGTTCCAATACTTGTTCCTATACACTCAAAATCACGAAAAGCTCATAAACCAGAAGATAGTTTTTAGTCCTGAGGCAAAAAATGTGAAGCTTCAAAATTGTGCTCACAAAAGAATATATCTAGGATGTATCTAGTTATGATTAAAGGAAATCATATATTATTGTCATCGGCAGATGAGTGAAAAAACCGCGAAAAATCGGGACCAAAATTATTTTTTCCACATAAAACTCACTATAACTTCATAAACATTAAAGTACGCGCATTCACAAAGTCATTTTCAGAAACTACAGGAAAAGACCTTTAATTTGACGTATCGTACAGCTCGGTATGAGAAACACCAAAAAAGATATAGGGCAAAACAGCCCCAACACATAGCACAAAATAGCCACGCGGCGAGGCCCTGCAGCGCAACAGCTCGCGACCGGCAAAGCCCGTGCTACGTCACACCGCCGGGAAACTATAAATATGCGCACGCCCGCTAGCCCTGGATCAGTTCGTCCGCAACCATCCTCGAGTACACATAATCAGTTCGTCCGCAACCATCCTCGAGTACACATAATCAGTTCGTTCGCAGCCATCCTCGAGTACACATCGATCAGTCCGCTCGCATCCGTCGTCCGCTACACATCGATCAATCAGTTCGCGCCTGCCTTTGACACCTCTACCTGAAGACTCTATTGTATTATAGTAAATATTTATTTTATTCCACAACCTGCCTAATTAATAGTTTGGAGTGCACAGTAGTGGTGAAAAGTGAAGTGGGTGTTAGTGTATTACAAAAGAAATCGTTATGAACACCAGGAGTCGATCTAGGCAGAGGGACGGCGTCCCATCTAGCCAGGTAGACTCGCCACCAACACAGAGCCGTTCGCCCCAGGTCCCGGACGCTATCTTTACTAGTCAAGAGGACTCAGGTCTGGTAGGACAAATGGTGAACCCCTTGTCGCCTAACGTCGCGGCCCGTCAAATTCTTATCAGTCAAGAGGACTCAGGTCTGGTAGGGGAAATGGTGAACCCCTTGTCGCCCAACGTCGCGGCCCGTCAAATTCTTATCAGTCAAGAGGACTCAGGTCTGGTAAGGGAAACGGTGGATCCCTTGTCGCCCAACGTCGCGGCCCGACGATTTTTCACCGGTCAATGGGATTCAGCCCCGGCCAGCCAGGGGGCTGCCCCTAGCCCTAACGCATATCCAACCCCGGGAAGGGGACAAGAAGCACAGCCCTTCCTCACACCATCCACTAGCCAACGCCGACCTACTACAACCACGGACTCCACAACCAGAAGCCTTCAAGGAGTGCAGCCACCGCCATTAGTAATGCCTGCCATCCCTGCTCTCACCCCAAGTGGGAGGAACCCAAGCCAAGCTGATGCAGTAACACAGGCACTCACACAAGCGTTGCAACAGCTAACAAACACCACAGAAATACTCCTGCAGCACCTAGCCCTACAGACGAGGACAAGCCACGACCCTCCGGCTTCGCCCCGGGCCACTTCGGGCCCTATGCAAACAACCTCACAGCCACTTCCGGAATTGGAAGTACAACATGGCACGTCACCAATACAACCACAGCTGGCATCGTACGGGGCGGAAACGGGCCCGGCACTCCAAGCAGCCGCAGCCGCCGCCGTTCGTAGACATGGCTCCCAGCAACGTGGGGCTTCAAGAGCTTCCACACACGCAACGGAAGGATCCCTGGATGGGGATGCTCATGACCCTGAGCACAAATCAAAGTTATCAAACAGAATTCTGGGAGAACAAGCCCAGTGGCGCCCAACTGAACAACAACAAGGTCCCACAAACCAACAACAACCAACGGTGCAGCTAGTACCACAACAAGGTCCCACAACCCAACAACAAACAACGGTGCAGCTAGTACCACAACAAGACATCACCAACCAACAACAACCAACGGTGCAGCTAGTACCACAACAAGACACCACCAACCAACAGCAACCAACGATGCAGCCAGTCCCGGCCGAACCTCAAGCAGAACAAACCACACGACCAGTCCCCCTGATGATGCCAACAGTGGAGTCGGGGCCGACAGCGCAAACGGTGCTACAACAGGCCATGCACAAGCAACTCATGGAAGTCGTGGCTACAGCAACGAAAGCAGCAGTTCAAGCGGCCACGGAAGCTAGGACTGGGCAGCTAGATGTAAGGACCCTACCCACATTCGCAGGAAGGGAATGGGAAGATCCAGAAAAATTCCTAAATACATTAGAGGAAGCAATGGACAGGAATCAAATCCAAGCAAGAGACAGGGTGAGGATCACTCTTGGACAACTGGAAGGCCATGCCAAAGGGATGTTTGAGGTGTTCCAGCCCCTCAACCTGGACTTCGAAACTTTGAGGCACCGCTTGATCCTCAAATACAACGACCCTTCCCTCTTGGGAAGTTTGAGGTCTCGCCTGCACGGCGAACGACAAAGAGAGGACGAGCTAGCTGCAGTGTTCATTCAACGCAAGATGGGACTGCACAGAAGAGTAGAGCCGTACACTTCGGAAGAACAAATCACATGCGAGGTACGGGAACTGCTTCGACCAGAAATCCGATACGCTACCAGGACCATGACAATTAAAACCCTAGAGGACTTAGGTCGGGCCGCCGACTGGGCCGAGGTCGATTTCCAAGAGCTCCAACGCCACCTGCGACCAATACCAAGGCCAGCACCACCTACAACTCGACCACCCGTCAATCGCCAATCGGAACTACCCCAGGAGCCCCCCAGTCCATGCAGAGGATGCGGTGGATGGCACTTCCACCGTGACTGCCCAGTACTCAAGGAACAAGTAAGGCAACGTCAGCAACAGCAACAGCCATCAAGACCGCCACAGCAGCAGCAGCAAGGACCACAACCTGGGCCCTCCAACGAAGCAACAAGGAATCAGGGAAACGCGAACAGGGTCGGCGCAAGCCAGGGCGCGCGACCCCAACAATCGTAGACGCCACCATCAGCACCACATCCGCCATTGGCCCTTCATCACGAATATGGACGGAAGTCAATGGACGTAGACTACTGGCACTACTGGACAGTGGTGCCACCCATAGCTTCATCAAAAAAGAGTACGTGCAACCCGAAGCAATCCAGCCCACCCAGATGCGCGTACGATTAGCTGCCACTGACCACGTTTACTACTCCAGGGGAAGCATCCAAGTTAACCTGGTAGCTGGAGAGTACACAGCAACCACAAAATTTCACCTCCTAGATGCCATCACCGAGGACGCCATTCTAGGACAAGACTGGCTACGTCAACACCAGGCGATCATGGATTTCCAGCGAGGTTGCGTTCATGTGGGCCTGCACCAGAGGCACACACTATTTTGGCTCGTGGACCGTCAAGCACCAACCCAAGCTAGCGAGTTCGACGTCAGCCCTGATCAGCTACCCACCACCCACCAGGAAAAATACATTCGCCTGATCCACAACTTCCAGGAGGTCTTTGACGAGGCGCTTCATCAACCCACAACGAAGTTGGCCATGCACGAGATCCGCCTGAAGGAAGACGCTCCTTTCAAGATACGACGATACCAATACTCCGCCAACAACAAAGCCATCATCACGGAAGAAGTGAAGAAAATGTTAGCCGCTGGGGTCATCCGACGAAGCCACAGCAGGTATTGTTCGCCAATAGTTATCGTCAACAAGAAAAACGGCCAACCAAGGTTCTGCGTAGACTACCGTAAACTAAACTCCCAAACCTATGAGGAAGTGAGTCAGCTGCCGCCCATTCGAGAAACGATAAGGGAACTTGGAGCTGCGAAGATATTCACCTCCCTCGACCTCAAGAGCGGGTACTGGCAGGTACCCATGGCCGAAGCCAGTATACCCCTCACCGCATTCAGTACCCCGGACGGGGCAACGTACGAATTTTTGGTGATGCCATTTGGACTCCGTAACGCACCCTCAACATTTCAGAAGCTGATGACGGAAGTACTCGCCGACTACGTGGATGTGTTCGTCAAGGTATATCTTGATGATATAATTGTCTATTCTGAGACCCATGAAGACCACATCAGACATTTGACGTTAGTCCTGGAGAGGCTCCAGATCCACGAGCTGCATTGTGGAATTCAGAAATGTCGCTTCGGGGCGGAAGAACTGGAATACTTAGGGTACCGAATCACCGCAACAAAGAACACACCCCAAGAAAAGCATGTCATCCAGATCCAGTAATTCCCCACACCCAAGACTAAGAAGGAACTGCAGGCCTTTCTAGGAACTGCAAACTGGCTCCGTGAATTCGTCCCGGAATTCACCGAAATCACAGCACCTATGACAACCCTCACCGGAAAACAGCGCTTCCAGTGGACACCGGAGGCAGACGCAGCATTCCAGAAGGTGAAGGAAGTCCTCTCCAAACCACTTTCGCTCTTCAGGCCAGAACCAGGGCTCCCCTACGTCCTCCAGACGGACGCCAGCACCATGGGGATGGGCGCAGTCTGTTCCAGCGTACTCCGCAAGGCGAAAGGAGAATCATCTCGTGCTCCAGTGCCAAATTCACAGGACCAGAAAAACGATATCATGTAAACGAACAAGAGACATTGGCAGTAGTGTGGGCGTGCCGGAGGTACCGCCACTGGCCGGAAGGCCAGACATTCACACTGGTCACCGATAGTCGAGCTCTCACCTGGCTCAACCAATTCAAGGATGAACGTGCGAAGCTAACCAGATGGGCGCTCCAACTCCAAGAGTACAACTTCATTGTGGAACACTGCCCTGGTAAACAAAATCAACTCCCAGACTTCCTGTCAAGACACCCCAGGGAGCCCATGCCAAGCTCCATCGGCGACGATGACCGCCTGCTACCTCCCGAGGACCACCGCGACGTCCCAACCACCATGGCGGAGGTCATCCCCGATGTCAACGGCCACACGATCCCAGGGAAAATCAACGCCGCTCACCGAGAACCCCCCGATGTTCCCGAGGTAATCTTCGATTCGGACGACGAAGAAGACGAGAAGCGATCGTACTCCACCACGGACACCGAAACCAACTCAGAGGAAGACGACGAGGAGGACCTTCCTAATCACAACCCACCTCAGCCCCCAGCTCCAAGGCCAACTTGCGAACACGCTCCGCTGCAGGAAGCAGCGCTGAACCAGGTCGAGGAGCACGACGACGAGGACAACGACGAGGAGGCTAACGACGAGGACAACGACGATAGGCCAGCAAATCTCTTCCCACAAATCCAGCAGGAACAACTCCGTGACGGAACCATCTCAGCCGCTATCCATTCCTGGCGAGTCTTCCAGCAGCAGGACCCAGACATACCATTAGAACCATGGGAGAGACGACTGCGAGACGACTTCATCGTAGAAGACGGCCACCTCTGGCACAAAACAACGGACGATGCTCGTAGCAACGGCAGCTCGTAGTACCAGAAAACCTATGGGCAAGAGTAATCCACACTTACCACGACTCCGTCTTCGCAGGACACCCAGGTCGTGATGAAACCTTCCGGGCCATTGACAGACTCTACCACTGGACAGGAATTCGCCGCAACGTACGATCCCACGTTCGCCTGTGTATGGTATGCACGGCAACCAAAAGAGGCCCACTCCAAGAAGCCGCCCCACTACGTCCCAGGCCACCAAACAGGCCGTGGCAAGTCCTCAGCATCGACGTCATGGGCCCTTATGTGCCTACTGTTACTAAAAATCGCTTTCTTATTGTTGTTACAGATACCTGCTCGAAATGGGTTGAGGCCAAAGCCGTTCCAAATGCCACTGCAACTACCATCCGCAATTTCCTGGAGGAAGTCTGTCAAAGATGGGGATACCCAGAAGCAGTCATTTCGGACAACGCCACCGCCTTCCGCGCCAGAGCATTTTCCAAATTTCTGACGGACCATGGTATCCAGCAGTATACGTCCCCAGTATACCACCAAAGAGCCAACCCGGTCGAACGTCGCTGCCAAGAAATCAAGAAGGCCCTTAGGGAGAAGCTCCGCAACAAAGACGCCAGAAAATGGGACGCAGTCATCAATCAAATCCTTTTTACCCTCCGGAACAGACAAAATGCCGCCACTGGATACTCGCCAAGCGAAATGTTGTTGGGAACGTCATTACCCAGGCCCGGCGAATGGCAGCATCCTCAGCAACGCCAGCCGTTACCAGAGCCCAAACAAGCAGCCGAGGAAAGAAGGAAGCAAGCCAAACGACGCCAGATAATCTTCCAGAGGAACCTCTACCCCAGGCCCAGACAAGCCAAAGTCCATTTCGAAGTAGGAGATATGGTAGTTACGAGAGGATTCAAGGAAGCTCGGCCAGCCTTCGGCCCAACATGGGAAGGTCCATACCCAGTCGTAAAAGTGTTGGGAGATAACACTTACGAAGTAGATCGCAACGAAATCCAGGCCCCAATTCATATCGATGAACTCAAGCCGATGCCCAGACCACAGCAACGTGTCCAGGTACCTCCCGAGGTGCAGCAGCTTTTCCAACCCGAGGAGGGAAACGCCGAGTCCGACCAGGACGAGGCGCAACATGACCCTGGGGGGCAACCCCCAGAAGACGGATTTCAACCCAACCCTGAGGGAAAGGGACCCTCAGATGAAAAGCAGCCAGAACCAGGCCCATCCCGGAACCAAGACCTCACTCGCGACATCCTCGCGATTTTGTAAGCGAACTAACCAAACACATTTATTTTTGTAAAATGAAATACATTAGTTTAAGTTGAATTACATTAGTTTAAGTTGAGTTACATTAGTTTAAGTTGAAATATCTTAATCCTATCTTATCTTGTACATTATCTATTATTCATATCCATGCCTTTTATAAATAAAAGTCACAATTTAGGGGGGTGGTGTCATCGGCAGATGAGTGAAAAAACCGCGAAAAATCGGGACCAAAATTATTTTTTCCACATAAAACTCACTATAACTTCATAAACATTAAAGTACGCGCATTCACAAAGCCATTTTCAGAAACTACAGGAAAAGACCTTTAATTTGACGTATCGTACAGCTCGGTATGAGAAACACCAAAAAAGATATAGGGCAAAACAGCCCCAACACATAGCACAAAATAGCCACGCGGCGAGGCCCTGCAGCGCAACAGCTCGCGACCGGCAAAGCCCGTGCTACGTCACACCGCCGGGAAACTATAAATATGCGCACGCCCGCTAGCCCTGGATCAGTTCGTCCGCAACCATCCTCGAGTACACATAATCAGTTCGTCCGCAACCATCCTCGAGTACACATAATCAGTTCGTTCGCAGCCATCCTCGAGTACACATCGATCAGTCCGCTCGCATCCGTCGTCCGCTACACATCGATCAATCAGTTCGCGCCTGCCTTTGACACCTCTACCTGAAGACTCTATTGTATTATAGTAAATATTTATTTTATTCCACAACCTGCCTAATTAATAGTTTGGAGTGCACAGTAGTGGTGAAAAGTGAAGTGGGTGTTAGTGTATTACAAAAGAAATCGTTATGAACACCAGGAGTCGATCTAGGCAGAGGGACGGCGTCCCATCTAGCCAGGTAGACTCGCCACCAACACAGAGCCGTACGCCCCAGGTCCCGGACGCTATCTTTACTAGTCAAGAGGACTCAGGTCTGGTAGGACAAATGGTGAACCCCTTGTCGCCTAACGTCGCGGCCCGTCAAATTCTTATCAGTCAAGAGGACTCAGGTCTGGTAGGGGAAATGGTGAACCCCTTGTCGCCCAACGTCGCGGCCCGTCAAATTCTTATCAGTCAAGAGGACTCAGGTCTGGTAAGGGAAACGGTGGATCCCTTGTCGCCCAGCGTCGCGGCCCGACGATTTTTCACCGGTCAATGGGATTCAGCCCCGGCCAGCCAGGGGGCTGCCCCTAGCCCTAACGCATATCCAACCCCGGGAAGGGGACAAGAAGCACAGCCCTTCCTCACACCATCCACTAGCCAACGCCGACCTACTACAACCACGGACTCCACAACCAGAAGCCTTCAAGGAGTGCAGCCACCGCCACTTCGGGCCCTATGCAAACAACCTCACAGCCACTTCCGGAATTGGAAGTACAACATGGCACGTCACCAATACAACCACAGCCGGCATCGTACGGGGCGGAAACGGGCCCGGCACTCCAAGCAGCCGCAGCCGCCGCCGTTCGTAGACATTATATAATAAACTATAAGCTTACCCAAGATGATAGTCGGAAAATATTGATATATGAACAAAAAAATAGAAAACAAGTGTATATTTACAACTATAATCACAAGTAAATGTATGTGACAATAACGTAACAAAAAAATATATAATAAAGTACAATCACAAATATATATATACTGAATCAAAATATGTGTATGTACGCGGAATAAACCCGGCATTACCGGTATACTATAAAATTTACAAATAAAACTTCCCAAGAATATAGCTATATACTTGTTCACAATTAATTTATTAATTCTATGGCTGAATAGCCACTAAGAGAAATAGATGCACTAGGTAAAATCAAAATATATATATATAAAACTCTATTATAACCAAGGGTGTAACGTAATTTAACTACGACGCCGGTTTGCTACTGTATTTGTCGTTTCCAGGTTTATTACTACATAGCTCACCCTATATTTGTGTCTTTGGGTGCTCTTGCCGATTGTACTTGAAAGAAGTGGAACACACTGACCTTATGTAACTCGTCCTGACGGCGAAACCTTAATCTTTGGGGCTGCAATCCAAGATAAGTCTCGAGTACGAGTACGATCCCCAAAAGAAATACAAATATTCGACGACAATTCGTAAATAAACATCAGATCTAGGGCTACCCAAAATTGCTTCCACCTAGGATGCTCCAAAGTCGTAGTAATACGTTGAAATTAAATAAATTTTCCCAATTACAAGGGGTGGGGAGGAAAGACCCTAAAATCAAGCATAAAAGAATCGATATAATTACGCCAAAGGCGCAAAGAAAAAGATATGTATTAACTATTGAAATACAGCAAATCATACCTCTACTGAGGGCCTGGATTAAGGAATTCACACAAAAGTGTTCTAGTACTGGTTGAAGAACTGGCACGTTAAAACCTCTTCAAGAGAACGATTTTCAAGAAAAATACAAATACACACTACGGCACCAGCCAATTATACAACGAAAATCGTATAATCTGTAAGAAAATGGATAAATCCCAAAACGATGGATGAAAATAACTTTTCCACTTTTACAGATATGCCGTTCTATCCACGTGCTAGAAGGAAGTGACAAAGTGAACACTATTAGAAGGAAAGATCCGAAATTCTACCTTTAGGATTCCAACAAAATAATAGAAAATTTACTAACTGGAGAATACTGCCTGATGCTTTAGAAAACTGACGAGAGTAGCGCGTGCTAGGTCGGGGAATAAGGATATAATATCTAAAACTACTTAATATGAAGGATTAAAGTCTCTTATAAATTAGAAGTATGAAATATCTATTCGGGACATTTTATTCTGAGCGATGGATTTGCTTAATAAGGAAGATATTAATTTAATCAGTATGATAAAATTATAAAATTAACGCGTACGCTTATGAGGCGCGAGCATCGTAGTGACAATCGAATAAGATCTATACCACTAATTTTAATAAGTGGACGCACACCGGCAATTCGTATGTAAACAACTTAACCTGCAAGTAACCTATCCATCTATCTACAATTACGGGTGGTGTTATTTATTATTATCTATCTAAAAGGTGCTAAATCGAAACGTGACAACCAGATAATGAATCTAAAATTTCTGTGATGCAAGGCAATGGAAATTTATCTTCCTGTAATTGTTTGTTTAATTGTCTATAATCTACAACAACCCTCCATTTTTTAATTCCGTTCTGATCCACCTTTTTTGGAACGATCAGCAATGGGGCTGACCATTTTGACCTTGTTTCCTCTATAATTCCCTCTTTTAACATTTTATCAATTTGGTTATGGATTTCTGTTTTTTGTGCGTGGGGTAGTCGATAAGGTTTTACGTAAACAGGTTTAGCAGATTTATTTATAATAATAATAATAATAATAAAGTGCCTTTATTGAAAATATGCATATGGCGGAGTCCAGCCAAGAGGCTGCTCAAATACTCAACCATAAACATTAGCGGAGGAAGTAGTTACAAAAAAAAAAAGAAAGAAAACGTATACTAACTAGGAACAGACCTAAACTAAACAAAATTTAAAATACAAAGAAAATATATTTTTAAAATGTTTGTTCCTGGCTCATCGTTCACTGATCTTGAAGAATTTTTTTATAATGAAATTTGAAGGAGTTTACTGAAAGTTGCCTAATGTTCACAGGAATGGAATTGTATAATGTTGATGCGGAATACGTAAATGATTTTCCAAAAAAAGCTGTTGTTTGGTGAGGAATTGTTAACTTCTCAGTGTACCTTAGATTTTGCTGGTGAATGGAGGATCTGGGAATTAAAAGTTTCCTTAGGTATGGAGGATTAGCTAATTCTATTAATTTATGAGTAAAATTTGCAAGATGTAATTTGCGTCTTGAGGCCATATTTAACCACCCAAGAGTTTTTAACTTGTGGGATACATGATCACTTTTCTTTAAGTTAAATATGAACCTAATACATGTATTTTGGACTTTTTGAATCCTATAAACATTTAATTGGTCAAGACAAGGGCCATATACAATATCGCCATAGTTAAAAAACGATAAGACTAGAGCTTCACTTAAGAGCGTTTTTAATTTTTCATTCAAACTATGATGACAAGAATATAATTTTTTTAATGCGCAGTAAGATTTTTTCATAAGGTTATTAACATGATTTTGAAATTTAAAATTATGGTCAAAAAGAAGGCCCAAATTCTTTATATTATCCGTAAATGCTAGTTTTTGACCTTCCACGAGAATACTGGTGTTATTCCTAATGAATTGCCTATTGTTTTTCTTTCCAAATACGATGACAGCAGATTTCGCTGCATTAATTTTTAGACAATGTTGACAAGAATAATTCATAAGATTCTTAATATCTTGGTTTATACTATCAATGGACTGCATCATCTGTGATGAATCAAAGTTGCTATAAATCTGGGTATCGTCAGCATAGAATTGTGATCTACAGGTTTTCAACACAGTAGAAAAATCAGCAGTATATAATATAAATAGTAGCGGTCCTAAAATAGACCCTTGCGGCACACCAGATTCAAGCACCTTTGAGTCGGACAAAAAGGTATTCTTGACTACAACCTTTTGTTTGCGATTAGTAAAATATGAAGTTAGTATTTTTAAAGCACTATTAGAAAAGTTGTAGTATTTCAATTTTGATAACAGTAAATTAGTTATCGTATCGAATGCTTTAGAATAGTCAAGCAATACAAGAGCGGTAGTTTTGCCTGCATCATAGCCTTTAATTATATCATCAGATACTTTGAGAAGAGCGCTTGTGGTACTATGACCAACTCTAAAGCCAGACTGATTTATTGGAATTATTTGATGATTAGTCACATATTTAATAATTTGATTGTACATAAGCCTTTCTATTATTTTAGACATTATTGGTAGCAAACTTATGGGATGCAAATCAGTAAATTCTGCGGGAGATTTAACTTTATTGAGCGGTTTTACAAGCGCTTCTTTCCAAATATCTGGAAATACACCTTTCACAATACATTGATTTATTATATAAGTTAAATAGACCAATAAATCTGGGAAGCATAATAAGAGCATTTTTTTTATATGGAATCAGCACCAGAAGCATTTGACTTGATTGTATTAAGCGCTTTATATACTTGGTCCTTGGGTACATCCTCAAAAGAAAATTTGTCACAAATTTTAAAAACATTCTGATCAAAATAATTCAGCAACTCATTGCAAGCAGGGTTGTATTTACATGTTGAAGCAAAATATTCATTTAGATCATTAGGACATGAGAGGTGCGGAGGAATTTCTGTTACATTTCTTGTTTTCGTAATGTTCATGTTCTCTAAAGTTTGCCATAACTCTTTTGCAGTTTTTGAATTTTGAACAGTGTTCAGGTATGCCTTTTTTTCGCGCCTAATTGCTGAGGTAGTAGTATTACGTAAACACTTATAATACGACCAGTCGTGTAAACTTTTTGTTCTTTTATATTTGGTTAATGCATTATTTTTAGCTTTAATCATCAATCTAATAGTATCAGTTAACCATGGCGATTTTGGTTTGGAAATTCTCACTGTTTTTACAGGTGCGTGGGTATCATATAATAACAAAATATTGTTGTTAAGAAAACTGATCATGTCTTCGATATTTTCATAATAATAGACCATATCCCATGGGATGCTATTAAGATCATATAAAAATTTATTGTGATCGAAGTATTTAAAATCACGGTATGTATAAAAGAATTGTGTGATTTTTTCAACTACACATGATAATTCACAAAAAATAATCCTGTGGTCTGATATGTCATTATCAACTACTCGAACAGTATTTACAACAGACTCATCACTAACAATAACCACGTCTATTAAGGTCTCACTAATATTAGTAATTCTGGTTGGTTCGTTTACAACTTGCATTAAACCATAGGCTTCCAATAAGGAATCAAATTTAATGACATCATTATTACCAATATTAAATTGGTTAATATTTAAATCTCCCACACAAATAATTTCATCAACCTGGGGTAATATGTTAGTCAAACTATTTTCTAAGCTAAGCAGAGACGCAGAAACATTAGTCTTGGGGGCCCTGTATACCACACCAAAACCATATACCTTACCTTTATTCTTAAATTTAATCCATAACTGCTCTAAAGTGTTTGAATTACCCTCAACTTCCTCTATATCAATAATATCACATTTAAATTCATTCTTAATGTATATACATACACCACCCCCCCTTTCACCAGTAGCTCTATCTTTCCTTAGAATATTGTAATTTGGTATTGCAATAGTATCCGAGTCAATATTTTCAGTCAGCCAACTTTCAGTAATTGCAAATATTTGATATGAATCATTTAAAACTGTGTTACATAATTCTTCAAAACCAGTGAACAAAGATCTTACATTAAGATGCCCAATTCGGAAGTTCATATAATGTTTTTTTGTTTCACTCTATATCTACTATATTCAAGGTAAATTATATGCATTTTTTGGCAACTATTTTATTTTAACAACAATTTTAAACACAGAAAGAAATGAACTCTTGATAACAAGTAAGTAAGTGGATAAAAAGTAGTAATACACAGGAGCTAATTGACATATAAGTATCTAGATAAAAAAAAAAATAGTAGCATAAAAACAGGTATAACACATACAATATTTAATTTCAATTTCTTGCTACTTATAGACTGTAATTTTCTCTTTTTATTTCCTCTCTTTTTTTTATAAGATAAAAGTAACTAATTAGGTAAATATTTATTTAGCATATTATATTCAGACAAAGAACTAGTAAGTAAAAATAATAAATACATAGGTACATATTAGGCTTCATTGTTATCGTTAGAAAGAAATGAATTATAGACATTTAACTTGTTTTTCTTTCCATTTTCTATCCAAAAAATATTTCCGCCTGCTGTCCACACGTTTTTGGACCATATTTATTCTTTGACGTAATTAAAAGATCATGTCTCTCCTTAGTAAGGTCTTCTAATATCTTTAAGTTTTCCTTTATTCTCAATAACAGACTGTCGCTTTTTGTAGGATAGGAATTTTACCAAAATTGCCCTGGGTTTCGTTCTATTCTTTCCAACACGGTAAGACCATTCAATGTCGTCTTTACATATTTTTACACCTAATTTGTTTTTAATTACATCGAGAACTAAATTTTCAGTATGTTCACCATCACTATCGCTTAAACCATAAAATCGTAAATTGTTTTGCCTAGCATATTGCTCAGTACTCTCAATCTTTGTTTTGATAATGTGAATATCCTTGGAATGTTTAGTAATATTTTCCTTAAGAGTTGAGACGCTCTCTACTAAGTTTTTTACACTGTTTTTAATCTCTTGAAAATCATGTTTAATACTAGCAGAAACTGCTGCAGATATCTCTGAGGTAAGTTTTTGTAATGTGGAATCATCTATAATGGTAGAACTAGTGGATCGCAGATTTTTATTCGACATAATGCCGCACTTGCTATGGAGGTATAATAAATAATAAAGTGACAGCGGCTCAGAACACCACACTGACTGTGTGACAGGCAAACTGACGATGTAGGCGCGCGTGCGTTTATTATTGTAGCACAGATGAAAAAGAAATTTACAGCAAGAAAACCAAGTTTTTCAGTAAATATTGTTCTTATGGGTTTAAAAACTTACGACATTAATTGCAAAGATTAGTACATAACTTCTGCACCAATTTCAAAATATTTTCACTAATTGCCAAATAAAAACTGTAAAATTAATAGAGAAAACACAACACTGCCTTACACTACGCCGGCCATTCTCCCACCCCTCTATTTAATCGTATTCTTTCTTTGTAAATATTAGTAGTTGTTAATGGGTCTCCTTCTAATTGAAAACCATCTGAATACTTAACACAATTTTTTTCTAAAGTACTTTTTTCTTCGCTACTTAAATGGTTTATTTTAATTGTATTTAATAGTTGACTTGCTCTATCAACTGAAAGATTCGTATTGCTTTTAAATTCACATAATTTATAATCGTCTAATTTTTCTACTTTAGACCTAAAATTTTTTAAAACAGCTTCTTCGTCTCTAACATTAAGTTTTTTGATAGGTATCATATTTTCCTTGAGTCTAGCGAGAGTTCCAGCCACAAAAACTCCCTCCCATAATTCACCCGGTAAAACAACACAGTCGTCATTTATTTCAACATTATAATATTTTATTATTTCACATCTTGGTGGAATTGAAGTGTATAATGCTTCAGTACACTGTATAGGGATTACAGTTTTTTGATTATTAAGCCAAAAAGAAAATATAAATTTTTCATAATTTATTATAGCTGAATGCTTACAAATAAAATCTGAACCTAGTATACCGTGCATGTCATGGTCAACGTTATCCATTAACAAAAACTGATGACAAAGTTGTGTATTATTTGCTTGTAATGAAATAGAAACCGCACCATTAGACAAAGTTGACCCAGAAATTCCTTTTAAATTAATTTTTATTGATGAATCAATTATTTTATGTTTAGCTAGATATTCTTTAAAAATAATACTAACTGTTGCTCCTGTGTCTGTTAAAAATTTTAATTTATTATTTCCATAAAAAAATTCAACAAAATTTAATCCATTTACTGTTAAAATTTCAGATTTATAAATTTCCTGTTGGGCCTCGAAAAAATGGCTCGGACGGTGGGGTACTTTGAAAATTTTCATGCAAATCATTATTTACGTTATTAACTGACTGTTCGCTTGAATTTGACATGTAATATGCTCTTCGCGTATTATTTCCAAAATTGCTCCCTCTGGCCCGATTGCTAAATGCATTTCTGTTATTATTATTATGACCTCTATAGTTAGAATTATAATTTATGCCTCGGACTTGATTTCTCGAAAAATTGTACGAATTATTGTTACCTCTCAAAAATCGGCTATTTGTGGAACCACGTCTAAAATTTTTATTCCCACGTGTATGAAAAACTTGACCGTTATTTATACTTGGAATTTCTTCATCTTTTGCTCCTTGAATCGTGTCAGCTAATTTAGAATAATTACGCGCCTCTACAATAGTTCTCAAATCACTATTTCGCAGCCTATTTGCAAAAGAATTAATAGCAATTTTTTCGTTCACTTTCCTCAAAATTTTCATAGCGTTTTCATCACCCTCACTCTGAGTAATAGTCAGATCCGTCAACAGCTCTTCGATTGATTTGCCAAATTGATCAATAGATTTTTGTCCTTGCTTAGCAGTCGATAAATGTGATATGGATTTTTTTGTGACAAAATGGTTTCTTAAATCATTAATTAATTCCCCGTTTGAGTTATAACTTTTGTTAAGTCTAATTTTCGCACTTTCATTTAAACATTTTTTTTAAATATAGGTTGTCAACAAGCTTTTGCCCGTGTCATCTAGCATAGAATGATATAATTCGATTGCATCGATAAGTTGCTTGGTTACAATTTCACTACCATTCATAACGGGCAGCAAACTTGCCGCTGTTTTTAAATCAAATTTATCTGACATTTTTCCTTCAATATCTGAGCACTCTGAAACCGATGAATCTGAATCTAATGGAATTTGAACTAATTTATCATCGCTTTCAGCCTGTTCAGTGCGCGATAACTATAACATTTCACTTAAAATTGACTCAATACTCTAAATATTTATTAATAGCACTTGCATAACTTTTAATTTCATCCCTTAATTTAACGTCTACCTCGGACTTATTATACAAAGATTTCAAAGTCGCATAACTACTCTTAAACTTATCTAATTTCTTAAACTTACGGTTTGTCACTATAATGTCGTCTTTTCGTCTTACAATACTGTCTTTATTTAAATTCCTATGATATACAGTCAGCTCTTCCAGAAAATGTTTAAATTCTTTCGTAACATTCATACCATTATAATAATTTTCTTTTTCCTTATTATACAATTTTTTTGCCAATGCATAGTTAATTGTTTATTCATTTCGCAGCTAAAAAAAAACCTGAAAACTAGAATTTACGCTTCTTAGGCAATTTCCTGGCTTACCCTAATTTCTGCCCGGATCTTCTTTTCAAATCTCATCCTACATTTTTCATAGCAGTATAACAGTACAACTACTACCGCTAATATTACTACTACAATTTCTATTATATTTTTTGCAGACAGAATTCCCAGGGTAGTCGTCTGTCCTCCGCTATTACCAGCAACTATTACCTCTTCTTTTGTCTGGCTACTACCCATTTTTGTTTTATTTAGCTACCATAATTATCCAAAATAACTTGAATATGTGTTTTATGTTCAGTCCAATACTGGCCGGACTGGCAGGATCGCCATGTAATGTGCGGTCTTCACATAATTTATTATTTAATGAAAAACTTCTTATCTCTTCAACAATAACTTTTATTCCCTGTTTAATTTACAAAAATTAGTCAGTAACCGCGATTTGATCTGCGACCCACTTACTTAATATAACGACACAGCATAACAATAATTATAAATAAATAATAACACAATAACTTAACCTAGATACATTGATAAATCTTACATTACTAAAATATAATAATATTAATAATAATACACCTAATAAAATATATTTTAAATTATATCATTACAATCTCATCAGCCTGCAATTGCTTAATGGGAATTCCGTTTAAGTAGTACAACGATCTAGAGATGGTATACATGTGCTTATTGCTCCGGTTGGCGTTGACCGAGAGCGCGGCACACTTGCCTACGTTAAGGTCCCCTATTCTTAAAGAAATCGGCGGCATGGACCAGCGTCTTCGGAGCAATTCGCGATGACTCTGCGAGGAGAATGATGTCATCGGCCTATCCGATGATAGATACGCCACTGTCATGATTTGGTAGGCGTATACCTTTAAACTTTTGGCTGATATCGCAAATTACTTCATCAACCACCATGTTGAAGAGATACGGCGACAACGGATTACCCTGTTTCACTCCTCTTGTCATGTTAATGACGGGTGTAGCCTGAGATCCCACCGCGATACTCGTGGAGGACCCCTGGTACCCATTCATGACAAAATCGCGGAGCATTTTTGGAACTCCGAACCGACACATACCCCTATTAATGGAGTATTGCGATACGGAGTCAAATGCCTTGCGAAGGTCGAGCGACAAGATATGGTAGAGGAGGATGTTCTTCCTACGATGTTTAATGATACCGTGTACAGTCATACCGTTCAGTAGGACCCCATCAGTCCTTCTGAATCCCCTCTGCATGCAGTGGAAATCCATCAGAGACATCCGGAAGCCCAGCATCTTGTGCAATACTCTCAACACTAGGGAAGATATCGTAATTGGACGCCAGTTGTTCAAATCTCTAGCATCGCCCCCTTTCGGGAGCAGAATCGTACGATTCCACTTAAGCATTGCTGGCACGACGGAATGAATCAGCATCGTGTTATATAAAATAACCAGGTACTTAACGTTAAGTCTTTTGAGATGAGATGGTTTCACCCCATCAGGCCCAGCCGCGTTCGAACTGGTCTCCGCAATAGCCTTTTCGATGTCACCTTCCTTAATATGAGAGCACAGGCTATTGTCGACCTCCTTCTGATCCAGAATTTCTGCATCATCGAGAGGGGAGGGCCGGCCAAAGATCTTATCGTATTCTCTGGTCACTTCATCGACGCTTATCGAGTTGTGAGGATCATTTGTAATTGGTTTGTCGTCTATGATGAGTTCCGCAAGTTTAGCTCTATTCTGTCTGAAGATTTGCTGCGTTCTCCTATAAAGGATCGCTCTGCGGCGTTGCCGATTTAATATAGGTAATTCAGCCCGCCGGGTGTTGTCATCGTCACGGGAGTCCCCTACGCGCCCCGTGACTCTAGTGCGGTTGCCTGTATTTAGGCCGCACTTCTCAAGTACATGGTCAGACAGAAATGTTTCACAAGCTTCCCTCATCGTAGTTCGATGTCTTGGCGTGGACGAGGGCAAGGCCTACCTAAGGAATTGACGTACCTCAGGTGTCCACGTTTGGGACTGAGCACTCATACAAATAATTCCTAATCTCGCAGTTCAACATTCGAGGGTCGTCAAGTGGGCGCTCAATCCCAAGATCCCCCAGGTTGTCAAGGTTCGATACTTCCTCAATGGTGAATATTGCAGCTTCTTCCAGATTTTCATCGTGGGCCGCCTCCTCGATCTCCAGCTCTCCCTGAAGATCTCCAAGGGGCTGTGTGTTATTAGCACTGGCCAAGTCAATGACGAGTTGTTTATAGGTAGCATCTCGTCTTTTGTTCTTGATGCAATCTAATCTCCTACCAGGGAATAGCGTCATAAGATGTTGGTTAATAAACCTACCATCAAATGCCGCCTCCGCTCTGGCCATCCTGATATGGTCCTCATCGGTCCATTCAGCAGGACGTGCAGCCGCTTGAATTTCGTATTTCTCCTCGAGTTCCCTGTTGTACTCTAAAGGATGCACTCTCTTGACATGTTGGCGCACACCAGCATAGGTTTTAACTTCCCTCTGGCATATTTAACACACCAACTCATTAGCACGGGGAGGACCCTTGCACCTGAGTCGGCGTATATGGGTGCGGATGCCCTCGTCTGAGGAGAAGTCTTTCCCACAGGCACAAAGGACCATCCTCTTCAGTTCTAATTGAATCCAAGGGACCAACCGGATTAATTTCCGGCTAACTTGTATTTATATTGTGGTTATAAACCTTGGACTCTGACCTACCTCTGACGAGGTATGGGTACGATGGCACAGGATTTTGTGCACTTTAGACTTCCACCAATCAAGATGTACAGATTGGCCGTCACGGAATTATTTCAGTTCAATACCCTGTTTTTCGCCTCGGCCTTAGCCTTGTCGTACACACAACAAGTTGCCCGACTCTCACCGCGAGGAGGTGGCCTGAGACTTGCCAAGTACTAAGGAGTCTTGGCGTCACAGAGGAATAAGCACAGTGTAAATAATCACCAAAGGTCGCGGTGACACTTCTACGCGCTTATTGCACTCTGAACGCTTTTGACAACTCTATAGCACCCGACCAAGAGATGTCGTCTGCGTGGCTATCAGGTGTCGAGTCCATTGTACAGAGTACAGTTAGATCCAATTGTCATCGTTTCACCAAATGGTGATACGTCCTAACTGGTGGGCTCGATTGCACGGCAGGATCTTGCGCCGCTGTGTCTTCAATGAGTTTTTGAAACCGGGGAGGCTGTCACGATGGACTGTAAAATAGCCATCCCCTCAGAAAAAGCCCCGACTCTCTTTTAAGCCCACCTAGAAAATATGCTAAAAAAGAGTTGTATAAATAAAAGCCTAGTCTACAAAGAGTGTATAGAAGGATGATAGAGAACGTTAATGATTAAAATTTGTGTATAAAAAGCCTATTCTAGGATTAGTTCCTACCTATCCATGTAATATTGGGATTTCGTAAATTAATTAACTTGTCCTTTGAATACTTTTATTTAATAGTACTTCGTTTCTACAATCATGTTTCGTTCTTTTTACCTACTTCTTACAACTACTTGTTACCTCGCCTACCTGTCGCTATCCCTACTACTTTATATTGATTATTGCAAGCTATGCTAAATACTTATATTACTTATATCTACAGGGTGTCCCAGACACACTTAGCCTACTACTACATCTCCCCTGAAAAACTGAAAAGGATTTACCTTTATGAATGTAAATCATTTTCATTTTTTTTCTTCTCTATTAAAGTATTATATTCTACTGCTACAAACTAAATCTAGAGAGTCGATTGGCCAATCTAATTATCTAAGAAAAATATGGTTTAGTTCTATTTTTATGGATAACTACTTCCTTTCCATTCTTACTTATTCGAACATTTGGACTTATTTCATCTATAACTACATAAGGTCCATTGTATAATGGATCTAATTTATTACCTATTTCACTTTTAACTAGAATTAAATCACCTTTTTTATACGTTACTGGGTTAGTATATTTGTCATAAGTATTTTTTTTTTTAACTTACTACTAATTAAATTATTATGAGCCTCCTGATGTGCTTTTTGTAATCTAAATTTTAACCCTAACGGGTAGTTATCGAAATTGTACAGCGGTTCAATTCCGTTTTCTAAATTACTTGGGATATTACATACTTTTCCAAATACTAACTCAAAAGGACTATATTTAGTTTCTGTGTGTACAGTTGTATTGTATGTAAAACACCAATATGGTAGCCATGTGCTCCATGAATAACTCTGATTTTTTGTTTGCGTTCTTAAATAAGCACCTAAAATTTTATGTGAATTTTCTAATGATCCAATACTTTCGTGATGATAAGCAGTCGCCTGTGTGTGTTTGATTTGTAATAATTTACACACTTCGTTCATTGTCGATGATATGAATTCTGAACCTCGATCAGTAGCAATTTCCTTTGGAATTCCGTACCTTAATATGAAATTATCAACAAAATTTTTTGCAACCGTAACTGCGTCTTTTGATTTAAGAGGATATGCTTCTACAAATTTTGTAAGTTCGCATTGAAGTGTTAATACGTAGCAAAAATCTAGTGCATCTTTTTCTAAGGGACCTACTATATCTAAATATACTTTTTGAAAAAAAGAAGTTGCTGTGGTCGTTATGACCATTGGTTCTTTCACATATTTGCAATGTTTTTGTTTTTGACAACTATCACATTTCCTAACAAAGTTCGTAACATCTTTAACAATACCTGGCCAAAAATAGTATTTTTTGATATTATTTGCCATTCGATTAATACCTGCGTGTCCACTAGTAGGCAGTAAATGAAAATCATTTAAAATTAATTTTTTCGTTTGCTCGTTCGTTATTCGTTTAGCTCCTTTTACAATACATATACGGGGCCCAGTCCAATTGGAGCTTTTTTCTATTTGATTAGCTAACCTTTTTATGAATTGCGCATTATTTTCATTTTTTAAGAAAATTAGTTCATCAATATTCATTTCATTACTTATCAAAGCCAAATCTCTCAACAATGCGTCTGGCGTCAATGCTGATCGAGTATTTGGATTTAGAAAAAGCGTTGAACGAGATGGTATAAAATAAAAACTTCCTGTTTTAGTGGAAACGTGGTCCAATTTATTCACTTCTTTCATGTCTTGTTGACATTATTACCAATTCGATGCTATCTTTTGGTTGTTTAAGAATTTCCACAAAATTTGGTTGATCGGGCCAAACACTTGCAGAATTCTCAATTTGTGAGTTGTTTTCCTTGACTTGACTTCCAAAAATGTCTTTATTGCCCTTTAAATATATACGTATCCTGAATTATTTCCATTAAACCATTAATAATTTATCCTCAGGGACTTTAATTTTAATAACTATATTCCTCTTCCTTATGGTGAAATGCCTAAAATGTATGTAATTACTTGTAGATTATTATACCTGGTCCATAGAGTTGTTCAGGTCGTTTCTATGAACCTCTTGCCTAATAATTTTCCTTAATTTTTTCCTGCACAGTTTACTTATTCCATAGAGCGCTGCCAATAGTAATATTACAATTAAGCCTATCAATAACCATTCCATGCGGGAAATTCGTTCAATGTTAGAATTTGCATCTCCACTTGCTGCCTGAGCAATAATTACCTCTTCTTTTGACTGAGAGCCACCCATGATTATATTCCATTATTATTTAAATTCCATTTTCCATACCATTAAATATTATGCCACTGGCAGGATCGCCATGTAATATTGGGATTTCGTAAATTAATTAACTTGTCCTTTGAATACTTTTATTTAATAGTACTTCGTTTCTACAATCATGTTTCGTTCTTTTTACCTGCTTCTTACAACTACTTGTTACCTCGCCTACCTGTCGCTATCCCTACTACTTTATATTGATTATTGCAAGCTATGCTAAATACTTATATTACTTATATCTACAGGGTGTCCCAGACACACTTAGCCTACTACTACATCCATACACTCGTCGGGCCGGTCTTCACCCATCTGTCAATGAGCCATGAAGGCGCTGTGGGTTGTGATGGACCCCAGCATCGTCCTAGTGATGATGGACGATATTTCTGTCTTTGACATACCTAAAATGCCAGTGATGCCACAATTAGACCTACACCAAGTCCCACGGGCTCCAATGGCTAGTGGTGCGACAGTAAAAATCTTCCCCGGATGCAATCTCGTTAGAGCCTCTACGAATAGAGGATCCGAGTAGTATGCCTTTTTGCGGTCGTACGCTATCTCTAGGGGACTAGGCCCCTACCAAGAGATTCCAACGTCACTAACCACCAGGCGATCACCCTTGACCATGACCAAATCCGGGATTTTCAATACACCCGATCTTAGTCTAATCCTGGGCTCCGTTTCGACTCGCCACCCTTTTCCCTCAGCGATGCGTTTCGTTAAATTAACGATTGCATCATGCCGTTTAATGCGACTCCAATGTGTTACTGGACACTTTTGAAGTACGTGAGAGAGGCTTTCGGTTCTCTCACAGCCCATACGGCATTTTCTGAGTGGAGGTGGGTTGGAGGAAATTCCTCTCATTGGAAGAAGATTCCCCCTAAGCTGAACAGCTTTAACGAAGTCAGAACCGGACCAGAATTTAGGTGGGTTATTAATCCACAGATTGTTTGCGTTCGAACCACCACCCTGCCTGAGACCGTTTCCCGAGTATCCGTTCTGGAGGCGCTCGCTCCAAAAACCACAGATCATGTGCTTGTTTGAGCCAGTCAACCGAGTCCATCTGACCATCCTCTCTCGAACAAGTTCGAAATCATGAGTCAGGCCAGGGGAATCAGCTAGCTTGGTCATCCTTCTCGCAAGGACCATGGGGACATAATGCCTCATAGACATGAGTCCCAGTCCGCCCTCCTCCTGAGGGGCATCGAGATAGGCGTTTGCACACGTCTTGTTCAAGTGAAGCGCCTTCCGAACGGATATCCGGGCGATCTTATCAAATTTCTTAAGAACCTTGAGTGTTACAGTAGGACTCCGTAACTGGTCTAAGTACCTCGGTAAAAGTTACGTTCTTATCATAAGGAGTTTTTGATCAGGTTTGAGTTGTGCTGCCAAGATCCGGTCAAATTGCACCTTGGTGTCGATTAATAGAGCCTTTGACTGGCCTAGGAAACCGTAACGTTTACCTAGGTACTTCATCACCTCATCGGCCTGCAGCTGCTTAATGGGAATTCCGTTTAAATAGTACAACGATCTAGAGATGGTATACATGTGCTTATTGCTCCGGTTGGTGTTGACCGAGAGCCGCGGCACACTTGCCTACGTTAAGGTCCATCGCCCTATTCTTAAAGAAATCGGCGGCATGGACCAGCATCTTCTGAGCAACTCGCGATGACTGCGAGGAGAATGATGTCATCGGCCTACTCGATGATAGATACGCCACTTTCATGGTTAGGTAGGCTTATACCGTTAAACTTTTGGCTAATATCGCAAATTACTTCATCAACCACCATGTTGAAGAGATACGGCGACAACGGATCACCCTGTTTTACTCCTCTTGTCATGTTAATAACGGGTGTAGCCTGGGACCCCACCGCGATATTCGTGGAGGACCCCTGGTACCCATCCATGACAAAATCGCGGAGCATTTTTGGAACTCCGAACCGACACGTACCCCTATTAATGGAGTACTGCGATGCGGAGTCAAATGCCTTGCGAAGATCGAGCGACAGGACATGGTAGGGAAGGATGTTCTTCCTACGATGTTTAATAATTCCGTGCACAGTCATACCGTTCAGTAAGACCCCATATGTCCTTCTGAATCCCCTCTGCATGCAGTGGAAATCCATCAGAGACATCCGGAAGCCCAGTATCTTGTGCAATACTCTCAACACGAGGGAAGATATCGTAATAGGACGCCAGTTGTTCAAATCTCTAGCATCGCCCCCATTCGGGAGAAGAATCGTACGATTCCGCTTAAGCATCGCTGGCATGACGGAATGAATCAGCATCGTGTTGTATAAAATAACCAGGTACTTAACGTTAAGACTTTTTAGATGGGATGGTTTCACCCCATCAAGCCCAGCCGCGTTCGAATTGGTCTCCGCAATAGCCTTTTGGGTGTCACCTTCCTTAATAGGAGAGCACAGGCTATTGTCTACCTCCTTCTGATCCAGAATTTCTGCATCATCCAGAGAGGAGGGCCGGCCAAAGATCTTATCGTATTCTCTGGTCACTTCATCGACGCTAATCGAGTTTTCAGGATCATTCGTAATTTCTTTGTCCTCTATAATAAGTTCCGCGAGTTTAGCTCGATTCTGTCTGAACATTTGCTGCGTTTTCCTATAAAGGATCGCTCTGCGGCGTTGCCGATTTAATATAGGTAATTCGACCCGCCGGATGTTGTCATCGTCACAGGAGACCCCTACGCGCCCCGTGGCTCTAGTGCGGTTGCCTGTATTTAGGCCGCACTTCTCAAGTATATGGACAGACAGATAAGCTTCACAAGCCTCCCTCATTCTAGTTCGATGTCTTGAGGTGGACGGGCGCAAGGCCTGCCTAAGGAATTGAAGTTCCTCAGGTGTCCACGTTTGGGACTGAGAGTACTCATACAAATAATCCCTTATCTCGCAGTTCAACAGTCGAGAGTCGTCAAGTGGGCGCTCAAACCCAAGATCCTCTAGGTTGTCAAGGATCGATACTTCCTCAATGGTAAAATTTGCAGCTTCGTCCAGATTTTCATTGTGGGCCGCCTCCTCGATCTCCAGCTCTTCCTGAAGATCTCCAAGGGGCTGTGTGTTGTTAGCACTGGCCAAGTCAATGACGATTTGTTTATAAGTAGCATCTCGTCTTTTGTTCTTAATGAAATCTAGACTCCTACCAGGGAAAATCGTCAAAAGATGTTGGTTTATAAACCTACCATCAAATGACGCCTCCGCTCTGGCCATCCTGATATGGTCCATTCAGCAGGACGTGCAGCCGCTTGAGTTTCGTATCTATCCTCGAGTTCCCTGTTGTACTCTAAAGGATGCACCTTCTTGACATGTTGGCGTACACCAGCATAGGTTTTAAATTCCCTCTGGCAAATATGACAAACCAACTCAGCACGGGGAGGACCCTTGCACCTGAGTCGGCGTAAATGGGTGCGGATGCCCTCGTCTGAGGAGAAGTCTTTCCCACAGACACCCATCCTCTTCAGTTCAAATTGAATCCAAGGGATCAACCGGATTTATTTCCGGCTGACTTGTATTTATTTTATGGTTAAAAACCTTGGACTCCGACCTACCTCTGACGAGGTATGGGTACGATGGCACGGGGTTTTGTGCACTTAGGACTTCCACCAATCAAAATGTACAGATTAGCCGTCACGGAAGTTTTTTGAGTTCAATACCCTGTTTTTCGCCTAGGCCGTTAGCCTTGTCGTACACACAACAAGTTGCCCGACTCTCACCACGAGGAGGTGGCCCTAGACTTGCCAAGTACTAAAGAGTCTTGGCGTCGCAGAGGAACAAGCACAATGTATATAATCACCAAGAGGTCGCGGTGACTCTTTTACACGCTTATTGCACTCTGAACGCTTTTGACAACTCTATAGCACCCGACCAAGAGAGTTGCGAGACCAAGTCTTTATAGTCCTGGCGTGGCTATCAGTTGTCGAGTCCATTGTACAGAGTACAGTTAGATCCGATTGTCATCATTTAACCAAATGGTGACACGTCCTAACTAAAGGTGGGCCCGATTGCACGGCGGGATCTTGCGCCGCTGTGTCTGCAATGAGTTAACCGGGGTTAACCTTGAACCGGGGAGGCCGTCACGATGGACTGTAAAATGGCCATCCCCTCAGAGAAAGCCCCGACTCTCTTTTAAGCCCACCTAGAAAAAATAGCTCAAAAAAGAGGTGTATAAATAAAACTTAAACTACAGAAAGAGTGTAGAGAAGAGATAGGGAACGTTAGTAATTTAAAATGATTGTATATATAAAAACCTATTCTAGGATTAGTTCCTACCTATTCATACACTCATCGGGCCGGTCTTTCACCCATCTGTCAGTGAGCCATGAAGGCGCTGTGGGTTGTGATGGACCCCAGCATCGTCCTAGTGTTAATGGACGACATTTCCGTCAGTGACAAACCCAAAATGCCGGTGATGCCACTATTAGACCTACACGAAGTCCCACGGGCTCCAATGACTAGTGGTGCGACGCTAAGAACCTTCCCAGGATGCAACCTCGTTAGAGCCTCTACGAATAGAGGATCCGAGTAGTAAGACTTTTTGTGGTCGTACGATATCTCTAGGGGACTAGGCCCCTCCCAAGAGATTCCAACGTCACTAACCACCAGGTGATCACCCTTGACCATGACCAAATCCGGGATTTTCAATACACCCGATCTTAGCCTAATCCTGGGCTCCGTTTCGACTCGCCACCCTTTTCCCTCAACGATGCGTTTTGTTAAGTTAACAATTGCATCATGCCGTTTAATGCGACTCCAGTGTGTTACTGGACACTTTTGAAGTACGTGAGAGAGGCTCTCGGTTGTCTCACAGCCCATACGGCATTTACTGAGTGGAGGTGGGTTAGAGGGAATTCCTCTTGTGGGAAGAAGGTTCCCCTTAAGCTGAACAGCTTTAACGTAGTCAGAACCGGACCAGAATTTCGGTGGGTTATTAATCCACAGATTATTGGCGATCGAACATGGAATAGAGGACCCTCCTTAACCACCCCTGGTGCCGAACGGACCAGACCTCTTTGAAATTGGCAATGAAATTATTTATTTAAATTTTAATATGTAATAAAGCACCGAAAGAAACTATGTACATCACAAGTATTGAGACTCTCAGCCCCTTAGAGCCGTAAGGACGATTTGCAGAATGGCGACACGCCAGAGAAGTACCTACCCTTGGGGGTTTACCTTCTCTTAGAGAGCACATCTGAATGGTCTACCAATGTCGATCTTAGAAAATTTTAATTCAAGCTTATACTCAATGAATGCCAAAGATTAATGAAGACAAATTTTAGGGATAAATCCCGATCAAGAAATCCATGTAATTTAATAATAATAATAGAATACAATTAACATATAACATAACATAATTCAAATACTACATTAACTTAACTACCCTTTATTACCACCACCTTTGCGATTCACTATATCGCGGGAACGGGAAGTAAACCGGCGAATTTTAAAATTGGAGTATTTCTTAGCTCAAAGCTCCATTCGGTGATACACCATCTAGTTCCGGCTGGGAGACTAGGACATATCCTCCATCCTTCGCATTATCGATCACGGGACAAACCCATGATCCATGCGAAGAGACCCTTGGGCCTGATGGAATCTCTACTATCCTCTACGTAACAATTGGCTCATGTGGCGTGGGCGGCACCACACATGACCAGCAACTTGCCTAAAACCACGGCGAAACAAAGAAAGACCCATGCAGAATTTTAAGAAAGAAGGACCCATGCAGGTGTAAAGGACATCCAATACATAGGTCCTGAAATATGCTTCGAAAGCTTAAAGAAAACTTAAGAAAATTGGCCCGAAGGCCTGCCTATCGACGACCACCTCGTCATTGTATGTCTAGTAGCAAGTCCACAATATTATGAAAGTTGTCTTGAAAAACGTCCGTCGTGAAGGGACCACCGTCCGGTAGCCGATCTACGATCAGGCGCCTAGTACCGTCATATCGGTCACATGTGAAAAGTCTGTGCACTGGATCATCGGCGACATTACATTCGTCGCAGTCTGGTGACTCGCGCTTCCCTATCCGATGTAGGTAAGCAGGAAAGTCGCCATGACCTGTTAGAATCTGACAAAGTACAGGAGAGGGCAATCCCTCCTGACCACGCCAATCAATCACGTTTGGTATAAGCGAGAAAAATTTTCTACCCTTAACTGACTGTCGCCATTCAGCCTGCCAAGCCTCATAGACTCTCGAGGACAAATCCTCCATTGCACGGGAAATGAATCCGTAATGCTCGATGTCAAGACGGACACCCTGGAGCGTTGTTGTACCTGTGTGCCTAAGCTCAAAGGCTGACTTAATCTTTTCCAACTGTAAATGAAGCGGAAGTGTCTTGGCTAATAAGCAAAGACTCTCTACTGGCGTAGTGCGGACAACTAAGGACAACTCACAGACAGTTTGCTTGGGCTTGACCCAGCTTCCTCCTGTTTCTGCTTTGCTCAACTGTTTGACCCCATACCGCAATGGCATACGAGCATATCGGCACCACAACTAAATTATATATCATAAGTGAGGCCCTCATAGTGTCCGGACCCCAATTCTCGAATAAGAACCTTCGCAATTTCTGGAAAATAACTATGACTCTCTCAGAGACGAAGCAAACATGTTTATTAAAGTTCAAATTTCGATCGAAGACCAAGCCTAGGTATTTATAATTGTCAGTTCTGCGGACCGGAACGTTATTAAGTCTAATCGACGGATTCCTATTCAATGAGAGATTACGCCCGAAGAGCATATACTTAGTCTTTGTTAACGACACAGAAAGTTTATTGTTCGCAGTCCACTCATTCACCAACTGCAAGCAAATATTGGCCTTGTTCTCTATTTCACGACGACACTGACCACGCACTATTATTGTCAGATCATCAGCATAACCGATAACGGAACAGTCTGTCGGAAAGTCTCTTGATAGGATTTCGTCCATAACCAGGTTCCATAGTGTAGGACCTAGTACAGAGCCCTGCGGGCAACCTTTAGTGAGCCTCTTTGAAACACTAGCGTTAATGCCAGAGTAGTGAACCACCCTGTTCGTTAAGTAGCTTCCAAACAGTTGCAGAAGTTTATCAGGAATCCCTCGTACTTGAAGCGCCTTAAGCACAGCTGGCCACCACAGGTTATCAAACGCTCCAGATATGTCAATGAAGACAGCCAAACAGTATTTCAAATTATGGTCTGTAATTTCACCGTAAAAAGTTTTGAGGGCATCGATCGTGCCGCGGCCTGGACGGAAACCAAACTGCCTAGGATGGAATAATTCTCGTTCTGGAACGAATTCGTATAGCGATAGTAGTATAAGCTTTTCCAGCATCTTGCCGAATTCCGGCAGCAGCGTGACTGGTCTGAGTGATTTTGGGTCCGATGGATCCTTGTCTGTGGCCTTGAGTATGGTAACCAACTTGCCTTGCTTCCAACTGTCAGGAAAATAGCCCAACCCAAGACAATCATTGTATAGGCCGAGCAAATATTGTTTTAGTGGTTCGTATGTCGCAATAACAATTTTACCATGAATGGAGTCGATCCCTGGTGCTTATCAGGCTTAATTCTCTGGACTGCCAGATCTAGTTGTTCAACTGTAAATTCTACGTCGCCAGGCGTACCTCTTAAGTCGGTTACCTCTTGCCTGAATAAGCGATGCCAGCGAAGGTCCGTGTTAGGAGTGTCGTCAGGCATTAATCTGTTTAGTATAGCCAATAAAGTTGAGCGAGTATCTAACGTAGGTTCATCATTCGTGTTGACAGAACTCAGTATAAACGGAAACTTAAGCTTATCACAGGACGCCCTCTGCACATAGCCCCATGGATCCGGAGCTATGTCATTCTGCATATACAGCCGCCAAGACTCTCGTTCACCCTCCTTCTGTAAGAGATGTACAAGGCGCCACGAATCTCCTGGTTCCTGGATCGTTGATAATTAGATCTGGATGTCATCACCTCCGCTTTAAGTCGGTCTAAACGAGGAGTCCACCATTTATTCTTCTTAGGCATGACCACGATCGAACAGCCACCCTGCCTGAGACCGTTTCCCGAGTATCCGTCCTGGAGGCGCTCGCTCCAAAAACCACAGATCATGTGCTTGTTCGAACCAGCCAACCTAGTCCACCTGACCATCATCTGTCGAACAAGTTCGAAATCATGAGTCAGACCAGGGGAGTCGGCTAGCTTGGTCATCCTTCTCGCAAGGACCATCGGGACATAATGCCTCATGGACATAAGTCCCAGTCCGCCCTCCTTCTGAGGGGCATGGAGATAGGCGTTTGCACATGTCTTGTTCAAGTGAAGCGCTTTCCGAACGGACATCCGGGCGATCTTATCGAACTCCTTAAGGACCTTGAGTGTTACAGTAGGACTCTGCAACTGGTCTAGGTACTTCGGTAGAAGGTACGTTATCATAAGAAGTTCTTGATCGGGCTTGAGTGGTACTGCCAAGATCCGGTCAAATTGCACCTTGGTATCAGTTAATATTGTCTTTGACTGGCCTAGGAAACCGTATCGTTTACTTAGGTACTTCATCATTTCATCAGCCTGCAATTGCTTAATGGGAACTCCGTTTAAGTAGTACAATGATCTAGAGATGGTATACATGTGCTTATTGCTCCGGTTGGTGTTGACCGAGAGCGCGGCACACTTGCCTACGTTAAGGTCCATCCCCCTATTCTTAAAGAAGTCGGCGGCATGGACCAGCATCTTCTGAGCAACTCGCGATGACTCTGCGAGGAGAATGATGTCATCGGCGTACCCGATGATAGATACGCCACTTTCATGATTCGGTAGGCTTATACCCTTAAACTTTTGGCTAATGTCACAAATTACTTCATCGACCACCATGTTGAAAAGGTACGGCGACAACGGATCACCCTGTTTAACTCTCCTTGTCATGTCAATGACGGGTGTAGCCTGGGATCCCACCGCGATATTCGTGGAGGACCCCTGGTACCCATCCATGACAAAATCGCGGAGCATTTTTGGAACTCCGAACCGACACATACCCCTATTAATGGAGTATTGCGATACGGAGTCAAATGCTTTGCGAAGATCGAGAGACAGGATATGGTAGGGAAGGATGTTCTTCCTACGATGTTTTATGATTCCGTGGACAGTCATACCGTTCAGTAAGACCCCGTCAGTCCTTCTGAATCCCCTCTGCATGCAGTGGAAATCCATTAGAGACATCCGGAAGCCCAGTATTTTGTGCAATACCCTCAACACGAGGGATGGACTTGTAATTGAACACCAGTTGTTCAAGTCTCTAGCATCGCCCCCTTTCGGGAGAAGAATCGTACGATTCCGCTTAAGCAACGCTGGCACGACAGAATGAATCAGCATCGTGTTGTATAAAATAACCAGGTACTTAACGTTAAGTCTTTTTATATGGGATGGTTTCACTCCATCGGGCCCAGCCGCGTTCGAGTTAGTCTCCGCAATAGCCTTCTTGATGTCACCTTCCTTAATAGGACAGCACAGGCTATTGTCTACCTCCTTCTGATCCAGAATTTCTGCATCATCAAGAGGGGAGGGCCGGCCAAAGATCTTATAGTATTCTCTGGTCACTTCATCGACGCTAATCGAGTTTTCAGGATCACCCGTAATTTTGTTTGTCCTCTATAATGAGTTCAGCTAGTTTGGCTCGATTCTGTCTGAACATTTGCTGCGGCATTGCCGATTCAATAAAGGTAATTCGGCCCGCCGGATGTTGTCATCGGCACGAGGTGCACTTACGCGCCCCGCGACTCTAGTGTGGTTGCCTGTATTTAGGCCACACTTCTCAAGTATATGGACAGACAGATAAGCTTCACAAACCTCCCTCATTCTAGTTCGATGTCCACGTTTGGGACTGAGAGTACTCATACAGATAATTCCTGATCTCGCAGTTCAACAGTCGAGGGTCGTCAAGAGGGCGCTCAATCCCAAGATCCTCTAGGTTGTCAAGGATCGATACTTCCTCAATGGTGTAATTTGCAGCTTCGTCCGGATTTTCATTATGGGCTGCCTCCTCGATCTCCAGCTCTTCCTGAAGATCTCCAAGGGGCTGTGTGTTGTTAGCACTGGCCAAGTCAACGACGAGTTGTTTGTAAGTAGCGTCTTTTATTCTTAATGAAATCCAGACTCCTACCAGGGAAAATCGTCAAGAGATGTTGGTTTATAAACCTACCATCAAATGACGCCTCCGCTCTGGCCATTCTGATATGGTCCTCATCGGTCCATTCATCAGGACGTGCAGCCGCTTGAGTCTCGTATCTATCCTCGAGTTCCCTGTTGTACTCTAAAGGATGCGCCTTCTTGACATGTTGGCGCACACCAGCATAGGTTTTAAATACCCTCTGGCAAATATGACACGCCAACTCATTAGCACGGGGAGGACCCCGGCACCTGAGCCGGCGCAAATGGGTGCGGATGCCCTCGTCTGAGGAGAAGTTCTTCCCACAGACACAAAGGACCATCCTCTTCAATTCAAAATGAATCCAAGGGATCAACCGGATAAATTTCCGGCTGACTTGTATTTATATTGTGGTTAAAAACCTTGGACTCTGACCTACCTCTGATGAGGTATGGGTACGATGGCACGGGGTTTTGTGCATTTGAGACTTCCACCAATCAAGATGAACAGATTGGCCGTCACGGAAGTTGTTTGAGTTCAATACCCTGATTTTCGCCTAGGCCGTTAGCCTTGTCGTACATCCAACAAGTTGCCCGACTCTCACCACGAGGAGGTGGCCCTAGACTTGCCAAGTACTAAAAAGTCTTGGCGTCACGGAGGAACAAGCACAATGTAAATAATCACCAAAAGGTCGCGGTGACACCTTTACACGCTTATTGCACTCTGAACGCTTTTGACAACTCTATAGCACCCGACCAAGAGAGTCAAGTCTTTATAGTCCTGGCGTGGCTATCAGGGTCGAGTTATATTATGTCGGAACGACTATTTGAAATTCTAATCATTTAACCATAGATCATGGTCATCATCCAACTAGAGAATTGCAAACTCGAATGTATGGAGAGTTGTTGCTCCACTGCTCATACACTATCTCACTCGACCAATACAAGAAAATGCTTAGTGTGGTGATGTTCGTAGACTCTTTAAGACTAGGCAACAAGCCCCCTGCGTATCCAAAATAGATCTTACACAAATATGACGCCTCCTCCTCTCGGAAGAAGGCCAGCGTCCAGTCGGCACACTAAAATCGTCTCGCTCTAAAGAGGGCGCTAGCTATTTAAGAAGACATATAGGGCGTCTTCCGCTCGTAGGCGGATTAACGCCGTGGACGATATAGTGAGTCTGCTTCGCTCTATAAAAGAACGCCAACAGACCCACGGTGTTAGTATTTGCTACATAAGTAAGTTTGGCTGCGAGCTGTTGGGGCTGTCCTGGTTGCCTCTTTAGCTCATGATGCCATATAAGTAATAAATGGTAATAATATATAAAAGTTAAAAGTATACATTTAAAAATTTAAAATTATCATTAAAAACTAAAGACAATTACCTCTGAACGAAAACGTTCGGAGGTTGTTAGTTACAGTTAAAATTAGACGTGTTACAAATTATGTTAGTATTAATTACCTATATCATATACCATCCTCTATGTGGTTTAGTTGTACCTCATGAATTGTCGATGAGTGGCAATAGAGCCAATTATAGTTTTACATGTGATGTAATTAATCTCAGCAAGGCTGAGATTAAGAACATTGGCTATCTCGATGTTTTGCTGACACCAAGTGCCCCTGGCGCCGACAATGAGTGGTAGTACGGAGATAATCTTGCCTGGATATCTGTCATTTAGTGCGTTGATAAAGTCTGGCTCCGAGTAAATGGCCTTTTTATGTTGGTAAATTGCTTTTAACGGGTATGGCAAGCAACCCCAACATCACAGACCACTACTCTATCTGCCTTTCTGAGTATTAAATCAGGGATTTTGAGGATCCCAGTTCTTAGGCGGATCCTTGGTTCCGTTTCTGAGTCTCTCGGGCAGAACTCCCAAGAAGTACCAGGTCGTCAGCGTAGGCCATGGTTGTTACGTTGGTGTCCCCGCCGAGCTCAATGCCCCCGAACCTCAAGTTCAAGGCGCCGATCAACTCATCGACTACCATGTTAAAAAGATAAGGAGACATAGGATCACCCTGTTTCACACCCCTTGTCAGACCCAATTCTGGGGTTGACTCGTTCCCCACTCGGATCGAAGTGGAAGAGCCCTGGTAACCCTCCATGATGTATTCACGGAGAAACTCAGGAACTCCAAAGCGGATCATACTACGTTCAATGGATCGTTGTGAAACCGAATCAAACGCTTTCCTCAGGTCTAACGTCAGGATCTGATGGGGTCTCCTGTACTCCCTACACTCCTTGATGACTCCGTGAAGAGTCATGGTCTTAAGAAGGACTCCATCGATCCTCCTGAACCCCCTTTGAAAAGGGTGAAAGTCCAGAGAGGACATCCGGAGTCCTATAATCTTATGTAAAGTTCTAACGATAGTCGATGAGATAGTGATCGGACGCCAGTTGTTCAGAATGAGCGGATCACCACCCTTCGGAAGCAAAACGGTCCGGTTACACTTTAAGCTGCTCGGCGTAATTCCGTGTAAGAGCATGGTATTGAAGAGGATCACTAGGGCAGGAAGCTTGACCTTTTTGAGGTCCGACTGTCGGATCCCATCAGGGCCAGCCGCGTTCGAATTACTGTCCTTAAGAGCTTTCGCTATGTCTTCCTCGCGAATCGGTGCTGAGAGGTTAATTGCTTCCCCTTTCGGGTCGACAATGGGCTCCTCATCAGCTGGTGATTCCCTTGAGAAGATTTCGCGGTAACCCTCGGTGACCTCATCAATGCTCGGGGTATTTTCCGGATCTCCCACGGACTTATCATTAAGGATCAGGTCGGCCAGTTTCCTCCTATTCCTCCTATATAGCATTTGACTAGTTCGACAGAGGAAGCCTCTACGTCGGTTCCGGTTAAAAGTACGGTTAACCTCCGGGGGGCGACCTTCGAGACTTCCTCTATCCCTTCTGGGATTTCTGCCGACCACCGAACGGGGTTGGCATTTACTATATATATAGAGGAGATAGGTTTCCATAGCTTCCCTAATATCCTCTCTCCTTCCTGGATGTTTAGGTCTAAGAGCTGTTTGTAGAAACAAACGCTCTTCAGGACTCCAGGTACGAGAATTGGTGTATTCCGTGAGAAAGTCACGGATTTCGTTACCCGCAGTTCTAAAGGTCTCATTAGGGACGAAAACAGGAGCATTAGCGTCTAACCCAATTCCGTTGTTAGGTTCAACTAGGCCCTCGAGAATCGAAACCTCCTCGATGGTCACATGGGGTCCCCCATCCATATCATCATCCGAGGACTCCGCCTCGACCTCCTCGCGAAGGTCTTGAGGTGGCATGTTGTTAAACTCCTCGGCAAGTTGCGAGACCAGGTCTTTATAGTCCTGGTCCCGGCGTTTATTTTTGATGAAATGGATGTTTCGGGTTGGGAAAAGGGTCAAGAGGTGTTGGTTGATAAACCTACCTCTGTATGACGCCTCTTCCCTGGCCATCCTGATATGGTCTTCTTCCGACCATTCGTCAGGAACGGCACCCCCAGGAGGCTCGTAACGGTTCTCGAGGTCCCGGTTGTACTCAACGGGGTGTGCTCGACGCATATGCTGTCTCATTCCAGGATAGGTAGAAAAGACTCTTCCGCACACAGCACAGGCATTTTCGTCTGCTTGAGGTGGACCTCGGCAGCGAAGCCTGCGGATGTGTACCCTTACCCCCTCATCGGAGGCGAAGTCTTTGCCACACACACACCTTGCCATACTGATCGTTAGAAGACGGAGAGAGGGACTTGCCAAGGTAATTTCCCTAGCAAGTATATACAAATTTATAGTTCAAACTGCCTCTCTCCACAACGACCTCAAAGAGGTTGGTGCACAGTTCAGTAAGGGATTTCAGCGCAGTATAAAACTTCGCAGACTCGGGTGTAATGAGCCCGCCTGCCTTGAAGTATTTAACGCGCACCCAATTCGCCACGGCCGTTAGCCTTGGGGACGTCTTCCCGAAAGAGTTCTGTCCCCAAGTTGCCCGACTCTCACCACTAGGAGGTGGCCGACGACTTGCCAAGGGCTATAGAAGCCTTGGCGTTGTGAAGCAAAAAGAACAAGTTTAAATCACCCAAAAACACAGTGATCACTTATTCATACACTTCAACAACGCCTTGACTACTCCTAATAAGCACCCGACCAAGAGAGTACACTAAGAAAGTCATAGTTAGTCCCGCCGTTTATCCGCGCATGCTTGAGTTTCTTCACGTTGATATTCAGACAAAGTTATTTATCCGTACCACCTATTCTTATTACAATACGTTTGGCTCCTCCTCTTTTTCGAATTTCTGTTCGGATACGTTAACCTTGAAAAATGCACCGACTTAGAAAATGCAATGTTGTGTTTGGGTTTAACGCATGACATTTGACTTATAGCAAATAGTCGTTTGCATACTTATTTATAGTTATGTGCTTTCTGCGTTATATAGTTATTATTTTGTCAAAGTGCCTTTGAATAACAGTGAAATGTCAAAAACTAGTTGTGCAAAAGCGGTATGTACCTTCATAAGTTTGATTTGCAGTTAAAACTATGGATATATTTTTGTTGGTTATGTAGGCAACAGCATCATGTGCACGCAAAGCAAGAACCTTTTTCTCATTAGAAATATATACATTTAATTAGATTGTGTGTCGAACATAATCTATGCCAGTTAGGCAAAACACAGTGGGATTTTATCCTAACTGCCATGAGTGATACTTTCAACGCCGACTTTCTTTTCTTACGAAGAATGACTTTTTCTCTTAAAATGCGAAATAAGGAAAATTCCAAGTATATAGTTAGGTCCATCCGGGGACACACTACTGTATAAAAGTAAATGTAAAGAGTACCTTACAATTTTTATACTCATTTTTTAAATGCACAAAAATTAAAAGTGTATTAGAATAAACGTTTCTTAAACTTACCTTCAATTATTTTATTGTATACAGTTTTTTTATTATAAATAAATACACACAGATCTAACTGTATTTAATACGCAGTCAACACATACTTACAACTAACTGGTATTAAATTGTGGCAATTTTTGTGCTGGAAATACTAAGATATTACTAAGAAAACACACCGCAATGACATGTCAGAGCACTCGCGATATTTGAACTCGTAAGTTAAAACGACGCATATTCATTTCCTAACTAAAAACCCCGGTTTTTAATATAAGTAAAATACGAAAATGTAAGATTTTTATAACAAAAATGGATACTATAAATGGTAATTTACCTATACAATGCCACAACTCCATTTTCAATTTTTTGTGACTTACGGGAGTGTTCCTTAGGAGGGCAGCTTAAGTGGGACACACTGCATGTAAATTATACTATACACATATATTAAAAACGACTCCGTTAATAAATTAATTTACGAAAACCGATATTTTTATAATGCAAATTGGTACTTACATTTCCTTTGCTGTATTTTTATATTTCTTCATACAACCTGTGAAGTTGCTGTAGCATGGCCTAAAATGGTAGCTAATATTACATTCAGCGTCATTATCGGGCAACACAACATCATTATATTGCAAATTCCTATCAATCCTTATTTATAACACCTCTTTACATTTTTTTAATGTATTTTCTTTAAATGTTTTGATTTCGGCACAGTGATGGCCCGTGGCTTTTAGCTCTGGGTGGGCAGGATGGGAGATAGAACCGAATAATAATGACACTTCACAGAAATTTAGTGGGTGTAAGAATCACGCAAAAAACATTCAATCGCCTTGTATAACGTTTTTAAATAATCTATTCCTGTTGAATTCCACGGATTTTTACTATTTTTACTGAGTAACATACAAGTCGAGTAATAAAGTTTATTTTTTATTTCACTTCCAGAAACATTTCTGATACCCTATGACACAAAATTTTCTATTGACGAATTTGAATTTACATTAGTTAGATTCCTCATAGTGGGGCGAGGCCACTCTAATTTATTTACAAAAATTTTGTCGTCAAATGTTAGGGACGCAAAAGTGTTTTCTAATAAAAAATGTATAATATCAGAATTACCGCTTACCGTTTGTCTTACATTGGTCATGGCAAATATTTTAATATTAATAATTTGTCAGTTGTCCATTCACTACACTTTTTTCTGCTAAAGTAGACATTTACTATTTACTAAATATCAACAAAGATCACAGATTACAAATTAAAAAAAACATAAAATTGAGAGAATAAAACATTACACAAACCTAACCAAAAGCCAAAATTTTCCAATTCTAAAACAGCAGCAACAATTTCCAACGTTTAAGATTCACGAATACTGACTTGACTTGACTCCACACAAAAACGGGACAAATCGTTTCCATTTGTAGCCATTTTGTGGCTACAAATAGATTTATTAGGTTATTTGTGGCCAGACACCCTTGATATAAAGCACAATTTGCAAAAAAATGTAAATTTAACACTATAAATACAATGTCAAAATATATCCAATAATGTAGAAAAAATATTATTGAATTTTACCTAATTGAAAATAATTAAACCTTAAATAAACTCACCTTGTATCTTAACAGAAACACTAACAAATCACTGGCATCAGTATCCCGCCAATTTGTGTCACCGTTACCAATTCTACTATCCATAAGAGGGCCTTAAGATATAATTATATTTGTGGTGGGATATTTAAAAATCGCTCATGCAATGATTCTATTGGTCTCATCAAAGTCGTAGCGATATTATTTTACCAATAATGAGAGAAATGGCCACTAATGGTGTAGTGGCCACAAATGGTGCCTCTACCCTATACTCTCGCCCAACTATGGTGGTTGCTTTAATTATTTGTTCCTGTGTTAGGTCAATAAGTTGTTGAAAGTCAAGTTCGCTAAGATCGGTGGTCACTACTAGAGTGTTGTTAAGGTTATCTTCTAATTTTTTGAAGTTACATAGTTCTGTTTTGCAAATTTGTTTGGTTTTGGTAGGTTTTTAACGTATTAATATTAAAGCTAATGTTAATTATTTTATGGTCAGGGATGTAATGATCCTGAATAAGGATACAATATATTGGGGTTATTTTCTTTAAGTATCAGTTCAATCTCATTTATGTTATTCTGTAACAACGTATATTTCTCCTTTTTATATCAAACGGGTTTGATCTTAAGGATTTAACATTATTTTGTACAATGTAACGGAATGTATTACACCTAAAGGCTAATGACCTAAGCTGTCGATGCCATAAAAAAAACAAACGTATATTTATGTAAATGAATTTCAATTTGTTTTTCGTTTCTAGCAGTAGTTTTTTGTTACCTGTTCTACTTTTTCAATCTTTGTAGCAACTATAATATTACTTATTCCATCTTTTCGAATGTGAATTTTCCCATTTTTGACCCAGACAAATTTGTAATTAAGATTTGTTTTCAGATTTAGAACAGTTTTAAATATTAGTTGGTTTTTTTCATTAATTTGTGATTAATATATATTCTTCTTTGTTCTTCATAACCCAGGTCTTTCGTAGTAATGTACATATTTTTCCTGGAATTAAAAAAACTTCGCCTTGGTCCTTCACTTGAGAACTCAATTTTAATAGAGGGTGACATTTAACTCAAGTCTAGAACCTATAAGAATTTTTGCTCTATCTCTAAGTTTGCCTTTAATAATACTAGTTATACATTTGTTTAAAACTATATCTGCACCATAATATTGTTTATGAAAATCATCTACTGCGCCTATGAATAACTCTAATTCAAGTTCTGAACCGTGATAAGTGTCTACGGTATAATGAATTACAATCTATAATAGGCCTTTGAATAATCGTTATGTAGGGTTCTGGAATCTGACCACGAACCAATTTGTATCAAGCAAGTCTTGTAAAAATCACTAGGGCTAAAAGGAATATTAAAATTAAATTTGAAAGAAAGAAAAAAATTGAAAAGTTATCTTTGCTCTAAAAAATTTTAACCTAGTCTGTTTATGATAAATCAGATTATAAATACGATATTTAGTTTTGGTAGTTGACTAAGATGTCCGTATTTAAATTAAATTAAAATAAAATTTTAACTTTTAAAGAGAACTTTTACAATAAATATTCTCAGGAGGTAACAGAAAGGAAAAACTCGACTTGCCTCGATGGCTCGTTGAAGTTCTGGCTTCCTGAAGAAGTACACAAATTTTTGCTGCGATGTTCACTGGTTAGAATTTTCTTTGAATTTAGCAAATAAGGAGCGGAACTCGCGAAACTATGATAGTATTCATTTGCTAAATCCTACCGACTGCGCCAATTAAGTATCTATTTATCAAATAGATCTTTTTAAAAAATTTCATATAATTTACAAGAAATACAAAGAATAAAGTCTACTTGCTGCATTCGTCTAACAATATGTATATTCTAACTGCTTAAAACTGGGCACCTATATTTATAACCTAGTTGTTTACCATTAGGATAGAAAATGATAAGGCTAATGGTGTACTTAAGATAGTAGATTATTACATCTACGTGACATAACTAGTTGAATTTATAACAAGATGTATTGTCTTTAAATAAATGATTATTTCATCGCTATCTGGAATATAATCTTTTAAAAGTTTTTGTACAGAGGGTTCGTAAAATTTTTCAACGGATTTGTAATTCATTCTAACTTTAAGATTCACTTTATATGGAGTTAACAAATGCTTATCTTTTGAGACACTTCCTATGGTAATTTTAAGATGGCTTATAGATATTATAGATATGATACCATATTTGAATAGTCTATTTCTTAATTTCGTTTCAATGTGTATGGTATCTTGAATACATACAACTTCCTAGAGACTGTAATTAAACCATGGTGATAAAAATATATGACGCTCCTCGACTTTTACAAGTTTCAAGCCTAATTTACTTTTATATTTTATTGCTTTTAATAGTTTAGGATCTTCATCGGAAGAAAATCCAAGTGTTACGGACCTCTAGCGTATGCGACCCACCATACGCTTTAGCGTTTTGTGGGCCGCATTGTAACAACTGCTACACGTCCGTAACACATTTCGCTATTCTCCATGGGAGGGCGACACATTTGTGACACGTGATCAACAGGGAGAACGGAAGCAGACATTTTTGGTTGGCTTGGCTTGGCTTGTTGGTTAGTTGTTATTCTGTGAACCTTGATTTTATTCAAGGCATCCGCATGGATTTTAGAATAACCAACTCAAGAAAATTTCCTCAATCCGTTGTTGTTCCGTTTAGCGGAATATTTTGTGTTTGTGAGTAAATTTTATCTGCGGAAGCAGGATATTAAATTACACAAGGTAAGCTAACCTCTTCACGCCATCTTGCCCGTTCTCTACCCACGTGTTTCGCAAATTTGCAGGCTTTCCTGTGGAAATACAGTGTCAACTTTAAAAGGCGACTCAACCCCATTTATCCGACTGTGGCTTCCAGGAGTTTTGGTGGATTGTTCCCTCATCAGTGAGGTAAATTATGTTTCATTTGTAGGTTATGTCAGAATTTCTCACATTAAGCACGCTTCACGTGCATTTCTGACTGTGAATTAAATTGTGATATCTTTAGGGTTCTACGGACGGGGCTTCTACGCACGTCAGTGAAGTTCCACGGACGGGGCCTCCACAAACAGTGGAAGGTTCCAGGGCTGGTGAGGCCACGACCAACCCCATCCTTGGGTCCATTTCTTGTGTCCCGAAGGCATCTCTGCAGGGCTTCAGTTCTTCCACCGGACTCGGTATCGTACCACCCAAAATAAGTGTGTGTTTATTATTTTTACTTACCGGGGACCACCTTCAGTGGTTCCGCTGGACATCAATTTATACTTTTTGGCATTTTAACCTGTACATTTTTAAATATTTTATGCATATATTTACATATATTTAAGGAGGTTCTTTAAATCAAACCTTTGTGGCAGAATTTATGACAATTCATGATAATATTGTAAACCGATGTGTAGCTACACGAGGCATTTTATGAATGTTATAACTGATTAATCGTGAAATATTGGCCACAACTGTGAACATCGCCAGGTTATGTTCTAGAGAACCAATTTTGTAAATTGTTCAATATAGTGCATTTCATTTTTAAAGAAAGTGTCATTATTTCGTCTGCGACCACTACATATGGAAAAACTCAGTGATTTGTTAAGTAAGTAAACTAATAATTTATCATAGTTTGTGTAAGCTTGGGCTTAACGCCCTGAGATAGTCTGAGCTAGAGACATTTTATCGTAGGCACGTACATCACTTTCCGGGTAAGTCAGTGCCTACGGTATCTGCTACGCTACAGTAGCCCAAGTGATTTCGTTACGTAATATCTGATAATCATTAAGATCCAACGTATCTATTTGTTTATGTACGTGTAACTCATAGCAGTGGCGCCCAACGTAAATAGTACAGTTATCTCAAGGCGATAGCAGTGGCGCCCAACTTAAATAGTACAGTTATCTCAAGGCGATAGCAGTGGCGCCCAACTTAAATAGTGAAGTTATCTCAAGGGGATAGTAGTATCGCCCCTAAGTAAGTTTTTTTGGTGATAAATTGAGTGTTCCATTTGTTGGTGGTTTGCATATGAAATAATATCCTGACACATAGTAACGTTACGTGACACACATCAAAAGGGGGTTACTTTGCCTCAGCGTAATCGCTTCGCTTTTTTTTGGTAGGGGGGTGACTTCGTTTTTTTTGTCTTACTATTTCATGAGCGGATTAGTAAACAATAGTTGTTGCGTATAAACCATTGGAAAGATTCCTAAGTGCAGCCAGCAGTTTTTTTTTGTTGTTGATACGTACCGACGCCCAGCGTCGTTTTGCTAATTTACCCGATATTGTCATTTTTATACATTATTAAGTACTTATTAGTGTTTGTAAACTTTTTTTTACGTACCGACGCCCAGCGTCGTTTTGTTAATTTACCTGATTTTATCGTTTTTACTCATTACTAAGTACTTGTTAGTGTTGGTAAGTTTTTTTGTGTCTATATACGTACCGACGCCCAGCGTCGTTTTGTTAATTTACCTGATTTTATCGTTTTTACTCATTACTAAGTACTTGTTAGTGTTGGTAAGTTTTTTTTGTGTCTATATACGTACCGACGCCCAGCGTCGTTTTGTTAATTTACCTGATTTTGTCATTTTTTTTGTGTGTGGTTGAAAATTCAATATGGCTAGTTCACAAATCAAGTTAGATATCAATAGGTTAGTTAGGGATGAGCTTGTTTATGAATTACAAGTACGTGGCTTAGGAGATGGTAGCGATCTTACTGTGGCAGAGTTGCGCACTGTTTTAAGAGAAGCCATGCATTTAGAGAAAACTACTTTGGCTATTAAAAGTCCTCCATACCCGTACCAATTCACTGTCGATTCTGAAGCTCTAACGGCATCCCTAGCTACTATTCAAAAACATATTGATGAATTTGTAGGTAGTGAGCACGATAGTAAATACAAGGGGATTGTTTCCAAGATAGCTCATGCGTTGGGTCGTGTTAACAGGTCCATGCCCACTAATGACGAGCAAAAAGGTGTGAAGTCCAGAATTCGGCTTAAATTATTGTTAGCTTTTGATAAACTTAAGGATAAGGCCCGCGGGGATCGTAAGCTTAAAGAGTCAGCCATCCTCGATATGTCGGTGTTGCATAATGCCATGGCTCAGGTTTAGCCTGATGCGCATAGCTCTGCAATAACTACTGATTTTAGTTCAGATGAGGAGGAGGCTGCGAAACCTAAACCCGTACCGGTTAGAGACTGGGGCTTGAAATTTACTGGCCGAAAGGGCGACATGTCCTTTGCAACTTTTTTAGAACGCGTCGAGGAGAAACGGAGGTCTCGTGGTATTTCACGCGCACGGTTATTTAAAGATGCAGTAGACTTATTCGAGGGAGATGCCTACAATTGGTATAATCTGGTGAAAGACTGGGCCACCGATTGGCCATCCTTAGTGGAGGCAATGAGGGGACAGTTCATGCCAGAGTCTTTTGACCGCGATTTGTTTGAGGAAATTAAGCGACGTACTCAAGGTAGTCAGGAAAATATAGGATTGTACATCGCTAGTATGATTGGGTTGTTCAAGAAGATGCACACTCCAATACCTATGGGGACCCAGCTCGAAATCATTTTGGAGCGCATAGATCCATACTATCATCCTTTTCTTGCTTTTGAAAATATAACTTCCGTCACGCAACTCCTGCAATGTTGTCGTATGCTTGACTCCAAACGGCAATTGGCTAAGTCGTATGTTCCTCCTCCACCTAAGAGTAAATCTCTTATACCAGAGTTGGCTTATGCATCCACTAGTTCTACTACTTCTCGTTCGACCTCTTGTTCTAGTCTCGTCGTGGATGAAGTCCAACATTCTGGAATCAAATGTTTTAATTGTGATCAAGTTGGTCATGGGCATCGGGAGTGTCAGGCTCCTAGGAAGAAATTCTGCTATAAATGTGGCAAAGCAGAGGTTACTATTAGGTCCTGTCCTAAGTGTTCGCGTTCGGAAAACTGTCCAGGGAGACGCTAATTGGTCGAACAGTTTCTCCCGGTGTATGTGAGTCGACCAGCAATGTTGTTGACTTAAAGCAACAAATTTTTCTCGATTATGTCATTTCTCATGTGGTTGGTGATCAGCGTCCTTACTTACAACTTTCAGTGTTAGGTTTTCCTATGATGGGTTTGTTGGATTCAGGTGCTACCAGGACAATGGTAGGATCATCTGGTTTTGAGGTCTTCCAGCAGATTGGTTTAAGTTTGAAGCCTTCTGTCAATGAGTGCAGAGTGGCTAATGGGCAAGTCTGTTCCGTTATAGGTTATGTATCTGTTCCTTTCTGCTTGGGTGACAAGGTTCATGTAATAGATGTCCTAGTAGTTCCGGAAATACCGCATAAGTTAATTCTAGGGATAGATTTTTGGGTGGCGATGAATATTATACCAGATTTACGACAAGATGTTTGGCATTTTTCTGAGCAGGAACCACTCGTTGAGGTTAACAGTGTCCTTGACGAAACTTCTTTAAGTGTATCACAGAAACTAGCTCTGGATAGTTTGGTGGATAAAAACCGGAAACGGATGGGTACTTCCCTTGGTCGTACACATCTCGTTTCTCATGAGATCGAGTTACTCCCAGATACCAAACCTATCAAACAGAGATACTATCCTGTTTCGCCTGCCAGACAAAAACTTATTGATGATGAAATTAAGAAAATGCTGGAGTTAAATATCATCGAACCGTGTAAAAGTCCTTGGTCTTCCCCAATATGTTTAGTTCAGAAAAAGGATCAAACTCTGCGTTTTTGTGTAGATTACCGGCGCCTTAACGCTGTTACTAAAAAGGATGCCTATCCTCTGCCGCTGATTTCCTCCATATTAGATCAGTTGAGGGATGCCAAATATTTAAGTTCATTAGATATTAAGAGTGCATATTGGCAAGTTCCTATTGCTGAATCTTCCAAAGACTATACCGCTTTTACTGTCCCTAATGGCTTGGAGCTGATTTACAGCCTTCGGTTTTGGTCTATTTGGATGACATTGTGGTAGTGTCGAAGGATTTCGAATCTCACCTAGAAACGTTGCAGAAGGTTTTTGATCGCTTGCATTCTGCTGGGCTGATAGTTAGTTTTGACAAGTGTCAATTTTGCCGTCCTGAGCTTAAGTACTTGGGATATGTTGTTGATAAGTACGGTTTACGTCCTGACCCAGCGAAAGTAGAGTCGATTTTGAGTGTACCTTCTCCGAAAAATGTTAGGGAAATTCGTAGATTTATAGGCACAGCATCTTGGTATCGAAGGTTTGTACCGCAGTTTTCTACAATAGTGGCTCCTTTGTCGAACCTCACAAAGAAGAATGTTAGTTGGTGTTGGTCGCCTGAGTGCGAGAAATCTTTTAAACTTCTTAAGGAGTGTTTGGTTACCGCACCTATTTTGACCTGCCCTGATTTTGAGCGTACCTTTTATGTGCAGACAGATTCGTCGGCATTCGGTGTCGGTGCCGTGCTCACGCAGCAATTTGAAGATGGCGAAAAGGTAATTTGCTATTTGTCCCGTTCTTTGACTAGCCAGGAGCGCAAATATAGCTCGGTCGAAAGAGAATGCATCGGCGTAATTTGGGCAGTGGAGAAGCTACGTCATTATCTTGAAGGCTTCCACTTCAAAATCATAACAGATTGTCATTCTTTGCTATGGTTGCAGCAGCTAAAAGATCCCCAAGGTCGATTGGCCAGATGGGCACTTCGTCTGCAACCTTATGACTTTGAACTGATTCATCGCAAGGGCTCTGAACATACCGTCCCTGATTTTCTGTCTCGTTCAGTACCAGAAACGGTGGAATCCATTGAAGTATTCTCGGTCACGGACCATGCCGATTCTCCCACCGATAAATGGTATTTAAGAATGCTGGATCGAGTCGAACGGTCTCCTATGCGCTATCCCTTATGGCGTATACAGAATGGCCAGTTGTATAAGTATGTACGTTTGCGTTATCCCGAGTTAGCAGATCCTGCCGACACTTGGAGACTGGTTTTACCCAAAGAGAAACGCCTAGAAGTAATTAGGTCGTTGCATTGTGATGCGAGTTGTGGACACGCAGGGGTCCATAAGACTGTGGCTCGAGTGGGAAATAGGTATTATTGGCCGAAATTAAAGGCCGATGTGGCTAAGTTCATTAGGCAATGTGAGATTTGCATAAGTACTAAACCCGAACAGAAGTCGCTTAGGGGAAATTTGTTGAGTAAGACACCTACCGTTGGAAAACCTTGGCAATTAGTTAGTGCCGATCTGATGGGTCCATTACCCAGGACGGCTAAGGGTTATCAGTTTATTCTTGTTGTGTGTGACAATTTTAGTAAATTTGCCATGGTGTTTCCGTTGAGGTCAGCTACCGCTAATAGCATATCGCAGGTCATTGAGGATAATGTAATTCTCTTATTTGGCGCTCCGAAGACTATAGTGGTAGACAATGGTCGTCAGTTTCAGAGTAACCGTTTCCAAAATCTTGCGAAAACCTACAACATTGAAATAGCGTACACCGCAAATTACCACCCTCAATGCAACCTGACTGAAAGGGTCAATCGTGTTGTTAAGACTATGTTATCTGCGTATGTAAAGGATAATCACAGGGCTTGGGATCAATTTTTGCCGAAAATAGGTTTCGCCATTAGATCGTCCAAACATGAAGTTACAGGCCTAACGCCTAATTTTGTCAATTTTGGACGTGAAATTTCGTTAGATGGCAATAGTGATAAGTATGTACCTTCTGAATCTGAGTACCCAGTTGTAAATCCTGAAAACCGTAAACTTGCCTTCGCTAAGATTTATAAGGATGTTCAGAGTAGAATATTAAAGGCCCATAAATCCAGTAAGAAACATTATAACCTAAGACGCCGACCCGATAAGTTCGTATTGAAGCAAAAGGTCTGGAGACGTTCTCACGCCCAGTCTGATGCTTCTAAATACTTCACGGCAAAGTTAGCACCTAAATTTGTGGGTCCTTTCACGATTAGAAAAATTCTCTCACCATGGACTTATGAGCTCGAAGGTTCTGACGGTAAACGTTCGGTGTGGCACATAAAAGATCTGAAAGCACACCCTCCCGATGACAACTAGTTGTGGTCTGTTCTGTTAGTTCCGTTGACGTACTTAGGCATCCGAATAGGCAATGACGAATTCGTTTTTTTTATGTTGGTCTTAGTGACATGGTTTTAGGTCACTTCTGTCGTTAATTTGGTAGTAACATTTGTTTTTCTGGTTCATTGGTCTTGCTCAGGTGGCTGAAACCCACTGAGTAAGTTTTCACCTCTTTCCGCCTCACGGGAGGAAGTGTCTTTGGTTGGATCTCTGTGATGGGGGATGCACGAATACCATCACCGTGGTTATACCTGCGAGGGGTAAAAGTCCCCAAAAATGGTCTTGTGTGGCGCTTGCGTCTTGAGGGACTCCGTCTCGTTGGGGGCGCTCACATTGCTGGCAGCTGCCTTTAAAGGTATCCATCTGGAGGGGCTCGAGCTTGGGAGGTGCTGCTTGGAGGTAGCCTGGTCTAGGCCTGGTTATCATTACCCGGGTAGGCACTACTGGGCTTCAGACTAACCTCGTTGTCTAGCAAGGGTGGTCGTCGTGGTGTGACGGGGAACACTCCCGTACCTCATTGTTTTGCTGGTGGAGTAGCCTTGGGGCGAGCTACTTCCTAGCTGTTAAGTCCTTATGCGTTTTTGTTCTTTTTTTTCCCTTCTCTTTTTTTCTCTATGTATTTTTTTTTGAGTTGTGTTGTTATGCCTGATGGTAACTTGGGAGACGAGTTAGCCATCCCCGTGCATTTAAGTCTCCTTATTTTTGACATTATTTTTGTTGTTATGCCTGATGATAACTTAGGAGACGAGTTAGTCATCCTCGTGCATTTAAGTCTCATTATTTTCATTGTTATGCCTGATGGTAACTTGGGAGGCGGGTTAGCCATCCCCGTGCATATTAAGTCTCCCCACCAATTATCCATCCTCTGGAGAGAAGCTAGTAAGTAAGTAGTAGAAGCGAGTAAAGGGGGAGTTGTTACGGACCTCTAGCGTATGCGACCCACCATACGCTTTAGCGTTTTGTGGGCCGCATTGTAACAACTGCTACACGTCCGTAACACATTTCGCTATTCTCCATGGGAGGGCGACACATTTGTGACACGTGATCAACAGGGAGAACGGAAGCAGACATTTTTGGTTGGCTTGGCTTGGCTTGTTGGTTAGTTGTTATTCTGTGAACCTTGATTTTATTCAAGGCATCCGCATGGATTTTAGAATAACCAACTCAAGAAAATTTCCTCAATCCGTTGTTGTTCCGTTTAGCGGAATATTTTGTGTTTGTGAGTAAATTTTATCTGCGGAAGCAGGATATTAAATTACACAAGGTAAGCTAACCTCTTCACGCCATCTTGCCCGTTCTCTACCCACGTGTTTCGCAAATTTGCAAGCTTTCCTGTGGAAATACAGTGTCAACTTTAAAAGGCGACTCAACCCCATTTATCCGACTGTGGCTTCCAGGAGTTTTGGTGGATTGTTCCCTCATCAGTGAGGTAAATTATGTTTCATTTGTAGGTTATGTCAGAATTTCTCACATTAAGCACGCTTCACGTGCATTTCTGACTGTGAATTAAATTGTGATATCTTTAGGGTTCTACGGACGGGGCTTCTACGCACGTCAGTGAAGTTCCACGGACGGGGCATCCACAAACAGTGGAAGGTTCCAGGGCTGGTGAGGCCACGACCAACCCCATCCTTGGGTCCATTTCTTGTGTCCCGAAGGCATCTCTGCAGGGCTTCAGTTCTTCCACCGGACTCGGTATCGTACCACCCAAAATAAGTGTGTGTTTATTATTTTTACTTACCGGGGACCACCTTCAGTGGTTCCGCTGGACATCAATTTATACTTTTTGGCATTTTAACCTGTACATTTTTAAATATTTTATGCATATATTTACATATATTTAAGGAGGTTCTTTAAATCAAACCTTTGTGGCAGAATTTATGACAATTCATGATAATATTGTAAACCGATGTGTAGCTACACGAGGCATTTTATGAATGTTATAACTGATTAATCGTGAAATATTGGCCACAACTGTGAACATCGCCAGGTTATGTTCTAGAGAACCAATTTTGTAAATTGTTCAATATAGTGCATTTCATTTTTAAAGAAAGTGTCATTATTTCGTCTGCGACCACTACATATGGAAAAACTCAGTGATTTGTTAAGTAAGTAAACTAATAATTTATCATAGTTTGTGTAAGCTTGGGCTTAACGCCCTGAGATAGTCTGAGCTAGAGACATTTTATCGTAGGCACGTACATCACTTTCCGGGTAAGTCAGTGCCTACGGTATCTGCTACGCTACAGTAGCCCAAGTGATTTCGTTACGTAATATCTGATAATCATTAAGATCCAACGTATCTATTTGTTTATGTACGTTCAACCCGTAGCACAAGGACCTATATACTCAGTTGAGAAAATTTATCCGATATATATTTCCGTCTGTTTAAAACATTCATAAAGTTACATTTGCTATCTGTGCCAAAAAGCATTAAACAAAAAGAGAGAATTTTCTCTTAAAGGTTATGCTGCTACAACATAAATGGAAAATGGAAATAAGTACCAGTACCTGGACATGGACAAGCCTCTTATTATTGTTAACGTTGATACCCCACATTGGGCGCAATAGAATACGGATAAGCCTTTCCTTGTTGGCTATGTAGCTCTAAGTTGGGTGCTATGAACACACACAAGAATAAGAGCTATGAGCTTCGTAGAGACCCTTAAGGCTGTCGTTCACTTAATTTATAGTTGAATGAGGTTTTGGGGGGGTTGCACTTTTAAGGTTGGACCAGGATAAATTGCTTCACCCTGTATATGCCTCTGTCGGTTGCTTTCACTGTCTTCCAATTGGCAATTCAGCTAGTACCTTGGAATTTTCTGATTTATTATTGCTGGCAAGGTCAACAACTACACCCTGTATATTAAGCGTTTGATGCTTGTATTTAGTTCAAATTCCAAAGTTGAATTTATTTGAATTAAGTTTTGACTCTTGTCAGGTGATTTCTCAACGTATACAACTTTTGAATGCAAGATTTATCTTAAAAGCACTTTTGCTTAAATTAGGAAATTTTACTTAAGATGTACAGATATTTTGGAACACCCTGTATGAAGTTGTTGTAGATTAAAATACTTTGTTTTTAAATGAGTTATAATATTTATTGTTATAACGAAACACAAGTTTAAATAAGATTAAATTATTATTCTTTTAGTTACTAGGTGGTAACTTTTCGACAACGAATAAATTCCAGCTTGGGAGATTTGATTCTAATTGCGATTTATTTTAAAATGTCAAAGTATTCGCTTAGAATTAGATACGCGGTGGCAGATTGCGGAATACTAATTCGGATACCGACACTGAGTTCTAATTAATGCGCTGTAGCAAATTTGTTAAATTAAAAATTAAACTCTTTTTTTACTTGGTTCGGCCAAGGAAGCAGAACGGTCACTTGGTGGATGTACACCGGAAAACTGACTTGCCTAAAGCGTGTTGAGCTCGATCTTTTATACATTTCGCTATCGTTTCGTTTGCCATGCCCCGTGAGTCTTACACGAACGTTTTTACACCCGTTTTATTCTAGAAAGTCGGCCCCCGACATTCCGTGCGGGCGAAGGTTGCGCAATATCGCATCATCTTTGCAAAAAGTTAAAATTCGAAAATGAAAATTATATTATTGTTTTAGGCAATTTATTGAGATATCGTTTGGTGATTGAATAAAACTCGAATGGGTTTTGGTTTAGAAAATATTGAATAAAAAAGACGTTGAATATATTGATTCGTCCTCATAGATATCGTTATTTAGGCGCGCGTAAATATGGAATGCGGTCATTTGTTGTGCCAATGATTGAACGGGGGTAATTCTGGAGTTGAAATGAAATGAAATTGTGCTGCTGATACGTATTTTTATCTGGTTCAGGTTTATTTTCGTAATTAATATATGTGTAATTATGTTTATTACTTTTGCGTAGGTTCCGGTATATTTCCTTTCATATAAAATATTCCTTTTTAATAACAGTCGAGACATCTATAAGTTTTATGTACAACTGCTTATAGCAGTTAATTTAAAAATACGTTTATCAGAAAAAAAATAAGAAAAGAACTTATCGATACGGACGGCCGAGATTGTTCGATCGGCTGCGTGGTTTTGTAAAGGAGAAGACGTGTGAATATTGCAAAATCCTAACAACTCCCGTTATATATGGCTTAGGCAATATTACACACATAAAAGACGAGTCATTTGGATGTATGGTATGTGGAACTTTGGCTGTCTTTAATCCTAGAAGGGGATGAGTTTCTTATATGGCGAGGAGTAGAAAAACGCCTCTAGAGGGGCATAGGGTAGAATTCGCAATAGAGGTGAGTGTTTCTGTGTTTAACTCCATCCATTGGCTTTATTTGATTTTGTTAAGTGGTCTAACGATAACACTTTTCTCTGGTTTTTAGGCGTTTTTCTGGTTACGTAATAGCTTAAAGACAGGGTGTAAATTTTAAGATTGTGGTCCAGAAAAGGACGGGAATTGGCGTATGTGAAAGGAAGTTATATCGCTGTGTATATACTGGGTGTTGTCTTGATATGTGGTATAGTTAGGGGAGTAACTGGTTGTTTTCTTGGTGCCGGGTAGAGTTTTGGGAGAGGCCAAACCTAGGTGATGGTATCCTGTCATCGTGAGGAGGCGAACGAGGAGGAAAAAATAGGATAAGTACCACATAGTGGATGTGCTCAATACCAACTATTTCGAACATCAACTGCAAAAAGTACTTATTTAGATCACCTCGTTCACCCCTTTATTTTGAATGATCATCTATTTTTCTTTAACCAGATATTATTTATTAGTGGATAAGTTCCCTTCCTAAAGTATCGCTGAATAAAATTGCCTTTGTTTTTACTATACATTTTAAAAAGTTATGTAACGACCGTTTCGATAAAGATCACTTTGATTTTATTCATCTGTTAAATTGGTGAGATCTTTATCAAAGGGTCGTACTCTCGAGAGTATAGGTCACCGCTAAATACTGTGAAGCGTCTAGGTACTAGAGATACACGAGATCCATTTCCTCCCCTTAGTCTAGACATTTATTCTAATTGGTATCAAAGGGGTATACTTATATATAGTTTTTTTCTTATTAAACCCTTATTTTAAGCATTAAATACTTTGTTTCATTTATTCAGTAAACTTGCTTATAATTTAGTGATTTTATTAACTAAGAAGGGGTTATGTATGTAGGCATTTAAAAATCACTTGGCGCCCTTAATATATTTGAGTATTAATATAATAACAGGTACTACCAAAATCGAACCACCCCGACTCCACTGAGTTTATTTTAGTCGGTGCATGCCTTTGCTGTTACCACCGCAAAAAGAAAAAATTACGTAACACTGCGTTGCAACGGGAATAAGTTGTGACATTAATATGGAAATGTGGACTGTTATGAAATAGATAATACTTATTCTAAGATATGATTTACTTACCTCCAAAGAAGGCAATAGTCCCGTAATGCTATTTATCACCATTTGATTTTGTAGTTTTTTGGGTCGTGTTTATCTTCTTGAAAATGTTTGATGCTAATTAGTGGCACAATGTCACGTTCGTTGGTGTCAATAGATGACACTAAAGTACCCACTATAATGCCTACAGTGTGATATATGCGACAAAAAGGTACTAAAAAATAAAAAATAAATCATAGTTTAGGTATTTATTTTTAGAAATGATGAATATGATATAATATAAATGTGAAAAAAGCTGCTCAGGCATTAAACACACGCTCGTCCGATTCGTCGCTGGTGATAGAGAGGTAAAGCGGCGGCCAAGTTCTCGCCTAAAATTACATTTCAATGACAGACTTATGTATAATTTATTCAAAATCTTATTAAATACTTTTCTATGGTTGATGGTGGCAAAGAATTAGTTGATTCATCATCACTTGAAGACGAGGCTTTATTTGTAATATATTGATTCGTCCTCGTATACCTAAGCATTGTTTACGCACGCACGTAATATGGACTTTGGGTTATCTCGCGTGTCGATGTTTGAAGGGAGTAAATATGGAATTGAAATGAAATGAAAGTGTGCTGGTGCGTTGGAACGAGAATAAGTTGTGACATTTATTAGGAAATGTGGACTGTTTATTTATTTCAATAATTTATCCAACGGGTGAAACCCAATTACAGGATTAATGAAAAACCTAATTACAACAAAAATAAAACATAATAATGAATAATAAATCACAAACAATAGAATAACAAATAAAAATAAGTTAAGAAACAAGAGTACTCCATACACTGAATGTGTAAATGTCTTTTAGATACAATAAGGTATATATAATACCGACGAGGAGAAATTTGATTGAATATATAATACAGTCAATCATTCAAATTTTTAGGAACTGGAAATTTTTGAATTGCTTCAATTTTTGATGGATCAGGTGAAACACCTTCAGATGAAAGTGTATGACCTAATAAAGAATTTCGTTTTTCAAAAATTCACATTTAAATCCAATTTAATTTTAAATTTACTTCTCTCAGCCTTTGAAAAAAATGTTCACTAAGTTCCTATTATGATTTAATAAGTTATTACCGAAAACAATTAAGTCGTCTAAATACACAAAACAACATTCATAATTTAAAGAGAAAAAGAACAAGGACTTATTTTTAATCCCATTGGAAGCCTCGTCATTTGGTACTGACCACGATCTGTTGTAAAAGCTGCATACTGTCTACTCAAATGGCCAAGTTCGATCTGATAATACCCTTGAGATAAATCAAGATGAGAAAAATACATAGCGCCAGATAATGATCTAAAATTTCTGTGATGCAGGGTAATGGGAATTTATCATCCCTAATTGTTTATTTAATTGCCTATAATCTACAACGACTCTCCATTTTTTAATTCCGTTTTGATCTACCTTTTTTGAAGCAATTAGCAATGGTGCTGACCATTCTGACCTTGTTTCCTCTATAATTCCCTCTTTTAACATTATATCAATTTGGTTATGAATTTCTGTATTTTGCGCATAAGGTAGTCTATAAGGTTTTACATAAACGGGTTTAGCTGATTTATTTAGTTGCCTCTAACATTAAGTATTTTAATAGGTATCATATTTTGCTCGGGGCTAGCGAGAAAACTTCCTCGCATAGTTCACTAGGTAACACAACGCAGTCCTCATTTAATTCATTATTACAATATTTTATTATTTCACATCCTGCAGTGTAAAATGCCTGAGCACTGTATAGGAATTATAATTTTTTGATTATTAAGCCAAAAAGAAAATATAAATTTTTCATAATTTATTATAGCTGAATGTTTAAAAATAAAATCCGAACCTAGTATACCGTGCATATCATGGTCAAGGTTATCCCCTAATAAAAACCTATGACAAAGTTGTGCATTATTTATTCGCAATGAAATAGAAACTTTACCTTTTGACAATGTTGACCCAGAAATTCCTTTTAAATTAATTTTTGTTGATGAATCAACTTTTTCATGTTTAGCTAAATATTCACTAAAAATAATTTTAATTTAATTTTAATTATTATTTTTATTATATGTTATATTATATTTTAATTTTAATTTGTTATTCCCATAAAAAAATTCAACAAAATTCAGATTTTTCAATTCCTCGTTGGGTCTCGAAAATAGAAAGTAGGGCACTTTGAACATTTCCATGCACATCACTATTTATGCTATTATTTGGAAGTTCGTTTGAATCTGTCATGTAATATGCCCTTTGCGTATTTTTCCCAAAATTGTTGCCTCTCACCCGATTATTATATTATTATGACTCCTATAGTTAAAATTATAATTTACACCTCGGACTTGATTTCTTGAAAAGCTATTTGAATTGTTGTTACCTCTAAAAAATCGGTTCGCCTAAAATTTTTATTTCCACGTGTATAAAATACCTGACTGCTATTTGTACTCGGAATGTCTTCATCTTTGGCTCCTTGTATCGCGTCTGCTAATTTGGAATAATTTCGCGCTTTAACAATCGTTCTTAAATCACTGTTTTGCAACCCGTTTGCAAAAGAATTAATGGCAATTTTTTCATTAACTTTCACCAATATTTTCCTAGCATTTTCATCGCCCTCACTCTGAGTAATTGTCAGATCCGTTAACAGTTCTTCCGTTGATTTGCCAAGTTGCTCAACAGCTTTTTGTCCCTGTTTAGCACTATTTAACTCACAGATTTTTTCGTAACAAAATAATTTCTTAAATCGGTAATTAATTCCGCGTTTAGGCATTGGAAATAAGCGTTTGCCCGTGTCATCTAATAAAAAATCATACAACTCGATAGCATTGATAAGTTGCTTGGTTGCAGTTTCGCTACCGTTCATAACTGGCAGCAAACTTGCCGCTATTCTTAAATCAAAATTTTCTGACATTTTTCCTAAACTTAATATTTACCCCTGATTTATACACAGCTTTCAAACTCTCATAAATATTCTTAAATTTATCTAATTTCTTAAACTTGCAGTTTGCCACTTCACTATTATTCCGTCTCACAATATTGTATTTAATTAAGTTCTTACGATATACACTTCCATTTCTTCTAATAAATAATTAAATTTCTTTGTAATGTCCATTGTCCATACAATTTTAATATTTATTTTATCATTTGACAATTGTTGATTCAACTATCGTGGCTAAAAATTACCTAAAAAAAAAGAATTCACGCCCTTTCAGGCAGGGCTTGCTTAGGTCTTCTCCAATTTCGTTTTCCATTTCCAGCAATAGTTACTCCTTATTTCTCTACTATTATACAAGTTCATTCTACTTGATGTGCCATAATTTTCCAAAAAAATATAAATATAGATATGTTCAATTCAAATTGACCGGACTGGCTAATGTTCTATCTTCTGATGAAATATAATGTAACCATTGTACCATTAAATAATTCCATAGATTAACCATGTTCCTAATTAGTATTTTTCCATTTCGCCAGAATTTTTATATATCTGCCCAGTTACTGGCAGGATCGCCATGTAAATGTAAACTCTTTACTTGGATAAAAACGCTGTTCTCTCTTCAAAATATAACTTTATTCTATTTTACTTTACCACAAAAATAGTAAGTAATGCAATTAGCTTGCAATATTCTTACGACATTTCACAGCAAAGCATAACAATAATTATAAAATACATAGCAAAGCAATTAACTTAACCTAGATAAAACAATTAATAAAACTTAATAATAATGATAATAATACCTCTAAAAATGTGATTTAAATTATATCGTTACATGTCTGTCTTGACTCCTCCTATTTTGCACTTTTCCCTTCATCTTCTCAGTAGCATCGACTTCCTCCTGCTTCTCCCCTTCTTTCTCTGGCGGGCAGTAACTAATTACTTTATGCCCGTGCCAGACATTACAAACTCGATCATATTTTTGATCCTCTTCCAATTGCACTCCGTGCGGGATAGAACTACCCTTGTCCGGTCGTTGGTCACCAGGCTCAGCTTCCCTTTAATTATTTGCACACAAATACCAAATCAGCGTCTTGTTTACGTTTGTCTAGAGATTGTAGGTTAGTGATATTTGAGATGTTTCCGTAATCAGTGTCACTCCAAATATATCCCAGTCTAAAAGCATAATGCCTAAGAAATTTCTTTTGCACCCTCTCCCACATAAACGATATGAATGTAATATTATATATAATATTAATATTTATTATGATTGGCTTTAAGAACAACCAATTTTTCAAAATTGCTCAAAGCATGCCTTTGTGGGGCGTTAACTATTTGAGCAAAGGAAAATGACGCTCGACAGCAGCTGAAAATGAAAGTATCGTATTATATTTTACAAAAACTAATTGACATTGATTGTTGCCATCATATCTTCTGGAAAATCAAAAAATGAATCTTCATCATTAAGCTGAACACTTTCTGCTTCTTTACTATTACCTTTGATAAAACTTAATATCTTTTAAAAATATCTAGACTGTGCTATCCTTAATTGCTTACCAGCACAACTTACACATTGGACAAACTACTGCAGCAATTACGGTTGTTTTTGATTCTGTGCCCACGGTCTTTGAATCTCTTGTCAATAGAATTAGTAATTACCTCTAAAGGCATTAACAGTTTTATGTAATAATTGCATTTATTTTAGTTAATCATTTGCAAACTATTGCTCATAAAATAAAAAACTCTAGATAACTGACATTATTGAATACAACATACTTATCCTTACAAACAACAAACGCAGCACAAACAATATAAACTGCTTTTACACAATATGTAGACAAAACAAAATCAAGGAGATGAACTAAAGAGTACCCTAATAAAGTTACACATAACTTTCAGCAATCAGTAACTTCACTATTAACTCGCCTGGCCTTCTGTTCTAAACTAAAATAAAAAAATCATTTCACGGCAAAATTATGCTGCGCCAGAGAAAACTTGCCAAGACATGAATTTATACTCGCATTATAGAAAACAGATACTTACATTTATCAGCTGTTGATTTTAAGTCCTAAAAAATACTGAAGTATGTTTCCAGACTTAAGTAGGCCTTTTTTTATCGAAATATAAGTAAAAGGCACAAAAAATTAAAATTAAATATTTAAGTACTGGTACCAAGAAGAGGGTTGTCTAATTAAACGCATTATATTTTAAACTACTATTTTATTCAAAGAGTGAACGTTGACTCTTATTAATTTAAATAAAGTTTTTAAAAAGTCTTTTATGAAATCCGTGATATAAAATTGGCGCAGTCGGTAGGATTTGACCGTTATTGTTGTCGCATTTTCGAAGTATTTAGTTTGATCATATACGTATATAGGTTTGTTAATCTGAATTTTCACCTCACTGGCAATATCCGTCTGTACCTTCAACGAGTACCTGATGAATTTGCCAGCAAGCTTACCTGCAAGAGAATCGGTAGATGATGAAGCCATTGTACGATTTTAAATAAGTTTATCAAATAATTTAATTTTCCATTTAAGATGAAACCTCTGTTCAATATTTTCTCTATTGAATATCTTTTTAGGTAATGAAGTAGGTAATTTCTTTACTATTATATAATCATCTACAGGTAATCTTTGAGCTATATGGGTGATTTTGTATTGGGAAACCACTAGTGTTGCTGATCCGAACAGCAGGAGTAACCTGAAACAAGGTTAAATTTCAAAATACGGTTTTATTCTGTCGAAATTTACTTTACTAGTTTGATTGGTTTAGGGGTTAAGTAGAACTGCTGAATTACTAAGAATTTCTATGATTTCGAATGGGCCGTTGAATTTATTTTGAAGTTTATTCTTTATCTGTGACTTTTACGCAAACTTTGTCGCCAACGTTATACGTGGGGCGATTTTCGGGGATGTTTTTGTCAAATCTAACATTGGCCTTTTGTTTTTGAGTCTCAGTTCGGTTTCTAGCTGTCTTATAATAATGGGATATACGGTTATTTAAATCTCTGACATATTTAGTGATTAATTCTTTTTGGTTATACAAGGTTTCTGGTGGGCGAACAGATGTATGGCCAAAAACTAATTCGTGTGGGGTAAATCCATGAGTTTTATTTACAGAATTATTATAACAGATTACCGGATATGGCAAAATGGTAAATGGGTGTTTGGGGGGTTTTTTGTGTATCTTTCATTTATAAATACCTATGTTAACAATAATTATCGAAGTTAAAATAGTTACATCAGTATACCTGTTTGAAATAGGCAAATATGTTTACTAATTATCATAGGTAAGTTGTGCTTACACAGTTCAATTAAAATATCCTGAACACATATTAAAGTAAAATGTGGAGGTTTTTGTTTAGCATTAAAAGTAGTACGAATTTTAATAATACTGTACGATCGATCAGCAGGTAATTTTCTAATGTCCAACAAACTATTTAAATAAAAGGAGATATAAAGAGTCTAGATGCAAAACTCACATTCTCCTTTATCACAAATTTTCGGGAAACCACGAAAAACGTATACTTGATAAAATTATATAGATAGTATTCCCATTTTTTTATGTGGAAAGGCTATAATTAATATAATTTTGTGATTATAATTAAACAAAAAACCCACACAGATATTAAAGTTATTTTGATTTTAATTTTGGAGAATGTGAGTTTTGACCACATAATTTGGAGAATGTTGGTTTTAAGGTAAAAAGTTATAAGAATATCGTTGTGTGCGAATTTAATAATTTTAAAAATGCCTTTGAATATAAAGTTGTTATTCTATATTGTAACAAAATATTAAATGATTTCTAAATCTACTACTGCCTTCACCTCTGAAAACTGAGCGTAATGAATAATTATGTGAATGATAAAAGACATGGGCGTTACAAACTTTTATTATTGAAAGCATAGAGTTACATTGAATAAAACAGCAAATCAGCAAATTAAATTAAAACTCTAATAACAAATTATTATAAAACTCTTATAGCATGGTGTATATTATCAAACATGTAGGCAAGGGGCTTCTTCTGATGGCTCACATAGTACTTCTTCCTCGTCTGGAAGCTCAGAGTTATCTATGATGAATTTATAAATTTGAAGATTTTCATTACTTCTCCACTCTAGCCCATAATGTTTCTTAAGGAGATTGTCTACATTTTCTTTCTTAAGAGTCTGAAGCTTATTTCCTTTATCTATAATAGGCGGAAGCGTTTGATTAAAATTTTTACCAGCTTTCAGTACACTCTTTTCAATGTTATATTTTGACCTATACACTGGTTCTCCTTGAACATAAATTTTACCCCTCACTTTTGTCAAATAGATTCGTTTACACAACTTGATTGCGAAATGCCACTGAGTTGTGGGTTTCACAAAATTATCTCGCAGCAATTTCCAGTTCAGGTCCTGGCAATCTGTTCCTAATTTCTTAATACTTGCATGCTCGTTGATTATATCTATATATTGATCAGGGTGAAAAATTACTTCAACTTTTCTAATTCTCTTTTCAATATTTCCAGACGCGATCAGCCGGTAGGAAACTATGTCCAATGATTGGAAACACAACTTGTATTTCAGATAAATGTTTTGGGGCATACAACTGGTACCAGTAGCATAACATTGTTATCAAAATTGTATTTTTATTTTGCCCCCCGCACCCGTCACAAATGAGTCTCAGGGTATTATAATCCGCCATATCTACATTCTGTACCATATCAAAAAGACATGGAGCGATTTCATTCGAACCTTTCTGATATTCGTTTTCCATCCAAATATAAGCCAATACATTATCAGGATTTAGTGGAGATTTTGAATGTCCTTTTACTACCGCAAAATTATTTAAGTAAATTTGACGGCTATAATAAGTAGCTTGATCTGGTAATTTTGGTAGTGGTTGATTTTTCTGACTGTCAAACGACACTATTTATTAGTATCATATTCGGGTTTGTATCTTTAAGTAAAGGATAAAACGCTTTGTATCTGAGCTGGTGGACCCTCTTCTGCGTTATTACCTGCTGTTTCTTATTTTCAGTTTTGGTATTCTTTAATTGTTTGCCGAATTCCAAACATGTAGAACACACATCCACTCTTGGCGTTCCAAATCCCAAATTGTATTTGGTGTTAAAAATATTCCGAAAGAATGATTATTTTACTCATTGAGATTCCCCGCACTGGTTATTGTATATTTTCCATAACTTTCTGATATTTAATTCGGAAGGTAATATTTTCTTCCTGTTTTATTGTTACAGTAATAGGCTTGACTACATTTTAAGAAATTAATGAATCTTATGACGCTTTCTTTTTTTCGATTCTTTTTATTTCCCAGTCACATCCTCTTCTTTATCTAGGCACTTCAGATTCAGTATAAAAATTTTTAGTTAACCTATTTAGCCTGAATCTTGAAATCTTCAGCGCGCCTACAAATGTTTTGAAGCAAACGGGGATTAAGTCTTTTGCCCGATTAGGAATAAAATATTTGGCCCTACTTTCTTGTTGAATATAATGATTATTTTTTTCTTTTAATTTTAGAGCAATTTATAATAATAGTTGGCAATGACACGGTTTGGATTACATGACTATACGAATTTGTATACGAATATTACGAGTATGGATACTTATTAAAAACAAATTTTTCTGATGATGGCTAGGGGGCCCCAGCCGAAACGTTGAAAAAAAAATAAGTTTGGTGTTTCATTGATGTACCTAATTCCCAAGAACAATCCCCTATCGATTCTACTACATAAATTCAAAGGTTCAAGAAAAGATTCCACGAAGATATATATATATATATATATATATATATATATATATATATATATATATATATATATATGTGTGTGTGTGTGTGTGTGGAAATTAATTTTTTTTAAAACTCACCGGTCACGCTTAGCCTGAGCCCGCTTTCAGTTTTCTGGTGTTTTAACTTTCTTCCTGGGGCGTTCCCCCTCTTTACATGGTGTAATAAAGTCATTCATAATTAAATACACTACAAAGTTGAAATAATTTGCTATACTATTCACTATTTATTAGTATCACTAAGCTTGTACAAGCTTGCAGTTTGCATGCATAGTAAATACTGAAGCAAAATAAAATTTAATTTACAATTTGGCTGCTGTAGTCACATGATGTGATACGACTCTTCTATTGGACTATTGGATAATGGTTTTGCATCATGACTGTCATTGGATAATGTGAGTTTTGCACTAAACTTGTTTATTCCTTATTTATTTTAACGTGGATAAAGAGAGTTTAGGAACAAAATATGTAGGTAAGAATATGTATTTTTAAGTATAGAATAATGTTCCAGTAATAACTCGATATCGTTCAAAAATGGAGAATGTGAGTTTTGCATCTAGACCCTTCATATATCAGATATTTTCCAAATAGACTGGCGGTCTGCGATATTCGACTGCACTTTTCATTTTTTTTGCTGTTGCACACAGAGTACAAATAAGTAACAAAAAACAATAATATTATGCATGCTTGTATAACAGCATTTTATTCAGAAAGAGTTACATTTATAAATTGATAATAATGTACATAATTTTATCACTAAATGTAAACAAATAATATCTGTGAAAATGAAAAAAAAATGACTTGGAATATATCTCACCTGAGTAACAAATATTCTAGGTAACATAAGTATAGTGAAAACAAAATCATATGATACGTTGGAGTAATAATTTAATAATATATTAATTCAAGCGTTCAGGTTTAAGAATTTGTATTGTAGAGACGTAGTGGGAATAGTGGTGAGTAGTGGCGAGTAGTGGCGATGCACCATCATGTCGCGTGCATTAAAATGAGAGAGAAGGTTTGGGGGGGTTTGTCTTCTTAGCGTCTGTCCCATCTGGTACCTCCCTTCTCGATGGAAGCTTTACGTCTTTTATGTCGCGTGCATTAAAATGAGAGAGATGGTCAACCATTCGCCTTCTTAGCGTCTCACCTCGCACCCCTTTCTCAATTATAGGTTTCTCGCACTATAAGTAGTTATATTTCTAAATTAATAACAATGTACACTAAATCTAAACAAATAAATATCTCTGAAAATTAACAAAAAATGTATTGGAATATATCTCCCACAAGTAACAAATATTCCGTGTAATAAGTATAGTGAAAATAAGGTCACCCGATACATTGACTTATAATTTAATAATTTGAAAATAAGTACTGGCCAAGTGTTCAATCTATTCCTATTTTGTTATTATTAAGAAGGAGCTACTTTATTGTTTCTAATTTTAAAGATACATGTGGTCATTTTCGGCACTCTTAGAGGCATATAAAACTGGTTTATTTTCTAAAATATCATTAATTTGAGCAGTTTCTTCTTTGTTGGGTTTCTTGCATATCTTTGTTACGGCTTTTCTTTTCTTTTGTGTTGAAAACAAACGTAATTGAGAACTAATATTCTTATTAGCAGGAAAATTATTCTCAATGTTCTGGAAATCTTCTCCCTTTGTAGCATTGCATATGCTGATTTGTAATAGATTTAAAAATTAAATTAGTGCATAGTAAGTTAGGCCACCCAGTATGTGAATAAATGTATTACTGGTTGCCGTGAAAAATCTCATGAAAAGGAATTTATTAGACAAACATAAATAATTTTTTTATTCTTTCTTTCCTGCAAAAACATGCTTCACATGCAGTAAATATCTAAATAAATAATAATGAAAATAATGCGGCACCGTTTCAGACAATTAACACTGCAATTATAACTTGGTCAGGTTGAAAAGCACTTGACACCTTATTTTGGGTTAACACCGAAATATGGTAAACACACGACGTCTTCTCTTCCTGGCTGGTTAAACAGCATGTTTTTTATGTACTTGTTTTATTTACTCCTTCAGAAACACATAGCAGCACACTCTATTTTAAGGTTATGTTGTTGTTATAAATTTCAATTTATTGTCTCCTCTTCTTCTTCTTATTTTTCGATTTTAGCCAAGTGCACAAGTTTGTGACTTGGGTTTGTAATTAAGACCTGCGTGTCGGACCGTTTAGTTTTTTTTAAATTCAGAAAACCGCATTAGAAAGCCAAGCCATCTTAGCGTCCCTTTTCAGGCGTGATCCATTGAAGGAGCAGGTTGTGCTTAGGCTTGGGGCTGTAGTCTATTTATTAAATTTTGTTAAGCCGTAATTTTTTTGATTCACGCCATAAGCTTAGGCTTATTGTCGAAACTGAACCCCCACAGGTCACTTGGGGTAAGTCTTGCGAATTGATGTTTTAAATTCATTTTTGTAAGGTGTATTTTTTTATATCTTAGGGTTGCCAGTATCCCTCATATGAGGCAATTTTTTTGGTGTGAGATAATTGGTACATCATCTTTCTGATGTAACGGCCATATGCATGGTCATGTTTTAAGAAGAGACGTCAATAATTGAAGGAATCTGAGTCGAGTCGATTTTTTTTGACCACGTAGCCAGTGGAGACGAATTTGAGAGTGGAGGCAGCGTGTTGTAGAGGGGTCCTTGTAGTAATACCTGATTTTGAAACTAAGCTACAGCAGGGCCTTCTGTTTGGTGGTATTGTTTATAACATTTTTTTTTTTAATTTCACTTCAGATATTTTTTTAGTCTTGTACGAAATGGTACCATTTTAATTAAACTCGACGTTATCAAATATTCATACAAATTTTCACATTAATATTTTTACCTATAATTTTTTTAAATAATACTTGCTAAACCTTGGTCATAATTTAATATATTTTTTAATTATCAATCATTCAAATTTTAACTTAACTCATTTTTTTTACTATTGCTTATTAAATTTATTCAACTGTCCCATAATCAAATATTAAAGTCAACTTATTATTAACATGTGTGTTTCCTTTCTTTTACTCACTTAGCTGGATATATATTATTGGTGAGCTTATTACATAACTTAGGTACTCAGTATTGTTTTCCTTAGCTTTCACAATACTCCTGGTTCATATGATAAGTTAAGGTGGCGCCCTGAACATCTTTTTTTTATGTATATTTATATTCGCTATTTTATATTTTTTTATATATACAGCAAGTTATCAAATTGAGTAAATATCGAACCACGACCTCGCTTTCCCATAACCCAGAGCTACCGTTCGCACAATTGAAACACTTCCTGGTTTTAAGCCAAGGGGTGTTACACCTTATCTTCAGCGGTTTTTAAAGAAAGCAGGTTGTTCAAAACATTCAAATGTGTATGGATCTGTAAAATAACTGTGGCATCCAAATTCTTCAAATCAGAATTTTGTAATACCTGGAGAGTATTCTTGATTTTATAATCCTTACTCCTTGTGGTATAAAATTGTTCACATTATTTTGATCTTCAAGCTGTGCTTCCATACAGTCATCAGTATTAAAGCCCTTGTCACTCAACAAATGAACATAATGGATATGCTTACATATTTTAGAATGTCGAGTAAACTCGTAACAGTCACAGGAATACATATGAAAACATATTTTACACACAGAGCAAGTTAAATTACAGCAACTGAATTGTAATAGTCATTTACCCGGTACTTTTCCAGGTTATGGGTTACTTCCCAGGAATTTTGATTTTGTGTATGTACATTAAACTTGCTACTCACTGCTAATCTATGCCTCTTAAATGAATCTCTGTTATATGCAGTATTCTTTCCTTTAACTAATTTTAAAATTCGTTCCACACTCTCATCTTTAAGGAATTTTAAAATGGCATGCAGAATGGTAGCTAGTGTGTTAAAGCGACTGGCTAGCAAACGAGTTTTTTTTTTGACCTGAGTTGGGTCAGTGTCAGACTCTTACGGACTAAAACCCCTCCCCACAGGGTCGTCTGTAACACTCCGAGGGCACTGCAGCCTCTTGGGCTTAATGTGCACTCCCTGTTCCGATTTACACTGCCCATTTTAATACTCCTGTGCCACTGATAAGGTGATACAGGTCTGAGTATGGGCGAGTTCTAACGCTTTGCGGGTCTGTTTGTGTTTGCCCGTAAATATTATATCTTCTGCGTGCCAATGCCTCACATTCATATATGATATGGTCTACTGTATTTGGTACCTTGCCACATAATCTGCAGTCAAGGTCGCCATCGAACTTACCAATTCTGTGCAGGTGCTTCTTAACAGGAAAATGTCCCGTCAAGAGGCCTGTTACATTTCTCAACTGTAACCTGTTCTTTGGGAGCAGTTCTGCAGTTTGTTTTGGGCATGGTCCTTCAATAAGTGTTTTCCCATGTCGATTACCTGGTATGTTCCTCCAGTAATAATTGTGTTTATTCCTGACCCAGTCTTTAATCACCCCTCTAGCTGAGCATTTGGTAATGCCCAGCACGGGTTCTGGGCCATAGAATTTGTTAGCTGCTCCTTGTCTAGCCAGTTCATCAGCTTTCTCGTTGCCGTCTATTCTGGCGTGTCCCGGCACCCAGAGTAGTTTAACTCTGTTCTGCTCACTCAGAACTTCGAGCTCTTTGTGGCAGTCCCATACCAGTCTGGAGGACACTTTGTTAGAGGCTAATGCCTTTAGTGCTGCCTGACTGTCAGATGCAATGCAGATCTGCTGGTTCACATATCGTCGTTTGACATTCTCACGTATACACTCAAGTATAGCCAGAATTTCAGTTTGAAATACAGTGGCGTGAAGTCCAAGAGAAAGGCTTATACTTGCCCTCGGTCTCACTCCATGTATTCCTGCTCCAGCTCCTGATTCCATCCTGGACCCATCAGTATACCAGGCCAGGCCTTTGCGTAGTAACTCAGGAGCTCCTGTTGACCAATCCCCTCTCTCTCCAATAGAGATACTGAAGGGCTTGTTAAACGTGATTTTTGGGACCATGTAGTCTGACCTCATGCTCAATAGAGGATCTACTACAATGATGATTATCCTCATATGTCCTGACTCCCCTGTATGGAGAGCCACGTCACGTGAGTTTTGTACCCTGTATGCCCCCATTTTTGCCTCTCCCTGAATCACTACGCTGAGCGGGGGGAGCTCCAATAGGGTCTCCATGGCTGCTGTGGGGGTGCTTTTCATGGCACCCGTGATTCCCAAGCAAGCCAGTCTCTGTACCCGGCTTAGCTTGTTGGCTGCAGTTATTTGAGTGGCTTTAGGCCACCAAACTAAGGCAGCGTATGTAATGGAGGGTCTTATTACACTGGTATAGAGCCAGTGCACCATACGAGGCTTGAGCCCCCATGTTTTGCCATATAATCGTCTACATGTGGCCAATATGGCCACCGATTTATGTGTTACCCTGTCTAGATGTTGGTTCCAGGTAAGTTTGGAGTCTATGATAACTCCAAGATACTTTACCTCCCCCGACATCCTCAGTATTGTACCTTGAAGAACCAGAGAACCCAATCCCTCCAGGTTTCTCCTTCTAGTAAATGGAACGATATTGGTCTTTGAGGGACTTATTCTCAGCCCCTCTTCATCGGTCCATTTCTTGACCATATTCAGGGCCCTTTGTAAACGGTCCCTAACTATGTTATTGAACTTTCCTCTTGATATGATGACTATATCGTCAGGATACCCCTGAACTTCAAACCCCTCATTGGTAAGTTTCACTAATAGGTCGTCAACTACCAGGTTCCATAGCAAGGGAGATAACACACCCCCCTGCGGGCAACCCCCTGCAACTGAGGCACCTAAAGTTTCACTCATCATGGTAGTAAATACCATCCTGCCCTCGAGCATGCAGCCAACCTACCTGCAGCAGGTGTCCTCAACGCCACGCTCTCTTGCAGTTCTGATGATGGAGTTGAAGGAGGTGTTGTCGAATGCCCCCTCTATGTCAAGAAAGGCACCCAGTGCCACCTCCTTATGTTCCAACGTCTTTTCCGCCCTTCTAATTAGATGGTGAAGTGCCGTTTCTGTGGACATGCCTGCTCTGTATGCATATTGGTCTTGATGTAGTGGGCTTCTAACCAATACATCATCCCTGATATGTCTGTCGAGCATTTTTTCTATCGTCTTAAGTTGGAATGACATAAGACTTATAGGTCTTAAGGACTTGGCGTGAGTGTGGGAGTTTCTCCCCGCCTTTGGTATGAATACCACCTTAACTGGTTTCCAAATTTTTTGTATACAGCCCAGCGCTAGGCTGGCTCTATAAAGCATACATAGCTTTGATGCTAGCAAGTCTAAACCTTGCTGAAGCATTATTGGCCAAATTCCGTCATATCCCGGAGATTTGTACGGTTCAAACGAGTTTATTACCCATCTAATTTTCGATTGATCAATCACCTTTTTAGACACTGCCCAGTCCACCCTGGTGACCCTTTTACCAGTTGTCTCCAGTTCCGTTCCTAGCCATTCCTCTGGTGATTTTTCAATTATTGTGGAACCAGGAAATTGCACGAGGAGTAATTCCTCATTGTTTCCTTACCTGTTTCGGTATATTTCCCTCTCTCACTTAAGAGAGAGTTTACTACTCAACGATTGTCCTTTGAAAGAATTCTCTGGAGTCTGGCACATTCCGAGATACCCTCGATGCTCTCGCAATGTTTCCTCCACGCGTCTCTCTTGGCATTCCTCAATGCTCGGTTGTACTCAGTCAAAGAGGACCTGTAATCATCCCAATTTGCCAATCTTTTTGCAATATTAAATTTCTTTCTCACTTCCTTCCTCCTTGTGGCAAGGTCATTGTTCCACCAGGGCACGTTCCTAGTGGATTTCCTTACCACTAGAGGGCAGTTGTTCTCATATGCGGAGATTATTGCGTTTTGTATTTGTTCCGCAACTAACCACATCCTCCTCATTTTTAACAGTGTTCATAACCCTGGCAAGTTCCTGGGCAAGGTCTACTTTGTAACCTTCCCAGTCCGTCCTACGTAGGTTACGATATGTTTCAGTCACACGGTCCATACCCGTTATATTAAATCGTATGTGTCTGTGGTCTGAACAGCTCTCCTCCTCAGACACATGCCAGTCGCTAACTAGGTTACACGCGTACGTTATTCCTATTGTTATATCTATCACTTCTTGCCTTTGTGTGGTTACAAAGGTCGGAGTAATACCTACATTTGCTATGTCTAAATTATATTCCATAATAAATTCAAAAATTGACTCACCTCTAGTATTAGTGTTCGTACTTCCCCAGATCGTGTGATGCGCGTTTGCATCGCACCCGATGATGACCTGAGATCCTCTTCCTCTACAGCTCCTCACCAGTTCCTCCACGGCTCTGGTTGGTGGTGGCTCAGGGTCATCATATGGAAGGTACGCAGAGGCCAGTATAAACTCTCTCGGCACACCCCCACACGAAGCCCTGATTTTGACTGCCGCTAGATCCCCAGAACGGAAATCAATTAGTGACATTATTTTACAGTTACTTTTAACTAATATGCACGCTCTGTGAATTGCAGCGGTTCTACAACAAATAAGTTCACCGCCAACTCCCTTCAAGCCACTTACCTGTCCCTTGTGAATCCAAGGTTCCTGGATCAACGCCACATCACACCCCTGCATAACTTTAGCAAGGACCGCCGTGGCCGCCTTGCTATGATGCAGGTTTATCTGCACCACCCTCAGCATCCGGATTGAGTTCGCCTCTTTCCTTCTCCTGGAATTTCCTGAAGGTTACCCTCCCCAGGCCAAGATAGGGCTTGAAGTCCAAACCTTCAAGCACCTGGACCGACTTTTCGTTTAAGGAATAGGCCAGCGTTTGCCCCTTCTCCTCGACTCTGCGACTCATCAGCAGCCATTTCTCCGTGTTCAAGCCTGCATTTTGCTTCTTGAGACGGTCCCTGACCACTTTCTCCTCCACTGGCTCGGGAGCCCAGAAGAGGAACTTAAGACGCCTTGGGAGGTCTTTGGTGTTAACAGCGGTCACTGTCACCCCCTCCTCCAGCCCCCTCATCCCCCGAACTGTGCTCCCAAGCCAGTTTTCTGTAGAGGGGTCCGCGCATGTGATGCTGAGCACCCCCCTTCGTATCTTGGAAACCGCTGGACCCCGCGGAGATGCCCCCCGTGAGGGATGGCATCTATCGCCTCCACCAGTTTCTTCTGTGCCCCGAGGTTAGTCGCTGACGGTCGGACCCCCCCGACCATGCACCCTTCAGCGCGCACAATACCTTGGGATTGGGGAAGTTTTTATAGTGGTACTTCATCCACGCCGTCCAGGCAATTAAGCCAAGACCCCCGTGCCCCCTGGACTGGCATACCCCCGACCTAGATCGGATGCTCATTGTCGCCCCAGGCAGTTTACGGTATGTGTCACGAGCTGGTCCGCGACGTGGCTTTAGCTGGGCATGGACTGGGCTGTTAACCCTACCTCCCAGCAGTATGACTGACGTTAACCCTACTCCTTGCGGAGTCTGGCCATTCTCCTATCCACCACCTCGGAGACGCGCCTGGTAGGTTGCTCAACCTTCCCTATGGGCAGGAGCAAACTGAGTTGCCTAGCGAAGTGGGTTCGATTCCCGCAAGGCGAAACATTTTTCATTAAAAAAATTGCCCCAAGAGTGGTTTGGAGTCCACATTAAACTGTAGGGCCTCGTCTCTCTTTGCCTAGCACAAGATCCTTGAGATTTTCGAGGGAGTTACTTCGGTAACTTGAGAGGCGGTTAAGAAAACATTTCAAGAAACATTTCAAAACATTTCAAGGCCTTTGTCTAGCCTTTTAACTTTCTTATGATTTAAATAAAAATACTTGATCGTCTTGTGCATTGACTCTAACCTCATATTTGTGTTAATGCCAGCTATTTTCCTATAACAATAAGCCCACTGGTTGCAATTTGTCATGTAATTTGTCTGGAAATAATGGCAAATGCTTCTGTGTCTTTATCACTTAACATTGAATTTAGCACAGCCATTTTCTTTTTTCAAACTGCAACCCGTCTAATTCTTCCTGCAGTACTTTTAAAAATTTATATACCTCCGTACGCTTATCTTTATTTTGAATCTTTGTTAAATTCGATTGCCATGCATGATCGACGCGCCAAGAACAATATAAATGGTGCGTAACGGGACCCATACATGAAGACCAAGCATTATAAAATGTCTCTGCCATATCACTCATAAAAGTTTTTGTACAAACTATAACCCACTCTTTCCTTGGGGGTTTGGAATAGTATATTATAAATATCTGTATCTTTTCTATTTGAAAACATAAAGATAACTGGGAAACCTTCACCAAACTCATCAATTATCATTGGCGTTGTTAACGCAATTATTTAAACCGTGAGTTCCATCTATTGCTATTACATTATTTCCAAACTTTTTTAACATTACCTCCTGAAACTGATTCATTACAATTAAACAAAAGTCTTTTTCTTCCAAATTATTGGAAGTTATTCCCTGTTGTTTATAAAGAAGCGCGGGATTTTCGTGTTTCAATTTCGAAGCTCCTTTTTATGTTATCCACATCCTTTGGCATCAGCAAATCTATTCTTTTCAGTTGCTCTCCAATTTTATCTCGTGTCTGATCTACAATCCTGCAACAAATTATTAGGCATTAGGCATAAATATAATATTACTTAATGTAATGATATATTAAACATACTTTCTTATAGTGACCACTAATTAGACATAATGCTACATTTTTTTGAAGTCGTAGGTGTTGCAACTCCAGCGAGTGACCATAATGTGTTTTATTCCAGTGTACCGTTACCTCATTCGAACCTTCTCCTTCATTTATAAGTTTAATTTGACTTGTGCAACGAAAGTTTAATTTGCATGAACCTTGACTTTTCATTTGTCGTTGTCTCTCTTTGCAGACTCTCTTTCCTGTTTTGGATCGACTGCAGTTGTAATAAGTAATTTCACCACTAGTACTAATTCACGTTGACGAAACAACATACCTGCAGTTATATTTTAAGTCAATTGCAGATTTCCAACCTTCAAATTCTAAAAATTAACAATACCCTTAGACAACTCTTAATTTATTAAATGGGCTGGATGAATAAACTCACCATTCTTGTTCGACAACTTAATAACTTCCACATCGAATTTTTTATTGTGAACTTCTTGATGATGGTCTATTAAGCGTTTATTCTGCTGATAGGATGTATTACAATTTATTTCAAAGCATTTATAATTCCATATATTTTTGTCGTAGGAAACAGCACAATTTACAGTTAGCACCCATTATTTTGAATAATTTAAATTAAACTACAGTTTTCTTTTACAATATCCCACAATACGTTCCTTAAAAATGCAAAACACGGTTTACTGAACTGTGAATACAAACCTCTCTGATACAGACAACAGTTTCTCCACGTTTCTCTGTATGGCGTATGGTTGGTTAGCTCAGAGACAAACTTTAGGTTATGTCTCCGTACGCGTAATTTTTACGAACAGCCGACCACAACCAATGCACATGCGCAGTTAATGGAGCTGTCATTGGCGTTTAGACGCTCGTCCTCCTGGTTACGTTACCGATTGCGAATTTATTGAAAGGGCGTCAACAATCGGAACTAGTTAAACCGTGGCTCTGTTGACTCCCAGGGTGAGTTTGAGATGAATTCCAGCAGCATTTGGTAAATAAACTATTCTATTCTATACGTTCATGGTTTATCAACTATAATTTTTAATACACATATTTCTCAACTAACCTCATTGCAGATGGACCTTCACCAGTACTTCCAGGTTATGCAGATTTCTCTCTATATATCTTCTTCACAGCATTAATGTTACTATAACATCGTGGGTGATAATAATAATAATATATATTTACCATTTGAGATACATACAGTATATATGGCAGGTCATTATAAAACTAAAATTAAAATGGAATAATTAACATGCATGTGTATATAACAAAAAAACTTACAAACAAATCGACAAACAATTAAAAATATATATATACAAGCAGTCATAATCAAGATATGAATACATAAATAAGTATAAGACTCTAGTTATAACTGTTAGTTTATGCTCCTCTGTTTAAAAACTCAATGACTGTGTAAAATGCGTTTTCCAATAATAATTTTTTCACAGCTTTTTTATACTTTACATATGTGGAAGCAGACTTTATTTCATTGGGCAGAGCATTATATAATACTATGCAGTTATAAATTGGAGAAAGTTTAAATGTAGTTGTACGATGCTTAGGGATACATAAGAGGTCTCCATGTCTAGTGTTATATACATGAGTCTCGTTACACTTCTGAAAACTGCTCAAGTTTAGTTTGACATATGTTAAACATTTCATGATATATATACACTGAAGTGTTAAAATTTGTTTTTTCTTAAAAATGTCTACAGCTTTCTCTAAAATTCATGTTGAACATTAGCCTAACTATTCTTTTTTGAATAATAAAAATTCTTTCAATGTCTCTGGTACTACCCCAAGATAATATATTAAATGACATATGGCTGTAAGCCAACGCGTAATATATTTTAAGTAAACCATTTACATCCAGTGAACTTTTCATTTGTAAAATTGCAAAATATGCAGAATTTAATTTATTGCAGACATGCCCAGTATGCAATGACCATGTCAGTTGTGGATCGAGGTGAGTACCAAGAAGTTTAGCCGCACCAGAAATAGTCAGGTTGTCATTCAGGCTTAAAGTGGGAGGTATAGATTTTTGTATATTAAAATTTAAACATACCGTTTTGTTATTATTGAGAATCAGTCTGTTTCTCTGACACCAAGAGTTTAATTCGATAATTATGGTTGACACATTATGTTGCAGCTCATCCAAATTTTTAGAGGCTACAGTGATGGTAGTGTCGTCGGCAAACATAGTTACTCTACCGTGGCTAATGTGGTTCGGCAGTTCATTGATATACAACATGAATAGTAGAGGGCCCAAAACCGACCCCTGCGGAATACCCCGTAATACGTCAAAGATCTCCGAATTTGTCTCCTGCAGTTTAATCATCATAGATCTGTCGCTCATAAAGGAAATTAACCAGGATTGGATATGTCCTCTAATTCCTAAGTAGGACAGTTTTTCTTTAAGCATATTTTTGTCAACGGTATCAAAAGCTTTGGATAAGTCGAAGAACAGTGATACTACATAATGACCCTGATCCATATGTGTATATACATATTCCAGAAGATGCAAACTAGCCGTTTCAATAGATTTTCCAGACCTAAACCCATGCTGGGATCCCGTTAAAATATTTTTATGTTCGATGTAATTACAAATTCTATTATGAACAACTTTTTCAATCATTTTGGAAAATATACTTAGTACAGAGATTTGTCTGTCATTCTCTACATCTTCAGGACAGCCTTTTTTAAATAAAGGTATAACAGAAGCTAATTTTAATGCGTTAGGGAACTGCCCATGGTCAATCGACTTATTTATTAAATATACTAAATGAGTTATAGGCTATCTTTAATATGTTTTATAATATTAGATGTAAGACCATCAAATCCTGCAGAATTTTTATTTTTTAGAGCTATTATTACGTCATTCACTTCTTCAATAGTAACAGGAGCAAAATACATCGACTGCGTATTATATTCCGATAAGGTGCAAGGTAAAGATAAATTACCGAAATGTTCACGAATTTTATCCGAGGCAGCTGTGGAAAAAAATTACCAAAAATATTGACTATTTCCGATTTATTCGTAATGACATCATTATTATAATTTAAAACTATAGGAATATTATTATTTCTATTGTTACGCTCCAAGTTATTATTTATTATACTCCATGTTTTTTTTAGTTTTATTAGAAGAATTTATGATTTGATCATTGTAATATTTCTGTTTAGTTTCTTTAATTTTGTTTTTATATGCTGCTTTTTCCTTTCGGTATAAAGTTTTAGTTTCTAAAGAGTTAACATTTACCATTACCCAGTATAAGTTTTTTAGTCGTGTGCTGTGTTGAACTATTTCATTTATTATCCACATGTTACTGTTTCTACCCGAGGACACAGATACCTTTCTTACAGGACAGTGTATATTCAGATACCAAATTATAGTATCTACGAAGAATTTAAAAGCATCAGAGATATTTAAATGATAAAGATTACTTCAGTCAATAGATAATAATATAGAATTTAGTTGACTTAAATTGTTATAATTTATTGACTACACAACAAGTATTATAGTGCTTAATTTCCTTTTTCTCTTTCTGGACGTCACTGAAATTGATTTTAATACAAGATAAATGACCAAAATGATCCGCTTAGTTAGGATTTACTAAATAACAGTTGAAACTGCTAGGAGGCAAATTTGAGGCCATACAATCAATACAACTGCTACTAGTTTGACCGTTAACATTAGTAAAAACTCTAGTAGGTTCCGTTAAGGTTATATTTATATCAAAAGACTTAAAACACATCGCACAACATGGTAGTATTTAAACAATTTTTATTATAATCGATATTAAAATCACCACATGGTATTATATAGTCTGATATTTTAGCAGCAATATTTAAAGCTTCTGTCAAATTAAAAATAAACACATTAATATCACCATTGGGTGGTCTGTATAGGACTATATTAATAAATTTATAATTACCTACAGTAAAAGAAGTCGCACATAACTCAACGTGACATCCGGCTGATAATCTTTTTATTGATAAAACTTCTCTATGTTGCCTATTAGATTTTGCTAAAATAAGGGAGCCGCCATGAATATGATTGGTTCTACAGAAGTAGGACACTGCAGTATAATCAGAGAAGCATAAATGTTTTACATCATCACTACAAAGCCAATGTTCACTAATACACAATATATCAATTTTAAGATCATTTAGAAGAAACTCAATTTCGTCTAGTTTATACTGTCGACGTCACCGATTACGAATTTATTGAAAGGGTGCCAGCAATCGGAACTAGTTAAACCGTGCCTCTGTTGACTCCCAGGGTGAGTTCAGAGTGAATCTCAGTTATGGCCTGCAGCAGTGGAGGACCTATTCCCTTTCCTACTGACCGAGGTTGCTTAACTTGTAGGGGCTTGTCACTGATACAGTTAGTACTGCGTAGATCCAAAGGGTTGATGAGTGAATAATCTTATGGCTGAGACTTCTTGGCAGACCAAGGTGGTACGGAGCCTTAATGTGGTGACGAAGATCTAGGTGTAGTTAGAGCTGAATGGCAGGAAGTTCAAGACGATGCCTCCTAATGGGGCGAAATCCTTGGACGCTTATACCTCGGCGGAAGTTGCGTGGTAGGCAATTCACGGGTAGTAACTGATGTTCCTTGCAGCAAAAAGGTCCAATTTAGATAGGCGATGATTAAAATGAAGCACTGATAATCCCTATAAATCCCCACAAGTATATAGGTAGTTGCTAATTAAAATAAAGTCCCCTAGTGATGGGTAAAATCAAAAACCAAACTTGAACTGGGTATATGCTAGTATATTACATGCTAAATAGTATACAAAAATATAAAAAAAGAAATTAAAGCAAGTGGAATAATTCTAAATTAATGTTAATACACAACTAGCAAGATAATTGGCGCTGCTAAATGTGTGTAAAACAATACAAGCCAGTAATTAGAGTGGCTAACGGTTCTTGAGTTGCAATGCGTATGTCTAAAGGTACTGACAGACATGCTCTAAAAAAGCATGCTTGTGAGCATACTTAAAACTAGCATATGATTCAAGTCGTTCACATTTGCTGGCAATAAGCATGCTAGTTTTAAGCATATCCTAAGTAAGCATGTCCAAAGCAGATCAGTTGGACACATGTGCCCTATTTAAAACGCAGGCTATCGACCAAAATGGAAGCTTTACAAGAAAACAGAACTCAAAACAGTGTTTCCATATTACAAAGATATAATAATGTCAATTACATTCGCAGAGAAGTCAGTAAAATAATGTTATTGCTTGTAATGCAATTATTAAAAAACAGTTTGCTGAAAAAAAAGAAAGAAAAGAAAAGGACAATTTGGGTCCGTAACTGGATAAATAGAAGAGAAACCCTTGGAGCAAGTAATCGATTGTTGGCAGAGTTGCGAGACGAAGATGTCAACGGCTACAAAAATCATTTACGCATACTTCCGCAGAAATTTGATGAGCTACTATTTAAAATAGGTAGCGTTAGACAAAAACAAAATACTCATATGCGAAATGCTATTCCAGCTAAAGTAAAACTGGAAATTACATTGAGATACCTAGCTGCCGGAGATTCTTTATACACATTATTATCACTTTACAGGGTTGGAAGATCTGAATTTATACCTGAAGTTTGTGATGCAATATCCATGGTTTTAAAGGATTATATGCGGGTAAACAAAACACTGCTATGAATATTTAAATATTTTATTCAAGTATTATAAATCATTAATCATATTTGTAATATAAAATCAAAATGGATGCAAGGCGGTTCTCGCAAGCCTGGAAGTATTTAAGAAAGATTCCAGGCTTCAGTCAACAAATCTGTTCCAACATAATTTTGTTGCGATTTGGTTGGCGATTGCGTGCATCTGCATCGTTTTGTCTGTTTGAAGCTGTAATAAGTGTGGAATAATTGATGGGTTGTATGTTTGAAGCTGTAAGTGTGTTGGTTTGTGTGGAAGGTGGAAGTGTGGAATAAGTGTTGGGTTGAATGTTTGAATACATGTTTCGACGTCTGCTCGCAGTCAAAATTGGTTGTATTTCAGTCTGCACGCCTAATGCTTCGTATAATGGAAGTTGTCGCAATTGAGATGCAACGTTTAGTGCAAAGAAATGGAATTCGTCTTCTTCGTTCCGGACATTCATCGCGGAAGTTATATTTTCTAAACGATTTAGAGCCTCACTAACTCCAACTGATTCAATCTGGTTTTCTAACTTTTCTACGTTTCCCTCAGTTGACGATGGCTGCGGCGACATTATGTTTGAGTCATCAGCATTAGCTGATTGAGAATGCTGTGATGATACATCTGGCTCCTGTAAAAAAAAAGTTGGTAGCTGTTAGGTTTTCGTATTCAACTAATATTGTGATGTAATGTAATTATCTAGTAACGAGTTATATTTTAGGTATTAACTTATGTTGTTATTTATTGCAGATTCCTTGCTATGAACAATGGAAGCGAATTGAACGTGGATTTCGAACTAAATGGAATTTCCCGGGTTGTGTAGGAGCGATTGACGGAAAACATATAAATATTTTTGCTCCGAATGTCTTCAGATTACTATAATTACAAAGGTTCCCACAGCATTGTACTCTTGGCATTAGTTGATGATGATTATTGTTTCTCGTACGTGGACATTGGAACTAATGGAGGAGTTTTTGAACGATCGAGCTTGGGACAAGCCTTGGAAAGAAATACTCTCAATTTATCGGACCAATCAGTTATTTTGGGAGACGCTGCGTTTCCTCTAATATCTTATATTATGAAGCCATATGGAACAGCACCAACGCACAAAGAAAAAAATATTTAACTATCGTTTATCTAGAGCCAGGCGCATCGTTGAAAATGCCTTTGGGATTTTAGTAACAAGATTTCGAGTTTTTCTGAACACAATAGATATGAGACCAGATAAAGTGGATAGTATTACATTGGCCGCTTGTTCTTTACACAATTGGCTTCGAAAGACATCCGATATGTACATTACCCAACGATGTGTCGATTTTGACGATATTCAAGAACATGTTGTTATACAAGGAGCATGGAGAAATCATTTGCGCAAAGCCTTGGAAAACTTACCAGGAACACGTAGTAATCACGCCTCTCGAAAGGCAGTGGCAATAAGAAACGGTTATGCAGAACTTTTCGAAACAACAGAGGCGGTATCATGGCAAGACTATATGATCAACATATAAATTAGACAAATTAATACTCACCAATTCGAATTCAACAGTTTCGCGATAGTCATCTGTGTCTGCCATAAATGATGCCATTTCTGTAAACCATAGCATGGGTGGCTTATAAACGTCTTTTGCGCCAGCTTCGGACCGCTTCGAACTGTTCATTTTTCTTATATGATGGTACAGTGATCTTAGATTTTTAATTTTAGTTTTTATTATTTTTATTGTTAAACTTGGGTCATTCATATCATTTAATAAAGATTCATAAGCATTATTTCGTGCTGTGTTAATTTTATATAGAGGTGACAGTGTATTCCACAGACATTCGTGACCCCGATAATAAGTCACGAAAGTCAATGTTTTATCATCTCCCCAACGTGCCATATTTGATTTTTCAAGATGCAAACTCAGCACACTGTCGCAGATTTCAATCGAGACTAGCGCATACACAAACCTGTTCACACACGCTGAGAGCACGCCCCCTTCCACCCGCGCTGCAGGTAGCATGCTCGAAAATCAAATGACTGTTGATTTTTGAGCATACTCGAAATGAGCATGCTTATTACTAGAACACTTTCATACACATGCTACAAAGTAATGTCTGTCAATACCTTAAGTAGCGCTAACTAAACTTGTTCAGATTGTTGAACTGAGTGAATAATGGATTCACTGCTAGGTTTACGCCCTTAAGCTTGCGCTGCATAGCAGCGGTGAATTGACGCGCGGATAATTCAGCGTACACCTGTGTGATTAATCGTAGGTGCCGTTATTCTGCTTTATGTCTCCGCCTATAATGTCAAAGTGGGATATTAGAAGCTCATTTATTGGGTGATACGCCAAAGACGAACGTGAGCTAGTGGTTTCTGCTCGAATTAGGACGAATAAATGATATACACAGGTCCGGTTGGCCTCTGACCGTATATCGAAGGGGTATGAGTGAATGTCACGCCAAAAATGAGATTAGAATCGAAATTTGCGGATTTTTTTTTATATCCTCGGGTTAATCCGCGGAATTAATTTAATTCGCGGATTGATTGAATCCACGGTTTAATTCGCGGACGGGTTCGTGGATTGAGTCGCAGATTATGGCCGAGATGTCGGAAGAACAATCTCGCGGAATTGAATTGATTCGCGAGGTTGGATTGGCGGTATAGCGAATTTTCCACTGAGGTTAGCGAGGGCTAGCCTGAATGGAGCGTGGAGCTAAGAAGAGGGAAATGAGTAATTATAATCCCGAGATATTATAATTGTGCGTGTTCAGCAGGGATGAGTTGGATTACCCGTAATTAAATGGATCGCCGCGGATCAGGGATCTTGGCAGCTGTGGTCAAAAGTAGAATTAGCGAAATGACCAGAGGAGAGGTTAGCAGGGAACGTTCCTCGCGATTGATCGACGTCAAATCGGTCGAAGGTAGAGACAGAGTTTACCCATCGAGATTAATTAATTCGATGCATTAATTAATAAGCCGTGCGGCGTGCGCCTGGTAATGATCGTTGGTGCAATTGTACCAATGAATGAAATGAATAAGCGTAGCGGTTAGTTGCTACTTAGACAACAATATATGCACTAAATTAAATGAGCACCTACTGAGGTGATGCAAATTAATGCTAGATGAATTAAATCTTACGAACTAAGGAAAAACTTGACGGTACCTAAGATATCCGTCAGGGTGTAGAACCTGAAAAGCAAGTCTGCAATTTGCGCTGATGTATGTCGCCGTGAATCAAAAGACTCGGGTACGAGGGTTTATTAACCATACAGACGAATAACGATCTGTTATTTGATAGTATTCCATTATTATTCCAATTACAGCAAAGCAATAAACTGAGGTCCGTAGGAGGAATAACCCAGAACTAAGTAAATGCCTAAATTGCTGGTTTTACGGCAAGTCTAGACACCTAAGCCCCTAGACACCCTAGGTAATGAAAAAAGTAATAATCCTGCTACCGTAAGGCGTCGCAATGTCTGAGCTTTTGTGCTCTGTACCAACAATTGCACGATGACAAAAATAATGGAAATGCAAATTTATTTATTTAAATTATGACGAATATTAGGACATTCGTACGTGAATATTTTTACAAGATAATGGGCACAAAAAGCGTAATAAGCATCACTGTGAATGTTGAAGGTAAACTAAGTTGCCGACGGCATAGATGAATCAAAATAATTACCGATCAGTTTTGCACCCTGATCTTTCACGTGGCTGTGTGCAACGGCAAAAAACGGCGAGATAGCGCCAAATGGGAATTTACAGTTAATTTTAATTTTTTTGTACAAATTTTAATGATCTTTAACCTGATAAAAGCATGAAAAAGTATAATAAAACAAAAAATAATAATAATACAGATAGCCAAACGAAACCATTGCTGTCTACTAAATCACAAACGTTTTTGTATATATTGTCATGGCCACCGGAACCATTGCAACGTACGTCAAGGTTTGTTATATTCAATACAAAATTATAACTTAGTCTCTGAGCGTTACCTGAAATTTGTATCTGGCAATTTAATTTCTCAGGCATGCACGATTAATAAGAAACTATAATGACTATAACAGATAACCTTATAAAAAACTCAATAATTTTAAGAAATTTTATATTAGTTTACAGAAATTTTACATAAATACCTGTTATAACATATCACAAGTTTGCTAGAACATTTATAATGAAAAAAAAATGCTCAATTTAGCTCACATGCTGGTCAGGAATCTATGCTACACTCACACTTGGCTGCAGGAGGTCGTAAGTCCATTTTGAGCTTTCGCAGTAGCGGGAGACCTAGAACATATAAAAAATTTAATAATTTATCCGTCTGCAACAAGTATTGCAGCACATATTATTAAAGAACAATGATTACTGATCTGAATAAAGTAAATTGTGTCCATGGTAAACCTCTAATTAAACTTTTATATAATAAAATACAGTTAAAAATAGTGACTTTCAAGCGTCAGAATAAACTTTTGTCCAGAACTTTAATGACTGAATTCAAAATAAAACTTTCTCCATACAAGTACTTGGATACTTAGCTAGTGCAACTTTGCATGCAATAGGTCTGGGATTATAGTTCCATAAGAGGCCCCAGTGACGATTCTTGGTTTAGTTCCTGAATGATTGGGTAAAATCGCTAATAGTTAAAACCCAAGAGTTTGTTAAACTGCATGTGTGTTCGATGTCAATATCCACAGTGCTAGGCAAGGTTTTAAAACAATTTGCAAACATCATTCATGTGCTGGGACACAACAAGTGCATAATTTGATATCGTTCCCTGAAAAATTCAGACAGTGTTAATTTTAAGGAAAAGCCATTGTACGGCGTTTTATTATCATAAGTGTTTGTATTAGTAAGGGAGGTTTTTCAATGGTATTTGGGGTTCAAAGGGTTTAATTTTAAGTAAAAAGTATAAAAAGTTTCAAAATTTTCAAAATTCTTAATATCTACCCTAGAGGCAAGATAGGGGTATCAATAGAACTAGCATGAAACCTAAATCAATAAAACAAAATCGGTTAAGGAAATTTATTCAAAAAGGCATGAAAAGTCCACATTTAATTTTGACATTTAAATATTCTCAAATCCAGAAGGCCAAAAATAGTAGCAGAGAGTATTCATGAGAACTATGTCAAGGGAGAAAAAATTTGCATTTGCTAAGGTGAGATGTTTTCCAAATTTGTCCGCGGATAACCTCACTTTTAGTTTCGAATTTTGCCATTGCATGAAGACGTCAAAGTGACGTGGATAAAAATTAATGAAAATAACTCTAATCAAAATAGAACACAAGCAAAAAATATAAATGTTGAAACTTCTATACAAGTTGTTTATAGAAATATTCTATAAAGGTATTTTGCCTTTCATAATAAAATCTGTACTCACCAGAAATTATTTAAAATCCAAATTTTTATTAACCGTAAGTCACTTCACTTCGAAAATAAAACATAAAGTGCTTCGAATATTAAAATAAAGTGCATCTTCGCTACGCTTCATTTCCCAAGCAGGTAAAACTTCCACCAGAACGCGACCAGCTGATTTTGACGAGTTGCAAAGGATCACGCACTCCGATTTGTGTATGTGGTTAGCTAGCTTTACGATCGTAACAAACAATAAAGAGCTCTGATACCAAAAGGTATCCTTTTCGTTTAATTTAAACCGATTTTCAAGTCGATATCACTGTTTCTTTCTTGTACTTTAGTTTTAAGAATTACTTTACAACTGTCAATTGTCATTTGTTTGTGCTCGACCAAATACCAGAATAAAAGGTTAATTGTTATAGGAATCTTTAATTTCAGTCTACAACCCTATGATAAATCTCTTGAATCTGCTCCTGTTAATTTTATTTGTTATAACTTATTTTATTGAAATTTTCAATTGCACGAATATATATATATAAAGACTTACCAGCGAATTACCCCACGAGGTAATTTGCTAGTGGGGTAGCGGCATTCACACGTGGCGTTAAGTTTTTAACTTGCGAAAAAATGAAATGTGTTATATATTAAATAACATTTTAAAGAATTAGATCTACTTGTGTAGAATCTAGTAAAACACACGATGAATGAAAAAAATTAAAGCAAAGGCATGGAAAATAAAAAGATTTAAGGCACGGCACGACGACACTAAAGTAAGCTGGACTGGTCACATACAAGCAATGTGAAAAAGTGAATTTCTCCTTTCAGGTACGTCTACCGATAAGTTTCCAACTTCCGGCAGACTCCGTGATCCGTCCTAGGGTCTGATCGAATCTAGTTTCATGTTGCAGCTTAAGGATCCGCATATTAGCTTCGGAACATTTGCGGTCCTTATAATAGTGTAGTTAAACGCAATTAATAATTTATAAGGCAACTGTGGCCTGTACTTAATTTAATGAAGGTGCTCGGGCCATAATTAATTAGAACTGGGGCTATCGTAATAGCGCTCTTTATTTAGCCCGCGGAGACACTCTAAAGATTTTATTATCGCAGTTACGACTCTCACGGTTGTCTTATCGACATGGGACTTGCGACGTTGAGAAGTATATATATTAAGGAAGCTTTTGAGACTAGTTCCGATATGGTAGTGTCATAATTGAATTAATGGCAAGTGAAATAATTTTGAACATTTTATGAAAATTCTGGTTTTCGATAAAATGTCTTATACTGAGTGTTTCGGTAATGCTGAAAATTTTACGTGTGAGTGATGCGCCAATTAGCTTATTTTCATAGAACCCGAGAAATGAGGTTCTATGACAGGACATCATACGAATATTTCGTTTTCTTTTTCTTCATGCTTTCTGTATCTTGAGATTAAACGACTTTCCCTCTTATCATTTTATTTAATCGAATCAAAGTAGTTGTCCGCCTTTGGTTTCGGCCGCCAAACTTCTGAAGACAAAGGCTTGTCAATTTCTTGTTCTAATTTCCTCTTAACGACCTATCTTCTTTGTTCATATTTCTCTTTTTAGGTTTTTCCAATTTGAGATTCAACAATTGTCAAATTGATATCTATTCGTTCTCGGATTACAGCTAGAAATCCTCCAATTTTAAGACGCTTTTCATTTTTCAGCACATTCTTCTTGACTATTTTAAACCAACATGCAGCGTTAGCGTTACTGTATCTCGTTATATCTGAATTTTTATTGCAAATATCTGTTAATATAACTTTCCATAAAGGAGCGAATGGCATGTAATAATGTAATATGTACCATAAATATGCCAAAAAATAACCAAATATTTATAAAACATTTGTTTTCATTTTTAACGCTGGGATCAAAAACAACACTTTACACTCTTTGTGCATAAATAACTATGAAATGTTTGATTAGAACTTTAAATAAATTTGATTGGCTCGCTTGTTACTAATTTTGCTAATTGTAAGTTCTTAAATTTCTTGTTCCCTTTAGCACTCTCCCAACTGTATAATGATCCTATTTCATTATTTCAAACTTGGTACATTAACCTATTCGTTATGTCACAGACGCTGACTTTTCCTATTAGCGATAATTCCTTTGACTAAGTAAAATAAAATACTTATTATTTATCAATAACAAGTCCATTTCTCCATTTACTTTTAATTGAATTTCATTTTTCTGCTAATTCTTGTTGATGTTGCTCGTTTATTTCTCCAACATTTTCATATGTTTTTTGCACGCCTTTCATGATTATTTCAGTACATTCTGCGAGTTCTCGAACTCTCGAATTTAATACAATTAACTGCCTTAACACTTGCTTACATTTAGTATAGGAATAATATGCAATATATCCTTTTATACAGACAACATATGATTTTGGTGGTACATCACAAATTAACATTTTTATTCTAGACTTGTACTTTTCATCCTCAATGTACAAACCATTCTGTATTATAGTAAGAGCTCCACTTACAAAATCTCTTGAATAATCATCAACAAATTTTGATTCTTCATTACCATAATGGAGACCCTCCATTATAACATCATTTTCCAAAATTTCGATATTTTTTAATTTAAATTAAGATTGGTCACAATAAACTGACGTACACTATTGCTTATCGATAGCCCATCTACATTTACTGCAATTTCAAGAAATTGACCAGGACAAACTATTTTAATATATTTGAAGTGTGAAGTAACGTTCTGGGATCTTTAGGTAATTTGCTAAAAGAAGTAAATCTGACTCATCCTTTAAAATTCTAATAAGTTTTTTTAAACTACTTTGAGATATATTTTGTTAAATTGCCCATGAAGCTAATTTTTAATCAAAGGTTAAAATATTATTTACTGCACTTTATCCTCTATATTATTAACCTCATCATTACCACTATACGAATCTGTGCTATCACCTCGTCTGACATCCTTGCAGGACCCCCAGATACTAATAAATATATATATAGTTTTTTTTTCTTTTGGGGAGTGGTAACCCTCACTTGCAGACAGTAGCTCTTCGTCGGTAGGACGTCGTGGGTTAGGAAGTATTCGATGCAGATTTTTAAAAAATCTGGGCACCACGTGATTCAAAGAGAATCATTATGTTTTGTGAAGGCACCGAATACAAAATATAACTTCTGAATATGGTACTTAATCCTACCTCTGATTGTTAAATAGAGAGAGGGCTAATAAGTGAAAGATCGCCACATATATTTGGCAAGCAAATATTATTAAGGATAATTATATAACATTAACTAAATGATAATCAATAATAAAAATTATGAATGTAATATCATACTGTTTTAAAACAAGTACCTATCTCCCTAGTATACTAAGCTGTTGCATCACAGCCATGGTGTAGTATATTAGGTGGTCCGACACACGGCACTTGCCATGTTAATCGACGGCTTCATAAGTGCTTGGTTTCAATTTAATTCAGTAGATGCCGCCCGGAATATACTCCTGCAATTACTTAGGCATAGATCATCCCTTAGATAGGCCGATTTCCTTTGATGCATTAGTGTTGCATATATACACAACTAAACGGCAAAACTAAGATAAAAAGAACGAACTAAAAGGCTTTTTAAATATAAATAAAACAAATCTACAGAACATTAACTATGGTATGTATGTACACTGTATTTCTAATATTTCTATGCATAAGTAACGACGAGACTTTATTTGTCCTGCCATCTATTGCATTACACACAACTAAACACTTACGAAGCCATTCGTACGGGTCTTGTCGCATCACCTAATATACTACATCGTGATCACAGCGAAGGAGTGCGATAATGGAATTTTCTTGAAAATAATATAAAAATATATCAATAACCATAAGTAAAGAAAGTTAAAAATTGAATAATTCTGTCCTGTTTGTGATGTTTATACTGGAATCGTGATGCAAGATTCGGTGGTAAGAATGCTCCTAATAGGGTAAAAGTCATGGACAAAATGACGGCAATCGTGTGACGTCAAATGTTCAATGGATGGAACCAACAATCCCAAATTTTCATCGGACAGTGAAAACTAATCAATTTTCCGTGAAAATTCACTCCTAGACCAGGACGTGGTGTATAGATCACTATTTGTGTGATATTTATATTTTCAAATCCCAAGAAAATGGAAAAACTGTGGGAAACCACTAATCGCAAAATGACCTTCTCACTAACGAGAAGTCCAGCCTGGAATGCTCTAGAAGTTATAAAATAACGAAAGTCCTTGGTGGGAATTACTCGGTATTCTTGACAGCTTGAACTGAATACAAGGGGATCACAGGAAAACTTACAACAAGAACAAGAAAAATACTGGAACGTAAACAGAGAAAATCATAAGATAAGAGGACAGAAGAAGAACTTATACTGGGAATAATAAGGAAACTCACATGATTTTGAGGAGTTTTAGTGGAACTAGTTTATAGCTACCGATCATAGCTCATGTTATTTTGTAGGCACTTTTTGACTTCGGATAAGCATTACAAATTGAAATATGTTATAAGCTGGAGTAAGTATATCAACGAAGTACTTTCTTCGACAAAACGTGCACCATGCACCTAACGTTCTAAGCGCCAACATCTAGCGTTTCACTTCGCTATAAATAAATGATAATGATTCATTCAGGTGTCATCGGCAGATGAGTGAAAAAACCGCGAAAAATCGGGACCAAAATTATTTTTTCCACATAAAACTCACTATAACTTCATAAACATTAAAGTACGCGCATTCACAAAGTCATTTTCAGAAACTACAGGAAAAGACCTTTCAATTGACGTATCGTACAGCTCGATACGATAAACACCAAAAAAGATATAGGGCAAAACAGCCCCAACACATAGCACAAAATAGCCACGCGGCGAGGCCCTGCAGCGCAACAGCTCGCGACCGGCAAAGCCCGTGCTACGTCATACCTCCGGGAAACTATAAATATGCGCACGCCCGCTAGCCCTCGATCAGTCCGCTCGCATCCGTCGTCCGCTACACATCGATCAATCAGTTCGCGCCTGCCTTTGACACCTCTACCTGAAGACTGTATTGTATTGTAGTAAATATCTCTTTTATTCCACAACCTGCCTAATTAGTAGTTTGGAGTGCATGTGAACGATCCATGCTTTGATGGAAGTCTGAAGGACGTATTTTCTGCTCGAAAAACTTAGAAAAATAAAAAAAAATAGGAAAAAGAAAAAATTAATTTTCTTTTTCCTCAACCTTTTCTAAATTCTAAATAAAAATATTACGTTCACAAAATTTTTAGGGTTCAAAGTGACTGTTTCAGACGGAGACCAATGGATAAATCATACTTACTGTCGTTTATGCTTAACTGCGGCTCTGATGGTATCAATTGGAAGACGTCGTAACACTATAAATCTAACACTGTCTGTTTCACACTCTCTTAAAATTAAATCTGAAAGGGAATTTTGTTAGAAAACACAAGTAAAAGACAATATAAAGTTCAAAAAATGTATATTAAATCTTTTAAAAATTTATGTTTTTACAACAACTTCTTCAGAGAAAATGTTAACAAACAATGGTCTGACCCGTGTACAACACATGGTGAGGAACGGGACGATTCATACGGTACCAACTACCATCCAATATGCAGTTTGAAAAGCTAACGATGCACAAAAAGATTCAAGAAAAGTTTCATGTAACTGAAATTTTGGTGGGCTTATGCTTGCCTGTCTTATAAACGTATTTACTAATTCACATAAATTTTGGTCGCTCCTCGGAGCTTAAAATTGCTTGAAGCGTATCTACTTCGTTTGTATTATGCAATAACAAATTTTACGTTCAGGCAAGGCAGATCCCATGCACGTGTGAGTACATGGTAATAATACTTTTTTGACTCCGAATCACTGAGGAACCGGTTTAGGGCAAACCCCGTCAAAACACATCATTTCCCCGTCAAATCCGACTGCTAGGAAATGATGGGGGTCCCATGTCGCTAAGGGCTATTTTCGCTATAACTTCCGATATACTTTGAATAGTCGTTGGACTAACTTGTCCTCATATTCAACACTTCGTAAGAGTTGCAGTGCTTGACAACGTGGATTCGTAAAAGGGTTTTTAATCTTGGAAATTTTGAAGTTCAAGTCCAATTTTAGTATACTTTCTAAAATTGGGTGATCGGGGCGACATTACGTCCCTGTGCAGCGACATTTACTACACTTACCAAATTAACGCTCCTCGAAGAGTTAGCGAAAATTTGGCATAAAAAACGCTCCGAAGAGCAAAAATATATTTCCAAGAATTAAAAACCTCCTCCACGGCGTTTTTACGTGAAGCACGCTTTTCTTACGAAGTATTTCCTAAGTCGGATTTTGTTACAACGTCGAAAAGTATATCGGGGTTATAGCGTTCTTTAACACTCCCCTCCTTTCCGTGAATCTTTTTGTGTAACGTTTGGTAAATTGGTTGTTTGAAAATAAAATGGATCATTGGATGTAGTCTCCCATGTGTTGTATTCGGTTATAGTTCAGACCGGCCTATCTGAACAAAACATAGATGCAAATCTAAAAATGATTATAAGTTTGAACATATATCGATGCACAGCATTCGATTGAATAATTGAACATTGTGTTTCAAAAATGGCATAAAAAAAAAGAAAAAATCGAGAATCCTCGGATTCTCGATGACACAACACAAACACTTTCGACGCACTTATCTTTCTTAGTGTTCTTCCACTAATGCGGGCTTGCGTCTGCTCCTCCTCGTGTCTATGCCTCGTCGATCACCTTCGGTGTCGAACTGCCTTCTGGAACAGCTTAGGTGGTCCTCGGACTGCTTGGCTCCAGCTATACTATGGCTCTGCTCAGTTTATATGAAACAATATAAAACAAAATTTTAGTAATATGTTTGTTCATATCCCGTCTGGGGATCTGCGACCGATAACACATCGTCGTCTTTGAGAATAGGAACACTGAATTTTGTTGACTTATATTGATTGAAATGGTTTCCGTGTAGTTAAAAAAATCTCTTCTTGGGAGAAATCTGCGACCGATATCACATCGTCGTCTTTGAGAATAGGAACATTGAATTTTGTTGACTTATATTGATTGAAATGATTTTTATTAAAATCTCTTCTTGTGAGAAATCTGCGACAGAATCTGCATCCGTCGGATCGTTGCATCTGCCCCTCCAGCAGACGTGGCGGCATCTCGCCCTTGAGTTGCTAGACTCATCTGAATCGCGCCCTTGCGTCAGAGTCGTCGCCTTTCCATGCCGTGCCAATGGAACATTTGTTTGGACCCTTTGGGTCGGACTCTGCTTACAGACGTGTGTGTTTTAAACATATGAGGACTTTGAAAAAATTATAAAAAATACCAACTCTGCCGGACACGGTCAGAGTTGCTGCAGTGAATTTAGAAGATTTGTATGGACGATACAATATCCTCAATGAAAATAACTTGTAAAAAATGCATAAAAAAATACCAACTCTTGCCTGACACGACAAGAAGTTGGTATGGAAATTTTGACATAAAATAAACCTAGCACTAAGTTAAAACTTAGCCTAGGTTGAAAAATATTATAAAAATATAATTGAATCTCCAGAACTTGATTCTGAATCAGAAGTGGAAGTATCTCGTGGCGGTGCATGAATTTGTACAACCGTTTGCTCCGGCGGTGGAGGTTCTGTGGAATCGTCTGAGAACGGGGAATCATTTCCATCGAGTGATGTTCCGCCTGGACTAGCATTTTCTTCATCGGAAGATTCGATTTCCAAGTTGTGCTCCTCTGGCGGGGCTGGTCTCAAATCATTGACATGTACTCTTGTCGTTACATTTCCCTTTTGCACGAGATACACTTCGTCTGAAAACTTCTTCAGAATTCTGGTTGGGCCTGACCAAGACGGCGTGAAGGTATGTACCTTCCTTTTTCTCTTACTCATGACTCTGTCTCCTACTTTGAAAACGATCGGAGTGACGGCCTCTTTCGGCGCATATTTTTGTTTGTAATTTTGTTGGGCCTGACGGGCTTCCTTGACTCGTTCGTATCGTGGAAGCGTTTGTTGCTTGGCTCTTTCTTGCCTCCAGGCATACAAATCCCATTCGCCTCTTTCGGCTGGGTCATATCCTAACACGATCATGCTAGGTGTTTGATTTGTAGCGGCGTTCCTACGATTTCTTAAGATGTATGTCATCTGATGCACGTAGCGATCCCAAGTGTCGTTGGGCTTTTTGAATAAAAGAGTCTTTAAAATTTTCTTGCATTCCTGAACCCGTCGTTCCACGGGGTTGGACTGTTGGTGATATGCCGGAATTAAGTATCGTTCGATACCCATTCCTTTCGCAAAATGTGATGTACCATTCGGAATTGAAATGACCTCCATTGTCTGAAATTATGACTCGAGGGACTCCGAATCTTGCTACTATTTCTTCGTCGATAAATTTGGCTATCGTTCTGCCGTCGACCTGAATGTATGCCTTTGCCTCTATCCATTTACTGAAAACGTCTTCGACGATAATCATGTATCTGTTTTCGGCGTCTTTAGTCCTCTGCAGCGGGCCAATTACGTCGACGCTCAAGGTTTCAAATGCATTTTGTGGTGCATGACTTCTAAGTGGAGCATTGGGTTGGGCTTGTCTTGTCTTTACAGACTGGCATATCAGACAGTCGTTTATGTATCTGCCTACGATCCTGGCCATATTATTGAAATAGTAGCGTTTTACTATTTTCCTGAGAGTCTCGTCTCTTCCTGGATGACATGCTTCATCTCGGTCATGATAATGGTAAATCAATTCCTTTATTTTCCTCTTTGGAACTATCAATTTAAAATTTCGATCGCAATCTTTAAAAAGTACATCGTCTTGGACGTGAAAATTTTTCATAAAAATAAGATCCGCATCGGAACGTTGTTCCTGTTGAAATAGATCATTCCAACGGCGGATCTTGTCTTGAATATCTCTTGAACTCAATTGAGCCTGTACGATATCTTCGTATATTTCTGAGTGCGTTAAAACAGAAATACGTTCTGGACACTTATAATTTGGTAGGAACATTCTTTCCTCTTCATCGTCTGTCTCGACATACTGATTTTGTGGGTTACGACTGAGAAAATCTGCTAATAAATTCTCCTTTCCTGGACAGTGTTCAATTTTGAATGCATATTCTTGCAATAGTAATGACCATCGTGTAAATTTTGTTTTGTCGTCCTTATGTTTGTTTAACCAAAGTAACGCCCTGTTGTCCGTCTTCACCAAGAACGGTTTGTCTGCTAAGTACATCTTGTACTTTTTAATATAGTTCACCACCGCCAAGCATTCCAGCTCGTTTATGTGGTAACGTCTCTCTGCTGGAGATAACGTGTTGCTTGCATACGAAATTATATATTTTTCGCCGTTGTCGCCTAATTGATATAATACGGCCGAAAGGCCTTGGAGGGATGCATCTGTTTGCAAAATGAATTGACGTGAAAAATCCGGCCGATGGAGTTCCAGCGGTCCGGATAATAATTCTTTTAATTTTCTAAACGCTTCATCGCATGTATGGTTCCAGTGAAAACGATTTTCCTTCGAAAGAAGTTTCGTTAGTGGCTTCGTGATCATCGCCACATTTGGTAGATATTCTCGTACCCAGTTGCAAAGTCCTAGGAAACTTTGTAGCTGCTTTTTGGTGACTGGAACGGGATAATTTTGAATTTGTAAGACATGTTTTTCTAATGGTTGGGAAGTATCAGTTCTAATGGTGTGGCCTAAATATTGAATTTCATTCGTCGCTATTACACACTTTTCCGGTGACACTTTTAGATTGTGCAGACGTAGTCTTTCAAAGACTAACCTCAAGTGGGACATATGCTCCTTCACATTTACGCTGTAAACGATTATATCATCTAAATACACTTTACAGAAATGGTGCAGGTAACCCGTTAAAACGTCCTTTGCCATGAATTTCTGAAAGGTACAGGGAGCTGTCTTGAGGCCGAAAGGCATGACATTGAATCTGTAAGCTGCCCCATCAGGAGTGGTAAAAGTCGAGAAATCTTTTGATGCTTCATCGAGCGGTATTTGCCAATATCCACTTTTTAAATCCAACACAGAAAAAATCTTCGAATTGCCTAAATCTTTAATACTTTCGTGCATTTTGGGTAAGACGGAAGCTTCGTCTTCAGTCATTTCGTTCAAATGGCGATAATCGATGCAAAAACGTGGTTTCTTGTCTGAGCGTTTTATGATTACGGGTGGTGAACTATATTGGGCAGTGCTAGGTTCGATGACGCCAGCTTTCAACATCTCTTCGATTTGGTCATACATAATTTTCTTAGTACTCGGAGACATCGGATATGGTCTGATATTAAATGGTTTCGTGTCTTTTACTATAATTTTGTATTTCACAGTCACTGTGGTTGCTTGAGTCGGTTCCGCAGTGGACAGATCGACAAATTCTTCGAACAGCGGCCGTAGAAATTTGTCTTTAATAACAAGCTCTTCAGGAAGCTTTGCCTGCTGTCTCTCCCTCTGAGAAGCTTGATTCCAGAAGACGGTAATACGCTCTTCCGTGCCGGCATATAGGCATTTTCGGCCATAATCATATGCGACATTGTTCATATATAAGAATGGTGATCCTAATATTATCGTTTCGTTCAAATTTTCGATTACTTGAAAATCAATTTCAAAAGAAGTGCCTGAAATTATTACTTTTAATTTTGTCGTGCCAAGAGAGTCCACCATTCGATCTCCGCACGCCATAGCAAATGATCGACGTGTCGTGAGATTTTTAAAATTATCCAACATCCTCGGATGGATAACGTTTCGCGTCGAGCCTGAATCAATCAGTGCGTCGACCGCATGTTCATTTATCTGAACTTTTATACGAGGCAAAGGGAACGCTTCGCTCATATAATTTATTGACTCTCTTGTCTTGTGCAGAGGTGCGTCGTAGTGGTCATGAGTATCGGAAAAAATTACTGGACATTGCTGCCGCCTTGGTTCGGCCGTTGTGCCGGGGATCTTGCAGATGGACCCTGGCCTGGGTCTCTGGCCCCTCGAAAGTTTCCCGGTCTCCTGTTGAGATGCGGGTTATTCGGGCATTGGCTATGGAAGTGCCACTGCACTGTGTCTGTACAGTATCGGCACGGGGTTGCCGGTCGGTCGGGTACTCGGAATTTCCCCGATCCGCCATTAAAATTGGTTTGCCTGCGGTCAGGATTCACTGATCCGCTTGAAGAATTAGGCATAAAAAAAGGACGACCAGGCGCTCTGCCTGGACCGTCCTGTCGAGATACGTCCTCTCGGAAATGCACCCTCTGTGCTGTCGGAGTTGGGCTTCCATTGCTCCTTATACTTGAATTTTGTTGAATGATGTGTCCCGGCTCTTGATAGTAAGACGCGCGGGACAGACGTTGATCGATAAGCTGGATTAGCGACGTCTGTTCGTCAGCTGAATCCCGCTCGACGTTAGTAGCCGCTGCTATTAACATCTCTGTGGTTGAAATTAGGTTGCTTCTCAAGCGTGACCTAATTTCTGGACGCAGTTGGTCCATGATGACCCGAGCTCAGATGGCTTCGGATTTGAAGGGATCAATACGATCGAAAAGACAGGTTTTCCTTGTGATAAACACTGCCGTGTCGTCTAAAGACGTTTGCTTGACGGCATACAGTTGAGCAATAGCTCGTGACTGTATGTCGGGAGAATTAAATCTCGTAAGGAATCTTTCCTTGAATAAGGTATACGAAGTAGTCAACATCCTAAATTGTTCGGACCATCGTTGAGCTTCGCCCTTGAGTTGGCCGGTTACGTTATGGAGGCGATCATAGTCGTGGCTTATGCGAGCTCTGTCGAAATATTCCTCCATAATTTTCAGAAAAGCTTCTGGATCTTCATGATCAAGCCCATGGAACGTCACGTTCGGACATCTTTGTCTCTCATGGGGCGTACAGGTCGACACGTTCTGTATCGCCTGCACGAAGCCCTCTGCCATTTTCAGAAACATACTTTCCATCGAATTAGCAGTTTGTGGCTGTGAAGCAGATAAATTTACATTAATTCCCTCCGGAAACAGTCGCAGTGGTTCTATCCCTCTAGAACCGTCGTCGACGAGCGGTGCGGTGACTCGCTCGTAAAATTCTCTTGGGGTCGACCCCTCGGAGTCTTCCGCCATGAATGAGAAAGGATTTGTTGGGTTTGGGGACGGCATGGTCCCTGCTCGGGCGCCATGTGAACGATCCATGCTTTGATGGAAGTCTGAAGGACGTATTTTCTGCTCGAAAAACTTAGAAAAATTAAAAAAAATAGGAAAAAGAAAATTAATTTTTTCTTTTTCCTCAACCTTTTCTAAATTCTAAATAAAAATATTACGTTCACAAAATTTTTAGGGTTCAAAGTGACTGTTTCAGACGGAGACCAATGGATAAATCATACTTACTGTCGTTTATGCTTAACTGCGGCTCTGATGGTATCAATTGGAAGACATCGTAACACTATAAATCTAACACTGTCTGTTTCACACTCTCTTAAAATTAAATCTGAAAGGGAATTTTGTTAGAAAACACAAGTAAAAGACAATATAAAGTTCAAAAAATGTATATTAAATCTTTTAAAAATTTATGTTTTTACAACAACTTCTTCAGAGAAAATGTTAACAAACAATGGTCTGACCCGTGTACAACACATGGCGAGGAACGGGACGATTCATACGGTACCAACTACCATCCAATATGCAGTTTGAAAAGCTAACGATGCACAAAAAGATTCAAGAAAAGTTTCATGTAACTGAAATTTTGGTGGGCTTATGCTTGCCTGTCTTATAAACGTATTTACTAATTCACATAAATTTTGGTCGCTCCTCGGAGCTTAAAATTGCTTGAAGCGTATCTACTTCGTTTGTATTATGCAATAATAAATTTTACGTTCAGGCAAGGCAGATCCCATGCACGTGTGAGTACATGGTAATAATACTTTTTTGACTCCGAATCACTGAGGAACCGGTTTAGGGCAAACCCCGTCAAAACACATCATTTCCCCGTCAAATCCGACTGCTAGGAAATGATGGGGGTCCCATGTCGCTAAGGGCTATTTTCGCTATAACTTCCGATATACTTTGAATAGTCGTTGGACTAACTTGTCCTCATATTCAACACTTCGTAAGAGTTGCAGTGCTTGACAACGTGGATTCGTAAAAGGGTTTTTAATCTTGGAAATTTTGAAGTTCAAGTCCAATTTTAGTATACTTTCTAAAATTGGGTGGTCGGGGCGACATTACGTCCCTGTGCAGCGACATTTACTACACTTACCAAATTAACGCTCCTCGAAGAGTTAGCGAAAATTTGGCATAAAAAACGCTCCGAAGAGCAAAAATATATTTCCAAGAATTAAAAACCTCCTCCACGGCGTTTTTACGTGAAGCACGCTTTTCTTACGAAGTATTTCCTAAGTCGGATTTTGTTACAACGTCGAAAAGTATATCGGGGTTATAGCGTTCTTTAACATGCACAGTAGTGGTGAAAAGTGAAGTGGGTGTTAGTGTAATATAAAAGAAATCGTTATGAACACCAGGAGTCGATCTAGGCAGAGGGACGGCGTCCCATCTAGCCAGGTAGATTCCGAACCAACACAGAGCCGTTCGCCCCAGGTCCCGGACGCTCTCTCAACTAATCAAGAGGACTCAGGTCTGGTAAGGGAAATGGTGAACCCCTTGTCGCCCAACGTCGCGGCCCGTCAATTTTTCACTGATCAAGAGGATTCAGGTCCGGTAAGGGAAATGGTGAACCCCTTGTCGCCCAACGTCGCGGCCCGTCAATTTTTCACTGGTCAAGAGGATTCAGGTCCGGTAAGGGAAATGGTGAACCCCTTGTCGCCCAACGTCGCGGCCCGTCAATTTTTCACTGGTCAAGAGGATGCAGGTCTGGTAAGGGAAACGGTGGACCCCTTGTCGCCCAACGTCGCGGCCCGACGATTTTTCACCGGTCAATGGGATTCAGCCCCGGCCAGCCAGGGGGCTGCCCCTAGCCCTAGTACATACCCAACCCTAGGAAGGGGACAAGAAGCACAGCCTTTCCTCACACCATCCACTAGCCAACGCCTACCTACTGCAACCACGGACTCCACAACCAGAAGTCTTCAAGGAGTACAGCCACCGCCATTAGTAATGCCTGCTACCCCTGCTCTCACCCCAAGTGGGAGGAACACAACCCACAGTGATGCATTAACACATGCACTCACGAAAGCGGTGCAACAGCTAACGCAGGCACTCACAGAAGCGGTGCAACAGCTAACGTGCACCACACAAACGCTCCTGCAGCATCTAGCTCTACAAGCGAGGACAAGCCACGACCCCCCGGCTTCGCCCCGGGCCACTTCGGGCCCTATGCAACCAACCTCACAGCCACTTCCGGAATTGGAATTACAACATGACACGTCACCCATACAACCACAGCCGGCATCGTACGGGGCGGAAACGGGCCCGGCTCACCAACAAGCCGCCGCCACCGCCGTTCGTAGACATGGCTCCCAGCAACGTGGGGCTTCAAGAGCTTCCACACACGCAACGGAAGGATCCCTGGATGGGGATGCTCATGACCCTGAGCACAAATCAAACCTATCAAACAGAATTCTGGGAGAACAAGCCCAGTGGCGCCCAACTGAACAACAACAAGGTCCCACAAACCAACAACAACCAGCAATGCAGGATACCACAAACCAACAACAACCAACGATGCAGCCAGTACAACAACAAATCACCACAAACCAACATCAACCAACGGCGCAGCTAGTACAACAACAAGACACCACCAACCAACAACAACCAACGATGCAGCCAGTCTCGGCCGAACCTCAAGCAAAGCAAACAACACAACCAGCTCCCCTGATGATGCCAACAGTGGAGTCGGGACCAACAGCGCAAACGATGCTACAACAGGCCATGCACAAGCAACTCTTGGAAGTCGTGGCAACAGCAACGAAAGCAGCAGTTCAAGCGGCCACGGAAGCTAGGACTGGGCAGCTAGACGTAAGAACCCTACCCACATTCGCAGGAAGGGAATGGGAAGATCCAGAAAAATTCCTAAATACATTAGAGGAAGCAATGGACAGGAATCAAATCCAAGCAAGAGACAGGGTGAGGATCACTCTTGGACAACTGGAAGGCCATGCCAAAGGGATGTTTGAGGTGTTCCAGCCCCTCAACCTGGACTTCGAAACTTTGAGGCACCGCTTGATCTTCAAATACAACGACCCTTCCCTCTTGGGAAGTTTGAGGTCTCGCCTGCACGGCGAACGACAAAAAGAAGACGAGTTAGCTGCAGTATTCATTCAACGCAAGATGGGACTGTACAGAAGAGTAGAGCCGTACACTTCGGAAGAACAAATCACATGCGAGGTACGGGAACTGCTTCGACCAGAAATCCGATACGCTACCAGGACCATGACAATCAAAATCCTAGAGGACTTAGGTCGAGCCGCCGACTGGGCCGAGGTTGATTTCCAAGAGCTCCAACGCCACCTGCGACCAATACCAAGGCCAGCACCACCTACAACTCGACCACCCGTCAATCGTCAATCTGAACTACCCCAGGAGCCACCCAGTCCATGCAGAGGATGCGGTGGATGGCACTTCCACCGTTACTGCCCAGTACTCAAGGAACAAATAAGGCAACGTCAGCAACAGCCACCTCAGCAACAGCAACAGCCATCAAGGCCGCCACAGCAGCAGCAGCAAGGACCACAACCTGGGCCCTCCAACGAAGCAGCAAGGAACCAGGGAAACGCGTACAGGGTCGGCGCAAGCCAGGGCGCGCGACCCCAACAATCATAGACGCCACCATCAGCACCACATCCGCCATTGGCCCTTCATCACGAATATGGACGGAAGTCAATGGACGTAGACTACTGGCACTACTGGACAGTGGTGCCACCCATAGCTTCATAAAAAAAGAGTACGTGCAATCCGAAGCAATCCAGCCAACCCAGATGCGCGTACGATTAGCTGCCACTGACCACGTTTACTACTCCAGGGGAAGCATCCAAGTTAACCTGGTAGCTGGAGAGTACACAGCAACCACAAAATTTCACCTCCTAGATGCCATCACCGAGGACGCCATTCTAGGACAAGACTGGCTACGTCAACACCAGGCGATCATGGATTTCCAGCGAGGTTGCGTTCATGTGGGCCTGCACCAGAGGCACACACTATTTTGGCTCATGGACCGTCAAGCACCAACCCAAGCTAGCGAGTTCGACGTCAGCCCTGATCAACTACCCACCACCCACCAGGAAAAATACATTCGCCTGATCCACAACTTCCAGGAGGTCTTTGACGAGGCGCTTCATCAACCCACAACGAAGTTGGCCATGCACGAGATCCGCCTGAAGGAAGACGCTCCCTTCAAGATTCGACGATACCAATACTCCGCCAACAACAAAGCCATCATCACGGAAGAAGTGAAGAAAATGTTAGCCGCTGGGGTCATCCGACGAAGCCACAGCAGGTATTGTTCGCCAATAGTCATCGTCAACAAGAAAAACGGCCAACCAAGGTTCTGCGTGGACTACCGTAAACTGAACTCCCAAACCTATGAGGAAGTGAGTCAGCTGCCGCCCATTCGAGAAACGATAAGGGAACTTGGAGCTGCGAAGATATTCACCTCCCTCGACCTCAAGAGCGGGTACTGGCAGGTACCCATGGCCGAAGCCAGTATACCCCTCACCGCATTCAGTACCCCGGACGGGGCAACGTACGAATTCTTGGTGATGCCATTTGGACTCCGTAACGCACCCTCAACATTTCAGAAGCTGATGACGGAAGTACTCGCCGACTACGTGGATGTGTTCGTCAAGGTATATCTTGATGATATAATTGTCTATTCTGAGACCCATGAAGACCACATCAGACATTTGACGTTAGTCCTGGAGAGGCTCCAGATCCACGAGCTGCACTGCGGAATTCAGAAATGTCGCTTCGGGGCAGAAGAACTGGAATACTTAGGGTATCGAATCACCGCAACAAAGAACACACCTCAAGAAAAGCATGTCATCCAGATCCAGGAATTCCCCACACCCAAGACTAAGAAGGAACTGCAGGCCTTTCTCGGAACTGCAAACTGGCTCCGTGAATTCGTCCCAGAATTCACCGAAATCACAGCACCCATGACAACCCTCACCGGAAAACAGCGCTTCCAGTGGACACCGGAGGCAGACGCAGCATTCCAGAAGGTGAAGGAAGTCCTCTCCAAACCACTTTCGCTCTTCAGACCAGAACCAGGGCTCCCCTACGTCCTCCAGACGGACGCCAGCACCATGGGGATGGGCGCAGTCCTGTTCCAGCGTACTCCGCAAGGCGAAAGGAGAATCATCTCGTGCTCCAGTGCCAAATTCACAGGACCAGGAAAACGATATCATGTAAACGAGCAAGAGACATTGGCAGTAGTGTGGGCGTGCCGGAGGTACCGCCACTGGCTGGAAGGCCAGACATTCACACTGGTCACCGATAGTCGAGCACTCACCTGGCTCAACCAATTCAAGGATGAACGTGCGAAGCTAACCAGATGGGCGCTCCAACTCCAAGAGTACAACTTCACTGTGGAACACTGCCCTGGTAAACAAAATCAACTACCAGACTTCCTGTCAAGACACCCCAGGGAGCCCATGCCAAGCTCTATCGGCGACGATGACCGCCTGCTACCTCCCGAGGACCACCGCGACGTCCCAACCACCATGGCGGAGGTCATCCCCGATGTCAACGGCCACATGATCCCAGGGAAAATCAATGCCGCTCGCCGAGAACCCCCCGATGTTCCCGAGGTAATCTTCGATTCGGACGACGAAGAAGACGAGAAGCGATCGTACTCCACCACGGACACCGAAACCAACTCAGAGGAAGACGACGAGGAGGACCTACCTAATCACAGCCCACCTCAGCCCCCAGCTCCAAGGCCAACTGGCGAACACGCTCCGCTGCAGGAAGCAGCGCTGAACCAGGTCGAGGAGCCCAACGACGAGGACAACGACGAGGAGGCTAACGACGAGGTCAACGACGAGGAGGACAACGACGATTGGCCAGCAAATCTCTTCCAACAAGTCCAGAAGGAACAACTCCGTGACGAGACCATCTCAGCCGCTATCCATTTCTGGACATACCAGTAGAACCATGGGAGAGACGCCTACGAGACGACTTCATCGTAGAAGACGGCCACCTCTGGCACAAAACAACGGACGATCGAAGGCAGCTCGTAGTACCAGAAAACCTATGGGCAAGAGTTATCCACACTTACCACGACTCCGTCTTCGCAGGACACCCAGGTCGTGATGAAACCTTCCGAGCCATTGACAAACTCTACCACTGGACAGGAATTCGCCGCCACGTACGATCCCACGTCCGCCTGTGCATGGTATGCACGGCAACCAAAAGAGGCCCACTCCAAGAAGCCGCCCCACTGCGTCCCAGGCCGTGGCAAGTCCTCAGCATCGACGTCATGGGCCCTTATGTGCCTACTGTTGCTAAAAATCGCTTTCTTATTGTTGTTACAGATACCTGCTCGAAATGGGTCGAGGCCAAAGCCGTTCCAAATGCCACTGCAACTACCATCCGCAATTTCCTGGAGGAAGTCTGTCAAAGATGGGGATACCCAGAAGCAGTCATTTCGGACAACGCCACCGCCTTCCGCGCCAGAGCATTTTCCAAATTTCTGACCGACCATGGTATCCAGCAGTATACGTCCCCAGTATACCACCAAAGAGCCAACCCGGTCGAACGTCGCTGCCAAGAAATCAAGAAGGCCCTTAGGGAAAAGCTCCGCAACAAAGACGCCAAAAAATGGGACGCAGTCATCAATCAAATCCTCTTTACCCTCCGGAACAGACAAAACGCCGCCACTGGATACTCGCCAAGCGAAATTTTGTTGGGAACGCCATTACCCAGGCCAGGCGAATGGCAGCATCCTCAGCAACGCCAGCCGTTACCAGAGCCCAAACAAGCAGCCGAGGAAAGAAGGAAGCAAGCCAAACGACGCCAGATAATATTCCAGAGGAACCTCTACCCCAGGCCCAGACAAGCCAAAGTCCATTTCGAAGTAGGAGATATGGTAATTACGAGAGGATTCAAGGAAGCTCGGCCAGTCTTCGGCCCAACATGGGAAGGTCCATACCCAGTCGTAAAAGTGTTGGGAGATAACACTTATGAAGTAGATCGCAACGGAATCCAGGCCCCAATTCATATCGATGACCTCAGGCCGATGCCCAGACCACAGCAACGTGTCCAGGTACCTCCCGAGGTGCAGCAGCTTTTCCAACCCGAGGAAGGAAACGCCGAGTCCGACCAGGACGAGGCGCAACGTGACCCTGGGGGGCAACCTCCAGAAGACGGATTTCAACCCAACCCTGAGGGAAAGGGACCCTCAGATGAAAGGCAGCCAGAACCAGGCCCATCCCGGAACCAAGACCTCACTCGCGACATCCTCGCGATTTTGTAAGCGAACTAACCAAATACATTTATTTTGTAAAATGAAATACATTAGTTTAAGTTAAATTACATTAGTTTAAGTTGAAGTACGTTAGTTTAAGTTGAATTACATTAGTTTAAGTTGAAATATCTTAATCCTATCTTATCTTGTACATTATCTATCATTCATATCCATGCCATTTATAAATAAAAGTCACAAATTAGGGGGGTGGTGTCATCGGCAGATGAGTGAAAAAACCGCGAAAAATCGGGACCAAAATTATTTTTTCCACATAAAACTCACTATAACTTCATAAACATTAAAGTACGCGCATTCACAAAGTCATTTTCAGAAACTACAGGAAAAGACCTTTCAATTGACGTATCGTACAGCTCGATACGATAAACACCAAAAAAGATATAGGGTAAAACAGCCCCAACACATAGCACAAAATAGCCACGCGGCGAGGCCCTGCAGCGCAACAGCTCGCGACCGGCAAAGCCCGTGCTACGTCATACCGCCGGGAAACTATAAATATGCGCACGCCCGCTAGCCCTCGATTAGTCCGCTCGCATCCGTCGTCCGCTACACATCGATCAATCAGTTCGCGCCTGCCTTTGACACCTCTACCTGAAGACTGTATTGTATTGTAGTAAATATCTCTTTTATTCCACAACCTGCCTAATTAGTAGTTTGGAGTGCACAGTAGTGGTGCAAAGTGAAGTGGGTGTTAGTGTAATATAAAAGAAATCGTTATGAACACCAGGAGTCGATCTAGGCAGAGGGACTGCGTCCCATCTAGCCAGGTAGATTCCGAACCAACACAGAGCCGTTCGCCCCAGGTCCCGGACGCTCTCTCAACTAATCAAGAGGACTCAGGTCTGGTAAGGGAAATGGTGAACCCCTTGTCGCCCAACGTCGCGGCCCGTCAATTTCTCACTGATCAAGAGGATGCAGGTCTGGTAAGGGAAACGGTGGACCCCTTGTCGCCCAACGTCGCGGCCCGACGATTTTTCACCGGTCAATGGGATTCAGCCCCGGCCAGCCAGGGGGCTGCCCCTAGCCCTAGTACATACCCAACCCTAGGAAGGGGACAAGAAGCACAGCCTTTCCTCACACCATCCACTAGCCAACGCCTACCTACTGCAACCACGGACTCCACAACCAGAAGCCTTCAAGGAGTACAGCCACCGCCATTAGTAATGCCTGCTACCCCTGCTCTCACCCCAAGTGGGAGGAACACAAGCCACAGTGATGCATTAACACATGCACTCACGAAAGCGGTGCAACAGCTAACGCAGGCACTCACAGAAGCGGTGCAACAGCTAACGTGCACCACACAAACGCTCCTGCAGCATCTAGCTCTACAAGCGAGGACAAGCCACGACCCCCCGGCTTCGCCCCGGGCCACTTCGGGCCCTATGCAACCAACCTCACAGCCACTTCCGGAATTGGAATTACAACATGACACGTCACCCATACAACCACAGCCGGCATCGTACGGGGCGGAAACGGGCCCGGCTCACCAACAAGCCGCCGCCACCGCCGTTCGTAGACACAGGAAAAGACAGCAACACACTTGTTTAGTACACCATAATTGAACGATCAAACGAACTTACCTGTGAAGTTCGACCGTAATTATACGAGGCTCCTCGTTCCGAGCAGATCACTATTTAAGTAGGTAGTACATCATTTCGGTACGAGGTGGCACACGAGTTTAAAAGATAGGAAACTTCTACCTGCCGGGTCGGCTCTATCTACCAACCGGTGAATAACGTCATCGTGTTTAAAGCTGTCACGATATACCATCCCAAGAAGCAGGAGATATGTTTGTTTAATGATTATGTCTCGAGCAATTCTCATCTTCCTTGTTTTTCCTTGTTGACTAGGTTTAGCACTTACTCCTGAATTTGTCTTATGTAGCGCATCTCTAACCACTCTATCATTTTTACTTTTATATCCCAAAGTTCTAAGAAAAAACACTTTGCACCTGATTTGCTTACAACCTATTTTTTTCTTGATTACCAGGCAATGGGTCCTCCACAATAGAAAATTACATACCCAGTGGTGCTTTTTCTCGTTTTTTTATCGCCTGCAAAATCACTGTCACAATATGCTACTATTTACTTTACAGTTTGAATTTCTTTTATTACAAATACTTTCATTTTTAACGTTGTTTAAATAGCGAAGAATTGTTTGACACTTACAATATCTTCATTTGTTGGATTTTCCATTTTTCTACTGCAGACATTTACAGCAAACGATATATCAGGTCGAGTTTTATTTGTTTGATATAACAAACTTCCAACTATTTCTCTATATGGAAGTGTCTGTTTTGAGATAATGTTATCATGAATTTGTTTTGTATTTTCAATCATGGGCGTAGATACGGATTTTGAATTTTCCGTACCATAATTTTCAAAACTACTTGTTTACATTTTATTTGACTCAACGCAATAAGATCTTTATTTATTGTGATTTCTACTCCCAGAAACGATACTGGATTGAGGAAGTAGACCTTGCGACGTTAAAAACTCTGTGAAACATTTGTTCCAACTAAACGAAGCTTGTTTTAAGCCGTATAATGATTTTTGAAGCAAACATACCTTGTCTTTTTCTTCTTTATATCCTTCTGGTATGTCCATTATTATCTCCTCATTTAATTCTACATATAAAAAAGGCCGTTTTGTTATCAAATTTTTTTATTAAAAAAATTTGGATTTGGTGCTAAAGCAAATAGAATTCTCAAACAGTTCATATTCACAGCAGGGCTAAAAGTTTCTTGAAAATCAATACCATATTGCTGTTCACAGCCTCTTATTATAAGTCTAGCCTTATACTTTCAGTCATCCTTGATACGAAACACCCATTTGCTGGATAACACTTTTTATCTTCTTTTTTTCTTCTTCTATTGCTTTTTTCTAGTTTTCTTTTTCACCACCATTTAAAGCTTCTTTGTATGTTAACAATATATAATCTTCATACATACCTCTTAGATGGTTTAACTATTCTTTTATTTTCTTCTCGATTTTATCTAGAGCTTTTCCTAATAACTGATTTTCTTCGTATATTTCTTCCTCATTTTCTTCTGGCTTTATTTCTACTTCTTGGGATTCAAAATTCGTTTCACTTTCTTCTTTATTGTTATCTTTAAATACAACATCCCGAGATATTATTACTTGCTGATTTTCTTTGTCGAACAAACGATAACCATTTTGAGTATATTCAATAAATATATATTTTTTACTGCGAGCATCTAGTTTCTTAAGATATCCTAGCACTTTTGCGTAGGCATTACAACCGAAAAACTGTATTCTGGAAAGATCAGGTTGCCTTCCCATCCAGTTTTCTATTGGTGTCTTATTTATTAGATATGATTCCGATGGACTTCTGTTTAAAAGGTATGTTGCTACTCGGACAGCTTCTTCCCAGAATTCCTTTTCCAAACCAGAATCAAATACGAAGGCTCTTTTTTTTCTTCCATCAAAGTTTGATTTAGACGTTCCGCTTTACCGTTTAACTGCGGAGAGTACGCCTCTGTGTAATCTAATACTATACCCTTTTTAGAGCACCATGTTTTTACTTCATTATCTTCAAATTCTCCTCCATTATCGCATCTTATTTTCGACACTCTCATGTTATTGTACGCCTCAACTTCTACATATTTTTTCAGATATTCTTTAGCTTCACTTTTCTTTTCCAATAAGTATATAACACAATAATGAGTATAATCGTCTAATATTGTCAGGAAATATTTCTTTTTATCCCATGTTACAGGATCTATTGGATAGCATATCTGTGTATGTAAAATTTCTAATGGCCTTGTTGCTCTGTGTCTTTTTGTAGAAAAATGATGTCGGATTTGTCGAGATTTTAAACAAGCATACTTCATTTGTTTGATCACAGTCTTTTTTACAGATTTTCATACCAGTCGAAATTTCAATTTCTTTATATTTGTAATACTTAAATGTTCCAATTTTCTATGCCATTCTTCTATTTTCTTACTATTCTCCGTTAGCATACTTTCTTCTGTTGTTTTTTTAATTTTAATCATATACAACTCATTTTCCTGTTTTTCTCCTTGTAGAATTTCTTTACTATTCCTTGTAATCAAAACTTTACCTTTGTAAATGTTACATTTTCACAATTTTCAGTTATGACATTTACTGAGAGTAAGTTTTTACTCAATTCGGGAACATACAGAACATTTTTTAACATACATGCCTCACCCACAATCCCCCCTTTTCCATACGCTTCCATATTTTCATTCTTCTTGGCCACTTGTATATTTCTTTTTGTTTCTTCAATCAAATTAAACAATTCTTTGTTGTTTGTCATATGTGAAGTCGAGCCAGAGTCCACAATAAAACCTTCGTTTTTGCCACATACACTGTATGTTAAAAAAGCAATTTTACTTTCTTCTGTTCTTTGTGTTGGTTTCTTACGGAAAAATTAATTTTCTTCCTTGTGATTTGTTTTCTTACATATTTAGCAATGTATTTTTACCTTTGCATGACAGGTGTGACAAGATGACCAGGTTTCCCACAACTATAGCATTTTCTTTCTGAAAAATTCTGTTTTATTTAAACATTTTCTGTGGTTTCAGATCTTGAATGCTTATCTTCTACTTTAAATGCCAAGTTTTCTTCGGCTTCATTTTTCTTTAATCTCAACAATTCGCTTTGAGTAATACAATGATTTGAAATTCCCACACTGTCTGTCTCGCCATTCATCAGCTTGTCGATTAACAAAGTTTCATCCGTTGACTCCATTTTGCTTTTATTTTTTGATACCTTGGTTTTACGAATTTTAAGTTTTTCAGTCTACAAACTTGTCACGCAGATTTTAATTTTATTCTAGCAAAAACCTGGGGCACATAACCTATTGTTATTTTACTTTTAGCTTTATATTAATTACTAGTTTTAATAGAAAAAACAATACTTTAAAATTCAGGAACGAAACTGGTAAGTACATAACGTCACAACACTAATGTCTGTATATGTAATAGGAAACTACTGTCTCAGAACATAAACCGTGCTATAGACCAAAACGCGACATAAAGATCATTAATGTGCCATCTACACATCAGGTATACAAACATATTATAGCCATTTTAGAAAACTGCACTCGGTACAGGTAACTCTACATACACATAGATCATCTATTTCATCATCATCTATATCATCTATTTTAGCAAATTTATAAACCTAACTATTTCATTATCTTAACAGAGACTTCTGTAATCGCTCATTCTGGTTTAACAAAATAATTTGTAAATATCCTTTGCTAGAATGATGTTTAAAAACTGTCATCGCCTCTTAAACTAGTAGGTCATAGATAATTTTGATAATAAGACATTATGAAGGCAACTAAACAAAAATCAAACAGTCCAAAAATTTCAGATTTATCATTATTGGCAGTTTCTTACTTTTCTACAATTTGAATTTGTCTAAAAAAATGTAGATAATAACGAATTTTAAAACATACAAATTTCATAATAGATGTTTATTTTGTTTAAATTCTAAATTAGTTGGCCCCATTAATTCCAAGAATCGCATAATACTAACTAATCGTTTCTAGTATACAAACATTGTGAATAGATAAAATACTTGCAACAATAACCTACCATGAATAGCTGCTAATTCAGTGCCCCTAAGGCGGGTTTTGTGCTTGGTTTCTTAAACTTGTTTGACAAATTTCCAGTTACCGAACTGTTTTTTAAAACTTCGGCACCAAAAATTGCCAACGCAATGTTTTTTACGGGCTGACTGGAATTTTTTGACATCAAACAGGCAGAGTTGTAAACAGATTTACCAATGAAAATTCCTTGCTTACATGAACCTTAAAATATATAAAAAATAAAGGAATCCAGCTTAACTGTAGTTCTCCGAGGTCAAATGGAGCTGATTAAACCAAACATACTTTAGTCAAATTTTATAATGGGCATATTTTGGAAAAATAATGAGTAATCAAGCTGAAAATTTGTACACATATAATTTAGAGGAGTCCGAATATTATGAAGGTATATCTGCGTCGTTTTCAGTGGAATCGCGCTTAACTATTTCAGCGTATCCCAATCATGCAACATGATATTCGATCAAATTAGCGTTTATCAAATTGATATGATTGAACCAATTTGGTGACTCAAGCAAACGTACCTTAGTCAAAAAATGCTTTCTTATGAAATTATGCGTTTTTAAATAAAAACAAATATGTTTTGTTTTAGGTATATTTCAGAAACAGATTCACATAACTATTTAAATCAAAACTAAATTTTTTAATTATTCTTGTTACAGTTGCAATTTAAAGGTTCTCAAAATGTCCATCATTTTTTATTTCCTTCCTTTCTCTTTCGTGACAATTCGTCTCTAGTGTGGCTTGAGTGTTGATATACATCGGATTTCATATTGTTCCAGAAGAAAAAATCTAGTGGATTAAGGTCTGGGCTTCGTGGTGGCCATAAATGATCAGAAACTGATTATTCAAATAGTTTCGTACATATGGCTCGAAATGAACAGGTTAGCAATTGTGCATAAACTATAGATTCCTGCGCAGATTTAAAAGGATGTCTTCTAGCAAGGTTGGTAAAACGTTTTCCAAAAAAATTTAAGTACGACTCTCCATTTAAACGAGAAGGAATTTCATGAGGTCCTAATAAGTTACCAGCAATACTGCACCATACATTAATAGAAAATTCGTGCTGAAAATGTTTGGCTCGTGCTATATGGGGATTATCTTCACTTCATGTGTGAGAATTACGTGTATTAATGATGCAACAGTGAGTAAAAGTTGCCTCATCAGTGAAGAACACACGGCCAGAAAGACTTGAATCATTATTTTGTTTGTTACGTAACCACCTGCAAAAATGTAACCTAAGTGATAAACAACAACTCCTGTACTTTTGTATGGTTAACGGATAGAGTAACTGGGTTCGAAGAATACTATGAACGCTTGCCCGGGGTACACCAGTAGCTGCAGATAAACGCCGTTGACTAATCTCAGGATTGTCTGCTACTCACTCTAAAAATCCTCTTCCTCTTCAACGGTTCGAGCAGTTGATCGTCCTGCATGGCACCTTACTCGAAAACCCCCATATTCTTTTTGCCATTAAAACAGCATTTGAAACAGTTTTCGGTTAGGTTGGCGACGATTTTGATGCAGTTCACTGCCCTTACCCAAATAGGATACCAAGTAAACAGCAATAAAAATAATATAACCAATGTCAGAGTAAAACAGGTATTTGAAAATAATGTATTATCTTTAAATGTAGAGTCTTATTGCGCATATGGATGAAATAAGAGTTAGTTATAGAATTAAAACCCATTGTGCTCTGTTTAAGTGAAACTAGAATAACGGAGGATGTTTTAGATTGCGAAATATTGAGAATTACAATATTTACCGATGCAATTCAATGAGTCGACATATTAAATGTGTAATCATTTATATAGTTAACAGTGTAAACAATAGCCCAATTGAAAATATTATTATTGAAACTAACTATTGGTACTTAAAAATGAAAATAAAAATTTTTCGAGAAACATTGTTAATTGGCTACATATATCATTATCCGAATGCCAGTCATTTACAGTCTTGTGATTTCTTTGAAAATTTAATAGAAAAATTGGATTTCAGTCAATTATATGTTTTTATAGAGGATTTTAATATTAGATGAGATATCATATAGTAAGAGACTAAATAATATATCAGGAAATTTTGGTTTAAAACAATTTATTTCACATCCAACAAGAATAACTGACAAAAGTTCATCTATAATTGATTTATTGTTTACAAATTGCTATGAAATTCAGGTAAATATGCAAATTGCACCCAAATCACCGATCACGAAATTATAGATATAAACTTAAATTGCAATAATCCGGTTTCTGACCTGGACATAAAATTTAGATGATTAGACTATATAAAATTTCATTAAACTTAATCGATGCTAACTGGCTGTATGGCTGTGCTAATACTAATAAAGTATTTGAATCATTCATAAATAACATAAAAACTGCACTGGATAACGAGTGTCCGATTATCAACAAACGAGCAATGGTTTAAATAACAAAAAAAAATGGTGACAACTGGCGAACCTATATTAATAATCGTAATGAGGTTGTAAAAGTATTAAGAAAGGTAAAACAAAATTATTATGAAAATAAAATAGATATTTTAAAACATAATCCAAAATTAATACGGCGGACGCTGAAAAATATAATAAAACCGAAAGACAAAGAGAGGATATATTATGTATATCCTCTCTTATAATAGGAGTTGAAAAAAATTAGCATTTAGAAAAAGAACTTAATATGTGTTTTATTTGTAGTGTTGATCTAATTGTGGATAGGTTAAAAGATAATGGCTATTTGAGAACACCATTGCAGCCAGATATAATTTTAAAGAATTTAATATTATAAATCTTACTAAAATACCTAAAATTGTCTTTAAACAGCAAAATAAATTTCTGATGATGAAATTGACTTTAAATTAATCAAAAATACATTTGATATCATTGGTTATCCATTATTACATGTTATTAATATATCGCTAAATAGCGGAACATTTCCAGAAATTTTGAAAACATCATTAATAACTCCTGTAGCAAAAGTTCCAGGTACAAAATGAGCGGAAGAGCATAGACCCATAAATACATTGCCTTCACTGGGAAAAGTAGTAGAAGTAGTAGTTCATGACCAACTCACTGAATTTATAAGCAATAACAAATTATTAAATGAAAACCAATCAGGATTTAGAGAAAATCATTCGTGTGAAACGGCTTTACAAAAAATAATCTTGTGAAAACCGTCTTCCTCGATTTAAAAAGATGTAACGTACAACTTACCTCTACGGCTATTCGAAATTGAGTTACATATTAAACCAGCTGCCGTGATGTCAGCGGGTATGTTCCGACTAGACAACAGAGGAGACGGGCGGAGTTCCTTTTATACATTGACAAATTTAAATATATATGCCCTACTGGGCAAATAAATCTGGGCGCCAGGTAAATTGATAATTGAAATCAAATGCACAATACCCGAAATATTTGAGTATGTAACTTCCAAACTTACCAAATGATAATTACAATGAAACGACAGCCAATCTAAGTATATCAAGTTTATTCTAATAATCCAGACATAAGACATGAGCAATAGTAAAACAGGAATATATATACAACAGAGTTATCGTACCTGTATTGTATGCAGCGAACTTAAAAATACTATATACAATATGTACAAAAAAAATTAATATATCCACCAGAATGGATTCCAACTCATAAACGTATAGAGAAAAAGAAAGGCGTAAACTACAAATCAGTTGATCGTGAACAACGTGGCGCGGCTTAAGCTTAAGCGCAACCCCCTTGTCTATAAGAAAATACTTTGACCGTGGGAAAAAAAAATTTATGCCTAATGCCGCTTACTTATTGGTCCACCCTATAGATGCAAGCAATATAATTAAATATGTACAAAAATAATGATATACCTATATAATACAGTGATATATATTAGGAAATCTAATAAGCAAAAAAAAATTAATTGACATCTTGATATCTCAGATATCCCCAAAAAAAAGTCTAGGAATTTATTATAATTCTAGTATTCGTTAGAATTAAATTCTAATTTTCACTACTTTAGAAGCGACTTCTCTTTTAATTATTGTGTACATAGGTGGTGGTTTTCTTAGTAGTAGTTTATTTTTAAGGAAATTATGTTGTAATTTAATCTCAGAATATTCTTGTAAACCCAATAATTCAAAGGCAGAAGTTAAATAAGAAAATAAAAAACTATTCTATTCAAACTTGAGATTCCTGGTTCCCTCTAATGGTGATTCAAATCCTGCTGGTTTGAAAATGTCCCTGGTAACAAAACTGACCATCTCAATTTTACGTGCCAGATCTAAACTTCCACTAAGCATGGTTAAAATTATTCCCAAATAAAGACTCCAAAAGAAAATATAACTCTCCGAAAGAACCCTATAATGTAATATAAAAAAATCTAAATTAGTATCTCGCTACAACACAAATAGAGAACAACATAGGCTCCATAACGCTCTTACATCATTTTACAAGGGAAACCCATTGCAACACCGGAATGAAGGTATTACAGCCGAAAGACGAAGTAGACATAAAAAAAATTGTTAGCTACAGAAGTTATTGTCTGTTCTCAATTATAAGATTTGTCATGCTATCTACTATCATCTACAATTTCCATAGGGTAAGGGTGATTGCGACGCCGTAATGAGGTTTCTACAATGAAAAATTTAGGAAAACCGTTGCTAGCGACGCAGGATCGCTTATTATTTATTTTCCAGTAGAACGGGCACTGTCCGTAAAAAAAGAAATAAGCTCCATAACGCTTTTACATCATTTTATAACCCCAATAAGGGAAACCTATTGCAACAATGGAATAAAGTCACTACAACTAAAATATGAAAAAAAACCGCTCAGCAACGGTTTTTACTACCGGCGCAGCCACCATTAAAATATAAAATAATATTTATACATGAAGCGTTTGTCTAATAGCAGCTTGGTGGTTTTCAGCGAGAGATTATATAATCATATTTATGATTCTCCACAGTTTTTATCTAATGTTATAGTTGATAATCGTTATTGCGTAGTCGGAATTAATTTATCTAAAAAAGTTGATTTATTTTCTAGTAAAAGAGGCATTGTCCGTAAAAACCGAGATAGGCCTCATGACGCCCTTACATCATTTTACAACCCCCATAAGGGAAACTCATTGCAACAGGGGAATGAAGGCAGTACAGCCGATAGACAAAATAGACAGAAAAATTTTCTTCTTCTAAAACTACAGGAGTTATTGTCTGTTCCCAATTATGAGATATATCATGCTATCCACTATCATCTACAACCACCATAGGGTGAGGGTCATTGCGATGCCGCAATGAGGTTTGTTCGTTGAAAAATTCACGAAAATCGTTTTCCGGTAGAACGAAATAGGCTTTATGATGCCCTTACATCATTTTACAACCCCCATGAAGGAAACCCAATGAGACAGCGGAATAAAGCCACTGCAGCTGAAGAACGAAATAAATAGAAAAAATGTGTAAAGCTACAGAAGTTGTTGTCTGTTCCCAACTGCGTTGTATCAGTTTGAAATATTATCAGAATGAACTTTTTAGAAGTAATATATTAGTTATAGAAATAAGGTAAATTTTTCCACTTTCAAACAAATCGAAATTCCGAATATATTAATAAATACTTTTTTTTTAGCTCTAGCCTATTAAACTTTGTATTCGTATAAAACAAAATTCGTTGCAGTCACAGACATAAAATACCAGACGTGCTAATTTCTTTTGCAAAATATATTTCGTATATATTTATACAAACTTTGCACATTTTTCCACTTCACATTCTACTGTTTTAATTTTGAAAAAATAGAAGAACATTTTTTTTCTTTATATCGACATATTCAAAGCAGCGTCCTGGCGGAGTTTATAGCTATTCCACCATTGATCGAGTGGTGGAATAGGTAACGCTAAACTCCACCAAGATGGTAATCTGACGTCCTAAATGGAGTTTAGCATTAAGCTATTCCACCGCACAATCAGGACACATACAATTACACGATTTGAGGTAGCTGGGAGTCATACTGAGGGGTAGCACAGAAAACCCGTTTAATTAAATGTTACCAACTCGCCAACACATAAAAAACGCAACTAACTTCCATACCATATCCCAAGATTCAAACCCTGGACTCCTTGATCTGAAGCCTAATACGTAAGTATTGCCATTTACATGTATTTATTGCATGACCATCAGTTCCGTTCCTGGGAATGGGTATAATATTATCCCGAAAATTTCGGGATTAAAATAATGCTCTAGGTAGAGTGCTGGTTATCTAAATAACGTTTTGGCAGAGTCACATTTGCTACCTTCAGATTTTTTGCTGATACTTTTGACAGAGTCACATTTGCTACCTTCAGATTTTTTTGCTGATACTGCTTCTCATTGCTCCAATTAAAGTTAAATTCGGCTAGAGTAACATAATTATATACCTTAATATGGTAAATGTAATTCTGCAGAAAAGTTGTTTAGACAACCACGATTCCTTCAGGGGTTTATCAACCATGCAGGAGAACACTCTAGTAATAATAACAATCTTTATTTATCACAAGTAGCTATTACAGAGGTGTAACATACATGTGTAGGACAGTACATTTACCTACATTTAACAAAACTAATAATTTATACAACACCTATAATAAGCCTAATGAGTAAAATAGAACTAAGTTATTTATACATGAATTTATATAAATATGTTTTAAACAGAAAGACATTCTTAGCTTGCTTTATAAATTCTGGTAGTTTGTTAAATTCGGCCGTTCCCTTGTCGTACGTATATGAAGGACTTTGTTTTCATTAAGTTTGAGTAATTAATATTTATATGATTTCTTTGCCTTGTGTTGTAATTATGAATATCTCTACGGTGTTGTATATTTGTTGACAAATATGTTGGTAGTAAGTTATTGTGAAGTTTGTATAAGAATATTAGTGTCTTGTATTTTATATTATCTTTTACTGAAAACCATTTAAGTATACATTGCATTGTATTTATATTAGCATATCTATTACATTTTAAAATAAAACGCATACATCTATTTTGAAGTAGCTGCAGTTTAGATATATTGGTGTCATTACACATATATAATATACTTGAGCAGTACTCGAAGTGTGGTTTCATTATTGTGTTATAAATAGTTTTCCTTGTATTTGAAGTTAAATGTTTACTAACACGATAGGCGAATCCCAGTTTTTTTTATATCTTTTTACATATGTGGTTTATATGGTCGTTAAATGTTAGTTTGTTATCTATGATTAGCCCTAAATATCTCATAGTTATGACCTTTTCAAGATTCTCTCCGTTGTATTTTACACACATATTATCAATGTTTTGATTTAAATATTTGTTGGAACATATTATCATATATTTGGATTTTTTGGCGTTTACCATTAATCCGTTCGTTGTAAACCATTCATTAATTAATTCCAGTGTCATGTTAATTTTTTGGATAACTTGCTTCACATTAGTTCCAGATAAATATATTATAGTATTGTCTGCAAAGAGATGTATTTTGCGCTCCTCTGAGTTAATTATAAGTAAATCATTAATAAATATCGTGAAAAGCATAGGCCCTAGTACACTACCTTGTGGAACTCCATTATTATTAAAAAGTTCTTCAGATTTAATTTTATTTATTTTGGTTTGCTGGCCCCTTCCATATAGATACGACTTAAACCATTCGTACGCCGTGTCAATAATCCCAAAATATTGGCATAGTTTTTTTAATAAAAGCCCTCTGTTGACAACTTCGAATGCTCTTTTTAAATCGAGGAAGACGGTTATCACAACTTCACCTTTATCTATGGAATATTTGAAATCATTGATTATTTTTGGTAAAGCCGTTTCATACGAATGATTTTCTCTAAATCCTGATTGGTTTTCATGTAATAATTTGTTATTCCCTATAAATTCAGTGAGTTGGTCATGAACTACTACTTCTAAAATTTTTTCCAGTGCAGGTAATGTATTTATGGGTATATGCTCTTCCGCTAATTTTGTACCTGAAACTTTTGCTACAGGAGTTATTAATGATGTTTTCAATATGTTTGGAAATGTTCCACTATTTAGCGATGTATTAATAATATATAATAATGGATAGCCAATGACATCAAACGTATTTTTTATTAATTTAAAGTCAATTTCATCATAAAAAAAATTATTTTGCTGTTTAAAAACAATTTTACGTATTTTAGTGAGGTTTATATTAAATTCTTTAAAATATATATCTGGCTGCAATGGTTCTCAAATAAAGCATATCTATTAAGGTAATACCTATTATTTTTTAGCCTATCTACAATTAAATCAACACTAGTAATAAAATATATATTAAGTTCTTTTTCTAAATGCTCATTTTTTTCAATTCCTCCTATTATAAGAGAGGATATATTATGATTGTCTTTTGGTGTTATTATATTTTTTAGCGTCCGCCACATTAATTTTGGATTATGCTTTAAATTATCTATTTTATTTTCATAATAATTTTGTTTCTCCTTCCTTAACACTTTTACAACCTCATTACAATTATTAGTATAGGTTCGCCAGTTGTCACCATTTTTGTTTGTTTTAAACTGTTTATATGCTAGATCTCTTTTTTTTATTGTTTCTTTAATAGTATCATTAAACCATTCATTATATTTCATTGCTCGTTTGTTGATAATCGGACACTCGTTATCCAGTTGTTTTTATGTTTTTCATGAATGATTCAAATACTTTATTAGTATTAGTACAGCCATATAACCAGTTAGCATCAATTAAGTTTAATGAAATTTTATTATAGTCCAATCTTCTAAATTTTATGTCCAGGTCAGAAACCTGATTATTGCAATTTAAGTTTCCTATAATTTGGTGATCGGTGATTTTGGGTGCAATTTGCATATTTACCTGGATTTCCTAACAATTTGTAAATAATAAATCAATTATAGACGAACTTTTGTCAGTTATTCTTGTAGGTTGTGAAATAAATTGTTTTAAGCCAAAATGTCTTGATATATTATGTAGTCTCTTACTATATGTGTCATCAATGATATCCCATCTAATATTAAAATCTCCTATAAAAATATATAATTGACTAAAATCCAATTTTTCTATTAAATTTTCAAAGAAATCACAAAACTGTAAATGACTGGCATTCGGAGAATGATATATGCAGCCAATGAACAATGTTTCCTGAAAATTTTTTATTTTTATTTGTAAGTACCGATAGTAGATAATATTTTCAATCGGGCTACTGTTTATAGTGTTAACTATATAGATGATTACACCTCCAGTATGTCGACTCAAGGAATTGCATCGGTAAATATTGTAATTCTCAATATATATTTCACTATCTAAAATGTCCTTCGTTATTCTAGTTTCACTTAAACAGAGTACAATGGGTTTTAATTCTATAACTAACTGTCGTATTTCATCCATATGCGCAATAAGACTTTCTGCATTTAAATATAATATATTATTTTCAAATACCTGTTTTAGTTTGACATTGGTTATATTAGTTTTATTGTGGTTTACTTGGGATCCTCTTTGGGTAAGGGCTTCTGTAGTAAAAAACGATTTTGGTATCGGTCAATTCCAACATACTCTGGCCAGATGTTGGGGTTCTTGAACGCTTCAACATGGTTTGCAGGTACTGATACCTTAAAAGATGTATATAGTTCGGGATTTATAGCTTACATCGTTTCACACTTAACATCCGGTATATTTTTAGATTTAAGATACGCGGTAATATCAGTAGTAGAGAAGTTTGGTGGACATCTAAACACATGATAATCTATATATCTCATAACTCCCTTGAACTTATTGCTGTCATTTCCGTTGCCATATATTATATTATTTCGCTTTTTATATTTATGTTTTGGGAATTCCCAGTTACCTTCATTTTCGGGTTTCCGTTCATTTGTTTCTGTAATATTGTCATTAGTATTTTCATCACTGTCATCGTTGTGTTTGAACTGGATTTAATGTTTGATTGGCTTCTTAGCATTTTTTTCTCTACTTTTGTTTCTTCTACCTTCTTATTCTGATTTCGTTGCTGGGTAACATTTGTTTTATCCTCTGTCACTGCATCCTTAAAAGTTTTTTTAGTTTTGTTTACTGTGCCATTTTTCTGGGTTTCTTCTAGATATGATGTTTCCTTATTTTTATATTCATTTGAAGTTATCAAACGAATTAAATCAATATTGCTTCCTTTAATTGGCTTACTTCATTTTCCAATTTACTTATTTTTTCTTGTAATTTCACTTTTAACACAATTTTCAAGAATTTCTTTGAATTCGCCACTTTTAATAAATGCGATTATCGTATTTTCTTGTTTCGACCTTAAGCCCGACATTTTAAAACCACTGCAGCTACAGGCAGGAACTCACCTCGGGTACGTATTTACCTTACGGCGGTCTGTCAATAAAAAACATCGTTCGTCAGTCGTTTACGAAATAATTCCTTTTAAATATTCTCCTCTATTTTATTAAAATGGGAAAGTTATACGACGGCTACAAAGTTTTTACCGTTCTAAATACTAACAACAGTTCAATGTACATCCTTGAAAATCTGGTAAAATATATGTCGTATAAATGGTAAAGGTAACAAGGTAAAAATACACACTTTTTTACATGTTATTTTAGTTTTTATTCAATTATGGATGGCCTAGTCCAGAATCTGGACCACCATTTGTTACACTGAACATTAGTTCCTCCCGGCGGCGGTCTCCCTGCCACCGCCCTCACCCTCTTTCCTGCCACCTCTCTGCCCAGCCTCGCCCTCTTTGCCCTATCCCTCCCCCCCCCGCTGTGCCCCCCTGGATTCAGGCCTTCCACCCCCATCCCTTCGGTATCTCCTGCGGCTACTGCCGGTGCCACGGTGGGGTTCTGTAAAATAAATTTCATTAGTAATTAAACCCACTGCCAATTATGAAGAAGCAGCCCTAAGCGTTTCACATAGATACTCTTGCCAGTGCTTTCTGCAGCGGTAAGTCACTCCATACATGATTGGAGTAATAAGCGTCGACACCAGTGATATGCAAACTGGGCGCAACGTTACCGACCACGATGTTACAATTGATGATTCCATATGTTTAGTAAGGGATGGCTAGATGTCGTCTTTCCGCGGCTTCATCACAATTGACGATTGCTCTACATATAAATCATATGAATATTCCTGATTCCTGGTTTTTATGCTAACTACAAAAACAGTTTTTTGTTAATTAGTTACAAATGAATTATAAAATGTTACATCATTTTAACAAAAATCTTCACGCAGATAGTTATATGGTTTCAAGTGGAATTAAAAACCAGTATACGTTCACAATAAACAAAACAAAAAAATTGTCGGATTACTGCTGGTCAGCCGAAGACTTTTCAATAATTCAACTTGTAAGGTTTCAGCAATGGTCTAAACAGTTTATAACATAATATTTCCTATTATAATGATTCCAAATAATTCATACTTAGTTATTTCTTACCTTTGTTTAGTTTAAAATTATTAAATATATTTTATCGATCAAAAGAACTTACCTGAAGTTCGATCGTAATTTATGAAGGTCCAGTCCGAAAATATTACATAATTGAGTAGTAATGCTTTCCGCTACTTCATAGCACAAGGTTCAAAGAAAATACAAAATCCGGTCCTGTCCGCTCAGCTGTCTTCCGTATACCGCTCCTTGCCGGCTAATCTCATTAATTTAAAGTATGGTAATGTTTTATTGGCAACATCTGGGTATTTATGGGTGGGTGGGTTGTAATATTTTCGGACTGGACCTTCATATAATTACGATCGAACTTCAGGTAAGTTCTTTTGATCGATAAATTATATTTCAGGTCCAGTCCTCAATATTACATAATTGAGTAGATGTTTAAAGAACAGTTGCCATGAAACATCTTAGTAGAAAGAAAAAGAAAAAGGGAAATGACATATTCAAGTTATTGGTAGAATAATATTTATTTTCTACCAAATATTGATGATGTACAAATATATTATTAAACGGTAAACATAACACGTGCAACGGTAAAACTATAACCTAACTGATATTGCTTCTAAATGTTATTTAGATTATTTTTGTATACAAACCAACTTAACAATCTAAATTTAAAACCCTTTCAAGAAACGAATCTGAGTTCGTCAAGGGCCTGTTGTAGAATTTGGCGAAAGTGCCAGAATTCTCGCTCCATCCTGCCGAATTTCTGATTGTATCCAAAGAGACGCCCTTCCGTAAGGCTGAAGATGTCGACGCGTGTCGCGTCGAGTGGGGTTTAAAAATTGTGGTATCCACCCCTGCTTCTTCCAGTGTATTTTTAATCCAGCGACTGAGAGTTTGCTTCGATGCTCTGCCGTGTGGTTTATTAGATGTAAGAAATAGGAAGTCACAATCAGTGTGACGTAAGGGTTTGGTGGTATCCAAATACTTTTTTAAGCAAGATGCTACGCATAATTTAGGATTTTTTGTAAAATAAGGTAATATTAAATTAGGTTGATAAGAATGCGGTCTTGACGTTTTTATTATGTCGGGGATAAGGATGGTTACCTCCGATTCGGAAAAACTTATATTCGAGCATTTAATGAGTGAAAAAGTTTGTAATCTCTGGCTTGTGGCTAGAGCTAGAAGTGTAACAAGTTTGCATGAAAGAAATTTTAAGTTGGAATGGGGAGACTTTTCCAGGAATTGCAGTACTTTTTGGGGATCCCAGGTACTCTTATATTTTGGTTTGGGTGGACGCAGCTTAAATACGCCTTTAATAAAACGTTTAATTTGTGGGTCTTCTCCCAAATTTTTTGAGGTAATCAGCGAAAGAGCTGCGCGATGCGAGTTAAAAGATCCAAAATTATTTTTGGTGGAATCCAGTATGTTTTGAAAAAATAATATGACATCTGAGGTTTCACAATCGAAAGGAGATATGTTTCTGTCTTGGCAAAATTCCCACCACTGGTTAAACGTCGTACTGTATTGTTTAACAGTGTTTTCACTTAAAGATCTTACCATTGTCTCTAGGGCCGCTTCCGGAACTCCTTTTTTTTGAAAAGCTTCCCTGATAGTCTGGCTGCCGCCAGGGTAAGGTCTTCGGACATGGGGTGTTGCTTTTGGCTAAAAGGACACAACAGAAGATCGTCAGTTGGACCGAGGACCAAATAATTGTCCACTGACAATTGGGCAAACAATGGAAACCAAGACTGTGACTTCCAAAACGGGACCACAAGAATGCCCTCCGCTTCATCAGCAATTATTTTACGCAACACCCTAAGAACTAGAGAGAAAGGCGGGAATGCATAAAAATTTAAATTTTTCCAATTTAAAGTAAATGCGTCTATGGATTCCGAGCCTGGGTCTTTTAACCAGGATATGTATCGCTTACATTTATAATTAGTTACAGATGCAAACAAGCCAATGTCTGGTTTTCCCAAACATTGTGTAATGTGATTAAACATATTTTGATTTAGGGACCATTCCGTCTCGGCTTGTAAGGTCCGAGAAGCCCGGTCTGCTTGCCAGTTTTCCTTTGACGGTATGTACGAAGCAAAAATCCATAAATTTTTGCTTTGACACCAAAGCCAAATATCTCTAGTTAATGCATTTAACTTTTCATGCTGAATACTGCCCATTTTGTTTATACAGGCTAAAGCCGTGGTGTTATCCGTTCTAATTAAGATATTGCGGGAGCTTAATTTCTTTGCGAAACATTTCAGGCCAAAAAATATAGCTTGAAGCTCTAAAAAATTAATGTGGTGTGTTTGGTCGTGTACTGACCACCAACCAGAAGTGCTTACGTCTCGACAAACCGCGCCCCAGCCGGACAAACTAGCATCGGTGTTAATCTCTAAATCATAATGATCTCTATTAAGATCGTTTACAGATGTAAGTATATTCTGTAATCACCACTGTAGATCAATTTTTAGTGCATTGGAGATTGGCATTAAAGAATTGTAATCTCCCCCATTTGAAACTAGCGCTAAAAATTTAGCACGCTCAAAATTCTTTGTATGTACCCATCCATATTTTATTGCCGGGCAGGCCGATGTAAGTAGCCCTAAAAACTGAGCAAAATGTAAGATCTTACATTTTTTGCAGGCTATAAAAATTTTTATGCTTTTCAAAATTTTTTGCCGCTTTTCAACTGGTAATTCTATTGTCATTTGCTCCGAATCAAAAATGAATCCTAAAAATCTGCACCTCATACATGGGACTATGACACTTTTTTGATAGTTGATTATGAAACCCACCGAGCTTAATAAATGTATGGTGAACTGCACATTTCGAGAACATTCCTCCTCCGATGACCCTAGTATAAGAAAATCATCTAAATAATTTACGCAGAGTACACCCCTGGCACGCAATGTTTCAACAACAGGTCTCATGAGTTTTGTAAATGCATGAGGAGCGGATGCCAGGCCAAACGGTAGACAAGTAAATTCATAAAGCGTGTCGATAAAATAAAACCTTAAATATTTTCTATGATGCTTATGAATTGGTAACAAATAATAAGCGTCTTTAAGATCTACGGTGGCCGCATAGTTGCCACATCGAATTAATTTACTCACGGTCCTGGCATCTTCCATTTTAAAATGCGGGGCAATGATATATTTATTTAAACGTTTTAAGTTCAGGATAAAACGTTTTGTACCATTTGGCTTATCAGCGAGGAATATACTCGAAATAAATTGATTTGGGCGGGGCTCGCACTTTTTAATTGCACCTATCTTTAGTAATTTATTTACTCCTACTTGAATAAGTTGACTCTCATTAGAGTTTTGAGGCTTTTGAGATTGAGGTAAATTCGGTGCTTTAATAAGGATGTTATTAAAGGGTAGTCGATATCCTTTTAACCAACCTAATACAATCGGGTTGGAAGTCACAGTCGACCATTGGTTGATAAAAAATTGTAAGCGGCCTGCATAAACACTTACCGTTTTTAATATTTCCTCCTTCTGTCCCGGTGCTTGTCCCACTGATGACTGTCTTTCGGAAGGAGGCGATACTTGGGAGTCTGACCCCTCTCTGGCCCTGTCCCCCCCAAACGACGGGCCGGGGTTTGGTAGTTTAACCCTCTACCAGATACACTCTGGCTCATCGAGGGTCGCACTTGACCACCCCCTCCCCTGCTTTGTTTTCTAATACTGGAAATGTGTTTTGGAGCATTAGGCAATTTTAACTCTTTGCTAACGTTCTCCAAAGTTTTTACTGAATTTATTTTTTCGCTTAGATTCGCTCCAAATAAAAACTCCGAAGGCTCACAATCTTCGGAAAGATCTTTAATGTTTTTTAAGCAGGGTATTACCAAGTTTTTTCTGGTTACCGATATTCGGTGAAACAAATTCGTTAAGATTTTTCCAGAATCCAATAAGCTAGTTAAGACATCTTCCTTAATGTCTTGTGGTAATTTTTCTACGTTATTTAAAATTGTAGAAATGCCTTTTCCTAAAGCAGAAAGTCCTTTGCCTAACTGGTTTTGGGTTGCCATGTAAGATGAATCTGTGGTAACATTTTGTTTAGACAATGCTGCCTTAACCTCAGGGTTAAGTTTAGGTGGGTTTAAATTTGACAAATTTTTTGGAATGTCATATTTATCAAGCAAGGTTTGGCAATCATTCTTTTTAACGCCGTTCATTAGAAGAGCGCGCCATCTAGGAACTAGCTGTTCATGTAACACAAACGTATTACATTCGTCTTTTTCCGGATCATCGTCTAAGATTTTCAGTACCTCATCTGGCAATGCTGGTAAAGTGACATCGTTATGAATTACAAGTTCATCTCTATCCGGACTATCGTTTTCGCCAACCGAAAGAACGCTGCACGCGTCCTCGGTGTTATTAGGTGAATTGCGGCCGTCGCTGACTACATGTGGCAACGCCGCAATACTCTGTTCTTCTGACCCTGGACTGTGTCGGTGTTGATGGTGATAACGGCTGTCGGGACGATCTCTCGAGGTTGCACGCCTCGGAGAATTCGACTGACGCATGCATAGGTTATGTCTACCTGATTGCGATGACACCCTACTTCTGGATCGAGAACGTGAAAATGATCTGTGTCTTTTTAACTCAGACTCCAATCTTTCTAATCTTTTGACCAAATCATGGGAATTTACAAAATTCTTACGTTTGGAATTACTTTCGGAATCGCTTGAAGAAGGGCTCCTCTTGCGTTTATTTTTCTTAGATTTACTCATTACTGAAGGGCTAAAATGCAAAACACCAGATAATAAATAATACTTACTGTGTCTCCGTTGTAAAACAGCCGCGATTAATCTTTAATAAACCTATGTCTGTGAGTCACTGCAGTGCAAACAGAGAAACCTTACGCTCGAAGCACAAAAGCACGAATGAGATTAGCCGGCAAGGAGCGGTATACGGAAGACAGCTGAGCGGACAGGACCGGATTTTGTATTTTCTTTGAACCTTGTGCTATGAAGTAGCGGAAAGCATTACTACTCAATTATGTAATATTGAGGACTGAACCTGAAATATAATATTAATTATATGTAGGCAACCCAAATACAATAGAGGTGTAGGAGGTAGAAACTGTTTTAGAAGGCAGTATTCTTCAGGAAAAGAGTATCCCTGCCCATAAAAGCTACGAATTTATACTGCCCTGGGGAGCAGTAACATATAAGGTCCCATCCAACAGTATGCCCTGAGGCCTCTCTTGACAAACCACTATCAATTGTCAAAATGAGAATCAACGGAGAATACAACTAGTAAAGTACGCAGCTGGCCACTTTCCAGTTAAGCAAAATTTGGCATTACAGAAACATCATGAAATACAACTTTGTTAACGTCTTATTTTCTTCATCTTCCTTTATGACTCTTGAGACACGTACCATTATAGAGGCAGACTGGCAACACATTTACGATGTCCCGATGATGGTCTGGAGATATTTATTACGAATTAATTGGACAGCCATAATCTTACCAAAAGTCAAATTTTTCACAAAATAACCCTTCTAAAACAATTTTCTAACCAACACATTCTCCTTTGTCATGCAATTTTTTTGGTTACACAAAGTAAGGGGGTACAAAATATTTCAGATAAATTTTAGCAACTTACTATACGCTAAATTTGAAAAGTTGAAAAATGTATAAATTTTTATTACTTATGAATTATCTAGGAAAGTCACCTTATTCTTTTCTTAATATAATAATAATAATAAATAAACACCACAGAAATTAGACAACCTCCAATTCCAGAAGCCAGAGGCTTGTGCGGAAGGGATAGGGGAAGGTATGAAGCCATGTGAAATAAATAAATACAATTTTACATTCTGTTTATAATCACATTAAAATTGCTACAGATCCGAAATTTAAAGTTGGCGATCTTCTTCGCATTAATAAATATAAACATGCGTTTGAAAAAGGATACATGCCCAATTGGACGACGGAATTATTTAAAATCGTTAAAGTACACATTACAAACCCCACCACCTATCTTTTACATGACTTGCGTGAAAATCCCATCAGTGGCGGATTTTATGCTGAAGAACTTCAAAAAGCTAAGTACTCGGACGTTTATTTAGTGGAAAAAGTATTACGCAAGCGCGGAGTCAAATAGTTAGGTTTAGATAAATCTCACAATAGTTGAATAGACTAGATAGACTAGAATAGATTTGCGCGTATTCAAATGGGAAAATATTTCAAACCACTCGATATAGGTAATTTAACATTGAGGCATATGGAAATCTCAGGGTCGTAGTGGATAACAATAAGAAGAATATGTAAATAGCAACCAATTTTTTGTAAAATATGTACTTTATAGCAACTTTTCGTATAGAATATGCACTAAATAAGTACCCAATTTTATTTAAATTAATATAAATAAAAATGCTTACCATCACCAGTAAACGTTTATTTATTGTAGAAACATTTTTATCTTATAAAAAATGAAAATTCTAATCTAATCTAGTTTTTTTCGAAAAATAAGTAAGTAAGTCAGACTTTCTTTAATTTACATTTTTTTGTAGGGATTGAGCATGAACTTCAAGTTTCAACTCTTCCTCCATCATGGTCTGTGCTGCTTGTATTAGTCCTTGGGCTACATTCGCTTCTACCATATTATTATTTTTTAAAGCTTTTGTTAGCTTTACATTTGCTTCTTCTAATAATTCTTTTGCAGCTTTCTTCTTGGTAGTTTCTTTATCTTGGACTGCTTTTAGGTCTTTTTCTAATTTTTTCAATTTTTGTCTCTCATTTTCTTTAGCTTTTAACTCCTTTTCCTTATTCTCTTTCTCGATTTGTTTTGCCAATGCAGATTTTTGTTGTTCTTTATTCTTTTTTTTAATCTCTTCCAAGTAACGGTGCTATGAAGGATGTGCATTTTTTGCTAAATCGTACAATTCATGTGTAATGACGACACTCTCAATATTATTGCCATGAACACATTTTATTGCATCTGATGTAATTAAAATAGAATTTAAAGTTTTTTCGAGAGAAGAGAGAATTTCTCTCATTAGTTAAAATTCTTGCCGACAGAGAAAATCCCCTCTCAACATCAGCATTTCCGTGAGAAAGCGAAAGTATTTAAAGTATTAACTTTAATAATAAAAATATTTCTCCAAAAATGGTCAATTCTTCCTTTATAATTTTCTGGAAGTTTTTCTAGTTGTAGGAGTTTCCACTCATCTTCCAATTCGTTAAAACAATGAAAATTGGGTATGTTTCGTGATATTTGAACAATGCAACTAGAGTTACTAGTTTTAATTCGTTGTGGAATTATACACCTAACTTTTTTTATAAAACAATTTTTAAATATAGGAATTTTTTTAATAATATGTCTGCATGCAGCTATGTAATGTTTTCTTATTTTATTCGCAAATAAAACGATTTCCTGCTCTTGAACATTGAATGACTTTTAATTCATTAAATATTGAAATTTCAGATTTACAAAATTTAATCATTATATTTAAAACCAGTTGTTTGACTTCGTCATAAATGAGATGTATCAATGGTATATTGTTTTGAAACATAGTTGTAAATTTTTTAAACATCTTGGCACTAAGTGCTACAAATATAATTTCTGCTTTAGTGGTTTTCTTTTGTAAAATTTGTTTAATTATTTTATATTTATTTGTCTTCTCTATATCTTTACATTCTTTAGGTATAAATTTTAAAAAATATTCCATAACTGCAGGCCATTGTTGAAGAAGTCTATTAGCTGCAGGTTCTAAAGTAAGCCATCGAGATGACACATGATTTACAAAACAATTTTTGATGACTTTCTTCTTTCCTTGACAAGCTTCATAATCAGACAATCGAGACCTTTTAAAAAAGCATTATTTATTACATGTAAATTACATGAACCTATGTCAATCAGGCCTAAATTCCTTTGGCGGACTAATTCACTACTGAGAAGCCGTAGTACTTTCTTGTTGACATTTGGCCCATCACTACCAAGCATTAATAAATTATTACTGTTTAATTTACAATCATTTATTGCCGCATTTATCATGTTTAAAATATCTTCGGATTTGGTATGTTGCAAAAAAAAGGTTTTTAAGTGCCTCGTACTAATTTCGTCTTTGGCTATAGACCAATAGAGAATTTTAATTTGTAGTTCTTTTTGATTTGCCTTATTAGTTGTTTGATCGTACGTTAATGTGAAGGTCCCTACAAAAAAAAACCCTCATGTCTTATAGATCTGGATACCCACGTATTTTTTTTGGAAACAAAATAAATAATTTTGTTGGTATTTTTTTTAATTCTTCAATAACATTATTTAGGTATCTATTAACTTTGATATTTTTACCTATTGCAGTATTAAAATTAAGATAAATTTTAAAATAAATATGTTTAACATGTATAGTCAAGTTCATCTGTTCTCGGCACTCGAAAAACGCAACAAAAACTTTACAGCATAATTGTTATCGTCGTTGAGCGAAGCGGCATGCTGTCATCAAACAAGCTGACGCACATTAGTAACCTATAAAAAGGTAAGCGAGTCAATTTGCGAACGAAATAGTACAGAGATACCGGTATTTTAATGAGATCGTAAAGTTTTTGTTGTGTGTTTTTAGTGCCGAGAATAGATGAACTCGACTATACATGCCATTTGTAATAATATATGTCCAGCGTGCTGACAAGGCTGAATGCAAGCTGGTGGAATTATCGTTCTTTGCGCCAGGGTCCTCTCCCAATATATTAAGTACGTCGTCTGATAGTTCAATGTCGTTGTGTATTATTATTTCATCCTGGGTTGGTGAATTAATCACGGGCTGATCCACGCCGCACGAGCCATAGGTAGAGCTATTAGCGTTCGCCGAGTCGCACGGATCTTGGGCTGAATAGTTAGAATCAGAGACTACAGAACTTGAACTGCTACGATGTTGCCGCGCAACATCTTCGGACGAACTAGACCGCATCGTAAAGAGAGAGCGATGCCGAAAATCATTGCCTCTGCGTTCCGCACGGGAACGCGATCGAGACCTTTAATGGCTACGACGCTTCTGTTTCTTGTAGAATTTCTTAAGTTTTTCCAGCTTTTCAATAACTCCCTATTCGACTATTCTCTGAGATTTTCCGATTCACTGCTAGAGGAGCGATACCTCCTCTTTCTTGACTTTGCCATAGCTAAAATTTGTAATAATGTACTTACGTGACGTGCACTTGTATTATGACACACAAGCTAGAAGCTAGCGACACTATCTCATTGAGCATAAGAAGGCGAATGATGGCAGGGTTGGACAATACCGGAGATGTGCTGGCGGTGGTGGGGAGGGAAATGGTCTTTAAAATCTTGTGGGGAGTAGCACGGAAAGGTGGACTACGTTGTAATAGTGGTTTGTGCAACAAGAGTGGATATGATAGCCATATCGCACGAGAAAGAAGTTTGACGACGCCGTAGGCGGAGTGCCTCAATCTTTCGAGTGCGATATGGATAATCCACTCGAGTTGTACAGTATACTTTTCTACGACCGGATTAAGAAAAAACTACAAATAATAGTTTTAATCAAATTTTAATATACAAACGTAGCTTCTGCTAAATCTTATGCTCTAGGTGCAAACATTTTATAAAAGCTTCAGTAGCCTAGCGGTTATATGCACGCTTCCAAGAGATCATAGGTTCAATCCCCACATATAGCTACTTTTTTTTGTCATAATATATCTCTAAAATTTTGTCTGTATATAATAATTTCATTAAAATTTTAGGTGGTATACCGTTTATCGAGGGCGAGCGTAGGTGCGTCTTTACTATGTACATACTTCGGTATGCGATGTAAAGCAACGACAGACGCAGTTAGTACTTGGGTGGTGACCATTCCAACGGAAACTGCGTTCTCGCCTCACACATCTTCCAGCGGCTTGTATATCGGTGTATGCGCGGAAGCTATACAACCTTAGGCGAGGGTTGTATAGGAGATATACCATCCTTCGGAGGGGATGTAAAGCAGTCGGTCCCTTGTCTAATAAATGTTAGGCAAGTAAAAGATCCCTACTCTTCTTATGGGAAGAGGTTCCAGGCGTCGGTGTTAGGCCTCAGTAGCGGAAATAGGCCGACGTTAAATAAATGTATATAAAAAAATACCGTTTATCGATTCTTCACTGGAATCACTCATTTTAAATTATTTTCTAGCTCAAACTGCGCGAATACACACTGACAATTACTTTGACAGCTTACGCACTAACTTGAATTTTTTAAAACGAATAGTTGCCTATGTACTTAATACACGAATTGTGATTGGTCGATTTCATATCCATCCTAAAGCGTATATGAAATATATCCGTTCAGTTAACTGGAATGGCCCGCTTATCCATTCTACAGACTGTACGGAAAACAGCAAATTTACATAAGGGAATAGAAAAAATAAATAACATCTTTGGACTGGATGCCGAAATATAATTTGTTTCTAATACCTCTACCTAGACTGGGGTGGCAATAGGTACATTGGTTTTTCCTAATTGCAATAGGATATTAGCTATATTACAAATTTCTCCTAAATTGTTATAAATCTAAATAAGGGGCTGTAAATAATATAAATACTGGTGAATAATAAATAGAAATGAAAGTAACATGAACAAATATTGTTAGATGAGGATACGCAGACCCTAATAAAAACTTATTTTACTTAAAATAGAAAGTAAGCTAATAGAACGTAAGTTATCAAGTGCTTTTGGACTATTTGTCTTAGAGATATTAAATTTGATGAAAAATGCAAAATCATTATCATTTTATAAGCTTGGTTTTTTCATCACACAACCAATATTTACGTTGATTTGCTAAATGGCAACTAATTTATGTTTCTTAAAAATACCTATAAAATTTAGAAGCCAATTTTCTTCAAAGCAGGTGCTTTAAGTGGTTCAAAAAATCTTGCAGCTAGATGATATACGATAACAAAAAATAGAATTAAGATTTTTTATTTATAATTGATTATCAAATTGAGGGTTTAGTGTCAAACGGTACTAACTACAAAATCAACATTTTTCAAAAATACAATAAAACCTAACTCTTACTGACTTGTTCTTTTATTATCACCATGTTTCTGTTTATCATTAAATGCATAAAATCTAAATTATTAATATCATAGCTACACTACCAAATGATTAATACTGCCAAAATTCATCATTATTAATTAGAATAAAATAATTAATTAATTTAATGCGAGTTAACGTTTTTCGACTGTAATGTATGCATTCATTTAATACGCATTAACGTTCTCTGACTCCAATATAATTTAGTAATAATTATTAAAGTTATTTAAAAAACCCTGTCAAAATGCACACTAAAATCTTTGAAAGAGAATTTTATTTTTGTAATTATACAACATACATTACAAAAATCTAATAAAGTTAATAGTTAAAAATATATTTTTTGTATAGAAAAACTTATTTAACGTCTTTGAACTTTCAGTTTTAAAAAATCGTTATCAGTGTGGCTATATTTGAAATATATATGATCTGTATCATTTCTTCTATACATCTGTATTAACATTCTCCACGTCCCAGTAATAAAAATTAAAAATACAAGTGAAAAGCACAACGGACACAACTCACAGCATAAGGTTATTTTCAATATATTTTCAACAAAACAAATGTCAAAGTAATATATGTAAAAAACCGGGAAACTTAACCGAAACGTTTCAGGATTTTTAATCAGCTACGCAACCGGACATCTACCGGAAGAAAATGCTTGAACCAGTTCCTTCTACCGGTAAATATAACGGTGGATATTGAAAAGTAAGCTAAGTGTGTCCCTTGTTATTTCTTCTTGATGTGTTTTTGTAAAAATCAGTATGTTAAAATTTATTTAGGGTGGATAGTTTTCATTGAAACGCACTGTATATTCTTCTGCGAAGCGTATAATAAGCGTATAATTCAACAAAATTTTAAAACCCTGGCTTCATGAGTGAATGACCGAGAGCAACAAGTACAGTCTAGAATGCACAAACGAACGAACAAAGTACACGCCCAAGCTAGAGGGTGTTTTCACCAATCACGTGTACGGTAAGCTCATGAGTGAATGACCGGGGGCAAAGAGTACAGTCTACAATGCACAAACGAACGAACAAAGTACACGCCCAAGCTAGAAGGCGTTTCCACCAATCACGTGTACGGTAAGCTCACAAGAACGCATAGACAGCGTCCCGCACATGTTATTTTATCAACGTTCGCCCTAGTGTACTGTAGATGTATACGGCAACTCCGTAGTGTAGTGTAGTGAGTAATTCCACTCTCAAACGATTAAGGCAACTCATAACAACGTGGACGTAAGTACAAGGTCAATATGTTTGTTTTTGTGTTTGATATTACTCTTTAAATTTTAATTGCGAATAATATGAAGTTTTCTAGCATTTATTTTAATCGTATCTACGTGGTACGGGCCGTCAATTCAATATTTAATATAAACGTCCTAGTTTTTCTATTTTCAATAGGAAGGTCAGTCATACTAAGTTTGTTGGCCCGTGCTTAAATGTAACAACGTGATAAGTGTAATAACGTAATGAGTTTAGTACTTATTGCTTACATAATAAATAATTTTTTAATATTTTTAACTCATAACAACTAAGTTTTATTTTTTGATATTCATCTTATCTTGATTAACATGCAAAAGAAATACTACTGCCCCAAATTACATCAGCATTTATATAATGTTCGTTCTGTTATTAGTTTCAAGTGTATTTCTATTTTCTCACATAAATTGATAATAATAATAGGTTTATACCCTATATTATCCAGTAGACTATTTATAATACCTACAATAAATACATGTGCGACTTAATAATTTTTTCTTTGGTAAATTTCGCCATTTTGTTAATGTAATTCGCTGATTACAAATAAAAAAATTAAATTCTGTTCTTTGTTAACATATATCATCACCTGCGCGTAAAATTCTTTTGAACCATTTAAAGCATCTGCTTTGAAAAATTAAGTTACATAGGAGTCTTTAAGAAATGTGAATTTATTACTATTTTAGGGAATAAACAAATATTAATTTTGATGAAAAATGCAAAATCATTATCATTTTATAAGTTCAGTTTTTTCATCAAAATCAATATTTACATTGATTTGCTAAAATGACAACTATTTTATGTTTCTTAAAAATGCCTGTTTAATTTAGAAGCCAATTCTCTCGCAGCTAGTTGATAATATACGATAACAAAAATAAAATTTAAGATTTTTTTAAATTTATAGTTGGTTATCAAATTACATTAACAAAACAGCGGAAATCACAAAAAATAATAATGAACCCGCACATTTCTTCGGCCATAACTTTTACATTAACCCTACAGAAATATATGAAAAAACAAATTCATCAAAATTTTATAAGTATTTATTTTGGGTGGTTTTTGGTAAATTATTTATTCGACTTTAAAATTGGGTTTTTTTGTAAACAAAATCACGAGACTGAAAACGCTATGATATTGACGAGGCGGCACTAATTTTCCCCGAGTTTTACGTTATTATTCTTAATCTAGTGTGTGTGTGTTTAAGTTTCATGGCACTGGTCAAAGCCAATTAGCCAGACATTTTGTCTATCAGATTTAGTTCCATTTATTTATAATTTACTTTCGATACCTTCCTGTATTAGTATTACAACTACGCTAATACAATTTTACATGATCGTATATACTACTTACAATTAACTATTATTATATATATACATACAGTTTTAACTATTATATGTCCATGTTTTTTTTTTTTAATTATTATTATTATTAGGTTATACTTATATATATATATATATATATATATATATATACTTATATATATATATATATATATATATATATATATATATATATATATACTTATATATATATATATATCATTTGTCTGTTCCATGACCTATGGCATACTGATGAGAACTAATAAGTTCGAAACCGGTCTATGCCTGGTCAGGGAGTTGACAAATGACATTGGCTACCAATCTTTCATGATTTGTAAGGTATAATTCAATGCAGGTCGGGGTATTTGCCCCCCGCTGAGTAGTTGTTTCCTGCAAATCATGTATAATAACAATATATATATATATATATATATATATATATATATATATATTTTATTATTTTATTTTATTTTTATTTTATTTTTTTCCGTTTTATATATCTACAAATTTAACTGCTATATGTTTCTTGTTTGTTTTTTTTTCTTGTTTTTTTTGTTTTTTTTTTCGGACCACACTTATATTACATTTAACCACGTGAGCGTGGGGTGAATGGTGATAACCATTGTCATTGATCGTCCTAGTTTCTAGGCTTAATCTATACCTATGAGTTATTGTCATTTTGTTATAATTACATTACCCTATTGTATTGACCCTGCTAAATAGAATTTTGATATCACTATAAGATTTTACGCACTGCTTAATGTTTTTACAATTTGATATTAATATTTTTTATGTATCTATACAATGCTGAGTACACTTCAATACTTTTTGTGTGTAGTAAAGTGGAAATACTTGTAGGAAAAGGAATTTTTTCCTGAGCTAAATCGTTGTAAAGAATATCAATGTTTGTTGCATTCAGTACACATTCTAACATTATGTGTTGCAGATCAGCAATTTCTTCACAAATACAATGTGGGGAGTCCGACAATCCAAGCCTCTCTTTATACTGAGGAAACAAAGCGTGGTTACTTCTCAATCTGCAGATAGTTTTTATAAAGTTCCTATTAGTGACGTTTCTGAACCAAGGCGCGAAAGATACTTGGGGCTGTATATTTTTGTAAAATGTTCCTTTCACAGAATTTTCATATTGTAGTTGCCAGCTTGATTTCATTTTTGATTTAAATATAGGAAATAAATCTTTTTTGGGTATTTTAAATAAGGGGTAGTTCTCTCCATCTTCTGTAGCATCTTTGGCTAATCGATCAACTATTTCATTATTTTTAATGCCTGCGTGACCCTTTACCCAGACTATATAAATGGATTTGGACTGTTTTACTGCTTCGTTGTAGAGGTGGAGGATTTCTGCTATTAAGTTGTTAATATTTGTTGTCGGAGTTGATGATTTTATCTTATATATGGCGCTTCGACAGTCTGAAAAAATGACAAAATCGTGTTTTTCCAGCTTTAGGCAGATGAGTATTGCTTCTTTTATTACAAGGAGTTCGGCAGTATATATCGAGGCATTATTCGGTAGTTTATATTTCAGCTGAATGTTTTCTCTGGGATACCATATCGCACTCCCTATTCTTAATCTAGTATAACGGATAGTAATTTTATCACATGCTTAGCGTACTATTAATCTATAGGCATAGCATTCCTTTTAGATATTTCAACATTTTACCATTAATGAAATGACGTCGCCGGGTGCGACGACTGACGTCACTCGATAGGGACAGAGCGAGAGAGAAGTAAAACATTAAGAGGCATATTTTTCAATAGTATATCTATTAGCGATAGAAAAATATCATGCAAGTTCCTCAATAAGAACACCATACCTTGGTAACCATGGACTTTTGCGAGAAATTGTATCAGAGACATTTTTTGCTTAAAATATGATTTTGTGTCGATTCTAATAGTTACTTATTTTTTTGGTGTATTAGGCGACCATATCAGGTAGATTTACGGAAATCCCAGACTTTTATGATCGACAATAAATCCTTTGATTCAACAGGAATTTTTCTTAAATATGTCTGTTGTAATGTTTTCAGAGTCGTAAAATATTAGAATTATTAAACGTAATTAACACAAACAGATTAAGGTCTCCAGACTGTCTGTTATCAGAGAGTTTTAAAGCTAGACTAAATTATAAATTAATGTTTATACAAATTATATTACCTAGAGGGTAAGCCGTTGAGTTGACATCTCACGCACTATAAAAAATTTAACATTAAAAAATCGTAAAAAATACTTTTCAATCTAATAGTCCAAGATCCCAGAGCCCCCAGACCTACGTTATTTTAGCAAAGCTAAGATTTTCACAGTAGATGTGTAATATGTAGGTAAAAACGTATTGCGTACTTGCTAGCTTGAAAGCGGGGCCCTTTTAAAGATAAAAGATAAATAGAATAAGAATGTGTTTCAAGCTGTCTTGCAGGTAGATGTTTGTTTGTTCGTACAATAATATAATGTCCCCCGGAAATGGTAAGTTATTTAATGGGTTTGATTATTGCGATATTTATGACCAGGTAATGATACGAAGGTGCTTTAAGTACAATGGATTCAATCATGTTTCTGAGAATTATAAAGGCAAAATTTCCTGTCTTAGGTGTTCCGCAGATCATTCTGTTAAAGTCTGCAAAGTTTCCGATAGTGATTTAAAATGTGTAAATTGCCTTGAATTAAAAGAAAAACCAAAGATATTAACATATATATCAATCATGCAGTCTGGGATTTAAATTGTTACGTTTTTAAGCAAAATATAACAGAATTTAAATCTAAGATGTATCTTGCATAGCCATTAATAACTGATAGCAAGTCGAGCACTGGTGGGTATTGCTTAAGTGATGTTACTAATAGCAACAATGATTCACCTTTTTTTGTTTACTATCAAAATGTACGTGGACTAAATACAAAAACAACTGATATTTTAAATGCTTCATACTCCTGTCAATACAAAGCCATCGCTTTAACTGAAACGTGGCTTCATAGTCACATTAATAGTTCGGAAATACTGTGTGATCATTACAATATGTTTAGGTGTGACAGAAACTTGAAACGAAGAAGTGGCGTCCTCTTAGGTATAAATAAAAAATGGTAAGTTACTGAACTCGACTTAGAAGACGTAAAATGCACAACTCCTCTTATCGACATCGTTGGTGTAAAAATTGAGAGCAATTCTTCATATTTTTTAATATTTGTAATCCCTCCGGCATTAGGTAATGCCTACTATAGTCAATTATTTGAGGCACTTGAAACTTTAGAATACTTAAACGCTTATAAAGTTTATTTATTAGGTGACTTTAATATTCCCGAATATAAACAATACTCTAAAAACGATAATTTTACTGGACATATGTTAGAACTGCACTCATTCCTCAATTTCTTTGATCTTAAGCAATATAACACAGTACTAAATTCAAACGGACGTATACTAGATTTGGTAATGGTTAACCAAGCTTGTAAAGTAGTTAAATCTGATGATGTCTGACTAAAAGAAGATTTACATCATCCTGCTCTAAGTATATTATTTTCCATAAACCATCGCTCGCGAAACAACTATGTAAATAATCACGTTGAATCTTATAACTTCTGTAAGGCAAACTATCACACATTGTACGACAGTATCAGAAATTATGACTGGACCGTTCTAAATTCATTTAGTGATGTAAATTTAGCCTGCGAACATTTTTATATCACATTATATGAAATCCTTGATTCTTGCGTGCCTAAACATGTTTTAAAACCAAAAAAATATCCGCTCTGGCTCAATAACAATATTATTAAGAACTTAAAAGAAAATACTAGAATCTGGAAATTATTTAAGCAAACAGGTGCAGAACATATATATAATGAATTTAAAGCATTAAGAACTCTAATTAAGGCAGACATAGATAATGCTTATAAAATATATTTAAATAATATTAAAAACAATATTAGACATGACGTCAAATCCTTTTAACTCTAAGAAAGGTATATCCACTATCCCCCAAAATTTAATATATAGACATGACCAGTTAAATAATACACAAAAAATTGTGGACGAATTTGCAAGATTTTTCAGTACCTCATTTACTAACCCCTGAGCAACAAATAACGATTCGCTTAACAAGTTACTTAGTGCGAATAATAGTAATTTCTGCGAAGCGTATAATAATAACAGCAATTCAACAAAATTTTAAACCCTGGCTTCATGAGTGAATGACCGAGAGCAAAAAGTACAGTCTAGAGTGCACAAACGAACGAACAAAGTACACGCCCAAGCTAGAGGATGTTTTCACCAATCACGTGTACGGTAAGCTCATGAGTGAATGACCGGGGGCAAAGAGTACAGTCTACAACGCACAAACGAACGAACAAAGTACACGCCCAAGCTAGAAGGCGTTTTCACCAATCACGTGTACGGTATGCTCACAAGAGGGCATACGACAACGTCTCTCACATTTTATTTTATCAACGTTCGCTGTAGTGTAGTGTAGACGTATACGACAAGCGCATACGACAACGTCCTTCACATTTTATTTTATCAACGTACGCCGTAGTGTAGTGTAGTGAGTAATTCCACTCTCAAACGATTAAGGCAACTCATAACAACGCGGACGTAAGTACAAGGTCAATATGTTTGTTTTTGTGTTTGCTATTACTCTTTAATTTTTAATTGCGAATAATATGAAGTTTTCTAGCATTTATATTAATCGTATCTACGTGGTACGGGCCGTCAATTCAATATTTAATATAAACGTCCTAGTTTTTCTATTTTCAATAGGAAGGTCAGTCATACTAAGTTTGTTGACCCGTGCTTAAATGTAACAACGTAATAAGTGTAATAACGTAATGAGTTTAGTACTTATTGCTTACATAATAAATAATTTTTTAATATTTTTAACTCATAACAACTAAGTTTTATTTTTTGATGTTCATCTTGTCTTGATTAACATGCAAAAGAAATACTGCTTCCCCAGATTACATCAGCATTTATATAATGTTCGTTCTATTATTAGTTTCAAGTGTATTTCTATTTTCGCACAAATTGATAATAATAATAGGTTTATACCCTATATTATCCAGTGGACTATTTATAATGCCTACAATAAATACATGTGCGACTTAATAATTTTTTTCTTTGGTAAATTTCGCCATTTTGTTAATGTAATTCGCTGATTACAAATAAAAAAAATTGAATTCTGTTCTTTGTTAACATATATCATCACCTGCGCGTAAAATTCTTTTAAACCATTTAAAGCATCTGCTTTGAAAAACTACGTTACATAGGAGTTTTTAAGAAATGTGAATTTATTACTATTTTAGGGAATAAGCAAATATAATTTTGATGAAAAATGCAAAATCATTATCATTTTATAAGTTCAGTTTTTTCATCAAAATCAATATTTACGTTGATTTACTAAAATGGCTAACTAATTTATGTTTCTTAAAAATGCCTGTATAATTTAGAAGCCAATTTTCTCGCAGCTAGTTGATAATATACGATAACAAAAAATAGAATTTAAGATTTTTTTAAATTTATAATTGGTTATCAAATTACATTAACAAAACAGCGGAATTCACAAAAAATAATAATGAACCCGCACATTTCTTCGGCCATAACTTTTACATTAACCCTACAGAAATATATGAAAAAACAAATTCATCAAAATTTTATCAGTATTTATTTTGGCTCGGTTTTTGGTAAAATATTTATTCGACTTTAAAATTCGGATTCTTTGTAAACAAAACCACGAGACTGAAAACGCTATGATATTGACGAGGCGGCACTAATTTTTCCCGAGTTTTACGTTATTATTCTTAATCTAGTATAACGGATAGTAATTTTATAACATGCTTAGCGTACTATTAATCTATAGGCATAGCATTCCTTTTAGATATTTCAACATTTTATCATTATTGAAATGACGTCACCAGGTGCGAAGGCTGACGTCACTCGATAGGGACAGAGCGAGAGAGAAAGAAAACATGAAGAGGCATATTTTTCAATAGTATATCTATTAGCGATAAAAAAATATCATGCAAGTTCCTCAATAAGAACACCATACTTTGGTAACCATGGACTTTTGCGAGAAATTGTATCAGACATTTTTTGCTTAAAATTTTATTTTGTGTCGATTCTAATAGTTACTTATTTTTTGGTGTATTAGGCGACCATATCAGGTAGATTTACGGAAATCCCAGACTTTTATAATCGACAATAAATCCTTTGATTCAACAGGAATTTTTCTTAAATATGAATGTTGTAATGTTTTCGGAGTCGTAAAATATTAGAATTATTAACCGTAATTAACATAAACAGATTAAGGTCTCCAGACTGTCTGTTATCAGAGAGTTTTAAAACTAGACTAAATTATAAATTAATGTTTATACAAATTATATTACCTAGAGGGTAGGGCGTTGAGTTGACATCTCACGTACTATAAAAAATTTAACATTAAAAATTACTTTTCAATTTAATAGTCCAAGATCCCAGAGCCCCCAGACCTACGTTATTTTAGCAAAGCTAAGATTTTCACAGTAAATGTGTAATATGTAGGTAAAAAAGTATTGCGTACTTGCTAGCTTGAAAGCGAGGCCCTTTTAAAGACAAAAGATAAAAAAATAAGAATGTGTTTCAAGCTGTCTTGCAGGTAGATGTTTGTTCGTACAATAATATAATGTCCCCCGGAAATGGTAAGTTATTTAATGGGTTTGATTATTGCGATATTTATGACCAGGTAATGATACGAAGGTGCTTTAAGTACAATGGATTCAATCATGTTTCTGAGAATTATAAAGGCAAAATTTCCTGTCCTAGGTGTTCCGCAGATCATTCTGTTAAAGTCTGCAAAGTTTCCGATAGTGATTTAAAATGTGTAAATTGCCTTGAATTAAAAGAAAAACCAAAGATATTAACATATATATCAATCATGCAGTCTGGGATTTAAATTGTTACGTTTTTAAGCAAAATATAACAGAATTTAAATCTAAGATGTATGTTGCATAACCATTAATAACTGATAGCAAGTCGAGCACTGGTGGGTATTACTTAAGTGATGTTACTAATAGCAAAAATGATTCTCCTTTTTTTGTTTACTATCAAAATGTACGTGGACTAAATACAAAAACAACTGATATTTTAAATGCTTCATACTCCTGTCTATACGAAGCCATCGCTTTAACTGAAACGTGGCTTCATAGTCACGTTAATAGTTCGGAAATACTGTGTGATCATTACAATATGTTTAGGAGTGAGTGAGTGAGTGAGTGAGTGAGTGAGTGAACGAAAGAACGAACGAACGAACGAACGAACCAACCAAAGAACGAATGAACGATAAATAAATAAATAAAAAATAAAGAGGTACTAAAGGTAAATAAAAATACACAACGGACGGATGAAACTACATACTTCTTGCTATATGAACGTAATAGTAACATTTTTATTTATCTTTAGTACCTATTATCCCTAAAAGGGCACTGCTTTCAAGCTAGCAAGTATGCAATACGTTTTTACCTACATATTACACATTTACTGTGAAAATCTTAGCTTTGCTAAAATGACGTAGGTCTGTGGACTTTGGGATCTTACTCTATAATCTTTCATGCGAAATAGTTAAACTATGAAAAAAAAAGTAATATTCTAAATCAGGTAAATCGAAATCTAAGCTGCTGCTGCTGTTTGTTGGAACTGAAATCTCTGTTGACAAGATATTTTCACCAGCAGTTTGCGCTATCAGTAAGAGATGTAGCCATGTGTTTCTTGTATATCAATCACTATTATTATTGCCATTTAAGCTACTATATATTTCATATAAAGACAATTCTTTACCGGCTTTTGCACGTCTGTAATTATGTCGCGAAATCTTCAGCATATCAATATATTACCACTATAGGTTAGAATTATTAGTAATAAATAGTCTGTGTTGTTATATAACATTACTTGCATGTAGTTTTTATAACCGCACTTTTACAGCACAGAACTCAACAGCCGTAAATTATTGCAAGGGTTGAATTCACAGACATCTTAAAACAACTGTGGTTGAATTCCGGAAGCCATTTGCAAATGCATACACACACACACACACACATGAATGCACACAGGCCTCTTTGATTTCAAAAATAAAAAGGTTTTTTGCTGGATAGCTGGACAGCTTAACTTGAGACTCTTGAGGTCGTAAGTGCACTTCATTTTTTGAAATTTTGATGTTTGGGGGTTGCTTCGAATCTGCCGGTCAGGGTCAATGCTACACCCTGTATATGGTTTTCTTTATGTTTTGTAACTGCTTGTTTACTTAATTAATCTATTTTTAGCACTGAATGCTTTTATTACTCGAATAGGGCCAAAGGCTACACCCTGTATATGTATTCTTCTTGAATTAATAACATTTCGTTTTAAAACAAATGATAGAAATTTATTTAAATTAAAAACAAAGAACGTAAGCGTAAGTATTAATAATATATTTAAAATTAACAAAGTAATGCGAGGTAAATTGTCGACAGCAGAAATTCCGATTTAAAAACAAAAATGTTAGCGTCGCGATTAACAGATAGAAAAATTGTGTAGTTAAATATTTGTTTTGATAAATTCACTTGTTTTATGCGCTGGCTGGGACAAAATTATTATTAAAATTAAACTCTTTTTTACTAAGTTCCGGCCTAGAAAACAGCACGGCTAGTCGTTTTAACTAATTTAAGCGTCGGATGAAGCAATGAATGGGTTTTTGTCACTTCTGTCGCAGAGCATAGAAATTAATTTTGAGGTTCCTGACTTAGCCAGAGCCCGCCAGCTCGGCTATTTATATGATTCGATGGAGTCATTTGGGCGCGATTGCACAATATTGCGCAATATTTCTCAAAATTGCAACAGGCAGTTTGAAAAATCAAACATTCGGGACGAAAAGTTATAAGATGCGATGGGCCATAAAAAGGGGATTTTTTTTATGTATGTTTGAACTGATTCGGGTTTGGAAGTTATTCGCAATAAATGCGGAAAGAATTGAATTTGGAAGTAGTCCCGTAATGTATTCGAAGGTCTTTTAAGCTATGTTGATCTCATATGAGAATGTTCCTGTGAGTATGCATTGAAATGAATGGGAAGTAAGTTTTAATGTCAATCGGAACATGCAAAAGGGAAAGAAGTTTTGATGAATGCTTAGCTGGCATATCGGGAAAGTGAATGAAGAGTGTTTTGATGTGTGATTTAAAATTTGAATGGGGATTTGAATTTAAGAGAAAAATGTCTTGTAAACACTTATAGAAGCGAGTGATAACGTTGTGACTTTGGGATGTGGAAAGTATATGTGATATGAAACGAGTTTCTGAGGGGGCTGTACTTTTTAGGCCAGTTTTTTGTAACTTTTGAGTTGTAATTTGGCGAATATGAATGTTGGAGTGAGGTTGTCGATGAATTTGGACTATTTGTGAATTATTGGTGCTATTTGAATTTTCCTGATTTTGTTGGCTAAAATTGTAGTTTTTTACAAATTTAAAATTCGTAATGACTTTTTTTTAATAGTTTGACTTGGTGATTGTGATTAATGAATAATGTGAAAAATTTGAGTTTTTGAAAGTTTTTCCGTCGGTGATGAGTGGAAGGTACCATAACACACAACGCCGCAGCCGGCCGGCGACACAATTTATTGAGTTAATCAAATTAAAGTTTGCATATATAAAAGGCGCGCGATTTTTAAACGATCGTAAATTTTACAAATGCATAAATATAATGTTTAAAGTAATGGCATTGATTGAAATATTTTAATCAAAGGTAAACAATTTGTCAATTTTTAGTATCTCACAGCATTTTACGGCATAGGTACGTCAGTTCGTGTAACATGTAAAACATACTTATAGTTTATACAATTTTTTGCAATAGTAATATTGAAATCTGGCTGTATTAAAAAAAATGCAAAATATATTTCTTGCAACAGACTTTTTTGAAGAAATGATAATTTTTTGGTAGGTATGACTTTTTTGTGGATATTGAACACGAATTTGCCTTCAACGATGGGTAAAAATATATAACACTTATTTATTATTAGGAATATGAGTTTAATTTGTGAATAATTTGTGATTTTTTTATACAAAGGTCAAAGGCTTCACTCTGTATATATAGCTGGAGCACTTGGTTTTAGTAATAGTTCAAAAACAATTTAATTGTCTGTAACAGGGTATTTTTTCATCACCCTGTATATTTCTTCTTGAAATAACTATTTTTTAGAACGAAATTATAATATTTATTTAGCATACGTAACAGAGTTTGATGCACTTAAGATTAACTTAAATATATATTGTGAAATGTTAACTTTTCAACAACGAAAGTTTTGTCTTTAAATACGCGTACTAGAATTGACTTGCTTGAGCTTCGCCGTGCTCATCCTTATATAATCTCGCTACTATTGCATTAATAGTGCACCGCGAGTCTTGCACGATCGTTTTTTCGTGAGCTGGAAAACTTCCATGGGCTTGGTTTAAAGCTGGCAGTGCGGGCAGTAACTGCGCGATAATTGAAATAGATTGTTTGAATGGAAAGTTGGTCTTAAAATTAGAAATCTTTTGCTGTTTAAATGAAATTCGAGTCAGTTTTACTTTGGAAGTTATTTAATAAATTTGTCCGAATTTATTTACTACTTATCTGGTTACGATCATACTAAGTGCTATTTGGTCCGAGATGAACAAATGGAAGTAAATTTTCATGACATGTTTGAACTGTGTTGCGGGCTATAGAGTTGATATGAAAAATATTTGTGCATATACGCATATGTTGAAGGAACGAAAGTAAATATTGATATTAATCGGAGAGCTGCAGAATGTTGTGTATAAAAATAAATGGTAATTTATTATTTAAGATACGAAACCGAATAGATGTTCGTAGATTGAACGAAAAATGAACTGTAAAAAGTTTATTTAAACGAATTAGATTATTTTACCGGGGGTATGCAAAGAAAAGCGAAGTGGTTTGATATTATATGTCATTTTAAAGTTATTATTTGAAAAGTTTAAGCTGTAAAATGGACATATTGAAGGTTTTAATTGTTTGACGTTATTTTGGACATCTTTGGGAATTATCGGATTGTAATGAATTCTTTCATATAATATTTTGAAAAATTGTAGTTTTTGATTATTTAAATTATATGAATACTTTTTTTTCTATTTTGGCATGATGCGAAAGATGAATTTAATTGATAAATTTTGATAGTTAGTTTTTTGAGTTAATTTTTTAAAGATACGTAGTATGTACAGTAACAATATCCGCTGTATGTCCAGTGTGCGAGACTGTTAGTTTTCCTTCGATATTTATTTAAATTAATATTTGGGGTTTTCTGATTTCAGCGACAAAGTGCGATATAACGAGGGACTGATAGATCGATACGCTGGATCGAGCCAACTTTACTCCAGGGGGTTGCCCCGATGGCGAGGAGACCGTCTCCCTCGTCGTTCCACAGCCCCCGGGACTGCCGACTCTTCACCCTGAAATTACCTCTCAGCAGGCTGTAATGGAAAGGCTTTTCCGGACTATTGAGTCGTACCGAAGAAGACAAGACGAATGTATGCCGCGCGTTGATCGGTCCTTCACCGGGCTGTGTGAGCAGAACCTACAGAACACCCTGCAGCTGAAACAGCGCTGCTTGGACGGCAAGGCTAAGCGGGTGCCCAAGAGCAAAAATAAGAAGCAGCAGAAGTCCATTCAGAGCAGCGTGCGCGTGCAGCAGAAGTCCTTGAAGCGGTCTGCGGAGGAGCACGATCCCGGAGTGCCCAATAATAACAGTTTCAAACCTCCGGTGAACCTTCAGTGTACCACTCAACAGCACAGCTCTCACCAGAACGAAAGCCTAACTAAATTCTCCGTGGAAATCCTCCAACCGCTGGCGTTTACAACGTCGGCAGCTATCCCGCTACCCCAACAGATTTCCATCAATCCCAAATCGAGTCCTTCAGTTCCCGTGTCGAACATTGGTTTGGATGTTGATACGTTAATAGAGTGTGTTAAACAAAAACCCGATAATGATTTCGCGGATCTAAATCAGTCTGCGGCAGCTTTGGAAAAAGATGCAGCCGCGAACGGTGGTGCCGATTTTGATGGTTTTTCGGATCTTATCGGCGACGACACCATCAATGAAATCATCTCCTCAGCAGCTTTTAAAGATTTTATGTCAGAAACTATTAACAATAATCTGGACTATTCAGAACTTATGAAGGACTTTAACTTCGAAGATATGGCCGAAACAAATAATTTGAAAATGGAATGCATTAAAGAGTTACCTCAGAACATTAATAATGTGGATAACACTAAAAATGTGCACAGTCCTTTTTTACAAATTCAAAACAACTACTCGGGAGGTGCCGTGTTCGTTCAAGGGATCAACAAAAACCGAATGCCCGCATACTCGAACATGGACTTTACTAAGACTGAGCTAAGTCCAGCCGCTCAAACTCTGAAACAAATGGCTGAACATGACGACCACAAAAATAAAATGGGACTCTCGTTCAACCTCAACAATCGCGCCCCTAACTCTCAATCGCCGTATCCCGACTTCCAGTTCCAAGGTGACAACGGCAGTCCAAATTTCAATCCCAATTTCCTCAAAAACAGTCCCACGTTCCCACAACCGGACATGATTAAACAAGAAATGATCTTCCAAGGTAACGGATTTGATATGACACGAAAGAGTGTGAGAATAAACAAGCAACAATACTCACCATACAGTAGTCCGAGTGCAAGTAGTCACGGTAGTCAAGGATATTTGCCGCCTAGTGGAACTGGACCAAATACCAATTATGGGGCGTTTGGTGGGGGTACCCCGCCAAGGCCGCCTTCAGGAGCAGGCAGTGTAAATAATTCCGGAACATTTGAACAGATTGATCGAGCTCAGCAGCTCAATATTTGTAAACAGAGCCTTGGACGTTCCATACAGGTTTCGGCCGGTCAACGTTTACACCTAAGCAGCGACCTCAAAGGCAATGACACCATCGCCGCCCAGCAAGGGATGCATTTCAGCCAACACAATCAGAATGGCCCCGCACAATCTCACAATACTCAAAACAACCACGAGCACTCTCAACAAAACCCATTGTCGAATCCACATCAGAATTCATCCATGCCAAATAATATGAACGCCCAACACGGACAAAGTTCGATGAATCATCAACCTAAACCTCAAATGGGAAATTCATTGCGCTCAGGTCAACAGATTCGTGGTTCTCAACTTGGCAGCCAGCAAGGTCCCATGGGTCCAAGTATGCAAATACCTGGGGGTACTTCACGCTCCGGAACTATGCCTGGCAGTGGAAATCTGACTGGCAATTTGGGCGTTCATGACAGTAATATGGGTCAGAACAGCATGGGTGGACCGGGTAGTGGTATAGGAGGACCTGGAGCCAATATGGGAGGACCTGGTAATATGCCCAATAGCATGGGCGGCAGCATGCAACATCCCGGTATGCATTTTGGTGGGATGACGGGCAATTGTGGAGACTCTTACTCAGTATCTCAGACGCAAAACATAAATTTTACGCAGAAGTCTTTGCGCAGGACTGGAGGACCAGGTCTAGTACCAAATCCAATGGAACCGAATGGCTCTATGGGACCAGGACCAATAGGTGACCAAAGCAGTATGGGACCACGGTTGATAAATTCTCCAAGAATTGAGCAACAAAGACTACTTCGTCAGCAACAAATGCTTCAAGCACAACAACAAGCCATGCAGCAGCACATAGTTAGACTGCCACCTCCAGATTGTAAGACTAGTGCAGGAGTGATGCAGGGAGTTAAGCCCAAGTATGCTACCAGCCCTCCTACTATTAGGAGAGTACCCTATCAGCCCATGTCACCATCTGTTTTCACTGAGCACATATCAAAAAGGTCCACTCTGTTCGAAAGACACGAGCAAACCTCACCACCCTCCGATCCTATGATCCGCTCAAATATGTACATGATTCAACAGCAGCAGCAACAACTGCAACAGCAGACACTACAAAGTGCAGCTATTTATACAATACGACAGGGACCAATGGGCGGTATGGAATCTGTCCAGAATAACACCACACAATGCAGACTACCCATAACTCAGCAGGGGAGTTCTAATTTCAATCCTACGAGGCCAAACTTCCAGCAAGGATTTAACATGAACTCGGAAAACATACAGCAGATGTCTAGCGGCCAACAAGGGCATGGGTCAGGCACAGGTAACTGGAATCAGGCCATATTGCATATGCAGGAACGAACAGCAACACAGCCTAATGCAACAACAAAGAAAGAAAACGAAGAGCTGAAACTATCAAAAATTGGTAAGAACATGAATTTTAATTGATGCACAATAACACTTAACGGCGATGAGAAAACTCTGCCGAACTCCTCGAGCTTGTCAGTATGTAACATAACTGAAGAATTTCGAACTTATCTGATTTACGAATTTCCATTTGCGAATGTTTATTTACTACTTTTAGACTCGCTCTCGATTCCGCAGGCGAGCACTTATCTGGCTGCAGTCATACTAAGTGCTGTTTGGTCAGAGATTAACGAATGGAAGTAAATTTTGATGACATGTTTGAACTGTCCTGCGGGCTATAGAGTTGATATGAAAGGAATTTGTGCATATACGCATATGTTGAAGGAACAAAAGTAAATATTGATATTATTCGGGGAGCTGTAGAATGTTGTGTATAAAAATAAATGGTAATTTATTATTTAAGATACGAAACCGAATAGATGTTCGTAGATTGAACGAAAAATGATCTGTAAAAAGTTTATTTAAACGAATTAGATTATTTTACCGGGGGTATGCAAAGAAAAGCGAAGTGGTTTGATATTATATATCATTTTAAAGTTATTATTTGAAAAGTTTAAGCTGTAAAATGGACATATTGAAAGTTTTAATTGTTTGGCGTTATTTTGGACATATTTGGGAATTATCGGATTGTAATGAATTCTTTCATATAATATTTTGAAAAATTGTAGTTTTTTGATTATTTAAATTATATGAATACTTTTTTTTCTATTTTGGTATGATGCGAAAGATGAATTTAATTGATAAATTTTGATAGTTTTTGAGTTAATTTTTTAAAGATACCTAGTATGTACAGTAACAATATCCGCTGTATGTCCAGTGTGCGAGACTGTTAGTTTTCCTTCGATATTTATTTAAATTAATATTTGGGGTTTTCTGATTTCAGCGACAAAGTGCGATATAACGAGGGACTGATAGATCGATACGCTGGATCGAGCCAACTTTACTCCAGGGGGTTGCCCCGATGGCGAGGAGACCGTCTCCCTCGTCGTTCCACAGCCCCCGGGACTGCCGACTCTTCACCCTGAAATTACCTCTCAGCAGGCTGTAATGGAAAGGCTTTTCCGGACTATTGAGTCGTACCGAAGAAGACAAGACGAATGTATGCCGCGCGTTGATCGGTCCTTCACCGGGATGTGTGAGCAGAACCTACAGAACACCCTGCAGCTGAAACAGCGCTGCTTGGACGGCAAGGCTAAGCGGGTGCCCAAGAGCAAAAATAAGAAGCAGCAGAAGTCCATTCAGAGCAGCGTGCGCGTGCAGCAGAAGTCCTTGAAGCGGTCTGCGGAGGAGCACGATCCCGGAGTGCCCAATAATAACAGTTTCAAACCTCCGGTGAACCTTCAGTGTACCACTCAACAGCACAGCTCTCACCAGAACGAAAGCCTAACTAAATTCTCCGTGGAAATCCTCCAACCGCTGGCGTTTACAACGTCGGCAGCTATCCCGCTACCCCAACAGATTTCCATCAATCCCAAATCGAGTCCTTCAGTTCCCGTGTCGAACATTGGTTTGGATGTTGATACGTTAATAGAGTGTGTTAAACAAAAACCCGATAATGATTTCGCGGATCTAAATCAGTCTGCGGCAGCTTTGGAAAAAGATGCAGCCGCGAACGGTGGTGCCGATTTTGATGGTTTTTCGGATCTTATCGGCGACGACACCATCAATGAAATCATCTCCTCAGCAGCTTTTAAAGATTTTATGTCAGAAACTATTAACAATAATCTGGACTATTCAGAACTTATGAAGGACTTTAACTTCGAAGATATGGCCGAAACAAATAATTTGAAAATGGAATGCATTAAAGAGTTACCTCAGAACATTAATAATGTGGATAACACTAAAAATGTGCACAGTCCTTTTTTACAAATTCAAAACAACTACTCGGGAGGTGCCGTGTTCGTTCAAGGGATCAACAAAAACCGAATGCCCGCATACTCGAACATGGACTTTACTAAGACTGAGCTAAGTCCAGCCGCTCAAACTCTGAAACAAATGGCTGAACATGACGACCACAAAAATAAAATGGGACTCTCGTTCAACCTCAACAATCGCGCCCCTAACTCTCAATCGCCGTATCCCGACTTCCAGTTCCAAGGTGACAACGGCAGTCCAAATTTCAATCCCAATTTCCTCAAAAACAGTCCCACGTTCCCACAACCGGACATGATTAAACAAGAAATGATCTTCCAAGGTAACGGATTTGATATGACACGAAAGAGTGTGAGAATAAACAAGCAACAATACTCACCATACAGTAGTCCGAGTGCAAGTAGTCACGGTAGTCAAGGATATTTGCCGCCTAGTGGAACTGGACCAAATACCAATTATGGGGCGTTTGGTGGGGGTACCCCGCCAAGGCCGCCTTCAGGAGCAGGCAGTGTAAATAATTCCGGAACATTTGAACAGATTGATCGAGCTCAGCAGCTCAATATTTGTAAACAGAGCCTTGGACGTTCCATACAGGTTTCGGCCGGTCAACGTTTACACCTAAGCAGCGACCTCAAAGGCAATGACACCATCGCCGCCCAGCAAGGGATGCATTTCAGCCAACACAATCAGAATGGCCCCGCACAATCTCACAATACTCAAAACAACCACGAGCACTCTCAACAAAACCCATTGTCGAATCCACATCAGAATTCATCCATGCCAAATAATATGAACGCCCAACACGGACAAAGTTCGATGAATCATCAACCTAAACCTCAAATGGGAAATTCATTGCGCTCAGGTCAACAGATTCGTGGTTCTCAACTTGGCAGCCAGCAAGGTCCCATGGGTCCAAGTATGCAAATACCTGGGGGTACTTCACGCTCCGGAACTATGCCTGGCAGTGGAAATCTGACTGGCAATTTGGGCGTTCATGACAGTAATATGGGTCAGAACAGCATGGGTGGACCGGGTAGTGGTATAGGAGGACCTGGAGCCAATATGGGAGGACCTGGTAATATGCCCAATAGCATGGGCGGCAGCATGCAACATCCCGGTATGCATTTTGGTGGGATGACGGGCAATTGTGGAGACTCTTACTCAGTATCTCAGACGCAAAACATAAATTTTACGCAGAAGTCTTTGCGCAGGACTGGAGGACCAGGTCTAGTACCAAATCCAATGGAACCGAATGGCTCTATGGGACCAGGACCAATAGGTGACCAAAGCAGTATGGGACCACGGTTGATAAATTCTCCAAGAATTGAGCAACAAAGACTACTTCTTATTGTCTGAAAGTTATTTGTGGCATTCTACGAATATTCTTTCCTATTATTTGGGTTTTCTACCACATGTACTATTATCCTCTTCAAAACAAATCACCGAATCTACAAAATAATAGAATTATTATAAAAGACTACTTCGTCAGCAACAAATGCTTCAAGCACAACAACAAGCCATGCAGCAGCACATAGTTAGACTGCCACCTCCAGATTGTAAGACTAGTGCAGGAGTGATGCAGGGAGTTAAGCCCAAGTATGCTACCAGCCCTCCTACTATTAGGAGAGTACCCTATCAGCCCATGTCACCATCTGTTTTCACTGAGCACATATCAAAAAGGTCCACTCTGTTCGAAAGACACGAGCAAACCTCACCACCCTCCGATCCTATGATCCGCTCAAATATGTACATGATTCAACAGCAGCAGCAACAACTGCAACAGCAGACACTACAAAGTGCAGCTATTTATACAATACGACAGGGACCAATGGGCGGTATGGAATCTGTCCAGAATAACACCACACAATGCAGACTACCCATAACTCAGCAGGGGAGTTCTAATTTCAATCCTACGAGGCCAAACTTCCAGCAAGGATTTAACATGAACTCGGAAAACATACAGCAGATGTCTAGCGGCCAACAAGGGCATGGGTCAGGCACAGGTAACTGGAATCAGGCCATATTGCATATGCAGGAACGAACAGCAACACAGCCTAATGCAACAACAAAGAAAGAAAACGAAGAGCTGAAACTATCAAAAATTGGTAAGAACATGAATTTTAATTGATGCACAATAACACTTAACGGCGATGAGAAAACTCTGCCGAACTCCTCGAGCTTGTCAGTATGTAACATAACTGAAGAATTTCGAACTTATCTGATTTACGAATTTCCATTTGCGAATGTTTATTTACTACTTTTAGACTCGCTCTCGATTCCGCAGGCGAGCACTTATCTGGCTGCAGTCATACTAAGTGCTGTTTGGTCAGAGATTAACGAATGGAAGTAAATTTTGATGACATGTTTGAACTGTCCTGCGGGCTATAGAGTTGATATGAAAGGAATTTGTGCATATACGCATATGTTGAAGGAACAAAAGTAAATATTGATATTATTCGGGGAGCTGTAGAATGTTGTGTATAAAAATAAATGGTAATTTATTATTTAAGATACGAAACCGAATAGATGTTCGTAGATTGAACGAAAAATGATCTGTAAAAAGTTTATTTAAACGAATTAGATTATTTTACCGGGGGTATGCAAAGAAAAGCGAAGTGGTTTGATATTATATATCATTTTAAAGTTATTATTTGAAAAGTTTAAGCTGTAAAATGGACATATTGAAAGTTTTAATTGTTTGGCGTTATTTTGGACATATTTGGGAATTATCGGATTGTAATGAATTCTTTCATATAATATTTTGAAAAATTGTAGTTTTTTGATTATTTAAATTATATGAATACTTTTTTTTCTATTTTGGTATGATGCGAAAGATGAATTTAATTGATAAATTTTGATAGTTTTTGAGTTAATTTTTTAAAGATACCTAGTATGTACAGTAACAATATCCGCTGTATGCCCAGTGTGCGAGACTGTTAGTTTTCATTCGATATTTATTTAAATTAATATTTGGGGTTTTCTGATTTCAGCGACAAAGTGCGATATAACGAGGGACTGATAGATCGATACGCTGGATCGAGCCAACTTTACTCCAGGGGGTTGCCCCGATGGCGAAGAGACCGTCCCCCTCGTCGGTACACAGCCCCTGGGACTGCCGACTCTTCACCCTGAAGTTACCTCTCAGCAGGCTGTGATAGAAAGGCTTTTCCGGAATATTGAGTCGTACCGAAGAAGACAAGACGAATGTATGCCGCGCGTTGATCGGTCCTTCACCGGGCTGTGTGAGCAGAACCTACAGATCACCCTGCAGCTGAAACAGCGCTGCTTGGACGGCAAGGCTAAGCGGGTGCCCAAGAGCAAAAATAAGAAGCAGCAGAAGTCCATTCAGAGCAGCGTGCGCGTCTAGCAGAAGTCCTTGAAGCGGTCTGCGGAGAAGCACGATCCCGGAGTGCCCAATAATAACAGTTTCAAACCTCCGGTGAACCTTCAGTGCACCACTCAACAGCACAGCCCTCACCAGAACGAAAGGCTAACTAAATTCTCCGTGGAAATCCTCCAACCGCTGGCGTTTATAACGTCGGCAGCTATCCCGCTACCCCAACAGATTTCCATCAATCCCAAATCGAATCCTTCAGCTCACGTGTCGAACATTGGTTTGGATGTTGGTACGTGAATGGAGTGTGTTAAAGAATAATGATTTCGCGGATCTAGATCAGTTCACGGCAGCTTTGGAAAAAGATACAGCCGCAAGCGGTGGTGCCGATTTTGATGGTTTTTCGGATCTTATCGGCGACGACACCATCAATGAAATTATCTCCTCAGCAGCTTTTAAAGATGTTATGTCAGAAACTATTAACAATAATCTGGACTATTCGGCACTCATGAAGGACTTTAACTTCGAAGATATGGCCGAAACAAATAATTTGAAAATGGAAAACATTAAAGAGTTACCTCAGAACATTAATAATGCGGATAACACTAAGAATGTGCACAGTCCTTTTTTACAAATTCAAAACAACTACTCGGGAGGTGCCGTGTTCGTTCAAGAGATCAACAAAAACTCAATGGCCGCATGCTCGAACATGGAGTTTACTAAGACTGAGCTAAGTCCAGCCGCTCAAACCTGAAACGAATTGCTGAACATGACGAACACAAAAATAAAATGGAACTCTCGTTCAACCTCAACAATCGCGCCCCTAATTCTCAATCGCCGTATCCCGACTTCCAATTCCAAGGTGACAACGGCAGTCCAAATTCCAATCCCAATTTCCTCAAAAACAGTCCCACGTTCCCACAACCGGACATGATTAAACAAGAAATGATCTTCCAAAGTAACGGATTTGATATGAAACGAAAGAGTGTGAGAATGAACAAGCAACAATATTCGCCATACAGTAGTCCGAGTGCAAGTAGTCACGGTAGTCAAGGATATTTGCCGCCTAGTGGAACTGGACCAAATACCAATTATGGAGCGTTTGGTGGGGGTACCCCGCCAAGTAGTACAGTAAAATTAGGTTTTGACCCGGACATTTATAATTACTAAGCGGGACCTTTTGGAATATGTTCGGACACCGTCCAGGATGACGCTCAAAAAAATCCCACGACTTCCCTAGTGGAATAGCCGAGATATCCTGGAAAAACTGGAATTTCCAGGAAATTCCTGGAGCAGGCCTAAAGTCGTTATAAATAACGCTACGGGAATATTTTTTTTTCATTCGGTCTCATTTTTTACGTACAAGACATCTGAGACTTCAGATTTACTCTCCAGTGCATTTCAGTGTAAGAAAACCTGGAAAAACTGGAATTTTCCTTGAAAAAGCTAGGATGGGTTTAGAGCGATGGCAGGACGCCATTTTTAAATAGTAAACGATAGTTTAGGGCACTTTCTATTGTTCTAAATATGTTGACGTTAAATATTTTCAATTCCAGGCTTTCAGGGTGCCTGGAATTTACCTGGAACGAGCCTAAAATTGTTAAAAATTTAGCTACGGTGATAATTTTTTTTCCATTTGTATGCATTTTTTGCGCTCAATGCAACTATGGCTTCAGATTCAAGCCCATGCCTATTGAAGCATTAGGATTCCTGGAAATCCTTGAAATTTTTCATGTTCATTAACTTTTCATACTACAGGATACTTATGGTTCGTCTGAAATGAGTGAGGAATGTACTGGTATGATGTTTTATTGGAATGAAATAAATAATAAATAGGGGAAGGATCCACCTAATTCAAAATAATAAATATATTTTATCAGTTCGCGAGCAGAAGTATTCGTCTGGGTTCGACATCATCAGTTTCTGAAACAAATATATTAGAAATAAAAAATAACATATCCCGTAACAGAGAAAAGAGACGAGACTTTATGTTCGGTGACGTACCAGTAGAGGAGATTGGCTCGAGATCTCCGTCCGGATCGTCGTCGCCCGCAGATGTTCGAGCATACCATCTTGTGCCTCCTGCACGAACAGTTTCTGGTTTTGTGTGCAGTTGCATGAGACCATCCATCTCGTGAAGGCGGTGTGGAGCCGGCTTACTTCGGTTGGTCACTGGGCATAAGTGGCCCTCCTCTACCTTCTCGAATCCCCAATCAGTGGGAGGTAGAGGGTTTCCTAACCATTTCTGGACCTGCAAGTACAGTCTATGTACAGTAAATATAATATGCTCGAAAAACATGCGGAATGAACGAAATTTTTGAAAAAAACTAACTTGAAGATAAACTCGTAATGAGTGCCCTCTACTTGAAGACGATGTGGGGGCAGCTGGGCCAGCTGAGCCGAGAAATAATTTTCACATAAATCTCAAACCTTCTCTTTCCAAGATCATCCGAGGTTTTCCCTGGATACAGAGACATAACGAACATCTCTCCAGCAGTGGCAGTATCGTCGGGTGTGACGTTTGGTAAGTTGAACACTCCAACTCGCTGGCGTAGTGCCTCATCTTTCGGCAAGCGCTTGAACGGCATCACTTTACCAATATTAAATATGGCACTAGTTGTGTCACACCCCGTTGCAGCGTGCAGGAAAAGTATGCAGTCCTTCATTGCTCCCAAAGATTCTTGCTGCTGTATAATTTAGCTGGTTTACCCTTGATTTCAGGTATTAGAAGTTTGATATCAACCTGAGGTGGAGACAGAGCAGTAAGAAGAACAGCAAGGTCTGTGTCATGTCCAATAATAATGCTGCTCAGAATAGCATATAGCGGTTGTGACAATTAGTCGATCTGCATCGGCCGCTGCTTGGACCACCTCAATTCCAACATCCACCAATCGGTCGCAGAACAAGCAATGTACCTTGAAGTCGAAGTCTGTGATCGATGAGCGAGTTGGTTTCTGCACTTGTTCAGGTACAGTAGGGGCCTTTGGACGCTTAGTGTAAACTTTGCGGCACTCAACATGTAGCTCTACCGATGTTTTCCCTTTAAATAGTTCACCGGCCCCATCTTTACGAATTTTACTGCATTTTATGATTGTCTCAATGCCTCTTGGTCCACACTTAAACGTATTCCCACCACCGCACTTCACATAATCACACAATACACACTTCTCCCTGAACGAATGGTAAGCACAATGAAAAGAAAATTCTCGGCGAAAGGCACTACGCACTACTTGTCACAACTTGTTAGCGGTGGGCGGAGGGTCGGGCAGCCGCATCGGCTCGCAGTCCTGGAACTGAAAATATTTAACGTCAACATATTCAGAACAATAGAAAATGCCCTAAACTATCGCTTACTATTTAAAAATGGCGTCTTGCCATTGCTCTAAACCCATCCTGGCTTTTTCAAAGAAAATTCCAGTTTTTCCAGGTTTTCTTACACTGAAATGCACTGGAGAGTAAATCTGAAGTCTCAGATGTCTTGTACGTAAAAAATGAGACCGACTGAAAAAAGAATTATTCCCGTAGCGTTATTTATAACGATTTTAGGCCTGCTCCACGAATTTCCTGGAAATTCCAGTTTTTCCAGGATATCTCGGCTATCCCACTAGGGAAGTCGTGGGACTTTTTTGAGCGTCATTCTGGAAGTTGTCCGAACATATTCCAAAAGGTCCCGCTTAGTAATTATAAATATCCGGGTTTGGAGGGAAATTGGTCTAATTTTACTGGGGTAAAGGCCGCCTTCAGGAGCAGGTAGTGTAAATAATTCCGGAACATTTGAACAGATTGATCGAGCTCAGCAGCTCAATATTTGTAGACAGAGCCTTGGACGTTCCATACAGGTTTCGGCCGGTCAACGTTTACACCTAAGCAGCGACCTCAAAGGCAATGACACCATCGCTGCCCAGCAAGGGATGCATTTCAGCCAACACAATCAGAATGGCCCCGCACAATCTCATAATGCTCAAAACAACCACAAGCACTCTCAACAAAGCCCATTGTCGAATCCACATCAGAATTCACCCATGCAAAATAATATGAACGCCCAACACGGACAAAGTTCGATGAATCATCAACCTAAACCTCAAATGGAAAATTCAATACTCTCAGGTCAACAGATTCGTGGTTCTCAACTTGGCAGCCAGCAAGGTCCCATTAGTCCAAATATGCAAATACCTGGGGATATTTCAAGCTCCGGAACTATGCCTGGCAGTGGAAATCTGACTGGCAATTTGGGCGTTCCCGACAGTAATATGGGTCAGAATAGTATGGGTGGACCGGGTAGTGGTATAGGAGGACCTGGAGCCAATATGGGAGGACCCGGTAATATGCCTAATGGCATGGGCAGCATGCAACATCCCGGTATGCATTTTGGTGGGATGACGGGTAATTGTGGAGACTCTTACTCAGTATCTCAGACGCAAAACATAAATTTCACGCAGAAGTCTTTGCGCAAGACTGGACGACCAGGTGTAGTACCAAATCCAATGGAACCGAATGGCTCTATGGGGCCAGGGCCAATAGGTGGCCAAAGCGGGATGGGACCACGGTTGATAAATTCTCCAAGAATTGAGCAACAAAAACTACTTCATCAACAACAAATGCTTCGAGCACAACAACAAGCCATGCAGCAGCACATAGTTAGACCGCCACCTCCAGATTGTAAGACTAGTGCAGGAGTGATGCAGGGAGTTAAACCCAAGTATGCTGCCAGTTTTTTTGAGTTAATTTTTTAAAGATACGTAGTATGTACAGTAACAATATCCGCTGTATGTCCAGTGTGCGAGACTGTTAGTTTTCCTTCGATATTTATTTAAATTAATATTTGGGGTTTTCTGATTTCAGCGACAAAGTGCGATATAACGAGGGACTGATAGATCGATACGCTGGATCGAGCCAACTTTACTCCAGGGGGTTGCCCCGATGGCGAAGAGACCGTCCCCCTCGTCGGTACACAGCCCCCGGGACTGCCGACTCTTCACTCTGAAGTTACCTCTCAGCAGGCTGTGATAGAAAGGCTTTTCCGGAATATTGAGTCGTACCGAAGAAGACAAGACGAATGTATGCCGCGCGTTGATCGGTCCTTCACCGGGCTGTGTGAGCAGAACCTACAGAACACCCTGCAGCTGAAACAGCGCTGCTTGGACGGCAAAGCTAAGCGGGTGCCCAAGAGCAAAAATAAGAAGCAGTAGAAGTTCATTCAGAGCAGCGTGCGCGTGTAGCAGAAGTACTTGAAGCGGTCTGCGGAGGAGCACGATCCCGGAGTGCCCAATAATCACAGTTTCAAACCTCCGGTGAACCTTCAGTGCACCACTCAACAGCACAGCTCTCACCAGAACGAAAGCCTAACTAAATTCTCCGTGGAAATCCTCCAACCGCTGGCGTTTACAACGTCGGCAGCTATCCCGCTACCCCAACAGATTTCCATCAATCCCAAATCGAATCCTTCAGCTCCCGTGTCGAACATTGGTTTGGATGTTGGCACGTTAATGGAGTGCGTTAAACAAAATCCCGATAATGATTTCGCGGATCTAGATCAGTCCACGGCAGCTTTGGAAAAAGATGCAGCCGCGAACGGTGGTACCGATTTTAATGGTTTTTCGAATCTTATCGGCGAGGACACCATCGATGAAATCATCTCCTCAGCAGCTTTTAAAAATCTTATGTCAGTAACTATTAACAATAATCTGAACTATTCGGAGCTCATGAAAGACTTTGACTTCGAAGATATGGCCGAAACAAATAATTTGAAAGTGGAAGGCATTAAAGAGTTACCTCAGAACATTAATAATGCGGATAACACTAAGAATGTGCACGGTCTTTGTTTACAAATTCAAAACAACTACTCGGGAGGTGCCGTGTTCGTTCAAGGGATCAACAAAAACCGAATGCCCGCATACTCGAACATGGACTTTACTAAGACTGAGCTAAGTCCAGTCGCTCAAACTCTGAAACAAATGGCTGAACACGACGAATACAAAAATAAAATGGGACTCTCGTTCAACCTCAACAATCGCGCCCCTAATTCTCAATCGCCTTATCCCGACTTCCAGTTCCAAGGTGACAACGGCGGTCCAAATTCCAATCCCAATTTCCTCAAAAACAGTCCCACGTTCCCACAACCGGACATGATTAAACAAGAAATGAACTTCCAAGGTAACGGATTTGATATGAAACGAAAGAGTGCGAGAATGAACAAGCAACAATATTCGCCATACAGTAGTCCGAGTGCAAGTAGTCACGGTAGTCAAGGATATTTGCCGCCTAGTGGAACTGGACCAAATACCAATTATGGAGCGTTTGGTGGGGGTACCCCGCCAAGGCCGCCTTCAGGAGCAGGCAGTGTAAATAATTCTGGAACATTTGAACAGATTGATCGAGCTTAGCAGCTCAATATTTGTAAACAGAGCCTTGGACGTTCCATAAAGGTTTCGTCCGGTTAACGTTTACACCTGAGCAGCGACCTCAAAGGCAATGACACCATCGCCGCCCAGCAAGGGATGCATTTCAGCCAACACAATCAGAATGGCTCCGCACAATCTCACAATACTCAAAGCAACCACGAGCACTCTCAACAAAACCCATTGTCGAATCCTCATCAGAATTCACCCATGCAAAATAATATGAACTCCCAACACGGACAAAGTTCGATGAATCATCAACCTCAACCTCAAATGGGAAATTCAATGCTCTCAGGTCAACAGATTCGTGGTTCTCAACTTGGCAGCCAGCAAGGTCCCATGGGTCCAAGTATGCAAATACCTAGGGGTACTTCACGCTCCGGAACTATGTCTGGCAGTGGAAATCTGACTGGCAATTTGGGCGTTCCTGACAGTAATATGGGTCAGAACAGTATGGGTGGACCGGGTAGTGGTATAGGAGGACTTGGAGCCAATATGGGAGGAGCTGGTAATATACCTAATAGCATGGGCAGCATGCAACATCCCGGTATTCATTTTGGTGGGATGACGGGCAATTGTGGAGATTCTTACTCAGTATCTCAGACGCAAAACATAAATTTCACGCAGAAGTCTTTGCGCAGGACTGGAGGACCAACTGTAGTACCAAATCCAATGGAACCGAATGGCTCTATGGGGCCAGGACCAATAGATGACCAAAGCGTGATGAGACCACGGTCGATAAATTCTCCAAGAATTGAGCAACAAAAACTACTTCATCAACAACAAATACTTCGAGCACAACAACAAGCCATGCAGCAGCGCATAGTTAGACCGCCACCTCCAGGTTGTAAGACTAGTGCAGGAGTGATGCAGGGAGTTAAGTCCAAGTATGCTGCCAACCCTCCTACTATTAGGAGAGTACCCCATCAGCCCATGTCACCATCTGTTTTCACTGGGCACATATCAAAAATGTCCACTCTGTTCGAAAGACACGAGCAAACCTCACCCTCCGGCCCTATGATCCGCTCAAATATGTACATGATTCAACAGCAGCAGCAACATCTGCAACAGCAGACACTACAAGTGCAGCTATTTATACAATACGACAGGGACCAATGGCCGGTATGGAATCTGTTCAGAATAACACCACAGAATGCAGACTACTCATGACTCAGCAGGGGAGTTCTAATTTCAATCCTACGAGGCCAAACTTCCAGCAAGGATTCAACATGAACTCGGGAAACATACAGCAGATGTCTAGCGGCCAACGAGGCATGGGTCAGGCACAGGTAACTGGAATTAGGCCATGTTGCATATGCAGGAACAACAGCAACACAGCCTAATGCAACAGCAAAGAAAGAAAACGAAGAGCTGAAAATATCAAAAATTGGTAAGAACATGAATTTTAATTGATACACAATAACACTTAACGGCGATGAGAAAACTCTGCCGAACTCCTCGAGCTTGTCAGTATGTAACATAACTGAAGAATTTCGAACTTATCTGATTTACGAATTTCCATTTGCGAATGTTTATTTACTACTTTTAGACTCGCTCTCGATTCCGCAGGCGAGCATTTATCTGGCTGCAGTCATACTAAGTGCTGTTTGGTCAGAGATTAACGAATGGAAGTAAATTTTGATGACATGTTTGAACTGTCCTGCGGGCTATAGAGTTGATATGAAAGGAATTTGTGCATATACGCATATGTTGAAGGAACAAAAGTAAATATTGATATTATTCGGGGAGCTGTAGAATGTTGTGTATAAAAATAAATGGTAATTTATTATTTAAGATACGAAACCGAATAGATGTTCGTAGATTGAACGAAAAATGATCTGTGAAAAGTTTATTTAAACGAATTAGATTATTTTACCGGGGGTATGCAAAGAAAAGCGAAGTGGTTTGATATTATGTATCATTTTAAAGTTATTATTTGAAAAGTTTAAGCTGTAAAATGGACATATTGAAAGTTTTAATTGTTTGGCCTTATTTTGGACATCTTTGGGAATTATCGGATTGTAATGAATTCTTTCATATAATATTTTGAAAAATTGTAGTTTTTTGATTATTTAAATTATATGAATACTTTTTTTTCTATTTTGGTATGATGCGAAAGGTGAATTTAATTGATAAATTTTGATAGTTTTTGAGTTAATTTTTTAAAGATACCTAGTATGTACAGTAACAATATCCGCTGTATGCCCAGTGTGCGAGACTGTTAGTTTTCATTCGATATTTATTTAAATTAATATTTGGGGTTTTCTGATTTCAGCGACAAAGTGCGATATAACTAGGGACTGATAGATCGATACGCTGGATCGAACCAACTTTACTCCAGGGGGTTGCCCCGATGGCGAAGAGACCGTCCCCCTCGTCGGTACACAGCCCCTGGGACTGCCGACTCTTCACCCTGAAGTTACCTCTCAGCAGGCTGTGATAGAAAGGCTTTTCCGGAATATTGAGTCGTACCGAAGAAGACAAGACGAATGTATGCCGCGCGTTGATCGGTCCTTCACCGGGCTGTGTGAGCAGAACCTACAGAACACCCTGCAGCTGAAACAGCGCTGCTTGGACGGCAAAGCTAAGCGGGTGCCCAAGAGCAAAAATAAGAAGCAGTAGAAGTTCATTCAGAGCAGCGTGCGCGTGTAGCAGAAGTACTTGAAGCGGTCTGCGGAGGAGCACGATCCCGGAGTGCCCAATAATAACAGTTTCAAACCTCCGGTGAACCTTCAGTGTACCACTCAACAGCACAGCTCTCACCAGAACGAAAGCCTAACTAAATTCTCCGTGGAAATCCTCCAACCGCTGGCGTTTACAACGTCGGCAGCTATCCCGCTACCCCAACAGATTTCCATCAATCCCAAATCGAATCCTTCAGCTCACGTGTCGAACATTGGTTTGGATGTTGGTACGTGAATGGGGTGTGTTAAAGAATAATGATTTCGCGGATCTAGATCAGTTCACGGCAGCTTTGGAAAAAGATACAGCCGCAAGCGGTGGTGCCGATTTTGATGGTTTTTCGGATCTTATCGGCGACGACACCATCAATGAAATTATCTCCTCAGCAGCTTTTAAAGATGTTATGTCAGAAACTATTAACAATAATCTGGACTATTCGGCACTCATGAAGGACTTTAACTTCGAAGATATGGCCGAAACAAATAATTTGAAAGTGGAAAACATTAAAGAGTTACCTCAGAACATTAATAATGCGGATAACACTAAGAATGTGCACAGTCCTTTCTTCAAAACAACTACTCGGGAGGTGCCGTGTTCGTTCAAGAGATCAACAAAAACTCAATGGCCGCATGCTCGAACATGGAGTTTACTAAGACTGAGCTAAGTCCAGCCGCTCAAACCTGAAACGAATTGCTGAACATGACGAACACAAAAATAAAATGGAACTCTCGTTCAACCTCAACAATCGCGCCCCTAATTCTCAATCGCCGTATCCCGACTTCCAGTTCCAAGGTGACAACGGCAGTCCAAATTCCAATCCCAATTTCCTCAAAAACAGTCCCACGTTCCCACAACCGGACATGATTAAACAAGAAATGATCTTCCAAGGTAACGGATTTGATATGACACGAAAGAGTGTGAGAATGAACAAGCAACAATATTCGCCATACAGTAGTCCGAGTGCAAGTAGTCACGGTAGTCAAGGATATTTGCCGCCTAGTGGAACTGGACCAAATACCAATTATGGAGCGTTTGGTGGGGGTACCCCGCCAAGGCCGCCTTCAGGAGCAGGCAGTGTAAATAATTCCGGAACATTTGAACAGACTGATCGAGCTCAGCAGCTTAATATTTGTAAACAGAGCCTTGGACGTTCCATACAGGTTTCGGCCGGTCAACGTTTACACCTAAGCAATGACCTCAAAGGCAATGACACCATCGCCGCCCAGCAAGGGATGCATTTCAGCCAACACAGTCAGAACGGCCCCGCACAATCTCACAATACTCAAAACAACCACGAGCACTCTCAACAAAACCCATTGTCGAATCCACATCAGAATTCACCTATGCAAAATAATATGAACTCCCAACACGGACAAAGTTCGATGAATCATCAACCTAAACCTCAAATGGGAAATTCAATGCTCTCAGGTCAACAGATTCGTGGTTCTCAACTTGGCAGCCAGCAAGGTTCCATGGGTCCAAGTATGCAAATACCTGGGGGTACTTCACGCGCCGGAACTATGCCTGGCAGTGGAAATCTGACTCGCAATTTGGGCGTTCCTGACAATAATATGGGTCAGAACAGTATGGGTGGACCGGGTAGTGGTATAGGAGGACCTGGAGCCAATATGGGAGGACCTGGTAATATGCCTAATAGCATGGGCAGCATGCAACATCCCGGTATGCATTTTGGTGGGATGACGGGCAATTGTGGAGATTCTTACTCAGTATCTCAGACGCAAAACATAAATTTCACGCAGAAGTCTTTGCGCAGGACTGGAGGACCAGGTTTAGTACCAAATCCAATGGAACCGAATGGCTCTATGGAGCCAGGACCAATAGATGACCAAAGCGTGATGAGACCACGGTTGATAAATTCTCCAAGAATTGAGCAACAAAAACTACTTCATCAACAACAAATGCTTCGAGCACAACAACAAGCCATGCAGCAGCTCATAGTTAGACCGCCACCTCCAGGTTGTAAGACTAGTGCAGGAGTGATGCAGGGAGTTAAGTCCAAGTATGCTGCCAACCCTCCTACATTAGGAGAGTACCCCATCAGCCCATATCACCATCTGTTTTCACTGGGCACTGTTACCTCCTTTCTCTTATTATTTATTTTTGAGAAAGAATTGAGGCAACATGTGCGGACGACTAGCTGGTTTAAGCCGGAGCAGAGAGCCGTGGGTCCAGAGCATTCGTAAGAGTGGAGAAACTTACCCTTTCTGACATGTACAGCATAAGCGACAGATTTCTGTTTATTTCGAGAAAAGGAGACAAAGAAAAATTGATGTTAAATTGGGCACCATCTATAGTGAAATAAGCAAAATAGTCTCTTTTTCTCGAATAACCAGTCTGCTATAGATCGGACTGAAATTGTTGGTAAGAGAAATAAAAAGATAGTTTAAAATGAATGACAAAATATATTACAAAAAAATTAGACAAATCGGTTTGAGACAAATTGAAATGTAAAAAAAATATATATATATAAAAAACAAATTGATACCAGTATCCTAGGTGGTTTATGGGTCAGGTGGCTGGTTCTGGGACAGCAATCCAGGCCCACAATTGTCTCTTATTGCAAGAATTCTAAATTTTTCTTGGCAATTTACGTCTCTCAATGAATGGGGTGAAAATTGTAGGAAATTTAACCAAATATAAGCACATACAAAATTTATGCAAGTTATTTATGCAAAATTTAAGCAATGTTAGCTATGCAAATATAAGCTAGTTAGCTGTACAAAATATATTTGAATTAGCTGCACGAAACATTAAGCTAGCTATACAAAAGCTGCAGGAAATTAATTTAAACTATACAAAAGTAAGCTGATTAGCAGTACAAAAGTAATTTTAGCTATGCAATAGTAATTATTAGCTATGCACGAGTTATTATTAGCTATGCACGAGTTATTATTAGCTATGCACGAGTAAGCTGATTTCTTAGACTGTATGTTCAACACTTTGTAACTGGGATATAAAAATTGTAATATCAATTACTGAAGTCCACAGTTAAAAATTATAATGTTTGAATCAGTACAAAGGCTGCAAGCTAATGACTTCCTGGTGAGTTTTACTGATAAGGTAAACTTTTTTGTCCTGTTTACTGGAAAACAACGCCACCAAAAAAATGTGAGAAATCTAATTCCCTATTGAAATTGAAAGCTATAAAATATAAAAATAGTACCAGTATGGCCATCTGTCAGTGGTTGCGTTAAGCGCACCAACTTGCCTTGTAGATTCCCATACTCAACTAAAGTAGTGGCATATAATCGATAAAAGGAATCTATAATAATAGTTTATTTTCCATGCCAGCTGATTTGCCTTTGCAATTTCTATTTTATACATAACAACAAATATTAACAGATGTAAATAATTAGTAAAACGTATTGATATTATTGATAAATCAGTAACATATTACATGTTATAGGATTTACTATATATAGAATGAGAGAAGGTAAGGAAAATAACCATATGTACTCCATAGTAAACAAAAATATAAAAATTGAAAAATAGATATCTGATGTAACTAAATTTTGTAGACAAATTGTTTCCTGGGATAATAATGCTGTATTACAACGGAAAACGGATATGAGATACATAATAGTGTTAATAGAAAAACAGGACTAAGTTCCTAAGATATAAAATTAAGTACATAAAACAGTGTGACATGGTTTAGCAGTTATACATGTAAAATTCTGTTAGTTGAAAACAGTTTCACCTGCAAAAACTGAATCCAAAAAATATACAGGTCGTGCTAACTATCCACAAAACACTAGTTTTTAAATAAACTGATAAATGGACATAGGCCATGTAACAGCACATATCAAAAAGGTCCACTCTGTTCGAAAGACACGAGCAAACCTCACCCTCTGGTCCTATGATCCGCTCAAATATGTACATGATTCAACAGCAGCAGCAACATCTGCAACAGCAGACACTACAAAGTGCAGCTATTTATACAATACGACAGGGACCAATGGGCGGTATGGAATCTGTCCAGAATAACACCACAGAATGCAGACTACCCATGACTCAGCAGCGGAGTTCTAATTTCAATCCTACGAGGCCAAACTTCCAGCAAGGTTTCACCATGAACTCGGGAAACATACAGCAGATGTCTAGCGGCCAACAGGGCATGGGTCAGGCACAGGTAACTGGAATCAGGCCATGTTGCATATGCAGGAATAACAGCAACACAGCCTAATGCAACAGCAAAGAAAGGAAACGAAGAGCTGAAAATATCAAAAATTGGTAAGAACATGAATTTTAATTGATACACAATAACACTTAACGGCGATGAGAAAACTCTGCCGAACCCCTCGAGCTTGTCTGTATGTAACATAACTGAAGAATTTCGAACTTGTTATCTGATTTACGAATTTCCATTTGCGAATGTTCGGTAAGTCTACGATGAATCAACCACGAATTCTTCCTCAAAGATTTGATGAACATTCGCCGACGACTGAAGAAAAAAATTGAATCGATGCGGCGCTGACATTAGGCGGTTCCTGGAAAATTCCATGAACATTCCCTCGAACGTTCGCGAATGTTCTGCGAATATTCCAGGAATCTATTTATTACGTGAAATACGTAATGAAAAAATCGAATATTAACCATGTCCATATCTGATTATATAGTACTTTGTTGCCTTAATAGTACTTTTGTTTACAGGAGACATCGTAGCCTTCGAAAGGTTTGTTAATACTGACGTGGAATTGAAAAACATTCCACTTATTATTAATGATTCCGAAACCGGAGGTCAATACACAATGGCTGGATTCATAAATTATGCAGGACTAGACGTGCAGTCTAGAAGATCGCGTGATGCGTGTGATGGTCACTACACGGCTGTGTGTCATAGAATTAGAGGCGTCTGGATTCAGTATAATGATTTAATTGACAAAACCAAAATGTTAGGCAGCAGGCGAAAAGTTCGACCAACATTGTTGATCTATACTAGGGATTTAAATCACAAACAGAACAATCAATAAAAATTATTACGATTTAAAAGTTCTTCTCATTCTTAACAATTAGCATACAGTTTAAAATACAAGCGTGGCAATATTACTGTGTATGATACTAGACCTAATGTAAAAACAATGTTAATCTACACAAATGGAACTGCAAATGTATACAATACAGACAGTTACATAATTTACGTTTTGTGCATATATATAAATTGCCTTATCTCAATCTTTCAATCTGCTTGAAAAAAATTTATATCGATACTTTTGGCGACAGATTGATGTTTCGAAACACTATGCCTCGGGCAGACAAATTCGCATTCGTCAAGATTCGCCTGTCTTGTTTCCATGGTGCACAATACACCGAATTCTTGCAAGAAATTGCACATGCATTCAACGACATATTGAACTACAGCTGCCAACGCAATTTTTCATCATATTTTGATTTTAAAACCTATTACGTATTTGACATGAATTTGTTGTGCCTAGAAATGATTTGCTGTGAAACAGGTAGTCTTCGCAAAAATGGATAAAACTGGGAATTTCCAGGGTAATCTGGCACTATCAACTGCAAAAATCGTTGCAACTGCATTTTTTCACCTATTTCTCACTTCGACGATTTGTAGCGTGCGGTGTACAAATTTGTTGCGCCGAGTCATAATTTGTTGCGAAACAACTTTTCAGTATAAACCGAAAACCATTGAATTTTCAGTACGACCTGGCATTACCACTGCCAAAAACCGTTGCAAATGCATTATTTCGTGTGTTTTTCACTTTGACAATTTGTAGCGTGTAGTGTACGAATTTGTTGTGCCGAGCAATAATTTGTTGCGAAACAACTTTTCAGTATAAACCGAAAAAACGTAGAATTTTCAGTACGACCTGTCATTACCACTGCCAGAAACCGTTGCGAATGCATTATTTCGTGTGTTATTTTTTTTAAATTAAGTGTTACAAATGTTTTCAGACAGCAAGAAATTCGTATGATAAGAAAATATTTGCACACTTTTTAAAGTGTGGTAATGCTAATTTCACTGTGAAGTTAGCTTTACCATGGGTTATTTTTTCTCACCGCAATAAATTCGCAACAAAAAAGCTACAATTGATGAGGCCAAAACTATTTCAAAATTTTAAAGTGGTAGTGCTAACTTCACAGAGCTCGTGAATGGCCAAATGGCCAAAGAATACATTAGACGACGATTTTAACCCATGGGAGCCTTGTCAAATTTGGGCACAGCAATACTTACAGGTTTCTTTATCCAGCGCAGGAAGACAGAACGAGGTAGCCTTTTACGAATTTAGACAATGGCAGCATGATATATGACAGCCGGTCCCTCGCGCTCTCAGCCCTACAGACGCTTCAAGAGAAAACATTGAAACCATCGATTTAGAAGATGTTGAAACTATTTCAATAGCCAGTGGCACACGAGAAGATAACAGGTCCTTAGAGTCCTCGTCGGAAAATAGGCTCAACGGCATCGATAGATATCATCTGGGTCAAGACCCCATCTTACCATCAGTCCTGGAATTCCCAGAAGAACCGCAAGAACAGTTTTTGGCCAGAGTGATAACCCATTTAGATGTTACGATTCCAACATTTAGAATGGCACCTGCGTAACCCACTAAAGACCTGAACTAACACCAACAGAGCAAGCACACAATCTTATGCTGCTTCTTCAAAATGGTGCGATGTTAATTAGACATACGGTGCAAGATAGAAGTACAGAAAGAACGTCTCAGGCATTTTGGTCAGCGAACGCAAGTGAACTTCTACATTTTCTGAAATCAGATAGGCATGTTAGTGCGTTTTCTTTGCAAGCGCAAGACACCCTGGCACAGATGCAATGCAATTGGCGTTCAAGAACTTAGTGGCTTGTTTGACAAATGAGCTAAATTTTGCAATGGCATATTTGATGGCCGTTACAGGTGACGTTCACCCGAGAAAAGTTATAAATATCTTAAGCGGCGCTATGAACCTGTTAAGAAAGTGCCGAGTGAACGCTGTACTCATCATATAATTATTTTCCCAATTATTTCATTGGATCTCGGCCCAGGCACTGTCAAATGTGTCAAGGAGTAATTTTTTTTTTTATACATTTATTTAACGTCGGCCTATTTCCGCTACTGAGACCTAACACCGACGCCTGTAGACCCCCAACCAGGAATTTTGCCGAACCTCTTCCCTTAAGAAGAGTAGGGATCTTTTATTTGCCTAACATTTAATAGACAAGGGACCGACGGCTTTACATCCCCTCCCAAGGATGGTATATCTCCTATACAACCCTCGCCTAAGGTTGTATAGCTTCCGCGCATACACTGACGCTGGAAGATGTGTGAGGCGAGAACGCGGTTTCCGTTGGAATGGTCACCCATCCAAGTACTAACTGCGCCTGTCGTTGCTTTACATCGCATACCGAAGTATGTACGTAGTAAAGACGCACCTACGCTCGCCCCCCAAGGAGTAATTAGTCTGCACTATAAAATTAACCAGAATACTTTTGAGCATATTCTCTACAAAATATAATTTTCAAATATTCAATAATAAATTAAATAAACCGCAAAACTAAATCAATAAATAAATTCTACATTCTTTCCAAGTTAAAATTTTATTATTCATATTTTATTTCTACAATATAAATTCGCTATTTAACAAGCATACAGGATGTAAAGTTTCGTATTTCAATCTCAGCTTGTAACCGCGTTGAGACAAACTTTAAGTTTACCTTTATAGGAATATTGCTGAATAAGTATTTAGGAATCATATAAATAGTCCAGAATTGATACACACTTCTCATTGGTACTCATTGGTAGTCAACGTCAACGTAGTCAACGAGCATCTACCTGACGCATCTCCCCTATTATGGACTGGTAAGATCTTTTTATTTTATATTTTATTATTTTTTGAACTATTTTCCTTTATGGACCTGTTTGTTAGTTTTACCTTCAATAAAATGTTGGTATATTTCTGTTTTACATCTTTATTTTACTTATAAAAATTTAACCTCTCCAAGCCAAGATCCCTCAGTTCGTGACACATGGTGGAGGTGCCTAGCTTGGTTCTTAGGGTTTTATTCTTCCTAATAAACCCAATGTATATTATTGTATTTCCATTAGCCCGTGCGAACTGGCTGGAAATATGATGGAACATATAATATTTTTAAATTGATAGTAGTACTTTAGCCCGTGTCAACTGGCTAGTACGTAGTACTAAATTTAACCTCCAATTGTGGTATTTCTAGTGCCCTGGCTAGAACTAGAGAAACTGGCTAGAAATACAGCAATAAGCAATTGCAAATTGTGTACAAGGAGTTTTAGAAATAAATTATTCAATCGTTTGAGGAATTTACCAAGGTTGAGCTGAGCCACAAGGGCTGAAACTCGCAACGGAATGTCACTTAGCTAAAGTCGCTCAATTCGCTCATCTTCTGCAAGCACCAAAGTACACAACCAAAGATTTAGCGAATTTGTCGGCGGCTTGCTTCAATTTAAATTCAATGCAACTAGGTTTTCTGATTGAGTGTAAAGCTGAACCCGGTGAAAAATTAGCATCTCCGTCACTTTTGGAACAAACTGCCAATGCAGCTGAGAGTGCCGCAGAGTGGAAGGTCGAGAAGTCACCTTATATGAAGACCCTGCCCCACCTTTGCAGCTTCTCCTACCAGATGATGGTTTCAGCTGTGACCTCGTGCAAGGAGTATCACCAGGCCTAGCAGACTTTTTACATCATCTTCAGACATCGGACCTTTGCAGGCTTGCCGCCCAACCTATCAGTTCTGGACATTGGACCTATATGTCTGCCCCCAGGCCACCGTCTTCAGCCTTTAGTACAACGCAACCAGAGGTCCAAGTAATAAGGCTGCAAAGGTCAGACGGCGGAATGGGGCTGTCTATTGTCGCAGCGAAAAGAGCAGGACGGAAACGGCTTGGCATTTACATCAAATCCATGGTTCCAGGCGGAGCAGTGGATAGAGATGGTCTGCTTTCTGCTGGGATCAGTTATTGTCAGTTGATGGTCAATCCTTGCTAGGTATTACTCAAGAGAAGGCTGCTGAATTCTTGCAAAGGACCACCAGTATAGTTACTTTGGAAGTGGCCAAAGCAGGGGCCGTTTATCATGGATTGGCCACGTTATTGCAACAGCCTAGTCCTACGCCCCAGAGAGGACCTAGACGAATGTCGGAAAGGGACCTATCCTCCAGAATGGGCTCTTCGAAATTTGTCCCAGCCCTTCATCAAATTCACTCCCCGAATTCTGAACAACTACGAGCTTTCAACGCTAGTTACAGCAGGACGTTTTCAAATAATACTATTAATAATAATAATAATCCTGTTCAAAATACCCAAAACGGTCCTACCCCTAATCCTGCTGGACTACGCAGCAGATCTACTTACAATTTACATCAACAAGATGATGGGTTCTATCAGAATCTCAGCATTTATGGGAATAAAATTACTAGTCCACAATATCTTGGTGATAGGTTACACAATGAAGATAGCAGAGCAGGTTTTTTTCCGAGCGTTAACCACCAACAATACACCGACTTATAGGTAAAACTACAGACATAATCAGCAGTACATGCGTCAACCTCAAAACAACTACACGAATCCGGAGGAAGTAAATAAAATACTCTATAATAGCCCTTACTCTGGTCAGAATTTCAAAGTCCGACGCATGGCACGTATCCGAATAACGTTCAACAACTTCTCCACGTTAACCCAAATAATCAAAGGCAGGATGAGCGACCGCAAGATATACGATACAATAATACCGGAGGAGGATTACTTAGAGAAGACGCAAAACTCTAGGCATGAAGAAATGATGCGGTATCCCAGCCAAGGGAACATAAGAATATCGAAAGCGCAAATACAACATGATGTAAATAAGCATGAGATGCGAACATATCGGAAAGTGACGATATGTTAAAACACGCACAAGGTGACATGATGAAATACGCAAGTAGCGGCAATATTAGGGCCAAGATTTCCTGCAGTTCAGCTTTCCTCCAGCACTCAGCGGAAAATGTCTCGTAGGCGGAAGGAATATGTCAAATATGTAAAGATAATATCCATTGGGCCCAAATATTAAATTTCTTCCGTAATTGTTGTGAAACTTTAGACAACAAACTAGGCAAGCTCAATAACATAATTCATAAATATATAATAGAAGAAACGCGGAGTCGATCACTTTGAGAAAGGTCGATGGCAATCGGAAAAAGGACTGGAGTCAGGGAATATCGAAAAATAAATGTGAGGTTCCCGGAAAAAGAAGAGGTGCAGCGGCTGCAGGAAATTATTAAGGGAGTGAGTTGGAGTGTCAGACGAACGAGAGAATGAAAGTAGTTTTACTTTACTGAAAATTAAATTGTTCTATTTTCGCAAACTGTGTGTTTAATTTATTATTGCATCAAGCGAGCAGATATACCAGTGTCACGTCCGCTACGTCCTCCAACGCTAATACGCACAAATTCTGAGGCCCTTTAAAAAGGCTGGGGGTGACAATATGCTTTAAGTGTATTAGATTCAATCATGTTTCTGAAAATTGTTTCCTGTTCTAGGTGTTCCGAAGATCATTCTGTCAAAAACTGCGAAGTTTCCGACAGCAATTTAAAATGTATAAATTGACTTAAATTAAAAGAAAAAAACAGAGATAGATATCAATCATATAGTCTGGAATTCTAAATGTTAGGTTTTTAAGCAAAATATAACAGAATTGAAATATAAGGTATATGTTGCATAGCCATTAATAACTGATAGCAAGTCGAGCACTGGTGGGTGTTGCTTAAGTGATATTACTAATAGCAACAACGATAATATAGGTGACAGAAACTTGAAACGAGGAGGTGGCGTCCCCTTTGGCGTAAAAATTGAGGGCAATTGTTCCAATTTTTTGTATATATAATATATCCACGGTTTCAAACTTATTTTGTGTTACGCAGCATATCGCTCAATGTATGGATTTAAATGGCCAAGTAGATGTTATTTACACGGATTTCTCCAAAGCCTTTGATTGAATTGACCACAATATATTATTACATAAGCTAGATCTCGCTGGGCTTTCTATACCGCACACTTTGACATAACCTCAAATATTTGACAAATATTTAACTGTACATCAAATGGAAGAATAGATGTTAATTTGTCCACCAGTGAATAATAGCTGCTGACTAACATATGTATACAGCCATCAACCACAGGGTTGCTGTAGCACACAAGCTTAATTATATTCAAGTGGTAAAGAGATCCCATAATAGTAATCAGCGTATGTCGATTCAAAAGTTATGATCTAGTTAAATAAGTCACTTTTCTCATAGACAAATGGCAAAGAATCCCACAGGAAGTAGTCTTTGAAGGTTGGTTAACTAAATCACCTCCACCTAAAAGAATCTGGAGACCTAGGTGGAAAAGAATATTGTTTTTACTAACACAGTCAGGGAAACTCCTCGAACAGTACATATTGATGTACTATACTGCTAGAAGCTGCAGGAAACTTAAAGGTGTTATTAATTTGGTTCATTGTGAACAAGTGGACTTGGGCTTGAAATTAGATGAAAGGAAATTAAAATTTAATCACGTTTTCGATATAAGGACTCCAACGCGTACTTATTATTTGGCTGCCGATAGTGATAGTGATAGTGAAATGAGATTAATTGTATTTGCAAAGTTTGTCGGCTTGAATCCACTAGCGAGGATAAAGACGTACATATATATCGGTAAATTGCCCTGATGTGGAAATAACCTGAGAGTCCGAGAATCCGATGAACAGTTTTATTGAAACTCCTTCTTATATACCTATATCACAATGTATTACAGGAAAGTCACCATCTTTTGATCCTAAAGATATCAAGACCCTTATAGAGTACAATATAAAAACAGTTTACGCATTACACCCAAGCATACGTTGTGCATATAGTCAATGGGGAAACATGACGCTAAACCTATTGGCATTTTTTCTAATGGAGAATCACCCCAGTGATGATCCATATCTAGTCGTAGAGTTAATGAATCGTCTGTTTTCGTTTATCAGCACACAAGTAATTTTTAAAATAATCCTTTTGTTAACATAATCTCCTGGTTCAATACACTGAACTGAACTGTTCAGTTCGAGCAACGAGAAGTAGCAGTAGGCAGCTTTCAGCGAGAACCTGAAGATGGCAGATGAGATTCTGCCAAAACGTCGTTTAGACAACCGTGACTCCTGGGGGAGTCGATCATCGACACGGGAGAGCACCCGGAAGTACAACACAATATCGTGGGAGGCGGTGAACCGATTTCCACGAAAGTTGAATTGAAGGTTCCTTGATCATCTACAATAAAAGGGTCTCGTGCTCGTTTTTTAGTTAGCATTTTAAATGGTCCAAAATAAATTAAAATTGAAAAACCACCCTTAAAAATGACGGATGTACCCCTTTTTCTCGAAAAAAAAAAGGGTTCCCCACCTACTCGAACCGGAAAAATCCAGGTATTCTTAGTTTCATCAAAACTAAAAAAATTTCTCTATCGCCTTATTTTGGGCTATTTTTACTTCATTATAAATACATATATTGATAAAATAAGTATAACGCTACCTAAGTAGAACTATGACAGGTGTAGTGATATGAATTTTCACTCAATAAAAGACGTTAAAATCATATTGATCAATTCCTCAGAAAGAGTAACTGCAGATCAGTGGCGAAGTTGTACAAATGCCATGATGCACATGATAAAAGAAGAGGTGGTAATGCGAGAGCATGACAATCATATTGACGTCACTGTAGAATCCATTATTATTATTATTATTATTATTATTATAATTACAGGAGCCAAACATACTTCATTTGAATATTCAGAAGACGTTTAAGGCTTTTGATGTTTTACGTATTTATAAACATAATACATTATAATTTCTACTTTATTATTATAGTTATGTTAGTAATTGTTTCTTTGACATTTTATATAGTTCACTTATTCAAACATGATTTACCAATCTATGTGCTAACATTAAAATAATGGTTCCAAACTAACCTAAAATCTTTTTATATACCTTAAATAAATTAATCACTCGTTTCAAAACTATGAAAATGCTTCAATTAAATAACTATTCATATTATTTGCTACAACGTATTATACTTGTATTACGTAAAATTTGAATAAAGTATAAAGTCAAGTATAATGTAGCGAATGTAGTTTTTTCGTCAATTTAAAGTAGTAAAATTACTTACATTATAAACACATTAGGATTAACATCTTGACATAATTATTACTACTGAATAGTAGTCACATAGGGGTTCATCTACTAAAAAATCCGAGTGAGCTGAAACTTTGCATACATTTTTACTTTTATATACTGATAATATGTCAAATGTCCCCACCGATATCTTGTGTGCGTTTCAAGTTATTCAAGGTCAAACGTCACAGAAATGGGTTTTTCGCAAATATCTTGCCTCCTATAAGTCCTATGACTTTTTTGGTTATGTAAGAATGAATATTAAAATAAATTAATAAATGTTATATACATGTTTTACTTAACACCAACCGTTTTCACACTATACGCCAGGAAAACACAGGGTAGCGGTGTATTTGTTTCCACACCACCTCAGAGGTAAGATACAAGGCGCATTTTTTTTACATCTCCCCAGTAGGCCTAATCCATGGTTTTTCTAGTTCTGTAGCTCATCCTCATTCTCGAAATCTGTCCCCTCTTCCACGTATTCGTCCTCTGCCATCTCCTCCAAGTTCTCGTCCTTTGTCCCTTCCTCCAGATTCTCGTCGGCCTCCCCAACATTTTCATTTTCTTCTATATCTTGTGTCAACAGGTCAACACGATCAAGCTCTTCATCTTCTTCATCCTGAATAATTTCTGTGATGACGTTACTATCAACATTTGTGTTGAGACATGACTGACCGTGACAATGGCCACACAGTACTGAACAGGACAGTCCAACTTTTCTGCACCCGCAATTTGTGTTGCATCCTTTGGTGCTGTTTCAAAAAATGGTATATAAAAGTGCAGCTGGTAATAGTCTTAAGGGGCTCCAAAATGTTATTAATCATCGTCCATCCCCATTGTTCAGGATTTAAATTATTTCCAAGCCAATTCTGTACTTGATAATACACTCGACTTAGATGTTGACTCGCAGCTGCGGCAGTAGGTGGAAGTGACGACAATTTCACTGCGGTATTAGTCTTGTTGACTTCGCAAATGTCATGTATCGATAGTTTTCAATAGATAATTCTGTTTTAGGAGCTCCATAGATTGCCAAAAGAATGCGTAATCCATTTTCCACAATCGTTTCTACTTTACAATTTTCCTGTTTAAAAGCTTCCCCAAAATTGATGCAAATCTTCATCGAACATTTTAAAAACTTTTATTTTTTCTTTTAAAAAGTGCAGACGTTGTGCCACAGCCAGTAATAGCGTGTAGCAACAACAGATGCTTTTTACAATTTGGAAATTTATTTAGGCTAGAAGAGGAGTATGTATTTGATTTTATTTTCCCTCTCCCTGGTTTAAGGAAGAAAACATCTTGGTTTGAAGTAGCACGTTCTATTAGAAGAACTAGTAAATCTACATCATCTCCAACGATAATAGTGATGTTGCGTTGTGATTTCTCAAGTGCCGTTTCAACTATTAAAACGTCGACGTCGTCTCTAGCTTGTTTCACGGCTATATTGTTAGATTATAGGCTGTCCATTAGCATTGATATTAATCTAGTTTTATTTGAGCGATTGGATAGGAACTTTTCTTGGCCAAGTGTCACTTGCATTGCTTCGTCAAGCATGACCTCTACGGATCCCGAAATTGAAGCAGTTCGTCGAAGTTGTTCCATTGCTTTTATATTCTTGCTATTGTCACTGTATCCATCAAAGACAACTGTTATATCTGAGCCGAAATGTTTTTGTAAATAATCAATATATCTTTTGATAATACACTGAAAAGTATCATCTTTTTGCCATATTACACGGTGCAACAGGAACCCACCATCAATGACGTAAGCAACGTTATCAGCAGGTATTTCATCACACCGAGGGTCGAAGCATTTACAGAGCATTATTTAGGAGTTTTTCGCATGCCTGCATTATCAAAAAGTGCTGTGGGATAAGGACTTAACTCATACTGCATATATTCTTTCAGGTTTTCGTCAAATTTCTTGTATAAACTGATTCTTTGAAACAGCAGCAAAAGATCTACAGCAACATTTACGTCATGAACTTTAATAGAACTATTGACTGACAAAAGCGAAAGGACCCTATTTGCACGTTTAAATTTTATATCATTAAATTTTAACACAACAATACTTTGCACTGACTGAAGACCGATTTTGTATGCATCGTAACAGTTTATTTTTTCAGTCCCGACGACGCCTGTAGCTATCGATATAAGTTGATTTGTTTTTGGAAACGGACTATAAGAACTAAACCAGTCAACCAATTTTTCTACGTCTGCATTATCTCTCTTAAAGCTTGAGTCTCTTGCATCAACATGTTGATCAGCTGTGTCCAGAGACACCTGGCAAAATTTTTCAATTTCTTCGCAGACCGAATTCATGGCGTGCATGCCATATATCCATTTGCACAGTACATTTTCTCGTGTACTTCGTCCCCTGGAAACATCTCCCTTAGATTTCATAGATTTCATTAAGGTTTGCTCTATTATCATGTGGCGCCAGGTTCCGCAGTTAAACTTGTTTGACCGTCGAATCGTGAAAAATCCTTTAGAAAATATCTCAAATGTCTGCTGGTTCATATTTAAACTAGAGCTTAAACCTGCCTGGCGACAGCGAATCGGGGAACTACACGAAAATCTCCGAGCGATGACCGACGACCGACGGTTCATACTCAAGGTTAAATTAATAGCGAGCTATTTATATTATGATATCAAGGTTTGACAGAATGAAATGAAATGTACTTACAGAGTTTTTTGGCAGCATAATACGGAAAAGACCTTTATTTAAGAAAATAAGATTTTCGTGACCTTTGACCTTCAATAGCTACAAACGCACGCGCGATATTGATGGGGACTTTTTAGACATTGCTTCTAATGTTAAAATAAAGGTGTAAACAAAATTTAGGCTCACTCGGATTTTTTTGGCAGATGGTACTTTTTCCGACCTAATATAACTGGAGTATGAAATGACTTTATTGAACAATGATTTGTAATTTTCAGGGGGAAAATTGGAACGATGATAATCATGTAACTTATAATCCTCTGCCATATGTACTGGCCAATGATATTATTCGTCAACCACCGGGATTCACGTCTAAGACACAGAAAAAACAATTTAAAATGAGTGAACGGGAAAGAATGAAAAAATATGTGGTCAAAACTCAGGAAGATGATTCTAGCAAGGTAGAAGTTTTTAAAATACATTTGGATATGTTGATATGTATATTAATAAATTAATGTTGATTGGTTTTCAGAAAATCTATAAATCACCACAGAGAAATAGAGTTATCCCAAGTACATCCCAGGAGGTTGCCTATGTAAGTGACTATATTTATCTGCAAATTAGACAGTATTAAAAGTTTTGTAATTTTCAGGATGAAATTTGGGACCATGCTACTCATACAACATACAATACTTCGTCTAGCTCGTTAGAAGATGACCATTTCCGCAACGGATCTACCAAGGAATACAAAGAACAGTCAAACTTGAATGAACCAGAGAGTGCGAAGAAAATTATATTCCCAACCAAGTCAAATGTTTCTAATAAGGTATAAATTTCTAAAATTTTGTAATGCACACTTCAATTTGTTAATAATAAGTGTAGCCCTGCGTAGTTTTCCACCTGTGCTCGTGAAATTTTGGTAAGCTATAATTTACTAATGGAGCAAGGGACCTACTCAAAACTTTAAAGGCTGATTACCAAGACCAAACGAAGATATGTGAAAATGTATCCCGTACATTCATATATTTCGTATGTTAGTGAATTTCAGTATATAGAACAGAAGTGGTCATATTTTAATTTCTCCTGCAGAAATAATTATAAAATTGAAAAGACGTCATTAGATGCGCTTATATAACAGCTTTCAAGTAAAAAAGCTAAGTCGATACTTACCTTTAATAGTTTTCGGAATATTGAGTGATATACGGAAAAAAACAGTGTTTTCTAAAATTAGAAATTTTTATCCTCTTAATCAATAAAGAAAGTCGGTACCAGCCAAAAAAGTCGTAAACAGCCATTTTGCATAGCCAATGGCATATTTAACAAGAATATATATATAAATATAAAAACGGAACATTTTGGACTGAAGTTTACTCCACTAAACCCATTGAGAACTTAGCCCCATCGAATTGGCATGGGGTCAGTTAAAAGGTGAAATAGCCCGAAATAATACCTCGCTTAAAATAAAAGATGAAGAATCATGTTGCTCAATTCCTTAGAAAGAGTAATCGCAGATAAGTGGCGAAGATGCCATGATAAAAGAAGCGGCGATAATGTGAGAGCATGACAATCTTATTGAAGTCACTATATAATCTATTATTATTAATATAGGAGCCAAAAATACCCCATCAGAATATTCGGAAGATGTTTAAGAATTTTTGGTGTTTTACGAATTTATAAACATAATATAGTATATATTTTATTGTTATAGTTATCGTGTTTAATTATTGTCCCTTTTACTTTTTAAATAGTTCAATTATTTCAATATTTTTTTGCGCCAGTCTACGTGTTAACATTGAAAATGATGCTTCCAAACTAACTTTATATTTTTTTATACCGTCAAACGGGGTGAAGCGGATCAAATTTCCGAGTTTTTCGTAAATATTATAGCGTTCCTTATAAACAGAAAATCGGGAAAAAATATATGTTACAGCCTCACTATTCAGCTATACGATAGAATTTTTTCGTGAAATCTAGCTCATCAACTTTCGTGCTTTTTTTGGTTAAAGGTTGACCCGCTTCACCCCACAAATAGGGGTGAAGAGGATCAGTCGCTTATTTCGCATAAAATCCACTCTAGTCAAATAATGGGTGAAGCGGATCAAAAATTTTTTTTTAAAATAAAAATAATTGTTTGTAGTCCCAAAATCGTATTAATATTACCAATAAAAGGCCAAAATAATAACATTTCTTTTTATTTGATATGTAATTTGTATAAAAAATATAAAAGACAAACATAAACATATATCTAAAGTCCAAAGTAAAGAAAATAAATCATATTCTGCGCACCTTGGTCATTAAACTAATCATTACGGTAAGAAAAATATAACAAACATAAACCCTAAAGTAAAAAATAAAATCACATTCTATGTATTTTGTAAAACTAAACATCGCAGAGAAAAAATACTTGGGTTATAATTTTTTAATTATTCTAAAGCGTAGTCCATAACATTTCGAAAAATATATTTTCCCCTTCGGGATATTTTTCCCACAACTTTCCTGATAATCTGTTCCTTTTTGACTACAGAAATGTCCGGAACATCCGGATACACAAAAAATACTTGTTTTGGTGTGGGTTTTTTTCTTAAAACACTAACTGTGTATCCAGTGTTCAATTCATTTTCTGCGTCAATTTTGGCGATGAAAAACCTGTCTCTCTTATTTGTACCAAACTTCACAATAACAAAATAGCCAACCTCGATGTCATTACTTGCCGAGTGATTTTCTTGATAACCTGAATTTGATTATTCTGCCTCCGTTCTTTCTGAAGCGTCTTCTTCGGACATTTCGCCTTCTTCCAAATCATCTTGGTCTACAATTTCCAATTCGTCATCTATAAGTGTTGGTACGAGATCATTCACCGAAACACTTTTACCTGCTGGCACAGCCAACTTTTTCCCACGTGTTTTTTTGGTTTCCCCACTTCCAGTTCTCATTTGACTTAAATGTTCGACAACTGTATCGCACCATGCTCTCTCCAGTTGTTGCTCGGCATCTTCTTGTTCTTGTGCTGTTCTTCTTTTAAGATGTTTGATTTTTGCCAAAACAGCATCTGGTTGAAATGGTGATATGCCACAAGCTTTAAATCCGGACATTGTGTTTACTTCGGATTTTATGGCAACTGTGTCTATAGTTTGTTTCAATAAACTCGGAAAAATGGTCTTAGGCAGAACCCCCCGACATCTCAGCTTCCATTTTTCTAATGTTTTACGCCATGCGGCTTTGAATGGACGGAAGTAGGCCACATCTAGTGGCTGTAGCATGTGCGTAGAATTTGGTGGAAGAAGTACAAATTTTATATTATTATTCTCACATTGTTGTACAACACTTACAGTTAAATGGCTGGTTAAATTGTCGCCAATCATAACTTTGAGCCCATCTAATGTTCGGAAGTATGGTAAAGCAGTAGTTAAAAACCAGTCCTCAAAAGTTTCACTGTCGAACCATCCACTTTGCGTCCGATTATATCTAGACCCTGGATAACCTCCTTCCGTCCATCCTGGATACAAATACTTCGCTTTGTATATGACGTATGGTGGAAGCAAAGTGCCATTGCCTGTTACTGCAAACATAACACTCGTACTCGATTTTGATGTGTCCATGATTCGGTGAGCATGTTTCACGCCTCGTCTAACTACTACTTTGGCTGCACCCGGATCGTCCACGAAGTTTGTTTCATCAAAATTAATTATATTTGCAGCCGGTACACCATCAATAGTTTGTCGGAGATGTGAAAAATATTCCTCTATGATTTCATATGTTACAGCAGCTCTAACTCTCTTTGTATTTTCCGCTAATTTTATTGTTAAGTTGGGGTGTCTCAACATAAAAGACTTAAACCAAACAATGCCCGGTAAATTGTCCTTGAACCGTTTTTCTCTTTTGCCACATTTGTTCAGGAATTGTTGAACCATGAACCTAATATCGTAACTCTTAAGGGGAAATCCCCAGTCAGCACACAATAAAAGTACATCGACTAACTTGTTCTCTTCTTCGTCAGCCAAAGCTGGTTGTCCACCATATCTTCCAAATTGTTTTCCGTGGAATTTTCTATTTAATGTTGTGTAGGGGACTCCATACCTTTCGGATGCAATTCTCACACTAATTCTCCCACTACGAACTGCCGCCACTGCTCTGTCTAAATAAACAGGGTCGTATGTCTTCTTAGCTCTAATGCCTAACTTTTTCACATACATTTTTACCTGAAAACATTCAATAAAATATTGACGTAAATATTTTTTTTATGCTAATTTTATTAAATTTGGGTGTATCAACATAAAACACTTAAACCAATCAATGCCTGATAAAGATTGATATAAATATTATTAATATTATTATTACTGTTTTTATTTTTATTATTATTATTAATACCATTTTCAATGTAATCACGTAAATTACACAATTTGGAAACTGTTTAGTCAATATTATTTAAAAAAACCTGTGATCCATTTCACCCATTAAAATGTACTTTTTTCATAAATATATTATCACAGAGCAAACGAAACTACCTATCAAAAAGAATCGAATACAGGCATGTTGTTAAAAGATCATTTTATATGTGTATAGTTACCACCCTAAAATAACTTCGTCTACTTTTTGTGTACAATAGTTTGTTTTCAAACTTGTAAAATACCGATAATTTACCCCCAATATTCGATAATTTATTATGAAAAACTTACCTAACCTATAATGCTGTTAATGACACATAACAAGGACTGCAAATGTCTGTTGGTAGTTCAAACGGTTTTATCAGATCTCGGAGTGCACAACTAGCCGTTGCGCGGCAATATTTAAAAAATTATACCTTTGATCCATTTTACCCGCTATGATCCGCTACACCCCGTTTGACGGCACCTTAAGTAAATTAATCACTCTTATCAAAACTATGAAAATACTTCAACTAAATAACTGTTTATATTATTCGCTTCAAACTATTATACTCATGTTACGTCAAAATTTGAATAAAGCATAAAGTCGAGTATAACGTAGAGAATTTAGTTTTTTCGTCAATTAAAAATAGGAAGTAGAATCACTTACATTATAAACACATTAGAAGGGATTAACACATTGACATAAATACTACTAATAAAATCACGTTATTCAACAATGGTTTGTAATTTTCAAGGGGAAAATTGGAACAATGATAATCATGTAACTTATAATCCTTTGCATATGTACTGGCCAATGATATTATTCGCCAACCACCGGGATTCAGGTCTAAGGCGCAGAAAAAACAATTTAAAGTGAGTGAATGGGAGAGAATGAAAAAATATGTGGTCAAAATTCAGGAAGATGATTTTAGCAAGGTAAATTTTTTCAAAATACATTCGGATATGTTGATACGTATATTAATAAATTAATGTCGATTGGTTTTCAGAATATCTACAAATCACCAGAGCGAAATAGAGTTATCTCATTCTCAAGTACATCCCGGGAGGTTGCCTATGTAAGTGATTATATTTATCTGCAAATTAGAGAATATAAAAAGTTTTGTAATTTTCGGGATGAAATTTTTGACCATGCTACTCATACAAAGTAAGTATAATACTTTGTCGACAAAGGAATACAAAGAACAGTCAAGCATGAATGAACTAGAGAGTGCTAAAGAAATTGTATTCCCAACCAAGCCAAATGTTTGTAATAAGGTATAACTTTCTAAAAATTTTTAGTGCACACTTCAATTTGTTAATATTAAGTGTATCTCTGCGTAGTTTCCACCTGTGCTCGTGAAATTTTGGTGAGCTATAATTTACTAATGGAGCATGGAACCTACTCAAAACTTTAAGGGCTGATTACCAAGACCAAACGAAGATATTTTGGGAGAAAAATGTTGATTGGAATTTGCAAAATTTGTCTAAAAAAAAGTACGCGCCCACCCTGGTAAGTAGGAAAGTACTTGTAAAATATATGCAACGTATTTCTTTTTCAGAAGGAAGAAAATATAAGGATTTGCTTTTAATTTTATTACAAAAATCTTGATTTTTTATAAAGTTATATGATTTTCAAACTTTATAAATTGAAAATCAGTGTCAAATAAAATTTCAAAATGGCGTAACTTTATAAAAATTCAATATTTTTAAATAAAATTAAAACCTACCCTTCTTGTTTTGAAAAAGAAAAATATATGTTGAAAATACTTTACAATATCTACTAGCAACGCACGTTTTGAAAATAAATTTCACAAATTCCAATCAAATATTTTTTCACAAAACGTCTTCGTTTGGTCTCAGTGCGTATCCCTTAAAGTTGGTGTGAGTCCCATGCTCCATTACTAAGCTATAGCTTACTAAAATTTCACGAGCTGCCGCTAGTTTTAACAGCCACCAAAACACTTGAACACTACACTCGATTACACTACTCGACACGCGTTTCTCTAAACACGTTAGCCTCATCGGAAGATCATTAAAACTTAAGTTTTAATCATCGACATTCACGGATAAAATATTCTTTGTTTTTACGATTATAACAAACCACCTTCGATTTCATCTATTATTATTCAGCTTGTGCTCTTGAAATTTGTTATTATCTTTATTAAAATTTAAAAATATATACTTTTGAATATTCTGAAGATGGTTTATACTTTTTAGGAAGAAAATGACATCTCTCAAACGTGTAATTCTTCAGCTTATATAAATACTCCATCATGGAACATACCTGTAAGTTATAGAGTCGTTTGCAAATTTACTGGACAGATAAGAAAGGCGACAAAAACTTTACGACCTCATCAAAATACCGTTACACTCTGTACTATCTCGCTCACAAATTGAATCAGTTCTCTTTATAGGTTTTTAATGTAGGGCATCAGCTTGTTTGATGATGAAGTTTTTATTCTCTTTTTTATTGGCACCGTAAATTTGCAGGTTACTATACTTGATGTTAGACGATATTAAAATGGTTTATAATTTTCAGGAACTAAATTGGGAGGACGATAATTCTCCAACTTATAGTCTCCTGCCTAATGTAAGACGAAAAATGCATAATTCATCCGCAACCGTAGTGTCTCATGTAAGTACTTATTTGATGTTTACAAATTAACAATCATAATTTTAATTATGTTTTATAATTATACTATTCAAACCTTATGCAATTATTAAGGCAGAATCAACGATGGTGGATGTTTGATAGCAGACTTCACCTAATTGATTTAATTACCAACATCCAATCAACGTTGTTTAAATTGCTAACTTACCAATCCCATTTTATCAGCTATCATCACTAATGTTGGAAGGCGATACACCTTAGCTATTTTCTGATATCAACCGAACGCTAGTAAATGTTCCATTCTACAGTGAAGTAGCTTTGCGAGGGAAAAGTGATGCTAAGATGTCGATTCATATCCGAATATTATTTACACTAATCTAATTCTGAATCAGTAAAAGTATAGTCGTCATTCCTGCTGATCCTCCAGCATACATCGTGTTACGCGTTCACAATAAATGCTGAGGATGCTTGACGGCAGAACGCAGTTCTGTGTGGCCTATTTAATACTTGCCGGTGCCGTCGATTGTTACCAAAGCAGGATTTTACTGATATATACTAATATTAATTAACATTTTAAACAAGCTTTTAGCTATAATTTGCTATAGCGAACCCACTTTGCTACGTATGCTTAGAGGGAAAATTAGACGCGCTAAGAACTAACGCTTCGTTCCCAAAAAAAAAATTGCCGTAGAACCAGATTAAACCTGGTATATTTTTGTTGTTTTGTTGATATGCGCGTATATAGCAGCTTTCAAATAAAAAAAAATTAAGTCAATATCTGCCTCTAATAGTTTTCGAGGTATTGAGTGATGTACAAGAAAAAAACAGTGTTTTCTAAAATTCGAAATTTGTATCTTTTTGATCAGTAAAAAAAATCGGTACCAGCCAAAAAGTCGTAAACAGCTATTTTGCATAACCAATGGCATATTTAACAAGAATATATCGGTTTAATAATAAAAAAACGGAATATATCAGACCGAAGTTTACTCCACTAGACCCACTGTGAACTTGACCCCATCGAATTGTCATTGGGTCAGGTAAAAGGTGAAATAGCCTGAAATAATACCTCACTTAAAATAAAAGATGAAGGATCGTGTCGTTGTCGCCATTCCTTAGAAAGAGGAACCACAGATAAGGGGCGAAGTTCTATAGATGCCATGATTCCCATGATAAAACAAGAGGCGATAATGTGAGAGCATGACAATCTTATTGACATCACTATAAAATCTATTATTATTAATATAGGAGCCAAAAATACCCCATTAGAATATTCAAAAGGCGTTTAAAACTTTTTGGTATTTTATGTATTTATAAACATAATACATTATAATTTATATTGCATTGTTATAGTTATCATTTTTAATCATTTAATCATCAATAATTGAATGTGCGTTTCATGCTTTGTAATGTAATGTAATGATTGTAATGATTTGTAATTTTCAGGGGGAAAATTGGAACGATGATAATCATGAAACTTATAATCCTCTGCCATATGTACTGGCCAATGATATTATTCGTCAACCACCGGGATTCAGGTCTAAGACACATAAAAAACAATTTAAAATTAGTGAACGGGAAAGAATGAAAAAATATGTGGTCAAAACTCAGGAAGATGATTCTAGCAAGGTAGAATTTTTTTAAATACATTTGGATATGCTGATATGTATATTAATAAATTAATATTGATTGGTTTTCAGAATATCTACGAATCAACAGAGATACATAAATCTATCCCAAGTACATCCCGGGAGATTGTTTATGTAAGTGACTATATTTTATCTGCAAATTAGACAATATTAAGAGTTTGTTTTCAAAAAGTAAGTGCCCACCCTGGGAAGTAGGAAAGTACTTGTAAAATATTGGCAACGTATTTTCTTCCAGAAGGAGGAAAATGGAAGGACATGCTTTTAATTTTATTAAAGAAACCTTGATTTCTTATAAAGTTACATCATTTTAAAATTTTATAAATTAAAAATCAGCGTCAAATAAAATTTCACAATGGTTGGCCTTGGTGGTCATCCGTTAAAGTTTGGCGTGAGCCCCATGCTCCATTACTATGTTATGGCTACGAAATTTTTATCGTAATAAAAATAGTCGGTACCAGCCAAAAAAGTCATAAACAGCCAATGGCATATTTAACAAAAATATATCGGTTTAACCTGGTTCTACGCTAATAAAAAAAAAAACGGAACATTTCGGACCGAAGTTTACTCCTCTAAACCTACTGTGAATTTAGCCCTATCGAATTGGCATGGGGTCAGGTAAAAGGTGAAGTAGCCTGAAATAACACCTCGCTTAAAATAAAAGACGAAGAGTCATTTTATTCAATTCCTTAGAAAGAGTAATCACAGATAAGTGGCGAAGTTGTATAGATGCCATGATACCCATGATAAAAGAAGAGACGATAATGTGAGAGCATGACAATCTTATTAACGTCTATATTATTATTAATATAGAAGCCAAAAATACCCCATTAGAATACTCAGAAGGCGTTTAAGACTTTTTGGTGTTTTACGTATTTATAAACATAATACACTATAATTCATATTTCATTGTTATAGTTATCTTGTTTAATAATTGTCCTTCATGTTTTAAATAGTTCACATATTTTAAACACGATTTGCCAATCTATGTGCTATGTGCTAACATTAAAAATGATGTTTCCAAAACAACTTAAACTTTTCTTATATAAGTACCTTAAATAAATTAATAGGGGCGAGCGTCTTTACTATGTACATACTTCGGTATGCGATGTAAAGCAACGACAGGCGCAGTTAGTACTTGGATGGTGACCATTCCAACGGAAACCGCGTTCTCGCCTCACACATCTTCCAGCGGCTTGTATGTCAGTGTATGCGCGGAAGCTATACAACCTTAGGCGAGGGTTGTATAGGAGATATACCATCCTTCGGAGGGGATGTAAAGCCGTCGGTCCCTTGTCTATTAAATGTTAGGCAAGTAAAAGATCTATACTCTTCTTAAGGGAAGAGGTTCGGTAAAAATTCCTGGTTGGGGGTAGCTCGTCTACAGGCGTCGGTGTTAGGCCTCAGTAGCGGAAATAGGCCGACGTTAAATAAATGTATAAACAAAAAAATTAATCACTCGTTTCAAAACTATGAAAATGCTTCAATTAAATAACTATTCATATTACTCGCTACAAACCATTATACTTATATTACGTAAAATTTGAATAAAGTATAAAGTCAAGTATAATGTAGCGAATGTAGTTTTTTCGTCAATTTAAAGTAGTAAAATTACTTACATTATAAACACATTAAAAGAGTTAACATATTGACATAATTATTACTAATAAAATGATGTTATTGAACAATGATTTGTAAATTTCAGGATGAAAATTGGAACGATGATAATCATGTAACTTATAATCCTCTGCCATATGTACTGGGCAATGATATTATTCGTCAACCACCGGGATTCAGGTCTAAGACACAGAAAAAACAATTTAAAATTAGTGAACGGGAAAGAATGAAAAAATATGTGGTCAAAACTCAGAAAGATGATTCTAGCAACGTAGAATTTTTTTAAATACATTTAGTATATGCTGATAGGTATATTAATAAATTAATGTTGATTGGTTTTCAGCATATCTACGTTTCGCTAACCATGTTTCATCGGGAGATCACTAAACCTTGAGTTTTCATACTTACATACGTTTAAAATCTAACTGCAATCTGCAAAATATTTTAGTCACGATTCCAGCATCGCTTATACTTTCTCTCATGTACCTTATCTGCCTTATAAGGCTCTACATTTTAGCAATATACTGAGTTACTGTTTCATTTATGCCCGTTTTATATTGGTGAAATCGTTCATGAACTTATTCGTTTTCGAGTTAAATATTTTAAATATTTCTTTAACTGCCTTTTAGGCCATCTGAATGACCCTCACAAATCTACATTTAGATTTGTGTAAGTGAAGAAGACGGGGCCCTAGAGTTCTCCGAACCACTTCTTGGGGATAATTAATTATTGAAAATTGTTTAGTAGTAGGTGAGGCTCGAACGCACTTCGCTAGGTATAGTTCAAGTAATAAGTTCCTGATAAGTATATAAAAACGCAACAAAAACTTTACGACCTCATTAAAATACTATTACTCTTTGTGCTACCTCGACCGCAAATCCTCTCGCTTACCTTTATAGATTTTAATGTGCGTCGAGTCGTGGACCTCGGCGATAATAATTATGTCACAAAGTTTTTGTTGTGCTTTTATGTCTCGGGAAATCCTTATTTAGACTATACCTAAGAGAAACCACTGAGCCACTATTTTGCTTTAGTTTGTAGGCAAATACAAGCATAAGTGAATAGTTACGGTGATTGTACGTACGCACACTTATACGTAATTGTTACAATTTAAAGGTTATAAAAAGAAAAACATCTAAATATGCGAAAATATTGATATTTTTGGATTTCACTATGTTTTTCTGCAATGATTTGAGTTAACAGCTCAGGTTGGGACTTAATTGTAGATGTTGGAGGAGTTAAAAGATATTAATGTCGATTCGTGTAGCCATTTGGACAAGATTGAAGTTAATATGGGGCTTTGTTCTTTAGGGCTGTTATTTGTAAGTTCTTGGCTATAAAATGGTTATTTGAAAAGTTTGAGAACCTGTTATTAAGAATTTCGGTTTATTTATGAATTAACGAACGTATATGATTTTTTTTTCAGAACTCCACTTAGAAAATGTAGTTTTTGATTGAATTAAGTGACTGAATGACTTTTTTTATTACCTTTTGACATAATGAATGGAAAATTATGTCTATATCATATCCGAATATTATTTACACTAATCTAATTCTGATGGATTCAGTAAAAGTGTAGTCCGCATTCCTGCTGATCCTCCAGCATACATCGTGTTACGCGTTCACGATAAATGTTGTTGAAGATGCTTGAGGGCAAAACCAGTTCTGTTTGTGGCCTATTTAATACTTGCCGGTGCTGTCGATTGTTACCAAAGTTGAGTTTTACTGATATATACTAATATTAATTTACATTTTAAACAATCTGTCGAGTCAGATTTTTGATTTGTAGCTGTAATTTTCTATAATGAACCCACTTAGCTACGTATACTTAGAGAGAAAACTAGACGCGCTAACCAGTGGAATAAATTTCAACGCTTCGTTCGCAAAAAAAATTGCCGTAGAACCAGATTAAACTGATATATTTTTGTAGAGTAGGTATATCATTAGGTATGCAAAAAGGCTATATACAACATTTTGGCTGGTACTGAACTTTTTACACCGAATACCGGGATACATTCATATATTTCATATGTTAGTGACAATTTCATTACATAGAACAGAAGTGTGGTTATATTTTAATTTCTCTTGCGGAAAAAATTATAAACTTTGTATAATTGAAAAGACGTCATTAGATGCGCTTATATAACAGCTTTCAAATAAAAAAAATTAAGTCGACACCTACCTCTAATAGTTTTCGAAATATTGAGCGATATATAGAAAAAAAATAGTGTTTTCTAAAATTAGAATTTTTATTTTTTTGATCAATAAAAAAATCGGTACCAAAGTCGTAAACAACCATTTTGCATAGCCAATGGCATATTTAACAAGAATATATCTGTTTAACCTAGTTCTACGCTAATAAAGAAGTAATGAATTGTATATTTAATTTGTCAATGCTTGCTTAACAAAGTATTTTTTGAGCAGTTGAAACTATAGTATGGACCCACACAGGCAAACCTTTTTTGTATTTATTTTATGGTACTAAAAACTGATCGCTTATGAATTTCTGCTTGTTCAATTTTAATGAAGATCAAAGTCTTTGGAGGCTTGGAGGTTATTCTAAAGCTTACTTTTGTTATAATATAACCTCAAAAAATAATTTCACTGGGATAATATTTGACGCACAAATTCATCAGAATACTCTTGCACTGTAGCCGCGACCTGAGGGTATAGTTAGTTTTATCCTACCTGATGATGGAAAACAAAGTTCTATTTAATATTTGCTGGGACAAAATTGTGAAAACTGGAATATTAATGCAAATATTAAAGGGGTGGCCAATGATACCCACCCTATAAATATCAGGTACCAAGGACTTCAGACACCAGTTGTATTAAAAATTCGAAGCTGTAACAATATCTATCGTAGATACAAAACTAGTGGCTTTCGCTTGCATTGGTGCTTGAATCAAAGAAGACTTTTTCTTGTAGTGGTGCAGCAGCAAAAACGGGGTTCCTAAAACGCAAGAACTGCAGAAACAGTGCGACTCAATCAATAATCAAAGTGGACAGCAAAAATCGTAAGTATAACATTTATATTACTCAGCTACATGTTAAACATTGCCGAATTAAATCTACTATTAAATGGAAATTCTATACATTTTAAGACACTTTAAAGCATTTAAGCTTATCTAAAAGCTATAACAAATTTACTAAATTTTTACATTTATTTTAATTCTTATTACCTCAAATAAATTATTTGGAATATACTGTCAGAAAACGCTCAAGGGCCCCACCCTGTAAAACAATGGGGAAGGTCGCCGTGGAGTTATTACTAAATTTAAAATATTTTTATATTCAATTTTATATTAGAAACTGTACAAATAACTCCACGGGCGACGGCAATAGGAGATTTCAGGTGGCGTGATATGCGAGTTAGCATTCTAATAAAATAAATCGGGCCAACGGAAATGAGTGGAAAAATGAAAAAATCAATGAGCGGGTAGTGGAGTCGAGAATTAGTCTCGCAAGAGGCAGGATCGTAAGAAAGTGAATGTCCGCAAGGGGCAGTAGTTAGAAAGAGTTAGAAAGGGCAACGGGCCGACGTACTTTGGGGACTTCTGACAAAGAAGAGCAAAGGTCCGAAAAGGTGAAGGCCTAAAAGTAGTGTTAGTGTTTCCCCCCCGTCTACAGGTCAGCCACCAACTAAGGGAGATGTATTTAACCATGTAAGTTGAACTATCATTTCTTTAAATTAGCTGTATACTATTAGTTGTGAGTAGAGGAAGTTATCCGAAGCTGGGTCTCCCCCACACCACTGACCTTGACCTTGAACGTGCACCTGGTGTCTTGACATTCAAGGTCACGGTGTATGCCTAGGTCTCCAGACTAGATACCGTGACCTTGACCTTGGACGGTCGCAGTGCGTTTCGACTTGAAGGGTGCAGTGTTGCTCTTACCCAGAACGATCACTTGCTGCGACCTTGGCCTTGGCTAATACTATTAGAGCGTGCAAGAATGGTGCTTCCTTCTTGCCACGCAACTTGACCTCTAAAATTACATTTGTTCAATACATACACAGTAAAATGTAGTGGGGTTTGATATTTTGTGACGTAGTATACTTTTTCTATAAAAGAGTAAGGGCTACCAGAACAAAATCATATTTAGTCTGATTCGCCTACAGTTAATAAGTGAGCATAGTGTTGTGATCTGAAGAATTGTAAGTAAGCAAAGTTCTGTAACATTTCTTGGTTAGTAATTCTTTCACTGTACTCAATTACTTAAATATGGCTACCAATATCGATTTATTAGCCCTTAATGAACTCATTGTGAAAGACACTGAGGTTTTAGACCAAAAACCTATTTCATCGTTAATTTTAAATAAGGTTTACGCCATTAAAAAAATGTTAATGCTTAATACACGTCTTGGAAAATCGATATTAGTACATTTATTCGATGAAAGTACAAATACTACCTTTAAATCATTTTTGCCTAAACGTATTGTTAAACTTTTAAATATATCTTATATAGAAGAAATAAATTCGTCTGGTGGTAAATATGCATTGATTTATTTAGGAGAAAATTTCCCTATTTATGCCGGTGCCAAATCGAGGTCACTAAAAGTGATTTTAACTATTTAAAATATTTGTATGCTTTAAATTATCTAGCCAATAAATATAATATAGTGAAAGTATAACTTAGGTAGAAATATTACAAATTATAATAATTTTTAGATCACTCATTATCTCACATTGAGTCAGTATTCCGATACGAATTGCTTGCTCCTACAATAGTAGCAGAGATGTAAGTAGTTTTATGATTTATTTTTTCAACTTATTCTAATTTTATTTATGTAATTTCTAGCTTCACTATAATCGACAAGAATGTAGATGCAATATTCAGCGGAACGTTGGGTAAGAGCAGAAGACATTAATTCGGCAATTGAAAGACTATCTTCTGTACTAGGCGACTTAAGTATGGATAGACTCCATGCAATAAATTATTATCTGAATTGCTGCTTCGATGCTGAAAAAGTTAAACAGCTTAATGAGGATTCTGAGAGGTATTACAGAGGTGCACAACTATGTGGTAAATTCTCTCGTGGTATTGTGAATTTAGAGGAATTCTGTGAGCAACTAGTAGAAATAAATTTAAAACATTTCCTATGTGACATAGAAAAATACTTACCTAAGAAAATTATTGAAAAGTATCAACTCGACCAATCTGATGAAGAACAGGATGAAGACAACTCAATTACTAGTTAATCACTTATTATAATTCTTCTGTTAATAATATTAATATGTAAATGGTGTAATAAAATTATTATTATTGAAATATAGTTGTTTTATTTTTAAAATTAAAATTGAAATAAATGAAACACATTATTAGATTATACATTAATTTATTTATAATTATTTTTGGTGACATAAATTAAAAAATATTAATTATTAATCCTAAATATAAACATATTTAAAGATATTTATTTTAACTCTATATTTAAATCTATAATACATTTGTTAAGAAAGTGAACGTTTGCAAGAGAGCAGTGACTATATTTTGGTTGGGTGTGTTCCTTACATCTTGGTACCTTTAACGATTTTAGATTGGGTATGCAGGGTGAGAAGTCATCTAGATCTATAACTCTATTCCATTTTAGATGATGCTGTAGAACATTTTTCTTTAATTTGCCTTTGCATACAATTATAACATCCTCTGACAATACATTGCGTCGAAAATTATTAACTGCGTTTTGACAAAGTCGATGAAGTATTAGTGGGAATTCCGACAGTTGAATATATCCATCACTCCATTTTATGCCCCCATGGTAGTTGTTTTCTAACCATCGGTAGTGAGTCTGTTCACCTTGGGTTAGTGATGAGAAAGGATTTGGTGGTTTGAAGAAATAGTGTGCTTGCTGATTAGTGTTACAACATAGAACAGCTAGTTCTTTAACGGTAAAATCATTTGTTTTATATTGAAACCACTGCAAGTCAACTATCAAAGTAGGAAATTGGCTACCTAATGACGTCATGGTAATAGGTATTCGTTACTTAGCACCAGCAATGCCACACTGAACTGAACCATCTAATACGCTATAACTTAAATACGCATCATGAAGTATAAGTGCATATACTCGAGTTTGTTCGGGAAACTTCGTCTTCCGTGTCTCAAATTCAATTTTTATATCGACGGTGGATGATTTCATTGCATCTGGTTGGTGTGAGCAATCAATAACAAACAATGGATTTTTTCTGAATTCGCCAAGGTCCATCATAGGTTCGCTCATATCTTTATCGTAATAACTACGTTGGAAATTTTCATAGGCGTAGTAGGCTGCAGAGTTGAGTTTCTTATCGAAATTTAAATTCCAACGTTCATATGGAAATACTTCGGCATTTAAATATAGCCGAATATTATTTATATCTGCATGTATAAAACTTGCGGCGTCTTAGGTTCTGTCACTAGAGTTGCCATTGTTTTGAAATCCGATAATGATGTATCGAGGTCTCTCAAGACTGTTAGTGGTTTTAACAGCCCATATATCAGAAGCAGTATCACGTAGAGTGGGTAGCTCATAGAGATCCCACATACGGTAAGCCATTTTAACTTTAGCATTATTACTGCTCGTATCAATTTTCTTTAATAGTTTAACCTTTTGTCTAACTTCAGGCACAATATGTCTTATCTTCCATTAGATTTTGTTAATTTCTAACTGTGCATCAACTTCTCCAATGTAAGAGTCTTTAAAGGAACGTGCTATAATTAAAATTAATTCCTGTTTTGTATTTAAAATACCTTTGGTATAATCTTCTGCAAAACCCATGAGGTACTTAAGAGGGAGTTTACCGCTGAAAACATGGCTGGTAGTGTCTAAAATATCCTGTTTTTTCTCGGTGAGACCCCAACTTATAGTTAGTAGTGATGGGAGGGATGTTTGTCCATATGACACCCTAGTTTTCATTGTAGTAGTGATGCCAGGCTTCCTAACGACAGCAACCTGTTCACCACCCATTTCATATCTTATTTCTTCGAAGAGAAAAGCTAGCGCATTGTTAGATATATAACACTTCTTGGTAACATCACTAGGGGTAAATTTTCCTTCTATATAAATGTAACTCTCTGTAATGTCAAGTATTAAGTCCTGAAAATTGACAGGAATGCGTACTTCATCAGAATTTCTATAATATGGTGAACCGTGTGGTTTATATGTATGCTCATGTAAGCTAACGAGTGACTGATCGAATACAGGTTCCTCGAACACCTCAAGTTTTTCACTAGATGTAAAAGCCACCATTATTAACTATTTTTCTCTCAGTTTCAATCCGATGGATCGAAGAAATGCACGGTCTTTAGCTGGCAGGTTATATCTTAACCGTTTAAGCTCTTTACGTTGAATGAGTCGATTTCCGCAGTCACTAGTCTTTTTATCGTCAATCATATTGAAACGATTGTGTGCTAATCGTTGTTGATTATATCGGAAACCCATTGTGTTTGCCATTTTAAAACTGTTTCAATTCTAGCTTTACGATAATCTTCTCACCACGAAATTGATTAAATCTCCATTATCATCCAATATGCGTAGTGTAATGTTGTCGATAAACTGACGTCCTTCAGGTCTAACAGGCAAATATATGATGTTCGCTGGCTCTCTGGTAAGTTTATAACCTGGTTCAACATCTATGTCAAACTCGAAAAGGGTATGGGATTTAAGGGTATTCAGATATGCTCCAGAGATAATGTTGCAATCTACACGTATCATCCTTACTTTCATAATATCAACAGGTAATGTTGATTCATGATTAGTGTTTGGATGCAAATAAGTCGATTCAAATCCCAATAAATTACCAATAGAGTTTGTTTGTGTAAAGTCAATTCCATATTTTGACCAAATCTCACACTTCAGCGTATTGTTGTTCGCTCGCAATCGAAATAGTTTTTCTTTTTCCTCTTTCTTATCACCAGGCATAGCTTTTAGTATTGCATGATATATTTCTTCAATTTCATAGGTTCCGGAAGGTATGCTGATAAATGTGGGGGCTACTTTTGGTCCAGTTCGATAACAAAAGCGATTGTTGGTTTCGTCTACGTTGAATATAGAATTGTAAGAATAGAATTCGGTTAATCCCAACCCATATCGTCTATTGGTATCTAATTCAATGGGTGGATAAAACTCAGCACTGAGCACACTAGAGCGGTTTGATAGAGTGAACGTGTACGACATGACTGATGATCTTTAGTGTTCTCTCATGAATTTATTGTGAGCTACAGCAATAACCGTGGTGTAATCTTCGTTTCTTGTTGGATAATGGAGATGCCTGTATGTCATTATTTGATGCTACATTAACATCACGCACTTTACAGTAGCAGCAAAATATTCTTCGAGGTGTCGGTCCATCATTAACATCAACGCTGCTACCACCACCACCATCATCATCATTGTAATGTTCTTGACAGTATTGATATTTTAAAATATCAATATCATTCTGGAGATGTTGGGGTAGTTTTTCCCATACTAATGCAATTTCATGTGCAGCACATCCAATCATTACTTCTTTAGGCATATTTGCCAATTGTTGTTTACTCATCTTCAATAGACGGCGTAAACGGGAGAACGCGATTAGTGATTGACCCATTTGCTTAATGTTTTCCCGATCCATTTCAAGGTCTGTAGATGTTATCTCTTAAGCGTCTGTATTTATTTTGTAGTGAGAAACTTCAAACACAAATGGCCACACCACACTGTGTTGAAATTTTGTTGGCGATCATAGTTATAGTAAATTTTGTCGGTCGACTTTGAACCTCTGCGCAAGTATAAAACTAATTCTCTCGGTGGGGGTAAATCACCGAAACTATCGAAATATGTGACTAAATTTCCATGTTTCTTAAATGCCACCCAGTGTGTTCCAGGACCATTTATACTGTCCAGATTTATGATGACTGATTCATTATGACGTGGTCCAGAATTTGGTAGATTGTCGCGCATAAATATTCCCCGAAAATAAGGTACTTTCATCATCTCTGCATAATATTTAAGATCGATATTAGTGAGAGGTTTACGGGGAAGAGCATCTAGAAGTTTTCTGAACTTTGTGGTTTTAGATAAAGTCCTAGCCCTTTGCGATATGGTTTTAAATATAGCCCCTTGCCACTTTTGCTTATGGCAATCGCCTCCATCTGCCTATTATGGCGATTTTTTTCAGTTAATTCATCTACTCGTTTTAACATCATTTACTGCTTTAGCTATACCAGCAGCAGTGCCAGCTAAACTGCCCAATGCTGATAATCCAGCAAAAATAGGTATTAAAGGTAGAACTCCGCCAACTTTCGGTATTGGTATGATCCTAGGCGTACGAATATTACGTTTTCCACCAGCTGCTTTCATGTATCGTCGTGCTGCTTGAAGCGCTATTTGTGTCATTTTTTTTGTGTCCTTAGCAATTGATCGTTTACCACCGGCTTTACGTATGTCTTCACGTACTTTGCGTACTATTCCAGCACCAAAAGCTATCTTCCTCGAGTTTTTCTTGTTTTTCTTTTTAATTATACGTTTCTTTGTAGTACGGGGCGTTTTTGACATACAGCCCATGCCAAGGCGTTGTTTTCCCTTCATTAGAGTTGTAACTAACCACGCGGCGGCCTTTTCTTTGAAACTTGCGTCTTTTGATTTAACTCGTTTCCAGGCAGCTTGTTCAAGTTGATAGTCTGCTTTATGTCGGGCTGCTAAATTACTAGTGTTTTGATCGTATGCAATATCGTGCTGCTTACATGCAGCATCGAGCTTGTTTATACCAGGATCACCTCGTGCCAATCTTTTGTGTAATCTTGTACCTGGACCACAATACTGGTAACCTCCTGGTAAGTGTAGTTCAAATGGGAGCTTATTTATTAGAGAATTGACTACCCCCTTACCAATCTTTAAACCATGACGATTTTCACGTGTGTGCTTCTCAGCTGACACCATTTAAATAACAATCACAATATGTACATCTATTTATATAGTATCCATCCATGCTACGATGCGCATTGTGAAGCAGAAACAGAAACTTGCTGTAGATAATTTAGATGAAAAAGTAGGATATGGGCTACAAGTCGAATCACGCCATGGCCCGCTACTTCCCTCAACTATTCGCGGACTCTTAATAGGTCCAAGTGCTTGTGGCAAAACAAATTTACTAATAACTTTGCTTACTCATCCACTTGGGCTACGTTTTTGAAACATATACTTATATTCAAAGTCCTTACATCAACCCAAGTATGAATATTTACGCGATATATTAGCACCGATTAAGGGGCTAGGATATTACACCTTCAGTAACAACGCGGAAATAGTGCAACCATCCGACGCTGAGCCTGAGTCTATATTTATATTTGATGATGTTATATGTGAAAAGCAAGATGTTATTCGAGCATTCTTCTCAATGGGGCGTCATAAACATGTAGATTGTTTCTATTTGGCACAAACGTATTCCCGCGTCCCTAAACAGTTGGTAAGGGATAATAATAATTTCATAGCAATTTTTAAGCAGGATGATATGAATTTACACCACATTTTCTCCGACCATGTCTCACCGGATGTGTCTTTTAAGCAATTTCAAGAAATGTGTGCAGAGTGTTGGAAAGACAAATATGAGTTTCTTGTAATTGACAAGGATAGAGAAGTAAATGAAGGGAGATATCGCAAAGGACTTGATAGTTTCATATATCCATGAAGTATTGTCGTTAAAATTTTAATTGGTCTACAGATAGCATCGGGATAACTTCAGCAGTGAGGCTATATTTATTAGACATGAATGACAATGGTGAGAATAAACACAGTAGTGCTATAGGTAGAAACATGAGAGAAGAAATAAGACTGAAACGCGAATTGATTGAGGCCACCGATTCAGTGCGCAAAAAATTCAACTCTGTGAAGAGAAGAAATGTTGAGAATCAGTTAACACTCGAAAAATTTATGAACCCATAACAAAACCATTAAAGGTTATATCATCTGCTTCACATAACCAATCGCCAACACAAACTCAGAAACCAACACAATCCATAGAAAGTGCAAGAGCTAGTACTAGTACATTGAAAGCAACACCTGAAACTAGTGATGAAGATGGTGACAAAAATGTAAGTCAACAATATTTTTTGGAAACACCACCGGGATCGTCGTTAATGAGCACTCCATGTTCAGAAAGTTCTATTAGTGGCGCAGAAGGAAAATGTGATATAGTGAAAGCACATTTAGAAAATCTGAAATTCGACAATGCTAAGTATGACACTATATACGGTGTACGCTTAGACCCCCATACAGAAAAACTACAAATGGGTAATGCTGAAATACGTTTTTCTAATGGAAATATCACATTGTGGCGTGGAACTAAGAAGGTGGGGACGTATTCTGGCAGTCCTAAGTTATATGATATGATATTTATGAAACAACCACAAATTTCACATAGTAATGAGGTTATTATTGGTGACAAAGAGTGTCAATTATATGCAGAAATATTAAAACAGACAAAGGCACCATATAAAAATTATGATATAAAAGAGGGCTTGAATAAATGTAAATGGAAGATATTCATTAATGTTATAAAACCATTGGTATCTTCTACAGTTGTGACGAGATCCAAATCTGGCTCAGGTTTTCCTATTAACAAATTATACAATAATAGAGGTGTGGATTATGTATATTGGAATAAACCGAAAGAACTGGTGGACCGCCTTCGTCTGCTCTATAGCTCAAAAATGGTAGGTAACAATGGTGTTAATAACGAAATAGTTAGTTTATTGGAAGAAATGAGGGAAGAAGGGATAATCTATTAGTGAAGTTAAAAATTCATTTCACGTTTATTTGACTAGTATAAAATATTGTGAAATGCTTAAACGGGGTCAGACGTAAACAGAAATGGTTGTTGTAAATAACACAATTGACAAGTTCGGTAGACGAAGAAGTAATAATAAATCGTTTATCATACGTGGACCCCCAGGTATTGGTTTTAACGTCACCGCAGATAATCAATTTGATATGCAAAATAAGCGTTTACTGAACATTGGTGAACCAATAAATCAGAAAGATGGTGTAACCCGTAACTATGAGGATGAAAATATCGATAAATGTATGAAAGATATTAAAAAGTCATACATTGCATTTATGGAGAATCAGTGGACTGAATATAGTGAATTTGTACACAGCAAAATTACCGAGATGATTAATGACGCGCTGCAACACATTAATAAAGAAATTTCTGGAGCTAAGAAATTAACCGAGGACAATTATACTATTTTATATGATGCAATAAGCAAAGTGCACCACATTCTCGATAAATCCCGTCTGAAAGGTACGACAGTGCGACAGAAATCACTTGGAAATATTGTGGCACAAGCTGGGAGGAACGATCGTAATCCACAAGTGATAGATGAAATAGTGGCTGAAGTCACGGACAACGCTGCTACATTAGGAAAAAAGTGAAAAACAGACCTAAATTATCTATAAACGCCTGACTTAAACTTCAATTATGGTGATTAGTAATGAGAAATTACAAGTTGTTAACGAATTGCATAAAGCTTGTAGGAGAAATTTCCGTAGAAGAAGAACAATAATCAAAGGTTATGGTGATTTATGGCAAATGGATTTAGCTGAAATGCAGCCATATGCTGACGAAAACAATGATTATCGATACATTCTCATAGTGATCGATTGCTACTCAAAATATTTGTGGACTAGACCTCTAAAAAATAAAACTGGTGTTGAAATTACAAAGGCTATGAGAAGCATTTTACAAGAATCGAAGTATTCTCCTAAAAATCTGCAAAGCGATCAGGGCACGGAATTTTACAACAGAAATTTTTCGGCTTTAATTAAGCAATACATCATTAATCATTACTCCACATACAGTACGAAAAAAGCAGCAATTGCAGAAAGAGTAATACGAACATTGAAAACCTGGTTATATAAAGAATTCTCACCTAGAGGTAAATACAAATGGGTTGACATTCTATCCGGCATTACAAAATTGTACAATAATAAAATACATCGTACGACTGGTATGAAACCTGCTGATGTTAAACCAACTACACGTTTAAATGCTTATAATCACATTAAAATTGCTTTGAAACCTAAATTTCGTGTTGGCGATATAGTTCGAATCAGTAAATATAAAGGTGTATTTGAAAAGGGGTTCACACCAAATTTTTCAACTGAACTTTTCAAGATCGTTAAAATAAATGTAACAAATCCCACAACATATACACTCCAGGACATTCATGGCCAACCAATAAAGGGGTGCTTTTATGAAATGGAGCTACAAAAAGCTAAATACCCTGATGTCTACCTGGTGGAAAAGGTTTTAAGAAAGAGAGGGAATAAGGTTTTTGTGAAGTGGCTCGGATTCTCTAATGACCACAACTCTTGGATTAACGAAGCATCTCTTATTTAATATTGTCACATTCTTTATATAAAATATGTATATTTATAACAACTGATATTTTACTTATGTTTAAAAATTTCATAATAAAATGCGTGTATTCCATTAATATTTGTTTTATTTATTTTCCCGATATAGCAATTATATACATATTAAAGAAAAATATGTGCAAATAAAGTTTGTTAACATTTTGAGTGAATTTTTACAACTAAAAATTATTAGATGAAATCAAGAAAAATAATTTAAATAAATTTTATTGACAAGAAAATATTTACAACGAATTATTAATATATGTACTTAAAGTGTGTATAATACAAAAAAAAGACAAATACATATTTATGGAATTAATCAGGCTATGAAATCCCTCATCTCGGCAGCAGCGCTTCCTAACAGAAACATTCTGTGTCATGTTTGATCTGACCTCTGTCTGTCTCTGAATATGTCCAACATTTTCACAAAGTAACACACAGTATACCGCCTCGTCTCTGCATTTTCTGCAAATATTGTTCCAGCAATCATCAGTGTACTTGTTGCAAACCAGACACCGCTGCCTCAATGGGTGCTCCACCTTGCATGACTCAAACATCTCTGTTGATTCCAAAATTTGTACGAACCAATGATTGCAAACACTTGTAGCACTCATTTTCCTGACGCTCACGTGACGTTGCTTTTCGAGCGGTATTCATTGGCACTGGATTCTCTTCTATACAAGTTGGACATAGTCCAGTACATGAATTAATATTCTGGTTTGCCCAGAATTGGTAACAATTATAGCACACAATTGTACCATCCATACTATATGGATATACGGCGATTTTTAGTTTCGATTGCCACTCTCTTGGACAAGACATTGCTGTTTTAAAAACAAGTGTACGGTATGACAGCTGAATACTAACTGGGTTCCTCCTCATCCCAAGTAGCACAACGATATTGTTCCAATATTTTGCTAATATTGAAAATACATTGGGCCATTCTAATTTCTCTATATTGGACCAATAAAAAATGTGGACATTCTGAAATATTGGTCCAACGCCATTTATCAATATTGGCACAAGGCCATATATCAATATAGTTCCAACATCGTATACTAATGTTGTCCCATGACCTTATATCGATATTAGCCCAAGATCGTGTACCAATATCGGCCCAATACTATATACAAATATTGACCCCAGGCCGTATATCAATATTGGCCCCAGATCATATACCAATACTGAACCAACACCATATTCTAATATTGGCCCAATATAATACCTCAACATTGCTTTCCAATTTCCTATCGAAATGCATAAATAATTATTACTCTTTTTATAGCACAACTTGATCCAATATACGTGCAGTTGGCAATTTAAACACTTTTAGTCAAAGCAGTGACAGTAGTTTGTTTCTCTTGTAAAGGTTAACAACTAAAATGAACATTAAAAGTCCACCACCATCACTGCTATTAAGCTAGAAGTGTTTAAATTGCCAATGGCACATATGTATTTAAAAAAAATATGCTATAGAGAGTAATAATTATTAATGCATTAAGTTATGAAACAATTACATGTGCAATTCATTAGGAAAATTTGATTACTTCCCTCATTTACATAAGGGAAGTATTGTATTCGTGCAAAAATCACCCTCCGAGATTCCTTCGGAATTTCACGTTTCAGGCCAGATTATGAATATTAAGGTAGTTCAATTCCGTCAGTCTGTCTGTCTATCCGTCTGTTGGCGCTATAACTCAAAAAGTATTTGTCGGAGGAAAATAATATTTGGTAGATAGTTGACGCTATTGCAAAGGAAAAGAGATGGTAAAACATTTTTAATGAAAAATATACAGGTTGGACACCCTAAAAAAATAATTACTGAAACATTATGAAAACCAATTTTTTTTTTGAAAACTGATGTTTTTTAGTTTCAAAAAAAATAGTGAGGGAAGTTTTGCGTAAATAGTTTTACAGATTTATTTCAATAAGGTATTGAAAACTTGCTTCGAAAATTCTAAAAATTGTGTACATAGAGGATTCTTTATACAATTACATAGTTGCAAAAATATTAGATCAGATTAATGTCGAAATAAACTAGGAAAAGTAATAGTTTTCGATACCTAATTAGAAAATAGCTATTTATTGTGCAACAAGTTAGGAAAAAATCGATTTTTCCTAACTCAAATAAGGACTGAAATATAGAACTTTTCCAAACGTCAGTAGAATATTTAATTTTCTTCCCATACTTGCTACGAGTTGAACGTGCATTAACAAATAGATACGTTGGATCTTAATGATTATCAGATATTACGTAACGAAATCACTTGGGCTACTGTAGCGTAGCAGATACCGTAGGCACTGACTTACCCGGAAAGTGATGTACGTGCCTACGATAAAATTTCTCTAGCTCAGACTATCTCAGGGCGTTAAGCCCAAGCTTACACAAACTATGATAAATTATTAGTTTACTTACTTAACAAATCACTGAGTTTTTCCATATGTAGTGGTCGCAGACGAAATAATGACACATTCTTTAAAAATGAAATGCACTATATTGAACAATTTACAAAATTGGTTCTCTAGAATATAACCTGGCGATGTTCACAGTTGTGGCCAATATTTCACGATTAATCAGTTATAACATTCATAAAATGCCTCGTGTAGCTACACATCGGTTTACAATATTATCATGAATTGTCATAAATTCTGCCACAAAGGTTTGATTTAAAGAACCTCCTTAAATATATGCATAAAATATTTAAAAATGTACAGGTTAAAATGCCAAAAGTATAAATTGATGTCCAGCGGAACCACTGAAGGTGGTCCCCGGTAAGTAAAAATAATAAACACACACTTATTTAGGGTGGTACGATACCGAGTCCGGTGGAAGAACTGAAGCCCTGCAGAGATGCCTTCGGGACACAAGAAATGGACCCAAGGATGGGGTTGATCGTGGCCTCACCAGCCCTGGAACCTTCCACTGTTTGTGGATGCCCCGTCCGTGGAACTTCACTGACGTGCGTAGAAGCCCCGTCCGTAGAACCCTAAAGATATCACGATTTAATTCACAGTCAGAAATGCACGTGAAGCGTGCTTAATGTGAGAAATTCTGACATAACCTACAAATGAAACATAATTTACCTCACTGATGAGGGAACAATCCACCAAAACTCCTGGAAGCCACAGTCGGATAAATGGGGTTGAGTCGCCTTTTAAAGTTGACACTGTATTTCCGCAGGAAAGCCTGCAAATTTGCGAAACACGTGGGTAGAGAACGGGCAAGATGGCGTGAAGAGGTTAGCTTACCTTGTGTAATTTAATATCCTGCTTCCGCAGATAAAATTTACTCACAAACACAAAATATTCCGCTAAACGGAACAACAACGGATTGAGGAAATTTTCTTGAGTTGGTTATTCTAAAATCCATGCGGATGCCTTGAATAAAATCAAGGTTCGCAGAATAACAACTAACCAACCAGCCAAGCCAAGCCAACCAAAAAATGTCCGCTTCCGTTTCCCTGTTGATCACGTGTCACAAATGTGTCGCCCTCCCATGGAGAATAGCGAAATGTGTTACGGACGTGTAGCAGTGGTTATAATGCGGCCCACAAAACGCTAAAGCGTATGGTGGGTCGCATACGCTAGAGGTCCGTAACAACTCCCCCTTTACTCGCAGGAAAAAAAAATCGAAGATTTTTTTTTCTTACTAGCTTCTCACCAGAGGATGGATAATTGGTGGGGAGACTTAATATGCACGGGGATGGCTAACCCGCCTCCCAAGTTACCATCAGGCATAACAATGAAAATAATGAGACTTAAATGCACGAGGATGACTAACTCGTCTCCTAAGTTATCATCAGGCATAAAAACAAAAATAATGTCAAAAAAATAAGGAGACTTAAATGCACGGGGATGGCTAACTCGTCTCCCAAGTTACCATCAGGCATAACAACACAACTCAAAAAAAAAAATACATAGAGAAAAAAAAGAAAGAGAAGGAAAAAAAAAGACAAAAAAACGCATAAGGACTTAACAGCTAGGAAGTAGCTCGCCCCAAGGCTACTCCACCAGCAAAACAATGAAGTACGGGAGTGTTCCCCGTCACACCACGACGACCACCCTTGCTAGACAACGAGGTTAGTCTGAAGCCCAGTAGTGCCTACCCGGGTAATGATAACCAGGCCTAGACCAGGCTACCTCCAAGCAGCACCTCCCAAGCTCGAGCCTCTCCAGACGAATACCTTTAAAGGCAGCTGCCAGCAATGTGAGCGCCCCCAACGAGACGGAGTCCCTCAAGACGCAAGCGCCACACAAAACCATTTTTGGGGACTTTTACCCCTCGCAGGTATAACCACGGTGATGGTATTCGTGCATCCCCCATCACAGAGATCCAACAAAGACACTTCCTCCCGTGAGGCGGAAAGAGGTGAAAACTTACTCAGTGGGTTTCAGCCACCTGAGCAAGACCAATGAACCAGAAAAGCAAATGTTACTACCAAATTAACGACAGAAGTGACCTAAAACCATGTTACTAAGACCAACATAAAAAAAACGAATTCGTCATTGCCTATTCGGATGCCTAAGTACGTCAACGGAACTAACAGACCACACTAGTTGTCATCGGGAGGGTGTGCTTTCAGATCTTTTATGTGCCACACCGAACGTTTACCGTCAGAATCTTCGAGCTCATAAGTCCATGATGAGAGAATTTTACTGATCGTGAATGGACCCACAAATTTAGGTGCTAACTTTGCCGTGAAGTATTTAGAGGCATCAGACTGGGCATGAGAACGTCTCCAGACCTTTTGCTTCAAAACGAACTTATCAGGTCGGCGTCTTAAGTTATACTGTTTCTTACTGGATTTATGGGCCTTTAATATTCTACTCTGAACATCCTTATAAATCTTAGCGAAGGCAAGTTTACGGTTTTCAGGATTTACAACTGGGTACTCAGACTCAGAAGGTACGTACTTATCACTATTGCCATCTAACGAAATTTCACGACCAAAATTGACAACATTAGGCGTTAGGCCTGTAACTTCATGTTTCGACGATCTAATGGCGAAACCTATTTTCGGCAAAAATTGATCCCAAGCCCTGTGATTATCCTTTACATATGCAGATAACATAGTCTTAACAACACGATTTACCCTTTCAGTCAAGTTGCATTGAGGGTGGTAATTTGCGGTGTACGCTATTTCGATGTTGTAGGTTTTCGCAAGATTTTGGAAACGGTTACTCTGAAACTGACGACCATTGTCTACCACTATAGTCTTCGGAGCGCCAAATAAGAGAATTACATTATCCTCGATGACCTGCGATATGCTATTAGCGGTAGCTGACCTCAACGGAAACACCATGGCAAACTTACTAAAATTGTCACACACGACAAGAATAAACTGATAACCTTTAGCCGTCCTGGGTAATGGACCCATCAGATCGGCACTAACTAATTGCCAAGGTTTTCCAACGGTAGGTGTCTTACTCAACAAATTTCCCCTAAGTGACTTCTGTTCGGGTTTAGTACTTATGCAAATCTCACATTGCCTAACGAACTTAGCCACATCGGCCTTTAATTTCGGCCAATAATACCTATTTCCCACTCGAGCCACAGTCTTATGGACCCCTGCGTGTCCACAACTCGCATCACAATGCAACGACCTAATTACTTCTAGGCGTTTCTCTTTCGGTAAAACCAGTCTCCAAGTGTCGGCAGGATCTGCTAACTCGGGATAACGCAAACGTACATACTTGTACAACTGGCCATTCTGTATACGCCATAAGGGATAACGCATAGGAGACCTTTCGACTCGCTCCAACATTCTCAAATACCATTTATCGGTGGGAAAATCAGCATGGTCCGTTACTGGTACTGAACGAGACAGAAAATCAGGGACGGTATGTTCAGAGCCCTTGCGATGAATCAGTTCAAAATCATAAGGCTGCAGACGAAGTGCCCATCTGGCCAAACGACCTTGGGGATCTTTCAGCTGCTGCAACCATAGCAAAGAATGACAATCCGTTATGATTTTGAAGTGGAAACCTTCCAGATAGTGACGTAGCTTCTCCACTGCCCAAATTACGCCAATGCATTCTCTTTCGACCGAGCTATATTTGCGCTCCTGGCTAGTCAAAGAACGGGACAAATAGCAAATTACCTTTTCGCCATCATCAAATTGCTGCGTGAGCACGGCACCAACACCGAATGCCGACGAATCTGTCTGCACATAAAAGGTACGCTCAAAATCAGGGCAGGTCAAAATAGGTGCAGTAACCAAACACTCCTTAAGAAGTTTAAAAGATTTCTCGCACTCAGGCGACCAACACCAACTAACATTCCTCTTTGTGAGGTTCGACAAAGGAGCCACTATTGTAGAAAACTGCGGTACAAACCTTCGATACCAAGATGCTGTGCCTATAAATCTACGAATTTCCCTAACGTTTTTCGGAGAAGGTACACTCAAAATCGACTCTACTTTCGCTGGGTCAGGACGTAAACCGTACTTATCAACAACATATCCCAAGTACTTAAGCTCAGGACGGCAAAATTGACACTTGTCAAAACTAACTATCAGCCCAGCAGAATGCAAGCGATCAAAAACCTTCTGCAACGTTTCTAGGTGAGATTCGAAATCCTTCGACACTACCACAATGTCATCCAAATAGACCAAAACCGAAGGCTGCAAATCAGCTCCAAGCACAGTATCAATAAGACGCTGCCAAGTCGCAGGCGCATTTGACAACCCAAAAGGCATAACACGAAACCTATACGAGCCATTAGGGACAGTGAAAGCGGTATAGTCTTTGGACGATTCAGCAATAGGAACTTGCCAATATGCACTCTTAATATCTAATGAACTTAAATATTTGGCATCCCTCAACTGATCTAATATGGAGGAAATCAGCGGCAGAGGATAGGCATCCTTTTTAGTAACAGCGTTAAGGCGCCGGTAATCTACACAAAAACGCAAAGTTTGATCCTTTTTCTGCACTAAACATATTGGGGAAGACCAAGGACTTTTACACGGTTCGATGATATTTAACTCCAGCATTTTCTTAATTTCATCATCAATCAGTTTTTGTCTGGCAGGCGAAACAGGATAGTATCTCTGTTTGATAGGTTTGGTATCTGGGAGTAACTCGATCTCATGAGAAACGAGATGTGTACGACCAAGGGAAGTACCCATCAGTTTCCGGTTTTCATCCACCAAACTATCCAGAGCTAGTTTCTGTGATACACTTAAAGAAGTTTCGTCAAGGACACTGTTAACCTCAACGAGTGGTTCCTGCTCAGAAAAATGCCAAACGTCTTGTCGCAAATCTGGTATAATATTCATCGCCACCCAAAAATCTATCCCTAGAATTAACTTATGCGGTATTTCCGGAACTACTAGGACATCTATTACATGAACCTTGTCACCCAAGCAGAAAGGAACAGATACATAACCTATAACGGAACAGACTTGCCCATTAGCCACTCTGCACTCATTGACAGAAGGCTTCAAACTTAAACCAATCTGCTGGAAGACCTCAAAACCAGATGATCCTACCATTGTCCTGGTAGCACCTGAATCCAACAAACCCATCATAGGAAAACCTAACACCGAAAGTTGTAAGTAAGGACGCTGATCACCAACCACATGAGAAATGACATAATCGAGAAAAATTTGTTGTTTTAAGTCAACAATATTGCTGGTCGACTCACTTACACCGGGAGAAACTGTTCGACCAATTAGTGTCTCCCTGGACAGTTTTCCAAACGCGAACACTTAGGACAGGACCTAATCGTAACCTCTGCTTTACCACATTTATAGCAGAATTTCTTCCTAGGAGCCTGACAATCCCGATGCCCATGACCTACTTGACCACAATTAAAACATATGATTTCAGAGTGTTGGACTTCATCCACGACGAGACTAGAACGAGAGGTTGAACGAGAAGTAGTAGAACTAGTGGATGCATAAGCCAACTCTGGTATAAGAGATTTACTCTTAGGTGGAGGAGGAACATACGACTTAGCCAATTGTCGTTTGGAGTCAAGCATACGACAACATTGCAGGAGTTGCGTGACAGAAGTTATATTCTCAAAAGCAAGAAAAGGATGATAATATGGATCTATGCGCTCCAAAATGATTTCGAGTTGGGTTCCCATAGGTATTGGAGTGTGCATCTTCTTGAACAACCCAATCATACTAGCGATGTACAATCCTATACTTTTCTGACTACCTTGAGTACGTCGCTTAATTTCCTCAAACAAGTCACGGTCAAAAGACTCTGGCATGAACTGTTCTCTCATTGCCTCCACTAAGGATGGCCAATCGGTGGCCCAGTCTTTCACCAGATTATACCAATTGTAGGCATCTCCCTCGAATAAGTCTACTGCATCTTTAAATAACCGTGCGCGTGAAATACCACGAGACCTCCGTTTCTCCTCGACGCGTTCTAAGAAAGTTGAAAAAGACATGTCGCCCTTGCGGCCAGTAAATTTCAAGCCCCAGTCTCTAACCGGTGCGGGTTTAGGTTTCGCAGCCTCCTCCTCATCTGAACTAAAATCAGTAGTTATTGCAGAGCTATGCGCATCAGGCTGAACCTGAGCCATGGCATTATGCAATACCGACATATCGAGGATGGCTGACTCTTTAAGCTTACGATCCCCGCGGGCCTTATCCTTAAGTTTATCAAAAGCTAACAATAATTTAAGCCGAGTACTGGACTTGACACCTTTTTGCTCGTCATTAGTTGACATGGATCTATTAACACGACCCAACGCATGAGCTATCTTGGAAACAATCCCCTTATATTTACTATCGTGCTCACTACCTACAAATTCTTCAATAAGTTTTTGAATAGCAGCTAGGGATGCCGTTAGAGCTTCAGAATCGACAGTGAATTGGTACGGGTATGGAGGACTTTTAATAGCCAAAGTAGTTTTCTCTAAATGTATGGCTTCTCTTAAAACAGTGCGCAACTCTGCCACAGTAAGATCACTACCATCTCCTAAGCCACGTACTTGTAATTCATAAACAAGCTCATCCCTAACTAACCTATTGATATCTAACTTAATTTGTGAACTAGCCATATTGAGTTCTCAACTAAACACACAAAAAAACGACAAAATCAGGTAAATTAACAAAACGACGCTGGGCGTCGGTACTTAAAAAAAGTTTACAAACACTAATAAGTACTTAATAATGTATAAAAACCACAAAATCTAGAAAATTATCAAAACGACGCTGGGCGTCGGCAACTGTATGGACGCAGAAAAAGTTTACTAACACTAGTAAGTACCTAATAATGTGTAAAAATGACAATATCGGGTAAATTAGCAAAACGACGCTGGGCGTCGGTACGTATCAACAACAAAAAAAAACTGTTGGCCACACTTAGGAATCTTTCCAAAGGTTTATACGTAACAACTATTGTTTACTAATCCGCTCATGAAATAGTAAGACAAAAAAAACGAAGTCACCCCCCTACCAAAAACAAGCGAAGCGATTACGCTGAGGCAAAGTAACCCCCTTTTGATGTGTGTCACGTACGTTACTATGTACCTGGCTATTATTTCGTATGCAAACCACCAACAAATGGAACTCAATTTATCACCAAAAAAAAAAAAAAAAACTTAATTAGGGGCGATACTACTATCCCCTTGAGATAACTTCACTATTTAAGTTGGGCGCCACTGCTATCGCCTTGAGATAACTGTACTATTTAAGTTGGGCGCCACTGCTATCGCCTTGAACGTACATTAACAAATAGATACGTTGGATCTTAATGATTATCAGATATTACGTAACGAAATCACTTGGGCTACTGTAGCGTAGCAGATACCGTAGGCACTGACTTACCCGGAAAGTGATGTACGTGCCTACGATAAAATTTCTCTAGCTCAGACTATCTCAGGGCGTTAAGCCCAAGCTTACACAAACTATGATAAATTATTAGTTTACTTACTTAACAAATCACTGAGTTTTTCCATATGTAGTGGTCGCAGACGAAATAATGACACATTCTTTAAAAATGAAATGCACTATATTGAACAATTTACAAAATTGGTTCTCTAGAATATAACCTGGCGATGTTCACAGTTGTGGCCAATATTTCACGATTAATCAGTTATAACATTCATAAAATGCCTCGTGTAGCTACACATCGGTTTACAATATTATCATGAATTGTCATAAATTCTGCCACAAAGGTTTGATTTAAAGAACCTCCTTAAATATATGCATAAAATATTTAAAAATGTACAGGTTAAAATGCCAAAAGTATAAATTGATGTCCAGCGGAACCACTGAAGGTGGTCCCCGGTAAGTAAAAATAATAAACACACACTTATTTAGGGTGGTACGATACCGAGTCCGGTGGAAGAACTGAAGCTCTGCAGAGATGCCTTCGGGACACAAGAAATGGACCCAAGGATGGGGTTGATCGTGGCCTCACCAGCCCTGGAACCTTCCACTGTTTGTGGATGCCCCGTCCGTGGAACTTCACTGACGTGCGTAGAAGCCCCGTCCGTAGAACCCTAAAGATATCACGATTTAATTCACAATCAGAAATGCACGTGAAGCGTGCTTAATGTGAGAAATTCTGACATAACCTACAAATGAAACATAATTTACCTCACTGATGAGGGAACAATCCACCAAAACTCCTGGAAGCCACAGTCGGATAAATGGGGTTGAGTCGCCTTTTAAAGTTGACACTGTATTTCCGCAGGAAAGCCTGCAAATTTGCGAAACACGTGGGTAGAGAACGGGCAAGATGGCGTGAAGAGGTTAGCTTACCTTGTGTAATTTAATATCCTGCTTCCGCAGATAAAATTTACTCACAAACACAAAATATTCCGCTAAACGGAACAACAACGGATTGAGGAAATTTTCTTGAGTTGGTTATTCTAAAATCCATGCGGATGCCTTGAATAAAACCAAGGTTCACAGAATAACAACTAACCAACCAGCCAAGCCAAGCCAACCAAAAAATGTCCGCTTCCGTTTCCCTGTTGATCACGTGTCACAAATGTGTCGCCCTCCCATGGAGAATAGCGAAATGTGTTACGGACGTGTAGCAGTTGTTATAATGCGGCCCACAAAACGCTAAAGCGTATGGTGGGTCGCATACGCTAGAGGTCCGTAACATACTGTAGCTTGTAAAAATAAAAATACTTTTTTTGGTCTCTACATTTATTTTCATTATGCGATTTACAGGTTTTCTTCAATTGGTCGGGATCTAATGTTTCTCCCACCATCACGATATCCCGCTGTAGCAAGGGCAACACCAATAAATTGTGTAATTTCAAGATCTGTTGAATTAAAATTAACTTTAACAGCATCTACAAATAAATACATTTATATGAAATTGTTTTTTAGAGATTGTCATCATATTACCTAGAACAGCTTTGTACACGTTTAATTTCGAAAAGCTTCTTTTTTGTTTTTTTCCATGTGCCGAATACAGAAGGCTGAGTTCGCGGCTCATGAGTTTTTTCATCATCAAGAGAACGTTCTTTTTTGCAGTAACTCCTCCCACATGAGAAAGGATGTCGACCTAAAATTTTTAAAATTCGAAATTAAGTGTTCTTTTAACCAAGAAGGCGGCCAACTATACCAAATCGTTAAAGTCTTCATTGGTGATAATTTTAATTTTCTCCTCCAATTCGTCTAGTTCTACCTGTGTCTTCAGAGGTAAATTAAATTTGGAAGAATTTGGAAATTTGTGTTTGGTTGAATTTTCACTTAAAATTTTTAGCTTCATACTGATTTCATTGATGTCTTTTTTCATTTCTGAAACGTCATACTTAATGCCGGCTAAAGCTTTGGTCATCTTTTGTAATTCCTTAATTGTTTCAACTCGATCTGTAAAAAGAAAAAACGCTAAAACATTTTTATTTCAAGACTTTGTTTTTGTATTATACCTTCTCTTTTATTAATAGAAGGGGAATCAATTTTCTTGGATGAATTATTCCTCGGGTTGGTTAGGACATGAGAAGAACCTATAAAACAATGGTATTATAATAATATGCCTTTTTTTAAAACAATACTTTTACCATTTAATCTTGTTGGAGTCCTGCTTGTGCTAGGTAATTCAGTCTTGTTATGATAGAGCCTTTTTGAAATATTGTTATCAGATGTTTCAGCTCCGTCACTGTCCCTCTGATTGTCCGATTCTTCAGGATGCTCTTCGTCTGAAGATAAATGTGAAGTGTACGTTGCCCTTTCAGCTAGCTTTCGGGCTTCATTAATGTCGTAAACAGTAGCTTTACAGGTGCCAGACCACTCCTCATATTCAATACTGGAACTTGGCGCGGTGCAGCTGTCTCTCAGTTTTTTTATTTGATTAGCGGAAAGCTTCTTGGGCCATAAATATACCCTTTTTTCTTGGTTGGTAAATATTATTATCTTTTAAAAAGATGACAATATCCCAACTTGTTGCCATAACGAAACACTGCTCTGATCACCCGAAAGTGTGAGTACTTAAACAAATATGCCTAGTTGTAACGAAAATATTCCGAACTTTTAACTATTAATTCGTTTCCTAATAATCTTATTAAAAATCATGAATAACATTTTAGAGTAAAATTAATAATCACCTAAACCACGTAATAAGTTAGCTCGAACCCAGGAGATACTAATGATAGATATGGTCCAGTTTCAATGGCAAGTATTCTGCCATGTTATTTTACCAATGAAAATTTCGACTGTAATTAATAGAGGTTTTGTGTTTACAAGAAATGGTCATCATATATATACAAACACACAGACTGTCTTATTTGATATTTGAGATTAGCATTTTATAGAATGAATATCTGTGCAATTTTTACTTCTCTCACTTAGATAAGGGAAGTATTGTAATCGTGCAAAAATCACCATCCGAGATTTTTCGGAATTTCACGTTTCAGACCATGTAGATTACGAATATTAAGGTGGTTCAATTCCACCAGTCTGTCTGTCTGTCCGTCCGTCCGTCCGTCTGTTGGTACTATAAGTCAAAAACTACTTAACGGAGAAAAATAATATTTGGTAGGTAGTTGACGCTATTGTTAAGGACCTGGTAACATTTTTAGTAAAAAATATACAGGTTGGACACCCTAAAAAAAAATAATGAAAAAATGTGAAGCACAAAAATAATGTTTTGAATATGCCCAATATTTGGCATGTAGTTGGCAAAGTGTTAGGTAAACAGCTTTACCGATTTTTTTTTCTACAAATTATTCAAAAAGTCAGATGCCGCGAAATTCCGGCGAATATTTTAACTTTCTGCGATGCCGCTGAAAAGTTCAACTTGTTTTAACTTTTAGCGGATTTTGTGTTTCTGTCTTTGTCTTATTAGTTTTGTAGGTTATGGTTTAAAATGTTGCATGAAGAATGTCAAGTATGAAAATATTATTTGAATGTTATTCGTATGAAATTTGTAACATATTTTATTTCTAGGAGTTTATCTGTGATGACTGGGTTGTATTTTGGTCCATTTTCAAACTTTATACGGTTGTTTATTAACACTTCAGACGTCAATGAACAGTGAAGTGTCAAAATTCCTTTGGGGATATTTAAAAAAGTTACTAAATAAAGAACACTTGAAAACGCGAAATCCGCTGAAGTGAGTAAGGGCAAATTATTTTGTGCGAATTATAGTCACGTGTAAAATTTCGCTTTTCGCAATTCGCTATTATGAGGACTAGGCTTTATATACTTATTTAATAAAATTAATTCAGTATAGTAAGCAAAAACTTGATAAATCATTTTTTTGCAGAGAACATGTTTATTGAAATTTAATAATTAATGTGTAAAAGTCCAACAGCACCTAAGTAATTAGAGTCGGCAAGCGGAAAACCATACACTTTGTAATAACATCATTAAGGTTAGCAGAAAATTTAAATTTGCTCAAATTTTTAACTTTGTACATATTTAAAATTGAGGATGCTATTGACGAATTAAATATGTTTTCGGTGCACTGATATACTGATCCTAAAAACTGAATCCCATTCTCTTTCTCAATAGTAATTTTATTCACCGACATGATTTTTTTGTTAGATAGTAAAATGAACGATTCTTTTTCTGGTTTTGTTGAAATGTACATATTCCTGTACTTAACGGCTTTTACAATTATTCCACATTTTTCATATATGATAGAAAATTCTTTACTGTGAGTATCTTTTATGAATTTTATATTATCTTTTTTTTTCCGCGAGCCTTTTACAAACTTGTGAGAGAGGTTTGTTAGGAGTTCTAATCATTTTCTTTAATTGACCCAAGTAATTTTCAAATATAAAAGAGTTTATGTCTTCAGGGTTCTCATTTCTATGAACTGCATCTTCGACTAAATGATTAATAGAGTGAGTGTTAAATATTGGTTCGATTTGGGGGTCATACAGACTTTCAAATTTTATGCAAAACGTTTTTATAGAATTTAATGCAGTGTCACCTAAAGTTTTTGAAAACATTCTTGAACATACAATTCTCATTGCACAGACAAAATGTCTGTATTTTTCATTTGATAATATGTCTTTCAAAACGTAGACCCCAATGTATAAAAGAAAGAACCGAAATTCTGTAGCTTTCCAACGGTCTAATTCAAAAAATGATCTTGGATGCCTGCCAAATTCCCTAGGGACCCAGGAAGCAATTTCGATCATTCTCGCAGAAGCCTCTCTTCGAAATGCAGGAGTGACTCTAAACTGAGAGTCTGCTTTGAACCAAAAACATAAGAGTCGTCGCATTACTCCTAAACATGCCATATGCATATAATCTAACGGAAAACCAAAGACCATGTCAAAACTTTCTATTTCGGTTAATGGTGTTACACCTAAATGATGACCTTTATGAGTTTGGTTTACAAATGTTTCATGTGTTCTCTTTTCTTCATTATCTGAAATTTGATAAATGAATCGACCATTCACTTTAACACCTCTGGCATTGCATCTCTCACAAGCATAATAACCATTGTGACATTTAACACTTTTCAGGAAAGCTCTAGCTGGAGCATCACAAACCAAATACTTAAGTGAGAACGAGTATGTTTCAGATCCACAGCTAAGTCCTGTCATTGAAAGAAGCTGAATTTCTTCTATAAAGTCTTTAAGAAAACTTTCCAAATATTTTGGTTTACTATCTCCCATGTAAATTGCAACCACGAAGGGATTTGTTTTTAAATCATGTACATGTACCGCAGCTAAGATGGGCCAAAAGTCGATGTTCGTACTTTTATGAATCTTCAAACCATCTATATTGCATTTTAATTGAATAGACGTAATTTTTCTTTCATTAAGTATAGCATTTAAATTTCCAAGTAACAATTGTTTTTTCAGAGTTTCACGTATACCAAAATAAATATATTCACCTCCCGTATCGTTCTGCGAACACATAAATCTAATATTTAATGAACGTATGGTGCCCAACAAAGTCCTACTATCTAATGGTAAATCGGCATGATATGGTTTTAAAATAGTAAGCAACTCATTTAATTGTATATGATTGACATTTTGAGTGAGTGCCCAGTTTTTTAAATGAGTTTTTATTGAATTTGTAGAAGTTGAGATATTTGCTTTCACAGAATTCTCATTCTGGCTAAAGGAGGCATGGAATGCACAATTATTCACATTATCATCAAATATTTCAACATCACTACTTTCTGAAGATACATAACTAGAGGAATTATAATTATCTAATAAGATGGTACTGTCATTATCACTTATTATGGATGGGCTGCAGTCATCATTGGATTCATCAGTAAGTGGCTCATCATCAGTATTAATTTTGTTTCTTTTTCTGTCAGATTCGTGGTCAGAATCCTCATCCTTTTCTATAAATCCCTTAACAAACATGTGCTTTCTGGACCTTTTGGACATATTTTCTAAAAACGAACAGTCTTTAAAATATGTTTTTACCCCGGGTATTTATTTTGCTTTCTCATCTTATAGACAGAGAAAGTATTGGCGTTGTGAAAAAATTCAAATTCCATATTATTTTTATTTTTTATTTATTTTTATTTTTGATCACCACTCTACAGGAATGTTCCCAATTAGAGAGCTGTAAGACGCAAACACAGACAAGTTCACAACAACCATTCCCTGCGACATTGCCATCTGCCGCAGCTGAGACTCAACCTCAGGATAGGTAACAGCGACTAGCCGTTGTCTCTCACACAATCGTGTCTAGCCTACTGCTACCGTCTCGGTAAACACATGAAAAACGCCACTAAACATCCATACTCTAGCCAGGATTCGAACCCGGGACTCCGTGATCTCAAGTCTAACGCATTAGCGGTGAGCCACCGAGCCGAGATATAATGACAATGGACGTTTTGAAGCCTAAAAGAATATCAAATACATCTGAATTGGCATGCCGTCTGTGTGTCTGTGATGCACTTTGCCAGTACTTTCTCATCGCCTCATATTCTGCAATTTTGTTTCGATGAAAATTTGTGTTGGGCCCTCCCTGAAGCCTTCCCTGGTTCACGTTACTAACGAGAAATTTGCAACACACCTTTTCGAGACAATTCTTTATACTGTACAATTTTCATTTGAAATTTTTTTAAATTCGAATAAAAATTAAATTTGGGCCCTCCCTGGAGCCTTCCCTGGTTCACTGACAAGAAATTTACAAAAAGTTTTTCGATACAATTTCTTATTCTAAACAATTTTCATTCGGAAATTTTTTTAATAGACGAAAAAATTTTGTTTGGCCTCTAGAGCCGACCCTGGTGCACCGATTTTACTCATATTCAATAGCTTTTTACGTTGAGCCGTGTTCGAGAGAAACGTATCACGCACGCACTGACAGACAGACAGACACACACACACACACACACACACAATGCCAATTCTGTATTATTTGTTTTTTTAGACTTTAAAAAGTTCATTTTCAATATAATCTGAAACTTGATTTTTTTCTCCACAGATGAGAAGGTAAAAAGGTATGGTACCTAGGTATACGATAATTAGGTATTATTTTTTTTACGGTTACCCGTGGCCTGACTTATGTTACCTATACAGGGTCTCCCTTAAGTGGACGATCAAATAAAGACGGGTGATAAGTGAGACAATTTCCAATCAAAATTATAAAAATAAATCTATTGTGAATAACACTGTTCATGTTAGGTATACCATGTTAGAATTTACACATTAATTGGACAATTTTTTCTAATAGTTAAGTCAACTTTTCTAATAGATTTTTATAAAGAAACATTTAAAGGCAGTTTTGCTACATCAGCCATATTTGTTGGTAACGCCTGGTGGAACGCATAATGGCATAATAATATGCAAAGTATAAACAAACAACTTCTATAACTACCTATAAAACGAAAAGTTGTTATTAATCTACGCTTCGTTTTATTTAATTAAACCACTGATTCTATTCTATAACACAGATTTGACTTTTCAACATACGTGATACGTGTTATTCGACTTTTACTGGAAAATTTTGGGTTAGGTACTATTATTATCCAGTGAACTGTTAATTATCCGCACATTTCTTTCGCATAATTCAATGCCTAAAATTAGTAATTAAATGAAAATACTTACTTATCGTGATAAGTTATCACAAATACACAAAAGTTGCACAAATATAATACTAAATAAAATAACACTTGCACCTCAAACTCAAACACAACAGCAAAGCAAAGAAATAAATCATAAAGATGTCGCGTCCGCGTGAGCACAGTTGCCGTGTTTGATTATTTTTCGTTACATCTAGGTCTTTATTAAATAGGTATATATAATCCAAACTTGTTAATTTTGATATTGCCAGTGAAAACTACTATTGACTATAATTATAGTTTTAATGAGCCATAAAACTATTGAGACAAATATTTTTACGTTTGGAAATTATTTGAATTCATAAATAATAAGATTCCATTTGGTTAATGACCACTTTAAGTCAGAATTGACAACCCAGCACGGAATCTCTACTGAGCGGTTTGCTATCTTGGTAGTTTTTTTAACTTGTAAATGTGGCGCGATTATTTGAATGTTTGTTAGAGTCGTTTTATAGTAATTAATAATTAAGAATGGTTAATTTTTTTAGTTATTTACCTAAAAAGTCAATTTGTTGTGGTTGACTTCTACATTGCTTTTGATATTATAAAAAAAATATCTTATATAAGAAAAAAAAATGAAATTCCTAAGTGGTAATTGTACAATCTTTACAAATCATTTGAGATAAATAGGTACCCAGAAATAATTATTTCTGAAAGAAGTGAAATGGAGTAACATATTTAAAGCGGCCAAAATTAGTACATGTGCCTCTGAAGTAGTTCCTACAACCACAAAAACACCAACACATGAACGCTACACTCGATACATATTTCACCAATCATACCGGCGTCGTCTGGAGATGATTAATAATGATTCAGTTTTAATCATCTGCAGATGACGCCAATATGGTTGGCAAAACGCATCTCAAATGATAGTATTTTTGAGTGTAGTGTTTACGTGTTTTGGTGTTTGTGGAATCTACTTCAGAGGGAGAGTGTCGCATCGAAGGTTAATACATATGCTAATCGTTGACGCTCTTTTAAGTTGACGTTATAACTAAAGGGAAAATCGATAGGTAATGAAAATGCTAAATCATGTAATGACAGGCAGAAAGTGTGACATATATATCGGGAAACTATCTTGGGCCAATATTGATAAACCCCAATATTGACGGAAATTAGAAAATAAATATTGGCCCTATATTCAATAAACTATATTGGAACAATCCCGCACACAGGAAAAATAACGCATTGTACCAATCTTGTAAAACAACATTGTGAAAAACTATCTTGGGCCAATATTGATAAACCCAATATTGGCGGAAACTAGAAAATAAATGTTGGGGTAATATTGATTTACAACATTGAACAATACAACATGAAAACAATATTGTGCCAATATCGGCGGACTATTGAATTAACAATGGAATTGAATCAATATTGGGCCAAGATAGAAACAATGTTCCGCCAATATTATGTGCTACCTGGGATGCGCCTGTTCGTTTAAGTAGTTGCTAGAATTGTCGATATCAAGGTCATGGTATATCGTTAGAAATTATGTGACGTCACCAGCTACATGTTTAAAAGAGGAGGCGCAACTCAATGTTAGATCAGTTGCTTTGTAAACTTCAACGTTTATTATTCGGTCAACTGTCTTATATATTCTTCTTCCATCTCTTAACATGGCTGCTGTACCTGCTGGTTGGGCTAACTTCAGATTCCTGGACTCGTTAGCATCCCTAGATGTCCTTAACAATCTGTGGTACCTTGGAGAGGTAGAGGACGACTTGGCTGCTCCCGAAGACGACGAGGTAGAAGTTGAAGACGATGACGAAGGCGATGAGGAAAGCGACGAGGAAGATGATCAGGTCTTCTTTGACGCCGAAGAGGGTGCCGCTGCTGCAGACGATTCCAGCGATGATGAGGGTATCGTCGCGGATGTTCCCGATCCAAGAGGACAAAGGCAGATAAATTATAAATATCTGCCAAGGGTGCATCCAATGGAGGGTATATTCTGTATCACAATGACTTATGTGGCGGTCATGGTGATAGGTGGTATGGAATATCAACTTTGCCACGGATGTTTCCTAGGCTACCAATCCAGAGTGGATCCGGGGACACATCGGCATGTGGACTACCATGCCACTACAAGGATAGCAGGGGGCAGGCGGGGATATTGCAAATCTTGCAGAGATCCACTCTACCAAATTAGGCGAGTGGAGATCTGTAATATTTGCAATATAAATAGATAATTTGTGTTTGTAAATATGTATATAGTTTTAGTTCTTAGTCTATTGTAAATACTTATATAATTAGTTTAAGTGATGTATATATTTAATTCTTAGTTTATTGTAAATATTTATATAATTAGTTTAAGTGATAAATAAACTTGAAATTGAATTTTATTTTGTTTTATTTACTGAATATTTAAATGTAAGTTACACAATGTTACTATAAGTAACACTTACAAAAAAGAAAGTGATGTCAATACTGTTGTGAGAGAAATCTGTGTTTAAAATAAACCTCACTTCAATTATTGTTTATGTTGCCAGTGCTATTGATCTATTGATGGTGTTACACACTTTCTACTCTTATTTATGTGAGTAGTGGGGTGGGGTGGGGTGAGGTGAGGTGGCGGCGGGATTATATATAAGAAAGTCCTCCTCATTTGTAGCTCAGTTCCAAAATGAATCCCATTCAAGAGAGTACCATTACCTCAACAAGCGACTGCCCCAGAGAAGACATGGGAACATGGGACGAATATAACGTCCAGATGGAGTATGATGGAGATGGTACAGACTCCAGTGCGTGGGTGCAACCAAGGCTGGGCTTGGGCTATTGGTTGGATGGCCAGCGTGAGGTGCCAAGCAGACCATCTTCGCCATCAGCGTGGTCAACGGAAACGGTGCCCCATGACATCTCAGATGAGGAGGATGACGGTCCGGACAGCAGTGAATGGTGGAGGCCACCTGTGTATGGAGAGCCAAGCAGACCATCTTCACCATCGGCATGGTCAACGGAAACGGTGCCCCATGACCATGACATCTCAGATGAGGAGGATTTTGAAGACGAAGAAGGGGGGGATACAGATAATTAATATATATATAACTTTATGTAGTAGTAATAATAAATACAATATTGTCAATTTTTGCTTATCTTTTCACATGTTTAAACCATTTATCAAATAAATATATTCATATTCTTTAAATCATTTATTAAACAAAATAGCATTGGAAATTTTTGTTTTTATAACACAAAAAAACAGAAGTGTTTTACTCATGAAAGTGCGAAATAAATAAAAGCTCCATTTTGAAATTGAAAAATAAACTACGCATGCGCAATTTTTTTTGCATGACAGTGCTACTTTGAGCACAAAAATTATTCTGCTCACAAAAGCTCAATTTTGAGCACTAAAAATAAACTGCGCATGCGCAATTTTCGTCGCAGGAGACGACCGGAAACGCGCGAAGCGTGCGTCTATCTTTTAAAAATATTGAATTATATAACATAATTTTCTCTTATTGCACTGACAAGACTCCGGCTGGACTCTTTTAACGTTACTTTTTCTTGAAGTGAATTTATTGAAGTACAACCCTCTACATGGTTCATCATTCATACCCCTTCCATCTGATATTATTCGTAGAAAAACAGTTGTGAATTGTAAATAACTTCGACTTATTATGCTTTAAATGGTCCTGCTTGTCTGCATTATATCCAGCCTCGAATAATCCAAATAGAATCACCCACTATGAAGCTTATTCGAACGAACTTAATTTTAAAGATATACCGTTTCCTATGGAACTAAGAAATATTGCTAAATTTGAAAAACAAAATAATCATATCAGTGTTAATGTTTTTCGCTTAGAGAAGAAAAAGAAGAGTGCTGGAAGTGAAATAGAATACAATGTCATAGGCTCTCTTTATCATACCACAATGCGTAAGGAAAACCATATAAATTTACTCTACTTGGAAGCTGAAAATGGTACGAATGCACATTTCTGCTGGATAAAAAACATGTCTAGATTAATTGGATGTCAAGTGAACAAATATGAACATGCTCTTTTTATTTGCGATGGCTGTCTAATATTTTTTATAAGAGAAAATGATTTAAAGATCATTTGAAAACAGGAGACTGCTCTGAAATTTCGAATATTTTACCAGCGCCAGGTGAAAACTATCTACAATTTAAAGATTTTAATGCATCATTCCCAGTCCCCTTTGTCATATACAGCGACTTTGAATCAATTCTAAGACCTTTCGAGACCTGTCAACCAAACCGAGAAACTCAATATACAATGAATACTCATATCAGTTTTAAGAGAATATCGAGGTGAAAATTGTACATCTATTTATGTAAAGTGGCTAATAGACGACGTGAAAAATATCTATAAGACGTATTATTCCCATACAATTCCAATGAAGCCGCTTAGTCTAGAGGAAGTTATAAAACATGAAGCAGCTACAGTATGTTTTATTTGCAGAGAGCGATTTTCCCCTGCTATAGATCAACAATTAGATATGAATAAAGTGCGAGATCATGATCACCTTACAGGTACGTTTCTGATTAATACATATAATTGTACCATATATCTTATGTTATTATATTCTTTCAAGTTTATATAGAGGAGCTGCACATAGCATTTGCAATTTAAACTATAAAACACCCAACTTTATACCGGTGTTTCTACATAATGGCAGCAATGGATTTACACTTGGTAATGGAACAACTAGCTTTACAAATAAAATCACTCGAAGTTATTCCATTAAATAAGGAGAAATATATTTCACTTTCTGCGAAAATATGGGTAAATTTTCAAGCTGAAGTCGCTATAGAAGAGGGAAAAAAGGAAAAAAATGAAAGGAAGTACATAAGTTTACGCTTTCTAGATTCCTATAGATTTATGGCGAGTAGTTTAGACAGTCTAGTGAAAAATTTGGAGCCGTATCAGTTCATTGAAACAAGAAAGGTATTCTCAAATGACGAATTATTCAATTTGGTTACAAGAAAAGGTATTTTTCCATGTGAGTTTGTGAATTCTTATGAAATATTGGAGAACACTCGAGAACTTCCTTCAAAAGAGCAATTTTATAGCAGTTTAACAGACGAATATAAAAGAGGTGGATTATCAGCATGCTAAAAGAATATGGAATGCATTCAATTGTCAAAATTTAGCTGATTATTCAGATTTATATCTGAAGACGGACGTTCTTCTTCTAACCGATATATTTGAGGCTTTTAGAAAACTATGCCGGGATTTATACGGTCTTGATCCTTGTCATTTCTTTACTTTTCCCGGAATGTCATGGCAGGCGATCCTGAAACATACAAAGGTTTGTTAAACATTATTGTAAAGTATCAGTAAACCTAATGCATATATATTTTTCTTTCAGGTTAAACTAGAACTACTTACAGATGTGGGCATGCTACATTTTATTAGGAAGTCAATTAGAGGTGGTACTGTACATTGTTCACATCGATATGCAAAAGCCAATAATCCTTATATGCCAGAAAGAGATGAAAATGATCATTTAAGTTACCTTTCTTACAAGCCCAATGAAGACACTCGATATTTAATCTATGTTGATGCGAATAACTTATATGGAAAATCGTTATCTGAGATTTACCTCATTCCGAATTCAAGTGGCTTACAATGGAGCAAATAGAACACTTCGACATTGAGAAGTTTTGCAGTAATCCTAATAGTGAAATAGGTTACATATTGGAAGTCGATATGGTATATACTCCAGAACTACATGATTTACATGATGAATTCCCATTTTATCCAGAAAATATTAAGCCACCAGTTGAAAGAGAGCCGTCAAGCTAAGTTCAAGCTTTAAAACACGGGCTTCAGATCACGAAAATTCATAGAATTCTTTCAGTTCGACGGTCTGATTGGTTAAAAAAATTACATTGATTTAAATACTAAGAAAAGATCTACAAATCAATTTGATAAAGATTGCCATAAATTAGCGAATAATGCCATTTTTGGTAAATATATGGAATCAGTAGATAAAAGAGTCAATGTAAAACTCATTACTAGATGGGAAGATGGTAGGAAAAGTACAGGTGCTGAAACTTTAATTTCCTCACCAAATTTCCATAGCATTTCTGTATTTAATGAAAATTTTATAGCGATTCAACTTAAACAAAATAAAATAAATGTTTACTTAATTCATTCACTCTATTATTGTTTAAAGCTAATAAGTGCAATACATTGATTGGCATTTGGATATTTAAGTTCAGAATATCTGCATACAGTTGTACGTCCAAATGAACATTTATCGCAGCTAAAAAATAAATGTTCAAGATCGCCTACAAAAAATTTTACTTAAATTATCTGTGTCTGTTTTTTTATTTATGGTATTGCTATGTTTATTAATTTGTACCATTTCACTTATTAATCTTTTCTTATAATTTTGTTCTCTGTCTAAAATCTTTATATCAACAAATATAAAATCGTGGTTTGACTTAAAATGATGTGTTGCGAGAGCAATTTTTTCTTTTTTAATATTATGTCTGTCAAAAGTTGTTTTGTTTGTCCGATATATACTGCACCACAATTACAGGGTATTTCATAAACTAAATGTGATTTATCTCTAGTTGATAATATGTCTTTCATTGTAGAATATGTTTCCAATCTTTTTTGTATGATATTAAACCACATTGAATATTCATTAGTTAAAATTATTTTTATCTGCTCTGACAAATTTTTCTCCTTATCAATGTTGTTAATTTGTTGTTGACTTGGTGTGATATTTGTATGTGAATTATTGTTAAATAAAATAAATAAATAAATAGTTTATTTCCCAATCAGATTCTGTACAGAATTTTGGTATGTCAAAGGTTAATTAATGCACTGTATAAAATATTCTATAATTAAATTTAAAATTATACATTTAAAAAACCATATACTATATATGCATATACATATACTTGTGAGATATGCGGCTAACAGACTAGACAGACAGTCACGGACAACACAGATCGAGTAGATCTAAATCACATCACATTAATATAATCACAAAATGATGACAAATATATGTGTAAGAAATTATTGAAGGAATTCAGCTATACTATAATGCGGTTGGCTGAGGAAGTAATGTTTTATTTTATTTTTAAAAATGGTTCTTTAATATTTCTATATTCTTGTGGTAACTGGTTATATAGCTTAATGCCCATGTAATACGGGCCCTTCTCATATAAAGTGGAAGTATGTTTTGGGATACTTAGTAAATATGCTTGGCGGGTATAGATATGTGAAACGTTTGTTGAGCTGTTTGTGATATATTTAAGTTGTCATAGACAAATAATATTATGTTATAAATATATAGAGAATATATTGTCATAATGCCAGATTTCCGGAAAAGTGGAGAACAATGATCATTATAATCAGCATGATTCATTAGTCTAATAATTTTTTTTTGTAAAATAAGTAGTCTGCTGACTTCACTATCAGTACCCCAAAACATGACTCCATAGGATAACTGACTTTGTACATATGCAAAATAAAATGCTTTACATGATGTAAAGCTGACAAAATTTCTAATATTTAATAAGGCGAAACTCGCACTGTTTAGTTTTGATGCTATTGAATTAATATGGTTTTTCTATCTACAGTTTTCATGAAGCAATATACCGAGAAATTTTGTGTTCAATTCTTGTTTAATAGAAGTACCATTATGTTTAACAAGGAGGCTAGAAATTATTTTGTTGGTATGGTTTTTGAAATATATAAAATTAGTTTCAGAAGTATTGATCATTTGGTCATTTACCTGGTACCAGTTAGACATAATTTGTACAGCGGAATTTGCTAGCGCAATCGCCTGATTGATATTTGACCCTCGGATATTAGTAGGGTCGATACGCCGATTCAACAACCGCATCCCCGCATCCTTGTTTAAGACGCATCCTGTGTCTTAAGACGCGGTCGAAGACGCTTTGCTTATGGCGGTGTGTTATCTTGAGATGTGTTTTGGTGTTAAGACGTGTTCGAAGTGGATATGTGTCTTGGGGTGTGGTTGAAGAAGGTATAGATCTTTAAGACGTGATCGAAGGCGGTGTGCGGGATGGCGATGTCTTGAGAAGCGAGCGAGCGTCTTGAGAAGTGTGTTTGAAGGGTGCATTTGTCTCGTCGAGGAGCATCTTAAGATGTGTGTTTGAAGGGTGTATTCGTCTTGGGGAGAGGGGCTGTGTTTGGTTGGAGACGGCGGGCGGGGGAAGAGAGCTAGGAACTGAGTTAGACGTGTGTGTGTAATTAGATTAGTTATTTCATAATTTACGTTATTATAATGATAGAAGGAGAGTTATGTTAATATATTTTTATTGAATATAAATGACAAGATATGTATTAGAATATCTACAGAAAGAAAACGCACACCGATCGTTACCTACATGCGACATCTCACCACCATCCACAACAGAAGAGAGCGTTAATTAGAACCTTGATCCACAGAACCAACACAATATGCGACGACGAGAACAAACCCGAGGAACTGCAGAATGTCCAACAAGCTTTAGAGAAGAACGGATACAGTCAAAGCAATATACAACGAGTAGTAAATAACCAGAGGAGAACTACAGAAGAACAGCAACAACCAACAACGTATGCATGCCTACCCTACGTCGCGGGAGTCACAGATAGGCTGAAGAAGATTTTATTCAAAAAGAAAGTAGGTGTACAGTTTCGAACAGTGAAGAAAATACAGCAGATGCTTCCCTCAGTCAAAGACTCTGTCCCCAAACTGTTATCAAAAGGTGTTTACCAGTTGAAGTGCACATGTGGTAAGAGCTACATCGGACAAACAGGACGGAGTATCCAGTGCAGAATCAAAGAACACCAGAGAAATACCAGATTTGGATACACGGATAGGTCGGCGATAGCAGAACATGTCCATAATAACGAGAACCATAAAATCGACTACGAGGACGTCAATATATTAGACAGGAATACGCGCTATTATCCGCGAATCATTAGGGAATCACTGGAAATTATGAAAAACGTGAACAACTTTAACAGAGAGGATGGGTATCGACTTAGTAACACGTGGAGACTGGTATTGCCAAGTACCAGCACCGTAGTAAGTCACGGTCAACCAAACACGACGAATGAGTAGCGAAGCGAACCAAGCGCGACCAATGGCCAGCGAAGCGAAGCGGCGCCTAGGTATATAACGAGGAGTGTAACACAACAGATTCAGTCTTTAGAATCCTTCTGAAGAAGCTGACAGGATGATCAGTGAAACGTCAAGTCAAGTTCGACGACCACGGCAAAACCCGGAAGAATCTACTTCATTAGAATATATAAATTACAAGATATATATATTAAGTAGCTTCCATGCCGCCATCATGTTCTCGCTCCTTGTCGTCTACACTATTCCTCTCTCTTTCCTCCCCATGGCTTCTATCGTCATCGTCCTCGTCTACTATAATGCTCTCTCCTTCCTCCTCATCGAGACTGGCGTCTTCACCGTCATCATCGTTTAGATGATATTCTTGTATTAGATGCGGTGGAAGAAAGTCTTTGAGCTCATAAATGAATCGAGTATAATGCAATTCATCTAATCTGCATACTAGGCTATCGATATTAATTTTGTTTGCTAGATATTTATCGCAAACGGTATATGCATGGTTATACGTTTCGGCGATACTTGTACATTCTTCTGGGGAATAGAAACGCCTCATGCCATAAACTGCCTCGTGTTCAGCGTCGAATGTTAATCTATCTAGTTTACATTGCAATATAATTACTGCGCTGTTTAGATCGACAACTTCATTCTTACTCTCACTATAAGCTTCGCTATATGCCATCCACATTTTGTTTACAAGAAGAAAACGTACGTGTTCTATTCAACTAAAACTTTAGAGTAAACTGAGAATATTTTCAATATATAAGCTCGATGGAGAGTCAGAGTGAAGTGGGAGAGAAAATCAATAGTCGACGACGACGACGTGACATGAGAGATGGACTTGTCGGTTCTTGTTTTTCAGTCTAGCTTTCAGTAGTTGAGAAATAAGTCATATTTATGGTTATTACATTAATTTATTACCTACTCATTACAATATTAATTTATATTAGTATGCTCAAGAATAGAAAAATTATCTCAAATAAACAGATCCATCTAAAGCGCTATAATTTAATAATGCATCATGTAAAATCAATGCATAGACCTTGACATTAGCAGGAAACTTATTCTTTCTAGTTTCAAACTCCAACTTAATATCGATAGTGGATAATTTCACGGCTTCTGATTGATGAGAGCAGTCGATGACAAATAGAGGATTATTCATGAAATCGCCATACGTTAACATCGGCTCGCTCATTTCCTTGCTGTAATAGCTACGTTGAAAGTTTATGCATGCATAGTAGGCTGGACCGAATAGCTTTTTAGAGAAAACCAAATTCCATCTCTCATACGGATAGACGTTTGAGTTCAGGTAGAGACGAATATCACTGACATTAGCATTAAGAAAGTCCGTCGCATCCTTTGCTTTATTGTTTGAATTGTCAATACTTTGAAATCCAACAATGATATAACGAGATTGTTCCAAACTTGTGGTAGTTTTAATCGCCCAAATGTCTGATGATGCTTTTCGCAAAGCTGGTAATTCATACAGATCCCACATACCATAGGCTATTTTAACACGTGCGCCAACAGATTTATTTATGCGAGACATTAACTTCAGTTTCAATCTATCTTCGGGTACAACGTGTCGAATTTTCCATTCAATTTTGCTAATGTCTAGAGTGGCATCTACTTCGCCCATATAGCAGTTCTTGAACGATCGAGCTATAATTAATATTAGCTCCTGTTTTACATTAATAATCCCTTTGGAATAATCTTCAGCAAAGCCCATGGCATATTTAAGAGGTAATCTGCCACTGAAGACGTGGCTAGTTGCATCCAAGACATCTTGTTTATCCTCGTCAAGTCCCCAGCCATGCGTTAATAATAGAGACTTTTGGCTATCTCCAAAGGAGAGTATAGTTTTCATTGCAGAGGTTATTCCCGGTTTACGAACAACCGCCACCTGTTCACCACCCATCTCATAACGGATTTCATCGAAGAGAAAGGCGAATGCATTATTGGCCGCCAAGTAGCATTTCTTACCGGCTTGAGAAGGTGTAAACTTCCCTTCGATGTATATGTAACTTTCAGAGATGTCGAGAATTAAATCTTGAAAATGAACTGGAATGCGTATTTCATCTGACTTTCCATATGAAGGTGATCCATATGGTTTATAGGTATGCTCATGTAGACTTACGATGGAATTGTCGAAAATTGGTTCTTCAAATACATCACGTTTTTCATTTGCGGTTGAAAAAGCTAAGGCCATTTTTGTTGTTGTCGTCGTCTATTTGTTTGTTGGAAAATAATAATCGGCAATCGATTGAACAAAGTTATAATCTTCAGGTGAGAGCTGCTGCTGATGACGATGATGATGATGCACTGTTGACGCTAACGGCTTTATAGAGTGATACGTATTTTTATCAGTTTTATTCTAGTAATTAATATATTTGCAATTATGGGTGTCAATGTTGTGTAGATTTCTATATGTTTCCTTTCGTATAAAATATTCACTGTTAATACCAGTTGAGACATCTATTTATTTCATGTACAACTACTTATAGCAGTTAATTTAAAATTCAATTTGATAAATAAAAAAAAAACGATGAAAAACATCGATACGGACGGCTGAGGTTATAGTGCAAAATTATTATAAATATCGTTTTATACGGCTTACGCACTATTATACACCTAAAAGACGAGTCATTTGGTTGTTGTATGGTGTATGGAACTTTGGCTGTCTTTAATCCTAGAAAGGATGATTTTCCCGTATGGTGAGGAGTATAAAAACGTCTCTAGAATTGCATAGGGTATAATTCGCACTAGAGGTGAGTGTTCCTGGGTTAAACTCGATCCATTGTATTTAGTTAATTTTGATTAGTGGTCTAGCAATAATAGTTTTTTCTCTACTTTTTAGGCGTTTTTTTATATGTGTTATCTTCATGACAGGGTGTCATTTTTAAGCCTGTTGTCCTTAACTGCAGGGAATAGGAATATGAAAGGAATTATATAGCTGTATATACTGGGTGTCATCCTTATACATGGTCTAGTTAGGGGAGTAACTGTGGATTTTTTTGGGTACCTGTGGATGTTCTGGGGAAAACCAAACCAGGGGTGGTAACCTGTCATCGCGAGGAGACGGACGAGGAAAACATAGGATAAGTACCACATAGTGGATGTGTTTAATACGAACTGTTCGAAAAACAATTACAAAAGGAACTTACCTTTTTAATTCACATTTTCGCCCCTTTATTATGTGTGATCAACTATTTTTTTTAAACTAGATATAAGTTATTATTGGATAAGTTCACTCCATAAAATATCATTGAATAAAGCTACTATACATTTTAAAAATTTATGTAACGACTATTTAGATAAAGGTCGCTTTGATTTTATTCTCCCTTCTAATTTGCGATATCTTTATCAAATAGTCGTACTCTCGAGAGTGTAGGTCACATATACATTGTGTAAACCGTCTTTTTGTACCAGAAATACACAGAATACATTTCCTCCCTGGTCTAGTCATTTATTTTAATTATTGTCAAAAGGTGTACTGTACATTTATATATATTTTTCTATTAAACCCTTATTCTATTCATTAAGTACTTTGCTTCATTTATTCAGGAAGTTGGTCGTAAACTTGCACATAATTTAGTGATTTTACTAACTAAGGAGGGGGTATGTAGTTATTTAGAAATCATTTGGCGCCCTTAAAATATTTTGAGTATTAATACAATAGCAAATAATACCAAAAATCGAACCACCCCGACTCCACTGAGTTTATTTTAGTCGGTGCATCCCCTTTGCTGTTACCACCGCAAAAAATTACGTAACAGTTGAATTGACGCCCATGGCGTGGGGCCTTGTTATTGATATTAGTGAGATTTTAAGGGTTTAGGAATATATTTCTTTAATACAGGAATATTTTATGTGTTATTTATTCATGTTGGTGAAATTGTTATTATTAATTATGCGTTTTATTTTTGTGTAATTTTAGGATAATTATTGTCAAAATATTTTTTGGAGTGAAATATTTTTGTTTTTTCGCGTAATATCGGAAAAAAAGTGTTTGGGGTTTATGATTATTAGATCTTAGGTTCAGGTAATTGTACTTTTTACTAGATCACATCTGATAAGAAACTTGGTTGCCAGTAATAAAGTACTTGTTTTTTATTATTTTTTTCGGTACTTCAGATAATTTCTTGCTTTATTCCTTGCAAACTATGCTCCTTCATATATAAATTTCTGCCTGTTCTGCTCTTACAAAAATTATGGAGTAAATTAGTTTTTTTATTTATAGGTTCGTAGACGTAATATAAAAACAGGCTATCATTAAGATTAGTCATTTGATTGTTACTAGGAAAATAATATTCACTATTTGGTACTTATACATTTCTATTCTATTAGTACGGGTGATATAGGTAAAAATTTTAGTAAAATTTTTGAACAATCTTCAATATTTTTTTTCGGGTGTTTATTTTTTAAATACATTCCAGGATGGACGTTAATAGGTTAAATCGAGAGGAATTGCAATTTGAAATGATTGTAAGGGGTGTTAAAAATATTCAAGCTTTAACGGTAGACCAAATGAGAAAGAAATTGAGAGATGATATGCGGAATGAGATTTTAGGGGAATTAATTACACACGAATCTTATGATCCGGACATAGCTTCTGAGTTAACTATTTGCAATAACAAAATTGTTCATTTGGATCAATATTTGAATTCAAAAGACATTGTACGAAATAGCAATGAACATAAATATTTGAACACGAAATTACAACATGTATATAGTAGAATAGCACGTTTAAAGCCAAGCGAGGACGAAATAGAATTTAAAAATTCCATAAAAAATCTTCAAGATCAATTAGAACAGATTGAACAGAATTTAGACGATAAATTGTTGGCAGGTGAAGGTGTTTCTCATACAGATAATGCGGTTTCAGTAGAAATAACTTCACATTCACAACCTACCTATAACTCTAATAGATGTTATGTGCCTGTACATAAATGGGGTATATATTTTAGCGGTGACTCAAATGATAAGAATGGATTAAGTGTGAATGCATTTATTGAACGAGTTGAAGAATTTCGGTTATCTCGTGGAGTATCTGAGGAGGAATTAAAAAATTCCATAACGGACTTGTTAAAAGGGGGTGCGTTAATTTGGCATCGGTTAGTTAAAGCTAATATTAGATCGTGGGCACATTTTATAGAGCTTTTAAAAGAGGAATACCCACCTTTTACTTTTGAGAAAGATTTAACAGATGAAATCCGTAATAGTGTTCAAGATCGACACGAGAGAGTTGGTTCCTATTTTGCGCGCATGTTAAATTTATTTAGTAGGTTATCTCGTCCAGCTTCGGAAGCAGAAAAATTAGACACATTACGTCAAAACATTGACCCTTATTATATTCATGGCCTTGGTTCGAACCTTTATGATATCAATTGTGTGGATAAGTTGTTAAGCGAGTGTAAAAAATTAGAGAAGACGAGGAACTTAGCTGCTAGTCGTCCCATAACTAAAAGGTTACATTTTCTAGAAAAAGATTTAGCAGGTCCTAGTAGTAGTGGTGCCGTACAAGCAAAAAATAGGGTTGAACAAATAGTGTCATTTGTTGGAATTGCAATGAGGTAGGTCACAGATTTAGTAAATGTAAAAAACGTCGGGACCAGAGATTTTGTTTTCGCTGCGGAAAACGTGATGTCACAAAATATACATGTAGTTGTAATCGGGGAAACGGCGTAAGAGATCGTCAGTAGGCCGGTCAACGATCTCAATGTCAAAACCGGTAGATGATTCTTGGCAGGCTTGGATAAATTTTGTGAGTTTGCAGTATAAGAAATCTCGAATAGATTCTTTATTTTGTTCTCTTAAAAACGACCCACGCCCATATTTAGAAGTTAGTATTCATGGGTTAAATTTTTTTGGACTGCTTGATTCGGGAGCTAGTCAAACTGTAATAGGTAGATCAGGTTGGGATAAATAAAAAAATTTAAATGTAGTAAATTTGGAGAAAAATAGTTCATTAGTTAAGGTGGCAAATGGAAATAGGTGTAGTGTTTTAGGGTTAGTACAATTACCTATACAACTAGAATGTAAGGTTAGGTTAATTAAGGCGTTAGTTACTCTTGATATTGAGGCTGATATAATACTAGGCATAGACTTTTGGAAAGATATGGACATAGTGCCGAGATTTTCTGAATTTTTATCTTGGGAATTTGGAAATAATGTTAGCTCCTTAGGTTTATGTACCATAGATGTGAATGATAGACATAAATTAGATACTGTAGTTACCAATTTTTTTAAAGGGATGGGGACAGAATTAGGATGTGCCAAAGGTGTTTTTCATAGTATCGATACAGGTGATGCTACTCCTATAAAATAACGTTATTACCAGGTATCTCCTTATATCCAAAATTTGATAAATGTAGAAGTAGATAAGATGCTTACTTTGGGAGTTATAGAACCGTCTAGATCAGCTTGGTCTAGGCCCATCGTTATGGTGAAAAAGCCAAATAACGAATATCGTTTTTGTATTGACTTCAGGAAGGTAAACCAGGTTACTAAAAAGGATGCATATCCTTTACCATATATAAATAGCATTTTAGATAGGTTGCGTAATGCGAAAGTTTTGAGTTCTATTGATCTGAAAAGTGCTTATCATCAGATTCCCTTAGATCCCAACAGTAAAAAGAAAACAGCATTTACCGTTCCAGGCAAGGGTTTGTTTCAATTTACGCGTATGTCTTTTGGACTGCATAATGCTCCGGCAACGATGCAACGCTTTGTAGATACCGTCATAGGTTATGATCTGGAAGAATCTGTTTTTATATATCTGGATGATATAATCATTGCTACGAAAGATTTTGTCACTCATTTAAGTGTGTTGGGAAAAGTTTTTGATAGATTACTTACTGCTGGTCTCACGGTTAATAAAGAGAAATGTGAGTTTGTAAAGTCAAAATTAAAATTTCTTGGTTATGTGGTTGACAAAGATGGTCTTAGAACTGATCCTAGTAAGGTTGAAAGCATGCTTAATTATCCTATTCCAAAATGTGTAAAGGACGTCCGGCGGTTTGTTGGTTTAGTTTCATGGTATAGGAGATTCGTGCCTAATTTTGCAAGTTTACTTTCTCCTTTAACTAAACTTACCCGGAAAAATCAAAAATTTGTTTGGTCTTCTGAAGCTGAAGCATCCTTTTTGAAAGTAAAAGAGTTGTTAGTGTCTGCCCCTATACTGTCCCGTCCAGATTTTTCTAAAGAGTTCGTATTGCAGTGTGATGCGTCCTTGATAGGTTTAGGTTGTGTTTTGACGCAAAATTTTGATGACGGTGAACATGTAATTGCTTATGCAAGTAGGGCATTGACTACTCAAGAGTCCAAATACTCTCCGACCGAGCTCGAGTGCTTGTCAGTGTTGTGGGGAATCCAGAAATATCGTTGTTACGTGGAAGGAATACGATTCAAGGTCATTACCGATCACTATTCTTTGTTATGGATTCATAAACTTCAAAATCCCTCTGGTCGTCTAGCTCGTTGGTCCTTGCAATTACAAAGCTATGACTTTGAGATCATACATAGGAAGGGTAAATCTCACGTGGTACCGGATGCTCTTTCTAGAGCGATAGCTTATGTGGAAGTCAGTGAAAATGATCACGATGACTGGTATCGTAATTTGTTAGAGAAAATTAGTTCCAATCCACAAAAGTATCCAAAATGGTGTATTCGGGAAGGGAACATTTATAAATTAGTCAAAACAACATCCTCTCTAAATGAAGATCATGACTGGAAACTGGTTGTACCTAAATCATTACGTAACGCTGTCTTTTTAGAAAATCATGATGCTCCAAGTTCAGGTCATCTGGGATATTTTAAAACTAAAAATCGTATTGCTATGTGGTATTATTGGCCTAAGATGAGCTGTGACATTGCTAGGTACGTTCGCCAATGTGAAATTTGCAAAGCTCAAAAACCCGAACAGAAATTACCTCAAGGTGTTATGAATAAAAGAGTAATTTCTCATCCTTGGGAAGTTATTTGTACAGACTTTATGGGTCCATTTCCCCTTAGTAAAAAACGAAATCGATTTATCTTTGTAATTGCCGATCTGTTCACAAAATATGTGATTTTGTTTCCCGTGAAATCTGCTACTAGTCGGACAGTGGTGAACATTATGGAGAAACAGGTTTTTATGGTATATGGGGTACCAGAGCGTATTATCTGTGATAACGGACGTCAGTACGTCAGCAATCAGTTTCGTAAATTGGTAACGTCCTATGACTCTAAAATTATTTTTAATGCAAACTACCATCCGTAAGCTAATCCGACAGAACGGGTTAATCGGGTCATTAAAACTATGATTAGATCATATATAAAAGATAATCATCGGGTATGGGATGAAAATCTGCACAAATTCGGTTTCGCTCTTCGTACAGCTGTGCATGAAGTGACTGGATTCAGTCCAGCCTATTTAAATTTTGGCCGCGAATTAATTCTCTCGGGAAAATTGCATACGAAATTTGATACGGTAGGTGATGGGCCCGAGATCGATTTTGACGACAGAAATAATTTAGCGAGTCATGTAGAAGAGCTGCAGGAAATGCGTAAAATGGTAAAAAGTCGTTTAGTTAGTGCATACGAGCAAAGTTCCAATAGGTACAATTTAAGGAGAAGGCCCTTGTCTTTGTCAGTTGATCAGGTCATATGGAAAAGAAATTATACGCAGTCGGATGCTGCTAATTATTATTCGTCAAAATTAGCTCCTAAGTTTGTCAAGTGCCAAGTTGCTAAGAAAATTTCGCCAAATGTCTATCAGCTGAAAGATATAGATTCTGGTAAGTCGTTAGGTAACTGGCACGTTAAAGATATAAAAAAAAAATTAGCACGTAAGGGGGGAGTTTGATACGTATTTTTATCAGTTTTATTCTAGTAATTAATATATTTGCAATTATGGGTGTCAATGTTGTGTAGATTTCTATATGTTTCCTTTCGTATAAAATATTCACTGTTAATACCAGTTGAGACATCTATTTAATTCATGTACAACTACTTATAGCAGTTAATTTAAAATTCAATTTGATAAAGAAAAAAAAAACGATGAAAAACTTATCGATACGGACGGCTGAGGTTGTTCGGCCGCCGGCGTGGTTTTGTTAAAAGGGAAGACGTGTGTATAGTGCAAAATTATTATAAATATCGTTTTATACGGCTTATGCACTATTATACACCTAAAAGACGAGTCATTTGGTTGTTGTATGGTGTATGGAACTTTGGCTGTCTTTAATCCTAGAAGGGATGATTTTCCCATATGGTGAGGAGTATAAAAACGTCTCTAGAATTGCATAGGGTATAATTCGCACTAGAGGTGAGTGTTCCTGGGTTAAACTCGATCCATTGTATTTAGTTAATTTTGATTAGTGGTCTAGCAATAACAGTTTTTTCTCTACTTTTTAGGCGTTTTTTTATATAGGTTATCTTCATGACAGGGTGTCATTTTTAAGACTGTTGTCCTTAACTGCAGGGAATAGGAATATGAAAGGAATTATATAGCTGTATATACTGGGTGTCGTCCTTATACATGGTCTAGTTAGGGGAGTAACTGGATTTTTCTGGGTACCTGTGGATGTTCTGGGGAAAACCAAACCAGGGGTGGTAACCTGTCATCGCGAGGAGACGGACGAGGAAAACATAGGATAAGTACCACATAGTGGATGTGTTTAATACGAACTGTTCGAAAAACAATTACAAAAGGAACTTACCTTTTTAATTCACATTTTCGCCCCTTTATTATGTGTGATCAACTATTTTTTTTAAACTAGATATAAGTTATTATTGGATAAGTTCACTCCATAAAATATCATTGAATAAAGCTACTATACATTTTAAAAATTTATGTAACGACTATTTAGATAAAGGTTGCTTTGATTTTATTCTCCCTTCTAATTTGCGATATCTTTATCAAATAGTCGTACTCTCGAGAGTGTAGGTCACATATACGTTGTGTAAACCGTCTTTTTGTACCAGAAATACACAGAGTACATTTCCTCCCTGGTCTAGTCATTTATTTTAATTATTGTCAAAAGGTGTACTGTACATTTATATATATTTTTCTATTAAACCCTTATTCTATTCATTAAGTACTTTGCTTCATTTATTCAGGAAGTTGGTCGTAAACTTGCACATAATTTAGTGATTTTGCTAACTAAGGAGGGGGTATGTAGTTATTTAGAAATCACTTGGCGCCCTTAAAATATTTTGAGTATTAATACAATAGCAAATAATACCAAAAATCGAACCATCCCGACTCCACTGAGTTTATTTTAGTCGGTGCATCCCCTTTGCTGTTACCACCGCAAAAAATTACGTAACAAGAGCAACTAAAGTAATTATCAGATAAACGTCTTCTTTTATTTTTTTCTTCTCCGCTTGAATGCTGTCTGCGATTATTGTCGTGATAATAGGGATGAACGAGCATCTGACGGCTATTATTTTTATTATATATGAAGCACATAATGCGGTTTTTTTTTATTATAATTTTTTCAACTCGAGCTTTACGATGATTCTTTCATCTCTAAAGTTGATTAATTCACCGTGATCGTCTAAAATGCGGAGAGTAATGGTATCGATAAACTGACGTCCATCCGGTCTGACAGGCATATAAATAATATTTCGAGGCTCTTTGGTAAGTATATAGCCAGGCTCGACGTCTATGTCGAATTCAAAAAATGTATGTGCCTCCTCTCCATTGAAATAAGCACCTGCAGTAATATTGCAATCTACGCATACGATTCGAACTCTCAATATCGACTGCTCTCGTCGATGTATGGATTTCATCGGGAGCATACCGTTTACGATCGAATCCTAATAAGTCAGCTAAAGTGTTTTCTCGACTGAAATCAATCTCGTACTTTGATTGCATTTGACACTTTAATGTATTATTGTTAGCATGTAAATAAATTAAATCTTTCAGTTCTTCGCTAGTTGCATTAATCTTTAACTTGTTGGGTTCATTCAACCACATGCCGCGCTGTATTTGCTTTCATCAATTTCATATGTACCTGGATCTAACATCAACTTTACCGGAAGCCTTTCTCTACTCGTCGCAGATCTGAAGTATGGAAATTTAATATGGAATTGTAGGAATAGAAAGCAATTAATCCTAAACCATAACTAGAGTTACTATCCAATTCAATCGGAGGATAAAAGTCGGCACTTAACACACTAGTTCGTTGTCCTGATAGAGTATATGTTCGCGACATGTCTCTCGCACGCACGCACACACGTACTTTATTAATGTTTACAACAGCAAGTTAATGGATTTAGACGTCTTCTTTTTCGAGGTAATTGTGTTAAAGACGACGGCGACGATGCTGATGATGGAATGTGTACTTTATAATAATAATAATAGTAAAACATTTATTTCTCAAATATACTTGCGTTACAAGGTGAATGGTACAGACAAGGAAATAAATAGATGTATTTGTAAATTGTCCTGTTTAATACCAACTTTGTTACATTATTATACTGACAAGTACTATACCTTTTACAAAGGTGTGGAGAAAGAACGAAAATTAAGTATATGCATATACGTACATACTTTGGTATAAGCAAACACACAATGCCTTTGTTCCATTTGGAAGTTCAGTGTTGCTTCTATTTTTTTATTATGATTTTTTCTTAATTACTACGCGTGCGCAATACGGCTTCAGTGACTTGCACCGCCAGATGAAACAAAGTAAATATATACTTAAATGTTTTTTGAAGATCGATATGCTTCTAGCATTTTTTATATTGGACGGTAAGTGGTTAAATATTTGTGTACCAGAATACAATGGACCTTGTCTAACTTTATTATATTTATAATTTGGTAATAGGAGCTCCCTATTATTCCTTGTATCATAATCATGTACATCAGATGCAGTTCTTAAGGAATTCTTATTTTTAAATATCAGTACACTCATTTTATATATATATAGAGATTTGGTATAGTGAATATTTTTAATTTTGAAAAATATGGCCTGCATGATTCTCTTGGGTGTAATCTACAGATTACTCGTATGGCTCGTTTTTGTGTTACAAGTATGGTTTTAGTCAGCGTAGATGAGCCCCAGAATTCTATCCCATATTGAGCTAGGCTATGGAACTATGCGTGATAAACGGTTACTGTTGATCTTACATCCAATTTTTCTCTTACTTTCCCGAGTGCATAGATTGCCTTGCTAAGTTTTTTATTTAGTTCTTGGATATGAAAATCCCATTTCAAGTGTTTGTCAATGTACACCCCCAAGAACCTGATGTTTTTTGTAGAATTGATTTCGCCAAATGTAGTATTAAGATTTATGTCTGGAATGGTGATGTGATTTTTGAAATGATATATTATTTGTTTTGTCTATGTTTAGCTACCTTACAGTAGCAGCAACATATTCTTGAATTTGATGGACCGCCGTCATTAATAACATCTTGATCTGTACAATATTGATACTTTAATATGTCGATGTCATTCTGCAAACGATTCGGCAATTTATCCCAGACTAGAGCAATCTCATGTGGAACACACGTGATCATAACTTCTTTAGGCATATTTGCAAGTTCTGATCTACTCATCTTCAACAAGCTTCGTAGTCTAGAAAATGCAATTAGCGATTTACCCATCTGTTTAATTTGCTCTCGATCAATATCGGGTATCATCGTCATCATCTTAATATTACCAGCAAACACACACCCGTCTCACTTAAACTTTGACAGAAACTTTAAATATAAATGTCCACACCACACTGCATCGAAATCCTGCTGACGTTCATAGTTATAGGTGATTACTCTAGCAGGCGTCGGCCCCATATACCAATACTGTACTAATTCCAAAGGAGGGGGTAAATCACCAAAACTATCATAGTAATTTACGAATGCACCATCTTTCCTATATGCTACCCAATGAGTGCCTGCGCCATTTATACTGTCTAGATTAACTATAGCACTCTCCTTTCGCCATGGTCCGCCATCTCTTCTGACACCATCAGGTAATCTGTCTCGCATAAATACACTTCGAAAATTTGATAATTGAAAGAGCAAATCGTCGAATGCCTTCATCGTTGAGCGGAAACGGAGGAACATATAATAGTTTTTTTGAATGTAATGGAGAAGGATTAAGGTGTAGAGTCCGTGACCTGTGCGATACGGTTTCAAATGTAATCCCTTGCCGTTTTCATTCAGTGCAATCGCTTCCATCGTTTTATTGTGACGACTCGCCTCGATTAGTTGTTGACGTCCTTGTTTAGCATCATGAACAGCTTTAGCCACCTCGGCAGCTCCTCCAGCTAAAGTTCTCAATGCTGAAAGTCCAGCGAATATTGGTAGTAAAGGTAGAATGCCACCCACCTTTGGAATTGGTATGATACGTGGTAGACGAATTTGATGTTTTCCACCTGTCATCTTTAAAGAACGCCGTGCTAGCCGTAAAGCAATTTCGGCTGCCTTTAGAGGATTCTCTTTTACCATAATGATCTCTTCTTGACGATCAATGCCCATACCGAGACGTCGTTTTCCTTTCATGATATTGGTAACTAGCCAAGCAGCTGCCTTGTCACCAATTCCAGCGTCTTTGGAATTGACTCGTTCCCAAGCTCTCTGTTCAAGCTCGTAATCAGCCTTATGGCTTGTCGGTAAATCTTTACTTATATAGGAAATGTCGTGAGCGCGATCGAGTTGATTAATGCCCGGATCACCTCTTGCAAGGCGACTCTCCAATTTGGTGCCAGGTCTACAAAACTGGTACTTTCCAGGCAAATGGAATTCAAACGGAAGCTTGTCTATTAAGGAATTAACAAGTCGTTCCCCTCCTACACTATGAATACATCTTTTCTTTTCTTTTCCCTTACGCGGTGAAATGCGACCACGACGACGACGACGACGAGGACGAGCATCTACTTCAACGATCAACATTTAAATAAAGCTACAATCAACTATATTTGCTTATATATCATCTAAACGTTACAGAATGCGTATTGTGAAACAGAAACGTGAGTTTATTATTGACAACATATCATAGCGTCATCGGCGCTAGGAGTGATGAATCGACTAAGAGGCATGGATCGTTTCTACCCTCGACTATTCGATGTCTCATAGTAGGAAGTTCCAACTGTGGTAAAACCAATTTAATGGTTTCTCTGCTCGTCAACCCTAATGGACTGCGTTTCACCAATGTATATCTTTACTCAAAGTCATTATTCCAATCAAAGTATGAATGTCTTCGTAATATATTAACACCAATTAAAGAATTAGGATTTCACGCTTATGATAGTATTACCAGTATAATGGAAGCGTCAGAAGCAAAGCCGGATTCTATTTTCATTTTCGATGATGTAGTGTGTGAAAAGCAAGATGTTATTAGAGCATACTTCAGCATGGGACGTCATAGTAATGTAGACTGTTTCTATCTCGCTCAGACCTATACTAGAGCCCCAAAACAATTAGTTAGGGACAACTCGAACCTCATTATAGTGTTTAAGCAGGACGAGACAAATCTACGTCATATTTTCTCTGATCACGTTACTCCGGATGTAACATTTCCACAATTTCAAGAAATGTGTTGTTCCAAATGCTGGAGTGATAAATATGGCTTTATGGTGATTGATAAAGATGCGGAGGTACATGAGGGACGTTACCGTAAAGAATTCGATATTCATATATATCCCTAATATGATTTCTATATATATCTCAAAGTTTACCTCGTTGTAAAGTCAATTGTTCATTAGTCATCATTGACAGTACAAGGATACCGTCACCAAAATAGTGAAAACATGTAATCGCAAGACGTTAATGATGCCGATGCAAGTACTCATATCATATTTTTTTTATCTATATCAGGTTCCCTATAATTAACTTGTATATTATTTAATTTAATCTTTAATAAATTATCATTGTTGTTTACCTCTAAAAATGCATTTCTTTGGTGCACTATAGTCTAAAATATCAATTTCTATAATACAATGATCCGATATAACTGGAATGTCTAAGACTTTAGCGACAAGATCAGAATTATTTGTACATACTAGATTTATTAGCGTAGCATCTTCGAAAATATGAGTAGGGGTTTGTACAATCTATTTAAGCCATAGTCATTACACCATCTCTTAAGCCTTCGTGTATATATATACTCGTCAGATAGTCAATTCACATTAAAATCTCCCAGGACTAGTTGTGTACCTTCAATGCTTAAAATATTTCGTTCTGTCCAATTTTCCAAAAAATTATAAAACACTGAGTGCGACTCACTTGGGGAATGGTAAATCCCACCTGTCATAATATTCGTGATTTATTTTAACCCTAATTACTATGAACCATACATTTTTATCAATTTAATGAGAAAAGAAATTTAAATTCAATATCATGACGGGTATAAAAAACAACCCCCCCAGTAAACCTGCTTTCAGAATTTAATCTTGCCGCTTTATAATTATTTATCATATTTTCATAATCTTCTATATCTGATGTGACGCGAGATTCTGTTATGCAAACTACTACAGGGTTATTTACTGCTACAAAGTATTTAATTTCATCCATATGAGCAATTAAGCGCTGAATATTAACAACAATTATACTGATCATCACATTTTCTTTTTTTGGAGTATACTCTCTTTTAGTTAATTGCTATTCACAAACGTTTTTTATTTTCTGTTTTTCCAATATGAACTTTTGCTGATAGACGGGACAACCATGATCAAAAACTGAGTGGTTTACATTGTGGCTCTGATTCATAGTTGCATTAGCTTGTAAGCATTTATACACTTATTTATATTCTAACTTAATACAATCTTCACTTTTATGTCTGTTTTCGCCACACCTTACACATTTGTCATACTTACATTCTTCGGCTTTGTGATTATTGTGGTTATTGATGGGAATAACTTTACAGAATTCACAAAAAATTAGTAATATAAAATAAAAGTGTTAAAAGTAATTTTCTTTAGTCTTCATCCGTAGAATTATCATCATACAGCAAGTCTGGTTCGATTTGGTCATCAATTTCATCCACTGCTTGCAAGAAATTGTTATAATATTTGACAATATTTTTTTTATTTCATGAAAAGCGTGTTATTAAAGTATTGAAAAGTAAATATACCTGAATCTGGAGTATCCCTTAGAATATCTGGTGTTATGACTACATCTTCATACGCTTCTGCTAATAGATCACCAACAAACCAAGTCATTTCCAATTTTCCATTTACATCTGTCCATCCGTGATTTGTCGGGGACATGTCGATTATGTTTGACTTGTATGCATTCTTCCACAATCATGCAATATATCGCGTTCTTAATAAGTGCTGCAGTAACTCCGATTGGTGGCAAGTTACAAGCATCGTAATTACGTACCTTCAAAGAGAAGGGCTGTAATGTATGTGACACCTTGTATGTCTTATTGAAGATTTCTACTCTAGCTCGGTTAACATCAGCTAGTATAGATGGCAGATAAAAGATGCACCATGTTAAAACCTTCATCTATATTGTAATCATCTGATTCGAAATCTGCTAGAAACATTTCTAACTTCATGAAAATTTCTAGGGGGTCTTTTGTTGCCTCGTCTATAAAGTTGAAATCGCATCCTGTTAATGCATGAAAATCTGATAACGCTCGGAAAACTATTGGGCCTAGCTTAACAGAGAGGGCGGAAACGTCAATATATCGGCGTACATTACCTACTCCGAGATGCATCCATATTTTTACCGATCGTTGAAGATGTTCCATATTGGCCAACATGATAACAACAATATTTGTACTAGAGATTCTGATTGTAACAGTGGAATCTTCTTTTAGCTGACATGCAAGAAATACTGTTTTTATATCCGCTTCTTTATGATCAGGACATGGCAGTTCATGTTCGATGATTCGCGTTACTTTATTATTGGTAACTGAATATACGTAACACATATCGTGATTCAGATAAATTGTTTTGTTACCGATAATCGCAGCCATCTCCTGATGAGTCTAATGATCGATAAAAACTTGACAAGAGCTTCTTTGAACTTGATGTTTTTCAAATCTTTCGCAAAACTTGCTGTTCTCGTTTGTTGAGGGTCGGAGATGTGAAAATCCTTGTCATTCAGACTACCTCGAAGAGTGTGTTCATAATCTTTGATCGAAAGTGTGAAACAGCGATCCAATACTCGATTTGCTGGGATATTGACAACACATTTCAAAATCATCTTTGAAAGTATTTAAAAAAGAGGCCATCTACAATTTAGATGGGATGGAATTTGTTTTTCCATCTCTGTAACCAGTACCAACAGTTTAGTTAACAAAACCATCTATATGGCACAGTGATAGCGGAATTGGAGTTATTGGAAAACAGAGTACTTTTTCAAGATCTATCTGCGTGTTTAGCGATAGAGCCAATAACCGACCGAATAAATCCCGCTGCAGTTTAACTTCATGTACTTTCTGGTCAATTTTCATTATCTTTTTTCCTTAAAACTTGCAAAAGTCAACACCGGCTTTTTTTTGCAATGGTTGGTGAAATCTGTCTGAATTTGTATTATTACATTCCGTTATGAATTGATCTCGCAGGAATGTTCCTTCAACAAGCTATTTGCTATTTCTGGAGTGGTAGCTTGCGCAGTTGAAATATTTAACAATTGATATTTTTCTATTGAAAAACAAAATGGGTTGATGATCTCTTGGATATGTTTAAGAAAGTTACAATTTGCTTATGATATTTTTTATTCGATCTGGGTGTAGGTCAGCGGCGATGTCTTCGTGGCTCCTGTTAAGTCCTGCACGAGTATGGGTTTTTTTACACTGTGGAGTAACAATATTTTGTATTGAATTGGATGTAGTGTGATGACTAAAATTATATCTATTAATGTTATTATTTTTGCGTATCCATAAGATACATTGGGTAAGTATAAATCTGTCTATATTAAATAATCCAGCTTCTTGGCATAAAAGATTTGTAGAATATCGATGTTTTTTAAAAATAATTTTTAATATTGTATTCTGTGTAACTTCTAGGTTACTTAATGTATGTTTATACAGACCACCCGACGCAATATCTTAATATGGATTCAACCAAGGAATCATACACTGTAATCAAATTTTTTTTATTTAGGATATCTCAACTGATAAAATTTGTGTAGTAGTCTTCTAAGTTTCTTAGTATAAATTCTATATCTTCATTCCATTTTAAATGACACTCAACCACAATCCCAAGATATTTTAATGAATTAACTCTGCCAATAAGTGAACAGTTACAATTGAGGATGTTGTCGCATTTGGAATTGTGTATTTTGAGAGTAGCATTTTGTGGTTGATATGCAGAAGTAGTGGACAAAGTTAAAAATTTTGTTTTTGATAGGTTTAAACAGGAGACTAAAATTGAACCAGTTTTGAGTTTTTTTCATACCAAATTCCTGCATTTGTATATACTTCATTCCAGGAGTCCCCAACGAAGTTTAATAAGGTATCACCTGCATAACATATAATTTTACCTTTAATATCTAGATTACCTAGTAAATTAATATATATTAAAAACAGAATGCGACCTAACACTGTCCCCTGAGGGATGCCCATGGATATTATTAAAGGGCCACTTAAGCAGTTATTAATTTTTACAACTTGTGGTCTGTTAGTTAAGTAGTTCCTGAAAATATGCAAAGCAGAACCGCGGACGCCATTGTCCTCTAAACGTTTTAATAGTATATTGTGATTGACAGTGTCAAAGCCTTTGCTAAATCGAGAAATACAGGAAGACATTTTTTGTTTTAATTATTATTACTTATGATATTTGTAGTTAGTTCATGAATAGCTGTCTCAGTACCAATATTTTTTTGAAATCCAAATTGATTTTTGTTCAGTATATTGTTTTTATTTAGAAAGTTGATTAACCGAGTTTTAATGCATTGTTCAAACAATTTGGCGAAGTTATTAATAATCGTTATAGGTCTATAGTTAGTTGGATCTTTTTTATTACCCGATTTATAAACTAGAATTGTAACAGATTCCTTAAATTCATTAGGAACATAACCAGAAGCAATAGCGATGTTAATAATATGCACCAAAGGTTTTAGTAAATGTTTGTGGCACGTTTTAATTAATTTTACCGATATTCCATCAGGCCCAGGCGTGGACTAGTTTTTTAAGTTACTAATATGTGTAATCAATTCATTTTCAGTTACCGGATTCAAAAACAAGAATTCAGTTATACTTATATTAAAGGAGTTAGGTAATTGTACATTTTTATCTATTAAGCTAGCCATTCTCCAATATTGATAAAAAAATTGTTAAAATAATTTGCTTTACTAATATCACTTTCTAAAAACCTACCTTGCTGATCTTCTATATTAAAATTTTCTTTATTAATTTTATTTTCATTTTTCGAATCTTCATTTATAACTTGCCAAATTTTTTTGTAGGTCTTCTTGGAATCTTTATTTTATTTTTATAGTATTCATTTTAGGTTAATTTTATCAAGTTATTTAAACGATTTCCGTATATTTTATTTCCGCTATATTTTCATCCGTATTGTTCTTTTTTAATTTTTTTTTAGGTAATCTCTGTGAATTATTGAGTTTACAAGACCTCGTGTAATCCATGGCTTTATTTTGCGCATTTTGTTATTTTTTATTGTGAGTGTCTTTGTATGTAGTTTTATAAGATTTTGAACTTTATTAATAAACTTTGAATATCCATTCTGAGCGTCCATTTCAAGAAGCACCTCATCTCATTTTTCATGTTTCAATGTTTGATTTAACTTATTATAATTAATAATTTTTATTTCATTAGAAACATTTATTATTTCAATTTTATGTTTTAGATCGATTGTCAATAAAATGGTAAATGGATCTGATAAGTCAGTTTCAATTAATTGTGGAATTATATTAACATTTTTTTGTGTAGTTTGTTTATCTAATCTAATAAAGGCATGATCTATTATTCTTGAATAATTTTTTCTTACTCTTGTAGGTTTGTTTATATAAGATAAGAATCCATGTTGTCCAAGGGTACACAAATAATTATTGACTACATTTTCATTTTTTCAAATGTAATATTGCAGTTGTTTCCAATTTAAAAAAGTATCAGCGTTATTATTTATATATACAAAATACACTAAGTAAATTTAAAAGTCATTACTTATGAATTTGGTTCGATTTAAGGCGTTGAGGTGAGTGCTATAACCAAATTTTTATTGAATCTTCAATATCTCTGTTGCATTATCAATTTCTTTTTACAGTATCTAAGGGAAACATAACAGATATAAGAACTTGCTGTATGATCATAATTATGAAGAACTTACACCTACAACAACGGTTTTCAAATGCAATTTACAAAAAAGGTCGTTTTGGGAACGTTTTCCATAAAATGAAAATTAACTAGGTAAACTGTTCAATAAAATATGCTTTCAATACTGTATTTGTTTTATTTAGCAGATCTCTACCTCCCAATGTAGACAAATACAAGGACTGCAAAAAATTAAAAAATACATTTTAAAATCAAATTAAAAACAAAATAAAACCAGAATCTTACCAAAGTTGTTACATTCTGTTTTCTTCCAAATTTTGTTCTAAATAATTCAAATCATTTAATTCCACTAATGATAACTCCTCTAATTTGAAAAGCCAACCGTGATGGGCTGATAACCAGGCACCTACAGAAGTCCCATTGTAGCATCTTTATTTTTATGTCCCGGTATGGCTTTTTCATTAGACTAGTGGCCTAAAAGACATTAAAAGCCTTCGCTATGCCTACTGTGGGTAAGGCAAATCGAACCTTATTTAATAATTGGGGATCTACGTTACTTTCTAGAGGAAAACAAGCCGCTATTTTCCAGTCCCTCCAAACATCAGGGTGGTTCTCCGCAGCAAGTTGCTTTAATCTCCTTAAAATCACCTATTCGGTTTCATCCTCCTGATCATACAGCTCTCCTAGGGACGTAAAGTCTGTAAAAATGGTCATCTGAAAGGTAAAGAAAGCTGTAGCTAGATAATAGCCTATTTGTAGTAACTATAAGAAGTTTAAAATAAAAATGGGACTATCGATCATGCCCACTGCTCCACAAATGAGACGTAAGGCTGACAAATTGAGACATACGGCTGCAAAATTGAGACGTACAGCTCAAAGAAGGTGTGCTACTTTATTAGCCGTCAAACCTCTATTTAGAAAGGAAAAGGCAACTTAAGCGAGTGTTGAAAACGATCGCCACTTAAGTAAAATTAAGAACAATCGCCAGAGCGAGTTGAAAGTAGTACAATTGTTTCCATGTTAACTATAAACAAAATACAAGAATTATTTATGTACATACCTTCATAGTTAAACTACACACACTTGTCGTTTTGCACCGCGGCGCGCACACAGAGGCAACACTCATTCGCTTCGAAAAATAAAAGCGTACTAATTAAAGCTGCGCTTGAACACGAACGGGCCCTCAGTTTGATGAAATAACAAATCTGGAGCAGTGGGGGTTTAGAGCTGAGGCCCTAGAGGACATTCGTGCACTTATTTTTGAGGTGAGAAGCCTTTGGGTTCAATTTCAGTGGTGATAGATTGGGTCAAATGATACACCCTGTATACTGTGGTCTGGAACTGTGGTAACACTGGTTTTTAATTTTATTTTTATTTTTACACTGGATAGTCTTTGAGTTCTGACGGGGTCAACGGCTACACTCTGTATATGGTATTCTTGAAAAAACAACACTTGTTTTAAAGCGGAACGAATAATTATTTATTTAAGGTTTTTTGAACAGAGTTTAAAAATAAGGGATAATTTTATTTAACAAAATTTTCTTCTTTAATGGATGTAACTATTCGACAACACAAATTCGGACTGTGGAATTTAGCAAAAATGTTTATTAAAATATTTGACTTGATTTATCTGAAAAAATTCACTTTGGTTTGAAACTGTGTGGGCCGTAAAGGCGAAACAAAATGGGGTCACTTAAGACGAAATAAAATGGGGTCACTTAAGATAAAAGGTTTTTTTTATTCTTAAAAGATAAATAGGGGCCACTTAAGGCGAGGAAATACTAAAACTAAATGGGGCCACTTAAGGCGATTTCCTAAAACTACTCTTTTTAACCAGGTTTCGGCCTGAGAAGCTAGTTTTGAACAGCTAGTCACGAAAAGTATGCTAGGACAGGGAGTAAGAAAGCTTAACTAGACGGTGGGTATATACAACTTAAGTTAATAGTAACCGGACCGGAAGCACTAGCAAATTAGCTTATCACACTTAAAATCAGTTTTAAATAACTTTTGAACTTGCCTAGGGTAGGCTGTGCTCGGGTATTTATACGTTTTGAAAAGTTGCGTTTACCGCGCCCCATCGAGTCTCGCATCTTGTTTTAAAACATCTGGAAAGGCTGGAAATCGCTCCGTGCGGGCGAGGATGAGTCATTGATTGCAACATATTGCGCAATATTGGAAATTTAAGATTTCGAAAATGAAAATTACATAGAAAAATCGGCAATGAAAAGAGGAATTTATTGAAATAAGAAGGAATTTTAAATCTATTTTTGTTCGGAAGATATTAGCGTTTGATTGTTGAAATCTGAAACAATCCCGTAAAGTATTAACGGAGGTCCGATGTTTACGAGTTGAAATGAAATGAGAACGTTCCCGATAGGTGCGTGGTGTCTTGAAATAAGTTATGAAAATGTTCCTAACGGGTACGGGTCAAGTTGAACCGAGATATTGTATGCAGTTACGAGGAGCGATCAAAAATGGTGAAAATTAAAATAGCAATCGGGTTGCCAGAAATTGATGAAATTAAATTAGAACTTTAAGACTCGAGGCACGGAACGTGGTTTGAAGTATACAGGGGGCGATCAAAAAGTAAGAAGAAATAGAATGCGAAGTGGTTGCAAGGAAGTTATGAAATGAGTTCGAAGTTTTAACGTAGTTTAACGTATACGAGGGCTGGCCAAGAAGTATTAATATTTTTAATATGAAACAGTTTATAGAAAATTTATATATAATATATAATAAGACGTTGAAAATTTAGGTTTAGATAGTGACCTGGGTCTTGTTGGTGAAGATACGGGGGCTGTATTTTTAAGTGGCGTTTTTTTGTAATGAATCTGTTATGAACGGACTAGATTGAATGTTTGAGGTTTGATATTAGTGAATTTATGTTATTTTTGAATTATCGAGTGCTTGTGAATTCTTTCAGATTTATTTGACCTTGACTGTGGTTTTTGGATGTAAATAGTGTCTGGTTGACTTTTTTATGTAGTTTGCCTTGGTGCATGGATTGATATGATTTTTTGGTTATTTTTGGAATTTTTTATTTTTTGTTTATGACTTATAGGGGACATACCCTACAACACGCTCTAGCCCGGCACAATCTGAGAAGCGCGCTGCGGCACCATTGGTGTGGAAACCAGTGGACGAAGGGGTTCAGAAAGAGGAAACCCAAGGAGGCGCACTTTATTCGTCTTTAAGGTAAACGTAATCTCATGATGGGTCAAGCGGAAGCATAGACATAAAATATACATATTTATTTACATTTTAATAGTTGATGTAATGTTTCACATTCACAGTCGAGTAGATAATCTCTGAAATAATTAATAATTTTATTTTCAACCTTCCTTGTATTTGTCCCGGTGCTACTGTATGTTACTTGGAAAAGTGTATTCAAATCTTCTGCAGTAATGATGTCTATATCATTGCATATATGGCCTTTAAATAAATTTGGAAATTTTATAAAATAGTCACAGACGTTACTCGTTCTCAATCCCTCTGTGAACTGAGATAAAGCTTCTGTTCTGTTAACAGCATAAAATTTAAGTGTACCTGCAAATAATATATTGTTACGTAAACACCCTGTATGTAGGTTCAGTAAATTGCAACAAGAACTTTCATAACCCACTAGTTTATTAATTACTTAATTACAATAATTAAGTCCTTATACACATTAGTACACACTAATTACAAGTTTCATCTACTATACTTTAATTCACAACTTATTACTGTTCTTATTCCATCTGTTCACTTGTTCGTCTTATATCGAACTGTCCTCAGTGTGTTTGAATCCACTATATTATATACCCGCGTCGAATGTACTCGAACTCTCTAGAATCATCCAGGCAGGTGTTCAGAAAGACTTTCAGTATTTTTCAGTTGTATCAAAGTTGATTTAATTTCTTCAACAACATCCGATTTCTGTGATGGTCGTTGAGTATTGCTCTTAATGGTACTATGTTCCACTGAAAGTTTCCGGTGATTCTAGGCCATCGGAGGGTCGTTCTATGAATAAAAAATTAGCTATAATAATCATTACTATACTACAGTTTGTCCATGTCATAGTTACTGGGTGCACCATCCATGAAGGCGCTCTATTTTACTGCTTATTTATTAAGGAAACACTAAATGGTTTAATAAACTTTTTTCTAAATAAGCGTATATTTAAGATGTCTATATTTTGTATATTACCCCACTATTAGACATATCTAAGACGTATATGTTTCGTATATGGCACCTCACTAATAAACGTATATTATATCCTACTATTAAACGTATACCTAAGACGCCATATGTTTCATATATGGCACATCAGTTATGTACATATATCTAAATGTCTAATTTCCGAATATGACACACCACGAATAAACTTACAGGGTGAGTTAAAATTCATTCCCTAGCGCTTACGACATATGTTAAAAATAAATCAAAAGTGAAAGATACCTAAATTCTGAAAACGCTTTTATTTTTTATGAAAACAATAGGATCTAGGAAAAAAGATATATAATTTTTATTCAACATATTTTCAAGCATGTTGCCATTTTGTTCAATACATTTATGTAACCGCCCCTCGAACCGCCCGCTAAAATTATTTCTAAATAACATTAGCAAGTGATTACATAGAATCTATATACACAATGGTAATAGTAATATTCTTGAGAATTTATAAAACAAAAAAAAAAATTATTCCGAGTTACTATTTTTTTCACTGAAAAAAAAATGTTTTCGGCATTTTGGTGTTTTTACTTTTGATTAATTTTTTACCGTATAATATATCCTTAAGCGCTAGGAAGTGAATTTCGATTCACATATACAGAAGAAAAAAGCATATACTTAAAAATTTTATTCAGTTATCGTTGAAATTTCCTTAATAGAATCTTCTTTAGAATCTGCATTCAGAATTTAAAAAGTAATTAATAAAAATAGAAAATTTGAAATAGGAACAAAAAGTGTTTATTAAATAAGATTAGTCTAATTAAAACAATAATAGAGCTATAAAATAAAACCTTATTATTTTTATTGTTATTATTGGCATATCTGGATTTTACTAATTTCTGCCAATTTTGCATGGCTGCTTTAATTGTAAAATCGCTGATTTCTTGTTCCAATTCTCGACTACAGAAGGTTAACTTCACTGCTTCTTCAAAAAGACTATTACTAATACCATTACACAATAATGTTAAATGGCAAACAGGATCCAACGTTAAATTTTATTTTAGTGAATATTAATTTGTCTTTGTTCAGAACGATCTTGTAAAATGTAAATTTATTGCAGTTCGACTCAGGTGGAGTGTCTCACTTAAAGGCAGCGCCCCCGACTGAGAATTTCACGGACCAAATGGTCGTTAAGCAAAATTAAAATATAAAAAAATTTAAATTTACAGTTCACAACTTCGGCGTAACACCTCTGAAGTGTCCCACTTAAAGGCCGCATCCCCGCAGGGTGTTATTCACAGTAAAATGTTTTCCTTGAATAAGCTAGATACGATCGTTAAATTCAAAGTTGCGACAGGTTGCTGAAGGCAGCATTTATCAAACTAAAACAAAGACCAATTAAAATTTTGTGAATCAATACTGAAAATATTCTATATCCAAATTACAAAAAATTAGATGTAAATTCGACAGAATGAATTCTCACCAAAATAATCGACTGGTCAGGTCAGAAGTTGAACATCAAAGAGGACCTTAGTAGTGGTCTGTTTCATGAACTCGCCGTGTTGGGTATAACTCATTCTGTCGAGCGCACATTGCGCTGTCATATGTGAGCTAGACAGTCATCATTCACCGAAGTGACAAAATGTCTATAACCAGCAGCGTTAATTGATATAAATAATTATTTCTGGGTAAATTAGATAACTGGAATCAATTGTAAATAAATTACTTATATTATTTCGGCAAAAAAGTGAATTTAATAGCACCAGTATTAATAATAATCATTATAAATCAAATTACGAATTTTAAAGTTGGTTTATACTGTTACTTTCAAGCGCTACTACCTTAAACAATTCTGCGGTTGAAACTACTTGCACTCAGTTTGAACTGAAAACTACCCGGTTGCTAAAAGAATCAAATTACTAAAATAAACTGGCTACTTATACCTTGTCCTTAAATGACTTTTAATATAATTTCGTTTTTGAAATTAGATTTTTGAAACCACGGTTATTCCTAATGGAACGTTACTTTCTGAAAATATACCAGGTGGATAAAAAAAACAAAATACTTCTCGGTAAAATTGAAAATGATCCTAGATTGATAGTTTCCAGCTATTGGAATAAAAAATAGTAACTTCGTTACATTCGCCCCCCCCCCCATACTTGGGTAAAAAATATCCCTCTATATATATATATATATATATATATATATATATATATATATATATATTATATATATTTTTAAACAAAATCCTATTCGGAACTTATCCTAATATACATACAATACCAAAATCTAATTGCGGGCTAAATAAAAAAAAACTATATTAAAATAAATAAAACAAGGCTTCTTCCTCCCGTTCTGGAACATCGCTATTTTCAGGGAATGGGCTCCCTTCGGGAGGGTTAATTTTTATATATTCCCCTGTGGAAGTACGTAGGCGGTATGTCCACTCCATGTGGACTGGTATGTGGGGTGGTCGAAGAGCTTCGAGTCGTCGGAGTGGCTCGTCTAGCCAGTGACGCATCAAGGGTCTCGCTTTTATCAATTCGGCTACCTCCCTTCTTTAAAGAGGCTCTGGAGCCCGGCGTCGTTGTGATGGTGGGAATACATCAGTGGGCCTTTCCGGGGGCGGTGTTCAGGAGGTGCGCTACTGGGTGGACTCGCAACGAGTCGGGTACAGGCGAGGCGTCAGCGGGAGTGGGCGTTTCTAGAGGTGGTGGACCTTGTAAAATGGTGGCCGTTGCAGGGGAAGTCGGTGATGTTATTAAAGAACACGATAAAACCCTCGATATACTTTTCGAAACTGTAACAAAATCCGATTTAGGAAATATTTCGCATGAAAAGCGTGCTTCACGTAAAAATATCGTGGAAGAGGTTTTTAATATTTTAATCATATTTCCGCTCTACGGAGCGATTTTTATGCAAAAATTCCAATAACTCATCAAGGAGAGTAATTTTAGAAAGTGTAGTAAATGTCGCTGCACAGGGACGTAAGTTGCCCCGACCACCAAAATTTAGAAAGTGTAACAAAATTCTAAATTAAAAACCCTTTTACGAATCCACGTTGTTAAGCACTGCAACTCATGCGTTGTATTAAATATGAGGACAAGTTAATCCAGTCTCTAGTCAAAGTATTTCGAGAGTTTTAGCGAAAATAGCCTTTAGCGACATGGGACCCCCATCACTTCCTAGCATTCGATTTTGACGTGAAAATGATGAGTTTTAACGGGATTTGCCCTAAACCGGTTCCTCAGTGATTCGGTGTCAGAAAAGTATAGTTACCATGTACTCATATGTGCATGGGACCGCCTTGCCTGAACGTATGAAATTGTAATTGCAGAATATAATTCAAAGTCGTTGCGATTCAAGCATTTTCAAGCTCCGAGGAGCGGCCAAAATTGATATTGAAATAAAAATACGTGAATAGACAGGCAAGCAAAATCCCACCAAAATTTCATAAACATTGAACTTTTCTTGAATCTTTTTTGTGTAATCGTTAGGTCAAAAACCGCATATTGGATGGTAGTTGGTATATTATAAATCGTTCCGTTCCTCACCATGTGTTGAACACGGGCCAGACTATAGTTTGTCAAAACATACTTCTTGAAATTGTTGTAAAACATAAATTTTTGAAGAGATTTAATATATATTTTCGAACTTTATATTGTCTTTTACTTGTGTTTTCAAAATTTCCTTTCAGGCATAATTTTAAGAAAGTGTTAGTACTTACTGTGTAAGATTTATAGTGTTACGACGTCCAATTGATGCTATCAAAGAAGCAGTTAAGTAAAAACGAACAGTAAGTATAAATTTTATATTATTCTCCGTCTGAAACAGTCGTTTTGAACCCTTATTTTCTGAACGTTAACATTCATTTTTGAAAAAATATAATAAAAGTCCTTCAGACGCAAAAGATAGATCGTTCACAATGTCAAGGTGTTGGCCTCCCTTGACGAATTAGTTCCTGAGGCACTATCGGGCCCGTAGTAAGATGTTTTGGGGGATGTTGATCTTTCGCTTGGAGGCTCTCTCTACACCGGAACACCATTGATCCCGCAGCATCCGCACATGTTGATGTTGGAACATCGATGTCGGGCTCTTTTTCTGTCAAGTTGCTTCGTGCACAAGAGAAATGAGGGATGGCGGAGTGGCTCCAAGGGGTGGTTCCCCAGGAAGTCGCTGGCCGTGGCTTTCGCTGGACATTCTCACTGAAACAAGAAAGTAAGCAACATAACGGTTTTTTTTTCTTTCAAACGGCGGGTTTCGGATCTTTGAGGTGGACGTGGTTGAATTTCTTATCGGTGCCACTTTGCAAGTTATAAACCACGGGCGAAATTATTTTAACTGCTTTATAGGGCTCGGAGTATTTTGGGGCTATTTGGCGGCGAAACTCTTGACGGCTGATGACTGTGGATGTTCGCGCGTTTCATTAATTTGTCTCCAAGATGACTTTCCCATACCAGGCGTCTTAGATTGTAATTATGGCTCTGGGTGCTAAATGTGTGAGCCAAATTCACTGGAACGAGCTCGTATGTTTCTCGTAGCTTGTTCAGTTTGTCGAGGTGTCGTTTTGGCACCCTATTTTCTACGACGGTTGCTGGTGATTTATCCTTTTTTGGTGATTTATCCTCTTCTTCGTCTTCTTCTTCTTGATGATAAATCGCTTTTGGCACCTCCATCTCTCGTCCGAAGTTCAGGAAAGTGGGCGAGAAACCGATGAATTCGTGATGAGAGCTATTTACGGCGAACTGTAATTTTGGGAGGTACTGATCCCAATTGTAGCTGTAATTGGATCGCCCATGACGATTTTTTTATTAATTTCTTCCTTTAAGATGGCCACCATATCATTATCTAAAGGTTTTATTGAACTGCTTGAGGCGTCACCTTCGATCGGTAGAATTGGCTCCCCTTTATTTGCATTCTCTCGGACCGACCCTCTAAATTTTTATCTAAATAATATACGAATATTTATTTGTAAAAGCTTTTTAAATTGCTTTCAATTATCGACCAACAATTCTGGCTACACCTATGCTCTAACAACCTGCAAGGGTAACCACCAACGGACCCTAATCAGCAGGTTTAAGAAATAGCAGGGTAATTACCCACAAGCAATTAGGTATCTAGTATTCAACAACAATACTCTTACACCAAATAAGAGCGCCACCTCTGCATTCTTGCTACCAGTTCAGTTGCTGAATAGGATCAAAGGTAAATTACACTATATCCTATATGTTCATCCATGATATCTAATACCTAAGAGTAACATCACCATCGTACCCTTGATATTATTTTTGAATGCTCCCCCAAACGCTAAGCCAGCAGATGGTTACGCGGAGCGACATTATTTTTTGCTTAATTATTAAACTTTTAATAAGTTCTAGCCATATGAAAAAACTGAACAAATAAAAGTTATCCATTTACCTTGAGCCTTTTCCTTCTCACTCTCACTTCCCTTTCTCCTTCCCCCGAATCATACGACGAATTACTAACGCTGCTTCTATAATCTGATTCGCTTCCACTTGATATTTCATTTCTACGCGTATTTTTATCCTCTAACAACCTTATACGCTTTTCCATCCGTTTTAGTAATCCTAACACATCCCCACCCCCATCTTCAGAACGACCTCGCTTGCGTGATTTATATGGCATTTTCACTTAAAATTGTTTACCGTGTTAATCGTAATACACACAAATAAAGACTGATCGCTAGAGCGGTGGCAGGTTAGCAGACAGCGAGGCAGCAGAGGGGGGAAGAGTTCCTATTTAACCTTTAAAAATGTGTGATCGTAAGTACGTAGACAAAGGTACTATACTAGACTTATTTACGAGACGACGCTTAATATAATTGAAAATTGTCATTAGTTAATAAAACAGGAATCGCATTTTCACTATTTGTCATACATTTTCACTACCAACAATATCTATATTTTCATTAATGAAATCTTGAACCTGGGAGTTAATATGAGAGTTATTATTTTTCATGTCATCATAATTTAAAGACCCTGATTTATCGTCAGTGTTATCTGCATTATTTATGTGGTTATCTTTTGACACGATGCCATCGTTGTTTTTTTTTATTTACAACTATTGTTAGTATGTTTCTGTCTTTCTTTTGTAGCGTAATAAGATTGTAGACCTCGTTATTTTTATATATTGGGGGCAAGGAATTCGCCGGTCCAACCCATCGCTTTTGCAGCACAAGCGCGACTCCCTGTGCACTGGATGGTAAAATACATAATTAGTAATTTATTTATCTAGGTCAAGTATTGCAAAGTCCAGTACAGCTATACTCGTTATTGTATATATTATTGATAGGAAAACATTAAGTAAGCAAAATACGTTGTAATAATTAACTAATAATTTAGGCTGTAAAAAACATTAATTATTAAGCAGTTGGAAGACGAAGCATGTAGTTAGTAAATAAATTTTATATAAAAACTGTATGGAGTACTTATTTATGGAATCAAGAACCGAAGGATATTACATGGCGATCCTGCCAGTCCAGTCAAGCCAGTTGAAGTTTTAATAATAATTATGGATGGGCTGGAGATGAAAGATTAAAATAATATATTGGAAATAGTTGAAGCTGAGGCAACTGGAAGAAATTTATTTTTAGGTATTATTTTAGGAAATTGGTAAAATGGGAGGAAGTGAATCCAAAGAAGAAGTTATTATAAGCCAAACAGGCAACAGTGGAGGCGCAACGACACGTATGGATAATGGATATTCATTAGTAGAAATAAGTGGAGTTGTTGCTGCTGGTTTTGTAATTGTCGCAATCGTTGCGTATTGTTATTATAAAATGAAGAAAATGTTAAAAAGTACTGTGACGCGTTTTTCTCCACCTCGCACGTTGACGTGGAGAAAAGGCGCGGCCACTCTTTGACACACGAGCTTCGGAAACAAGTTTTCGAATTACTCGGGCGCCAGTCCTAGCTTAAGTGATAGGACACACTACCCTCAAGCCGAGTACGCGAGGCTGAGCGCCGCCAATATCCATTGGCTTGATGACGGTCTCGATAACTAGGGCCGAGTAGGACTACTACTCTTTGCTCTTAGATTATCTCTGTAGACCTGGACCGGCCTTCGTGATAGGTGGGCCCGCTTACTTCTACCAGACCCAGCCCGCAAATGCGAGATGTGTCGTGGTATTTTCTGCGGACCTCCCCTGGTCCTGGCTCTTCAACCTCGCTGGCAGAGGTCTCTTCTGGCGCTCTTCTTGTCTTGATATTTTCTTTCTTCGCCAGCTTGTCACCCCCGTGGGTAGTCATCGGTCTAGTTGGGTTTTAGGAAGTTTTGGCTGGGATTGACTGCCGGTACGTAGGACACAGTAAAGGTGTGTCCTACCCCGGATCATCGGAAAGGTAAGGATATGAGCTGTGTAGCTCGGGAGTGTGGAGACCCTAAGTGCTTTTTTAGCACTTTCGGACTCCACGGAGCAGGTAGGACAACGGGCGTTGGACGGTATGTTGTCCGACGCCCGCAAGGAGGTTGGGTTTGGGTAGAAAAACGTCATGTCTCTGGTAGTGGTGGTCCGTCCTGGGGTATCTGAAACAGATCGGTTAGCGGGAAATATAAGTTCTACTCACCCGTTGTCCAGAAGCTGTACCCTCGGCCGTTTGTGCCTCGGGGCGTCGGCAGGGTCGTAATCAGTGGCCTGTCTGATTAGCGGGTTCCCGTGCTCCTCTGCTTGGGCGTACAGCTTCTTCGCTCGTTCCCGGATGACTTCAGTGACCGTGGTGTACTCCAGGTCTCTGACGATGTCTGCGTTTCTCACGTACCATGGTGCGTCGACCGCCGTCCTGAGGGCGATGTTTTCCACTGCCTGGATTTTCTTCATGTAGGACTTTGCCTGGTAACCCCACGCTACCGAGGCGTACGTCAGCTGCGGCCTGATGAGGGTTTTGATAAGCGTGAGCTTATTCCTCAGGTTGAGACGGCTACCGTTTCCCATCATCGGGTAGATGAGGGCTCTTGTGCGCCGCGCCTTGGCTGTAATAGCGTCCGTGTTCTGTCTCCACGTTAGGCTTTTGTCCATGACCACGCCAAGGTATTTGACGGTGTCGTGCCATTGGATGTCCTCGCCGTTCATGGAGACGTGTCCTGTGGGAATTTCTTTCCGCACTCGTCTGAAAAGTATGGCTTGGCTTTTGTCGGCGTTGACGGCGACTTTCCACTTCGTGCACCATTCTTCCAGGAGTGTGGCCATTTCCTGGAGTTTTCTGGTTGCGTCCCTGGCTTTCCAGGATCTGGCAATTATTGCTGTGTCGTCTGCATACAGGGCCAGGGCTGTGTGGTCGGTCCTGGGGAGGTCTGAGGTGTAGATAGCGAACAGGTGCGGTGACAGCACCGAACCTTGCGGGACTCCCGCCTCCACGGTCCTGTAAGTGGAGAGTTGGTCCGAGATTTTGACCCTTAGCTGTCTGCGGTGCAGGTAGGACCTCACTAGTTTGACGAGTTCGATGGGGTAACCCATACTCATCATTTTAGCTAGGAGGCCGTCGTGCCAGACCCTGTCGAACGCTTTGGCAACATCTAGGAACAGCGCCGCGGTGACTTGCCGCTGGTTGAACCCCTTAGTAATCTCCTCGGTGAGGCGAAGTACTTGGAGTTCGGTGGAATGTCCTGTTCGGTACGCGAACTGTTCATCCGGGATGATATTCAGCTCTTCTGTCTTTTCTGTAAGCCTCTTCAAGATGACCCGTTCTGCAACCTTGCTCATGGCTGGGAGGAGGCTGATGGGCCTGTAAGAACACGGGAAAATTAGTTCTTTCCCTGGTTTAGGGATCATAATGACGTCGGCCTTTTTCCACCTGGCTGGAAAATGCCGTAACCTTAACATCGCGTTTACGATGTTGACTAGCGCCGCTACTCCTTTCCTGGGTAGCTTTTTGAGAGCGATGTTTCCTATCTTGTCACATCCCGGAGCCTTTCTCGGCTTTAGGCTCCTAAGGATTTCCTTGACTTCCTCGGGGGTAGTCGGGCGGATGTGGTCGTCATCAGGCAGGCGGTGGATCCTACGTACTCTGCGCTCGACATCGTCCACCCAGTCCTCGTCCTCGTCATCGAGCTCGTTCTCTCTACACTGCAGTTCTAAGCTGTCGGCAAACGCCTCGGCTTTTTCCTGGTTAGTGTAGACGATCCTCCCTCGCTCTCCGTGAATCGGGGGTATAGGTTTCCTCCGGTTTCGCAGGGCACGTTGGGTATTCCACATACTTCTGTCCTGTGGATCGAGTGACTCAAGGTGGCGTTGCCACCCCTCCTGACGGTGTTCTTGGAGGGCGGCTTTCACTCTTCGGCTGAGGACGTTATACTCCCTTCTGTCGGCGGGGAGCCTCGTCCTCTGAGCCCGTCTCTTGGCGCTTCTTCTATCCCTTATCAGCTGCCTGGTGACCTCTTGTAGGTTCGCCATCGGTGCTGGGTGTCTTCTTACTTCTGTTTCTGTCGTGCTGGCCCTTATTGCTCCCAGGATCTGCTCCTCTAGGGTAATGACGGCCCTCTCAACGTCCCTCACGGTATCTAGCCTGGGAATTTGTGCAATGTACTGCTGCAGGTGCAGCCGGTACGATTCCCAGTCCGTTCGTCGCTTCGTGAAGGTAGCGTTGTCGTCACCCGCCTGTCCTCCTAGAGTTAGGAAGATCGGGTTGTGCTCGGTAGATCCCTCCGTTCTGGTGGAGATCTCCGCTTCGAGGGTCATCTCCTTTAGGATGGCTATGTCCAGTACGTCTGGCCTGTTTCTACCGTTGTCAAAGGTGGGCTGGACTGGTCCTACCACCAGCAGTTCGCCGGCGTGCTGTCCCAGGAACCGCAGCAGTTCTCGTCCTCGAGTGTTGGTTACGCCGCTGTTCCATTGCTGGGATTTGGCGTTAAAATCGCCAATTGCGACGACCTGTGTCCTAGCGGGTAGAATTGCGTCCAGATCCCCCTCGGTTAGCGTGCTGTGGGGTGGCTGGTAACATGAAACCACTTGGACGTCGCCGTTTCGTGCTGTGGACACTACTACGGCGGTGGCATTCATATTTTCTAGCTCAGGTAGTACCGTCGGATGGTGGGCTATGGTCTTTTTAACGAGTAGAGCCACTCCTCTTGCGGGTCGCCGAGGTATGTTTACCCAGTCCATCCTGTACGTGTGGTATCCTGGGAAGTTGATCTCCTTGGCCGGGGTCATCTTGGTTTCCTGCAGTGCCATGACGTCTATATCGTACCTGGTCAGGAGCTCTTCGACTTCAAGTCTCCTTTGTTGCAGGCCGTTTACATTCCAGGCCGCCATCTGCAGGAATTCCGGTTTAATCTGTAAAGGCATTACAGATTAGTGAAGTTTGGCATTTGAGCAAAAAATGCACTCATCGCTGAGCACATTTGTTGCATCTGTGCTAGCACCGCTGTGAGGTTTTTGGCCTCTGGCGATGCTTGTTGTTTTGAGGCAGGGACGGTGTTCTGTCCTGCCTTGCTCTGGGCTACTTTTGCGTAGCTAGTGCCTGGCGCTACGCCGCCCGTCTTTGTTGAGGTCGTCGTCGGCCTCTGTACCGGCCTTTGAGTGGCGCTGGCTGATTGCTTGGGGTATTTTGGACACCCCTTGTAGCTGGCCGGGTGGGCCCCTTGGCAGTTCGCACACTTGGCCGGTTCGTCTGCCTTCTTCCTGCAGTCAGTCGTCCGGTGTGCCTCGCCGCACTTCACGCATTTCGGCTGCGCGGTACACCTGGATTGTCCGTGGCCGAAACGCTGGCAGCGGTGGCATTGGGATGCCGCTACCTTGGCTCTCTGTCTCTCTGTCCTTACGACTAGAGAGCAGCACCTCGTGACTTGGAGTATCTTGTCCTGGTCCTGTGGGACTAGGACAAGTACGAGTGGCACCTCCTGTTTCGTCCGTCTGGACGTCATCCGTTGCACTGCGGTAGGTGCGAAACCTTGGTCTTGGAGGTCTTCTGCCACCTCTGTACAAGTAACGCCGCTCGGGATCCCCCTGATGACTACACGTAGCAGCCGTTCCTCTGGCAGGGTGTACGTGTGGTACTCCCTTTTCTCGTTTGCGAACATCCTAGTCATCTTGCGATAATCTTCGGATGTCGCGGGCTCGATGGAGATTCCCTCCGCGGTAACTTTAGCCTTGCTAAAGTTAATGCCGGTTTCGGTTAGACGACGGCTCACCGTTGTCCATGTCTCCTTGTTTCTCAGCACTACCGGCGGTATGCGCTGGCTTCTTGTTTTTGTTTGAGGGGCCTCAGTCTCCTCTGTCCTGGCGTTTTGTCTGGGGACGTTAGCCTCCTGCTGGGGAGCTCTAGATTCCGATCTGCTTCGTCTGGATGGCTCTGGGGGGCACTTGAGGGGCTCTTCAGCCACCTTCTTTGCCGCCTTAGGGGCCTCTTCGTCGGAGTCCGTATTAGTGGCGGGTGGGTTTTTCCGCTTCCGCGTTTGCGATTCTCCTCGAATCGCACGCAGAAGTTCTTCGTGCTGGGACTTTTGCTCCCTCTGCATTAGCTCTAACCTCTCGGTGAGCTCCTCTATTTTCTTTCTGAGGGTTTTGTTCTCCTCTGTGAGACGTTTTATCGTCTCTTTGTCATCCCTTGGGGTTGGGGTACCCCCTCGGGAGCTACCGCTCTGGGACGTTTTGTCTTCGCTGTAGTCCATGCTACCGTCCTCCACGGTAACGTCGCTGTGGGTGTCCTGCAAGGGAATACCTATAATATTATGGGAAAAAGTTATGATTAATAACAGTAAAAATGGTGTCTCCAAGGGACGTGTGTACTTCCTCTTCTTAGAACTGTCGACGACGACACTAACTGTGGGGCTGCCACTTCACTGTGCACTTTCTTGGCTCGGTACGTCTGCACTCGGTCACCTCTCGATGCACACTCGCGAGGCTGAGCAGCTCAAGTGGAGAAAGTTTATTCCAGTGGGTCAATATATGGGAAATTAGACGTTCACACACAGACAATAAAACTCAGAGTATTTCAATAAAGTCAGTATATTACTATAAACCTATATGTACAAATCTACTTCAACTATTAAATTCTATAAGTTACTTAGGCCGGGAGGAGCAAGCAAAAATCTAGTACCAAATGACTCAGGCGACAAGGATAGCAAGCACAAACTACTATTTAAAACTTTAGCACCAAGCAAACGGCAAAGTGTTAACACAAAGTAAGCGGCGTTACGTGGGCAATTTACTAAAGCGATACCAAGGTGCAGATTAGATACGGATACCAGGCAAATGAAGCAAGACCACAATTATATACAGTATTACAATGGAAAAAGATAAAAACTACAGTGCAACAGTTTATAGAATACTTGGCTAGTGTTTAATGTGTCCTGAAAAGATAAGGCATGATTATTACAGTTATACGGCAATTTTACAAGATGCAGTTCCTCCTGGTGGCGGCTGAAACAGACAAGGCATGATTACTAAACACAAATGCAACTTTTCAGTACCCCCGAAAACCCCAGCGGGTAATATACCTACAAGATGCAGTTCCTCCTGGCAATGGCTGAAATAGGCAAAGTATGATTAGTAAACACAAATACAACTTTTCAGTACCCCCGAAAACCCCGGCGGGTGATATCGCGAGTACCTACAAGATGCAGTTCCTCCTGGCAATGGCTGAAATAGGCAAAGTATGATTAGTAAACACAAATGCAACTTTTCAGTACCCCCGAAAACCCCAGCGGGTGATATCGCGAGTACCTACGAGATGCAGTTCCTCCTGGCAACGGCTGAAACAGACAAGGTATGATTACTACACACAGTTCGCACTAGCCAAGTCTTCCTACTCCGTTGACTCTCTTCTCTTTGGTCTTACGACTCTTACTTACTTCTTGGTCTGGATTCGGGCACGTCTGCTTGCGGGAACGGTCAGAGCGGACTGACCCGCTTGCTCGGTGTACCGGGACTTTTCTATAATCAAACAACTTATTAGAGTAGCGGGAGAAATGCGCCAAACAGATGCGTGGTTTATTCAATGACAAAATGTGGACTTGGAAAAATTCTCCGGTTCGGAATTAATATGTGTCAAGTATTATTTACCTGGAGTTTGATTTTCGGAGGAAACACGTCTGCTTGCTTTGAGTCGATCAGGCTGACTGCCTACACGGTATGAATTTAATTACTTCCTTCAGATATGAAGGAGTGGGAGAAACAACAGAAAACAGATGCGTGATGGATCACGGTGACGTGACTGACATCAGACGGACTTGACAAAATATTTGAAAGATTTTGGGGAATAATCCTACTACGGATTTGTGGACTTGGAAGAATAATTCCACGATGGATTTGTGGAAAATTATTGCCAATACAGATTTTACGGACCTGGCGGCGAATAAGTTAACCTTCTTATTAGACACGGGAGCATCTGTAAGTGTTATTTTTGCAAGCTACGCAAAACATATTTCACCAATTAATACAGAAAAGAGAATTAAAATTAAGGGAATTGCTGGTGCAACAGTATCCGTTGGCTCTGCAAATATTTGTTTAAATATAAACAATGCACACATAAGTCATGAATTTCTAGTAGTAAATGATTTTGAAAGTGAAATGCAAGGAGTAATAGGTTCTGATTTTCTTATCAAATATTCAGCCAAGATTGATTATGAAAAATTTTTATTTTCGTTTCGGATGGATGATATAAAAATATATATACCACTAGAATCTAATTATGACTATTGCATGTCAATTCCACCACGGTGTGAAATAATTAAATACTGTATGGTTAACTGTGAGGAAGATTGTGTTGTTTTACCAGGAGAGTTATGTGAAGGAGTGTATGTAGCGGGAATCTTAGCTAGACCCAAACATAATATAATTCCAGTTAGAGTACTTAACGTGAATGAAAGGGAAATTAAGCTTAGGAATTTTGAGCCCGTAGTCGAAAGGTTGGTAGATTATGAAGTTTGTAAGTTCGGCGATACCGAAATATCAGTTAGTCGGGTCGACAGATTGTTACCTCAAATAAATGTTGAATCCTTGAATGCAGAAGAGGGAACTTCTGTACACAAGATCTGCGCGAAATTCGCGGATGTTTTTCATTTAGAAAAAGACCCTCTTACACTTACTAATATATATAAACATAAAATTCAATTGAAAGAAAATGCTGTCCCTGTGTATGTAAAGCCATATAGGTTACCACATGCGCAAAAGGGAGAAATTCACAAACAGGTAGAAAAAATGGTAAGCGACGGTATCATTGAAGAAACGAGGTCAGGATGGTCTTCACCATTGTTAATTGTACCAAAAAAAGTAGACAACAGTGGTAACAAAAAATGGAGGGTAGTTGTAGATTATCACTTGCTAAATAAGCAAATAAAAGACGATAAACTTCCATTACCCTGTATATCAAAAATATTAGATTCCCTGGCGGGTACAGTTTACTTCTCACATCTCGATCTAGCGCAAGGTTATTATCAAGTGGAGCTTGATCAGGCTAGCCGACCGTGCACATCGTTCACAACTGAACGTGGACAATTTCAGATGAAAAGGTTACCTATGGGTTTAAAAATTAGTCCAAGTACATTTTCTCGAGTAATGACAATTGCGATGGCAGGTTTAAATTATGAGTCGTGTTTTGTTTATTTGGATGACTTAATCGTTTTTGGTAATAGTTTGGTAAATCATAACCAAAATCTTGTTAAAGTTCTAACACGATTAAGGATAGTAAACCTAAAGCTAAATCCAAATAAACGTAGGTTTTTAAGGAAAGAAATTCTTTACCTAGGTCATGTGATAGCTTCTGCAGGGGTATCTCCTGATCCTGAAAAGATTAGAGTAATTGAAAAATATCCTACACCACAAAACTCTGGTGATACAAAGAGATTTGTAGCTTTTGCAAATTACTATAGGAAATTTATTAAAAATTTTGCCACTCTCGCGCAGCCATTGAACAATTTTACGAGGAAAAATGTAACATTTCAGTGGAGTAATGAATGTCAAAGATCATTCGAGGAATTAAAGCAAGCACTCATAAAGCCACCAGTGCTACAATGTCCAAATTTATCAGAGGGTAATCAATTCATTCTCAGAACAGATGCCTCGGGGCAAGCCTTTGGAGCTACGCTCTCAAATTTAAGTGACAGGCCAGTGGCATATGCGAGTCGTGCATTAACTAAAGCCGAAAAGAACTATAACACAGTAGAGAAAGAGTTAGCAAGTTTAACGTGGGCGGTACGTGGGCGACCTTTTCTTTACGCTAGAAAGTTCCAAATTTATAAAGATCATAGGCCACTAATATATTTGTTCGGTATGACTGATCCTTCTAGTAGATTAACTAAGTTTAGACTAGTTTTGGAGGAGTACGATTTTACAATAAATTATATTAAAGGATCTGACAACGTTGCAGCCGATGCTTTATCACGAATTCAGATTGCTTCGGACGAGCTAAAAGACATGAATTCTAAAATAGTCAACACCATGTTTGTCGTCACGACGCGAGCGCAAGCGAAAAATAAAACAGAAACGGAAAGTACAGAGGAGGATGGTGCTAAAACAACTTCTACTGACGAAAGACTTGATCACTCTGGAGTCGTAGAATTGTTGAAGCGACCACCGCAATCTGTAGAATTGCGATCTGTTAATAAAAATAAATTCAATAATGCGGTACGAGATTGCCGAAGTGATAACTGCTATAGATCAAGCAATTTGTTTTATGATTTGAATAGACAAGTAATTTATTTAAAACAGAATTCTCGATCGGCGTCTGCATTCGATGTGTCGCTGAGAGATCTGAAAAATGCATGCATGAAATATAAAATTCCAGAATTATGTATAATAAAAAATAGTAACTGCGCAGAATTATTGAACAAACTTGTACAAGATAAAGAATTAAGGCAATTAATACTAAATGATTTTAATATATTACCGACAGGAGGACATGCCTGTATAAACTGCATGTATAACACTATTAAAAGAAATTATTTTTGGTCAGGTCTAAAGGGAGATGTTGAAATATTTGTCAAACATTGTAGTGACTGTCAAAGATTTAAATATTCAAAACCTAATAAAGAACCCTTGTCAATAACCACTACAGCTACAAGAGCTTTTCAAAAAGTTTTTCTCGATTTGGTAGGTCCTCTTAGCACAGATGAGCAAAATAACCGTTATATTTTGACTTTACAATGCGAGTTAAGTAAATTTGTTGAAGCATATTCACTACCGAATAAAGAAGCTACTACGGTTGCTAAATCATTTGTAGAAAACTTTGTACTACGTTATGGTGTGCCAGAATATATTGTAACGGATCAAGGCACCGAGTTTCTAGCTGCGACTTTCAAAGAAACGTGTAAATTGTTAGCAATAAATCAGCTAAACTCAACGGCTTATCATCACGAAACATTGGGTGCACTTGAAAACAGTCATAAAAGTTTGGGGCACACTTACGTATTCAATTATCAAAAGGGGAGAATAACTGGAGTACGTGGGTACCGTATTGGTGTTTTGCATATAATAATACTGTACACACAGAAACACGTTACACACCACATGAGCTTGTTTTTGGGAGATCTAATCGGTTACCTTCAAATGTGTCAGTGTCAGGTTTTCGTCATATACAACTGACTAACAGCTTGCCAGTTAACTTCGTACTCAACTGGTTGAGACGAGGCTTCTCTGACTCCATATCCACTTGTTTCAATTTGCACATTTTGTGCCACTGGTGGAAGTTCACCTGTGAGAGTGAAAAGTCCAAGCAGAAGTTTCTGCTTCTCCAGATTATGGGCACTGGTTGTTATAATTCGACCTATATGAAATAGGTCTGACCAGAGTGGCCATCCTACGTGTTACTGCTCCGATAAAAGTTCGCCAGTTACGAAGGTCTTGAATGTACAGTCCATCTTGAATGTAATTTAATGGCATTACCGCATCAGGATTCATGAGTAGTCCATTTTGATAAATGGCTCCTGGAAGTGGACTAAATTGAATGAAGTAGTTACGCTGAGCTAACGGGGTCAACTCGTCAGCCATGGCTTCGACCACATGTCTTAAGCTAGTAATGGTAACTACGAATGGATTTGGTAAGAACGCAGCTAGTGGATCTGCTACGATGCGACGTCGTGCACCACGCTGCACTTGACGCTGTTCTTCACCGAGATTGATAGCACGGTGGATTGACTGAAAAGTCTTATAGGTCATACCTCCATGACGGATACGCCCAAAGGATTCGATAGTAGTGGCTAGGTTGACAAAGGTATGTGTAGTAGTTTTGATGATTCATACTACATCTTCGGAAAGTCTCTCCGTTTGCATTTGCGGCACCGGAAACGGTGGTGATTTTGGCGGGTCACGTTCCGTAAATTCGGCCTGTTGTTGTTGGGCTGCAAGCTGGAGAAGTGCGACTCTGTAGGCGGCGTTTTCGTCGATGTGCGAATTGTTCGCAGCACCTGGGCTTATGCCCTCGGCGGTTTGTAATGCCTCGGAAACACAAAATCCGATTCCCCTGGTTGTAGCGGGGATCTCAGCCTCGACGTGCGACTCTTGTATTCTGAGAAATGATAAAATGCGTTCAAAGTCGTCAGCAACGTCGTCAAATTTGTTGGCGTTGAGTTTTGCCCGGATGGCTTCCATTTTGCCTGGATTAGTCTGCTTTCGATAGTTGTCCTGTCTTCGTTGACGGGAACCTTTGCCTTGAATCCTTTTGGATTTAGGCTTTTCAGTGTCGGTAACGATGGGTTTTGATTTGCTAGATTGCTCCATTGCGATCAATAATCTACAGTCGATGGCGACGTTGATCAGTAATCTGCAACCTTCAAATATTACATTAGGAATTGACCAACTATACAACTTTGACGACTATCCGTTAGAGCTGAAATATCGTCTACAAGTCGCGTGTAATGACGCTAGAAATAACTTGGTGATATCAAAAACTGATAGGAAAGAATTATATGATAGGAATGTTAATAAAGTTAATTACAAGTTAGGTGACCAAATTTTACTGAAAAATGAGTCAGGGAATAAGTTAGAACCTTTGTACAGAGGCCCTTATCGAGTAGTTGAAGAAAAATCTCCAAATATTGTTATAAAAATAGATGATAGGTTAGTAGAAGTCCAGTACAGCTCTACTCGTTATTGTATATATTATTGATAGGAAAACATTAAGTAAGCAAAATACGTTGTAATAATTAACTAATAATTTAGGCTGTAAAAAACATTAATTATTAAGCAGTTGGAAGACGAAGCATGCAGTTAGTAAATAAATTTTATATAAAAACTGTATGGAGTACTTATTTATGGAATCAAGAACCGAAGGATATTACACCTGTTTTTTACATTGACGGGCTGATTTTTAATATTTTTGAAATCGAATGGTCAAATTGTCCTACAAATTTTCTGGCAGGTTTCCCAATCCTACGTCATGAAAATGTTCAGTTCCACGCTCAACATGTTTAGCGACTGCGTAGGAACTTTGCATATTTCTACAGAGAATTTTCGCAGAGAGAAAAGTTGGAACACTCGTCAAAACGAAGCCACTCACGAAAATTCAGGCTTTTGGTAATCGCTTTAAAAAAGGGGTGTCGGACCCCGTGAAAACAAGCCGGTCCACCCCTATTTCGTTTTCATTCAATGATGATGATCCAAAGCGGCTAACGCCGTTTCTGTTATTTCTTGAGCTGATTGGAAATGAGTGTCTCGTTTTTTAGCCTGAATTTCAGGATTAAGGGCTGGTGCATTTAAACTGGAACTTTCTCCTTTTGGATATTTTCCCAATAATTGGACCTTAAGTTCGGGAGTTAATCCGTTATTTAAAATGTTTCCAACGATTTACCAAATCAGGATGTAAGTTGACTAACATCTTCTCCAAATAAATTTAGATATTCTGGATCAACTGAGGACACATTTGCAGCAGAGTTTTCATCAGTAGGGTTATTTTCAGATGGTTGACCTGAGGGAAAGAGAAAATATATAAATGCATATATGTGTATTTATTTATGTGTGTGCGTATATATTGCTTAAGTTGTGGGGAATTGTGTGTGAATTAAACCAGAGCTATAGGAAGATACCCGCTCAAAACTGAATTAAGGAGACATACAACCGTCCCGATTAATAAAAACGTTTTGTTATTCTGCCACAAAAAAATCATATGTCTTTGCCTACCTTTCATTGATAGATGCTAATTTAACATGGATTAAATTCAGCTGCCCTTATTTCAAACAATTTTACATAGGAATTTTAGTCCGCATGACATAAGTTCAAATCTGGCATGGGATAGGTTAGCTATATCCAGTTAATATGGGGACTTAAAAGCCACTCGACTGGTAGCGCCCCCTAAAATTAATTAATCCTGCTTATATTTTAATATTTAATATTGGGTGTGTTGAAAATTAATGTGTTCTGGATGTGCTGATTAATATACTTTAAAACACCAATAATGCTTTTATTTGATGGAAATGTCTACATCATTTATCTAATATATTTATCTATATATAAACAAACAAAGTAGTTAAAAGCTCTTCATTTATTAGAATCTAACGCTTATTTTAGTATAATTCACAGTCTATAAAATGTCCATGTTCAAGAGAGAACTATTAAGGAGCATAATTGGAATTTTACAGTAGTGCTAGAATTTCAGAAGTAGGGGAGAGGTGCCAACAGCAGCCACCTTTTTGTTAAAACAAATATAATTCGGGAATGGGCAGATTTTTTCAAACAAATTTAGATTAAATTGATAGATGCGTTTCAAACGAACATTCTGAACGATTTATTAATTCAAACAATATGGTTGAGATGGACTAAAAATTAATTGAAAAATATTGTGTAAAGTGGTCACTGTACTTTTTTTATAGTTAGGTACAGTGGTCCATATTGAGATTTCACACTGGTCACTCTTTATGTTTCATATTTTTATTTAAAAAAAAAACGAAAAATAATACATTTTTTTTATACATACATAACTTAGGTACCTAGATATTATTGCATATTGTAATTAGACAGATCTATATTAAACTGGAAGAAGCTTTTAGCTCTTGCAGTACCGCCAGTTGAAACAGGATCAGGTAAGTGGATAACTACATCGTTAAATGACACATTTGTACAAACCGGAGCCAAAGGAAATGAAAATTTAATATTATGTTTCCTTAAATGACTTACGCTATATTCCTCGTTAACCACATGGAATCCAATCGCTTTTTCTACATAATATTTAGTGTCTTTTTTTTATAGGAAATTTTATTACAATAAATGAGACATTGATTTGGTTTAAATCATTAACAATATCATTTACTATACTTGATTCATCTTGACATCGTCCAAGTCAGCTAAGTCTAATGAGTCAGTTGGTTCACTATCAGATGAATTCTCTTCAATCGGAGTGGTTTCAATTTTACGCTTAGTATTTTTTCCTTTTCTTGCATGTCTTTTTTGCAGCTTCTTCTTCTTGTATCCATTTATATACCGGAGTATTAGTCAGTATTTCGGTAAATTTCTTTTTCCTACCCTTCTTCCTCTTATTAGTAGTTACAACAACTTTTGGATAGGGTTTGATTAATAAATTGTTATGTTGGTGTTTTGTTTCCTCTTTGGCGATTAATTGGAATCTGAACATCTTCAGTATCACTAATAGCCTTTAGTTCTTCATGTTGCCTTCTGTTCTTTACTCCACCATTAACTTAATATTAATAATAAAGGAAAGCCCACAAACAAGTGCTATCGGCTAACTGTTCTGGTGCGGGGCGTAGGCGTGAGTTCGTTTAATTAAATAGAGGCCAGAGTTTGGTATATCTACATACATTAGGCAACACTAGCATAACTGGTCCGTTCTGTTCTCAAGTAGGTTATAAAAATAAAATTTATATCATTAAGGGCGCCACCCGCAAGAAAAATTAGTTAATAATTAACCCACTTGAAGACAGAACAAGTTTATGCGGGAAAACCTGAAAAAACCTTGTTATTGGGATGGAGATTAATAAGAAAAAAGATATAGTGTTTATTAATGAAATATTTTCAATTTATTTTCCTATAAACTTAGAAATAAAAATAAGAAAAGCTTAAAAGATAGATACTCTCACCACTCAGTGAGCCCAATAAATTTTGAAGCGAAGTTTACAAACGGCCCTACTGTAGCTTCACCAAGATGTCCCCCACATGTTCACCATGGACCACACCTGCTGAAAAGGAACCCCTATAATTTGCGGTGTAGTTCTGACCTTGAAATATATTGTCTCGCAGACAAATCTTGAAAGATAGTCACCAAATCCAAAAGTAATAATGATTGGCTACGTAGGGTGTAAATCACATATTTATTATGGTCCAGGATGAAAGTTACATTAACTCGACGACAATCACAAAATACCATATACAGGGTGTTGCATCATGAGAGGGACATAGCTTAATAGGAGGTAGAGAACATCAGTGGTAACCGGAACCTCCCATAGAAATGTCTCATTGGGCCTTCACTACGAAGTTACAGGGCGTTTTATAATTTTTGGCCAAACCTGTTTTTTGTCATAACTTTGACAGGGAATGAAATAACGGATTCATATTTGGTACGGCTAATGTACTAACGAGCCCCAAGAGGTACATGTATAAAAAAAATATATCCAGGTCCGGACTCACTATAATTTATGTTTCTTCTTTGCATCAATAAAACATCACCCTGTATATATTTTTTTGAAATTTCGATACGATATTCGAAAAGAGCAAGAAAAAACAAACAAAATGGCCTATTTCATTTTTTTGTTACACCTTCGTGGTTATTTAAATACGTTGTTAAATGTGCAAGAAAATGGATTACAGAACCCTATTAAATGAGAGGCACGTGAAATAAATAGTTTTATAACTAAAATTTGCAAAAATTCTATTGAGCCTAGGTGGTCTGGGTGAATCCTAATTCCGGCACGTTTTAAAGGTCCATTTTGGTAAAAAACTGTGGTCCTAATAAGTAATCGGGTATGAAATAACAAAATTTTTAATCAATCACAGTAGGCTTGTTCAAAGAATAAAAGTGACAGATAATTTAAACCATTTAGGCCTAAGCAACCAGTTACTTTGATCAAGAAAATCATCAACATTTTATACTTAATAAAAATTGGAAAAGAGAACAAACTAAAATCTAAATAAATAAAATATTTTCCATTCAATTAACAATAAATAACAAAACAATAACTAAATGTGTTTAAAAATAAAACGTAATTGACACTAAAGTAAATTTTCAAAATGTCCTCCCCCACATTCTGTGCATTTTCTTGCGCGTTTAGAAAGGTCACCAATTGCTCGACGTATCATTTCTGGATTATTCCGTATTTCGTCGCAGGTTGTAACGATGCGCTGGATTAAATGTTGTCTACTTTCAATTTCAATGCTATAAACCTCGTTTTTTAAGTGGCCCCATAAAAAGTAATCACAAGGGTTACAATCAGGAGATCTTGGTGGCCATTCATGTGGACCCCCGCGTCCAATCCATCTATTAGGATACACATTGTTTAAGTGTTCTCTTACTTGAAGGTTAAAATGTGGTGGGGCCCCATCATGCTGAAACAACATGCCTCTTATACCGATATTTTCTAACATATTCGGTAAAATGTTTTGAAGAAAATCAAAGTAAATTTCACCATTCAATCTTTCTTCAAAAAAATGTGGCCCTATCAAATGTCTATTCACAAGTCCGACCCAAACATTTACAGAAAACCTGTGTTGCGAACGGCGTTGGCGTACCGCATGTGGGTTTTCCTGTGCCCATTTATGATTATTTCGTGAATTGTTTACTCCATCCCTTGTAAATTGTGCCTCATCCGTAAATAAGGTTCTGTAAATGACTGGGCGATGGTTAGACAACCAATGACAAAATGCCAGGCGGGGGATATCGTCGCCTTGTTGAAGACGCTGTACCTGCTGGATATGATATGGATGGTAACGTTCTCTTTTTAGGGTTCTCCATACTCGCCAATGAGGAATACCAGTTGCCAAACTGATTCGTCTAGTGCTCATATTTGGGTTTTCTTGAACTACGTTTATAATATTGTTTTGTTCCTGCACACCTTGTTGTAAAACACGCTCCACAACTGCAGAATTAGGAAACTTTCCGTGTTGTCTTGCATACTGGAACACCGTACTAAAGGTTTTATGATTAGGGCATCGACGACCAGGAAAACGCAGCCGATATTCTCTTTCCGCCGACCTACCATTTCCATTACAGAAACCATAGATGAATATTATGTCAGCATATTCCACGTTTGTAAATTTTACTGGCATAGTTAAAATATTTTCACAAGTTTTCACTAACTAAATGCGGATTATTCACACATTAAATTACTAAGAAACAATTATTCAACTGTTTAGGAGATTTCTTTTTATTATCTGTCACTTTGAGCAAGCCTACTGTGATTGATTAAAAATTTTGTTATTTCATACCCGATTACTTATTAGGACCACAGTTTTTTACCAAAATGGACCTTTAAAATGTGCCGGAATTAGGATTCACCCAGACCACCTAGGCTCAATAGAATTTTTGCAAATTTTAGTTATAAAACTATTTATTTCACGTGCCTCTCATTTAATAGGGTTCTGTAATCCATTTTCTTGCACATTTAACAACGTATTTAAATAACCACGAAGGTGTAACAAAAAAATGAAATAGGCCATTTTGTTTGTTTTTTCTTGCTCTTTTCGAATATCGTATCGAAATTTCAAAAAAATATATACAGGGTGATGTTTTATTGATGCAAAGAAGAAACATAAATTATAGTGAGTCCGGACCTGGATATATATTTTTTTATACATGTACCTCTTGGGGCTCGTTAGTACATTAGCCGTACCAAATATGAATCCGTTATTTCATTCCCTGTCAAAGTTATGACAAAAAACAGGTTTGGCCAAAAATTATAAAACGCCCTGTAACTTCGTAGTGAAGGCCCAATGAGACATTTCTATGGGAGGTTCCGGTTACCACTGATGTTCTCTACCTCCTATTAAGCTATGTCCCTCTCATGATGCAACACCCTGTATACAAAGTATTTTGTGTAAGAACATAAATAATTTTTAATTTGTCTTTTGTAAATAAACTGGAGTATAGATTAGAAACATCGTAGGCTGGTAACAGACCCGCTTTGTTTTGATAAAAGGCACGTTCTCTGTGAACCACTCTCTTAGAGCAAGATATATTGGAAGTTATACAATATATGCTTATTACGCATTGATATGGTTTAAATATTATTTGAAACATAAAGATGAATATAATAGTCAAAAGATTACTAAGCCTAGATATTTTAGTTTATATTTGAATGTGAGTGAATGTGGAAGTGTGTCGCTTTTGTTTTTAATTGGAGGTGAGTCTTTTCACTGAGCGTTATACCTAAATTGTTTGTTAACTACCTAGTACTCAAACTCTGAAATATTTTACATTTAGTAAGACGTTAAATCAGTTAAAATAATAAATGATTATTGTTGATTCGTATGGGTGTGGTTTTATGTATTAGGTAGCTGGAGAGGATACAATGCGTGTCTGCCCTTTGTGTCCATTGCACCCCTCAGTACCTGGTTATTGCAAGTGCGTAACCCAACACTAGTTACTGAAGAGAACACATCGCGTGTTGTATCCCCTTGTGTTCATTGCACTTCTTAGTACTGGTGAATAGATTGAAAATAAAGAACGCATCGCGAGTTTAAGCCCTTTGCGTTAAGGGTGGTTTTGGTGAGGGCACACTGCGAGTCTTGCCCCTTGTGCCCATTGCACCCCTCATTACCACCCTTGGATGATTAAGAATATTAAATTACCAATGACAACTGCTTCTACAAACCACACGAATTCAACAATATTTTTATTGAGGTAGTTAATTAATTAGGATCTTATAGTAAAAGGGCATTAACGCTCATACCTGTGTTTTTCTTTATTTATAGGCGGAGCCAGCTATGTACGTCAACGGGACCCGGCAAAACAGACACCTGCTTGCGGTTTGTTTATAATTTCCTTAAATCTAACAGTTAACATAATTATCTTTTATTGGTTTATTACTGATCCAATCTTTATATGCAAAATATCATTTTTAATTATACTTACCAAAACAAACAATCATTTTCTCCCCCCTTTCTTACATTTGTATTACTTATAATAAATCTGAAGAAATATGTATTGCAATTAAATATTGCACAGGAAACAGAACTGATGAAATCAAGTTTAATCTGATGCTAGACTAATTCAAATATTTATCAATATAAAATATTCGTCGACAGAACTACAGCGCAAGGGAAATAAAGGAAAAAAAATTTAACGTGCTAATTACAGAATAAAGTTGAAATATAAAAATTTAGATTATTAACAGCTAATTAAAATAAATGGATAATAAAGTCTAATTACCTCTCAAATAGATGATTGCACTAATAATTGCGGATATTCAAAGTTGTAAATTATTTTACTAATGTATCTCACGAGAGTGTACTGATTTTGTCGGTAAAGAGCAGGAAAATGAGCTGAGCTTTTGAAATTAGTTATAAGGTAAACTTTTATCATTGTTAGTATTGCCAACATAAATCCTAAAACTATCTTGGGATAACAGAAATACCTAAAAATTAATAATAGTAAAGTTAACAATTGATATTGATTGTATATTACACCAAAACTGATTTTCCTAACACCTGACGATAAAAAGAAAAGCCTGTAAATGTAAACAAATAACGTTATCAGGCAGGAGTCCATGGAGACATGTGTGGAACACCATTGAGAGCTATAACATAACAAATCACTATTAATAACTAATAATAACAAGATGACAAAGTTCTAAGTGTTTAAATTGAAAATAAATCAAGAACAATACACTGAATCATTAAATTATGAACGGTTATATTATATCTACAAAACTGTGTCATACGTGTATACAGTGTGAGAGAAAAAAAATGGAATTTTATAAAAAATTTTAAAAATTCGTAGCAGGAACGCTACATTCATTCATTTTAGAAGACGAAAGCTTTTCAATCTGTCGATGGCTCAAATTTCCTGGGGATTACTTTGATTTGGGTCTGTTTCATGTCTAAAGGATGAGTTGATACGTTATCTCTCTGATTAGATTCTGTTTAAGCATTCAAAGAGTAAGTTGGTAAATCCAGATTGACATCACTCTGCTGCACATCAGTAACGTTTGAAGCGAGGAGGTCTTCTTCAAAAATCATATTATATGGAAATATTCCAGCCGCTTCAAAGCCGGATATGCAATTTTTTGGCGTAAATGCGAGAGGATAGGCTTGCCCAATTATTTCCGCCATGTCGTATATCGTAATTCTCTGTCCAGGATGATTTACCAACCACGATCTCATGAGAGGTCCATAAACACTTTTATCAAGTGGTTGCATCTTATGCCTAGTGTGCGGTGGCAGTGTCAACAATACTATGTTATTTTGACGTGCTAATTTTACAACATACAGATAGACGTGCGACTTATGATTGTCCATGATTAGAATTAAAGGCTCTGAAGTAGTCGGGTTACTGTGACGAATAAAATGTGTCATCCACTGAATGAATAGATCATTATTTATCCAACCTGTTGGAGATGCTACTCCAATGGATCCTGGTGGTGCACCTTTCAACATATGCTCCTTGAAATATTTTCTTGGAAATACGATTAACGATGGAATTGTATTTCCCATAGCATTGATTACAGCACACATGGTAACGAGTACCTCTCTCTGAAGAATTTGAACCCCATAGCCCATCCGAGTGATGTAGCTTCTGCCATTCGAATGGAAATTTTGTTATTTCATTTTAGAAAATTTGTCATCCAATATTTTCCTGCTTGTTGATTCAGGTGCCATGAGTTGGGAATTTTCTTACTATTGGCTACAACTAATTCAAACACACATTTTTAGGAGTTTAGCTGTGATGTCATTTGGCCGTTATTTTTAAGTGATCGCACAAAAGGAATTTTTACATCTGTAGAAAAAATTTTATTTACGGAATAATTTGGACACAATCAAGGGACGCCTTCTAGTATTTGGCTGTTCCAGTTAATATTTTCATTACTTTCGCTGTTTGTAATGTATCTTCGTAAGGTAGTTCGGGGAATTCCGAATCTAAATACAGCGGACTTTACTGCAATAATTGCATCTCTCATAGTTTCGGTCAGGGCATATCGGTATCTGTAAAAACAAAAATTTGCATATATTTCATTTCTCATTTTTAATAGGAACAGTGCCCACGCATTTTCACGATTTCAAAGTAGTGGCCACTGTTCTTTGCAATTGGTTTGTCCACCTTAACCTTAAAAATCTGTGTGAATTTTATTTTAATCTATGTCAATTCCTTAATGATCAAACTAAATACTGCATATAATGGTCAGGTGTTTATTTGCCTTTAAGTGGTTACTATCGTACCTAAAATCGTTACTCGATCAGCATATGAGTTGGGCGGATCACGTATAGGTGCTTTGTGGGAAACTAAGTAGTTTGCTACTCCATAAAAAAATTGAAAAAGGTTGTAGATGAGAGTACTCTCTTAACGGCTTATTATGGTAATTTTTCTTCATTAATGAGTTACGGGATTCTGTATTGGTGTGACTCACACAGTCAAGTGGTCTTTATAATCCAAAAAAGGGTTATCAGGATAATAGCGGGGTATGGTGTACTTGAATCATGCCGAGGTCTATTCAGAAGATACAATATCTTAACTGTATCTGGAGTTTATATATATATGAGTCTCAGCTTTGTATATAAAAATAAAGACACATTTAGGAAAGCCATGACAAACCACCAAAATAATACTAGGCATAGAAATAATTTTTGTTATGCATTACATACAAATAACCTACTGGAAAAAAGCTGTTATTACATGTGTTTAAAATAGTACAACCTATTACCTCAACATATAAAAGAAATAAACATTATTCAGCACTTTAAGAGAGTAATTAAAAATATATTAATACAATTAGAACCATATAATCTGAATGAGGTAAATGAGGCATCATTTGGTTAATGTGGATTGCACCTTCTACATGTTAAATAATGTGCAATTTTTATTGTGTGATTAGTTTTAAGCGAAATTTTTACAATAATAATAATAATAATAATAATTATGTTTATTGATAATTTGTAGTGTAAATTACATTACATTTTACATAAACAATTTAATTACAATAAACATAAAATACTCGAAAAAGGTTTCTAAGAACCTTGTACTCGAGATATAGAATAAGATTAAATTACTAAAAAGAGAATAGCTACGCAGTTAAATTGGTAGCCAATTTTTCATGATTTGTAAGGTATAGTTCAATGCAGGTCGGGGTATTTGCCCGCTGAGTAGTTGTTTCCTGCAAATCATGTATAATAACAGTAATTATATATGTATATATAGGCATGTGCTGTGTAAATGGAACAATATAAGGCCATTAAGATGTGAAACGTGGAAAATTCACAAAGGAGGTTTAGTAATACCTCTAATTGAAAATGTAAATGTTTTTATGTCCATTAACAGATGTAGATGCCGTCTACCCAGAGACATTATCCACTTCTTTGTTTTGTTTTTAAATAGTTTTACAAAGCTATTTTTTTATTCAAGGGATTTATTGAACACTCTTGGTTCTAAGAATAGAAAACAGCATTGTCCAATAGTTTTCCTAGCATGAGGAATTTCTAATGCGTTCCTGCTGTATCTAGTACTGTACACTTGATGACTTTTTGTTGGCATATTATTGATTAATATCAAGTACATTTCCTTGTTCAAATAGTAAATTGGTTGAGTTTTTTTGATGAGTGATTTTTAAGATTCATTTTTGCATTATATCTAATTTTGCTAGGTGGCAATTGTGACCTCTCCAAGCAATTATACCATAATGAAGTTGTGATTCCACTAAAGCATAATAAACTGTAGTGAGCAAGCAGATTAATGTCTAAAATATTTTTGAGATATTTAAATTTCGCGAAGAGACCCCTTATTTTTATGGTAATTTATTAATATGAACAAGATGTGAATCAATAATAATTCCCAGATATTTACTACTATATTTCATCGGAATCTGGTATAAAGAATTATTACATTCTATTTCCAGTGAGTTGAGGTCATAGGAGTTATCATTACTCGTGAGAAATGGTATGTACATGGATTTATTAAAGTTAATTATTAACGCTCTAGAATCGAACCACTGCATTATCATTTTAAAATCTTGTTCTCAATGACATATTTCCATGTAGATCCTGTATAAAAAATTGCTGTATCGTCTGCATAGCTAATAAACTGTCCTTGTGATGGTAGAGAAAACATATCATTGATATAAATATTGAAAAGAATAGGACCTAATACAACGCCTTCTAGAACACCATATTCAATTATATTAACTGCAAGTTCCATTTATATTTACACATTGTTGTCTGTTTGATAGATAGCTTTTCATAAATTTAGCTCCAACCCCCCTGACACCAATTCCTTCCATAATGTTTAAAAGATTTGTGTGCTTTACTGTGTCAAACGCTTTGGCTAGATCCCCAAAAATGCAGACGCTAGGATTTCCATTGTCTATAGATTTCTATAGATTTTTTGCAAGCATGCTAATTGCATCCTGAGTGGATCTAGCTTCTCTAAACCCAAACTGAAAGTCAGAGAGTATATCATGTTTGTTACAAAATACACTAAGTCTGTTCTTTTTAATTATTTCCACAATTTTAGAAAGAGTGGGCATCAGCGATATTGGACGAAAATTAATGCATGTTCTTAAACTAGTTTAGAAAATTTATATTTTTTTTTGTCACGTTCCCACTTTTTGTACAGAGAATCTCGTTTTTTAACTGAACTTATTAGTCTGTACGTGATCTGGACTTTCCTATTTTTTTTTTTTTGATTTTACAAGTGTCCTACTTTCTTCTAATTTAATTTGTATTGTTTTTATAAAACTACTTGGAAGCACTATAAATATTTTCAAACACTGGATATTTTTTCATTAAATAAACTATAGTTTATTATGGATTTTGTTTTCGTATTAGGTTCTTGTGATTTAGTAATTCCTAGAATATCACAAATGACGATAGTGCTAAAATGATGAGTTATGTGGGTTTTTAATATAATTGGTATGTACGTTTGTATATTTTTAATAAAAAAGTGATCAAGACACGCTTCAGTATTCGCAGTAATCCTTGTTGGCTTATTTACGACAGAGTTGAACCCTTCTTCATAAAGGATATTCAAATATTTCTGACAAAAATTTTCATTTGTTAACATAAGGTGTATGTTTAGATCACCCGTGATTATATGATAATTATTTCTATGTTCTGTTCCAAATAAGTCAACAAGTTTGTTAAGTTCTATAGAACACAGAGAACATCTATGGATTGCCTCATTTATTGCCCTTGAATTTTAGCTCTAAATTAATAGCCATAACTTGACCTATCTCAATAAGTTTATAATTATAATCAAATCTGATTTTGATAAAAACTAAAACTCCATAATTTTTATGTATGGACTGTTATTGTAAATCACATCATATTCTGGAATTTTAAATAAGTTTATGTCTAGAATTTTCCAAGTTTCTGTTACTATTATAGAATCAAAATCATTATTGGCCTGATAAATTAGTGCATTAAGATATTCAGAATTATGTGCTAGACTACGAATATTACAGTGAAGAATTTTAGAATCTGACCCACATTTAGAATCCCTATTGTTTTCAAGTGTTTACTAACCCACTATAATATCTTATGAATCGGTTCATATGCACTAATCCATTAAGTATAATCAGTGTTTTCTCTAACACTATTTAATTGTTTTTTAAATACTGGACAGTCACTATCCAAACACGAATGCTTTATGTCATAGTCCGTTTTAAGCCGTAAATTAGAGTTCATAGAACAGTTTTTCACATTATTGTTACAATTTTCAGTTGAATGGTTTTCTGCGCAATTTTACAAAATTGTACAATCACGCATTTGTGGTTGAATCCATTACACTTTAAGCATCTTAGGACGCTAATATTCTTGTAATCAGGATCTGTTATACTTAATATTAACTTTTCTTACTTGGTTGCTTGCATGATTTTTTTAAATGTTGACCCCTTACATTCAATTATAGCCATTATGGAATCTCCCCTTTTTGTGCCTTTTAAAAGTTTCAATTCAAGCTGGTTAACATCCTTATTAAGGTAATCATTTTGGTTAAATACTGCTTCGATAATTTCGTCTTCTTTAATATCCTTATCAACGTTTGCTGTTGTAACCGTAGGTTTTCTCAGTTGAGTCTCTTTTATTATGTATTTGCTAACTTATTGGAACTACTCGTTTCCCACCGTCAAGCAAATACAAACCAACAAGCCTGACATAGTACTCTTCGACCACTAACTCAAGACAATATATGTCGTGGAATTCTCAGCCCCCGCCGAGAGCAAAATTGTCTTGAAGAAGGAGGAAAAATGAACAAATTAATGAACAAAAATATCGAGATTTACTCTTCGAATTCCGCAGGCTTTATTCAGGCCATTCTGTTAAAATAGTGGTACTGATTATAGGAGCCCTCGGTGGAATGAGACAGACGCTCCTTTCAGAACTAAATATCATACCGGCATGCCGAGATTCGGCAGAAATCTTAGCCGGCAGAATGCAGAAGGCTGCTGTCCTCGGTTCATTGCGTCTGTTCAGGGCACACGATTCACGAAACCGGTAGTCACTACTCACCCCACGGGCGTGGGGAGTGGCTATTGATATTTATTACCAGCTCCCCTCTATGAATGTCGGAGCCACAGTATTGTCTTTATTAGGTAACTAGCAACAATTACAATACATTACAAATATGGCATGACAATATAGTGTATGAGTACGCTAGTTAACCTAAGAGGCGAAGCTCAGTTACTTATTGTTACGACATCCTGCTCTTCCACTTAACCTCGGGCCAGATATACCTCGAAATAGCAATTGAAAAATAATGTGCAAGATACACAATATACGAGTACTAAAACAAGAAACACACATTATATATAACACACTTATTGAAGCCTAAAAATAGGTTTATGCTAATACGTATGCTAAAAGTTTAGTTTGTATAATCTGATAATTCAACGCACAAATATATAAATGTATGTATGTAAGCATACAGTATGGTAAAACATATCTAGTTATGGAAACAGTATACGAATATTATTTTTTAAATACTAAGGTAACCCGAAATTAATTGCTTTGTCAATTCGTTTTTGAATTTATAATATGATAACTTTGTTATTTCTAAGTTTAGTGAATTCACACAATTAGCAATATTGTAAGAAAAAGACTTTTTGAAAAACGAAAAGTTATGTTTAGGTATCTGTAATGTTCTTATTTGTTACTCGGGCGCCAGTTCAAGTTTTAAGTGTTTGAACAACACTACCCATAAGTCGACAAGCGAGACTGAGCAGCTAAGTGAAGAAAGTGTGACCGAAGTTATGTAATTATTATAATCGTTAACAGTGTAAATACATTTACGAGATGAGTTAAATCCCTGTAAACGATGTTCTGATTTATATCTAAACTGTAAATCGTCTATAATTTTCCATACTCGACTTTAAAGTCTACATATCTATCATGTAATTGTCCTCAGGTGATATTAGGATCACTCGCATCATTGTAGAAATGTAGAAGCAAATTTAACGATTGCTGAAGTTGGTGGCAACATTAATCTTGAAGCACTAATAGTCATCATCATGGATATGCTAGTCTTGGTAGAGTCTATTGTGCGATTAACCCCTTTGAATCCTCGTTTACATATTACTTTTATTCTTCCGGGATCATCAGTAATGTTGGTTTTGTCGTAATTGATGATAAGATAATTTTTATTCGCCATCAAATACTACAAAGTATAATGTCGGTTTTGTCAGCACAAATATAATAACATATATTAACACATAAAATAGTAATACACACATATAAACATATAAAATGTAGGAATCGCTTGCATAGTTATAACAACAAACAATGTATAAAAAAATAGTAAAAAGAAAAAGTTAACAATATGCGAGTTAATTAACTTATTTATAATCATGAAATTATTTTAGACTATAAAAGCAGTGTTCAGCTAGAAAAAGTTTTAATATCTTTCTAAATAATTGAAACATTTATTGCTTTTATTTGAACCGGAAGTTTGTTAAATATTACATTACCTGCAAAATACGGCGATTTTCTGAATTTGCTAAAATTATACTTGTTTATGTGAATTTCTCGAGCACTCCTAGTGTTGTAATTGTGTACATCATTATTTAGATGAAACCAATTTGAATTTTTATAAACAAAGCAAGCCAATTTAAATATATAAATACAGGGAACCGTCAAAATTTCATATTTCTTGAAGGTGTCACGACAAGATTGTCTAAACTGTAAATTAAAAATAATTTACTAATAATACGTTTTTGCATAACAAAAACTCTGTCTACATCAGTTGATTGACCCCATATCATAATATTATAGTTCAAGACTGAATACACAAGTGAATAATAGGCAGTCAAAAGCCCATTGCGGTTAACTTCGTTTTTAATATTTAAAAGAGCAAATGTACTTTTTGCTAAATTTGCACATAAACAGTCCATTTGCTGGGTAAAGCTTCTTACTAGAAGGAGGAACATTTTCAAGTGTTTTACTCAGATTAGCTAAATAAATCTTTGATGATCTCTTTTATTATATTGAATCTGCATCTTTTAATATTTTGAGCAAAACGTTCAGTTAATATTTTATTTCTTTTAAGAAAGTTGTAGAACCACTCTACTGCCGGGAGATTATCTTTAAAAGGTGCCACACGAAGACTTTTTCTATGCAAATAATTCTTCACCATCCCCGTACATCATATCGAGTTATGGGAAATCCCCATTCACTAAATACTTTGATGGTTTCTGCCAATATTTTTGCTTCTATTGTTAGTAATATATTTTGTCCACCTACCGTTACATGTGTTTCTCCTTTATTTTATCACATAAAGTTGATTTCTTAATACGATAATATTCAGATGCCTCCCTGTAGCTCTTTTTTTAGATTTTTTATCGACAATTGCTTACTCAGATTTTCAACTGAATAATTCATTTGACGCCTAATTTCTTTTTGTAATTGCGAACCATGGTTCGCACCAAATAGCAACATTTATACAATTCTTGTCAATACAAAAAAATATTGAATACAATGATATTCGATTTATCATTTTAACTTTAAACACTTTTTGTCTGTAGGAGTTTATTTTTACAATTTCAAATTATCTATAGGGTGATTTACCTAAACATGCGGAAAATTATTCAGTAGGTTGTCCCCACCAAAAGGAGTTAAAAAAATTAAGAAATAAAAAATATGAAAAAAAATTACCTTATTTTTTTTGTAGAACTGCGCCACCTATGAGTAACCAATCTGGCGTAATACGGTACAACGAAATCACTCCCCCTCCCCTTTTGACAGACTTGGGACTGTCGGGGTTAATGTGACTTTTTGGTTTTAATCACACTAAAAAATTACAAAAATGAAAACAATTTTTGCAGATTACAGAACAGCACAAAAGTAACGAAAGTCAAAGAAGATGTTCGAATGTTCCGCCATTACAATCAATGCATTATTTTAAACGCCGAATGAGATTTTCGTGTATGCGATCACATTTGTCTCTTTGATCACGAATTAGATTAGAGGCATTGTCAATGGCTTGTTGTAAATTTTCTAGAGAATCAATTGCGTACACCAAGAAATGTAGCCACCACGACCTATTAAATGGTGTGGACATTCGGTGTCCAAAAATTGTCGTACCTCAATGGTAAATCTTCAAAAAGTTGGTCTCTGAGAAAAGTCAAATATGCTTGACCAGTCAGCCCCGCTGGTAAACGATATCGCCCTATAAGTTGGTCGTTGTATAGGCCTGCCCAAATGTTTACTGAAAATCGTCGCTGTGACCTAAATGGCTGAAAAGCGTGTGGGTTTTCCTGAACCCAAACATGGCTCTTCCTGGAATGAAAAATGAGGCCTCGTCTGTCCATAAAATATTTCTTGTGAACTGAGGATCTTGTCAAGTGCACTCCAGAAGCCATCCACAAAACTCCTGACGACGTGCAAAATCTCTTGACTCTAGGACATGTTCCTTTCTTATGTGGTATGGGTAAAAACGATGCTCGCGTATGATACGCCACACCATAGTCTGAGTTAACCTCAACCGTTAACTAATAACATAGGTACTTATTGAAGGGTCTTGTTCTAGTAATTGTAGAACTTCGTCTACTTCAACAGGACGATTTACTGCACGTTCTCTGTGGCCTGGTAAACAATACCCGGTCTCATGAACTCATTAGATTTGCGCCTATGGGGAAATTTTCTCCTGTATTTTCGTACAACCCCTGCAAAACTTTAATTTACTGCTCCATAGGTTAATATCATATCGCAGTACTCTTGCGACGTGAACTCTTTATTTTTATTTACTATTTGGTACTTTGAGGCGCCATCAGGCAGTTATGTACTATTTATAATTGTACAAAAAAGGTACTATGTAATGAAAATTAAACATTAATTTCATGAAACTGAACAAAACTATTTTTTTCCCATTACTGCATAAGAAAATATTACAAGTTTTACACTTTGAGTATGGTCTGGACTGAATATGTTGCTTAGCACATACTTCACACCTTCCCCTCGATTCAACATATATTGGCCAACGCACACCCTTGTTGGTAAGACGGATATCAGCTGAAACGAAGAAGTTAGTTTTTTTTCTTTTAGTGGATGTTATTGATGCATCTGATGAAGGTTGTTTTCTCCCGAGTGATTGGAGGACTTTCTGCGTCATCAAACCCAAGGCAACAGAACGACGAAATTTTAATAATGGGATTCTTTCATGATAGGAGCAGTAGATAACGAAAGCATTCACAAAACATATATCTAACATTCCCCAGAATAATTTGTGCCACCACTTCTTAGACCTTCTATTCAATCCATAGGCAGTTCTAAGTTGATCAGCGTGATCAACTCCACCCATCATTGTATTGTAATCTTTACTTTGGGCAAGTTACTTCTGCTGAAGTGCCGTTTTTCTGTTTTCGTTTCACGGTGGTTGTTTCACTACCATGATAGTTTGAAATTAAAGTCACTATTTTATTGTCCTACCACTTGAAGAACCCGATGTCAGAAGAAGTAAATCGATAATCGTAGTCCCCTCTTTTCATATTCTTATCTACGGTTAAATTTTTCGGAAAACCCCTTCTATCACTTCTAATTGTACCGCACGCAAGTGTCTTTTCAGCTTTTAATTTTTCCACTAATTGGACAGAAGAAAAATAATTGTCAAAATAAACCATCCTGTTTTTACCAACGTAGTTTTTAGTTAGTTTCAAAACTACTTTCTCTCCTAATGACGCTTCAGCTTTTTTCAATCCATCATCTGTTTTTTCTGTATATACATCAAATTGTAAAATGTAACCCTTTTGGTCAGCAATTATCTACAACTTGTACCCTCTCTATGAGTTTTTTTGGATTATACCTTTGAAGGCAATCATCGATTCATCAACACTCAATACCTTCCTTTGTAGTAAGAGTTGAATACTAAATTGAGTGTTTCAATCATTGGTTTTAATTTGCACAATTTGTCAGTATTGTTATGAGGAATCTGTAAATGATCATTTACATGAAGATTAGATAAAACCTCAACCGACTCATAGTACTGGATACTAAGGGAACGCCTAGGTCTGTACTTGTTGACCAATAGTGCCTCCAAGATGGTAAAACATGATACCCCATATGCATATTTATACCAAGAAACGATAACAATTCTCCTCTTTGAACATTTAAAATGTTATTTCTCTGAACAGCATAGAGATTACTTTGAAATATAATGTTTTCAATAAGAGGCTCAATAAATTTCAAAAAATGATCTGTAGCCGTTTGGCACTCTGCAAAATAATCAGAGACCGGTCCTGCATCCTCATTATATTCGGGTACTTGTGTTTTTACTTTTCGTTTTTTCCATTTTCTGTTAATTTCTTCCTGATCTACTTTCTTTTTTTTTACGTGTTTTCGGTTTCTCACTTTTGTTGTTTATCATTTCAGTATTATTTTCTGCCCCCTCTTCATTTTCGATAATTTCGTCTTGTTTTTCTGCATTTTCATTTTCCCCAACTCCTGTCTCAATACTAATCATTATTTCATCTGCGTGATTTTCTACCATAAACAAACCATCATCATTATCATCGTCCTCTTCATCTGTTTGAAAGTTATTATCTAACTCAATATTACAATACTGTTCGATTTCAAGTACTGCTCTGTCTGCTTCTAATAAAAGTTCCTCATGTGTGAATGGTTTATTCCCGTAATTACTAGCCATTATTGTCTGAAAACCGAAAAATATTTCTTACCACTGCATAAAATTCGTAAACAACTAGTCAAATAAAATGTAACCATTTTATGCTGTAAGGCCCTGTCGGTACTTATAAGTTCCAACCATTTAATTGATGATTTCTAAGCAATAATTTATTTTATAGCCATATTTGTTATCTAAACTCATTGACAAACATCCCCAGATTTATACTTAAACAAGAAAATCGCTTACCTCAATACAATCTTTCCTGCAATAAAATACACAAAACTAACCTTCTCAACGGCATAACTCACACTGTACAGATTCTCAAATAATCTAAATATCAGAACTATTTTAGCGACGTCTACAAATATTCTGTTTTTACAGTGAAAAGTTATTGGTAATTGGATGTTCTGACAGTCAATAATACTTGAAACTTGTGCTACGTTTAATGCCGCCAGACGACAAAGGGCTAATGGAATACATTTCTTGAACGTATTTACAAGTCTCTCATTTTATGGGCTTGTTTGGAAGGAGCTACTGCCCCAATAAGACCCCTGGCTACAGACAAACGGAATGCTTTCAAGTTTAATCCTTTTGACTCGCTTCGCAGTTGAAACACAATGAAAGCGTTTACTACACATGCGCTAAAAAGCCAAACATGGTGTGATCTTTAAAATGATTTCAGATATTTGTTATTGTTCCAAAGAATACCTACAATCATACATTTTTTATTATAAATTTTTGTTATAGCCAAATCCCATGCTGCTAAAATAATGAAAACTGTAGTAACAATTTCCATTGCTTTAGCCTAATAAACAAATTGTAGCTAAAAATTTTCTTTAGCAATCCTGACTATTCATCTATATAAAATAAAATATTTTTAGTTTAATGATAATGCCAGCCAACTAGTCAAAAATAGGTTTATTTGATATAAATGGACTTCTCGAATTTTTCCGTCACTTTCTGCCTGAGGAGTCATACTTCACACAACATTGCCACAGGTACGATGCAAACTCAGCGTCTATAACCGTTCTATTTGTAGAATAGATGTTGCTGAGGACGCATACTTGCTCTGGATGTACTTCTCTGTAAAATTCCTTTGCATCTGACAAAACCGACTGCAAGGATGCGCAAACTATTAAATACAAATCATGTTGCAGTACTGCAAAGATCGGGTGGTAAATGTGTGTTTCAATTCTACTTATACAGAGATTGTTTAAATAATTAAACATTAACTGGTCTGAACGACTTTTAATGTGCACTTCATATTTTTACATTCTCTAACTCTAATCAACTGCCCTCTAGGTGGGTCTCTACAACTAACTTACAATTATTAGTGGTTGCCTAGCAATAGGAGCTATATGTAACATCTTCCCTTTTTTACAGTAAACAAGATCTATAGCACCCTGTCTATGTCTATTATTAAACTAAACTTCTCATCTCTCAGAAAGTACACACATAAAAAAAAACGCAACAAGTTAATATTTGGTAAAATTTGAGGTCTTATAATTTTTTTATTTTTAGTTCAATTTTGATAATTTTTTAGCAAACTGTAGATGAAATGACTAATTTCAACTTGCATATCCAGTCTTTTGTTAAATGCTGGTGTATTAGTCATTATACAGGGTTAATTAAAAGTTTGTTTTATAACCCTAATTTTAAAACACCCTGTGGAATAATTTCGTAGTCAAATTCTTTCAAAATATCAATTTTTGTTAAGAGCTGTTTCTTTTCTACACTTTGTTTTTCGGTTCATGTCTTTAGGTGCACTGGTTCATTTTTAAGAGCGAAATGAACTTGTCAACAACAGTTTACTTTATGACGAGACGGCTTTGCTCGTTGTTGCTCTAACGTCAGTTTGACAGCTTAGTTTATAAGTCTAGTAATGAAATGGCAACAATATATTGTTTATTTATTACAACTTACATAAAAAGAAAGAAAAATAAGAAAATGTATTTATGCAAACAATTCAACTTCAAAATCAAAACAATTCAACTGTAACTTAATTAACCTCAAGAAACGTACTTTTTACAACAAATTTAACTTAATACTTTGTATTATCACCTCTAGCCCTTATAACTGCCTGCATACGTCGGTTCATACTGTCAATAAGGTTACGAATAGTATCTTGAGGTATATTTTGCCATTCCTCCTGAAGGGCTAAACGAAGCTCATTTACCGTAGCCGAAGCTACTTCGCGATCTCTGATCCGCCTACCAAGCATGTCCCACATATGCTCTATGGGGTTAAGATCGGGCGAACATGCTGGCCAGTTCATTTTGTTAATACCAACTTCCGCGAGGTATTGTGTAACACGCAATGCTGAATGTGGCCGCGCATTATCCTGCATTAGGATAAAGCCATCGCCCATAAATCCACTAAAAGGTACAACGTAATTGCTTAATATCTCCTCAATATATCGGTGGGATGTCAAGGATCCATCGATGACCACCAAATCGGTGCAGGCCTCCCATTCCTGCCCACACCATTACCGAACCTCCTCCATAGCTTAGACGGGGGGACTGAACGTGCACTTTGCAAATCTTTCTCCGGCCCTTCTCCATACTATTTTCCGTCCATCTGGAGAATGTAAGCAGAATCTGGATTCGTCAGTAAAAGGAACATTGTTCCATTGCCCTAAGTTTCAAGGTAAATGTTCAGTGGCAAATTGCAGTCTAGCTACTCGGTGACGAGGAAACATTTTAGGTCCAGTTGCTGGTCTGAGAGCTTTCAAACCAAACTCCTTCAATCTTCGGCGAACTGTCCACACACTAACATTAGTACCTCGGACCTCTTGGAGTTGATTTCTTGTCTGCACTGATATTAAATGACGATCCCGCAGAGTGTTAATGTGAAGAAATCTGTCATCCATAGCAGTAGTTTTTCGTTTACTGCCACAACCTGCCCTACGTTTATTTCTGCCAGTTTGTCTAAAACGTTCGACTACTCTTTTGATGGTAGAGCGATGAACATGAAGGGTTCTTGCAACATATTCATAATTACGTCCATCTTCAACAAGAGCAACAGCTTTTGCGCAATTTTCCGCACTTAAAACTATAGTAGCAGCATAACAGGTCTTGCGTAACAAAAGTTACTGTCAATATGACATTAGAGCAACAACGAGCAAAGCCGGCTCGTCAAAAAATAACATTTCTCAAAGTAAACTGTTGGTGGCAAGTTCATTTCGCTTTTAATAATGAACCAGTGCACTTAAAGACATGAACCAAAAAACGAAATGTAGGAAAGGAATGATTCTTAACAGAAATTGGTATTTTGTAAGAATTTGGCAACGAAATTATTCCACAGGGTGTTTTAAAGTTAGGGTTATACAACGAACTTTTAATTAACCCTGTATAATGACTAATACACCAGCATTTAACAAAAGACTGGATATGCAAGTTGAAACTAGTCATTTCATCTACGGTTTGCTAAAAATTTATCAAAATTGAACTAAAAATTAAAAAATTATAAGACCTCAAATTTTACCAAATATTAACTTGTTGCGTTTTTTTGCATGTGAGTGTATAATAATCATTTAACTTGGCGTTCAGACCGAGTAGACACAGCACTGTCACTATTATCTTTCTCGGGGTCATTAAACTCAACATCACTATCAACACTTGAATTTTCACAATTCACTCTAGAATGAGAGTTCTGTACATCTTTAAAACTTATGCCATTATAATTATATTCATTAGGATCTACATTTTGAATTGACTTGAGGAATGAGGAATTTCTTCGATTAGCCCAGGGTCGATTTGAAGCTTTATATATGAAACCATGAACAAATTAGAGATAAGCTGAAATTTGGTATATAAGTTTGTATTGGGTTCCTTAAAATAGCACCAAATCTCACCGGTAGTCCGCAGTACCTGTCACCCCTAAACAACCCCCGAAAGCGGTGAAAATGGACTTTTTTTTAGTTTTTTGGCAATATTCTAAAAATAAAACTGTATACGAAAAAATATGAAGACCGAAAAATTAAAGAACATAAAATTTCCTTTAGCAGTTATATTTTGCTTCACCAGTGGCGGAGTTATGGTATTTTGTAAAAATACTCTAGCCATTACTTATTGGATTTTGACATTAAATATACATAACAGTGTATATCGATATTTTGGTAAATACATTTAATACATTCTTACGTCAAATAAATTAGAAATAAAAAATACCAGTGGAGTACTATACTGCCCTACTAAGTAATAAGGGGGTATCTGCTTTCTGAGCCATTTTGAGATATGACTCCTCCCACATAATTTGAAAAGCTGCATTAATTTTCATAATAACCTAATAATTTTTAATTTGATTTAACTATTTAATCTTACCTTTCTGAATTTTGCATCAAAATTAAGCTTTCCTATTCGATTACTATAAAAAAGTAGATAGCACTTTTTGATACAGTTTGTTTTATGCTTAATACTAAGGCAATACTACCGTAAGTGCAAAAGTTGTTAGTATAAATTATTTTCTATAGTTTCATAAATCCAATTATGGGGCGAGCATGGGTGCGTCTTTACTATGTACATACTTCGATATGCGATGTAAAGCAACGTTAGGCGTGGTTAGTAGTTGGATTGGTGACCGTTCCAACGAAGACCACGTCCTCGCCTCACCCATCTTCCAGCGGCTTGTATATCAGTGTATGCGCGGAAGCTATACAACCTTAGGCGAGGGTTGTATAGGAGATATACCATCCTTCGGAGGGGATGTAAAGCCGTCGGTCCCTTGTCTATTAAATGTTAGGCAAGTAAAAGATCCCTACTCTTCTTAAGGGAAGAGGTTCGGCAAAATTCCTGGTTGGGGGTAGCTCGTCTACAGGCGTCGGTGTTAGGCCTCAGTAGCGAAAATAGGCCGACGTTAAATAAATGTATAAAAAAAAATCCAATTATTAATAACATAATAACGATCTGAAATTTTACAAGTAAAATCTATTAAAAAAGATTAATTTATGATCCAAATTTTGTTAATTATGAAATATATAACTGAATCGGTCATTTGAGAAACAGTACATGTCAGTTTTGAATTATTTTACAGGAAACGAAAAAAACTGAAAATAATGAAATATCGGTAAAAACTTTGGTCTTTAAGATTAAGCCTTCAAAATTTGGTGTATTTAGATTGTTTTAAAATGATTATTTTGAAAAAATGTTTTTTAAGAAAAAAAATATAGTACTTCAAAAACTCGCGACATGTGAAGTTTCTGAAATGAAGTATAAAACTGAATAAGAAGGCATGTAATATTATTAAAAATCTTTATTGAATATATAACACAGGGTCATAAAATAAACTTTTATAAAAAATTAAGCATCTTCATCATTTTCAGTTGTTGGCCAACGTAATATTTGGTTATAAAACTCATGGTGTTCTTCAAAAATGTATGTAACAAGTTGTTTAATATTGTCAAGTTTCTTGGAATTCATCGGAACTTTCCCAAGAGGATAAGCAGGTTTCTGAACAGGTTCAGGTAGTTGTACCAAATTGGAAGTAGGAAGTCTGAATTTATGGCTGGCCTCTATAAATTCAAAAGCTTCAACTACTCCAGATTCATTGGAGGAGAGTCTAAAATGTGTGTAATTCATTAACTGAAATGTGCGTTTTTGCTCCTTTGGTACATACACCTCTACCAAGAGACTCGATCGACAAGCTGTTTTTTTTTGTAAAACCTGGGCCACCAAGATTTAAAATCGGCAATATCTTCACTTTTAACGAGTCTTACAAAAAATTTTGATTTTCTTGATGAATTTGCAATCATTTCAACATATTCCATTATCGAGTAGATTCTGTCATATCTTCTGATTACTCTTTCAATAGCCGCAAAATTAGCCGTTGGGTAAAAAAGAATGCCCTCTTTGAGGAAAGTACTGATTTATGGTTTCGAATATGTTCATCTGAACCAATGCCATAAGAACCCTTATTATTGTATGGTTGCAATTCTGACCACCGCAGCTGTCCGAAAAAATGAGCAGGTGCTTAGTACTAACTGGAATTTCGTGCAAAACAAATGACGCGACTTCGTTCGGTCCTTTTTTTGCTATACCTTCATGGTAAACATAGAACTTGGCCTGCTGCTTTCCAACTAAATTTATTCCAAACACGTTAACAGTCAACTGCCTCAAGTAAAAAGTGTCTTGCACTGGAATAAAAGGCAACTGGAGATTTTGAATATAGTCAAATGTGATTACAACAGTATCATTATTAGTAGGATTTTGGGACAATTCAGTTAATACTTTCAGCTTATTGTAAAACTTCTGAGCCCTTCTATTATGTACCATCAATTCTGCAACAGCTGCCCGTTTCGCGTTGTCATTAAGTGAAGGACTTTTAATTTTAATACTAAATTCTTCACATTTGCAACAGGTGTCTACCTGTGGTCGTCCAAATCCAAGTGAAAATCTTTTCTTAAAAATTTTTAAGTAAAACTTGTATTTTATTTTGGTAGAAGGGTGCTTTTTTTAAAACAATTCGTACATAATTTTTACGTTAAGCTTTTCGTCTAATAATTTTTTTTCTGTACTACTATAATAAGAAATTTTGGTCGGGAAGCTTCTAATATGATCTTCAATTTGGATAACTATATTTCCTGGAATGGCATTTCCAGAAATGCACTTGCCTTGTTTGTCGTTAGGCTGTTTACCATTAACAAGAAGCTGAGTCAAGCGTCTAACTCTTGCCGGAGTGATTGCGTGAATGTTAATAAAAGCTTTCTTGCAAACAGTAATACGCCCAGAAGAAGAGGTTAAAAAATATTTAAAAGAGTAAGTTTTGGCTTAGGTCGCCCTAAATTTCTTGGCCTTTTAACTCTAACGTTGTTGCATCCCATTAATGCATGTAAATATACATCTTGTTCATTTTTGTTTGTCATGAGTCTAAATTTGTTAATAATTTCCTGTCGGTCACCTTGGACACATCGCTCATAACATTTTAATTTACACCTACGAACAAAACCGATACTTGCTTTAAAACCCTTATTACTAACCTAAAAAACTTACCCGCAAGTTTCTCCTTGCTCTATAACGTGAACTACAGCACCTTTATAGTTAATGTACTCTTCCCCTTTTAATCTGGCATTTTTTATAATCTCACATTTATATAGCTTCCTTTTTTCTTTTCTTCTTATTCCAACATTAAGAGCACTATCAGACTCACTTTCACTACTGGACGCCATTATTGAGAAATGACATTCGCACACTGCGTTTAGAAAGAACACATGCCAGCGACTTGTGTTGTTTCTCAACGCATCGAGATATTTAGAAGCGTATAAATCATTGAAGCGTCATCGGACAAGTGATGTTACTGTAAGGAACGATGTGTTTACCCTTAAAGTGTATATTACTGCAATAAACTCAAAATGGCCGAAATATTGACATGTGCTGTTACTCAAATGGCCGATTCAACTATGCGAACGGCAATTAATTGAGCATTTAACTTTTAACTTTATTTATTTTAAAAATCTGTGCTATATTGCAAAAGAACCTTATTACGAAAAATAAAATCTCTTAAATATTAGAAAGAAACTTTATTAAAGGAGATAAACTATAAATAATACTTCTAAATCAGAAATAATTTATAATAAATATATTTTTTTTCTTTTAGGATGAAACTCCATTAGGGTTTATGTATGATTTAGGTGGGGGAATATTTCCAGACTTTAATATTTTTGCCAAAAGAAAGTTGAGTGTGTATGTGTTAGGTGAACTCATGTTGTTTAAATAAGGCCTTTCAATATTTTTACTATTTAATTTATAAAGAGAACAGTAATTTTTCCAATCAAGAAAGTCCCCCAGTTCCATTTCCATAACATTCACGCGACCAGAGTTGCTTGCTTAAACTGCTTCTTTGAAGTCGTTGAAATCATAAACCTTTTTCATTTTCTGAAGGGACTTTTCCACCTGATGGTGGAAAGCGTCCGCGGACATGAATGAGTGTCCTGGTTCAAAATGCTTAATTATAATTTTTTTTGGTACTAATTAAAGGAGAATTTACGATGTACACCAAAAATGAAAAAAATGACCAATTTTTGTTCTGGGCGCAATAGTTGTCTACCCATAGAGTAATCGTATTATAGTCACGATTTTGAAGAATAAATTGATAATAAGTATTTATTATGTCCTCATCTTTGCACCCTCTTATTGCTTCATACCATACAGCAGCAAATGGAAGATTTTTTTTATTTCCCTTACCAACTTGAATAAAACTTTCGTTATAAGTTATCGAACGTTGCACATATATGACAGATTTAAACATTTAACACCTCGGCAATATAATAACTTTTTGTAAATCCGCAGAGTAAATAATTTCATCGGGTTCACGCACTCATCATGCTGATATGTTTGTCAGGCAGATGTATACTTTCCTTTGTGATTATTCCATTCAATACCAATGTCACAATTAGGGCTGAGATTTTCTCTTAAATGGGTAAAATTTTGATTTGAATGTATGTGAAAAGCTTCACATTCTTCATGTTCAAGTTTCACGAAAGATATATTTTCTTTTTTTACAATTGACCGGTATAGATCGTAAAAACAGTAGTTTGGATTTTTAACACAGAAGTCATCATACATCATGCGCACAGAGGGATCACTTGGAAGGTATCTTCGTAGTGGAGCATGATTGCGCCTGCAATGGGATATAGTAGGTTCCAATGTAAGTATATGATCCTTTATTAAATCATGATCAATTTTGTTGTGCGGTATCTTTCCTTTTCGTTTATCTTTATTTATAACTTCAGCAGTGTTTTCACGTTTTGGCTATGTTTTATTGTAACCGAAAGTTGCTAGAAAAAAAAGTTTGCATACTTGATGAGATTCACCAATTTCTGATTTTAAAAAATATTTCATAGAATTCAAACGGCGTGAATTGTGTCCCGTGGTCTTCCTTTTCACATAACTTTTGCTCGTATTCTGCATTATAAAATTTCTTTGTTCAATTTTTTGAAGTTTCAAAACTCGTCATTTATAAATTTTCTTTGATTTCCATTAATTTTAATATTACAATCTCTCTTGCAACCAGTGTTAGCGCAACCAACTTTTATCTGATGAGACTGTAATAATAACTGCAATTTTTATATGATATATTTCGTTGAACAACAGGATACCGAAACTTCCTTCTTTTACGTGGCTCACCAGCTTTTGTTAATTCGTCTGAAGTATAACTATTACTTAAATCACTTTCGATTATTGACTGCCCCAACGATTGTGCAGGTTCAGACTCAGCAACAGATGGCTGCACTGTGGAAGATGTACTAGGAGATGAAAAATATTCTATTTCCTTGACTGTATATTTCAGAGTCAATAATATTGCTGGTCTGTTTTACGGGTTCAATTGATTGTTGGACTATTTCCAGATTTTCGTAAGTTGTAAGTAACATTTCTTGAGGAGTAGTATTGTAATATCAGGGTTAACAGCAGTATGCTGTTCAATATCTAAAATAACAGGCTGTTGTTGAAAATTAAATGTGGGTACTTCATAGCCATTTCCAATATTCTGCGTCGCTTTATGAAAACAGTCCTTCTGTGATGTTTCATGTACCACATTAGTTGAATAATTCTCTTGAATAATAGCCAAATTGTCTTCAAATAAAATATCTGCATTTAAAATCATATAGGTCGTAAGCATTTATTCGCCAAACGTAATTTCTGTGGAACCAGATTCTTTACATTTGAATTCCATCACCATATTTACCATTTTTGCTCCTCCGCTTTGGTTATTCATCGTTTCAACTGAAATGATAATAGTTATTAGTAATGAATTCTGCATCAAACATTTTAGGTAGGTTTATTTCTAGGGCATTAACGATTAATATTATCTAATTGTGTTAAATATATTTTATTTTGAATGTATTTTTATTTTTTTTTATATCAAACAAGATTTAATTAATTTGTGTTCTGCTGCTGCATATATCTAGGTACGCTAAAATATATCTAGATGTATATTGTACTCTCCGCTTTTGAGGTTTTTATATAACAACTATATTGCCTTGTATACTACTAATTAAAATTGGCTAAATACCTTAAAAATTTATACCTAAACACTGATCTTTGCCAATTAAAAATTTTTATTTCTTTAAAAAACATTTTAAGGTTAGAAATGATCTAATTTGGCACATATGTCAATAAATTGCAATTACCTTTACAGTTATGATAATGATGTATTAACTTTTATTAAGGATTTACTATTAGTAACTAACTAATGAATAAAATGAATAATTAGGAATCTTAGTGATGAACATATCAACGACAACTAATACTGAATTTGGCGGGAACTAGCATTCGCGTTTGTTTCTGGAGATCATTGCTAGTCCAATTTTACCGTATCTACATTTTACTAAAGGATTTTTGTCGTAACTACAAAATACTATACGATTTTAGGGATAACTACAGTAGATATGTCATTTTCGCTTAGTAATTAACACATAACACCTATAAGCTTAGTATTTTCGTGCTGTTCTTGATGATTGAGTAGATACCACTATAAAAACATCCACTTTTATCAGAAAATAAAGCAGATAAGACATTAACGCTTAGTAAATGCTAATCTCCCAGTAAAACTATAAATAAATGTCTCATTTTCTGTCATATCTGCAGATACCCCCTTATTGTTTAGTAGCGCAGTATATTTCTAATTTCATACATTATTTTGCATTAGCTAATAGAACTTTAACATTTTACGTGCCTATTGAATGTAACAAAATGATTATTTTAAATATCCGTGGAATTTCTGTTGTGACTTGAGAGGAATTATTTTATATTAATAATGTTTATTTAGGACATATACCGCATGTCAAGGTAGTTCATTAGTCATCCGCGTCGCCATTCGCCAAGCGTCTGTAAGTATGTATGTTCTTCTTCGTATATTCTCAATACGACTCGGCTGGATGATACAATCATCGATTAGCATTTCGCGATTCGCGTGGACTTACTCATGGACGTGGTATTACAGATAACACACTTTCTCATGGGACAGACCAGGTGGGTAATTTTCAAATGCCGAAGGGCAACGGCAATCAAAAAGAATAACAAGCAGGGCAACGACAGGGCTTTAACGGTAACAAAAAAACCTGAAAAGTTTTATTCTTGACTGAGTATGCTCAAAAAATATATACTTCTAAAATATTAAATACACTTTCAAACAATGTAAAATATTTTAATTACTGACCTTAGATTTTATTAGGTTTTTTAATTGGAGCAAATTACAGGACCCAGCTTCTGCTCTCTCCAGAAGTCTCAATATGTCTGCCCCCTTTTTGTTTTTTGAATAAAAAACCGGAATTTGCGTCAAGGCGATTAAAAATCCCCTAAATGATAACTTGACTTTTGTCATTATAAAATCAATACAAACAACCTAGGGTAATTTTTATGGATTTGAAACAACAACACTAATGTGTTCAGGTAGCCTAAATGTGTTATATTTTAAATGACATTAATTACAAAATAATAACATATAATTTGTTTGGTTTTAGAGATCTGCGGTACTTGGATGCGGCCCAGAAGATTTCATAACCTTTCATTTACGAAACTGAGAGAAGTCAGATGACATATGTACAATACAGTGGTGTAGCCAGAATTTTGGTTTGGGAGGGGCCCAAAAGAGTTGGAGAACTAAAATACCAAGGAAAGTTTTGAAAAATTATATTTTAACATTTTTAAATCATCCAAATTTTGACTGTTGATAAAAAATAGCTAATAAATTAACTACTCACTTTTATTTAATAAAAAAATAAACCAAATATTCTAAGATTTGTAATAACCTAATTATGCACACGAGATACCTATACCCTAATACTGTAAGTTTTAGTCGTCTCTTACTTTTCGGACAGAACCGAATGGCGAGGGGTTGTGGCCAGCTATCAAGGAAATGTTGCTGCAAGAAGGCCGAATCCAAGACCTAACCAGGTCTATGTTTGTCCTGACTGCTGTCGACATGTGCTCTCCCGAATTGGCCTCTATAGCCATAGTCGTGTGCACCGTAGATGAATGGGAATTACAATAGACTACACCTTTTACTTGTTTTTTATTGTACACAATTTATCGACTGTAACATTTTTATACTCGGACTCGAGTAACGGCTAATAATAATAATAATACTGTAAGTTTTAGTCGTCTCTTACTTTTTGTAGCGAACATGTTCAAAACAACATCATAATCATTTTTTAAATTTCGATGAATCGGCAATAATGCTAAACCAGTTAAACGATCCTCACCAGTTTTATTCCGGAGGTATGTTTTAAGTCTTTTCATTGTTGAAAATGTTCTCTCGAGTGATGCTGTTGAAACAGGCAAAATTGTCAGTACGTGTAGAAGGGTGTATATGTTGGGACGCAAATTCTTGTCACATTCATTTAATGCATCTATTGCATACTTTGGAAGATCATTTTTATTTTTGTAACTCTTCCATTTTAACTGCCACAAATCCCATTCGCCCTCCAAAATAGCTTCATTCGTATCGTTCGGGTCATTTCTATAGAACTGTAACGCAGGTTCTATAGAATCAAAATTAGAGTTGATGATGTTCCGGGGCATTATAGTTTGTAAAGATGCCAATGTGGTTTGATGAGTGACAAATCTCTCAATTAATGATGCTCTGAGATCATCAACAAAAGGAACAAAAATACTTATTCTGAAGTATTCTTCAGGGGTAACTCCTGGATAATTATCTCTGTGTCTTTGACTGCCGAATCGCCGCGGTATTGTTGGTTCTACGCCAAACTTATTTCCAATTTCAACAGCTTTATCAAAAATTTTCTTAAAATCATTTTCAGCGTTAGCTCTAATATTCTCCACGATAGTCAGTATTTCCTTAATAGAGTCCAGGGCAGTACACAAATCAATAGACGTGCTTTGTAAATATTGGGATAATTTATAAGTTAATCCTAATATCAGAAATTTTTAAAGATATTATAAACGAAAACCTACAGATAGCTAGGTGCAATGATTGTGCTTTTCCTTGGTCATCGTTATCGTTATCTTGTACCTGTATATCTTCTAAGGCTAATACAATGCAGGAAAATGCATCTGCAAAAAGAGATACAGACTCGTACCTTTCTACCCATCTAGTCTCGCAATATTTTATTAACGTTGAAACATTTGTGTTCAATTCTTCTTTCAATATTTCTCTATCTATTTTTGAGAATGTTTGACCGTTTAGATAATCTTCTGAAAAACGTGCAAACCTCACTAATAGTTCCAAACGCATTCCGTATAGAAGTCACTTTGGAAGCATCACTTAAACATAAATTTAAGCAATGAGATGCGCAGTGGGTGTAGATAGCTGTTGGATATTCCTCTCTTATAATGGATTGCACACCCCTAAATGATCCTCTCATTGCTGATGCCCCATCATAACCTTTCCCTCGCAAATTATTAAGATTTAGACCAAGAAATACTAAAGTTTTTTTTAAAGTGCTTCCCAACGCAGCCCCGGTGAGGTCGTGAACTGGAGCAAAGGTCAAGTAATCTTCTCTTAATTTCATACCATCCTCATTCTCATCCACATAACGAATACACAGATAAAATTGTTCAATTCTACTGATGTCAGTAGTTTCATCCGCCAATACAGAATAGAATTTTGATTTTTCAATCTTCACTATTAGACTTTGCACATATGAGGCAATTATTGATATGAGCTCATTTTATATATCAGAACTAATATACATAGCATTTGCATTAATGATGTGGTCTTGTAAGTTTAAATCTCCACCTTCAATCCGATACCGTAGTAATGCTCTTAAATTTTGATCATTATATTTTGGCTCAGTTAGAGAAAGCTTTCCAGAATCTCTGTGTCCTCTTAGTGATAGTTCTTGTCTTCCGCCAAAAACAGTTGTTTCAATGATTGTCGTCAATACTTTTCTATTCTTCTGCACCTCTTCATTATTCCGGTTCTGCAATAAAAGGTGAACATCTTTTTGTTGACCTTCGATCACACGCATAAAATTTTCAGCAAGTATGCAAGCTTATTGTGATATATTTTTTTAGAATGTTTTACAAATGGCCCCTCGGACTGTCATTAAAATATCCTTTTACGTATATCATTTTATAGTTTATCAGATTTGACCCATTACTCTTACAGAACTCTTTTGAGAGCTTCCCATAACTCCTGACTAGCACATGTTTGATATCTACTTAATATACTAATTGATATACATAAATCAGGTCGTGAACATAACATAGCATACATTAATGAACCAATTAACATGCGACATTTATTTTCTACTTCTGGATTTTCAGGCTTATCTTTCTTTAACACATTATGTTTAAAATTTACATCCATAGTAGTAGAACTTGGTTTACAGTTATGCATATTGAATTTTATTAAAATATTCTTTAGGTATGCAGTTTGGTTTATCGAGATTTCACCTTTTGACACATCTTGTGTAATTACTAATTGTGTAATCCTAAGAAATATTCTGTGACCTAAGTCTTTCATTTTAAAATTTTTGTTTAAAATTTGTTTCATGTTCTGTACTTCTGTTTCACTTGTGCCAGCTAACAACACATCATCAACGTACAGTAAAATATAAATTTTATAATTACATTAACCTTTACTTATAAACAATAATCGGATTCTGATCTTTTAAATTTTAAAGATAACATAACTGTATTAAATTTGTCGTTTCCAATTCTTTGGACTTTTAATCCAGCTTAACACTGACCATTCTCCTATGCAAAGTGTATTTAAAAATTGTTTCTTACAAACCCTCACTTTAGTACCTCCAAGTATCTTTAAAAAAAAAGTATTAAAGAGTTTTCCTACGAGAAGTTTTATTAGATTCCGTTTTCCTACGAGAAGTTTTAGATTTCGTTTTCCTTTGTTTTACTGTTTCTAGATCTACGGAGCTCCTAACATACTCTTTTTTTCCTGCCATGACTTAGACCAAAAATTTTTAAATATGGCTTGTCTATCTTTTCCTGTTAATTCGTTACATTGCAATTCTGATTTTCTTCTGCTGTAACCACACAAACAAGGTGTCTTTAGATGTCTTGCGCTTCTATTTTTGTTGAAGGTCCACTTTCCATTCTCCCTGGTTAATTCCTTGTATTATTCTTCTTTGGACCGTTTCATTTTTTGTCTATACATATCCCATTCTTCTTTATTCATGTGTCCTTTTCTTCCTATTTCTTTTGTGTCTTTAGATGTCTTGCGCTTCTATTTTTGTTGAAGGTCCACTTTCCATTCTCCCTGGTTAATTCCTTGTATTATTCTTCTTTGGTCCGTTTCATTTTTTGTCTATACATATCCCATTCTTCTTTATTCATGTGTCCTTTTCTTCCTATTTCTTTTGTGGCTTATTTGGTATCAGCTTTTTCTAAATAGGGATGATTTTCATTTCTGGTAGTGACAATGTCATCTCCATTCTCCATTTCTTCTGAGTCACTTTCGCCTTCATTTCTTGTGTTATTAGACATATCTTCTAGCTCTTCTACCCAGTCTGGATCAAATAACTCTTTATTAAAATCTGCTGTTATTATGTCATTGGAACAGTCTCTCAATTCGTGGTCATTTTCATCTTCAATCAATATAATACAGGGAATTGTACTAGAGTCTCATTATTGTCTTTGGTATGATCATCGGCATCGAAATTTATTTCGTCAGTTACCTGATCTTCTATTACCACAGTTTTGATACTTGCAGCGTGCAATAAATTGCCGTTATTTTCACAGGTACACAATTCATGATCAGCTCCAAGGTATTCACGTTGAAGTCTTCTTTCAAGATTAGCAGCATACTAAATTATTGCATCATCAGAAACAGGGAAATTTTCATCAATTTCTGGCAGGTCACTAGGAATGTTATCACCATTCGATGTATTAAAATAATATGTAGACGGCTTTGTATTTTCGGTAGATGGTTTATTAGTTACTGACATATTATCCATAATTTTTACAGTTCTTGAGAATAATGTTGTTCTGTAAATAAAAAATATAGTTCTTTTTAAATACTCGTAAGTCCAAGACTTTTAATATGTTTACCACTCTTGTTTATTAAAACATAATTTTTCAGTCGCAAACTCCTCCATATTACGTTCCTTATAGTAAAATAAGGATTTTATAGAGGAGTTTGCGACTGAAAAATTATGTTTAATATTCTGCCCTCTAGAAGCAGCACATTTGAACTATGCTAAGCCCAGTCAGGCTATTTATTTTTCGATTGCAACAGACACTGGACCGCTAGATGGCGCCTGCTGACTATTTTACATATCGCTATCCTATCGATACCGAAATGTACCAAATAGTCAAAGGATCCTCGTATCGTTCGTCACATGCCTACCTTGCACTGATTGGCGCCAACAGCTCGAAACTGCAGTCTGCAAATGGTGTGGGACGACTGGCACGAGAGCTCCTTTAAGTAGGATCAGTCTTTCGGCTGGTGTTTGTTGCAATCAAAGCATTAGCGTTCTATTGGTAATATGCAATTATTACACTTGACGCGCCAAGCTTGTAACTTGTAATTCAGCGTTCGGCGGGGCACATAGTTCGGAGAGTAGTCGTTGGTTGCAGTCTGGTACGTTCCCTTTAGTAAAATAAGGATTTTATAGAGGAGTTTGCGACTGAAAAATTATGTTTTAATATTCTGCCCTCTAGAAACATATTTGAACTTTTGTATAATTTTAAAAGCTCGTAACTCTTACCGCACGATATTTCGGTTCATAGCGTTTGACCGACCTGTTATCTGTTACGTTTGATTTTGTCATGGCAAATATAAGTATGGAATTTTGCATTGGTTTTGCAGATAAAAGAAAGTTCACTTATCAGTAGCATTTTAGTTAATTGTTTTTATTTAGTCGAGTAAATTTAGTCGTTAACATTACTTGTAATTTTAAATTTTAATAATCACATACAACGTTCAACACTAAAATATATAAAAGAATATAATTGTCATTTTAATTCACACATTAAATGTAGCTTGCACTGTTTGTTTTATTATTTGTATTTCGTATCCATTTTTCCTTATTAATAGAAAACCTTCTGTATTTTTCTTTACGTTGTAATTGTCTTGGCAGAGTTTAACTATTAAACATTCAACTGCTGGGAAGTCGTACTCTAGTTTACTAATAGCTTCTAGTTTATACGAGGTATGGAGCTTTGACCAGCATGTTTGGCTCTGGAAAGAACAAGCGAAAATTAGTTTTGTAATTATAAACAAGGAAGTATCCTACCTGTACATTGTACATGCCTAATATTGAGTTAGGTTTGTGTTGGTTATACAATGTCGTCTAGTTCTTGCAGTCTCGTTGTTTTGTGCAGATTACCTGGAACATTGAAAAATGTTAATAACTAACATAACCACAATCGTAGCACTGTAAATGTCGGGATAATTAACGTATGACTACGAGTACTTACCGCAGTATACACTTATTATGGTTTATTTTTTGCAATGTTCAATTTCTGGCGGAGGTTAAGTTTTTGTTGTCAGGCTAGTTGTCACTTGCTTCTAAGTATATTCAATTAGTTATTGGTTGTAATACCATTGGTTCACTTCTGTTCTGATCAGTTAATTTGATATTTAAACTAGATTTGTTTCTATAAATTAACTTCTAGTATTTTCAAAATTTAATCTTTAACTTTTCCTTTTCCATTTTCAACGAGTAGTATTTGAATAGTTCATTGTAAGTTGACTAATTTGTTAACTGTCATTATTATTTTAATCGAACATCTTTCCAGCTAAGAATCGAACATACCTTGCATCGGTCAGTGCTAGGAGCGCTTGCGCTTGGTTTTGAAACAAGTCACATGTTGCATTAATTGGTAATTTCCGTCTTTCTCGCCGTTTGAGTATTACAAACATCCTCCATTTATACGTGATGCTGGTAGAAGGATAAAATTACTCCAAATTTATCTTGGTAATGGTGTATCATCACCGTACAATTTGTAGTTCTTGGGATTGGTTCTTCGCCGTACATAAGATATTTGAAATATCGTCAGCTTTTGCTGGATTGTGCAACTCGTATTTGGGATTTGGAAATGCCCTACGCATAGATAGGGTAAGTTAACATGTGCTTTATGTCGATTAGATATTAATGGTTATTGTAAATCTTAGGCGGTCTATGTTGGTCTATATTGGGTCTACATTGGTGTATGTTGGTCTATATTGGGTCTACGCTGGTTTTTATTGGTTGTCGAAATCGAAACTGTTATGCCTATACGGGGTGACATTATACTGATGGAACGGGAGAGAAAGATGTATTGTAGTCGACGAGAATTTTTATAGATGGAGTTAGGAGTTCGAGTTAAATATTTTATTTCGTTAGCATAGGAGCTGCAGGTATTCTGGTATATTTTTTTCTATAGTTCCACACTGAAGTCATAAGCATATTGCCTTACTACTCTTTGGGATGATAAGTCATTCATGTTTCAATTTTTTTTTTACTTGTAAATTTCATTTCTTTTAATATTTTTTGTTAAATGTTGTATAAATGATAAAACTTAAGTTCGTTTATAAAGGTTGGTAAGTGTAAGTAATTATTTTTTGTATTGCAACTTAAACTTTGTTTTAACTATTTTATGTAACCATACATTTTATTAACCTAGTCTGGTTATATCGTAAATATGGGGATTAGTTAAGGATCTTATGTAAACTACGTACAATTGCATCTGGTATAAGTAATATTACCTGTTTTAGTTCGCTGATCAATTATTGAGTATTTTTCCTTCTGAATTAGAAAGAAGTTCATTATTAGAATTTTTTGTACATTTTATAACGTTACCTCTTAAGGTTAATTTTGAACTTATATTCCTACTACTTATATAGTTGCATAAAACAAATTTTTATTGTTCTGAGAACTTACTATTCAACTGAATAAAATTTTAACTCGATAACGATTTATTATTTCTGATATCATAGAATCAGTTGGTAAATTATCTATTGAATAGTAACGCTTAATAACTTCAATTAAAAGTAGCAATTTAGCTATCAAATGTAGCAAACCTTGGAAACTCATTTCTCGATTCTGGCTGGCGGTCTAGATGGTTTAAAAATGGCTTCTAACGGTTTATGGTCCGTAACTACTTCGAATTCCAGCCCGGATAATTGAAAATAAAAATGTTCGACTGCCCATACAAGTGCCATGACATCTTTTTCGATTTGGAATTATCAGCGTTCCACATCAGACAAGCTTTTACTAGTGAATGCAATAACTTTTGGTGTTTGGTTCTCAAATTATAGGACAGCTCCCAGAGCTACAGGGCTGGCATCGGCAATGAGTCTAATTCTACGCAGTGGTTCGAAGTATGGGAGTATCGGTAGTTTAGTTAGGTCAAGGCCTTTTTGAGTTTTCCAAAATTCTGTTGATGTTCCATCTTGCCTTCTCTTTATCAAAATTTATAATAATTTAAAATAAAGGGGAGGACAAGAGAGCTAACGACTAGCCGATCTGTTAGGGAGAGCTGGGTTCGTGGGTTCTATTTAGAGGTTCAGAGGTTAAACCAGAAATTCCTCTTAATTATCCGGCCGTACCAATTTGTTTTATGACCTCAAAGGGTATGGGTTTGAAAAGATGGAGTTTTTAGGCGCCACCTGCAAAAATAAAGGTTTGAAGATCACCCTTTTTAAGTCATAAAACAGATCAATGCGGGTTGATCCAAAAGAAATGTATGGCAATAATTTACAAGTAAATTAATGATAAAAAAAATGTTCAATTTATTTTCAAATAGAATTTTCGAACTACATATATAAAATTGATATTGATATTTAAAGAAATAAATTTGTCATATACTAAATTATATAAAGTTGTGTGAAAAATAGTAATTATAATAAAATCATACAAAGAAAAAAAATTTATTAGCAAATCAGTGATGAATGTAAAGTTTATTGAATAGTCATAAAAAAATTGAAAAGTGAATCTCACCACCTTTTACATGGATAGGGTGAGGCTCCTAGGACACCTTGGAAATGTCTCTAGCTGTTGCCCCCGAGACCCCGCTGCGAAAGATACCAGGTACCTATTTTCTACCGCTAAAGTTCTGGGTATTCACGGAAAATTCTGGACAAAACTTAATAGTTGAGGTGGGTAGAGATATGCTCCAGTCTATGAATGGTCTGCGGTGCTGCTGATAAAGGCTATGGATGCCACTATCCCGAAGATTGGGAATAATTTAAACAAATTGGTGAAATTTAAGTTGAAACTTTTCTAAAGCCTTCATAAACTTCGTGAAATAATTCATTAAATATATTGTGACATAATTCGTAACATTTGTTTAGTTACATTAATTTTAACTCTCGAAATGTATTCTTTACGTTGATGAAATTAATTATGACATTGAATCGTCATATTTATTCGGCAGAATTATTCTTTGCATTAATTCTAAAATTTCTAAATTGCATTTAATTCGAAATATTTTAAAATTCCTTAATTTCGAAATTTCTACTAAATTTCGGCAGAACTATCTTCTCTTGTTAGTCACTCGGATGTACGCGGATAGATCAAAATTATATTTATTAAAATATAGATTACTATCTCGCACGAGATTATCAAGTTATCACTGCCGTATCAGAAAGCAAAATGGAGTAAGTCGAACATCTCTGTCCCAAGAAACCTCCTATAGTGGTCACTTTCCACTAAATTTCCGGTCAGGTTGTAGCAAAAAATATATTAAATAAATAAATTCCCTAACCAACGGAAAATAAGTACCTACTTTTCTTGATCTAGATAAGATATTGACTACTCCTTAACAAAGAAACAATTACTAATTACGGCATGATTGAAAATTATTTATATTTTAAATAAATTTAAGAAGTGTAAAAGCAAAATACTAATTGGCATTGAAACTAAAAAATTTTATATGTTCGACATTCAGTCCTAATAGTCTGTATATGATCTTTTATGAATTTAGTTATTTCGTTTTTTCAACTTAACGTTTGTGAATGAACGTCGGTGACATATACATAGTAAAATACTGAATTCTGTTGGTAACATCTATCTAGGTATTTTAATATTATCGTATTAACACTAACAGCTGATGGCCATATGGATCCAAAATGATATTAGTTAGGTTAAATATAAATAAATAAATTGAAACCAATGTATAATATTTACAATAGCAAAAAGATAAGTAACAATTGTTACTCAACAAGGTAGGCTAAGACTAAATGAATGATATTAATTGCTTTATTAAATGGTTAAAATTACGTAAACACAGGTAACCTAATATTTCAGTGTCATAATTAATTTTCCATAATAATTAAGTATCCTTAAACTAAGTTGGTCTTGCATAAGGGAATCTCGTGGTCCACAGGTAGAAACACTGCCAATAGCTACAACATTACAAAGAAAATTTTAGTAAAATTATAAATATTGTCATCAAAGGTAAATATGAACAAAATATTAGTGATTAACAATATAAAAGGTTTAAATTAACTCAGGATGACTAATATCCTATTAGTGGTGTGCATGTCCGCATACAGGGTTTATCAAAATTATGCTATCTTTGTGTGTTATTGATATAAATACGAAAAAATCGTAGCTTGAACGCTACAATCAATCCATGTAAATTTTACATCGTTCTTTACCAGTTGGCGTAGTGGATCTGTTATGCTGCCTAAATCAGGAATGGACTTCCCCAAATAAGTAACCAGGTGTTTATCCGCTGATTACTCAAGTACATTAGATGCTCTCATCAACTATACTGAATGTCAACTGCCCTGTCGTTGCCAATCAATACAAACTAGAAGTCGTCATTGCCACAATAACTAAACATAATTATGTGACAATTTGTAATAATTGTAACGTAAAATTTATCTAATTTTTTGTAACTTACTGTACTTTTCGAACACCTTTTCCTTGTTGCTTAAACTGTCTTTCACCGTGAATACAACGCACAGAATAAAATTTCAAACCTAGATTTAAAAATCTAGTATTTTCTTCTTTCTAGCCGATTCAATAATTCTCGCATCTTCTTAAAAATTGCACAGAAATATGATTTTACTAACTAACATCACAGAAAACATCCACGTATTCAAATTATAATAACCAACAAAAGTCTGACTGGACAGTGCAGATAATTTTTAAGCAACATTGTCTAGACAGTGACTAGTCACTTCCTTAATTCTATCTTCAGCTCCTCATTCACTTTACTTTGCAATTCATATTTCTCCAGTAATAGATTATACCTTTGTTCCATCTTATCCAATTTGTGCATCACATCGTTTGTTGTATAATCTTTTACTTTTTGCTGGTGTTTATCCGTCGATTTTATCTGCATGTCGTTCGTTTGCTCGGGAATATTGACGCTGCCGCTAACCTCAATTTTGCACATGCCACACATCCAATGATCGCCAATTGCTTTTTTATTTCCATTTGCATAATAGAGTTTTGATGATGCAATACTAACATATTTACAGTGAAACCAATTTGAACACTTCTTGCAAGCTATTGCATACCTACACACCTGATTTTTCTTGTTCCACGAAATTTACCGTATGTAGGACAATTATTTATGCTAATAAATACATTTTTAAAAGTAACAATAATTATTATCATTATTATAACAAGCACGGCAGAACCAAAATTTCATCTTCGGCTTCTTGTTCTTCATGCAAGCGCAAACGATATGAAAGCTCAGCAGACTCCCATCACAGAAAATTGATTTTTCCTCATCAATGCAGTCTTCAAAGCAAATGTTGCTATAGTCTTGCTCTTTGTTTTGCTTTTGGACAATGTACTGAATAATATTCCATAACTCACTGGTTGCCATACATCTAAAATTGATATGAAAACAATAAGATTAGAATAAGTTCTTTATCCTGTATCCATCTGATAATATGAATGTCCAAAATACTGCGAAAAATGTTCTTGTTCTTGCTGGCAGCTTGGTGGACTGTTGATTTTTTTAATAATATCGATTGCTTCATCTCGTCCTATAAAGGCAGCCAAAATTAAAAAACTGCTTGTTTTTCAAATTTAATTTGACATCGGGTAGGTTTATTAATATTTCTCTTTTTTTTTTTGAAATTGGTATTTTTAAAGCTTCTCTGTCCTCATAATGTAATATCTCTGGTTCATTTGGATTTTAGCTCTTATCAATGTAATTGGTTAGATCAATCATATGCGAATCTCTAGTAGGCCAGTCATTAATTTCACTGATATCAGTGACATCTGAAGAGTTTAGCCGACATGACATTTCTATATTTCCTGAAATCTTAGAGTCTTCTCTTGAGTCCAATTTATCAGTATTTAGTTCACTGGGCATGCCACAATAGTTATGGTCGATAATAATTGGAGCGATAATATTATCATTGTGATGTACCATTCCTTCAGTATTATTAGAATTCATAAGTTGAGTCATATTTGATATATTATTATCACATATTGTTTTATTATCATTAGACTTCCCAAGTTCAGGTATATCTAGTTCGTTAATTTTATATATCATAATATTTACAGTCTATGTATACGTTTCCAGTACCTAATATTTTGTGATTCATTATCATCATATGTCGTGTCAATATCATAAGTATTCGTAATCCCAGTAATACTTGTTTCACAAGCCTGACTGCTTGATTCGCTAGAAGCAATATCACAATTTATTGCATCATTCCCATTTTCATTGGAATGAATGCTAACGGAAACATCATTTTTCCAATAGGTAACGAGCTGTTTTAGAGTGTTTAGTCTTTGAGTATATAGCACATTGGACCTTTGTGCACAGAGATCAACCAAATTATCTGTCGCAGCCAAAGCTTTCTTCCTTTTTTCTCCATAACTCAGAGCACGATGATGTTCGGTTCCTAATGTTTCTATTATCGCTCCAGTATTATGGTATGTCGGCTGCATTTTCTGATGTATTATCAGTCCAATTCTTAAGTAGCCTATGATGTAGTGATACCATATATTTTTTTGAAATCCAGGACAGCCCGAGAAAATTAATAATAGTAATAATAAATTATATGGAGAGAAAGGATTGTACAATGTCAGGAAACCGGAAAAAATTCAGAATTTTTTTTATATTTAAATTTAATACATAATGACAAGCAAATTAAGTTTAAAATGAAACTTCTAACTAAACAAAATAAACTAAAACTTTCACTAGTTCTACTGAGAGCTTGAACCAGGTTGTGGGAATAATGTAGCATCTTGTGATAATTGACCAGTTTGTTTCTTAACCCATTGTATTTTTCTGATGATAATACCTTCTTCAGAAAATGTACGTCACATTTAATTTTTTCATAAAATTGGATGTATGTATACTTGACATTCAGTTTAATTAACAGTAATTCTTTTATGTTGTTAACCAGAAGATGTCCTCTTTCTAGGAACCAAATATTATTCATTAGAGAAAAGACGCATTCGACAAGAGCAGAGGCGACTGGTAAACAAAATACAAATTCAACCAACTTTTTCAAATTGCTGCAATCTGTCCCAGATATCGTTTCATTTTTGCCATAAATCTGTGGTCATTTCGATGTGCTTTTCATGATTCCATTTGTGAAGAGCTTTATTAAATAATGTTCTTTCATCAAATAGAAAATCTGAATTGATTTGCAAATCATCGCCTTTCTGAACCGTTGCATTGACTAAAATTGCACATTCTTCTAGTTCTTCCCAACTTAAATCTTCCATTAGATTTATCCACTTGAATTTATTTACTTCTCCAAAGGGAATTTTCCACAATTCCAAATACTGGACACTAGTCTCATAAAATTTCAGTATTTGCTTATTAAATTCATTTTCCTTGAATTCTCCTTCCCTTTTTTGATTTTAATGTCATCTGTTTGCTGAAAATGGAATAAATTTTCTTTCAATCAGTTTTGTAATCGACTCCATACTTTGAGAAAGTTTCTGTAGCGGTCACATTGCTTTTTCTAAATATTGAATTGTCTGATGAAACATAAGTAGAGTCCCTTGCGGAAATAACATGTATAATTTACTTGTTGGATTTAAAAAAAAATCAAAACTGTTGGACAGCATTCTTGGGATAGAAAGTACGACATTAATTCTTCATATACACTCAGAATACATTCTATCGCTGGAAGAAGACTTAAAAACCTAGTTCTACTGTGTGTGAAGTTCCACTGCAATAAAGTCACAAAAATTTTTAAGTTCTGTGAAGGAAAGTGGGGGAATAGTGCGCACCTACGCCAGGATTGCTCTATTTTCCAAATCATTAAGTTTTAATATATATATATATATATATATATATATATATATAACGTTAACGGAAGCCTTAGTTATTGTTCTTTCAGCATGCACATTGTATTTTATGAGATTTCTAAAATGATCCAATAAAATTGTAAAAGACACAAAAAGTTACATTTCCCGATATGGGAAAATCGCTCGAATTACTCCCGTGTTAAAGAAAGGTGACCCAGCTGTACTCCAAAATTATCGGCCTATTTCTACTTTATGTAATTTTGCGAAATTATTCGAAATAATAATATATAATTGCGTTTATCCTAATGTTAGACTTTATATTTCCCGGCACCAACACGGATTCTTAGATTAAAAGTCACAAACTTAACCTGCTTAACTTAGTTTGCCTCTGAAATTCTCGATAAGCAAGGACAAGTAGACACAGTATACATGGATATTCAGAAAGCCTTTGATCAAATCGATCTATATTTATTAATAAAGAAATTAGATGATGATAATAATAATAATAAACACCACAGAAATTAGACAACCCCCAATTCCTGAAGCCAAGGCTTTTGCGGAAGGGGGTTACACATTGAAAAATGCGGATATACAACTATTTCCTCCGACAGTGCCGGAGCCAGGATTCGAACCCGGTGGTGCGACGTCCGTGAGATTAATCGCGATTGCCACCTCGCGCTTTTATCCACTCGGCTATCGACCAGGCAACAGATAACTTTGAATTTTCCGCAGGCTTAATTAATTTATTTACGTCTTATTTATTTAACTGCAGGCAAATTGTCGAGTACGAGGGTTTTAGTTCGGATTACTACATTAATGCATCCGGAGTACCACAAGGCTCCAATTTAGGACCACTTCTATTTCTCATTTACATCAACGATATTAATGATGTTATTAGCTGTTCAAAATTAATGTTCGCAGATGATTTGAAAATCTATAGAGAGATAAGAACGATAAGCGATTGTAGAATGATCCAGAATGACCTTAAAGCTGTATCTGATTGGTGTAGTGCGAACCATCTGTGCATTAATGATCAATAATGTTATGTTATCATTTTTCCTCGGAAAAATAAACCTGAAGAATATAATTATAAAATAAATTCAGAGAGTATAACCAGATGTACAGAAATCAAAGATTTGGGTATTATCTTCGATAGCCAGTTAACATTTCGAGCCCATATTAATAGTGCTGTATCAAACTCATATAAAATGCTGGGCTTCATATTAAGAAACTGCAAGTGTTTTAGCAAAACTTCTAGCCTAACGTTGTTATATTACGCATACGTTCTCTCAAGATTGGAATATGGTGTCATCATATGGTATCCGTGGTACACATTGTACCGTATTTAACAAAATATTTATAAAAACTCGGTTACATTATTAATACAGACAGATGCACAGGTTAGCCTTTATAATCGGAGCACTGGGTTCGTGAGTTCTACTATCTAAAGTTATTATAGTTTACATAATATGTGAGAAAGTAACATAAAATTCATTTATTTTAAATTTGAACATATAAAAGTTGTTAAGTGGGTGCCATATATAAAGAGAAATGCTCTTAGTTTTTTTAAATAGTCAAAATTTCATAAACATATAAAAATTAAAGAGTTCCTTAATATTTGGCCAAATATAAATTAGTGGTATTTTAAATAAACAATTTTAAATATAAATGTGAAGGTATTCTTTATATTTGCCTTCTCTTTGCTGCTTTTAAAATTACAAAATAAACAGGTTACCTTGACATATATTAGTAAAACCTTTGAAAGATTGTGAACTTCCATCTATTTCAGGGTTAAGCTGAATGACCTCTAGTTCCAAACATCCGCGAACGCCAATCTTTTGGAGACCATGAGCTTGGTTTTCCAGACTTGAAATGTCCCTACGCCGGCCGTACGCTGCATACAGAATGCCACCAAATATTTCACTATTCCTTGATTCAGAATTTTCCATCAAAATTATACTGACTGATTTTCTAAATTTGATACCAGATTTGCGGGTATGATTCCTGTATATATGTACTTTGTAGGTACAGAAATTTTGTAAGTTGGTTAAAATTACAAATGGAGGTTTGGCCTAAAGGAGAGAAAAATTATTTTATAGCTTGAAAATTACTAAAATATCTAAAGTTACTGAAATATATGATACTTAAATAATTTAATTTTAACATAAAACTAGAAAATAATATGGATTTCATCTTATTTATAAGATTTACCTTATAAGTTGGTTAAGGCCACTAAATATCAAATTATCAACGTTCTCTGTGCACGGTTGAGCTCAAAAAGGGACCCAACCAGATTGGCGGTGGCGCATGTGTATTAGCATTTGATACTAACACTCAATGAAAAGTAGAATCAATATAAATCTATTATAAAAATTATAAATTTTACAGATGAGAGATCATTCATAGTGAATAACTAAAGAATATCAACAAAATATTATGTTTATTAACTTAATAAACTTCTAAGTTCAGTTTTAGAATTATTTAAATTAGCCATCTCTGGGACAATAGATGTAACTTCAAACCTTATCTTTAAGTTCTAAGAAGAAGGAACATTATACTCATAGTAGCTATATAATTAAACAATAGAGGGCGATACCATGCATTTTCTCTAATATTTGAAACAAACGAAATTTATATATTTAATTATATTAAAATAAAACAAATGTAACTTGACACATTACAACATGTTACATGAATAATATTGAGTCAGTTCAGAGGAAGTTCCTAAAATATTTGTTTTTTAAGGAGGATGGCATTTACCCGCCAAGAGGAATTAATACGTCCATTTCGTTTCATTAGAAACTCATCGCGAAATAATTTCCATTAAATATTTATTCAGTTTAATTCACAATACTAGATTGTCCCTTTTTGTTAGATAAAATCAATTTCCACATACCCAGACTTGAAATCCGCCATCACACAACCTTCTATGTCAAGAACTACAGGACAAATATTATGGCGAGATCTCCAATTTATGTAATGTGCAATAATTTCAATAAAATCTTCCGTCTATGTGATATTAATTTTGACAGTCTAGGCAGTATATTAAGTCATATAATTATTACTGAATAATAGGTTTAATTTTGTTTTTAACTTAAGTGTCAATATTATTTTTTTTTTTATTCATTATTATCATATGTGTTTTCATGTATTTCCTGTAATTGGGTGCTCACCTGTTGGAAATAAAGCGATTATTATTATTATTACTATTATTATTATTATAAAAATGCATTTGCGCACATTTCTCCCCACCCCATAGGGTACTGATGCGCATAGAGGGGGGAGCAATGCGCATAGAACGGGAAACGGTGCGCGGTCGTCTGAAAAATATAAATAGGGTAGATAACGTAATACGAAAACAATTTAAAATAAAAAAAATTGTTGAAACGACTTACTTGTTTATTGTTTACAAAAATCGCAAGATCTGCACACTCTTCACCAGTACATTCAGCGTGGTTCCATAAGCCGCATGCAACACATCCATAGTTCATCTTTTCTCTGTTCTCCGCAGATGTTACAGATTCCATTCTGCTTTTCAGGTTCTTTATAACAAGGAGCAGAGTTGATGTCGGTGTCGTCTAGCTCATCGTCGTCAACATATTGTAACAGCATGCTCATGTGGTGGGATCTTGTTTTCTTGTTTTCATTTTACCTTTAATACAATTGATCTTTTCCGTTTGTTTGCTTTTTAATTTCATGACTTTTCGCCTTTTTCGCAACTCTTTTTACTATTTTTTGTTTTTTTTTTCTCTTGAAATAGGAGCAAAGATTAAGAATGAGTTGTTAGATTTCGATGTAGATGGTAGATTATTTTCAACATAATTGGAAGTAGATGGTAGATTGCCTAGATCAGGTGAAGCATGTGGCTGTTTATTTGGAATATGAGCTATCTGTTGGTCTTTAGTGCTGCTTGAACTTTTCTGAACGTCAGGTGTTGGTGAATTAAGTATACTGTTTGTTAGATTTGGATGGAACGCAGGTGTTGGAGAATTAGATGTTCTACGTTCTGGTGTACTTTCTATAAGGAACTCTCTCATCTGGTTGGCAGAAGGGAAATCGTTTTCGATAAATTTGTCAGGATATTCCAGAAGAACAAAAAACTGCAGCCGCTTTTTCCATTGTTGCAGTTTTCATAAACTTATAAATTTATTAATAAACTTAGCCGTGTCATACTCCGTTATTTTTTCACGATCTGTGGATGTTTAATAAAGTTCAGACTCCCTGTAAAGTGCATTTTTTAAAGGACTGAAGAAGGCCAAGTCAAGTTTGAAGTATGCGGTGAAAGAGACACCATATGAATATAGTTTGTTTTACAGAAATTGTATGCCTCTATCGAAATAAGGTTCTAACAGTTATCGAGAACAAGTAAAATCGGATCATTTTCATGCATGTTTCTGAAAGTGTTGTAGCCAATCAAGAAATAAATCGGAATTTATCCATCCATTTTTTGAGCACTTATAGCTGGCACCGATGGGCCCATTCTTTTGAAACGTAGCGCAGCCATTCGTTTTCTAGGATAAATCAACATGGGGAAATGTAGTATCCTGAAGCACTCATACAACACACACGGCTGTAATGGTTTTTCCTCGTTCAGCCGAAATAGCACCCCAACTCTTTTAACTCCTTTAGGCCCATAAACCTTTGGGCATTTCCTCTGGACGGTGGTTATACTTGCCTCATTCATGGTAAAGATTCGATTCACTTCAATTTTTCACTTTCTTCAATTTTATGCTTTGCTAAAACGTTTCTGAGATTGGAATAGAAACGCTTTGTTTCGTCTGCATTAAATGCAGGTGTTACGGACCTCTAGCGTATGCGACCCACCATACGCTTTAGCGTTTTGTGGGCCGCATTATAACAACTGCTACACGTCCGAAACACATTCGCTATTCTCCACGGGAGGGCGACACGTGAACAGCAGAGAGCGGTAGACGGGTAGGCAACCATTGTTTTTGGCATGGTTGGTGTTAATTAGTTGGTAATTCTTCCAACCTCGGTTTTATCCAAGGCATCCTGATGGATTTTAGAATAATCAACTCAAGAAAATTTCCTCAATCTGTTGTTGCTCCGTTTAGCGGAATATTTTGTGGTTGTGAGTAAATTTTATCTGCGGAAGCAGGATATTAAATTATACAAGGCTTTCCTTTGGAAATACCGTGTCAACCTCAAAGGCGGACGCGACCCCATTTATCCGACTGTGGCTTCCAGGAGTTTTGGTGGATTGTTCCCTCATCAGTGAGGTAAATTATAGTTTGATTTGTAGGTTATGTCAGAATTGCTCACATTAAGCACGCTTCACGTGCATTTCTGACTTTGTAAATTTAAATCGTGATATCTTTAGGGTTCTACGGACGGGGCTTCTACACACGTCAGTGAGAGTTCGACGGACGAGGCATCCACACACAGTGGAAGGTGCCAGGGCTGGTGAGGCTACAATCAACCCCATCCTTGGGTCCATTTCTTGTGTCCCGAAGACATCTCTGTAGGGCTACAGTTTTTCCACGTCCGGACTCGGTATCGTACCACCCTGAATAAGTGTGTTGTGTTATTTGTTTTACTTACCGGGGACCACCTTCAGTGGTTCCGCTGGACATCTACTCATACTTTTGGCATTTTAACTTGTACATACTTAAATATTTTATGCATTTACATATATTTAAGGAGGTTCTTTAAATCAAACCTTTGTGGCAGTATTTATGAGCAATTTATGAGGACATTGTAAACTGATGTGTAGCTACACGAGGAATTTTATGAATGTGTTATAACTTATTAATCGAGAAATTTGCCACAACTTGTGAACATCGCCAGGTTACATGCTAGAGAACCTAAATCTGTAAATTGTTTAATATAGTGCATTTCATTTTTAAAGAAAGTGTCATTATTTCGTTTGCGACCACTACATAGGGAAACCTCAATGAGTTGTTAAGTAAGTAAACTAATAATTTATCATAGTTTATGTAAGCTTGGGCTTAACGCTAGAGCTAGAGAAATTTTATCATAGGCACGTACATCACTTTCCGGGTTAAGTTTGTGGCCTTACGATATCTGCTACGCTACAGTAGCCCAGGTGATTTCGTTATGTAATATCTTATAATCATTAATATCCAACGTATTTATTTGTTTATGTACGTGAAATCCGTAGCACAGGAATTCGGTTTAGGCTGGTTCCTTCGGGCTGTCTCAATGATATTTTAGGATTTTGCTTAAGAAAGCCGTACAGCCAATATTTCCCTGTTAACTACCTTTATTAAAATTATGAGGAATATTATTATCTTCGGCGTATCTATATGCTAGCTGTCTCAGCCGCTTGGGTGTTGTACCATAAAACAATTCTGCAAGTGTCAGAACATAATCCCTCAACTCTGCCTCTAATCCTTCTATAAAAATTGGCTTTCGACCTAGATGGGATGTCTTAGGCTGATTATGTGAAAGTTTTTCTCAACGTTGATTACGGAATCAAACTTCCCTAATCTTCCTGCCATCATTTCTGACTGCATTTAGTGCAACCTGTGTAAATCTTCACTATATGAATTAATAACGGTCTTTCGAACATAATTTCGTGGCATCCGCAAATAAAAGAGATATTCTGGTATTTAAAATGCCCTCTTGCATTTAATGCAATGAGGGACAATTGTGCACATTTTCGCGCATGATTGCCCCATTACAACTAACAATAGATATTTTATTTTCATATAATTTTATTAATTAATTTTCTTGTAAAAATTTATTTCTACAATTGGAGTAAACGAATTTACAAAACACAATTAAAATGAACTAGGAGTGAAAACATAGTCAAAGTGCAGTATATACCTGTTTTATTTAGATTATTTCCAATTGAAATATATATGTATAATTCCATTATTTTTAGAGATGGGACAAATCAATAAAAAAATTCATAATGTAAAACATATTTATTTATTTATTTATTTATTTATTTATTTATTTACATACACAAACCCAACAGAATTTACATTCCATTTACAGGGCCGGGAACTAACATACATATATATTATCAAAACTATAATATATAATAACATATATAATAATAATAATAATAATATGATATGGGGTGTAATGGGGTAGTGAAGCGCAAGTTATAGCCTCTCCTACTCAATTGTTAACCTCACCTTCGCGATGAGTTCAATTTGAACTTGGTGCACCCTGTTTTCACTAACGAGGCTCTAACGACCGAGTAAGGGCGGAATAACCCTTACCTTTTGCCGTGAGCACACCCACCTTCTCACGAAGAGTGCGGTAAAAATAACCAACCGCACACAAAGGTTGCTTTTGGAATCGTTTGGTTACCCCATCGTCGCAGTCTCCTTCTGTGCCATGGGACCACACCACTCGCCTTCCGCAACCGAGCTGGTCAGTTGCATACCTGCTCCAGCTAAAACTTCAAATGCAGCTTCGTTTTCAGTCGATTAAGGCTTTAAAAAAATGATGGAGCGTTCAAGTGGGACAAAATCATCCGGAGGTAAAATACCCTCCCGATCGGATCTCCGGGAGAGGGTGCCCACAGGCACACCTCATCGAATGTCGAAAAAACACCGACAAGTTAAATCCAACAAAACTAATTCTTTCATCTACGGCGCGAATGTTCGTACTTTGAACGACAGCACTCGCACCGATCGGCCTGAAAGAAGAACTGCTCTAATAGATAGAGAACTTCACCGACTCAATGTTGACGTTGCAGCTCTCAGCGAAACTCGATTTTTGGAGGAAGGCTCTCTCACAGAAAAGTACTACACCTTCTATTGGAAAGGTCTTCCCACCAATTCAAGAAGACAACATGGAGTAGGATTTGCCGTTCGGAATCAACTTGTATCCAACTTAACACAAGTACCACAAGGCCTATCCGAGCGTCTAATGCTGCTACGCTATGAGCTATCAGATGGCAACGCGGTAAATCTAATAAGCGCCTACGCTCCCACTCTGGATGCAAGTCACGAAACCAAGGAAAGCTTCTATCAACAGCTGGAAGAAACCCTCTGTAGAATACCTAAAACGGAACGACTCGTTATTCTTGGCGATTTTAACGCTAGAGTAGGGAGAGATGCAGACACCTGGCCAGGCATCATAGGCAAGAACGGTTTGGGCAACATGAACGCTAACGGTCAACTACTCCTAACTAAATGCGCAGAACATGATCTAGTTATAACAAACACCATCTTCCGACAAAAGGATAAATTTAAAGGCACCTGGCGTCACCCCAGATCAGCGTCACTGGCATCTACTGGACTATGTTATCGTACGTAGGAAGCATCTCAAGGACGTCCAAATTACAAAGGCGCGCATTGATAGCGAATGTTGGACCGATCATCGTCCTGTTGTCTCTAAAATGAAAATTGTTATGAGACCCAAACACCGAAGAACTCAAGTAAAACGTAGACTCCGTCTCTGTATTAGTAAATTGCGTGACCAACAAACCGTCGAACAACTAAAGCAAAAAGTTCAAGAGAATTTGAGTGCACTAGAAGAAACCAATTCTGTAGATGTCGCTGCTACCTGGACACAAATTAAAGACAGTTTAAAAAGTGCGAGTGAGGAAATTCTTGGCACTGCAGCAAGTAAAAAACAGGAGGACTGGTTCAATGATAATGAAGCTTTTATACAAGAACTTCTTGACCGCAAACATACTGCCTTCCAAAACGCTATCAACCACCCCAACGATTCATCAAAAGCAGAAGCTTTTACCCAATCTAAGTATGAAACGCAACGCGAAATCAGAAGAATAAAGAACGAGTGGTGGGCAAGCAAGGCCAGAGAAATTCAAAGGTACGCCGATTCACACGACTACAGGAATTTCTTTCAAGGAGTAAAAGCAGTGTACGGCCCCAGTCGGAAAAATATGTGCCCTATTAAAGATTTAAATGGAAATCTCCTCAAAGAAGACCAGGAAATAAGAGCCCGATGGAAAGAACACTACTCTAACATTCTTAACCAGCAAAGTCAAGCCGATCACGATATTATAAATCTTATCCCTCAATATGACACCTTCGAAGACTTAGATAAACCACTAACAACGGAAGAGATCTTAATCGCCATTGGTCAGCTAAAAAATAACAAATCTCCCGGCGCCGACTCACTCCCAGCTGAGATCTTTAAAGCTGTGTCGTCAGAGCTCATACCCTACCTCAAAAAACTGTTTGATGTCGTGTGGGAAAGTGGTCAAGCTCCGCAGGAGTTTCGTGATACACTTTTAATCAACCTCTTCAAAAACAAAGGGAGCGCTGCGGACTGTGGAAATTACAGGGGTATAGCTCTCCTGGCTGTTGGAGGGAAGATTCTCACTAAAGCGATGGCAAATAGGCTAACACCTGTTATGGAAAAGTTACTTCCTAAAACACAGAGTGGCTTTAGACCAAACCGAGGCACATCGAATTTAATCTTCACACTTAAACAGCTTCAAGAAAAAGCACTCGAACATCAAGGAGAAATTCACATGGCCTTCATTGATTTAACCAAGGCGTTTGACTCGGTGGACAGGGAAGTGCTCTGGAAAATTATGTTCCGCTTAGGTATCCCTAGAAAATTTGTGGAAATATGTCGCAGTCTACATACAAACAACAACGCCCAGGTTATATATAATAATGAGGCAACCGAACCTTTCCAAATCCTCACTGGAGTTAGGCAGGGATGTGTCCTGGCACCCCTACTCTTTAATTTGTTTACCACTGCTCTAACAATTATTGTTGACAACAAACTGACAGTCAGAGGAATTGGTCTCAGACACCGTTTTGATGGTGGTCTCTTTAACATGGGGCGCTTTAGAGCTTTCACGAAGACACGCACACGATTCATTTGTGATCTCCAGTATGCGGATGACTGTGCACTTTTAGCCTCTACGCCGGAAGAGCTTCAAGAACTTTTAGATGTGTATGCCCAGAGCTATTATTCCTTGGGACTTAAAATCAACATTGGAAAGACTAAGATTATGTCAACTCCTCATCAAGTGAACCAAATAGACATTACACTTAACGGAAATTCTCTTGAAGTGGTGGATCAGTTCAATTACTTAGGCAACGTTGTTAATGACAAAGCAAACATGGACAGCGAGATTCGCAATAGAATTAACGCTGCATCTAGAGCACTCTGGGGACTTAGAGAGAGAGAGTATTTGACAACCACGACCTTGCTTTGTCAACGAAAATGGCTGTCTACAGAGCAGTTGTCATTCCAACACTGCTATATGGATGTGAAAGCTGGGTTACTTACCGTCGTCATGTGAAAGAATTAGAACGTTTTCAGCAAAGACACCTCAGAAGTATGATGAAAATCCGTTGGTTCCATCACATATTAAACATGGAAGTACTCAGGAGAGCAAACAGCCTTCCAATTGAGGTGCTTATTTCAAGAGCACGCCTAAGATGGGCAGGTCACGTTCATCGTATGCATGATAACCGCCTTCCTAAATGTACACTTTATGGTGAATTGCTAAGCGGTAGAAGAAGGCGTGGCGGTCAACGAAAGAGGTTCAAAGACGCTCTCCTTGAAAATCTAAAATCCTGCGGTATTGCAGACGAGCAATGGGAACAACTTGCAGCGGACAGAACCGAATGGCGAGGTGTTGTGGCCAGCTATCAAGGAAATGTTGCTGCAAGAAGGCCGAATCCAAGACCTAACCAGGTCTATGTTTGTCCTGACTGCGGTCGACATGTGCTCTCCCGAATTGGCCTTTATAGCCATAGTCGTGTGCACCGTAGATGAATGGGAATTACAATAGACTACACCTTTTACTTGTTTTTTATTGTACACAATTTATCGACTGTAACATTTTTATACTCGGACTCGAGTAACGGCTAATAATATATATAATAATAATATATATAAATTAAAACTAGAATACACGTTAGTGTTATATATTATAGCTTACTATAACCTAAATCTTAATACTAATATAATTATTGCAAAATTCTATAAATGAATTTGGTGAACATATGACTTAATGATTATGATTTGATATATACATATTTATCTATACACGCACATATACAATTATATACAATAATAAAGGAAAAGTGATTAGGGAAAAACATTAAATAAGAAAAAAGAAACAAACAAAAACTATTAATCTAAGAGAATCTTGACTTAATTTGACTTAATCTAGTGTTAAAAATGTCGACATCATGTGCAATAATTTCGTAGCTACGACAGATACAATATAATGGTGAAAACATTAAAGCATTTGTATGTGTATTAGAAAAGTAAAACCAGGATGTAGATCTGGTTGACCTGGTAGGTGCTCTAAAGTTGATTTGCTCAAGTAATTGCGGACAGTCGATCATGTTGTTTAGAAGTTTGTATAAAAGTATAACACTTTGCATCTCTCTCCGCTGCTTCATAGAATTGTATGAAAAACGATTCAGTAGTAATGAGTGATCATAACCTATAGGGGGATATTGATGATCGATTGTTTTTAAGAAACGTCTTTGAATGCCTTCAATATTGTTAATATGTACGTCGTAGTGGGGGTTCCATATCACGCTCGCGTATTCTAGTCGGGGTCGCACCAAGGTATTATATAGAGTTTTTATGGTACGCGTGTTTTGAAAGTCTCGAGCATTTCGTATGAGAAACCCTAACATTTTAAAAGATGATGTCACTGTGTTGCTTATGTGTTCTCTAAAAGAAAGATGTGAGTCAAATGTTACTCCTAGATCTTTAAAGCTATCATGACGTGTCAGATTTGCCTTATTAATAGTATACTCATATTCTATTTTATTTAATTTCCTCGTAAACGAGACTACATTGCATTTATTTATGTTCAGTGACAATCTGAATTTGTTACACCACTCGTGAATTGTGCTTAAGTCTGTCTGCAGTTTTTCGCAGTCTGATTCGTCGTTGATCTTATAGTATATCTTCAAGTCGTCAGCATATAAGAGAGATTTACAACTGATATCGATGACGATATCGTTAATGAAAATGATAAACAGTAAAGGGCCTAAGACCGATCCTTGTGGAACTCCTGATTGAGATATAAATTCGATAGACCTATGACCATGATATTGTACAAACTGACTTCTATTAATCAGATATGATTCAAAAAAAGTTATTAGTCTAAGGTTAAAACCAAACGAGACTAATTTCGTTAGCAAAACACCATGGTCCAACCTATCAAAGGCCTTAGAGAAGTCCATATATATAACATCGACTTGTCCACCGTCATCCATAACTTCAGCTAGGTATTGTGTTATACAAAGTAGGTTTGTTGTTGTCGATCGTTGAGAGACAAAACCATGTTGGTTGTTACATATACGTTGATGAATCTGGGGATAAAGTGCAGTATGCATGATGATTTCAAATACTTTGCCAAAGTTATTTATGATTGTAATAGGGCGGTAATTTTCTATATCAGATTTGTTGCCTTTTTTGTGTATGGGACAAATTTTAGATGCTTTCCATTTATCAGGATATGCACAAGTTTGTAAGGATAGGTTAAAAATATGTGCCAGCGGTGCAGCCAATATACTTGAGCAGTCTTTTAAGAAGAAAGCTGGTAAACCATCGGGTCCAGCCGTAAATTTTGGTTTAATTTTTTTGAAGGCATTAATCACATCAATCCCAGTTAGCTTAGGCATTGCTATATTAATTATCACTAGTTACTGCCGACAAGTTTATATTGCGACTTGAGGGGATGTACGCTGAACTAAAGAAGTCAGCAAAAGAATTCGCTATATCTTCGGGATTATCTAAGATACTGTCATTATTAGTGAAGGCATTCGGCATTGAACTGGAATTTTTTTTACTGTTGACATATGCCCAGAAACTTTTTGGATTTGAGGACAGATTGTTTTCAATTGAGTGTAAGTAATTTTTGTAAGATGTGTCGATATCTCTTTTCAACTTAGCTCTTAAAAGTTTAAAGTTCTCAAGATCGACAGTGTTATTAAATTTTTTGTAGGTACGCCAAGCCATCTCTTTATGCCTTATATCGGTAATTATAGGTTTTGTGAACCAGGGAGGAAATGTTTTTTTGGACGTCTTTTTCATGGGAACAAATTTTGATACGCTAGTACTGATAATATTATACAAGTGATCCGCTGCATCGTTAATGTTATTTATTTTATAGATATCTGCCCAGCTTGTGTTACACAATTCTGAATAGAGTGGTATAAAGTCAGCTTTTTTGAAGTTGTACGTCATTGCGTGATTTTTGGGAATCTTATTGTGGCAAGAGCTAAAGTTTAAATCAATATTAAGTGGTGGGTGATGCACATCTTCTTTGAAGACACAGCAATCGGATTTACTGACGCTGCACAATTTATTGTAAAAGATAAGATCTAATAATTTATTATTGGAGTTAGTTATAAAATTGAATTGAGTGAGGCCAAAGAAGTTAATAAAATTATTTAGTTCAGTTACTTTAACGGTCCTAGTCGAGTTATTAAGAAAGCATTCATAATATTCCGGAATATTAAAGTCACCTAAGATTAGTATGTCCGTGCCGTAAATACCATGTAGGTTAGCAAAACAGTCAAAAATCGAGTTGTATATTTGGATATTTGCATTAGGTGGCACGTAAATTAAGAATACTGAAAGTGTTGTAGTACCTAGGATGATTTTAATTCCAACAACATCGATGTTAGGGAGATTTATACTAATACTATTTAGGTTTACTATGCTCACTTTGTATGCCTTATTAAGCAGGATAAGACAACCACCTCCTCTGGTTAAACCTACTTCCTTGAATTTTCGATCGCATCGGAAAACGTTATAATTCCCATGACTGAGTTCAGAATCAAGAATATGTGAATCTAACCAGGTTTCTGTGAAACATAACATATCGTAATCAGAGTATGTGGTGAGGTTAAACAGGTCCGCAGTTTTGGTATTTAGGCCTCTTACATTCATGTAAAGAATATGAAGTTGCTTCGTGTTCTTGGCAGGTGACGCGTAATCGCTCATTATTTCATCTTTATTACCGTTTAAAACACGATCGCATGGGGTGTGATCGGGTCGGATAGCCGTTACTAATTGCTACTGGGGTCCAAATATGGAAGATTTCAAAGACGTTAACTTGTGCTTATAAGTAAAGCAGTTGTTCTTATCAAAGGCTGAGTGATTATAATCGATATTTATGTTCTCATTACTTTTGAGCTGTAGATTTTTATAGTTGAAACAATTTATACATTTTACTGAATTTTCATTGTTGCAATCAGTTAAATCATGTTCTAGGGAGCAGCGAGGACATGCAAGCTTACCTTTACACACAGTTGAGGTATGATTAAAGCTACTACATTTAAAGCACCTTACCACATCAATCCCATCATATACAAGACATCGATTTAGCCCAATCATGACGGATTTATCTTCAGAAGAAATTATATTTTTGTACGCCGTAGTGTCCAACTGTACGATGGCCTGAAAAATGTCGCTTCTTCTCCTTGTACTCCAATGCTTAACCACCTTACACTCAGAATCGTTCTTGAATTTTTCGCTGTTTTGAACTTTAAGAAATTTCTCGATTTCCTCCGCCGTCATATCGCTGGAAATTCCTACTACCTTAATTCGAGGTCTAAGATTTTTTATTTCATTGATGTTGTAATCATTGGAGACCTTTTCATCGACCACTCTTTTTAATTTTCGATTCTGTTCGTCCGTGCTACAGCTTACTAAGATACCGCCTTTGTTAATGTGTTTAACCTTTGTGATGGGGAGAGGGGAGTCTGCATTTTTTAGGTTTTCCAAGACATCCAATTTTGTAAGATTTACAGCTTGTTCCTCGTTTTTTGGCTTTATAATAACTGATGTTTTGTTATTTTTTACAGCATCAGCAAATGAAGGAACAGATCAACTTTATTTATACTTAACACTTAAGTAATAGTAATTAGACCAAGAGCTACCGAATTTTTCAAAGAGCGTCTGAAAACCGCCTTCAACTTTTATGGTGCGTAGTTCTGTTTAAGAGGACTACCCTAAGCTGGTTCTCAGTCCTGGCAGTGGGGGCGTTTTCGAATGGGGGCTATTTGCCACCAATCAATATATTTGGTATCTAAAAATAACTTTAACAAAAAGTCAAAACATTTGAATTCGAATACACCAGTCGAAGCGCGTTTCGATAACTATGCCAACATCATCAGGAGACGAATAAGACGGGTTTTCAGTTTTAATCATCTCCTGATGATGCTAAGATGATTAGCGAAACGCGCGTCGAGTAGTGTATTCGATTATAATGTTCAAATATTTTGAAGTTTTGTAAAAGTGATTTTTAGACACCAAAGATATTGATTTGTGGCAAATAGCTCACATTCGAAAACACCCCCATCGCCAGGACTGAGAACCAGCTTAAGGTAGTCTCCTTAAAGAGAACTACCCTCCATAAAAGTTGAAGGAGGTTCTCAGACGCTCATTAGAAAAATTCAGTAGTTCTTAATATACAATTTAATAGTAACAGTGGTCATTATCTGAATATTTTGAAATATATAAGACTGGTTTATCAAGTAATATATTTTTTATATCAATGGATTCTCTTTTGTTAAGTTTAAAAATATTTTCAGTGCATCTTTTCTTCTTCGTTGAAAAGAAACGTAGTTGTGCATTAATGTTTTTATTAGAGGGTTCATGCTTATTTTCTGTATTTTTGAAATAATTTTTAGTGGCATCTGTAATATTTGGTAAATTCACCAATTGCTTTGATACATTTAAATGGGTGTGAATTTGCAAAATAGTTGCATCATCTAAATTATGCAAATTAGAATTTTGTAGGTCGAGTGGGGTAAGTGCGACCACTTTTTTCAATAGTGTAATTTTATATTATTATAGTGTATCCAAGATTTACACTTTATTTCATTCAAATTTTGCATAGACCACTATTAATATGTTTCAATACAGATAGTGATTCTATTTTAAATTAACATGAAGAGCACGGGAAGAATAAAAAATATTCCAATAGGCCGTTATTGATTGCACTTTCCCGGTTGAAACGGGAAAGTGCAATCAGTGTGTAAATAACCTATTTGAATTCGTATAAAAGTGGCAGGGGCTAGTGCATTACAAGTAATTACAACAAAGAAAAGGTACCAGATAACTTTTTTTTAAATTTATTTCTAAGGATGTTACAAACTTTAAAGTAGGGTAAGTAAAAAAACACAAATTGTAGAAATAACCACAAATTTTTAAAAATGCTTAAAATCATTTAAAATAAAGAAACAATTTCTGAAAAATAGTGATGGCCTCTTTTGGCACTTGGTAAGGACAAAATTTTGCAAATCTGCTCATGGTCAATAATTGAGGCATCCTCTACATTGGGAAATATATATGAGGTACGTTCATTGTGTTTCATTGCTCTCATAAAAACACAATAATATGTTTGGTCAATAATTTCTAATATTTTACCATCATAATATTTATTTTTATTGCTAATTACGTTAGTGAATTTTGCTAGAATGAACTGTCCAACGCAAACTTGTTGGGCTAATGTATTTCCCAGCGTAGAGGATGTGTCCTCTAACGAAGTCAGTATTTTGTCATCTTCAATTTCCATCTGCTCATTATATTCTACATTGTCTAAATTGTGATTTTCATTTGTACCATTAGTATCTACAGACATTTCTCTTTCTATGTTAATATTTGCGTCTTTTGTTATCTCATTTTCATACCAGTCAGAATCCTCATCCATGTCTGTATCAATGTAAATTGGTTCACTTAAAATACTGTCAATACTGTCGCTAGAATCACTTTCAATAAGTTTCCTTTTTTTCCTTGCACCTCGTTTCTTCGCCCCAGCAGTTTTTTAACTCTTAGAGATTCTCCTTTTCCGGACTTCTTTTCTTTTCTCCTTCATTCTTTTTTCATTCATTTTCTTTTCCTTTTCTTTTTCAATTTCTGCTCTTCTTTGAATAGCCTCCTTTGAAGTTATAACTTCGGCACCGTCCGCTACTCGTTTTTTAAGTTTCTGTGTTTCTGAATGACTTTGTTTAACCGTTGCCAACAGTAAATTTTCAAAAGAAACAAGGGGGTTTTCATGCATCTGTTCTGTTTCTTGCAAATTTTCAATAGAGACAAGGGGGTTCTCGTGCGGCTGTTCTATTTCTTGCAAATTTTCAAATGAAACACTGGGGTTTTGATGAGGTTGCATTTCTTCTGTTTCCTTATTCTTCTGAAAATCTTCCCACCGTTTAAGAGTTTGTGGATCGTACTTTTCTGTAGGAACAACCGTCCTATCAAAAGGGCATATACCTGCTTTTCGGAAACCATTTGCAACGATATCAGGGTTAACTCGGTTCTACACTTGACCAAGCAGCATCGCAAACTGTTTTTTAGGAATTCGCATTCCTGTATGCTGTCTTTGCCAAGTACGTAACTTTTGATCCCATTGAATTTTTAGAGATTTAAAAACAGAGAGATCTAATGGCTGCAATAAGTGGCTTGCATGGGGTGGTAACTTGAAAATAGTCAGATTATTTTGCACTGCTAACTCCACAACTTTGTTTGTGACATAAGTGGTATTCCCGTCGTACAATAAAAGAATTGGGCGTTCAGGACCAATATCAGGGATCAATCAATGTTTTCTCTATATAATTGTAGAAAATATCACTGGTTATCCAACCATTCTGACTGGCGGCATAAGCCATACCAGGACACGTTTCTTCTCCCTTCGATTCATCTGGCATCCAACTACTCCAAACATTGATACCTTTAAAAATAATAAGAGATGGCACTTTCTGTCCATTTGCACTGGCGGCAGCTAAGCACGTTAAATTTTCCTTGCCACTGCCTCCCGTAGTCCTGGAGCAAGGTTTGCCTTTCTGTCCAACTATCTTTGTCTTTGATGGATCAGTGCATACTGATGTTTCCTCCATATTCCAAATTCGATTAGTTTTATTAAATAAATCTAATTTCTTCAAAGTTGAACAAAGTAATGTAAAATAGTCATTAATGATGAAGGGATCGGTGATTTTTTTCTCGAAAATTCGACCGATTGTGGTTTCTTGACAGACAACTTATGCCTACGCTTGAAATTAAGGAACCAGTCCTCTCCAGGGCGATTATTCTTAAACGGTGTCTTTAAATTGTTTTCTAAAACAAATTTTTCTATGCAGTCTAACACTTCAACTCTACTTAGGCCAAAACCCCATTTTTCAAAATTTTTTAAATAAGATGCTAATTTTTCTTCTGCTGCTGTGCATAGTGCTGTAGGTCTCCCTCCTGATGGACTCTTAACTTTACGCCTGCCACTTAAATAACAATTTAATGTGCTATAGAGAATATTATACAATCGACTTGCTTTTCTAGTGGTTAATATTCCTCGCCTGACTTCGTTAATTGAGGCATTGAAAGGCAAAGTGGTGTAAGTCAGTGTAACATTGTCCTGAGATATAAAGCTTCAAAGTTAATGACTAATAGATAACTCCAAAATCCATTTTACGAGTACTAATCTAGTAACTGGGATAGAATAGACATAAACTTAAATTTTGAGAATAAAATGTTTGTAATTTTCAAATTTTGAATAATTTTTTTTTTTTTTTTCGTTCAAATGACATACACCACTTTGCCTTTCAACATGATAATAAAACCAGTTTAACATAAAAAAATATATATTGCTTTTTAATATAAAAATACATTATAATATTCGAAAATAGTAACAACATCAAAAATGATATTCTAATAGTAATAAAAACAACAGAATGAATGAAATTCCTTATTAATATAATCAATGAAACACCAAAAAGTAAAATTAAATTATTTCGTCAATTTCTAATTGCTCTAATGGTCCTAGGTCTTCCATACTAGCATCATCTGCTAACTGCTTAAAAAAAATCTTGATTAATTGGTGGTATGAACTGTAATAAGTCCTGCATGTCTTTCTTTTTCTTAGTGTTCACCGCTAAAAGGCCATTATATAACTTCTCTAGAGGAATATTTTCTATGGACTGTGGACGACTCTTAGATTTCTTTAAGACGTCAATGGTATCAAAAGGGAACTCTTCATCTAGTGTTTGTTTATAGTAAATTTTGTAGTATGGATCGCCTCTTTTGAAACGAAGCCACTGTATGTTTAACCACGATACCGCATTACCGTAAATGTTCTTTTTCCTGTTTGTTGTAGCGTTTTCCAAATTTTTCGTTGAGAAAAATTCTTGTTTCATGATATGCAACTGGAATGGATTCTTCTTTCTAGCATTTCTTATTATCCGATACCAATCCTCTGGTTCAAATTTCATTTTATTGTTGGAAAATTTCTCGATTACACCAAAGCCTCGGTCATTAGGTAAAAATGAATGTCCGGATACCAAGAACTTATGGTCGATAGTTTCCACTTCTAGCTCTGGTTCGTTAACGAGTCTTAGCCACATCAAGGCCATCTTGATATTTCGGTTCTGACCTCCGCATGCATCGCTGTATACTACAATGTGTTTTTTCCTTCTTGCATGAGAGAAAACGTGTTTCCTAATACATGATCCAATTTCTTGGGATCCTCTTGATGCTTGGGTTTCATTCCAAGCATACATGTGTACATTTTCCTGTTCGCTGAGGTCATGGCACGAAAAATTGTACACATAGATATTTCGCTTATAATAGGGCAACGAACAAGTCAGTGTGGGAATGGGAAGGGCCTTCTGCAAATCAAAAGTGAATGTGTACATTTCTCCCAAAATACAGCTCTCCTTATCATTTTTAAACATTGCCTTGCTTTGTCAGCCTTCAATAGATGTAATTTGTGTAATGTCTTCAATTCTTGGATTTTTTGTGAGTCATTTTCGACTACCATTTTTATTTTATAGGAATCATACTTGACACATGTATCTTTTAGTGGAGCATGAAAATGCAAATTGAAATCTTCGTGAAAGATTTTGCGATATATAGCTTCAGATATAGGCGTGACTCTAGGGTCAAATGTATTGCACCATTCAATATACAGGGAGTACATTGTTTTTATGTTGGGTTCTGGGTTCAAATATTTTCTGTTTGGATTGTGGGCCCGGGTGTAGTGGGATTCGTAGTTTGGAAAACTTCTAATGTGTTTTTGAACAAGCTCCCTTGCATCCAGAGGGGTTTTGTTTATTGGAGGATGCTTACCGCGCAGGTCCTCCCCTGGAGAAGTTGAACAGCGTTTCTTTAGGGCTCTATGTAGTCGACCATCCGAAATTTGGTATGTAGCCAGGAAGTATTTCTTACATACATTTACAGTCCTAGAACTAATTTTAATAAAATAACTGTTGGTTGTCTGCTTTGCATTTCTAGTTTTGTCTCGAGGGCGGTGGCATTTGGGCTCAGATGTATGTACTAGACCGTAAATAAATGCATTTTGCCCCTTAAAATCACCGATCCTCCAAAATCTTTCGAAGGCCAATCTTCTTTCATTTTCAGGAACTTGATTCTGGTAATGATGTTTGCAGTGGCAATCTTCATTTGAGAACGTTTTTGCAGGTACTAACTTGCCCTTTTTCGTAGTGTAGGCATCTCCAAGATTTCTGTTTTTTTTCCTTATAGTTCTTATGTGCTTTGAAGGCTCTCTTAGTCGTTTTCGGCCTAGTCTTTTAGGTTTCTCTATTAAATTATTAAGTGTCTCATTACCTGAAACAAGGAAGTGTATTTCAATAAGTTCCTATAATATTACTTACATGTCAATTCAACAACTTGCTGTAGATATTAAGTATTTATTAACAGTTCTAGTAAATATTATGTGCACTTCAGCACTGAAGTTCCTTTTGTTTCACTCATGTGGTTCATTTACTACTAACTAAATTACACATCCATGATAAAAAGTTGAGTTTCATTGCTTTGATACACATTAATAACTTTTATAATATGCTTCATAAAAGAGGTTATGTTCTGTAATGTCAAGACAAACAAAAAAGATAAACTTACCAGATGAATCGGATGACGTTGAAAGATTGTATTCACTACCAGATGTAGCACACGGATCAGTGTCTGATCCTGAATAGTCAGAGCTCATTTTTAAATTGATGTAATGATAAAAACCACCAACACACTGGCACTAAAACAACAAGCTATAGCTTATAACTGATTCTGTTTAAGGCAAAGTGGTGCAAGTCGACTTACATCATTTTACCCTAAGTTAAAAACAGAAACCTGTTGAATGGAAAAGAAATATGCTGCCCTCTCTTGGTCAATTTCTCAAATACAATAAAAATCTGTTTCTCACGAGGTAGGGAACATTCATTTGACTATTATAAGCATATAATCTGCAAAACTGAAAATGACTGACTTGCGCCACTTTGCCTTTCAACACCTCAATTGCGAGTTGAAGATTTTCTTGGATATAGTCACTTCCCTTTGTCGTTTTTCGAACGTATGTCCTAACCATAGTTGACCTGAAATTGTATGAAAATATAAAAATTATGCTGGGAAAGTGCAATCAATTGATTGCACTTTTCCGTACTGCTGTGATTGCACATGCCCCAGTAGCAGATTTACCTGGGGCAAGTGCAATCACAAATAAACAAACTACAGACACATAAACTACATAACATTCAAGTGTAATTGTTACATTAATCATATTATTTACCTTAATATTGAAAATACAACAATATTATTTAATATGACCACCCGCATTCGTCACTATTAACAACCGTCATCAATATCATTGTCAAAACCGCAGTCGGTAAAGTAGTGGGGCTTTCTTACTTTTTGTTGTGGCATCTTTCAGAGGTTCCCAAAATGTTTCAAAACTTACCGTAGAGAATACTAGATAATGTTTTTGCACTTACCCCACTCGACTTATTTGAAATGTTTCCTTAATTTTTGTCTCTAAACAGCTATTCACTTCACTGCTTCTTGTTTGGCTAATCGATGCTGATACAAGATTCTGAATTTCACTTGTATCTTCCATTTGTTTTTGTACACTATGATTAGTTTTTCAAAGTTTAATACGATATAATGAATATGTTTGCATATTGTTGAAATATGCGTGGAATTATAACAATTTGTAACATTTGAATAATCAAATTTACTATTTATTCAAATTTCCCCATATTTCCTTATGCTTAACACGCCCTGTATAACACATGGTTGGATTTTTGTAGCTGAAATTCACTGAAGATTGCAACTATTTGTTAAATATAGTGTATAACAATTTTGTACTGTTATTGTTAGTACCACACTTTAATAAGTCTTGTATATTAATCATAGTTTAGTTATATTTTATTTCATTTTATCATTTTTTGAACAGTTTCCAGTCTTCCAGGCAGCTTCATCCTGAAACATAACTTTATTTAATTACAGTTAACACTTAATGATTAATGTGAAACTATACAGGTATATAATATGTCAAGTCATACTTTCTATTATTCATAATATTTAGGTTTTAATGTTAAATAATTACTTACCTCTATGATTTAAAGGTTATCCAATGACAATTTGCAATAAATCGTAACAATCAGTTTGTCAAACATTATAGCAGACTTTATTAACAACTTAATGTAAAGCACTGACCTCTATTGGTATAGATATTAATAGTTTAGTGTTTACAGAGCCGTTTATTTGTATAGTGGTGGTACTTGCATAATTCGATACCAGGTGGCGCTACCTTTTACAGAATGCATTTTTAAAGTCACAATTGGTATAAACACTAGCTATTAAAATTAGGTTTCTTTACTTTTGCGAATTTACCAAAATGCTGCTATTTCAACTTAGTTCCTTTAGATTTATAAAGTTCTTTTCTGGTACGAAATTAGTTTTCTTTATTCAAGTAGTGGCTTATGTCTACGAAAACAAGGGTGCGTTTGTGAAAAATAAAAATGTTTTTATTCGGAGACTGCAAATTTTTGAAGTTGATGGGCGCCAGCAGCCTCGATGGTGGTGTTCTCGTAGCTCTGGTGGTTGAACGAGCTCTCAGGGCCGATTTTTGGAATGTGTAGACTGGTTAACGATTTTTTAAAGTATCGGTGGGTACAGCTACTACCCCCTTTACTGTCTCGCCGGCTGACATACGCAAGCACCGCTTTTGGTGCCAGGTACCCCAACTTTTGAGTGTGTAGACAGGCGCTGTTGCCTGGTAAGAGTCGTTGATGAGAAATAAAAGTCAGAGATACCAAAATATGTAACTCTAAGCAGAACTCTTGCGCTGGTCGATGCACAATTTGTTTTAATGAATTTAATCCCTAACAATACTGAGCTAACACTGGTTATTTCGAAGCGAGTTAAAAGTCGCGGCACGATTGTAGGTTGCTGTTGTTGTAGGCTGGCCTTTCTCCTCCACGCTGTAGGGTGGATGCACTGGCAACTACGACGCCGTACTGGTTTTGGTTCGTCAGGTATGCTGAAGTTCTGGAAGCTTGTAGATGTAGTGGACTGAACTGCTGGACTCGCTGGTTGATGTTGACTCGATGAAGGCTCGGAGTGAACTGGTAGTTGTAGCGCGTGCTAAGGCTCGGAGTGAGCTGCCGCTGTCGAAACCCCGCCGCGATACTGTAATTTTCGGGGCGGACGGAGCTCTGAGCGTTAGGTCGGCTGGCGTTTGGAACGCTTTGTGCCGGATGAGCGGCTGGGGCCGCCTGCTGCGTCGTGTCGGACCCGCCCAGTCATGCCGAGGCGGACGGGAATCTAAACGTCGATATACCCTAAGCGCGTTTATTGCGTTGTATTTTATTAGAGCTGAGATATGAATGGATAATGATGCTAAGCTACAAATTGTGACTTTTTGATTAATTTTAACTGTTTTAAAGGGCCTTTTTTGGCCTCGACAACACCCCCCTTATTTTGAAAAGAGCGGCGTTAGAGTTCTGCTTGATTGCTGTTACTTCCTTTATTGACAATTCTAAATTTGAGTGTTATTGAACAATTCCAATTCTTACTTGCTATTAACAAATGAAAATAAAATGAATCCCGAAAATAAAAATGTATACAATGCTAAAAAAATAGATAAAGTTAAACTTAACGAGTGTTTGTCGTGGGCACTGCACTAGCGTCCTCACTGATGTTCGTCGGCACTTTACACACTTCGTTGGAGTGCCCTGGGCTGGTTGGTTCAAGGATGACTATCCTTGCTCGTCGTCGGGATACTGGTTGCGCAGCTTGCTGGCCTGTTGGGAGCTGGGCAGCTTGCTGGCCTGAAGTTTGTTGGGCAGCTTTGCTGACCTGTAGATGGTAGGGCAGCTCGCTGGCCTGTAGAGGTGTCTGAAACATTTAAAACAGAGGGTTGTTGCCGGCTGGCAACCTTAGATGTTGACGGTTGCGGGATTGGCATCACGTCATCGGGTTGGATGGGATTGGGATTTGGAACGCCTTCTTGTGCCTGAGGGCCTGGTTGGTCGTCGCCATCCTCTGGGTCTGAATCGGTATCATCCACGTCAGTGGCATCGTCGTTGTCGGACTCTGGCTCACTCGAGAACTCCATCTCTTCGTTGCCCCTGGGAGCTGGCCTCAGGTGGTCCACGTGTACGATCGAGATGCGGCCGTCTTGGTCCACTTCGTACACCTCGTTGCTAAGTTTTCGTGCGATTCGATGAGGGCCGGTCAACACTGGTCCGAACGCCTTTTTCATTTTTCCTCTGATTCGGGTCATCACTAGATCATTGTTCTGAAACATAATTTGGGGTTCGACCCCTGGGTTAGAGTATTTCTGTTGAAAGTTTAATTGCCGTGCGTATATGTGTCTGTTTCGCGCGCGTCGTGGTACGACAGATTCTTCACGCAACTTACGATACTGTGGGGTGTCCCACTCTCCCTGCCTTGGCAACTCGTAGCCGAGCACTGCTTTTGATGGCGTCATTCCCGTGGCTGCATTATGCCGCGTCCGCAACACTTGCACTGCTTTCTGTAGGTGACTGTCCCACGTCGACTGTTGCTTGCCCTGAAGCATGACTCGCAGTACCTTCTTTAATTCCTGTACTCGTCGCTCGGTAGGGTTCGCTTGTTGGTGGTATATTGGCGAAAATAATTGGCTTACTCGTTGTCGTTCGCACCATCGGGTTAGTGTCGCTCCGTGAAAGATAGTACCGTTATCTGATATTAGAGTTTTGGGTAACCCATATCTTGTGATGATTTCTTCGTCTAGGAACGTTGTCACTGTTTTGCCGGTCACCTCAGGATACGCCTTGGCCTCGACCCATTTCGTGAAGACATCGGTGGCAATGATAGCGTATTTATTTTTATTCCTGGTTTCCGGGAACGGACCTAAAACATCGATACTAAGCATTTGGAATGGACATGTAGGGCTGTGAGCCTGATGTGGAGCATTTGTTTGTTTCTGTCGAGTTTTCACTGCTGAACAGATGATACAATTTTTTAGGTATTGCGCTACGTGCTTGTGAATGTTTTTGCAGTAGTATCTGTGTGTGATGGCGCGTAACGTTTCGTCTCTGCCGGGATGTGCGGCCTCTGTTGTGTCATGGAACTGGTGTATAACTTTTTTGAGACTACTTCTGGGTATAATGAGTAATTCTCTCCCCTGGTATTTACGCCAGAGAAGGTTGTCTGATACGGTATGATTTTGATGAAAGGTGGTTTCTTTATTATTTTGAGGTCTATTGTGATTGATGGCTTGCCATAGTACGATATCCTGCTGGATACGTCTTGAACGTTGCTGAGCGCGTACTACTTCCTCGTAGAGCTGAAGGTGGTCCATCGCATTCATTGGCGCGGGTGACGTCGCTTCGTCGGCCTGATGAAGGAATGGTGGAGGCAGCAGCTTTTGTTCATCTATGGGCTCGTGTATTTGATGAGGAGCCGGATTTCGACTCAGGAAATCAGATAATTGGTTGTCCTTGCCTGGACAATGGATCACATCGAATTGGTACTCTTGCAGCAGTAACGACCACCGCATAAGCTTAGTCTTGCTGTCACGATTTTTATTAAGCCACGTTAGTGCTTTGCTATCGGTGAGTAGTGTAAATGGTTTGTCTTCTAGGTATATTTTATATTTTTTGATCGCCCATAAAGTGGCCAGAACTTCCAGCTCATTGACATGATACTTTTGTTCTGCCTTGGTTAATGTCGCACTGGCGTAAGACACGACGAGTTTGTTGTCGTGGTCGTCTTTTTGAAATAGGGTGGCGCCGAGCCCACGAAGTGAGGCGTCGGTCTGTAAGTAAAAGTGTTTAGTGAAATCTGGGCGGTGTAGTACTAGAGGTTCCTTGAGGATGGTTGTTTTTAGATTTTCGAAAGCTTCCTGGCATTCAGGAGTCCATTTGAATTTAGTGTTTTTAGATAATAAAGTTGTTAATGGCCTAGTCAATTGTGCTGCATCCAGTATATATTCGCGGACCCAGTTGCAGGTTCCGAGAAAACTCTGCAGTTGTTTTTTGGTTTGTGGTGGTGAAAAGTCCAAAATGGTATCGATATGTTTTTGTTGGGGTTCGGTTGTGGCCCCGCTGATATGGTGTCCAAGGTAATCTAATTGCTGCGCGGCGATTGTGCATTTTTCAGGTGAAATATGTAGGTTGTGTGTCCTTATGCGTTCGAACACTAACTTTAAGTGTTGGACATGTTCTTTGACTGACTCGCTGTAAATTATAATATCGTCTAAATATACGTTTACGAATTTATGTAGAAAACCCGTTAATACCTCTCGCACCATGAATTTTTGGAATGTTGCAGGGGCTGTCTTTAGCCCGAAAGGCATAACGGTAAACTGGTATGACGCTCCGTCGGGTGTGGTAAATGCTGTAAATTGTTTGGAGTGTTGTTCCATTGGAATCTGCCAATAGCCGGATTTTAAATCTAAAAGTGTAAAGTATTTAGCCTTCCCAAAGTCTTTGATTGTTTCGTAAATCTTAGGTAAAACAGAGGATTCGTTCTCTGTAATTTCATTGAGCTTCCTGAAGTCAATGCAAAAGCGCGGCATTTTATTTGGCCGCTGCACGAGCACAGGTGGTGAACTGTACTGTGAGCGACTTGGCTCTATTACGCCGGCCTCTAACATTTCCTCGATTTGCTCATTCAAGATCTTTTTCTTGTCTGGCGACAAAGGGTAAGGTTTTTGATGTATAATTTTGTTGGATGTTAAATGAATAGTATGCTGAACACTATCGGTTGTGGCTTTAGCTGGTACTTCGTCGAACAAATCGGTGAATTCGTAAAATAATGGTGTTAATTCTTGTTTTTATGTTCTTCAGGTATTACCAGGGTATTTGGTAAGGTGATGTTAGCTATTTGTTGTTTGGTAGCAGGATCGCAATAAATTGTGTGTCGTTGATTTACGCCTGCATAGATACATTTGCGTCCGTAATCCAAAGTCACCTCTTCTGAGTTTAAAAAAGGTGCCCCTAAAATGACGTCTTCATTTAGGTCATCGAATACTTGAAATATGCCTGACGTGTGTAGGTCTTGTAAGCTGTAGTTTAGTTCTAGGGTGCCTTGCGATGCGAATGCGTTGCTACCGCAAGCGAGTGAAAATAATTGTGTAGTTTTGCTCTTTTGCAGTTTATCCACTAGCTCTGCTTTGATAGCATTACTAGCGGCTCCGGAATCTATTAATGCCAAACGTTCTTGGTCGTTTATTGTTATCTTTACCCTGAATAAATATTTTAGATGGGCTGTCTGATATAGTGGTAAAATTTCTTGAGGTGCTGTTTGCACGCCTATAGTTTTATAAATTGGTTTGCCAAAATTAGTTGTAAATAGTTTAGATATATCGTATGTCTCGACGGGTTGTTCATAATTGTTGATATTTTTGAGTGTGCTTATTTGATTGACTTGTGGTGGATTGTTTTTTCTTATTTGTGAGGTGGCTGGAATTGTTTGTTCCCACCAGTTTCTTGTGTGTATTTTACATCTGTGGTTGGGGGAGCGGCTGTTGCTCGCCAGTTTCGGTCATCGTCTGCATTGTTGTTTCTTGCCGTTGGGGGCCCGTATTTTGGGGACGGCGCTGGTTCTCCCCGGCCCTGGTGTAGTTTTTTGTGTTTTGTTGCTGTGGAGAATTATTATTTGGACGGGCAGGATTTTGGGGTCTCTGCGTCGTCGTTGCTTGCTGTTGGGTAGGTTGCCTGTTAGGGCAATCCCTATTGAAATGCCATCCTCCACAATGTCGGCATGGCGAGGGAGGCTGACTCGAACTTGGTTTAAATGCAGGGGTGGACGTTTGTCCTTGTGTTTGGTAAGTTGTACTTTTATTCTGTGGTGCTTGAATGTTTTTATTAGCTGCAGATTGATTCATCTCGGTTTTCGGTCTGTATGGTTTCCATGCTCCTCGAGCGTCTTCTTTTACATCCGCTTCTATCTGTGTAGCAAGTCGAATTAAATCGTCGGTGGATCGAATGGATGCGCCTCTCAGGCGGCTTCTAAGTTCTGGTCGCAGCTGATCCAGCATTGTCGCTGCTTTGTGTTGCTCCCCTTTTTCGGGTTCCAACCGTGTGAATAGACAGTGTTTCTTAGTGATGAAAAGTTCGGTGTCTTCCGTGGCACCTTGCTTTTCGCCGTATAATTTTGCCATATTCTGAGTAATATTTAAAGTAGAATCGTATTTGTCATATAATCGATCTATGAACGTGTTATAGTTGTCTACTAGATTTTTGTAAGGCTCATACCACCTCGCAGCGTCGCCTCGCAACTGCTGGACAGTGATATTTAATTTATCCACTTCATCGGTGGTGTTGGTTCTTCTAAAATGCTGATCCATTCGGCGTATAAATGCAGTGGGATCATCATGGTTTTGTCCCCCGAATGTGTGTGTTGGCCGAATTCTGGATGCTCTGTCTTGCGAACTCTGCAGGGTGATTTGTTGTAACGCCTGCATGAAGGTTGTAGCCATACTGGAGAAGGCATTCTCCAGTTGTTGAACTGGCGCTTGAGCTGGTTGGGGTGCAGAGATGTATGTGGTGCTTGAATGGGCAGCGGCTGCTTGCTGCACCGGCTCCGGGGTGTACACTGATTGTGTGAGCATACATGATGCTCTGTTTTCTGGGAAAATTGGGGCTTTCTGCGAGCCATTTTTTGATGCTACCAGGGGTGCATGTTGTTGGTTGACTTCGAAAGAGAACTGTTGTGCGTTCTGCTCCATATTCGCTGATGTTGCTGTTTCGTTGCTCGTTCTATAGGGGTTCGCGTCACCTTCTGGTTGACTGTATATTGTTCCAAGACGGGTGCGACGTGCCGTATTTATTATCGGAGTATTATCGTTCATTATAATTGTTTATATAAGTTTATAAAAGTTTGTAATTGTTTATAAGAGTTTGTTAAAAGTTTATAAGAGTTTGTAAAAAGTTTATAAATGTTTGTCACAGTAAATGTTTATAGCAGTTAATGTTTATAAAGGCAGTTGCAGGAGAGTATTACAGTTATCGTAAATTGCTTACCTGTCCTGTGGGCGTTGCACTCACTGCACCATAGTTTTTTACGCGTTTGTTTAGTTTTATTAAACGGCACTACACTGGTTTGTATTAAACTTCTTTCTTCTAATTGCTGGAACTGTAAGGCCCCTTAATTGGGCGACATGTCTACGAAAACATTGGTGCGTTTGTGAAAAATAAAAATGTTTTTATTCGGAGACTGCAAATTTTTGAAGTTGATGGGCGCCAGCAGCCTCGATGGTGGTGTTCTCGTAGCTCTGGTGGTTGAACGAGCTCTCAGGGCCGATTTTTGGAATGTGTAGACTGGTTAACGATTTTTTAAAGTATCGGTGGGTACAGCTACTACCCCCTTTACTGTCTCGCCGGCTGACATACGCAAGCACCGCTTTTGGTGCCAGGTACCCCAACTTTTGAGTATGTAGACAGGCGCTGTTGCCTGGTAAGAGTCGTTGATGAGAAATAAAAGTCAGAGATACCAAAATATGTAACTCTAAGCAGAACTCTTGCGCTGGTCGATGCACAATTTGTTTTAATGAATTTAATCCCTAACAATACTGAGCTAACACTGGTTATTTCGAAGCGAGTTAAAAGTCGCGGCACGATTGTAGGTTGCTGTTGTTGTAGGCTGGCCTTTCTCCTCCACGCTGTAGGGTGTAGATGCACTGGCAACTACGACGCCGTACTGGTTTTGGTTCGTCAGGTATGCTGAAGTTCTGGAAGCTTGTAGATGTAGTGGACTGAACTGCTGGACTCGCTGGTTGATGTTGACTCGATGAAGGCTCGGAGTGAACTGGTAGTTGTAGCGCGCGCTAAGGCTCGGAGTGAACTGCCGCTGTATGTGAAGTTTGTTGGCGATGCCTGGGGCTCTCCGTCTTAACTCGACGCTTACCCTGAGTTGATATGTTCTGGAATAGCTTTGCTCTGTGGCTGTCGTTGTTTTTCTGGGTGTTTATTCCTTTTGGTGTATCTGTCAGTGGTTATATTAGTTTTTGGTTATGTTAGTATAGGTTAATGTGCTTTTGGTTCGTGCACCTTATGGCTCTTTTGTATGTTTTTTAATGGCTCTTTTGGTCTTTTGATATCTTAGTGTTCTGTTAATAGTAATTTTTAATAACAGTATTTTTGTCTTTTTTGTGGATTTTAATATTTTTTTTTGGTTTTATTTTTTTTTGGTTTTTTTTTGTTTTTTTTTAGGTGTTTTATTTTTAAAATTTTTTTGGTGTCCAATGGATCTTTTGTGTGTATTTTTTTTTCATTTTTTCAAACAACAGTTACAATTAAATTAGGGGGTATAAATGTAGTTGAGGGAGGGATGAGTGGGAGCATTGGGGAACTTGGCTGTTAAGGGGTTGGTTAAGATGGGATTTGTGGAAGATACCAGAGACTGTGCAAAGTTGGGTATTAGTTGTTTCAGTATAAAATCAGTTAGAAGTGGGGTCCCTGTGATATTGTGTATCAAGTCAGCCGGCGATGTGTGTGGTAGTTTTAGGATGATTCTGAGTATCTTATTTTGAATTAACTGCAGGGTTTTTTGATGTGTAGGCGATGTGAGGGGGTACCATATGGGGGCTGCGTATACGATTATAGGCCTACGGTGGGTTTTATAGATTAATGTGCCCGTTTCTATGGGGGCGTTCTTAAGAATGGGGTAAAGAGAGGCGCATCTCGTCCAGCACCTGTTTTTTATTTCTTGTACTTGATATCTGAATAGTAGCTTGCTGTCCAGCTCAAGCCCAAGGTATTTTATATTATTTTTATAGTCAAATGTTTGATTTTTAATTTTAATTTTTATGTCAGTCTTTTGTTTAGTTCTATTGAAACATATAATCTGCGTTTTATTTATATTAACTAATAGTCCCCAGTCTTCGTAGAATTTTATTGTTTCGTCCGTTTGTTTCTGGAGGATGTCTGTCATTGTGTGTGGTCGTTTTGATGTTGTAAGGATGGCAGTGCCGCTGTCGAAACCCCACCGCGATACTGTAATTTTCGGGGCGGACGGAGCTCTGAGCGTTAGGTCGGCTGGCGTTTGGAACGCTTTGTGCCGGATGAGCGGCTGGGGCCGCCTGCTGCGTCGTGTCGGACCCGCCCAGTCATGCCGAGGCGGACGGGAATCTAAACGTCGATATACCCTAAGCGCGTTTATTGCGTTGTATTTTATTAGAGCTGAGATATGAATGGATAATGATGCTAAGCTACAAATTGTGACTTTTTGATTAATTTTAACTGTTTTAAAGGGCCTTTTTTGGCCTCGACAACACTTAGAACAACCATTTTCAATTCGACTTTTGAGATTGGCAGACCACTTTTGAACTCATTTACGAAATATAGTAATTCTTCAAGATTACATCTTTGGGTCGTAAATTTAATAGTGTGCTTACATCAGAAAGAGGTAATCTTTTATTAATTAAAATTTTAGTAACTATTATTTTAACATATATTTTTTATCGTTTTTTTAAAGTATTATATCTGTAAAAAAATTTATATAGTTTCACGTTTATCAATGAGTGTAGCTAATCTATTTTTTTTCTCTCCCTTATGGCTTCAGTTCATACCAATTTTAAAATATCCAGATTAATTTATTTAAAATATCCAGTTTAAATAATATCAAAATTAATTTAAACATAAAAGGATTCACTTTAAATAATATCAAGATTAAATAAATATCCAATTTATTTAAATATCCAGATTAAATAATATCCAGATTAAATAAATATCCAGATTATATAATATCCAGATTAATTTAAATAATATCAAAATTTAATTTAGAATTTATTTTAAATTTAAATTTGAGATTTTATATGTATTTTTGGAGCACGTATTGCTAGAGTACGTAATTACCTCAATTCCCCTGTGGAATTGTTCAAATTTTATTCAAATAAAGTACCTCAAAATATTTATGTTTTGCTAAGAACTACTGGTTATATATGAACTGATCCCATCACCGCTAGATATAGAACAAAGGTCCAAAACTGCTGGAAGCTGGAACTGCTAGGGAACTCCTCGCTAGAATCAACCAACTCCCGATTTGCGACTTAGTAATACCCGAGGGGTCGGACACTGGCCCAAATAGTGTACACGTATTGCCGAACTGCTCTTACTACCTAAAATTATTCACATACTGCCGAGACTGCAGTCATACTGCCTAAAGTGCAAAAGTACTGCCGTTACTGTTCAAATACTGCCAATACTGCTCAAATACTGCGGGTGTATTGCTCAAATACTGTACATACTACTTATACTGCCCTCGAACTTCCTATACTGCCCAGGAACTGCTGTACTATTATAGTTAGGCAGTATTCAGGTCAGTGTAAGTTTCACTATCAAAATATGACTATTTTTTAAACCAGTTATTAGCAGATATTCATTGTAGCACAATTTTGATTGATTAAACATAAAATGAAAGACTATTTTATTTTTACTCAAACTTTTACTTGATAAATTTCTAGATAAGCATACACCTTGGAGAAATTTCACTTAAAAACTAACACATAAACTAACATAAATCTTTGAATTCTTTATATTTAGAATTTATTCCCAACCTATCGTGCCTGGAAATTTGAAATGCATCATTTGAATCATTTCCCAATAATTTGACTGGTCCATGTATGATAAACTTATTATCTACAATTTGAACGTCGTCAACCTTGGGCCATACAAAATTATCTAAACGTGATTCAAGAAATTTAATTTTTGATCTTCTTTGGTCGATAATTGATACAATTCTTCCAATGTACCAGCCATCATCGTAATAAACGCTGTAACATTCCTCGTTTTTAACAACCATGTTTTTAATCATATTTTCTCTGGTATGTTCTATTATTTCTTTACTTTCTTGCTCGCTCACTGAAGTAATTTCTTTAACTTTTTTCCCACCTGCTGGTTTCTATATCCGAAAATGCTTCACTGACGGTTTCACTTTCGCTCATATATTCTAGATTCTCATTATCTGTGCTTGACCGTGAAGACAACGACGATAGGCTCTCGTCTGTGATCTCCTTATGTTTTTTTTTTAGGTTTTTCCTTGGGTTTTTCTTTCCTTGTAAAGTCTTTTGTTTGTTTCGACATATTTTCTGTTCTCCCTTTTTAGTTTTCTTTCCAGCATTTTTTTTTATTGTTGCATTTTTTACCCTTCCAGTCACTCTTTTATTTCTATCGCCACTCGTCATGCCTTTCACCCTCAACAATCTGTCAGTCGACAGGCGGCCTCCTCTTTCGCTGAAAAACCAGCATAGTGAGGATTTTCTAATCTTTACTTCTTTATTGTTATGTAACTTTACTGTAAGAAATGGGCTGTTAGACGGTTCAATAAGATATTCATTGTTGTCACCGAGGTTGCCACATTTTTTAGCAAGTTTCTCCTGGCGTTTAGATTCATTTGTCGTGTAGTCTTTAAAACATAAATTTTCAAATTTAGAAAAGAACATTGATTCGTCGTCTGTGGCCGTTTCATTATTTTCAGAATCTGACAATTCAACTTCACCGTATACTATATTTTCTTCCAAGCAGTCCTCTTCATTCTCATCTACTTCTTCGTCTTCTTTATCTTTTGATACTGGTATTAAGACATTTCCTAGAACTTCCTGTGCGTGTTTTTGTACAGATCCCTCCTCGGATTCCTCATTCAAATTGTCAGAGTTATCCTCTTCGAAAGAGATTCCCAGTGCTGACAAATCTTGTAAGGCGTTATTTTTAGCGGATTCTAAGACTTTTATTATATCGTTTGATGTAGGCAATGTATTGGTAATTGTTTCAGTGTTAAATTTATTTCTGCGGTCACCTCTTGACTCACCCAAACGTTTGTGCTGTTCTCTAGGGAAGCAGAACGTATCACCTATAAAAAGAATATTAATAAAAATGGTTGGAAATTATATTAACTTGCTCTCAGACTCACTTAAATGATTGCTTATTTCATTAATAGCTTGAATTCTGTTCAGTCGACGTAGAATATCTATTAAGCCATAATTGACTACCGTCGAGTACGTACTTGTCATGGATCTGGTCTGACGAAATATTTTCTCGCATGGCTGGCTGCTATACAACCAAGGCAGAAATGCTTCTGCACAATTGCCGTTTCTGCATTTTTCAATCAGGAGTATTGGTGCATGCGCATTAATTTCAATGTAAGTGTATGCATTTAAAGTAATGCAATTGTTTTGAATACTGAAGCCCATACGGCGTACCCAGTATCTCCAACCTCTTATAAATAATGTGGAGTACCACATGTTGTAAACACGATCTAGAATGTTTATTTCTTTTTTCAAAAACGCATCTATAATGTTTCTTGTTAAAGTCAAAAACTGCCTCGTAGCTTCAGCATCGGATATATCTTTCAACAATTCTATGACACAAGGTGCAGACAACCTATCAATGGCCTCAAAATTCATTTTATCTTTACCTGCAAAAATTTTCAGTATAAAATTGTTAATTAGGAAAATACAAAACCATACTTTCTAGATAAGATTTACAAAGAAGGTGTTTGTCTTTAGAATAATTATCTATCAAAAATTCAATGTGATCTTTTGAAACATATTTGTTTCCCATAGGTAGAATTATATTTTCTTTTAGTAGCCGGGTTTTCAACTTCGTTGCTATATGTACCGAATCCTGTACAACTACAGGTTTTTCTAAGTTATATTCGACCTGTAAAATTAAAACAGAAGTACATATTATAAATGAGTGCTTGAGCCAATGACATTATTTCACTTACGTTAAAATAAGGTTTATAAGGGCAATCCGTATATGAGTGTTCTAGAAGGCGCTCATTCGTATACTCCTCAGAGCATTCTAATGAGTCTTGTTGGCCATTATTATCCATTTTTTCACCTATTTTTGAACGCATTTTCATGGCTTTTAGGCACCTTGTATCCCCATCTGACGCAAAACCCTCAATTTGTATTCCATGTATTTTTGCCTCTTCCTCTAAGTGCTTCCATCTGTGGTTGACATCTTGGTTGGTAAATTTGTTATCAGAACCAAAAATCGCCAAACAAAAAGCTGGAGCTTTATCAGTGAGTGGCTGAGCCATGAATACGTAGGCATTATTACTTTTTCAAAGGCATTTTCAATGTCCGTAACGGAGTTGACCATATATTTTCCAGTTAGCGGGAAGCCAGTCTTTTCACAAAGCGGTAACAAGAAGCCAATCATTTGGTTTGAGTTTGGATCATACTGGACTCGTTTTAAAATAGCAGTTTGATCCTCACTTATAAAAACCTTCAAGGGAAGATTTCTTTTTGATAAATATGTTTTCAATTCAGCAAATCTAAGTTGACCCTGGTTGATGTTTGTACATTTGTTTAAACTCCTGTTGATGGTCTTGATGGAAGGCAATGAATCTCTCATATTTTGATACAGGGTTTCATACATCAGGCGACCACCAATTATGAAAATATACAGACTGAACAGTTTTAGCGGTTCGTCGAATCTGTTCCCATGTAATTTTACTTGACTATTTTTCATGGCAGTTTGCCTTAAAATATTCAATAAGCCTACAGTCTCGTCAGTGGTGGAACTGGTGGAAGGTTGGGCTGACAGACTTAAATTAAAATATTTCTGAGAAGTTTTTAAAACATTATTTTGAAGATTTTTTTTGATTGCTGCGTCATTCTCTAACAAATTTTGTACATCTTTAAAAACAGTATAAAAATCAGTTAATTTTGTTTGATTTATATTTAAAGCAACAGTAGTGAGTTTTCGGATGCTTCGTTGCTGACGACTGTTGGAGGTGACCTCAGAGTTGGCCCAGGGGTCAGTGCTGCAAATTTCTTGAGACGCTAGGTTTCTAGCGGAGGTGTTCGCCGATCTGGCCGCCTCTTCTACACCTCCGCCTTCATGAAAAAACAATTCATCTTGTAGACCACTATTAGGTTCATTTATTATTCCTCTTTCAGTTACAGTATCGATTGAAGAATATGGAGTATTTAATATGAAAATAGACTCATTTGTATCACATTCTCTATTGTCCCCGAAATTTTTATTTAATGCGTAAGAGTCTTCTTGCCGGTGCAATTCTTCAATATTGTTCAAAGAATTAAAGTCTTTATCATTTGATGTCTCGTTTGAGGGATTCATTACTATGAAAGAGAGCAATGTCGAATTTTTCAAAGTTTTGCTTTTTGATTCTGTTTCGGGAGGTTTATTTTTCAAATTCATCTTGAAATGAGTTTTCAGGTGTTTGTTAAAATTGGATAGAATCCACTTTTTACCATATCTATTCTCAGAAGAAGACACCTTGGATATAAAATCACATGCTGGTATCGGGCAGGTTACCTTTGCAAAAGAAAATTCTGGCCCGTCGCCAATTACTGTAGTGGTTATGTTGGCAATGTCAAAGTCTATGTCTTTTCCTAAAGAGGAGTACAATTTTTCAACATATCGCTTGGAAACGTTTTTCAAGTGCTCCATTATTTTGTTTTTATCCTTGTCTTGATTGCTCCTGATGTTAATTTCTACCGCATCTTCTGATGATTCCGATATTGTAATATTTTCGGAATTATTTTCAAGCGTCTCAATTGAATTTACGGTTGAATTTGTTTCTGCTTCCGTTTGAGTAGGGTTATGAAGTAAATGCAGCCTGCTGGCTGTTATGGATGTTGCATTATTTCTCTTTTTAGCTTTACAGGTGCATTGGCACACACAATTACCCAAAACGTCGATATCGTTTATTTTTCTTTTGAGCGATACTTTATTTCGGTTTCGATTTTTAGTTGCGACGTCAGCTTTACAGATCTCAATTAAAGACATCAACAGTTTTTTATGACCCAATGGGATTTGGTATAATGCCGTATTTTCTGAGTAAATACCATAAATCTCTTCTTTCTCCTCAACACTTTTATTTACAATTAATTTCGGTAAGACTTCCCTGGCAAAATTTTCCATTGTGCAAATGTCGTCATTTGTCATTTCAGAAATCGACCTACAATTGTCAAAGCCTTGGTACAGGAGTAACTTTCGTATATTTTTCGGTATGAAAAGGTCTGATCCAAGCTGGTCCAAAATAGCTTCAATTTGATCCATTATCCCAAGTGAGATCTAAGTTATAGCTGAAATAGAAATAGAGTCTTACAATTTTTCCAACTTAACGTGGCTATGTCCAAGAAAGAGACATCCGATAGGGAAAATATTTACTTACATATGGGCGAACCTAATTCATTATTTTTGGCAATAATTTTTTTCTTAGTACGTGTATTTAAAAGAAAACTATAAAACTACTTAAGTAGAACCATAATAAGAATATTATTATAAATTTTCACTCAATAATTTAATTATTTCCCAAAATAGGTTTAAATTTATAAATTATGCTAATTTTAACTATTCCGTAGTTTTAAAGACGTTAAAAAATACTGTTGACCACAGGCACGGGTATATACAAAGTCACATGGGGAATTTTAGCTGAGGTAGACAAGGAGATAATTATCGGACGGACCAAAATTAAGGTTATCAAAAACACTTCGAGACAAGAATAAACAAATCACGGTGCAGCACAGGTCATTAGAACGTTGAGAATAAATGTAACATCAGTTAATTATTACAATACTACGTAAATAAGATACATAAACTGGTACACACGGCACGAAAAATTACTATACACTTTTGAAGTTTCGAATTATATAATTTGCTCCACTTGGCCCTCATTCAGATAAAACTTGGGGAATATTGCATTACATTGAAATTTTGTATGTGTTTTATCTCTGTGGTCAACCAGTTCAGCTGCATAGTGGATATTAAGTTACATAAGTTCTTTTTTAATTATTAATCATGTTGTTAAAACCTACCTTCTAGTTAATATCTCAATAAATTAAGCACAAATGCACAAGCACGTAATTTTCAGTTCACACACTACCTAAATAATTATGCTGATTATTTACACTAACAACACCCGGTAAATGGACGAACAGCGCAAATCACGTGTAGACCGTCGAATACTGCTGACAGACTGCTTAATACTGCCGAGACTGCAGACAGACTGCCCAGTACTGCCGTCGTACTGCCGTTGAACTGCCGTCATAATGCCAAGACTGCTGTCGCACTGCCGAGATTACCGTCTTACTACCGGGACTGCCACTGTACTGTCGATGTACTACCTATTACTGCTTAATATTTGTACACGTATTGCCACCAGTGTCCGACCCCTCGGTAATACCTATTTCATTGTTAAGTTAAGTTCAACGACTTGAATTTATTATATTAAAATATATTTTTTCTTGTACATACTTTTTATAGCAATCATCAATTTTCTCTTTTAATATACATTTATTTTAAACTATTCTCGTTTTAATTGAACATTTCAGATAACTCAAATTTGTCTATATAAATTTGTTTTTGAAATTTTAAAGAGCAGCCCTGAATATACTATAGATGGCGCCCTCTAAATATCACTAATGATTTACCTTAAATTGCTCTCTTTTTATTGACAAAATTTAGACTGATTAACACAGAATATTTTCCATAGAAATAAAAATTGATTTTTCCTTGATTTAAGCTCCCGTACTATACCAGCTAGCCGTTCGCCGATGTGTTGTGCTTTTGTTCTGTTTTGAGCATTCTTTTGGTCAGAACAGAGGAAAAGCGTAACACATTACAAGAATGTGTATGAATACATATGTTCTAAAGTGAACAAATCAATTCACAACAACTTAATCGTGAAACCTTCACAAAATATTTTTCAGACTTGTTTATGATTTTATGAAATACATTCATTTCGAACTTCAACAATAAATTCACTACTAACTGCTGATTTATGTCTCATAAAAACCTCTTTCTTGTAAATAGTATTCTTCCCTTTAACAATTTTTATCATTTACCCAACACTCTTATTCCTTAAAAATTTTAAAACGGCGTGGAGTCCTTTATCCAAACGTTTGATCTTCTTGTAATCCAAATAAAAATACTGAATATGAATAGTCTTATGCATAGACTCCAACCTCATGATGCCTGTATTTTTCCTAAAACAATAAGCCCATTGTTCATAATTATTTGTATAGTTCTATTGAAAATAGTGACCAAAACAGTGTCTTTATAATTTAATATTAAATGTAGAGCTTCCGAAATATTTATTTTGAATTTAGTCTCATCTAATCCTTCCTGTAAAACTTTCAAAACTTTGTATACATATTTACGCTTATCTTTGACATTGATTTTTGACAAATTACTTTGCGATGCACGATCAACGTGCCAACAGCAAAATAATCGGTAGGTAACGGCTCATAGTGGAAACCCATGCATGATCAGATCAGACATAAAAACTTTTGCAAAAATTGTTTCAACTCTTTTCTTAACAGACTGAAACACTTCATAAATATGAGTAGCTTTTCTATTAGAAAACATAAAAGTAAGAGGGTATCCTTCGCCAAATTCGTCTACCACCATTATTGTTGTTAGTTCAAAGGCATAGTTGTTCAAGCCATGGGTACCATCGATAGCTATTATATTGCTTCCAAATTTTTTTACCATTATCTCTTGAAATTTATTCATTATTATTAAATAAAAGTCTTTTGTTGCTAACTTGTCAGAAAATTCACCCTGCTTTTTATATAGTAAGATAGGATTTTCATCAGATGGTTTGAACTCTCATTCTTGTACCCATAAGTCAATCGATATGGCATCATATTCATTGTTCATGTCTTTCCATCTTTCACGTCAATTTTATAACTTTTTCTAATGTTACTCACATCCTTGGCTGTCTGCTACGATTTACACGTACATAAACAAATAAATACGTTGGATATTAATGGTTATAAGATATTACATAAAGAAACTCACTTGGGCTACTGTAGCGTAGCAGATATCGCAGGCGCAACCTAACCCGGATAAGTGATGTACGTGCCTACGATAAAATTTCACTAGCTCAGACTATCTCAGGGCGTTAAGCCCAAGTTTACATAAACTATGACAAATTATTAGTTTACTTACTTAACAAATCACTGAGGGTTCCATACGTAATGGTCGCAGATGAAATAATGACACTTTTTTTAAAAATGAAATGCACTATATTACACAATTTACAGATATTGGTTCTCTAGCATGTAACCTGGCGATGTTCAAAAGGTGTGGCAAATTTCTTGATTAATACGTTACAACATTAATAAAATGCCTCGTGTAGCTACACATCGGTTTACAATGGATAAATAATATAAATGGTAATAAATTCTGCCACAATGGGTCTGATTTAGAGAACCTCCTTAAATAAAAATAAATGCATAAAATCTTTAAATATGTACAAGTTAAAATACGAAAGTAATTATGAAGGGATATAACCGCGCAGAACCACTGAAGGTGGTCCCCGGTAAATAAAACAACACACTTATCTAGGGTGGTACGATACCGACTTTGATGTGGAAGAACCGGTAGCCCTGCGAAGGTGTCTTCGGGACAAAAGAAATTGACCCGAGGATGGGGGTTGATTATTGTCTCTCCAGCCCTAGAACTTTCTACTGTGTGTGGATGCCCCGTCCGTGGAACCCCAAAGATATCACGATTTAATTTGCAAAGTCGGAAATGCACATGAAGCGTGCCTAATGTGAGCAATTCAATTCTGACATAACCTACAAAAGAAATATAATTTACCTCACTGATGAGGGAACAATCCACTAATGTTCCTAGAAAGCCACAGTTGGATGAATGGAGTCGAGTCCGCCTTTCAAGTCGACACGATATTTCCAAAGGAAAGCCTGCAAATTTGCGAAACACGTGGGTAGAGAACGGGTAAGATGGCGTGAAGAGGTTAGCTTACCTTGTATACATAAATATCCTGCTTGCGCAGTTAAAATTGACTCACAACAACAAGATATTCCGCTAAACGGAACAACAACAGATGGAGAAAATTTTCCTGTGTTGATAATCCCAAAAGCCACCAGGATGCCTTGGATAAACCGAGGTTCGTAGGATTATCAACTGTATACGCCAACAAAAATGGTTGCCTTCCGTCTCTCTGCTTTTCACGAGCCGCAAGTATATCGCCCTCCCGTGGAGAATAGCGGAACTGTGCTACGGACGTAGCGGTTGTTATTATGCGGCCCACAAAACGCTAAGGCGTATGGTGGGTCGCATACGCTAGAGGTCCGCAACATGTCAATAAATCAATTCGTTTCAGTTCTATTTTATCTCATGTCTGGTCTATGAGTCTATAAAATAAAAATTACGAATTGGCCACAGCTAACCTTCCATACTGTATATATTATAATTAAGATATTTACTTTGTTTGAGGAATTCCACTAATTAATTTAGTAGCCACAGTTTCTCTATCTTGCTTAGAAAGTCTTAGATGTTATAACTCCATTGGGTGTCCATAAAATGTGTTTTTTTCCAAAAAAACTGACACGTCATTTGCATCTTTTTCCTCATCGATTACTTTAATTTGACTTGTGCAACCAAAAGTTTGCATGAATCTTGGCTCTTTAACAATCGCTTTCTCAACTGGCGTGATGACTTTCCTATAATTTAAATAAACATAATCTGTAAGTTTACTCACGAATTCTTTACACCTACCACTATTTGCTAATCGAAAGGTGTTGTAATGAATATATCATGTCTAACTAAATACTTTATTCAAGTAGTAACAAGAGATTTATTTATTTATTTGGATACTACCACCCAACAGGTAACCATTTACAGGGTGGGAACATTACAATGAAAACTATGTAAACATTACAATAAACAGGTATTACAATATAAAAACACAAATTACAATAATAAAAAAATTAAATAAAGTATCATAAAAAACACATTAAAACAGAATTACACCAGACTAGTATAGAGAGCGAAACTTATAAATTATAAATCAAGTTGTTTAATTGAACGAATGCTACAGTTGAATATATCTTGCAGTAGATTATAATTTCTACAGATAAAATATAGAGGGGAAAATTTTAATAAATTAGTTCGAGGTGTAGGAAGGTAAAATGTTTCACAATTCCGAATTGATGTACGAGGTATATGAAAATTCAGTTGCTCCAAAATGAGAGGGTAATCAAACATGTTATGCATAATTTTGTAAAGAAAAATTATTGAATGTACTATTCTTCTATTTTCCAAATTAGACATGTGAAATCTTTCCAACATAACATTTTGCGGATATCCAATTATTGGATAAATATTATCTTCAATAAAGCACAAATATTTAACAAAACGGCGCTGAATATTCTCAACACTATTTATGTAAATAGCATATCCTGGGGACCATATCAACGAGCAGTATTCCAATTTTGTGCGTACAAATGAATAGTATAGCAGTTCCATAATATCATTATTACTGAAACCTTTGCAATTTATAATTATAAAACCTAGACTCTTTAGAGCCGATGCGATGGTGAAATTAATATATTCCTTAAAACTTAAACACTTATCAAATATAACTCCAAGATCCTTTACTGTATCCGGTCTCTGCAATATTTGATCGTTTATATGATAATCGTAAATGATAGGGTTACGCATTTTAGATATGTTAAGAGGCAGATTATTAGATTGGCACCAGTCATTTACCAAGTTTAGGTTATTCTGAATATTTTCACAATCTTGTTCGTTTTCTATTACACAATATATTTTCAAATCATCGGCATATAAGAGACTCTCTATATTAAGATTATCTGCAATATCATTTATAAAAACAACAAACATAAGCGGGCCCAGTACAGAACCCTGGGGTACACCGGAGGTGGTTAGGATGTCAGACGACTTGTAACCGCGGTATTCAACATACTGACGCCTATTCTCTAGATATGAAGAGAAGAATTCTAACTGCATCCCTGACAATCCAAACTTACCCAATTTTTCTAATAGAGTACAGTAATCTAGGCGATCAAAGGCCTTGGAGAAATCAGTGTAGATAATATCGACTTGCCTGTTTGCATCCAATTCCTTAGAAATGAATTGAGTGATGCAAGGTTAGCTTCAGTAGATCTACCGGGAACAAATCCATGTTGGTTACAACTAATTTGGCCATGTACGTGACTGGATAATGACATATGCAAAGTGATCTCAAAGACTTTAGCGGAATTGCAGATAATTGTAATGGGTCTATAATTTTCGGCCATGCACTTGTTGTCTTTTTTAAAAACGGGACATAAGCGCGAATATTTCCACACATCTGGAAATATACGCGTTTTTAGTGATAAATTGAATATCGTTGTGAAAGGACTGGCGAAGATGGTTGCGCAGTCTTTGATGATAAATGTGGAAATGTTATTCCTTTAGTAAGCTTAGGCTTGATTTTCTTCAATGACTTAAATACTTCTGTTTCAGAAAAATAAGTTAGAGACAAATTGATGCTATTACTACTGGCGTTTTCGTAGGAGTGATAATTATCTTCATTATTGTTAGGTTTTAAATATGCAGTTTGAAAAAAGGTAGCGAAGGCATTAACAATATCCTGGGGATTCGTACATTGAGTATCATTATATGTAATATTATCGGGAATGGAACTGCTACCTCTTATACCGTTAATGTAAGACCAGAATTTTTGCGGATCGCTTTTTATGTTTACTTGTATTTTCAGCAGATAGTTTTCATGCGCTTTTCTTAACTCATCCTTTATCTTTTTTCTTATGTCACTAAACTCCCTGTAGATATTGGTGTTCTTTGTTTGTTTATATTTTTTCCAGAGAATACGTTTTTTCTTTATGTCTTGTAGTATGTTATTTGTGTACCATGGTGGATATTTAGATTGTCTGGGAACATATTTGAGAACAGTTTTATCAAAAATTTCAGTCAATTTTGCGTAAAATTCAGAACATGCTATGTTAACATCTTTTAGTTCATTTAAGAAGAACCAGTCTGTTTTGAATAAAATCTCGTACAGTTGAGGAAAATCTGCTTTTTTAAAATTGTAGCTTTCTATTGAGTTACACGTGATACGAATGCTCGACATTGTTGAACATCTGTCTGCTGTCGTTTGTGGTCAATCAGAAGTGACCACTATCACAAGCTATAATTTGCAATAGATATAACTTCTATGATGTAAACATATTACATCCTCCCTCATATGTAATAAGTTACAAAGTTAACTTTTGTGGCTATTTGACATGCCGACCGGATCTGGTGATATAAGACTGAACACTAGTGCTCGGTGCAGGAACATCATTAATTGAATTTTGCTCGACACTGACATTTTCCAAACCAATAAGGTCACTACTATGATCATTAACCTGACCTGGAATAAGGCTCAATCATATTCAGATCTGGATCCATATTATTTATACATTCATATTTGTTATATGATTCTCTTAAAACTGTGTAATCTCCTAACCATAGTGCCATTAGAATCCTGAACAATATACGACCTGGGGGAGTCATGTTTACTAGCTACAATTCCAGGACATATTACATTGCGTTCTATTGCAGTTGTAATAGGTAATTTCTCCTTTAGCACGATTTGATCGTGATGCAATAGAAGAATAGTTACATTTAAATTTTTCTTCAATTTCACATTTCCAACTTTTAGATTCTAAAAATGAATTAAAATAAAGAACAATTTATCTAAGAATGTAACTGAGTGCCTATAAACATGAATGAAAAAAACAAATTTCTCTCTACCTATAACTCACCAACTATGTTTGAAAAAAATATTTCCTCCGTTTCAAAATGTTTAATGTGAATTTCTTTCTTTCTTTAATTTTGGGAATAGGGATCCAGCAACTAATCGAGAATGATTTAGGGGTTGATAAACATACCAGACATACCTAGATAACCTACAAGCCAAAGGCCAAGGCTGTTTGGAAGGAGTTACACTTTTGAGAAAACGCAGAGGACATCCATGACCCGCCAACATTAGTGTCGGAACTGGAGATCGATCCTAGAATACACGCTAAACAGTGTGGCCAAGAGTGATCACCATATAACACGCTTTAGCTCGCTGCGTTACTGTGCCATGTATGAATTCATAACAAACAAACAATTCGTGAAAGATGAGTATGAATATTTTTCTGCCAGAAAGTTGCTTATTGTTTGCTGCAAGTATATTGTTATGAAATCATATGTTGTGCTTCCTCCCATCTTTACTAACTCTCTAACCTAAAAATAATTGATAATCTTATTAGACATTAAAATCATTATCTGAAAAATTTTAAAAAATTTGAGTGTTGCAACCACGACCTTGCTTTGTCAACGAAAATGGCTGTCTACAGAGCAGTTGTCATTCCAGCACTGCTATATGGATGTGAAAGCTGGGTCACTTACCGTCGTCATGTGAAAGAATTAGAACGTTTTCAGCAAAGACACCTCAGAAGTATGATGAAAATCCGTTGGTTCCATCACATATCAAACGTGGAAGTACTCAGGAGGGCAAACAGCCTTCCAATTGAGGTGCTTATTTCAAGACCACGCCTAAGATGGGCAGGTCACGTTCATCGTATGCATGATAACCGCCTTCCTAAATGTACACTTTATGGTGAATTGCTAAGCGGTAGAAGAAGGTGTGGCGGTCAACGAAAGAGGTTCAAAGACGTTCTCCATGAAAATCTAAAATCCTGCGGTATTCCAGACGAGCAATGGGAACAACTTGCAGCGGACAGAACCGAATGGCGAGGGGTTGTGGCCAGCTATCAATGAAATGTTGCTGCAAGAAGGCCGAATCCAAGACCTAACCAGGTCTATGTCTGTCCTGACTGCGGTCGACATGTGCTCTCCCGAATTGGCCTCTATAGCCATAGTCGTGTGCACCGTAGATGAATGGGAATTACAATAGACTACACCTTCTACTTGTTTTTTATTACACACAATCTATCGACTGTAACATTTTTTTTTATACTCGGACTCGAGTAAAGGCTAATAATAATAATGCATAATGTTTTTTGTCGCATGTTGACAGTTAAAAAAATGACACATTTGATGACTCAAGCAACATTCTAATGACGAGCCAACGTTGGGGTTCCCACCTAGAAGTCAGTGTGCGATGTATGCACAACGTCGTGCCAACTCATATCTATACCAAATTGGTCAATAAAATATGGGTTGCTACAACATCGGAGACTGACTTATCACCGTTGCAATCACCGGCCGAATTCGCACAAAAAAAATTACGTCAGAATAAGTTGAAAACCAACTTTGTCTACCTAACCTACCATCATTTGTTCAGAACATGGATATATCATAAAATATGTTTGCTATTTAGAATAATACGTAAACTTTAACTTAAAATTTCGTGTGAAGGGGAGACCAAAATTCAAATAAAACAAATTTTATCGATAAATTTATGTCGGCTAGGTCTAAAAAAATAGTTACCCTTTAAGAATTACGTTTATCTGAAAAGTATTAAAATAATACCGTTATTTTCATTGAAAAAAAAAAAAAATTTTTTTTTTTTGTAAAAAATTACTTTCAAAAATATCGCATATATAATTTAATGAATCTGTGACCTGGGGCAGTGAAGACAACAATGCAAGAGTTGTCGCTTTATGTTATATTACCGGTAACAACCTTAGCGTAAGTAGGGGCTGCACACCGACATTTATTAACTCTAGAAGTCAAACCGTAATAGATATAACACTAACAACGTGGCGTATATCCAGCCTAAGCCAGAATTTGCATGTATCTATTTACGTAACACTATCAGACTACCAATGGATAAACTTTGAAATAAATCTTATCAAGGCACCCAAAAAACCATTCCCAGATCCCCGGAGAACTGATAGAGATAAATATCGATGTTAACTCAGGGAGAACTTGGAAGGAGTTAATAGGAGGGTGCCCAGAAGGAGTGGCGAAATAGAGCAATATGTCAAAATCTTGCAAACAGCCATGAGACAAGCTTTTGAAACATCCTGCCCCTTAAGGTCCTTGCAACAGCTCAATGAGAGGCCACCAAGTGCCAAGGGCTGACTGACCTAAAGAAGAAGGCTAGGACTTCGTTCAACAAAGCAAAACTGACAAGACAGGAATCAGATTGGGAATCATACAAAACCAATCTGAAAGAGTTTAAGAAACAAGTCAGACAGAGACAAAGAGACGCGTCGAGAACCTAGTATGAGGAAATCGAAGATTACTCACAGACTCCTAGGTCATACAAAATCCTCGCTAAAGACAAAAACCATGACCTCTGCCTATTAAAAAAGAATGATGGTACAAGCCTAGAATTACTCATGGAGACTCGCTTCCCGGGATCTGTGATAACCGAACAGAAGGAGTGGCCAAACGAAGTTGACACCCAACCCTCAGATTTGGATTGGTAAATGACCAACAAAATAGTGAGTGAGGACAGAATAAGATGGGCAATACAGAGCTCCTCCCCTTTTATGTCGCCAGGCATTGACGGTATCTATCCAGCTCTTACTGCAATGGGGACTGGATGAATTACTGCCGCACCTGGTTGGAGAATTTAGAGCGTGCTTAGCACACCTTTATATTTCAGAGATATGGAGAGAAGTGAAAGTTGTGTTCATTCCAATGGCAGGGCGGATGGACTATACCACCCCCAAAGCATATAAACCTATTAGCTTAACATCGTTCTTGCTCAAGACGATGGAAAGGCTATGTGAACGATACATAAGGGATGTTGTAGTAAAAGCACGCATACACCCTGGGAAGATCCACCGACACCGCCTTCCATGCAGTCGCGACTCGGATTGAGATCCTTGACTTGAAACAATAAAGAGTCCACCCTAGATGTCTTCATAGACATAGAAGGTGCGTTTGACAGGACCACCTTTCCAAAAATTACAGTGGCCCTAGTGGAGAAGAATGTCTCTACGATCATGGGAAACTGAACATCCAACCTGATCTCGAAGAGAGCTGTACAAATCAGTAGGGGAGATGCTTCTGTACGAGGAATGGTCGCGAGAGGCTGTCCGCAAGGGGGTGTAACATCACCACTGCTATGGAACCTAGTTCTTGACAGCCTCTTGTGTCGCCTCAATTCAGAAGGATCCCACACAATTACCTACGCAGATGATCTAACAATAATGCTTAGCGGAAAATTCGAAGGAGGCTTTTGTGAAAAAATGCAGGGGCCCCAAGAATAATTGGAAAATGGAGAACACTTCCTGTCTGTCAATCCCAGGAAGTCTAAGATGGTTCTCTTCACAAGGTAAAGGAAACTAGGAGCGAAGGTACCTGCCCTCCTGGATACAACACTAAGTTTCGCATCAGAAGTGAAATATCTTGGGGTAAGCTTCAATGCCAAACTAATATGCAATCTTCACATAGATAGAAGACTAAATAAGGTTTACATTTTTTATGAGCAGTGTCGCAGGACCGTGAGGAAAACCAGGTGAGTGAAACCCAAAGTGGTCATGTAGATATATACACTACCGTCATAAGACCAATGACAACCTATGGAGCTGTGATTTGGTGGCCTAAGAGCACACAGACTACAGCTAAGGTCAAGCTCAGCCAAGTTCGGAGAGTTGCCTGGCTAAGCATAACCGGAACTATGTGAATAACGCCAACGAGAGCTATGGAGGTAACGCTGTGTCTGCCACCACTAGATATCTATTTAGAAGAAGTTTCTCTGACAACAATGGTATGCCTCAAATCCGTTGGCATACGACCAAATGTAGGCTGTGGGGCAGGATGTGGAATATACTCTAGAAGTCTGCAAATTCAATATAAATCGCCTGTGGCGACCAAAGGGCAACGCGGATAGCAAGAACTTATTCGTAGATACCGGAAACACAACTTGTCGGAGTCTCGGCACGCTTCTTCTTTTATACCCTTGATAGGGCACGACGTAGCCGAGAGCTGGATGAGAGCTGGATGAGAATTAAAAAGGGAACCAGACATTCATTTGGGTTATGATTGCGAAATATTGCGTAATGTTGTGCAATAGTTTTTTAAATTTTGGAAATTTAAAATGAAAATTATATTGTTAAATCGGCTGTAAAAAAGGTAAGGTTTTGATGTAAGAATGTCGGTGGAATCAAATTTACTTTGGGAGATATTTGCAATAACTGTGGATATGACTGCTGTCTGGAAAAGGCCCCGTAAGGTAACGTTGAGGGTTCAACTTTAATCCATATTGATGCTACGTTTAACTGTTACGTGCGATGCTGTATTGGGGTCATAATATATTTTATATAGGGGAACGGAGTGAGGTTGGCGACGAGTTGCCAGCATGGAAAAGGGATTTAGTAAATTGGACATAGGTTTTTTTGATTAAGAAAAAGAAGCTGAATGTAGGATATTAATGAAGATAGGGACGAGTGGCCAGCAACTCATGGGAACACGTAAATTGGTCTGGATTTTAAAAAGATTATTTCACGGGTGGTTCGTGGAGATAATTAAAAGGGGTTTAAAGATAATTTAGGGAAATTGAAATTGATGCGAAAATTAAGATACGGGGGGGCTTGTAGAAAATTTTGGGAAGTGAAATAAATTTTGATAGATTGAAGTTTGGGAATTGATAATGAATTGAGATGTTGAGAGAGCTGTATTTTTAAAGTGTGTCTTTTGTAAGATTTTATGGTTAATTTGACGGAATGGGATGTTTTAGCTAATTTGAGGTTAGAATCTAGATGTCGGTGAATTATCGAGAATACTTAAAATTTCTTAGATTTTTTGGTTACTAACTGTAGTTTTTCGGTGTGCTGGGTGTCTTAAGGACTTTTTTTATAGTGTTTGCCAGGTTGTAACGGTTCGATTTGGTATATTTGATCAATTTAGTCAGTTAAACCTAAGTTAAATAGTTCAAGTATTTATTAGTTAGTTTTTAATGTAGATAAATTAGTTAGTAGGTATTATTGTAGAGGAAATTGAGTAGGCATAGATCGATAATCCGATCGAGTAGGCATAACGAACCAGCTTGACAGACTGGAAGTGACGAATTCGAGAATTTTGACATTCGTAGCTGGGAAGGTAACTGAACGAGGTGCACTGTCACGAAAGTTGTAGTGATTATTTTCTCAATCATCCATTCTGGAATTAATCCTTTGGTGTCAGTAATTCATGGTTTCATTTGTGATTACCGTTTGGTGTAAATATTTAGTGGAATCTGACCTCTTGGAGGGATACAAGCCTCGTGCAGGAATTAACCTTAGTCTTTACACGTGCTGATTGAGTGACCTGTGAAGGGTCCTCGTGTTGGAGGTATATTCGCTTTGAATGGTTTATGCGTTCAAGTTACTCTTCGTTTGGATACCCTGGTACCGGTGTTCTTGCCTACCGACCACATGGTGTTGCTGTCATTTTAACCTTATAGTTGTTCCCATACTCCACTGCTAAGGCGTTGCTCGTCGAGTCAGGCTGTTCAATGTCGTAAACGCAAGACTCTCCTCATTGCCGAACAACGATCATCGACACGCAAGTTCTATGTCAGTGCCGTCAACTATTAATAGTGTCCTTTTAGTGCCATTAATGAACTAATAACCTCACAATTATTTGCACTAGTAAATACTATAGTCGGGGGGGGGGGGGGGTACCAAGTCTTAATGTATAAGTGTTTATTGTGTATATTTACCTGTATATATATATAATTTCAAGCATTGAGTTTTCTTTTAGGCAAGTTTAGTTATTTTCAATGGTAGATGTGTATGCTTTATTACATGATGTGTACAGCGGAAATTAATGGGTTAAATAACGTATAAAAATATTGCGTGCAATCTTACGTAAGAGGTGCCTAAGCGATTATTTTGATATATTTATATTTTTTTTGTATATAGTAACATGTTCATAGATGATCTTGGTAGATAAGTTAATTTTTGCTATAGGGAAAGGACAAAAATGACTGATATAGCAAGCGTAACTTGTAATTAGTTTGAGTAATATTGTACGTTTACTGGTTACCTCTGAAAAATACCTAGAAATATTCTTTTATGCTTGTTTTGTTATCCTTGTAATGTTTTTGTTATCCTATCTTTTTTTGTAGTAATATACATATTTGCTTAATTAACTGTAGTATAATTCTGATTCAGCAACTTAGGGAATTAGTGAATATCTCGAGGGGTAGTGGCCTAGTAAAAGTTGCTTGGCGCCCTCCTACCATAACTTAAAAAGACTAATGGAAATCGGCCTCGACCATCTCCAATCGGCCTCGACCATCTCCACTGCAGTTAGCCTGGCACCCCAAAAAAAAAAATAACATCACAATAGTTAAGAAATTTTGGCAATCTATATTAAAATATACAGGGGGTGAAATAAGCGTTGCAAGTATTTTGGCGCCCAATGTGGGGCCCTGTGATTATTATTTTTTTAATTAATCCCCTTGACCTTGACAAACGATTTATTTGGAAAATTTTGGCTATTTTTTGGTCGGCCATTTTGAGAGTATGGGGAATATACTACAACAACCAATAGCCGTAAAAGAGATTGTCCGTAGACAAACTACGGTCAAAACAATCAGGATCGGCACAGGTTGTAGATAATCATTACTAGCCCTAAGAAGTTACAAAATTACCACAGGAGCAGTATGGGAATATCACCAAGCATTTGTGTGTGCCTCCAGCATGTATAACATAATGGTATGCTGGATGAAGGACATGCACAGTGTAGTGGCAACAAAGTAGCCGACAGACTAGCCAAGAGGGCAGCAGGCCTATGTATCTTTGGACCAGGCCCGGCCAGTCTGTTACCAATCACGGAGATAACAGAAAACACCCACATTGAATTTAAGAAGCTGGGGGATGAAACAAACAGCTGTTAGCTTGCTAGGGAACTTTTAAAATATTTCAACAAGAGTACAGCAATGGACTACCTGGCAATGTCCGTAAGGAAACATCTTTTTTTTTTAAAAGGGAAACTCATCATGAGCACCTGAGCTTAGTGTCTAGCGCTACAGGTAGTGCCGGACTTCAACCAGCCTCTTTAGTGTTTCCGACTAGTGTGGATCTGCTTTCGCTTATCTTCAAACCAGCTGGGTCATTTGAGTTCGTTGTTATGATCAGCCCCATCTCTCTTTCATCCTCTTCCTTCTTTTTGATAATGCGAGTTATCGCCTCCTCCGCCTCTCCAGTTCTCCTCTGTCTCCAGCATTCTCTATCATGTCGTCCGGGAACAGTAACGGCGCCCCACCGTGTCGCCTCTCTTCCCTCCACCTGTTGCATACCAACACGGTGTGTTCCGCGTTGTCGGCCTCCCCACAGCTACATAATATGAGATTAAGTGGAAACACCTCTCTGTAGAGGTTGCGAAGAAGATGAGATGGTTCAACATGTACTCTGTGACTGTTTTGCCGTCTCATCAATCACATTCCAGTGCTGTGGTTCAATAATTTTCATTGACCACCCTCCCGACTAATTCCAGATTCCAATTTAATGAATGTGCTTCTCATTGCGTATTTTATTTTTTAAACTATTAATTTAATGTTTCTAAAATCTTTGCAAACGTTTATCCAACATGGCCGCCTATACTTGATTTCCATAGAATCAAAAAATGGCAACGTTGATAGGTTACTGGAAAATTAAAGAGACTTATTTAGGCAGTCGCCAACGTTTAATCGACATTGGTAGATGACTAAAAAGAACTAAATTTGTTAGGTCGGTTATCAACGTCTAGCCGACGTTGGAAAGTTACCCATAAGTTAACCAGTTCTATTTAGTCAGTTGCTAACGTCTAATCAACTTTGGAAGATTACTTAAAACACACCAAATCTAATTAAGTCATTTTTTCTGATGTCAAAACAACGTTGGTAGACGTTCCAAACTAAAGTAGTAGGATTGCAAAGTCCAGGGAACATTGCTCTGAGGTGAACTCATTACTATAAGATCTAAGTTATCATCCGACTACTATTTGCACTAATTTAATTATTAAAGAAAGTAGTCAGTAGTCGGTGAAATGTTGCTTGGGGATGGTTATAAATGATATTTTCCATAACGAGATAGAAAGAGTCTTATTCTGTATTCAATGGTACAGTTCTAGCAGGGTGGTATTTACAAAATAATTTCTTAAAATTTATAATGATGACTGTAGTGATGTTTTCAAAATGCACATCCAAATGCCATTAGTTTAACAAACAAAAAATCACTACATCCAAAAGTTTGGGAGATAGTCAATAATACAAGGAGTAGAAGTTTGGAAAGAGGCATTTAAAAATATACTAATATTTATAACAATCCATTTTAAAAAATGGCGCTAGGTCCTGTGCAGTCGACTTTCTTATGAAGTTTACCTGTATTTTTTTATTTGTAGCTATCGTAGAACTCGAGCACTGTTGTTCCACCATGTATATTAATAGTCAGTGACTGTGTTCTATTCTTTATCATTACATCTTTTCTATAGGCACATCTTTCAACATAAAATACACAAAGCAAGCTTAATTAAATTGTGCTGAGGAAGATGTACTCAAATATAGACGAAATGTCGACAATTTAAGAAACTTGTTTTTTACTGATTTTGCCCTACCCCAAGCATAAATTTCTAAAAAATTATAAGAGAAGGTCGTTAAAGTATTTAAAGGAATTCAATGCTACCTTTTGCTTTTTTAGCAGGCTGTTCGATTCCATTATGTGCTTCATTTTCTTGAAGAGATCCATTTAATTGCTCGTTTTCTTTGTCAGATTCCGAAAGAACTTTAGGAAATTCTATACTAGGTACCCTTTGCGTTTTTAACATGCTGGTTGCTACCACTACAGCCTTCATTTTCTTGCAGAGATTCATTTAATGGCCCGTTTTCTTTGTCAGATTTCAAACTACAATAAATATCACTGTCAACTTCAATTTCTTTGTAAATTTTTTCGCTTAAATTGTTTTCCTCTTGCTTTCTCTAGCAGAAGTAAGACTTGCAACTTTTGCGGTTTGATATATATCTTGAAGCAATCTAAAATAAAAATTTAAATAAGTTTCTTGTTTTTAAATCTTTTATGTTATTTCAATTGAACTAAAACTGTAATTACTAGATATTAAAAACAAATCGTTACGAATAATTTGACCATATTTAGTAAGGGTCGTCCTTAGCTTTACTTTCCAACTTTATTCCATGTCTCAAGTAAAATGTCTTCATGTTTGAACCAAATCTATTAATATTAACACGTGCCTTCAAGGCCAATAAAGTTTAACGTTTACTTAACATTGAAAAAGGCAACTTTTGTAAATCTCTTGTTTAAACGCTAAATAATGTTTATTGTTTTATTCATTTTTATTTCTTATTGTGGTATCAACTCACTTATTAATATCAGAAATTAATTCAGGAAAATTACTTTTATTTGGTGAGATTAATGAATATCAGGATATAATTTCTTGTATATTTTCAATTTTTAGCGAAAAAATATGACGCATGATGTAGCTGGCTCATCGACGATGATCTCTGCAGAGATACTGTCGTCTGAGTCAATATCGCTAATGGCTGTAAACAATAGGGCTGCAATATCTTTAATTTCTGCCGTTGTCTTTTCAATTTTATTCATTTTGTCGTCCTCTGATGTAGCTGGCTCAGTGATAACGATGATCTTTGCACAGATATTGTCGTTTGAATCGGTTTCGCTAACATCTGTAACCACTAGAGTTGCAATATCTTTCAGTTGTGTCAAGATGTTGCCAAATTCATTTTCATCGCCTTCCTCTGGTGTAGCTGGCTCAATGACGATGATCTCTGTAGAGATGCTGTCGTCTGAGTCAATATCGCTAACGGCTGTAAACAACAGGGCTGCAATATATTTAAGTTCTGCCATCGACTTTTCAGATTCATTCATTTTGCCTTCCTGTGATGTAGCTGGCTCAATGACTATGATCTTTGCACGGATACTGTCATTTGAATCGGTTTCGCTAAGGTCTGCAAGAGTTGCAATATCTTTAAGTTCTGTCAAGATGTTGCCAAATTCATTTATATCGCCTTCCTCTGGTGTAGCTGGCTCAATTACGATGATCTCTGTAGAGATGGTGTCGTCTAAGTCAATATCGCTAACGGCTGTAAACAATAGGGCTGCAATATCTTTAAGTTCTGCCATCGACTTTTCAAATTAATTCACTTTATCTTCCTCTGTTGTAGCTGGCTCATTGATGATGATCTCTGCAGAGATACTGTCGTCCGAGTCAATATCGCTAATGGCTGTAAACAATAGGGCTGCAATATCTTTAAGTTCTGCCGTTGTCTTTTCAAATTTATTCATGTTGTCGTCCTCTGATGTAGCTGGCTCAATGACGATGATCTTTGTCCAGTTCCGCCATCCTCTTTTCAGATTAATTCACTTTGTCTTCCTCTGATGTAGCTGGCTCTTGACGAGGATCTCTGCAGAGATACTGTCGTCTGAGTCAATATCGCTAACGGCTGTAAACAATAGGACTGCAATATTTTTAAGCTCTGCCATCGACTTTTCAGATTAATTCACTTTGTCTTCCTCTGATGTAGCTGGTCATCGACGATGATCTCTGCAGAGATACTGTCGTCTGAGTCAATATCGCTAATGGCTGTAAACAATAGGGCTGCAATATCTTTAATTTCTGCCGTTGTCTTTTCAATTTTATTCATTTTGTCGTCCTCTGATGTAGCTGGCTCAATGATAACGATGATCTTTGCACAGATATTGTCGTTTGAATCGGTTTCGCTAACATCTGTAACCACTAGAGTTGCAATATCTTTCAGTTGTGTCAAGATGTTGCCAAATTCATTTTCATCGCCTTCCTCTGGTGTAGCTGGCTCAATGACGATGATCTCTGTAGAGATGCTGTCGTCTGAGTCAATATCGCTGACGGCTGTAAACAACAGGGCTGCAATATATTTAAGTTCTGCCATCGATTTTTCAGATTCATTCATTTTGCCTTCCTGTGATGTAGCTGGCTCAACGACTATGATCTTTGCACGGATACTGTCATTTGAATCGGTTTCGCTAAGGTCTGCAACCACTAGAGTTGCAATATCTTTAAGTTCTGTCAAGATGTTGCCAAATTCATTTATATCGCCTTCCTCTGGTGTAGCTGGCTCAATTACGATGATCTCTGTAGAGATGGTGTCTTCTGAGTCAATATCGCTAACGGCTGTAAACAATAGGGCTGCAATATTTTTAAGTTCTGCCATCGACTTTTCAAATTAATTCACTTTATCTTCCTCTGTTGTAGCTGGCTCATTGATGATGATCTCTGCAGAGATACTGTCGTCCGAGTCAATATCGCTAATGGCTGTAAACAATAGGGCTGCAATATCTTTAAGTTCTGCCGTCGTCTTTTCAAATTTATTCATGTTGTCGTCCTCTGATGTAGCTGGCTCAATGACGATGATCTTTGTCCAGTTCCGCCATCCTCTTTTCAGATTAATTCACTTTGTCTTCCTCTGATGTAGCTGGCTCTTGACGAGGATCTCTGCAGAGATACTGTCGTCTGAGTCAATATCGCTAACGGCTGTAAACAATAGGACTGCAATATTTTTAAGCTCTGCCATCGACTTTTCAGATTAATTCACTATGTCTTCCTCTGATGTAGCTGGCTCATCGATGATGATCTCTGCAGAGATACTGTCGTCTGAGTCAATATCGCTAATGGCTGTAAACAATAGGGCTGCAATATCTTTAATTTCTGCCGTTGTCTTTTCAATTTTATTCATTTTGTCGTCCTCTGATGTAGCTGGCTCAATGATAACGATGATCTTTGCACAGATATTGTCGTTTGAATCGGTTTCGCTAACATCTGTAACCACTAGAGTTGCAATATCTTTCAGTTGTGTCAAGATGTTGCCAAATTCATTTTCATCGCCTTCCTCTGGTGTAGCTGGCTCAATGACGATGATCTCTGTAGAGATGCTGTCGTCTGAGTCAATATCGCTAACGGCTGTAAACAACAGGGCTGCAATATATTTAAGTTCTGCCATCGACTTTTCAGATTCATTCATTTTGCCTTCCTGTGATGTAGCTGGCTCAATGACTATGATCTTTGCACGGATACTGTCATTTGAATCGGTTTCGCTAAGGTCTGCAACCACTAGAGTTGCAATATCTTTAAGTTCTGTCAAGATGTTGCCAAATTCATTTATATCGCCTTCCTCTGGTGTAGCTGGCTCAATTACGATGATCTCTGTAGAGATAGTGTCGTCTGAGTCAATATCGCTAACGGCTGTAAACAATAGGGCTGCAATATCTTTAAGTTCCGCCGTTGTCTTTTCAAATTTATTCATGTTGTCGTCCTCTGATGTAGCTGGCTCAATGACGATGATCTTTGTCCAGTTCCGCCATCCTCTTTTCAGATTAATTCACTTTGTCTTCCTCTGATGTAGCTGGCTCTTGACGAGGATCTCTGCAGAGATACTGTCGTCTGAGTCAATATCGCTAACGGCTGTAAACAATAGGACTGCAATATTTTTAAGCTCTGCCATCGACTTTTCAAATTAATTCACTTTATCTTCCTCTGTTGTAGCTGGCTCATTGATGATGATCTCTGCAGAGATACTGTCGTCCGAGTCAATATCGCTAATGGCTGTAAACAATAGGGCTGCAATATCTTTAAGTTCCGCCGTTGTCTTTTCAAATTTATTCATGTTGTCGTCCTCTGATGTAGCTGGCTCAATGACGATGATCTTTGTCCAGTTCCGCCATCCTCTTTTCAGATTAATTCACTTTGTCTTCCTCTGATGTAGCTGGCTCTTGACAAGGATCTCTGCAGAGATACTGTCGTCTGAGTCAATATCGCTAACGGCTGTAAACAATAGGACTGCAATATTTTTAAGCTCTGCCATCGACTTTTCAGATTAATTCACTTTGTCTTCCTCTGATGTAGCTGGCTCATTGACGATGATCTCTGCAGAGATACTGTCGTCTGAGTCAATATCGCTAATGGCTGTAAAAATAGGGCTGCAATATCTTTAAGATCTGCCGTTGTCTTTTCAAATTTATTCATTTTGTCGTCCTCTGATGTAGCTGGCTCAATGACGATGATCTTGGGCAGATACTGCCGTCTGAATCGGTTTCGCTAAGATCTGCAACCACTGGAGTTGCAATATCTTTAAGTTCTGTCAACATGTTGCCAAATTCATTTATATCGCCTTCCTCTGGTGTAGCTGGCTCAATGACGATGATCTCTGCAGAGATACTGCCGTCTGAGACTGTTACGGCCACACCCTGTATATATATATATATATATATATATATATATATAGAGTTTAATTAGGTAAATAAATCATTTAGTTACTTAGTGTTGCTGATACTATTATTGTAATGATTATTTTTATCTTTTTGTTAATGAATTTTATTCGCGGGTAACCGTTATTTGAAAGGGATAGACCTCCTCAACCCGCAGCGGGGAAAAGATGAGCGCGCGCATCGAGCGCTAAGGAAGAGACTCGAGTTCACCCGCTTGTAAGCAAGACAATTAATTTTCGTGTGGGTTCAATATGTTTTATAATTTTCTACAATTTTGAGTGCTCAACGTTCCATGTGTATCCTGAGAAACCACTTCTTGCCTGCAACCTGCATTTCTTCATCCTGCATTCTGCTAGACAGCCGCAATTAAAGGTAGGTCGAAAACCTTTCGAATAACACGTTTCATTCTCTCTCTCAATTTGCAATTTCCACGACTGTGGATTTCTCGTTACAGTCCACTTCGAAAATCTCCTAAAAACGCCATTCAGGTGTTTTCATATGCTCCTTCTGAGCCGGATTATCTTAAAAAATAATCATTGGCAATAATAGTTCACGTAAAATTCATTCTATTCATTTTTAATGAAAGTATTTCTTTAATTTCATAAAAGCAATATATAAAGTTTTTATCTTTTCTCGGTTTTTTGTGCGCTTGCTGGAATCTCGATAAACATAGTTTTTGTTTCACATGTTTTGTACCTGTTAATCAGCTGTTTATTTCAAAACAAGCCTTTATAGTTTTGGACAAAATTGAGATATAAACACTACGACGTCGCATTCTGGATATATTTTAACGTTAATATATTAAATTTATAAGTTTAAACTTATTAGATTTGGTTTATATTTTTCATAAATTTAAGCTGAGGAAATATTATAAACCGGTGTTTGCTTTGCATAATTGGCTTATTTTGTAATTCTTATATACAGGGTGCGTCCGTATTTATGTCAAATTTCGTTTAATTTATTTCATAAGAATATTGTTATTGAACTAGGTATTGGGTATTTATACATCGTATACATTGTTCTAATTACAAGATAGTGCTGTAACTTCATTTCAAATGGCAAATAAAATTAAACAAGTGCGTGCACTTCGCGAACTCCAAGTAGACTTAATTGATGAACTGTCTACCCTTGCTCACGCTGCTGTGGCAGATCCAAATAATTTTAATATATTTAAAATCAGATATGACAGTATTGATTAGGTATACGAGGAGTTTGAAAAGCAACATTCAACTTTAATTTCTCTTATCGCTGTTACTGAAAATCCTTATTTTACTTTAGACAAAGAAGCTCGGGCATCCTTTATGAAAAAATATTTTGAAATCAAATCTATTTATTCAAAGTTATTTCAGGCGAACCCAGAAAATAAATTTATTGCAAAATCAACAAATGTCAAGTTACCGAAAATTTCGCTACCGTGTTTTGATGGTAATTATAAAGAATGGCCAACATTTTTTGATCTTTTTTCTTCATTAATACACCAAAATCCATCATTGTCAAATAGTGAAAAATTTCAATACTTGTTGTCTTCTTTGTCTAAGGAACCTTTTCTCTTATAAAAAATATTCAGTTAACTGAAGAAAATTATAATATTGCCTTCACTACTCTCACGGAGAGGTATCAAAATAAACGGCTACTAGCCAATACAGGTTGGCAGGGAATTTTTAGTGGACCAAAACTTACAAATGAGTCTCCTCGTGGACTTCGTAAATTGTTAGATACGTTTTCTAAAAATACGGCTGCACTGAAAATTTTAGGCCTTCCGGTTGATGACTGGAATTTTGTTTTGTTTCAATTGCTTATACAAAAATTAGATATGTCAACAGTTAAACGGTTTGAACTCCAAGAGGGTTCTACAGAAATCCCCTCCTATACTACTTTGAAGTCTTTTTTGTTAAAACAGTGTAAAGCTCTAGAATCGGTTTCTCTTTCAACGGCTAAAGTTAATCACACTATTTCACATAAATTAAATTCCCAAAACAATTATCAAAATTCTTCTCATTCTCAAAGTACTTCCTTTGTGGTAAATGCCAGCAATAAAGGGCAAATAAGTTGCACCTATTGCAGGTCCACTCATTCTATTTACAAATGTCCCGTCTTTTTTGGCAAAGACTCCTTCTGAAAGATTTCAAACTGCCAAAGAGAAAAATTGGTGTACCAATTGTTTGCATTCCGCACACCGTGTTAGGTCTTGTAGTTCCAAGGTCACATGTCGCATTTGCAAAAGTAAGCATCATACTTTTTTGCATATTTCCCGCGATATTGCAGCTGCTTCAGCCAGCCCCTCTCATGAGGACAAAACAAGCTCTCTTTCGTATTCACCAGATATTTCGTCACCTTCGGCTTCAGCTCAAGTAAACTCACTTACCAATGTTCTTCCTTCGAAAGTAACCACAGTTCTGCTCTCAACTGCCATGGTAGATATTCTTGACGTCCGTGGACATTACTAATCAGTGCGAGTCCTGCTTGACTCAGCCAGTCAAACTAACATTATTTCTCAAAAATGTCTAAACCGGTTGGGTTTGCCCTGTTCAAATATTTCGTTATGGATTTTTGGTTTAGAACAAACTTTGTTATCTGCCTCAAAAGGTGTTACGTGCATCATCCGTCCAAAAAATCAGGTAGCCCCACCTTTACCATAGATACGGTAGTCCTCTCTAAAATATGTTCTGCCATGCCAAGCTCTCATATTTCGTTTCAGAACTGGAAACACATAGGTAACCTTAAATTGGCTGATCCACAATTTAATATTCCACGTGAAATCGACTTATTGCTAGGTGCTGATGTTTTCCCTTTGATCTTGCGTAATGGCCGTGTACCAGGCAATGGTGATGAACCTTCAGCCATTGAGACTGTGTTTGGTTGGATTCTAATGGAGAAGGTACAGTGTACGTCTCCACATGCTCATGTAGACTCTTTGTTCGTGTCTCTCGACCCATGTTTAGATATAACTTTAAAAAAATTCTGGCAACTTGAGGAAGTGCCCTCAGTGACTACTTCTTCCCCTGATGATGTTAGATTTGAAAAAATATTCATTAAAAGTTATTCTCGTGACTCATCTGACCGCTACAGTGTTGCTCTACCATTCAAAGAACCTGATCCTTTATTTAGTGACTCCAGATCTATCGCACTTCGGCGATTTCACTCTCTGGAACGGCGGTTAATTCGCAATGATGTTTTATATGAATCGTACTGTGAGTTTATGAGAGATTATGTGGAAAGTGGTCATTGTGTCATTAATCCATCCAGTGTCACAACCAAACTTCGAGTCGTTTTTGACGCGTCATGTAAAAATATCGATGGCGAATCTCTCAATGATAAACTGTTAATTGGACCCAAACTACAAAAGGATATATTTACGCTTCTTCTACAATTTCGTTTGCACTTCATTGTTTTTACGGCTGACGTGAAACAAATGTATCGACAGATAAGCATTCACAACCATCAGAGAGATTGTCAACGCATATTGTGGAGATTTTCTTCTGACCACCCTGTACAGGAGTTTTGTCTAAAAACAGTTACGTATGGTGTTTCCTCTTCCCCTTTTCTCGCACTTAGAACTTTGTTGCAGTTGGCTGACGATGAAAAGGAACATTTTCCTCTGGCTGCAAAGGTCCTGCATTCGGACGTTTATGTGGACGATGTAGTGACAGGGTATTCCACCCTAGATAAAGCATTGATTATTAAAAGTCAACTCATTTCCTTACTTCAGAGAGGAGGTTTCGAACTTAGAAAATGGGCAAGCAACAGCTCATCCTTTCTGACAACAATTCCTGAACCTCATAGACAATTACAACCTCTTTCTTTTCATGCAGAGGATGATTCTGTTGTGAAAATTCTCGGACTAAAATGGTCCCCGTCTTCAGATATATTTTCGTATGTAGTTGAAGCCATTAATCGTCCTTGCACCAAGCGTTTAATCCTATCAGAACTGGCTAGAATTTTTGATCCACTTGGTTTTTTCGCACCCATAACATTTCTTGCAAAATATCTTATTCAGTATTTGTGGACCTTGGGACTCGATTGGGATGAGACTCCCCCATCTGACGTGTTAAACAGTTGGGCCAAATATAAATCGGAATTATCATGTTTATCGACCATTCAAATTCCCCGTTGCATAATTCCAAATAAATTTTTCTCTTGCCAATTGCATGGCTTCAGTGACAGTAGTGAAAAGGGCTATGCTGCAGTCGCTTATTTACGGTTTGAACTTCCTGATAATCAATTTGTAGTCTCTTTAATATGTGCAAAATCAAAGGTTTCACCATTAAAAAAAATGTCTCTGCCCCGTCTAGAATTATGTGGTGCTGTTCTACTTTCAAATCTCATCTCATTTGTAGTTGAAACATATTCTGGAAAACTTCAAATAAATCAAATATTTGCATGGTCTGACTCCTCTGTAGTCTTATCTTGGGTCAAATCATCTCCACATCGATGGAAAACTTTCGTAAGCAACAGAGTCAGCTATATCCAAGAGAAAATATCACCTGATGTCTGGTCTCATATTCGATCTGTAGATAATCCGGCTGATTGTGCATCTCGGGGAATATTTCCGACTCAATTAATCAATCATTCTTTATGGTGGGCGGAGCCTCCGTGGCTTCGACTCCCGTCTCAATCTTGGCCGGTCGATAAAATCAAAATATCTGACGGTTCTGTTGTTCTTGAGGAGGAAAGAAAAATTACTCTTACTAATTTCGTTTCACTTGAAGCTCTTGATTTACTTTTAGATAAATTTTCGAGTCTCTCGAAAATCAAACGAATTGTTTCCTATTGCTTAAGATTTATCAATAATACGAAAAATCCTGGTCACAAAAGGTCGGGCGGTTTTACCGCCCATGAACTTCATGAAGCGTTGTTCGTCCTGATAAAACGCGTCCAGTACATAGTTTTTAATGATATCATTGAGAATCTAAAAAGAAAAAAATCAATTCCGAAAGCTTTCCGAAAGTTAAATCCCTTCATTGGTGAAGATGGTATACTCAGGGTGGGCGGTCGTCTCACTCATTCTGATCTGCTCTACGATCAAAAACATCCAGCGCTACTTCCTAGCAAGCACCGGCTAACTCATCTTATCATTGATGATGCTCACAGGGCGCATCTGCATCCTGGGCAGCAGACATTACAATTTCTGCTATTTCAGAACTTCTGGATATTATCTCCCAAACGTACAATACGTCATTGCCTTTCTAAGTGTCTTCTATGTTTCAAAGTGAAACCTAAATCTTTTCAACCCCCAATGGGTAATCTGCCTTTTACCAGGATTAATCAGATAAAGCCCTTTCAGAACGTAGGGGTAGATTACGCAGGGCCAGTTTTTATTACTCTCGGAAAATCAAGGGGGATAAAATCTCAAAAGGCGTATATATGCATATTCATTTGCTTAGCCACTAAGGCAATACACCTGGAGCTGGCCTCCGATCTAACCACCGCCTGTTTTTTAGCTGCTTTGAGACGATTTATTTCTCGGAGAGGTCGTTGCTCACACTTGTTTTCACACTGTGGTACAAACTTCGTCTGGGCTAATAAAGAATTGATTAATTTTACGAAACAGGCTGCAGAATCGGAAAATATTTCATGGTCCTTCAATCCTCCATCTGCTCCTCACTTTGGAGGACTCTGGGAGGCTGGCGTAAAGTCGGTTAAATCTCATTTTCGCCGTATTATTGGTGAACAAATATTAACTTTTGAGGAGATGTATACCCTTCTGGTTCAGATTGAAGCTGTACTCAATTCTCGCCCTCTATGCCCTCTATGCCCTCTAAGCTCTGACCCACATGACTTCTCTGTACTTACTCCGGGTCACTTTCTTACTCTAGAGCCTCTCACCACTCTCCCTGAACCGGACCTCACACAAATTAAAGTAAACCGATTAACTCGTTGGCAACTGATTCAAAGATTACAACAAGATTTCTGGAAACGTTGGCACGTTGAATATTTGCACACTTTGCAACAACGAAACAAATGGTTTCATCCTGAATCTGCTAAGATTATGCCTGGAAGTTTAGTCCTTATAAAAGATGAATCGTCCCCACCACTAAAGTGGCGCCTGGGGCGGGTTGAAATTCTCCATCCAGGAAAAGATGGTATATGTCGAGTGGTAAGTGTGCGCACTGTACAAGGCCTGATTCAAAGGCCATTAGTAAAATTGTGCCCATTGCCAATTTCAAATGAAAATTAATAAAATGCATAGCATTTTAGGTGGGCGGTAATGTTACGGCCACACCCTGTATAAATATATGTAGAGTTTGGGTAAATAAATCATTTAGTTACTTAGTGTTGCTGATACTATTATTGTAATGATTATTTTTATCTTTTTGCTAATGACTTTTATTCGCGGGTAACCGTTATTTGAAAGGGATAGACCTCCTCAACCCGCAGCGGGGAAAAGATGAGCGCGCGCATCGAGCGCTAAGGAAGAGACTCGAGTTCACCCGCTTGCAAGCAAGACAATTAATTTTCGTGTGGGTTCAATATGTTCTGTAATTTTCTACAATTTTGAGTGCTCAACGTTCCATGTGTATCCTGAGAAGCCACTTCTTGCCTGCAACCTGCATTTCTTCATCCTGCATCCTGCTGGACGGCCGCAATTAAAGGTAGGTCGAAAACCTTTCGAATAACACGTTTCATTCTCTCTCTCAATTTGCAATTTCCACGACTGTGGATTTCTCGTTACAGTCCACTTCGAAAATCTCCTAAAAACGCCATTCAGGTGTTTTCAGAGACAATATCGCTAACTGCTGTAAACAACAGGGCTGCAATATCTTTAAGTTCTGCCATCAACTTTTCAGATTCATTCATTTTGCCTTCCTCTGATGTAGCTGACATGAAATATTTTGGACCTATTTATAAATGCGACTTACACTATTATGTTTTTAAAATAAAAGGCGTATTTTTTGTGATATGCCTTAGTGATCATCATCAAAGTTCATTATACCTGGATAGACATCCTCAGCATCAGCTGATTTTGGCAAATTAAGATAAAATAGTCGAAAATATGGTGATATTGTGAACGATCCATGTTTTATTAGTCTGAAGGACGTCTTTTCTGCTTTTAAAAACGTTCACAAAATTTTTAGGGTTCAACACGACTGTTTCAGACGGAGAATAATGTAAAAAATCATACTTACTGTCGTTTATGCTTAACTGCTGCTTTGATGGTATCAATTGGACGTCGTAACACTATAAACCTAACACTGTCTGTACCACACTTTCTTAAAATTAAACCTGAAAAGGAATTTTGTTAGAAAACACAACTAAAAGACAATATAAAGTTCAAAATATATATATTAAATCTTTAAAAAATTATGTTTTTACAACTTTTTTCAAGAGAAAATGTTAACAAACACTAGTCTGGCCCGTGTACAACACATGGTGAGGAACGGAACGATTTATAATGTACCAACTACCATCCAATATGCGGTTTAATAAGCTAACGATGCACAAAAAGATTCAAGAAAAGTTCAATGTAACTGAAATTTTGGTGGGCTTTTGTTTGCCTGTCTTATAAACGTATTATTAAATTCACATGCATTTTGGTCGCTCCTCGGAGCTTAAAATTGCTTGAAGCGTCTCTACTTCGATTGTATTCTACAATAACAACTTTTTACGTTCAGGCAAGGCGGATCCCATGCACATGTGAGTACATGGTATAGATACTTTTTTGACTCCGAATCACTGAGGAACCGGTTTAGGGCAAACCCCGTCAAAACACATCATTTCCCCGTCAAATCCGACTGCTAGGAAATGATGGGGGTCCCATGTCGCTAAGGGCTATTTTCGCTATAACTTCCGATATACTTTGAATAGTCGTTGGACTAACTTGTCCTCATATTCAATATCTCGTAAGAGTTGCAGTGTTTGACAACGTGGATTCGTAAAAGGGTTTTTAATCTTGAAAATTTCGAAGTCTAATTTTAGTACACTTTCTAAAATTAGGTGGTCGGGGCGACATTACATCCCCGTGCAGCGACATTTGCTACAGTTTCTAAATTAACGCTCCTTGAAGAGTTAGCGAAAATTTGGCATAAAAAACGCTCCGAAAAGCGAAAATATGTTTACAAGTATTAAAAACCTCTTCCACGGCGTTTTTACGTGAAGCACGCTTTTCGTACGAAGTATTTCCTAAGTCGGATTTTGTTACAACGTCGAAAAGTATATCGGGGTTATAGCGTTCTTTAACAATATCACAGGTAACAAATCAATTGGGGGCGAGCGTAGGTGCGTCTTTACTATGTACATACTTCGATATGCGATGTAAAGCAACGTTAGGCGTGGTTAGTAGTTGGATTGGTGACCGTTCCAACTGTTGTAGGGTATGTCCCCTACAAGTCAAAATACAAAAACAAAAAATTCTAAAAATAATCAAAAAATTCAATAATCTCATGCCACTTGGCAAACTAGATAAAAAAAGTCCATCAGACACCGTTAGCACCAAAAAACCACATTTCAATTCAAAAAAATCTGAGAAATTAAGCCGATCACCGATAATTCACAATTAACCTAAAATCAACCAAATCTAAAGCCAAACATTCATTTACATTCATCCGTAACCAATTCATCACGAAAAACGTCACTTAAAAATACGGCCCCCGTATATTCATCAAACTAGTCAAATTCCCCATTCAAATCCAAATTCTCATAATAAGTATACGTAACCCCCTTAAAATTAACCGTCGAGTCCATTTCCCCACGTTCTTAAAACAATTTCGTAATTTTTCTATTCTTACTTTCCGATCAACCCCTGTATACATCAAATCACGTTCAGTGCCTCGAGTCTCAAAAGTCCCCCATATCTTTTCACCGAATTTTCCAATCAAATTGCTATTATACTCTTTCCCCATTTTTCGATTACCCCTGTATAATAGCAGACACCCATACTATATCTCCATTCAGCTCGATTCATACCCGTATTGTACCTTGTTAATATCTTATCTTTTTATCTAACGCACTAACTGGAAACTTATTAACGGAGTTACAGATCGTTAACCGCGGACCTTTGTAATACATTACGGGGTCGAGCCAGATTTTGCCCATAAAACTTCTCATAACTTCCAAACAAAAATAGATTCAGCTTTCGTTCAAATTTTAGTAAATTCCCCTTCACATCGCCGATCTGCCCATATAAAAATTATTTCAAAATTCCAAAATTTTCAAGTATTGCGCAACATGATGCAATCGATGACTCATCCTTGCCCGCACTGAGCGATTCCAAGCCTTTCCAGCTCTCCGCGAGACTCGACGGGGCGAGAAAAACGAAACTTTTCCAATTCAGTATAAATACCGGTGCATCGAAAGCCGTAGACAAGTTCAGTTTTGGCAGTGATTCTAGTGTAAAGTTCGCGTAGTGTTTTAGTGGAAATTAAGTTTCAAAGTTAGCTTTGTGTAATAGCTGTTGACGCTGGGTCCGGTTCCTATTTAATTTCATGTTGTAGATACCCGCTCGGCTAGGTTTTCTTACTCCCTATTCCTCGCAATTTTATCGTGACGAGCTGTTCCATTCTAGCTTCCCAGGCCGAAACCTGGTTAAAAAGAGTTAGTTTTTAAGTATCGCCTTTAGTGCCCCTAATTTTAAGTATTTAAATTTCTATTCCCGCCCAAAGCAACAATCCAATTTCTTACCGACCAGGCTACGTTGAAAGGACATTCTTCAGGACATTTTCTCAGATTTATTAATTTTTAAAATATATTTTCATAATAACTACTGACAGAATTTATGTGTCGAATAGTTTCTACGTTTTAAAAGAAACTTGTAAAATAAATTAACCTATTCAAACTCTGTTCATTATCCCTTCAATAAATATTTTGTATTCTCTGTTAATTCATCGTCTCATTATTTTTTCTTAAATAAAAAAAACCTACTACAACTAGGGTGTAACCGTTGACCCTTCCATAGCTATTATAATAATAAAATAAGTGCAAAATTAAATAAAGTGTAAGCAGCCAGTGCCAACTACAATATACAGGGTGTAGCATTCAACCCGCAACAGCACTTACTAAACCAACCCTGAGACTCAACCCATCGAAAATAAGTGCACGGAAGCCTCTGGGGTCTCAGCTCTCAACCCCCCACTAACCATAATATTTTTTTTATACGAACCAAAGGCTTTTCCCGTGTTCACAACGAAGACCACGTCCTCGCCTCACCCATCTTCCAGCGGCTTGTATATCAGTGTATGCGCGGAAGCTATACAACCTTAGGCGAGGGTTGTATAGGAGATATACCATCCTTCGGAGGGGATGTAAAGCCGTCGGTCCCTTGTCTATTAAATGTTAGGCAAGTAAAAGATCCCTACTCTTCTTAAGGGAAGAGGTTCGGCAAAATTCCTGGTTGGAGGTAGCTCGTCTACAGACGTCGGTGTTAGGCCTCAGTAGCGGAAATAGGCCGACGTTAAATAAATGTATAAAAAAAAATCAATTAAATTAGACTTTTTCTCTGGTGATATAGGAGGACTCCGCAAGTAACATTTTCCTGGTACAAGGATTTCACTTTTGCCTCGTCTCGCAAAAAAATCTCTTTCAAAGCTTCTTCATTAACGAGTGATTTTTAAAGAAAGATCTTTCCTTACTCTTTTCTGTACCAAAGCCATTGAACGTCGTGCCATTTGAACAGTCTTTTTTTCTTAATATCAATGGTTTTTTGTACAACTCAGCGAAATTGTCATACGTTAATTCTTTTACCAAAAACTTATGCTTTTCCCAACTGTTGTAACAAGCTGATACCATTCGTGAGGGTGAGAAATTTCAACTCCCAACTTTTCTTCTGCCTCGTTATAAGTGCATGATCTACATCACACTCTGTGTGACTATGGCCGCTAACCATAAACTTGTGATTAATGGTTTCTAAGGATTTGTCGTGTGACGTGATATTGTCACACATGGACAGTCACGCGCGGCAGCTCTTCTATTCGTGGCTGTGTCGCGGGTTCGGGTTCAGATGTTTGTACCTTGGTGTACTTACCTGATGTTACTTGGCTTAGTGGTGGCTATTGCCTTGAGGGCGCCAGTCGAAAAACGACAAGGAAGGGAATGATGAGGAGTTTAAGAAATAACTTCCATGCGGAAAAGATGTTTCTCTTTTCTCACAATTACTTTAATAACTTTTTCAAGTATGGAAATATAAATAAAATGTAAAACAAATATAAGTAAATAATTGAATGTATAAATATAACATAAATGACACTAAATCTGACGTTTGCTACCGGAGTGTAAAGTGAAAATGACGGACGTGGCCCTGAGCTGAACCTGCGTTACGTGTCTAAAGAACGCACCCTCAAACTGACAGCTGGCGTATGCCTTCTTGCTGACAAAATCTGCTGTGCAATGCTTAACAAACAAACGTCCCTATGCAATATAGTTGCTAATGTGCAGCGAAATAAACAGTAAGTTATTAAACTCTACTAAGCCCTATGACACAAATTAAGTAATCACCAATGTCTTTTCGTAACTCAAATTAAAGTATTATGTTTATTTTAGGTTTAACAGAAATATATTGTTTTTACTCATGAACAGCTGTTTTATGAGCTTACACGATTTGCTAAGAAATGTATTTAATAAATGAATGACATAAATTTATCACACTGATAAGAATGCGATGTTGCAGTCTGCGTTGTGATTACGAAGTAGTAGAATTCAGGCTTCCCTCAGTTGGGACGTATAGAGAAAGGAATGAAATGACTTACTTTTTGCTCAGCGCAGTCACGTCGTCGTGTATCCCAAGAAGTCTTGCGGAATGGCGAATCAGATACAGACCCAGAAACAACAAGCAAAATGGTTAGGTTGCAGGTGTATCGGCAATTCCCCGATGGGGTGCCCCTTGTCCACTTTTGAGCTGGTATTTCCGGCTGGAATGAAGAGAAACGTTCTGGATGGCAAAGATAAGTATGCACTGCCCTTTGTGCTGACGGTGTTGACAGTGACTTCCAAAATTTTACTTGAAGGTAGGTGATATAAAAAATTGCCTTATTTGTAATCAGTGATGAAAATACAGAGACCCAAGAAAAGAAAAGACCTAAAATGATAATTTACCAATCAATGCTTAGGTTGAAAATCGGCAAAAAGCCTGGTCACTTACCCTAGGTGTTCCAACAAAACCAAGAGAGAAAATGCCAGAAGAAATCCGGGAGCTAATATGGCTACCCACTTTTTGCTTTTTCCTCTCACTTTTTGTTAACAAAAACTGTGACCTGCTCATTCAGTGATTTTAAAAATCTTTGACAACTGTCAAACACCATCAAAATATAAACAGCCTAACCTTTAATCACATTATCCCAGCCTTGTTAAGCAAATCAAGGGTACTTAATTATTTTAATCATTCTTTCCCTCATATAGTGTATTATAATTACAACCTAACCTAATTTATTTACTTATGTTTCAGGTCCTGGCAAAAACAAACAATAAATGAAACATAGAACACAAAACGAAGAAGTTAATAAGACGTACACTACATACCCCCAAAACACACAGAACACCACTAGTCACAGGGAAAGCCCAAAGAAAAACAGACACAGAGCAGAGGTTGGCGGCTTACGCTAGGCTAAAAACAAAAATATTGAGGTGGTATGCGACGAGTGGCTAGAGAATCACATCAGCACATTATAACCATATTATACAGTGCAGATATATATCATACTGTGTAAATAAATGTACATAAATTTCAAAGCTGGTGTATATTTCATCCAGGTGTTTACTTTTTCGCTTTGCTATAAATTTACAGCATCCGTGCTCTCTTGAGCTCAACCCGCTATACAGACTAGCGTTTCCTTTGCAGCCTATATATACCACATATATGACTAAGTGGCTTTTTAAACCGTAACAGTTGCTTTGCATAAGACTCAGAAACATCGCAGCAACATGGGAATTGTTGTTTTGCCCCCCACATGTATCAGAATACAGAATAAACCTTTTCATATGGGGAGATAATGTTAATTCTAATAAGAGACACATGAAGCAAATAACTGCTGGATTGCTCATATCATGTAGCGTCAAGTTATAAGTCCATAACTGCCTTTTATAAAATAACACTGATAAGTTGACATATGGCGTCGGAAGGCACTGCTGAAGACCAAAGGTATAACATTTTGTTTCTTTTTTTTTCTTAGTATAGGTATTATCTGCATCTTTCTTCAAATAAACTTTATCTGATTTTGCTTGATGCTCATTTATGTCGTTCTGAATTTTTCATTCATTTTGATCTTCAGCAACCTTTAGTTTCATGTGCAAAATACCGCATTTGTGGCATGTGACTCGGTTTTTTAAAAGCCAATTTCAGTTTATGAAATTCTGTCCCGTAAATGAGCCTAGAAACCTTCTTTTCACTATTCTTTCAAATCATACATAATTTGTAAAGTTAAATGAGGAGCCAAATATTTCTTGTCATTTGTTCTTCTAATATAGTGGGACTCATAGGACGACGGAAATGAACATATGTGACCTGTGACTTCTTTTAAAACATCAGGTTTGTGCTTATTTGGCGGATCATGAAGACCTTTTTTATCATCATAAACAACCCCTCTATATATGACGACATATGATGTATGAAAGTTACAGTAAGTACACAAAATTTATATTTTAAATATTCTTTTTATTTAAATTTATAATATATAAATAAAAAAAAGGAAATAAGTAAAAAATATATAAAAACTTAAGGCAACTTAAAAGTAAACACAAAATGTACAATAGTCTAAAGGCGCGTTTACACCAAAGTTGACAACTAAAAGTTGACAAAAGATCGTTTGTAGAAAACTAAAAGTTGTCAACTAAAAGTTGCTCTTCTCAAATTACAGCAACAAGTGGAAGATTTTTTGTAGAAAACTAAAAGTTGCTCTTCTCAAATTTAGAGCAACAAGTGGAAAACTTGTTGCCAAAGAATTGGCGCGAAAGGTAAGGCAGTAGTGTCAAGGATGTCGGACGAAGAAGACGCAATTATTGGCGCGGCTGCCTGTGTCATCATAGCCAGCCACTGTACAAGACGTCCCCGAAGATATTGGGTAAGACCCTCGTTGAAGGCTAGGGATAGGTACAGTGGCAGTGACATGATAGCTGATCTCCGAGAAGATGACGTCGATCCGTTGAGTGGTGAGCTGAGGTGCGACGGGAGTGTCAAAAACTTTCTGAGAATGACCAGTAGTGACTTTGAGTACTTGATTTCAATGATCGGACATAAAATCAAGAAACGTGACACAAACTACAGGAAAGCAATACCTGTCCAAGAAAAGCTAGCAGTTACATTACGTTTTTTGGCTACTGGTGATTCGTACACAAGTCTCGGTTATCTGTTTAAAATCTCTAAATCAACAATTTCACTGTTTGTGATTGAAGTTTGTAAGGCCTTGATAGAAGTGCTGAAGGATAATATCAAGGTAAGTCAATAAACATTGCTTATATATTCAGTAGTTATTAAAGCCGAGTACTAACTGAACGGAAATATTTTATACATAAGAAATTGTCATTAGCCCTATATTATTAATTTTTATGATATTTTGACATTAAGGGGTGATTTACTACTATGATTTAAAATATTCATTATTAAATGTATAAGTATCTTACTGTCCCGCTCCTTACAACTCTCTCTTTCCCATCCTTTAGCAGATTATTCCTATAGTGGTTTTTCAACTGATTTTTTTCTTTTCAGTTACCAGAGACAAAAGAAGAATGGTTGGAATAAATGGAATTTTCCACATTGCATCGGCAGTATGGACGGGAAACACGTCATGTTACAAGCACCTATTCATTCAGGTAGTGACTTTTTTAATTATAAGGGGTTTTTCAGCATCGTATTGCTTGCCGTTACTGATGCTAACTATTGTTTTACCTACGTATCTGTAGGATGCCAAGGAAGGTTGTCTGACGGAGGAGTATACAACAATAGCACTCTTAAGGAACTTTTGGAAGGTTCAAAATTAGATCTTCCTCCATGTACTTGCCTTCCAGGGAGAAACCTTCCCGTACCCTATGTACTACTGGCAGATGATGCTTTTGCATTAAAGAAACACGTTATGAAGCCCTATCCAGGACTACACGAGAAGGGTAGCTATGAACGAAATTTCAATTACCGTCACTCCCGAGGCCGCCGTGTGATAGAAAACGTTTTTGGGTTAGTTTCAGTGGTTTTTAGAGTGCTAAGAAAACCCCTGCTGCTTGAACCAGAACGTGCTGATAAGGTGGTATTGGCCTGCGTTCATCTTCACAACTTCCTAAGACGCAGTGAATCGTCTACGTCATCATATACACCACAGGGAACCTTTGACTACGTGGATACAGGTACAGGAGCCATTATACCAGGCCAATGGAGGGTGGAGAGCATGCCAGGTGACACACTTCTTCGCTTAAAGCGTGTCCCCAAAAAACCTTCTCAGATTGCAAAGGAAGTAAGGAGAGAATTGGCCGCTTACTTTAAAAGCAAAGAGGGTTCAGTGAGTTGGCAAGACAAATACTAATAACTCTTGTATGTAATGAGATATATCGTCGAGATGTCGAGTTGTGAGGACGAAGAAAACGAGCTCTACTGTAAAAAGTGCGAAAAATCCATTACGGATGACAATCATATTGTTTGTGATGGATTGTGTAAATCTGCTTTCCATGTGGAGTGTAGTGATATTAAAGAAAGTGTCCTTAAGTATATAAAATCGAGCAATTCAATCAAATGGTTTTGTGAGGTATGTAATAAATATACAACAAATCAAGGATTTCTTGCATCTATTGAAAACATGGTGAATAATCTGTTGAATCAAAAATTTGCTCAGTTATATATGAACTTAGAACAAGGAAAGAAAAACATGCATGAATCGATAATTAATAGTATGAACAACATTTCACCTAAAATAACATCATACCCAGTAGATAGGTCACCTTCTAAAAAACAACCAGATAAGATAAGTGAACAAAACATCGAACGCTTTTCTGAAAGCGATTCCCGTCAACAAAAATCTACAAATATTTCTTATAGTACGGTAGCAAAATCTAAAAAGGCCCAACTAAATAATTCATTATTTATTAAGGCACGTGATAAAAATCAAAGTCCTGAGGAATTATGCAAACAAATTAAATCTTCTGCCAACCCAGCTAAAATGTCAATTGCCGTTAATCGTATAAGAGCAACAAATAGTGGTGTAATAATAAACTGCGAAGATTTAGAATCATTAAATAAACTAAAAGACACCTTAACCCCTAAACTTGAAAAACAATGTGAACTCAAAACATCAAAAAGTATAACTCCAAAAATAATTATATATAGCAGTGAAAAATCAGATGAACCAATTGATGATGTCACACTGGCTAAGGATATAATAAATGCTAATAAAATCCCATCGAATGCAGAGAATTTTACGTTCAAAATAGTGAGGAAAATTAATCACAATGGTCTGGTTAATCTTATTGTAGCTGTCGATTCCAAAACAAGGACATTTATACTATCTCTTGGCCATCTTTATGTTAACTGGAGCAGATGTCGCATTGCAGAATCCTACCATATTAAAAGATGTAATACTTGTTGTAATTTTGGTCATCTTTCCATCAACCAAATTGTGTAGTTCTAACTTTAAAAAATGTGCCAACTGTATTCAATCAAATAGAAACTTTAAAACAGAATACGATATCAATCATTCTGCTAAAGATAACACATGTCCGTGTTATTTAAACAAACTTAACTCAATAAAAAATCAAACGTTAGAGTCCCTAAATAGTGTTTAGCAATCAAAGTTAATACTGAATAAATTATGTGTAGCACATCATAATCTTCAGTGTCTAAAAAATAAAATTGAGGAAGTTGAAGTACTTTTAAATTTAGTGAACATTGATATACTCTGCGTCTCTGAAACTTGGATTAACCCCCAAGAAATTTCAAATATCTCACTTTCGGGATATACTATATCTAGCTCTTATTGCAGAAAATCGCATATACATGGAGGAACTCTGATCTTGGCAAAAAATACGCTAAAAGTAACAGAAATAACGGACCTTACACGTTTAAGCATAGATAATATTTTTGAATGTTCCGCTGTCTCACTAACCATAAATAAAATTAATTATTGCATAATTTGTTTGTATAGAATCCCAAATCTTACTAGAGCAGATACTAATATTTTTTTGTTAAAATTAGAGGAATCCGCAAATATAATCTTCAGTAAATACCCCAATTCAAGCGTTTTGTATTGCGGTGATTTTAATATAGATTTTTTGTGTAAAACCAATGACATTACTGATCTTTTAGATATATTTTATTCTTATTGCTTATATCCGGCTTTTGATGAACCCACTCACTTCCAAAGAAATTCAAGTACTGCTATTGATTATATGGTATTAAATTTTCATGATATAATATTAGAAAAAAACTTACTAAACACAGGTTTGTCAGATCACGTAGGTCAAAAAATTATATTTGAAGTATTTGCCCCAAATAATAAACAAATGTACACATTTAGATCCTTTTCCCGGAAAAATATTTTAAAATTTAAGACATTCTTAAAGTCCGAATCGTGGCAGAGTGTATTTAATAGCACAACAATTGATGATAAATATGAATTCTTTAATAATATTTTACACAATTACTATGACTTAAGTTTTAATTTTGTTACAAAAAACTTGGATGTTAACAATAAGGATTGGATAACTACAGGTATCAAGGTATCATCCGCTCGTCTGAAAGAACTGTTTGTGTACCAAAAAAATAATTTAATCGATAAAGAGCATTATAAGATATACAAGAAAATATACAATAGGATTATACGGCAGGCAAAAAAGATGTACTTTGATAATTTAATTATAAACTCTACAAACAAATCTCGTACTGTATGGAAAGTAATTAATAGTGTTGTAAGAAATATTGCAACTGGCAAAACTAACTCAGATATGGATATACGGGGAAATAAAATCACTGACAAAAATATTATATCTAATGAGTTTAATAATTTCTTTGTTAACCTACCAAAATCACTTATAGTACCACAGAATGTGACAAATCATACTACCAATATTACAACACCTATAACTGAAAAATCGATAGAACTAGAACCTTTTACCATATCTGAAGTTATAGACACGATAAACAATTTAAAGAATTCCAAGGCAACCGGTCCCGATGATTATTCCATCAAAATAATTAAACAATGTGCCATCGAACTTGCAAAACCATTATGTCATCTAGTTAATGAATGTTTCGATAAAGGTAAATTTCCAAATTTGCTAAAAATCTCTAAAATCATTCCTTTACCGAAGAAAGGAGACGCCAACCAACTTAATAATTATCGACCAATTGCGCTATTATCAGTTTTTTCGAAAATATTTGAAAAACTATTGTCGAGAAGAATAGTGTTATTTTTAGAATCAAATGATTTATATTCACCCAACCAACACGGGTTCAGAGATAATAAGTCTACAATCACTGCCTTGACCGATATTCTTCATTTTATTTATAAAAACTTAGATGAAGGAAAAAAAGTAATGGCAATATTTATCGATCTATCTAAGGCGTTTGACTGTGTAAACCAAGATATCTTACTCAGTAATATTGAACATTATGGTCTACGTGGTAATTGTAAAAATCTCCTTACGTCCTATTTAGAGAACAGGAAGCAATTTGTTTCATATTTTGGGGAATTTTCTAAGGAATTACCGGTTGACATTGGAGTACCGCAAGGGAGTGTACTCGGACCGTTGCTATTTCTGCTGTACATCAATGATATGGACTTGACCCTGTCAATTTTTTCTAGCATTTTTGCAGATGACATCACAATTATATCAGGAGTAAATAATCTAGATATATTAATTTCCGAGCTAAACTCAAATTTAATTTCGCTCAACCAATATTTCAATGGTAAAGGTTTAGTGATGAATCAAGAAAAAACATTTTCAATGCAATTCCATCCTATAGGAGCAAACTACCTAACTAGCCCTTTGTTAAAACTTAATGGCAAGTCAGTTCAACAGGTAACTACTTTTAAAATTCTTGGAATTCATATTGACTTTTCCCTTAACTGGAAATCACACGTAAATTTTATTTTTAATAAATGTGCCAGCAATTGTTTTGCATTAAAGAGACTTCGCCAAATCGCCAGTAGTAACACAGTAAAAGTATTTTATTATTCCAACATGGAATCACGCTTCCGGTACGGTGTTATTTTTTGGGGTAATTCTACTTCTGCAAACAGAGTTTTTGTGCTGCAAAAAAGAGCAATACGCTGTATGTTTGGTTTACATTACAGAGATTCATGTAAAAGAACATTTATTGAACAAAAAATTTTAACTCTGCCGTGTCTGTATATATTAGAAATATTAAAATTTGTAAAAAAGAATTCATCTCAATTTAATCCTTTAAATGAGCACCATAATTATATGACTCGCCATGGCTCGAATTTGCAGCACGAAATCCACAGGCTAGAACTCTACAAATCCAACCCATATTATATCGGTTCTGTTATTTATAATAAATTAAGTAGTGACCTAAAAAACACTGCAAGTGTAAAAAGATTTGTAACAACTGTAAAAAGTTATCTTATCTCTAAAGCTTTTTATTCCGTTGATGAATATTTAATGTCTTAATGCACTCAAGATGTATATAAATATTTTTAAATGCTGTAATCGTATTTCTGTTATTTATCTGTTTCTATCTGTTACTCATCCCTTATTTATCTATAATTATGTATATTGACGTGTCCTATATCATTTTGTATGATCAATTGGATTAATAAAGGCATTGTATTGTATTGTATTGTATTTGAATTTATTCAAAGCTATCTTGTAATGTAAATATCAATAAATATACAATTTCATGTACAGCACTTTGTTTATTTATGTCTGCACCTGAAACCAAGGCAGGTGAAATATAAATGGTCGTATGAAAATAATAAAGAAATAACACCAGCCAACAGCTTCTTTATTTGGAGAATACATTTGGACAGATTGGCTACTTGAATGTAGAAAATTTGAGTCACGACTCTGCATTAGGCTCTAATTTTTAAAATGTTTTGGGTAAATAAAATCTTCATCTGTTATTTGCAAAAAGAATAATATTTATTAGCTAATATCGGAGGAATATTATGACAATAAAAAACACAAATTACAATTGTTTGTCTGAAGCAAAATATTAGAAAGTTTAAAAACAATAATCTTGATAGTAATGCTCATACGAAAAAAGTACAATTGTATTTTAATTTGTCTATTATATACTCTCTATTGAAGAAAAAAATTATAAATTTATAACCATGGGCTTTACACAACTAAAAGTTAATTTTACTTGAAATTGAAACGAGAACATTATTTTTAAACAAAAAAAACTTAAGGTTATTAGAGTTTGAAAAAGATTTTCCAACGCACATGGACATTTCGGTGTTTTCAGAGTCTTCGTAACTGTCGGTACGTTCCAAAATAGATTCTGACAACATCTCATTGTGTGTGCTGTTTTCAGGTTCATAAAGAGAAGGGGAAGAATCCATTGATTGGGTAGAGACAGGTCGACTACTGTCATCAGCCTGCGCCAGCTCTGCTTCAAATAGCAGAGTTGAGATTTTATGTTTTAATATTGACCTTTCTCTTTCATTGCGGATTTTTTTGATTTGGTGACCTACATACTCACCAAAAATTTTGAATTCGTCTCTTTCTGCGAGTGACTTCTCTTCTAATCTTCGCATGGTATCAAAAGCCTTTTGAACGGCAGGATTCAGCTTCCTCTTTCTTCCGGGGGGGTTGTTGTTGATAGGGTTGGAGTAGCTGGAAGAAGACCGTGATGTAGCAGGTGTAGCCGGCCGTTCATTTATAACAACTTGGTCTCCTTTTTCATTTTCAGTATGCTCAGCATCGTCTTGCCCATTTATGTTTTCCTAAACAACAAATAATATAACACGTTAGGTTAGGCTATAGAATAGGTTATAGGCAGCGAGTTTACTCTCGGACAGTTGAAATAGTTTGATTGTTGTGAACCTAGTTGAATATTTACGCAAAACTTTAACTGAAACCTTTTAATACAAGTTCACCATGATAAATGTTAAACATGTATGGTTTTGTCTATGTATTTGTATGAAAAGTTATGTATGTAACTTAAATGTATATACACATTTAATCATCGTATTTATTGTTAATTAACGTTTATAACGGTTATAACACATACTTCCGACACTTTTCCCATATTTTTTTACACAAAAATAAGAGAAAAACATAAAAAATATTTTTTTCGTTTTTAATACATCAAAATCTAGTTACATAGATTATATATTTTTGGGAAGGTATGCCACACGATATGTTTTGTAAACTTTCAAAAATCGGACTCAAAATTTTATTAATTGAAACAATAGTAAACAATAATTACCTCATTTCCACTAATCCCGGCCTCTGTGATCGTTCTTGGTGTCGTTTTGTCCTTGAGAAAAAGTAGAGACTCAAACGTCCACCATTTGACTGATTGGGAAGCACCGGCACCACTCTTCTCTTTCTTTGCCTCTCTTCGGAAACAGGTAATTAAGTTCTTCACCTTGTTCTGAACTTCAAATTTATCAACTTGCAGCTGGGCTGCAATTTCCCCCCAGGCGTAGTTTTTTAAGTTTTTATCTTTAAATGTTCGGTCTTTTGGGTTCCAGAGAACCTCTCTGCTCCGGTAAAGTTCAATTAGTTCACTGGTTTTGGTCCTGGTCCATTCGTTCTCACTACAGCCTTCCATCTTGACACAAACACAACGAAAACACACGAAATCACCGACAACACCTGCAGCTGAAGTACACACGTACACTGACGGGGGGATGCTAGCGCCCGACGTCACGTCCGGGGTGCGTGGAGGGGGAACAGTTCTTCTCTAGTTTCCTACAAGTTGCTTGCGCAAAGCGCGCAGCAACAAATCTTCCACTTTTAGTTGTCAACTTTCTTTGATATTTACCGACACTCCGCGGAAAACCAAAATTTAGTAGAAGATTTGTCTCTCCACAAGTGGAAGACAGAAAAAGTTGCTGTATTTTGTAGAAAAAGCAACAAATTGCCGCAACTTGTGGAAAACTTAGTGGAAGACTTTGGTGTAAACGCGCCTTAAGAGCTGATAATATATTTTTCTGCCATTCTATTCCATCTGAGCAGTGAACATTAGGCAGTTGATATTTATGGCAAATCTACCATTTTTTGTTCCCGAAAACATTTTTTATGCCTTGTTAAAAATCACAAATATATTCTTAACCTCTCAAAATATGATAATGCACCCTAAACCAACTCATGTCCCGATGAGTATAAAAACGAGACGTTGCCAAATTGAGTCAAGCGACGCAGTAGATTTATTTCTGTGCCTATGAGTTATATTTATCACTTAAAAATACTTATTTTTAAAAAGTATATGATAAATATATTTGAGATAATATAGCATAGCCTCCGGCTATAGGACTAATAATAGAAGCGAGAAGAGATCCGAAGACGATGCATACCACACGTTCTTTGAATGCAACAGGTGGATAAGAAAACGCTTCCATTTAGAAGCGACAATGGGCGGCCGGGATAACACCCGATAACATCGTGGGCAACATGCTACGTAGCAAACACTACTGGGAAGCCGTATCAAGATTCACAGAGACAGTGCTCCAGCAAAAGAAACAAGAGGAGCAACTAGATTGAAGTTACCTCTTATCTCCGAACCCCAAATCACACCGATAGAAGAGGGACGTAGGAAACCTCCACAGAGGAAGACAACGAAGACAGGCGGCGTCAAAAGACGGCACGGATCAGACTGAAGTAATGCGAAAGCGGTCCCGGTCTGATCTCCCACTAGGGTTTTCAAGAGGGCCTCTTGTTTCGGTTAGCTAAGGCGCCGACTACGCCCTTACAAAAAAAAAATTGAATGTTTAAAATTAATGGGTAACAAATTGTTTGGGCCGCATATAATTCAAATTAAATGGAAATAGCAGTTGCCTTCCTTCTAAATAATGACTGGATACTTCCTTAATAGGGCCATCACAAGTATCAGATTTAATTCATTTATATTTAATTTTTTGGGATAGATAGTGAGTTGCTGTGACACTCGGATAGATACATAGTTAGTTTCCTAAAATAGAGTTGATTTTCTCAAAATTAGTAAAAATACGCGATAGTATAAATTACAACGTGATTTATTTGTGAATATAATAATAATAATAATAATAATTTATTGCATAAAGAATTTACAATAAAGAATTTACAATACTTAATACAGTTAAAATAATACAATAAACTAGATGGGGCTCCGTAAGAAAAAAAAATTTCTTGTGCGGAGTATGACAAGTCTTTAATAATACATTTTAAAACTATGAAATGTGAAATAGAGGAATAAAATTAAAATTATATCATTTCGCAAGATCCGTAAAATAAATTCTTGAGCGGATAAACGATGATAAACGATAGGGTGCGGAGAACTTGTGACTAAATAGGTACATAAATAATGAAATATTTGTTATGTTTTCTTATAATTTAATATTATGGAAGAGATAAAATAAAATATTAAATACATTACAAATTACACGGACACGCACATGTATATACACATATGTATATACACATATATATAGAGACATATATATATATATATATACATGTACACATATATATGGACGGACATATAAATGCAAAGATAAACAAAACAGAAATTGTATCATTAGATATTGTTAGGGGTACATGGTAAGAGTATAAGATATAGCCCTCCACAGCGACATAGCGGGTGAAAAACAGTCGGTATCCCTCATCTAGCGAGAAAGATAAAAGAGGCCGACAGTCCCCACACCCACCGAATCAATGCGGAGAACCATAGATACACTTACTGCTCATATTATTTACACTCAATCAAATCATGAATTTCGTGGCGAGGTATAGAATGTGTGAAATTTTTAATTTGTTTTTTAAAACCGTATTTAGATCTTATGTTTCGTATCTCAACTTGTTATATATTCGTGGACCTAAATAATCGAAACATTTTTGCCCAACAGCTTTGTACATAAATGGTGTTAAGTACGCTAAATTTTTTTTTTCTAGTATCATATACATGCTCATTTAATGTTAGACTCGCCTGCTTCAAATGCAGTCTAATACTTGCATGAACAAAGAACAGCTGTCGTGGATCCAGTATATGAGAATCTTTATATAGGCCATCTGAAGGATGAGTGGGTTCTTTTTTAAACATTATTTTTAGACGATTATTCAAAACTGTTTTACCGACACCATCCCATCCTAATATACCATATATAATATGAGACTCAGCTAAGGAATAATACAATGTTTTTAGCTGTTTTATGTCCAGTATATCTTTTAATAGTTTAAACTTATATATTAAACATTGGATTTTCTTGATGACATAGTTTACATGAATGTCCCATTTAAGATGAGGGTCGATCATTATCCCCAAATATTTTACTTGTGTGGCCGCGTGTATTGTAAACATATTTCCAATGTTGAGATTTTCGAAATGTGGCAATGTTGTTTTATTGCATGTGATTCGTAAGTACACCGTTTTGTTGAAGTTGATTGTAAGTAATTTATGATCGAACCAGTCTTTTATATTTTTGATATCCAACTCTACTTTCATCTTTAAGGAATCCCAGTCGTTATCACTGTAGAATATCGCGGTACCATCAGCATAAGTAATTGTAGTACCGCAACTTTCGACGGAGAATAAGCCATTTAGATATTATATTAAATAATATGGGTCCTAATACTGTTCCTTGTGGAACCCCATACTCGATATTTCTACTTTCACTGAATATATTGTTTATTTTGACGTATTGACTTCTGGTAGAGATATAACTTTTAAATAATTTCAGAGGTTTGCCTCGAATTCCTAGCTCTTCCAGAGATTCCATAAGCAAAGTATGACTTACCGTGTCAAAGGCCTTTGACAAGTCTATGAAGACACACAGGGATGGCTTACCAACGTCCAAAGCAGAGTACATTGATGATGTAAGGTGTAATATGGCATCTTGAGTTGATATGCCTTCTCGGAATCCATACTGTTTGTCAGATATTAAATTAAATTTATTAATATATTCACATAATCTCCTTTTTATAATTTTTTCAAAAATTTTAGCATAGTTGGTTATCAAAGACATAGTCTGTAATTGCTTACGATCATACGATCTCCGCTTTTATGTATTGGATGAACAACAGATGTTTTAAATGCAGACGGGCAATAACCTATTTCCATACATTTATTTATTATGTACGCCAATGGTGCTGAAACTATCAAGCAAATATTCTTTAAAGTCTCTGCCTTTAATCCATCTATGCCTGGTGCCTTGTTATTTTTTAGTGAGAGAATTATTTCACTTACTTCTATAGCACTGGTAGTAGTTAAAAAAATTGAGTTCATTGTGTTTATTTTTTTCGGTTTGTAATTAGGATTCAATTTGATTTTATTTGCTAGTTCAACGCCAGTTTTAATAAATTTGTTATTAAATATGTTAGATATATTTTCTATGTTTTCAATTCTTTCACCACCAACAGTGTTAATAGAACTGATATTTAGTCTTTTTTGTACTTGAGCAGATTTCTTAACTGTAGACCATAAGTTTTTTGCACTGTTCTTGTCCTGATCAATTTTGTCTTTGTAATAACTAATTTTTACTTTTCTTATTAATGACGTAACCATATTTCTATACTTTTTATAATTTGTTTTCAGTATTTCGTTATTTGGATCCTTCAAAACTTGCTCATACATTTTGTCTCTTTTATTAATTGAATTAATGAGACCGTTGGTGATCCAATTTTTTCGTTTTTTGTTTTTAATTTTAACAATCGTGGTACACTTATTAATATGATCATTAATTATGTCATTAAAGGTATTTGTTGCAGATTCCAGATCATCCATTTGGTATATGCAGTTCCAGTCAACTAGATTCAAAAGATCTTTTAATTTGTCACAGTTAATAGTTTTTCTTATATTATTATTTTCAGTACATTGTGATGTATTCATACGTTCAAATACTATTTGTAATATAATTGTGTAGTGGTCGGTTAAAGTGGTTTTAACTATGACAGGTAATAATAATTCTGGGTCTAGAACAGTTTTTATAAATATGTGATCTATTCAAGATCTACTAAGATCTCTGCATCTTGTGTAGTCATTGATTGTTGATATAAAGCCATATTCATACATGGTGTTAAGATATTCTAACGAGATATCAGTGTTTTTGAGAATATCAATATTGATATCTCCTACAAAGATAGAATAGTCGATATTTTTACTACAATTTGCAAGATGGCCTTTTATACTGTCAATAAACTCATAAGGGCATGATGATGGTGATCTATATGCCGCAATAATTAGAAAAGAATTATTGTTATAACTTAATTCTAGTTGGATTATCTTATTACTATTAGAAAGTTGAATGATTTCATATGTGTACGTAAGTTCTGATTTAATATAAATAATTGTACCATCGTTTTGATTAAATGTGCCACTGTTGTAAATAATATCATACACCCAGGTATTTCATATATATCTAAATTTTGTACTTGCCACGTTTCGGTGAGTACGATACAATCAAAATTTAAGGTAAATTGACTAATGTAACATTTAAACTCTTCTAAGTTTTTGTTGATACTTCGGATATTGTTATGCAGTAGTTTGATATTGTGATTATTTTTATTAATATTTAATACCTGATTACCTTCATCGCAGTTGGATACAATTTCTGTTTTTATAGAATTTATTTCGTAATCTCTAATATATGCGTCCATTATAAATACAGTCACAAAAATTAAAAGAGTATATAAAGAGATAAAGGTATAAGTATATATAAATACTAGCTTTTAAAAATTTCAAAATGGCATAGATAAAATAGTAGATATGTTCATATATTTTTTTTTCGCTTTAATATATTGACTTCTTTTCCTTATTTATTATTTCTGCTTGACGATCTTTGGTGAGAAGTGGAAATTTTTTTTGGTTTACTTCCAGTTGATTTTTCTGGGCTGTCTTCTCTAGTTTTCCTTTTTCTATCTACTTCTTGGTTATCGTAGGATATTCTGGCATCTTCTGCGGTACTGTTTTCGTCGAACTTAGCATTATTTTCTCCTTTTTGGATATTTGTTACTTTATCCTGTGCGTCTATGATTTTTTTCGGTACATTCTTTTTCAGATCTTCGACAGTATACTCTTCATCTTCTATTAGTAAGGATTTTTTTTTTAATTTTTGCCTGTAGGTTGTGATTTCTGGCTAATTTTAAGTTTGTAACTAAGATTTTCTTATTATTATAGTCCGTAGGTGTATTGTCATGTGCCACAAATATTCCAGTACCTTTTAATTCTCTAGCATTATTCAGAATTTCTGCTTTTAATTGATAGTTGACCACTTCTATAAATAATGGCCTTGTTTTTCCCTCAGTAACTTTTCCAATTCTATATATGTCTCTGAAGTCTGAGAATGTACAACGTAATTTTAAAGTGTCGTTACAGATTGTTAACAATTTTTGGATCTCTTATTAGATTGTATTTTTTTGTTCTGCGTTCTATTGTATTGAGTTTTTCTTTTGAATCAACATTTTCTCTCTTGAGATCATCATTTTCTTTCTTTAGGTCATGAAATTGTTTAGAAAATTCCTGTTTGAGGTCTGCTATTTCCTGAGTGAGAAAGTCCTTGTTATCTTTTATCTCTTTCTGTATTTCTATGTTTTTGTTTAAGACACTCTGTATTAATGTATAAATATCTTTATTTGTAACCTCAGGTGCGTCTTGCATTACTGATATTTCAAATAACAGTTTACTTGTTTATATTTAATAGCTAATCTGCTTATTAAGTTTAGCGTGGTGTTAAAGCGATATCCTTTAAATTTGGTAAGTGTCTATGTTTGTGTTATATTTGTATAAGAAATTAATTTTGTTTAATTGCATACAGTCCAGTCAAAAAAAATAAAACATTTATATATATATATATATATATATATATATATATATAGGGGAGATAACCCTGACATAGTAGGGTGTTTACAACATAATGGTCATTTGTGATAAGACTGATAAGAGGACTTGTCATATATAATTCCTCCCTTCCTAGATCTTGGCGTCCTCGTCAAGGGTTGTTGGGACGTCTTTTCTATCTAAGGGCGTCGTTCCAAAGGTTTGGAGTTCACTAGCATCGATTTGGAGAAGGTGTTGTTTAGCTCACATAAGCTGGTGAATCCTCTGTTTGTAGATGCATAAAAGGCCAATTGTAATTAGTATACAGACTGTTGTATTTGTTGTGGTGGCAGCATGCTTAATGACAAACGCAGGGCTACCTAATATAAGTGGTTTTTTGAACGGATCCAGGTCTTCTTTCAGCATGAATATTTTGTCGAGATGATTGCATTATATGGTGTGTGATAACAGGAAAGGTAGATTAACATGCACATCACTAATATTTAATAGAACAGTGTCCATATGGGTTTGTATTAAATTATTGTTAATAATTATTGTCAATAATTATAGGGAACTGAGAGTTAATTAAATTGTTTCGCGCATTAACAGCCAGTACCATAAAGGACAGTTAAGTGTCCTTTAAAAGTAAAAGATTCTTTTTATCTGTCAGACCTCTACCATAAACCGGTTTTAAAGGAGGATTAAGCAATAAAGCTTCCTTTTTGATAAAGTCTCGATTTTGGCCCTTTTGCGATAGTAAAATTCACTTTATTGTGAAATATAGCCTACAAATGACAGCAACATTTCAATTTGTATTCAAGTTTAAAATATAATAAAATGGGAGATAATGGGGTGTTATTTTATTCAACCAGTAATTCCAGTTCTTCCGAATACGAAGATTATATTGTTTTGAGAAGACCGAAAATTTACAGGCCGGGGCAGCAGTATTTTACGAAATACGATGATATATATTTTTTCGACCGATCCCGGTTAACAAAGCCTACCGCTTTGGCTTTACTAAAAAAAATAGCAGATGTGATAAGTTTTCCTACAGACGGGTATGTACAAGTATCTACCTACCTAATGTCATATTTTTAGAATATATTTGTACCTACCTAGATCAAATATAAATAACTTTTAGGGGGGGGAGGCTGTATTCAGCCGATGGAGCTACTACTAACATTAAGATTTTATGCTTCTGGAAATTTATCAATCTCTGTTCGGGATTTTGTTGGCGTTTCAAAAATGTCTGCTAGCAGAATTGTACGAAGAGTTTCTTCGGCCATTGCATCATTACAACCCCAATACATAAATTCTGCAGAATTTCACAGAACTGCGAGTTTTCCACGGGTAATTGGATTGCACCTTGGTGAAAATAGATTCTATATGAGGTCCTGAAGACAAAATATGTCGCTCAAGAAAGGGGTACTTTTACTTCAATGTACAAACAATCTGCGACGCATCATTAAAAATCCGGGACATAGTGGCACGTTGGCCAGGTTCTTGTCACGATCAGACAATTTTCAACAACAGTCGTGTGAAACGAGAATTTGAAACCGGTAGATATGGTAGATTTCTCTTGGTCGGTGACAGTGGCTACGCAGTTGCACCATATCTGATGACAAAATTGGCTCAAAATTCTGAAGTAGAAAATCCTTTATAATGAATCCATAATACGAACACGAAATGCAGTTGAAAGACAATATGGAATCTGGAAGCGGCGATTTCCAATATTACGGTTTGGAATAAGGGTCAACTTGCAAACAATTATGACTCGTTGTGGCAACAGCTGTGTTGCATAACATAGCTTAAATATGAACGAACATATTCCTGAGGAGTGGTTTAACGATTTAGACGGAGATGAAGAAAATGATCAGAATGTTGGTGACGCTGAGAACGCAAATATTGGTATCGCAGGAGACAATATTTGAAAATTAATTGCTAATGAACATTTTACAAATTTATAAAGCTTTTTATTTATTAATATGTCTATTTATTGTCATTAATTTTATGTAATTGTTTTTTAACACTATTTCTATATCTAGTAGTAATAACTTTTTTATGTTCTTTCTCTTCTCTCATGTTCTGAGCTTTTCGCAATTTGGTCTATGCTTCCAAATACGCCTTCTTTTTATAATAATCCTCTTTAGCTAGTGCAAATGGACTAATGATTGTGGGCCTTAATTTTTTTGAAACGGGCTCCTTCAAGTTTCGCGGTGTGTAACTGTTCCACGTCCCTATTTTGGATTTTTCTTTCTCACACTAAAATACAAAATTTATTGCACTTTATATATTCTTATTTTTTTAAATATGCATTAAGAGAAATTCAAATTGCTTGTCATATAAATAAAACAAGTGCTAGAAAAATTTTAAAGAAAAGTGGTTACCGGTGTAAAAAGCCAAAAAAGTTCACAATTTACAAGCGGGGGACAAACCAAGGAGGACGACTTTTTGTAGGTGGCTGTTGGAAAAGAAGCGTGCCGATCCATTAATATGTAGTAAAATACCTTGGTCCGACGATGCAAATTTTTCCACTAATGGATTTTTTAATCGCAATATTCATTACAAATGGACTTCTGAAAATACACACTGGCATAGACCGACTGGATTTCAAAATCATTTTTCAAAAAATATGTGGATAGGTATTTTAGGCACCAATTTAATAGGTCCTTATTTTTATGATGGTCACCTCAGTGGTCAAAGGTACCTAAACTTTTTGAGAAATGAAATTAATGAATTCTTAGATGACCTACCTTTAGAGAATCGACACAACTTTCAATATTTTCAACAAGATGGAGCTCCTCCCCACAATTCCCAGATTTGCCTACATTATTTAGACGAAATTTTGTCTCAACATTGGATAGGTACCAATGGATTTATTCGATGCCCCCTCGTTCTCTAGATATAACCCCAATGGATTTTTTTTCTATGGGGGTATATTAAAGATAAGACGTTTTCGACGACATTGCAAAATGTAGAGGACCTAAAAGCTCGAATTCAACAGGCATGTATTACAGTTATCCCCGAAATGCTGAGTAATGTTTTAAATGTGTTCGATAAATATTAATGTGCTATATTATTCTTATTATTAATTTGTTTTTGTTACCTGAATTTACTTTATTCTTCTTAATTGTGTTAATGTTTTATTATAGCAAAGATTTGAACAACTTATTAAATTATTTTATCGTTTTATTTAATCATACTTCTCCACGGCAAGTATAATGCTTGTTAAAAAAAATTTTATTGATTTTTAAAAAATGTTTCTATAATTACTAACGTAGTACCAATGAATCAATATGGCATGTGATATATCGTTGAAAAGGGAGGAAAATACTCTATTTAATGGCGCCATTTCCCGCCCGTTTCAAAATAATTTTTTTAACAGCCCGAAGAGTAAATCTCAAAATACAGCGGTTTTGAAAAAAAATAGATAAAACCTCGTTGAAACACTTTGTTTTGCAAAAAATTTTCGCCTTAGAATTTTTCTCGTATCTCTTCAAATAACGGAGATATTTGGCTTAGACGTTTTCCGCATATTCCGCCATAACTCTTAAAGTAGGCCATGGATTTCAAACGTCTTTAAACCATTTTGTAGGTTATATAAATCGGCACAATTTTCGTAAAAATAATTTTTTTTGTACGACCGATATTAAGTGAGATATTTTCGAGGGCCCTGATAAAATAGACAGCCTGTATACTCTACGCAGATTTATTAAACTGTTTATGTAATATAACTGCGTACATTCTATATGACACTTTTGCAATTTCTATTAGTTTTTCAGAAATTGTTATTTTTAATCATTTCATGATTCCAGCAAAGTACTATATTTATTTAAAAACAATAGGGTTCTTCCTTAAGCAACTTTGGCGACTTGCTAGAAGCTTTACATAAAACTTTAGCCACTTACTTCCAAAGATGACTGGGGCAATTGGTTCTGTCTCCACAATAATAATTTCCTGATTATCATTTTTAGACTTTGCAAAAACTGTCCTTAATACCCTTGAACACGCACGGTCCTCTGGTTGTTGGGAAAATAAAAAGTTTGGGCTGGCTCTGGCTAGCTTCGTCTGAGACTCTCAGAGGCCACTGGTGCACTTAATTTCTTTAAAAGTTAGGTTGGGGTGGTATATCCTTAAACGGAAGGATTCGGCCAATAGGTACATCCTGTATAAGTTCAAAGCGTAAAATATGCTTTTATTTGATTGTAAGGGTTTAAAGCTTCATTCACCCTGTATAAGCTGGCTGTGATTTATTTACTTTTGGTTTCTTGGGTAGGGCCTATTTGAATACCCTGTAGATATTTTTCTTTCAATAATAACACTGTATTTAAACACGAAATTATAATCTTTTTATTTATGCGAAAAGCACAGAATTGAATATTTATATTATTTAAAATTAACAAATTTCTTTTAGGTAACGTATCGACACTTAGAATTTTGCCTTAGACGGTGCGGATTTCGTTATAATTTAATCGGATCTGAGATAATTCACTTACAAACTAAAGTCACGAAGACGATTTATTTTTACTAAAATCTAGGGCCGCGTGGGCGAATAAAAGGTAGCACTTTGGGTGAACAAAAATATAAAACACCGATTTTTTACTAGGGGCGGCCTAGGAAGAGGACGCGGGTACACTTTCGGTTTCGTTATCTAAGCCGGAAAACACTACTTTGGATTTAGGCTCTATGGCGACCAAAGGGTAACGCGGATAGTAAGAATTTATTCGTAGATACACCGGGAACACAACTTGCCGGGGGCTGGGCACGCTTCTGCTTTTATACAATTGACGGGGCATGACGTAGCCGAGAGCTGGATGAGAATTAAAGAGGGTACCGGACATTCATTTGGGCTATTATGGTGCAATGTTGCGCAATAGTTGCTTAAATTCTAGAATTCCAAATTGAAAATTATACTGCTAAATCGGCTATGAAAAGTGTAATATTATGATATGAAAATGTCAGCGGAATCTAATTTAGTTTTGGAAATATTTACGATAACTGCGGATATGACCGATGTCTGGAAATGGCCCCGTAAAGTAGCATTGAGGGTTCGACTTTAATCTATATTAATGTTACATTTATTGTTACATGTGATACTAGGTTTGGTCATGATAAATTTATTTAGGTCACGCTAAATCCTATTTAGGGTAACGAAGAGAAGTTCGCGACGAGTTGCCAACACGAAAAAGGGAACTAGTAAATAGGACATAGGTTTTTGATTAAGAAAAAGAAGCTGAATGTGGGATAACTAAATGAAGATAGGGACGAGTGGCCAGCAACTCATAGGGAACACGTAAACTGGTCTTGATTTTAAGAAGGTTGTTTTATGGGCGGCTCGGGGAGATAATTAAAAGATGTTTAAAGATATTTTATGGAAATTGAAATTGACGCGAAAATTAAGATACGGGGGCTTGTAGAATGATGTGGGAAGTGAAATAAATTTTGATAGATTGAAGTTTGGGGAGTAAAGTGAGAATGATTTGAGATGTTGAGGGGGCTGTATTTTTAAGGGGTGTCGTTTGTAAAATTTTGTTGTTAATTTAACGGAATTTAGTGTTTTGGTTAATTTGATGATAAAATTTGAATGTCGATGAATTATCAAGGATACTTAAAATTTCTCAGATTTTTTAGTTATAAACTGTAGTTTTCTGGTATGGTAGGTGTTAGGGACTTTTTTATGGTGTTTGCCAGGTTGACCTTGACAAACGATTTATTTGGCAAATTTTGGTTATTTTTTGGTCGGCCATTTGGGTAGTATGGGGAATATACTACAACACCCTACGGTGTTTCTTCTTTTGATCCATTTCAAATTACCACTAACTTGGTTCAAAACCGCGCACTTTAATTAACAAGGACTTAACGCCGTAAAAGTTAGTACCTACATTAAACGATAAACTTACTTAAGCAATCACAAAGTCCAAAGACAGCTTTTAAAAACACGGTTCAAAACACATTTAAATTCAAAAGTTAATATATTCCACACCGGCGAATAATATAAACAATGTCTTGTCGCGGTTGCCAAATAATGTTGCGACTCAGAATTATACTACCTACCCTAATTTCTTGCCACGGTTCAGATATTATTAAACACTAATGTGAAGGTTTCATTAACTTCTTATTTAGAAAAACAACAACTCACAAAAGCGAAAACCAGCTTCACTAATTAGGGGTTGTGGATGGAAAACTCCCTTTCTAAAAACAACACTAAGTACTAACACAAACTATGTATTGAGAAAATACAGCGTCTTACTGGCTAAGACGATAGTTCGAATCTGAATCTGAATACAGAATTACTTTTATTTATACATTAGCAAAAAGGGATGCATCAGCATTACGTAACGTCAATGCAAGCGGATAATACCTAGAAATAGCTATGTAAAGGCTTCTCTATAAGATTGAAAATAAAGGGTGCATTTTCTTTCGTTTTATGTTATTGGTTTGCATAGGAACGTCATTCTGTTGTCGTTCATTATTTTTATTACTTTCTCTAAAAAATGCTTGGATATAATTTTTTTTGTGTTTCAATAATTATTTGAATATAAGGAATAAGAATATGATCATTAAAATGGTTACAATTATGTACAATATTATACTATTACTAGTGTCTTTCACTTTCACACTTTTTAAGTCATGAATGTGTATTGAAGGGAGTAGGCTAAGAAGGGAAAATGGTAAGAAATGCAAATTGTTCAGGAAAGCAATTTTAAAGTTTGAAACCTCATTAATTTGTGTCCAAGTGACACCGATCAAATTTTAAATAGAATAATAATAATGATGTTTATTTAAGATAAGATAATACATACAAAATGGGATATCAGTCCACTATATAAATAAACATGGTACTCCACAAAATACCAAAATATTTGTGCGTGGGGTGGTACAAGTAAATCATAATATATATAATAATAATAGTAATGCTAACAATACTTATTTGAGAGAAAAAAATAACTATTTAACAATATACATAGATCTATAGATACCTATGTTTATATGTGAAAACAAGTAAGCAGCAGCATATAAATGGGGCAAGACCCACAAAAGGTAACCTTGCGAGTGGGTATTTTGCGCTTAATTATATATACATTTGCTATATATATTTTTTGGTAACCTGCGTGCTTAATGAATATGATAATTATAATAAAGTTACTGTTATACATGATTAATGTTACATAAAAATATATTTAATTAACAGAGTTTTGTATATTATGTATACAATAATAATATAGCGATGTAATAATATTTTAATAACATAATAATTATAATTATATAATATAGTTATAAATTTCTATTCTATATTCTTATACTATAATATGGGGTTTTCGTGTCTATAAGATTGTGCATTTGTTTTCGTGGTATTTCTAGAATCCACTTTTTTATTTTAGTTCTGAATAGGTTAAATGAATTGATTCTTTTTATTTCAGGTGACAGTAGATTATATATTTTTGGTCTCAAGTAACTGTAACACCTTTGAGCAATTGTCTTTTCAATCTTAGGTAATCTCGAAGCATTAATTTTATGCCTTGTATCATATTTGTGGATAATTTCAATAAGATTATTTTTGTTTTTGTATTGTTTAAGTAACAGGGTTTGACAAAACAGTTGTCGGAGGTCAAATATGGATGTTTCCTTATAGAGGTTTTCCGTTGGGAAATATCTAGGTTTTTTGTATATTACTTTTAATATATAATTTTGTAGTTTCTGTAAATTTCCAAGGAAATTATTTGTCGCGGCTCCCCAGGCAATTATACCGTACGTCAAGTGTGATTCAACCAGGGCATGGTACAATATTCTTATCTGGTCAGTTTTAATTATATCTGAGAGATATTTAAATTTATGCAGCATGATTCTTATTTTTTTAATTATGTAATTTATTTGTATCTCCCATTTAAGATGGCTATCAATATATATATACCTAGGTATTTTATATTGCTCACGGAAGAAATTTCAAAACTATCGTGCTCATTAATATTTATTTTTAATGTTTTAAATGTTGGTAAGTATCTAGCATAAGATGTGAATGGGATATAATGGGTTTTGTTAAAATTTATTATCAGCAGCCTATTTCTAAACCAATGACTTATATTTTTAAGGTCGCTCTCTACCTTATTTTTTAAAGTGTTCCATTCTGTATAGCTGTAGAAAATGGCGGTATCATCTGCAAAACTTATTATATCGCCTTCTGTTTTTATTTTGAAGAGATCATTCAGATATATATTAAACAATACCGGCCCAAGGACGGTACCTTGTGGGACTCCATATTCCACGGTTTGTGTTGAGCTTAGTGTATTGTTTATTTTTGTACAATGTTGCCTGTTTGTTAGATAACTTTCTATAAGTTTATATGGAGTTCCTCTAAAACCGATGTTGTCTAGAATTTGAAGGAGTTGGGCATGGCTGACCGTGTCAAATGCCTTTGCCAAATCGACAAAGACGCATATAGACGACTTTTTTATATCAATGGAGTGATTAATTTTACTTGTGAGCTTAGCAATAGCATCACCTGTTGATTTTTTTTCCCTAAATCCGTACTGTTGATCTGATAAAATATTGTATTTGACTAAGTAATCGTTAATTCGTTTGTATAATATTTTTTCAAAAATTTTTGCGAAGTTTGAGATTAGGGATATAGGTCTGTAGTTGGTCACATCTAATCTATCTCCGTTTTTGTAAATTGGTTTAATGACCGCCATTGAACGCCGCTGGACACACACCTTCACTAAATGGCCTGTTTATTTTGTAATTAAGGGGTGCAGCAATTATATTACCAAATCTTTTAATATCTCCGCTTTTATTCCATCATGCCCTGGCACTATTATTTTTTAGTCTATTGATTGTGTCTATAATTTCATTTTCATTCGATTCATAAATATAAATTGAATTAATGATTTTGCTGTGAGTAGTGTGAGGAATATTATCATTTGCTGCATTAGAATTTTTTTTATTATTTGCTAGATTTTTCCCTACATTCATAAAAAAGTCGCAAAAGGTGTTTGTTATAACTATATTTCTTTTCGATGTTTCTCCTGTAGGTACTCTTATTTCCGTTATTTCTTACGTTTTGGTATTAGTTTTAGTGATTTCTTTCATACAGTTCCATAAGTTTTATGTGCTGTTTTTATTTTGGTATATTTTTGTTTGGTAATAATTCGATTTCGTTATTTTAATTAAATTACTTAATTCATTCCTGTATTTTTTTTAAAGCATTTTTATTTTCTTCAGTAGGGTTATTTTTCATTTTCGAATAGAACTTATATTTTTTATTTCGGATTTTACTAGCCCTTGAGTAATCCAGGTCTTCCTTTTGACTTCAAAATTTTTTATTTTAGTAGTTTTTGTGCATTTTTCAATATTGGTGCTAATTTTGTTTATGAGGATGTCTGTTGCGCTGTGTATACAATTCGTATCGTAAACATCTACCCAGTTTTCCTTTTTTAAGATATCTATTAGTCTATTTTTATCCAATGTTGGTTCTTTTTTCCATCTAATATGAATTGTCCCGCAATAGAGTAATGATCTGTGATATTTATTTCTATAATTACAGGATTGATTTCATGTTTTGTTGACACATTCTTGGATTTGAGAAATAAATGATCAATGCATGATTTTTCAGAGTTTTGGATTCTAGTATATTTATTAATTGTGGATGTAAAACCCTTTTCACCTAGCAGATTTAGGTAATCGTGTACATATTCTACATTGCTTAATATCTTTATGTTAATATCACCAATTAGTATGTGGGAATCAAGGTTATTTTGACAGTCTTGGAGATATTCTGACAAATCACTAATGTTGCTACACATGCCGAAGTTGGCCTATATATCGCAGTAATCAGAATATTTTTATTGCCTGTATCTCAATCATTTTGAAGTTATTTATTTCAACAACTTGGTGGCTGTAATTGATTTCATTTCGTATGTATATAACTACGCCATTATTTTGGTTGAAACTACCATCATTATAAACCATATTGTACCCTTGTATACCAAAAACTGATTTGTCAAAAATTTTCCAAGTTTTAGTAAACACTAAGAAATCAAATTTTTTATCAAGGTCGCTCAATACTATTTTCATTTCATTTAAGTTTTTATTAAAGCTTCTAATATTACTATGAAAAATATTAAAGTTAACATTATTTTGCTTATTATTCATATATTCATTCGTTATTGTATTATAGTCCGTAATATTCTTAACTTGTATGGACAGCATCAACTTCATAGTCTCTTATGTACTTATCCATTTCTTATGATAAGTAGTTACTGTGGTGGTAGTATTATAAATAATACAAATAATATAATCAATTTGTAGGCGTATCTGGTTACAGTTAGGTATTTGTTACAATAAATTATTTTATGATAATAAATAGATCTCTTATAAAAGGATCTATAGCTTAATTAATTCGAAAATGAAAGGGCATTTCAATTAAATACTAGACAAGTTAAGTATCAAGAAAAGATAGAAAAAAATATTTTTTCCTTATAATTTTAAAATACTTTTAAAATAATAAAAGTAAAATCATAATGTTCTAAAAGTACTATTTATTTTTGTGTTTACCCGACGTAGCTGCTCCTTTTGTGCTCCTTTCGTTGCTCACCACGTTTCGTAGACCGTAGTTTATTTTTCTTCTTCTTTTGAATGATGTTTCTATTTTGTTCGGGTTCGTATTTACCTCCTTGGCTGAAGTGTTGGCTAGGTATTGATGTTTCTGTTTGCGTGTGTTTTTTGGAGTTTTGGGATGACTGGTGTGCTATTTTTGATGTTTGAATTTGTGTCTGTATTTGGTTGCTATTATTATTTTGGACTTCCTTCGTCAAAGTGTTTTCTTCAGTTTGCTTCTCTTTTTCCAGTCTTATTAGGTCTTCAACCGTGTAGATGGTGTCGTTTATTATGAGGCTATTGTTCCTAGTTTTAGCATCTAGATGTTGGCTTCTGGCTTGTTTTTGGTGTTTTATTAGTATTTTTTGTTTATCCCTATCCTCTTTTGACGAGTCGCTCGATATTGATATGGAAGTACCTTTTAATGCATAACCATTCTTTAAGATATCCAGTTTTTTATGGAAGTTGATCGGCTTTACAACAATTGGTCTATCATTATCTGAGGCGTTGCCAATCCTGAATGCGTGGTTAATTTCAGATTTATTTATAATGACTTTGAGTCTATCTATAAATAATGAGACGACTGTATTATAAATATCTCCTCCTTCGCTTTCCTCAATACCAAAAATCAAGATATTGTTTTTCTTGGAGTCCCTAGTTAGATTTTTCACTTTTTCACTCAATTGTTTGCTTATCTGCTCTAGTTCATTTATTCTTGCATTAGCCTGCGTTAGCACAGTTGTTATGGATTCTATTTTATTTGATATTTCAATTTCGCTACATTTTATATCACATTTTAATTTTTCATATAGGTCATTTAGTGTTATGAGGTCATTGTCAGACATTATCTACTTTGTATCAGCTTTGTTTGCTTGTTATAAATTGTCAGTAGGTCTCACCCTGTGGCAAATGCAATGTGTGTTTATTACTCCCAGTTGTCGGTAGGTACCTCTTCTATATTGTCGGCTCCCTGATCTTTATTGCACTGGTTGATCCCTAGCCTTTCTCTGTATCTCACGTAATGGTCACTTTATTCCGAGCTGATGGTTTATATTTCACTCCGATGCACTATGGTTTTTTAATTATTTTCCAGTTACGTATTATTATGAGAATGTATTGAGTAGTATCGTTCAACGCGGCGAATTTTTTTCTATATTCACTTCAATATTTACTAATTTCGTTACGATTTTGCCGGTTTTATTGCGATGTAGCTTACATCCTCCAGCTTGGAGCATCACACGGCACGACCGTTCTCTGCAACGATGATGCTTTTTATAATATAATAGGTTATGTAGTTGACGTTTGAATTGTAGACCAAAATGCTACAAAATATCCCCCAATTTTTTTATAATGGACAAACAATCAATGTAAACAATATGTAACGCATAAGAAGGGGAAATGTCAGACTGATTCATATAAATATACTTAAAAAATACACAAAAAGTACTAATACTAATATTTTGAAGTAAGAAAAAACTAAAAAAAAAAAAAATTAAAGAAGAAGACGTGACAGTTGAAGTGTGTATTAAATAAACATATAAACTTTTCTGAAATTAAATTAAACAAAAATATACAAAATAATGGAAATTTATTTTAAAAGCTCATTTTTTCTCAAGCCTTCTTTTTCGGTATTAATTTCGGACCTATTTTATTAGCTACTGGCTTATGTGTTTTCTATGTGTGGCAGCGATGAAAATTTGCAGCAGCATTTACGTTGAGACAAAACTTCACCAGTCACTGTAGGTTTTCAAATTTTTCTGGGTTTATAGATGTCAATCCTATAAAATATTTTTCTAAACAAAAAACGAAACAAAACATTAATAATAACTCGTACCTTCATATAAACAGCCTGGTAAGTCGAATTCATTAGTCGGTAGATTTCTTGGTTTTTTCTTTGGGTGCATCAAAACCGCACTTTCCCATGCACCATTCCAAGATGAGCGATGGTAGACCAACCTAGGATGGTCCTTGACCACTTTAAATTCACAGATAGGACGTGTCTTTATTGGACAGGTTTTTTGTATAATGAAGAAAAGTGAATACTCCAGTCTTTAAAGAAATCAAAGGTTACTTCCACAACGTCAAATGGTTTCGGTTTCACTCTAGCAGCTCTGAAAACTTCAGCCCATTCACTTGGTAGCTCCACCATGGGACTTTTGATTTATGAAACCAAAATCCTTGTCGCACTCCATAAATGAATAACCTCGAATTGGAAAGGTAATCTGAATAAACTCAAATCTTTTCTGAACATGAACTAAATGGTGAAGGCAACGAAATATTGTGAATTTTTATTTTGACCACCGCATAAGTCCCAAAATATTTCTAAGATTCTAATATTGCTGGGCAAAAAATTATAAAAGAAATGATGCAACAACGAACAAACATCGTTACTGCCCTTTCGGCCATTTGTTTCAGGATAGGTGTAAAAAGTACTTTCAGCAGTTGAACGTGGAAGGGATAAATAGATAATTGGCGTTTATAATAAACGTCGTTTGTACTGATGTTTGGAACGAGAAGATTTTTTGCAAAATCCACGCATATTGCTTCGCAATCGTTCTTTCTTCGACTGAAAATCTTCGCAGCCTTTTTTCTCGTGTAAAACTGCTCAGCTTTAATTTTATGAAGCTATGAGTGATGGTTGAGAGGTGAGCTCACTTGCCTCTCACTCAAAAGTTCGATCCCCGGTCGTGGCAGTGGAAAATACTGTGAGAGGGATTTTGTGTGTCCCTTGTCTCTAAATGTGTAGCTTCCTCCCATACAATACAATACAAATATTTCTGATCTTTATTAATATTTTTGTACATTTTTTTTTTATTTAATTCTTCGGGCAAGTATATCTCCGAAAAATCCTTTAAACTGTAATGGCTTTGACGCCCCTTAAAAGATTTAATGTGATCGACCACTAACTCTTCGGCTTCATTATTTAACTTTAGAGGCCTATTTAAATGTTTTCCACGCTTATCAATATGTGCTACTCCAGTAAGTTTTAGAGATTTTTGCAATACTTCTAATTTCTTTTTTGTAATACCGTGTAAAGAGAGGAAAGCTTTGTAACAAACAGGCACTTCAGTCGTTATGTCATTTACAATGATTCTAACACGATAAGCAAATGAATAATCGTGAAAAATTGCGTTGCGTTCATCTTGGCGTGGACGTCGACTTTGTACAGGTAAAACATTGATCAGTTCACATAAATAAATATTTTGTTCATCTATGGATTTCAATAAATTGAATGTTTTTATGATTATTAGTCTTGCGTCAGCTGGAACAATATAAAAGCAACGTAACCGTTTGCACTTACAAACTTCCCCGGTCTCGTGGCTTTGGAGGTTAATTCTTGGATACGTCTATTAGTTTTCCAAACCGTTTGCTTTTTTCCCCTTGACCTTGTAATAATGTAAATTAAAATATCTATAAGTACACACTTCTGTTTACAATGAAATTCAATCCCGAAAATAACGCAGTTTTAACTAATGTTTCCGTTTCCGTCGTAGCTGACATTTCCCCTTCTTAGATTGTTGCGCGCGGACATTCCTCCTTTTTAGCTTGTATAGTAAAACTTTAAGATAGAATATCTTCTGACAGTGCGCCTTTTTAGCCTGTATTATTTTAGTAGCAGATAGAGTTTTTAATTTGCTATCAGATGGCGTAAATATCTCAATTTGGGAAAAAATTGACCTTCCCCCTTTTTAGCCTGTACCCTTCGTATATTCTGCGCACTTTTTACAATATCGGTGAGTCTGTCTGTAGGTATGTCTTGAAGGATTAGAGGTGAATTTCTAGAAGATAGTTGAACCTGGGTTCTGACTGGGAGAAGTTCTATCTGCTTGGACTCGATGTTGACCTCTACGTTCTGGAATGCATAGTTATTCACAGTTATCTGATATCCATTGGAGATTTTTACTACACTGAGAGAATGATTTAATTGAGATAAATAAATTTTATTACCCCCAACTAAATGATTTATTCGTATTTGGCCAATTAAACATTTAGTTGAGGATACTAACGCATTTATTTAAAAATAAAAAATAAAAACTAAATATTTAATATTGTCAAATAAATTCAAGTACTCACGAGTAAAAAATATATAGTTCTGAGAAATAAAGATTTATTTCTCATAAACAAAGCTTCTTACAAAAGTTCCATTGATTTATTCGTAATTAACAAAGTTTGTTTCATGTAAATGAGTTTGCCTTTCAATTTATGCGTAATAAAAAAATATTTCTTTCTTAACAAAGATCATTTTTACTGAGTACTCTCTAAATTTGTTGCTAGTAAATATGCTTACTTGTGGTTAATAAATGTGTAATTTTCGATTTAGTTGCGATATAGAAATATTTATTTTATGTTAATATACAATGTGTCCCCGGATTATCTGTCAGAGAGAAAAAATTGCGTTAATTTCAACAATTGAAAAAATAACGGGAAAAATGTTTTAATATTTACTGAAACAGAAAGCAACCAAATAGTTTGACTTTTGTTTAAAAGCAAAATGTCATATAAGTTGCAAGATACGGTCACATCTATATCAAATTTTGAAATCAAATATAACAACAAAAATTTAAATATTCTATATTTTTTAAATTTTGCATATCCATGAACTTTTGTATTTAACTATGTCTTGCCATTCCAATATATACGTATATTTGGCATTTGGCCGTAAACGAAAAACGAAGGTATATACATTTCTTATTTTTTTTTTGATATATACATTTTCAAACACATCAATAAATTAACATTAAATTCTGCTTTTCATTATGCGACTCTTTACCTTTCAATAAATAAAACCTTTTCTTCCGCACTGTCATTTTTTTCAAACATTAAAATAAAACAATCTTTCTCTTCGACGCACAAACCGGGAACACACTATATACGCGATAAACAAATATTGCTACCTTAAAAATAAGGATTTACATTTCTACATACCTGATGTGTATAAAAGTTCATCTTGGAATATTTAAACCACTTCTTTTTACAAATATTTAAATCAGTTGGAAGAAAATATGAATCTATTGTTTTGAGTATCATAACGTGGTTGATCTTAAAAAAGATTTATAAATTTTTTTTATATATTCTTTATTTTTCACCCTCTCTATATGCTTCTAATGTTAATAAATATAATACCTGTATTTTAATGCACTATACTCTATCAGGATGACTTTCACTGTTTATTTGAATCAATTAAATATAGCATGACGTTAGAAAATGTAATTAATATACAATAAGTACCGAGTAAAGTTTTGGATTTAATAATACTAAAATAAAGCATTAAACAAACAAATAAAACAATATACTATATTACAATGTTTTATTGTAAAATATCTGCATTTAAAAAATTACAGAACAAGAAAATTTATAATCACATAAGTAGACTGAGGTTATCTAAAATGTACACGGACACATAGTACTTATTAACTTTTAATTTTTTTAGTATACTCCATTGTGTCCCAAAACTGCGATAGAATTTACCAAAGTAGGCCGATTTTCGTAAACCTACTTATCATCATAAATAGAATTATGCATATTCGCATTCTAGAACAATCAGATATGATATAATGCACATATAATACAGAGAATTTAATAATGCACGTGCATGATAACTTTACTTTTACTAATAGTAGAATGAATACAATGGCGATTTCACAAATAGTCGAGCTAGACTAGTTCATACCTTTAAAGATTTTCTGGATGTATCCAAGGCCTCAAGATTACATTAAATTCACTCAATTCAATCACTATTATCCATTCTCAAAAATAAACACCGTAAACTAACTAAAAACACCACATCGTGAAGAAAACTGGGATCACTTAATGGCGTCTATAACGAAAACGATAAAGTACACAGTATAATTTTTCGACGGCAGAGGGCAACATTTGAACATTTAGTTTTCATAAGTAAATTTATTAATGAGTAGTAAATATTACTATACAGAACTAAATATTTACTTCACGTATTATGATTAACTCTTTGCTGATATATTTATTTCTAGGAAATAACTCTAATGGCAATAGATTTGGGAGAGGTAATATCTTTCTCTCAACTAAATCTATCATTTTCGTACAGTAATTTACTTAGGAAGAACAAATACGGCGGAAATAAATCATTTAGTTTTGTCAACTAATTGAATATTTGGTATATTCTTGTCGGAACAAATGTTTTAAAAATAATTGTCCGTATTAAATATAATAAAGGATAACAAATATTTACTAAATTGAAAAAACTAAGGCTTCCTACTTATTTCAAGCCTCATATTTCCCTCAGTGTAAGTAGGGTTGATGGATTTCAATGTACTCCTGGTGGGGACATTGTTTAATGATTTTTTCTTTTCCAGCGGGAACGATTATTGGCATCGTTGACTGGCTCGATTAATGTCTTTTGAATATCATTAGTTATGATTGCACTGCAATTTTCAATTGTGTTCACTGGAAGTAATTGTGGAATGCAATTTTGAAGATTGATCTGGTTTCGGTTGAAGTATACGCAATATCCTTCTACAATATGGCAGGGCTCGTGGAAAAAGTAATGTTCTTCTGTGTCTAATATTATATAAAGTTCGGGTGAAATAAGGGCCTTATTATCACTTGGGATTGGATATAATTGATAATAATCAAGTAGATTTTGTATATGAAATTTAAAAAGTATTTTATTTGTTTTGATAACTTAAACTTCAATAATTTCTAAATAGGATTGTTTATAATAATTGAAGTCAATTAATTCGTTTAGATAAAATTTTCAAGTGGTTTTAATATTTCGTCTAATTTCGGTACATTTAAAATATTACTGTTTACTATATTCAATCTTGCAAATGATACGCCGTTTTCTAAAACATCCAAAATTTCAATTATATTTTAACAATCTATAATCATAACATCAATAGAATTTTGTATTCTCAAAAATGAATTTAATTCATCTAAATTATTTTATAATATTTTAATTTCTTTGTATAACTGATTTTGATTAGATAATATTTTTGTAAGAGTTGTATCAGTTTCATTCATAAAATTTTGAGTTACTGTTAACATTTCTTTTAGGTCATGATGAACTTGTTATTGGTTCTTTCCTAATATTTCTATTGCTTTTTCAAATCGGTCGCTGTCATCGGAGTCCAGTAAGCCAAACGCCCATTTATATACTTTTCCTATAGGATTTATTATTCCACGTTTTTGTTTATGTACCGGTTTTAAATTTTGATATTTACTTTGAGCTATTGAATAAATATATTTTAAGTGTAGAAAAATATCAATTAGAGATGGTGAAGAGCTGTCACTTGTTTTTATTTTTGGTTCTAGTGTCCCAATATTAATTTTGAATGTTTGTAACGGGTCTGAAAATATTTCTAAGTCAACGTATTTTGAATTTCGAAAATAACTTTGTAATTTTCTGCTAAGGCAATAGTTTCTGGAATCCATAATTCGTTGTAATTAATATTAGGAATTAAATTTGCTCCACGAATATACATCTACTGAGAATCTTTGGTGAAGGCTTGAAAATGCTGATATTTCAATCGTAAATTGATTTTCTGTTTTTTCAGAATGATATTGAACCGGAATTTTAATATTATATGCGTTGTGTAAAATTTGGTTTTCAAGATCTATTGATAGTTTTAATTTTATCAATTCTTTAAGTCCTATTATGCCATCGAAATAATCAGAAAAGGGAAACAATGTGGACTCATAACTTTATTTACTTGAAATTCCTGGAATGCTGCTATCGCAATCTTCTCATGCGCGGCTTTATCTCCTAACGGTGTTTTTAGAACAATGGGTCGTATTATATTTATATTACAACCTGTGTCTATTAATAATTATAAATTTAGATATTTTATCGTTATGAATGCATTAAATGCTGTATCTGGGCAATATCTGCGGAGTTATTTGAAAATTTTGATTTTTGTCTGAATTATTATCATCGCTAGCTAAATATTCTAAAAATTCATCTGAATAATAATCTAGATATTCGTAGGGTGCAAAATCATTTATTGCTTGTTGAATTTCGGGATCATCTAAATTAAAATCAGGTTCTTCATTTTCAACACTATTTAATTCTTCGACTATATATTTAGGTAGTGGTGTTGGTTTGAACCACGGAAATCTTTTCTGGATTTGCGACTGAGATAGGGGTTGGTTTTGATTTATATTTCTAGTTTGTAGAGACGATATTCTGCTGTCCGTTTACAAATTCACAAATTTATTAGACCAAGAACAAGAAGTTTATAGACATGAAACAAAATAGTACGATACACTATGAACCGCAAGTGTCCGCCTTCCTGCTCCTTGGATCCCAGTACCCGGTCCACCTTTTCCTGGCCTCGCGGTGTTATCGCAACCCGTCGCTTGTCGACTCAAACAACGCCAATTAGCACGTTCGCCGCCTTCATCTTAAATATCGATAACATTCGACCCTTCCTGACCATGCTAGTGCCCTCAATTGCAAGTGCGACCTTGACCCAGACCCAGAGCAGCATCTGAATAAATTCAAATTAATTAGTTATCAATCATTATGATTATTTTCTGATCGTGGAATGCAGGCGTCTCTGAATTCCAAGATCTTCTTACCCCTACTTATTTTTTAAAAATCCGCTTTAACTAATAAAATAGATTTTGAGGAGGTGCCCATTAATTCGGCGTGAGCTCGCAAAATAGAACTACAAGTTACAGTTCCGAAGAACACAAACTACAAATTTGGACTATATGCTACAGTCCCATGTGGTCACAAGCTATAGGTTCCGGACATACGGTACAGACCAGCACCGACACAAGCTACAAGTCCCTGACTACAAGCTACAGTCCAATATGACACAAGCTACAAGTCCCGACTACAAGCTACAAGTCCTGACTACAAGTCGTAATTTAGATTGCTTTATTAATAGAACCTCCTTTAGTATATGTTACCCCTATTATTCGTCATAGATAAAATGTATCCAGGGTTGCATGTTTTCAACCCCTGCAGTCCCCTGATACCTCGTACCATACCAGGTATATTCTGGACCTCATAACGGTCGTCGCCTACGACCCGTGACACTTTGAAAAGTCCTCTCTATTTCGTAGCCACTTTCTTACTTCTTCCAGTGCTAGGAATGGAAGTGATCCTCAGCAACACCAAATCTCCAGTTTCATAAGATCGAGGGTTACAGCGCTTTGCGTCAAAATACTCTTTTTGCTTCTGTTGGCTCTTTGTTATATTATCATAAGCCGTTTGGCGTATGGCAGTAACGTCAATAAATCCTTGAGTGCTGCGTGGTTCTAGGGAATTTATTCCTACATGATATCTCATTAGTACTTCACTTGGGATGCACCCAGAGCTTGGTTGAATGTCCCATTCAACTCCAGTTGGACGTTCGCAATATTATCGTCCCACTCGTCATCTTACACATCTGCTCCCATTGTAGCCAAACTGTCTAATATGGTACGGTTGTATCTTTCGGCTTGACCATTTCCTCGTGGCAGCCCAACGGCATTCAGGTAATGAGCCGCGCCAATCTTTTTGCAAAACTTTTCGAATCGTTTAAAGGTAAATCTGTCGTTTATTATTCTTCTGGGAACGCCAAAAACCTTAATCAAGTCCTTAAAACAGCTAAGAACACCTGACGACTTTGTATCTTTTACCGGGTATATTAAAGTGAATTTTGTGAACGCATCTACAATTACCAAAATTTGAGTATTTCCGTTTTTAGTTTTGATAAACGGACCAAGATGATCGGTATAAACCGTATGGAAAGGCTCCGGAACTTTTGGAATGGGATTTAAATACCCTGGCTTACGCCCTGATACATTTTTGAAATATAGACAGTTGCTACGCTTGATTACCAACTCGCATTGACATGGTCAAATTGTCAACTCAAGATATCTTCAGGTCCCGATATTACTCAGATCACCTTACCACCTCGGCTAATAATCCTCCTCTCAGGTTTTGGGTCCCCGAGTTCAACAAGTGAACTGGGCCTATTAATTGGACCTAGGTTACGAAAAAATAAGAAGTTATTAAAAGTTCCTGTCAATAGGTAAATACCAAGTGGTTTATTATACCAGAAATAATAACAAATCGTTATCGAGTTCAATGAATTTTATTCAGATAGACATCAGGTATTGATAAAATTATAATGTAATTTGGGCAGAGATATATATAAGTAGCATGAGCCTAAATGTTCAAACTAACCTTTAGGAGGTGGAGTTAAAACTGTACCAAACAAATCTACAAATGTACAATAAGGTTATTCCGTTAATTTACAGAAAGAAAAAAAATACCCAATTGATAAATGAAATAGAACAGCTAATATCACTTACACCAGATGCAACTGCACTTAAGGTCCTTAATAATCCCCATATTTACTCTATAACTAGACCTATAGTCTAGGTTCATAAAATGTGTGGTTACACAATATAGTCAAAACAACTTTAAATTTCAAAACAAAAAAAAGAAATAATTACTTACAGGTACCAATCTTTATAAACCAACTTGGGTTTTATTATCTATAACATCTGACAATGAAAATTTTAAAAAGTGAATTTTGTACAAGTAAAATAACAAAAAGAAAACATGAATAACTTATTGTATTATTCCAAGGAGTAGCAAGGTAATATGCTTGTAACCTCAATGTGAATTCCTGAAAAAAAAAAAATGTACCAGAACCCCTGCAGCTACTAGGCTAATCCAAATAAAATTTTAACTCGAACCTCGAACTCCTAACTCCATCTTTTCCAAATCTTGCTGACTATAATACGTCCGTCTCTCCACGTTTCCCCTGCATGATGTAACCGTTTCGATTTCGCAGACTAACCCAAGAAAAAACCAGCATAACCGACATAATCCAGCATCGACCCAACATAGACCGCCTAAAAGTTACAATAACTATTAATATCTAATCGACATCAAGGACATATTAACTTACCCTTTCCATGTAGGGCATTTTCAAATACAAGTACACAAAATCCACCAAGAGCTGACGATATTTCAAATATCCTATTTACGGCGAAGAACCAATCCCAAAAACTACAAATTATATTATGATGATACACCATTCCCACGATTAATTTGGATTAAAATTATTCTTCTACCAGCACAACGTATAGAAAATGGAGGCACGTCTATATTGCTCCAACGGCCACAACGAAAAAGAAAGAAGGAAGTTCGAAGTTACCAACGAATGCAACATGCGACTTTTCAAACCAAGCGCAAGCGCTGCTAGCAGACCGGTATAAAGTCTGTTCAATTCGTAGCCTGAAAATTATTAGGGTCTGTTCGATTAAAAATAATAATGCCAACTAACAAATTATTCAAGCTACAATGAACTATTCAAATACTACTTGTTTAATGTGATAAAGGAAAAGTTAAAGATTAAATTTTTAAAAATACTACAAGTGAATCTATAGAAACAACTCTACTTTAAATATCAAACTAACTGATCGAAACAGAACAGAACTGAACCAATGGTGTTACAACCAATAACTAATTACTATACTTAGAAAGCAATGACAGCTCGGTTGACAACAGAAACTTAACCTCCACTAGAAATTGAACATTACAAAGAATAAACCATAATAATTGTATACTACTGAATACTACAGTAAGTACTCGAAGTAATACGTTAATTGTCTTACATTCACAGTGCTACGATTGTGGTTATGTTGTAGTTGCTAACATTTTTCAATATTCCAGGTACTCTAGATAAGACAACGAAACTGCAAGAACTAGATGACATATACCCCATTATATAACCAACACAAACCTAATTCAATATTAGGCATGTATAATGTACAGGTAGGATACTCTTTGTTTATGATATACAAAACTAATTTTCGCTTAATCTTTTCAGAGCCACACATGCCAGTCAAAGCCAGTGGCGGTTCCTCAGTTTTTAAACTGGGGAGGCAGGGGATAGATAGGCCTGGGTGGTTCCGAGGGGCGGGAGGTATACACATGTGCGCCGCGATGAAAATTTTGCGAATATCAAGGTCAACTTTTAAACTTTACCATTACACAAATATTAGTAATTTTCTCTTCATGTTAGTCAGTATAATTTGTTTTATGATAAGTATAAAGTAAAAAACAAATTCTACCGTCCAGCAAGAACCAACGTGGAGGTCTGAATTATATCTTGCCAGGAAGGGATTGTGGGGTAGGGGTGCTTTTAATAGGTGAGGGAGTTAATTATTAATATAATAATAGTAATAATAATATGGCACAAATGCTACCACAATCAAAACAATTATATAGTAATATGAAATAAATAATAAACTCTGAAACGATAACATAAATAAAAATATTCTCAAATTAAAAATAGTTAAATAATAACAAACTGAAAAACAACACAAATAAAAATATATTTGGTAGTATACTTACAATCTACAGAAGTAGAATAATTGCTGTGGTGGTTTTTTAAATTTTAAACAAAAAAGAAATTGAACAAAAAAACTACATGTCTAAATGTTCTTGTAAATTAATGAAATCCGTCTATCTTTTTGTTTGGCAAAAATATCTATTACTTCGTCATAAAATGTATTATTCTGTGTTAGTTCCTTAACAAGCCGTTTTTCGATAGAAATGATAGAAATATTTTTTAATCTTTCTTGCTCAATAGTATTTCTAGTAAATGATTTGATTCGTTTGAGGGCGGAAAAACTCCTTTCTACTGAAGCAGACGTAACAGGAATTGTGACAGCTAAAGTAAGTAATCTACAAAATTCTGTTAGACAAGAAATTAAGTCATTATTATAAATAAATGAAATCATTTCGGTAGGGGTTTGACAATTTTGAAACAATTCTTTGTCAGCGTATACATCAGTTGTTAATTCATTTTTTAGTGCTATTGAATCAAAAAGGTTATATTGTTTTAATAATCATTCAAATTTATCATTTGGAAATTCTTTTGAATATGAGAGAAAATTATCTTTTCTTATTAAATCGAAAAATTCTAATTTATCTAAATCGGAAAATCTTATCTGTAGTTGATTAATTATTGTATCCAAAATTTCATTGAAAATCTGTTTATAATTCAGTCTCAAATCTTGAAGATTTAATGTTGTCTTTCTTTTCTTTGGCGCCGGTTCACCACTTTGGAAATCTTCAGACAGTTGGTTGTAAAGATCATTAAAATGAATTTCATTATTTCTAAAATTTTGCAATGTAATAGTTAATGCATTCAAACGTTTCCTGGCGTATGAAATGTCTGTGCTTTTATTTTGTAAAATTGAAAATACAACATCGGTGTGTTTAAAGATAAATTTAAAAGTATGTAAAAGAAAGAGAAAATGAGGATCTTTAAGATGTCTTTTTAAGCCAACAGCTTCTCTTAAAGTTGGCTGATCTTGTTTGAAATCATCATGTGTCAAAATATAATCAAAAACTTCTATTAACTTATCCCTGTTTTTGAATACTGTAAAAACTGCTCTAGATGTAAAATTCCACCTTGTTGCCATATTTGACGGTAAACGGTCAGATCCTATGGTATTAAGTACCTCTGTTCTTTTAGTTGATTTTGAAAAATATGATGAAAATCCAGACAAGTTGGCAAAAAAAATGTTACATTCTTTGATGCTATCTGTGCAGGCTTTACTCAATACTAAATTCAATGTATGCGCATAGCAATGTGTAAAAAGTGCCTGAGGGGCCATTGTTTTAATTTTTGCCTGTAAGCCATTTAAGTGACCAGCCATAACTGATGCCCCATCATATGTCTGAGCAACAAGTTTTTAAGTCATATATTCCAAATTTTTCTGTTAAAAAATTAAATAAATCATTTGCGGTTCGACCTGAACTAACATTGTAAAAACCTGCAAATCGTTCAACCACTTGCCCTTTAATAACATATCTGAAAACAACCGATAACTGTGAACAGCAGCTGATGTCTGTGGTTTCATCAGCTTGCCAAGAAAAGAAACGTACTTCATTTAACTCGCTTTCAATTTTTTGTACTACAACACAACTAATTGATTCAATTAAATCGTTTTGAATAGCTTTAGAAGTTCCCGAAAAAACTGTAGCTTCGTTTAAAAATTGTTCCATTTTGCCATCGTATCTGCTCAGAAAAGAAATAAGCTCTTGAAAATTTCCTCTATTATCTGAATGCACATTCTCATCATGTCCCCTAAAAGCCAATTCTTGACAACATAAAAAAATTACCGTATCAATTAGTCTATTTAAGATATCTCTATTTTCTTTAACCTTTACATTATGATCTACAATTGACTGTTTGTGCCCTTGATAAATAGAATTTAAAATATTCTGTTTGCCAAATAACTTGAATTTTATTGAAGCAGTTAAATGTCCTTTTGACCTAGCATGCCTTTCAATTGATCTGGGTAAGTTTTTTAAATCATTATATCCTAATTTTGACCAAACAGTGTTCTCTGGGTCATTAGAAAAAAGTAAACAATACCAGCAATATAATTTATTTTGTACTGGACATCCAGTTAACCACTCACATTTATCATACCATTGTACACAAAAAGAACGATTATGTTTTGAAGTTACTATGAGATTTTGCATGGTAGGTTGAGGCCTTTTTAAAGTTTTTATTATAAATATCTTGTCATCATATGTTAATTGACTAAAATGAACATTCTTCAAAAGGAAATTTACAATATCATCTACAGATTTAAACACTTCACCGATACTGACATTACCATTGTTATTGCTTGTACTTACGTTTAATTCCATTTTTGACGTTTTATCAATATTTAAACAAAAATTTTAAATGAATTTATTGCACTTAATAAAATACAACCACCACAGACACTTTTACTTTCAATTAACCTAAACGGTAAACGGTACGACTGTCTGGACTCAGGAAGCTGGAAAATAAAAGTCAGATGTTTATTAATCTTTGTTCCTATTGGTCCGGAGCTTGGCCTCCGGCACGTGGTTTTGAGAGCAGGTTTTAATGGGTAGCTTCAAACGTTTCAAATTGAACCATTCTAAACGCGAAAGCTATGTTAGAAGCGTTTGGAGGCCTGCCTCACCAGTCACCATGGATAGAATGTTACAGTTGTGCAGCGTTGCCGGTTATAATAATAATAGTTTAAATTCGCAGATTTAGGGAATATTTCTGTTAATTTAAATTTGTCGTTTCATAAAGTATATTTATATTTATAATAATGTAAATATGTAAAGTAACTGTAAAGGCAAATCAGAAGTAGGGAGGCCCGGCCTCCTCTGCCTCCTCAGAGAAACCGCCACTGGTCAAAGCTATACATTGCATAAACTAGAAGCTATTAGTAAACTAGGGTACGACTTCTCAGTAGTTGTTTAATAGTTAAACTCTGTCAAGACAAATACAGCGTAAAGAAAAATACAGAAGGTTTTCTATTAATAATGGAAAATGGATACCAAATACAAATAATAAAACAAACAGTGCAAGCTACATTTAATGTGTGAATTAAAATGACAATTATATCCTTTTATATTTAGTGTTGACTATTATTGTTGTACGTGATTATTAAAATTACAAGTAATGTTAACGACTAAATTTACTCGACTAAATAAAAACGATTAACTAAAATGCTATTGATAAGTGAACTTTCTTTTTATCTGGTAAAACCAATTCAAAATTTCATACTTATATTTGCCATGATAAAATCAAACGTAACACAGTTAAGGCAATTCTTCACATATTTAGTAATGAATCGGCGCATTTGCTTGAACCAGTACTTGGCCGATACCAATTCATAAGTTTTGTCAACAGAAAAGTACCCAATATCGTCATGGTTAAGTCGTAGTATTTGAAATCGGGCGGCTTTAGGTACAAGCCAACGCAATCCTAAGTTTGTATTTTATAAACCTTCCCACCTTTTAACGCGTATTCATTGAAAAGTTGTTTATTTTTATACGCCTCTCCGCTTTCTAAAATATTGCGTATTTTTGTTATTGATTTGTCATATTGTTGGGCAGCCAGCAGCCACTCTTCTTCAACAATTGTGAGAGAACATACATGTTTCTCATTTTTTTTGGAAATTTCTGCTTAGGGCATCTACATGTCTCATTCGTTCATTTGACCGATGCCTTAGGTCATAGTCAAATTCACTTAACTGCAAAATCCACCGACCAACCCTTGCGTTAAGTTCTTTCTTTTTAAACGTGCTGCATACCGCTGCGCAATCTGTGATAATAGTGAAATGACGACCGTAATCGGAAACGCTTAACCGATTCTGCTACTGCTTTTGTTTCCAAATCAAATGAATGGTACCGCTGTTCGGTTGACATGTTTTGTTTACTAAAACTGCGAACTTACTGAGAAAATGATTTAATTGAGGTAAATAAATGTTATTTTCCCCAACTAAATGATTTATTTGTATTTGGCCGATTAAACATTTAGTTAGGGATACTAAAGCATTTATTTAAAAATGAAAACTAAATATTTAATATTGTCAAATAAATCTTAATACTTACGGATAATAAATATTTATTCTTCATAAATAAAGCTTCTTACAAGAATTTTTTTAGATTTATTTCTAATGAACAAAGTTTATTTCATGAAAATAAATCTGCTTTTCAATTTATGCGTAATAAAAAAACATCTCTTTCTCAACAACAATCCTTTTTTACTGAATACTATTTAAATTTGTTATTAGTAAACAGGCTCTCTTACTATTAATAAATATATGCTATTTAATTTAGTTCTAACATAGAAATATTTATTTCATGTTAATATACAATGTGTCTTCCGATTGTGTGCCAGAAAGAAAAAAAAATGTCTTAGAAAATAATTTTAGAGGAAAAAGTTTCGTTTATCGAAAAAATAAAATTCACGTCATAAAAGGCAAAATTTCATATACAGGATGTTCAAAGAATTATGAAATGTTAAAATCTCCGGACCAACATTTTGATTTTTTAAAATTTATTTATAGGAGCAAGATTGCAAAAAAGCATGTTTAAATTTAAAAATGAATATCTAGGAAATTTTGCATGTATTTGATGATTATTATTGATCTTACAATTATAATCCTAAAATGCTTTTTTGACATTTTGCTCTTAAACGATATATCAAAATAGTTTGGCCTTGAATTTATTGAACATATCTTGTCAGTTTTTAGCCAACCTACGTATTAAATGACCCTTTTCATTGCGTAAATCTTATATATTTTTTTGATATGCAAAATTTATTTTCTAAAATGCAAAATAAGATTATAGTTGAGGTTATGGTTGAGTGGTAAAGCCAAACACGCTTTATCACTCAACCATAATCTCAACTATAACGAGGTTAAGATTTTGGATTTTGAAAAGAACGTTCAAAAAAGAACTTTTCTAGAAATGTGTCATATTTTTAATGAACCTGAAGCTATGAATGCCAGAAATGACATTGAAGGCCTCAGTATATTATACACTTATTTGTTGCATTCACATGCCAATGGTAGTCACAGAAATAACACCCTGTACAATACATTTGAAAATTAGTAAGTTTTGATCTGTTGGGTTTGGTGTGTTGTTGGTAACGGACCTGAGGCAGAGAGAGAGGGGGGGTTGACATGACCCCTCTCTCTCTGCTTCAGATTTGTTTTTGACAGTTTTTTAATTTCACATTCCGATGTTTTTCGGAGGAATAAGAAATAACGTAGTTGACTGTTTCTTGTTCAGTTTTCGAGGTGGCTGAAACTATTTTGGATTAAAAATTTTTGGTGTTAACTTAAATTAAATATAAATGTAGTTCACAAGTATGATTTATTTTGTAATAGTTGTGTTTGTTCTGTCTTGATGACTTGTCAATTTCAATTTTAACCTCAATTTAGTAAGTACCCTTCACTTGTATTAAACAATTTTGATTATAATAAGTTAAAATTTTTGTAGAATTCCTGAGGAAGAAACAATAAAGTTTCGAAAGCTTGAATTTAAAAAAGAGTTGTCTTTTTTGAACCCGTGACTGTATCCCTGGTGGAAATTAAAAATTTTTGTTTATATATATATATATATATATTTAAATATAATAATAATAATAATAATAAACGACTTTATTGGGAAAATGTAAATGTACATAATAATATGTAAGTACATTACAAGGAATGACTTAAAGGCGAAGTTTAGCCACATGGCTATTCTTACACTTAACGTTTTAAATCATTTAAAATTACATGAATAAATAATAATAATAAGAATAACATATGTGACATGCATTATTGTGCTCTAAATTAACAATATGCGAGTAGTATATTATACACAGAAAATTCAAAAAAAAATTATACATGTAAATGAATATGTGAAGAAAGTGATAAACAATGATAATAACAATAAAAAGTATCAATGATTTGCAAGATACAAATGGTACCCAAAAATGTCTAAATATACTTAGGTATTGTTGGCATTCATAATCCAAGCTTTAATTTTATTACGGAATGCATTAATTGTCAACAGATTTTTATATGTTGGATCAATTGAGTTGTATAAGTGCACGGATGTGTATGAGAAGCTACGCTGGAATAATGCAGTGCAATGTTGCGGCATTGTTAGAGCGTACGGATGTCTAATATTTATCTTGCGAACTGCGGATCTGAAAACTAACTTTTCTGGAACAGAGGATTTTATTAAACAAAACAAGAATACCGCGAAGTGAAATTTAACGAGTTGCTCCATCTTTAACCAACGCAGCTCGATATATTTATTTGAAATATGATCAAACTTTTTCAAGTTGTATATGAAGCGACAACAACAATTTTGCATAACTTGTAGCCGATTTTTGGTCACTTGGTCCAAGCAGAAGAAATACACAAAATTACAATAATTTAATACGGGCATGACTAGAGTTTCACAAAGTTTTTTACGTTGTTTAAAGTCCAGTATGTGCTTGTTTGCATACAGTACTTTTAACTGGCAATAAAACTTTTGTAAAAGCATTTTTATGTGTTGCACGAAGCGTAATTTTTCGTCTATTATTACCCCTAGATTTTTGGCAAAGGTTGAAAACGATAGATTTTCTTGATTAATTTTCAATCGAACAGATGTCTTTAAGTGATGTCGATTATTTTCTGAGCAAAATAGAATAACAACCGATTTGGTTGGATTAATCTTAAGATTATATTGATATGAATATTGATAGATGTTGTCTAAGTCCTGGTTGATCAAATTACTGGCAATGTCTGCTTTAGATGGGTCAAAACAATGAAGAAGTTGAGTATCGTCAGCGTAGGCTTGCAGATGCGAACTGGTTACTACCTTAAATATATCTGACGTGTATATGAGAAACAGAAGAGGACCAAGAATGGACCCCTGGGGGACGCCTGACGTTACTGTTTTAAAATCAGATACTTTTTCCGCAACTGATACACATTGACGACGTTCACTCATATAAGAATCAAAAACCTCAGAGATATTAAATCAAAGCCATAGTAATTTAGCTTTGCACATAGAAGCGTATGATCAATTGTGTTAAATGCCTTGGAATAGTCTAGTGAGACGAGAATGGCTGCCAAGCGTTTATCTAGCGCACTGATGATATTGTCACTAAGGTTCAGTAGAGCAGTAGTCGTGCTGTGTGCTTTGCGAAATCCCGATTGATGTAACGGGTATAAGTTATGTGATGATAAATAGGCAGCTATTTGATCATGAACTATTCTTTCTAGAATTTTCGAAATAAACGGCAATAAGCTGATCGGCCGCAAATCCTCGACAGATGCAGGATTTGCTATTTCTGGTACCGGACAGATAACTGCATCTTTCCATTGTTTAGGAAAGTAACCCTGTTCTAGACAGCCGTTTATAATGTGGGTGATATGATTCAAAATTGTTGGCATACACAGTTTTAACATGGTCAGTGTTATTTTGTCTTTTCCAGCAGCATTGGACTTTATACTTCTAATTGCATTATAAACAGTGTCAGCGTCAACAAGAGTAAAAGTGAATGATAAATTGTCGTTAAGTTTTGTGTTAGCATAGAAATCTATAGCCCTATTGCAGTTATCATTCTTGCAAAAGACGCTAAGAAAGAAATCATTAATATCTGCTGCATTTTGTAAACTAGGAGGTACAGTATTATCACGTTTAAATCGTATATTTAGTTGTAGCCGTTTCCAGAATTCGTGATTAGAAGTTTGATTTTGTAAAGAACTTAAGTACGCGGCTTTTTCTCTTCTTACCGATGCTAGGGCGAAATTACGTATATTTTTATGAGCATCCCAGTTTTCCTGTGTTTTATTTTTGTTGTAAACAGATAGTGCCCTGTTTTTTTCTTTTATAATTAATTTTAATGGATAGGTTAGCCAAGGTGCTGGGGGTTTACTTACCCTCACTGTTTTTATTGGCGCATGTATGTTAAATAGTTCTGTAATGTAATCTGTTAATAATGAAACTTTATCCTCAATATTATTGGTGTAAAATATGTTATCCCAAGGCACAGTGTATAGATCGTGACAAAAACGTTCTTGTTCAAGTTGCTTGAAATTTCTATATGTAATAAATTTCTGGGTATTTTTAAAGTGAGGAATATTTATAACACTGTAGCACAATCTATGATCGCTAAGGAAATCAGCATTTAAAGTGCCAGATTTGTTTACTACATCAGGACAACTTAGAAAAATAGGATCTAATAGGGTGGAGCTATTTCCTGAAATTCTGGTTGGTTCATTTATGATTTGTGTTAAGCCATGAGCATCGAAGAGCTCTGTAATAGGGTTTGCCAAGTTGAATAAGTTAATGTTCACATCGCCCACTACAATCAAATTATCACAAGATGTTAAAAATGTTGGAATAATATTATCGAGAAGCCCTAATGCTTGCCCCACATTTTGTTGCGGAGGTCTATAAAGGACGCCTAATATTATGTTGTACCTACCAAACAGCAATTTCACCCAGAGATTTTCAAGTACTTCTTCTGCTTCTATAAACTCTGATTGTAGTAACTGACAATTTATATTTGATTTGACGTATATACCTACGCCTCCACCTCTGCCTAACCGATCTTTGCGATATAGTCTATATCCAGGTATTGAGACTATATCCGAGGAAATGTTATTAGAGAGTCAGCTTTCAGCTATGGCAGCAATACTAAAGTCATTTTCTACCACTAAATCCACAAAATCAGCAAAACCCGCTAAGAGAGAGCGAACATTTATATGTGCTATTTTAATAATGTTATCTTTTGTATTATACATAATTGGTTTTCGTAATTAAGGCTTCTACTTTGATTTTATATATATGACAGTTAACGTCTCTTACCGTGTGATTTGCATCATGCTTACTATTATATTCTACACAATTTATACAACGATTGAGATCAGATTGACAGTCTTTAACTTCATGTTGCTCTGTACATACCGGACACGTTAGGGAGGCGGTACACTCAGACTTCAAATGACCGTACCGAGAACAATTAAAACACCGGCGAATTGCATAGTTGTCAGACACGTGACACCTTTGCCAGTCGATGAACACCGAACTGTTTTTCATAATTTTATTTCTGAGGCTGCCCGACACTTCTATGACTATATTTATGGAGTTACTCTTTTCAATTTTTTTTATAATTTTTATTTCTTCTTGGGTACACTGCAAATTATTTTGATTTACTAACGCGAGTAGAAGATTTTTCTATTCCATAAATAATCAGCCTGGGATTAAATTTTTTGGGCACATCTACTGAGTATTTATCACCAACTTTTGTATTTAAATCAGCTTTTAACTTATTTAACGATTCCTGGTTGTCGCAGTTTATTAGCAAGCCGTTTCTTACAGATTTAGTGTTTTTTATGGCAATGTTAAGGTTAGAGGGTTTGATATTGCTTTTTATGTATTTTTCTATCTGCGTACTATTTGTATTATCTTTTGATTTGATAATTAGTACTGCGGGCTCCTGTTTTGGTTTTTTGTGGCGGGATTTTTTAGTACAGAACTGTAAGAAGTATCTGTTGATGAAAACGGCTTATCTGATGAAACATTTTCATTACTTACGGCGGCTCTTGTAGACTGTTCTTCCAGTAACTTTCTCTGCAATTGAATTATATAGTCTTGCTCACTGTTTAACTTTTTTAGCAGTTCAATTTCAATCCTTCACAACTTTCCTGGGGTTTGGTGTTCAGTTCACAGTCTGCTACGTAACAATGCTTACAGCACCAACCATTCCTATGAACTGCATTAAACAGTTTTGCAATTGTTTCAAAGCATTTGAACGCTTACGGCTCATGTTATTTATTGTTTTATAGGCCTAATTACCTGTTCATTTGCACTGAACACTACACTAGACTTTTACTACGGGTATTTCCAAGATATCGGAAATCCCGTTGGGTCTTCAACTTTTTGCCTGGTTTATTTACTGTTCTGGACACAACCGCTCGCTTTGAATGTTAAAGTCGAGGCAAGAATTCAAGCGATGCACGTCACGAGTGATCTCATTAAAGAAATTTTAATACTAACATAATTTTTAATCATTAATTACTTTAAAAAGAGTAATTCTTGACACCCAGTTATTAAGCTTTTTTCAGAAATACGTTCAGTTTAATGGGGCTTCATGATTCTTAGCAGTATTGTCTTATTTATAGAATCGATGTGTGACGTGCATCGCTTGAATGCTTGCCTCGACTATAGTATAGTTTACTTATGACAAAACGATGTTGCCTTATGGAAAATGAGAATTTATATTTCAACTTACCTGGAAGATACATATTTCAAATCACTAAATTTATTATATATTATTAAAAAACTGTGTTTCAGAATCTACTAATGCAACACAAAATATTGATTCTAATTGTAAATAAAATGTCTTTTATATAATTTATTGACACAAATAAAATATTTGACGATGTAAAACATTCAAAATTATAACATTAATATACATTTACATTCTATTTTATTTACAGAAGAAATATTATATTTAACATTTACGCGAATCATATATTATAGAAGACATAAATTTGTCGATTATATCACACGAATCGTCTTGGATATTATACAAAAGTTGATATCACTTATAATTTTTATGTTTTTTTTACTTTTCATCGCCACTATATACATATGTAATATGTTATAACTTTGGAAGTTATTTTGATTGGCTATTAAAATTAAGAAAATATAGCACAGAAAAGGTAGGTAATATAATATAAGTTTTTGGAATTATAAAGATGGATAAACATTAAAACAAATAAAACACTACATATTACACTGTGTATTTATTTTAAAATAGGCATATAGATAACCAAAATAAAAAATATAGGTGTTACACCAAAAAAACTTTAATAAAAATAAAAATATTATTTTCTTACATTACATTAGATAACCATTATGTATATCGCAAAAAATATTCGAGACGTCATGTTATCAAATGAGGGTAGTACAAATAGAAGAAATAAAAGAATATGGTTCACTTTCTCGCATTTAGATGTTAATTACTGTTTGTTCTTTTGTTATTAAAAATTAAGTACTTTTCAGTAAGAAGGAATAAACCCTCAAATGTTAAAATGCATATATATTTAAAATATAAAAATAACACGAGTTCTTTTTAGTATGTTGTATATATCAAGACAACGTGACAAAAATGAAAATATTCTTTAATTACTCTAGATAAGTAACTATAATATATATTGCAAAAAATATTGAGACATTATTATTATTATTATTAAAAAATCAGTTTTGTTATCATGTAACTACCATCTGGTGTGATATGAATAGAACGAGGTGTAAATCTTTGTTCAGGATTAATTCTTAACAAAGTAACATCATCTGTACGAGAGTGTTTAATTTCATAACTAGCATTATGATTACTAGTTCCAACTATAAATTGAATACATTGACGGTATAATACGGTATAATACATACACATCCCTGTTGTCATTAACTAATATATGTTTAATAATTCCAAAAATCTGAAACATTGCTTTATATTAGGCCCATACCTGTTATCTAAATATTGTCTGAAAGTTATTTGTGGCATTCTTCGAATATTCTTTCCTATTATTTGGTTTTTTACCGCATGTATTATTATCCTCTTCAAAACAAATTACCGAATCTACAAAATAATAGAATTATTGGGAAAAAACCTCTGCGCCCGTGACGTTTACGCCAAAGGAAAAGTCAGAGGTTATGTTTTGCAAATAATATAAATAGGAATAAACACAGAAATAATGTATTTAGCTGACGTTTCGGAAAGTAATCTCTTTCCGTTTTCAAAGCTTTTTTTGAAGAACTCTTATTTTGCTGTGTATGTCAAATACACAGCTTTAAGATTCTGTTTATGTTATTTCCATAGATACTTACTACTTACACAGAATATAGAACTGATGATATTTTCTTTTATATAATGTTGAGTTTGTTAAGTTCTTCTTTTAACATTGGTAGCCAGGTTGTACAAATATCTACAGAACAATTCGATACGCACTTATCTTCATTTAATAAGATTATTGCTGATTCCTTAATTTTTCTTTTTTTGGTATCTGTTTCTTTTGTTAAAATTTTTGCCGAGTCCCAGTTTATTCTATGTCCATTTTCCCAAGCATGTTCACAAATCTTTGATTTCTGAATTTCATTCCTTCTAATGTAATTCTTGTGCTCATCCAACCTCACACTGAAAGGTCTGGATGACTCACCCACATAACATTTATCACATTCACACGGGATATTGTAAATACAGTTTTTTGAATTCTGCTCCCTGTTTATCGGTTTTGTTTTTGTTCAAATAGATCTTAAAGTGTTCCCCGTTTGAAATACCGTCCTAACATCAAATTTGTCACCTATACGGCGTAGCTTTTCCGATAGTCCGTATACATAAGGAATTATTGCTGTATAATGACGTTCAGGTTTTTGTCGTACCTGATTGTCCCTATTTTCAACATTTATGAAAACTCTATCAATAAAGGCTTCAGGATATTGATTTTGTACTAGAACCTCTTTGATAAATTTTTTCTCGTTATTTAATATTTCATTATTAGATGAAATTATTTTGGCCATATCGTATAAACATTTTACTACACCCCTTTTAACATTTATCGACTGATTTGAGTTGAAATTTAGATATCTATTAGTATGTGTTGGTTTTCTATAAACGCTTGTTTCAATTGTATTATTTACCCTTCTAATTAAAACATCTAAAAACGGTAGTTCATTCCTACTTTCTACTTCTAATGTGAATTTAATAGATGGTTCCTTACTATTTATATTTTCCAAAAAACTATCTGGTAAATCGACACCATGAGGCCAAATTGCCAAGATGTCGTCAACATATCTCCACCAGGCAACCGGTTTGTTTATACAATTTTGAACATGTGTGTTCTCAAAGTTCTCCATAAATATGTTGCTTAAAATTGGTGATAATGCAGACCCCATAGCCATACCAAAATCCTGCTGATAGAACTCATTGTCCAATTGAAAATAGGTTGTCTTTATACACAGTGTTAAGAGTTCCATTATGCTATTTACACTTAATTTAGTTCTAGTTTCCAAATTATTATCATTTAGTAGCCTGTCTTTAACTATTTTTAAGGTTTCATCTACCGGAACATTGGTAAAAAGACTAACTACATCAAAACTAACCATCAGGTGTGATTCATGAATATCGTTTTCATAAATTTTTTCTATAAAATGTTTACTATTTTTAATATATGAATCGGTATTTCCAGATAATGGATCAATAATTTTAAGTAAAAATTTTGCCAAATTATGACATGGTGAATTAATAGAACTAACAATTGGTCTTAAAGGAATATTTTGTTTATGTGTCTTTGGTAAGCCATAAAAATGAGGAGGCTTACTATGATGTGGTGTAGGTTTCCTTCGTTCAAAATCATTAAATTCATGTTTGTATTTAAACAAAGTTCTGTAGATTTTGCTCTCTATTGACTTTGTTGGATCTTTGTTTAGTTTTGAGTAGGGTCCCTCATTTACAAGAGTCATGATTTTTGTGTTATATATATATATCTGTAACTATAATGACTGTGGCATTACCTTTGTCTGCTGGCAAAATTTTTATACTTTCATCGCGTTTTAAAGAATGTATCGATAACTTTTCTTCTGGAGTTAAATTATCTTTAATTTTGTATTGCTTTTCTAAAGCAATTTTTGCCCGTATGCGATATTCATTACCATTATCTGTTGGTAAATTTTGAGCCGTTTTTTCTATTGCCGCTACTATATCAAATTTAAGAACAGTTTTCGGGTTTATTGCAAAATTTAAACCTTTTGATAGGACAAGCCTGTCTGAAATGGACAAAAGTCTTTTTGACATATTAATGACAGTCCTGTCAATTAAAGGATTATTATTTATATTTTGTAATTGCCTAATCTGTTTTTCTCTTATTAAGTTTCTAAATTTATGTAAATGCGTACCTTTTTGCAGATTAAAATATTTTTCGTAACTCAATCTGACATTCTGGATTATAAAATGATAATCGTGTTCTATAATGTTCTTGCTTAGTTCATTCTCCGTGTAAGTAATGTCGCCAATAGCTCGTTCTTTTTGGTACCTATGATATTGAATTCTTTCCCTAACCATGGACTTGCTTGCCTTGTCCAAAATTTTTCTGGTTTTCGCATTTTGGAAAGGTACTTTTAGCCGTAAGAACTTCGGAATGATGTCATGTTCTCGACATTTACACAAAAAGGTTATGCTATTTTCTGATTTGGCTAGTTTCTTAAAACATTTTTCAAAAAATCTGAAACATTGCTTTATATTAGGCCCATACCTGTTATCTAATTTGTTTTGAAGAGGATAATAATACATGTGGTAGAAAACCCAAATAATAGGAAAGAATATTCCAAAAACGGGTTCGTTCAAATCATTTATTTTGATACAAGGTGCAAATTCAGGTTTAAATAAAATTCCACTGCACTACACATTAAGTTTATGATCGGGATTTCACAAGGGTGGTTGGAAATCCCGTAGGGTTTTACAATCTTTTACCTAGCCCGGGCTCTGCCGCAAACAGGACCGCTCGGCTTGAATACCAAACTACTTATATCATCAATATCATCATATCATCATATATCATCAATACTAAATCTTTCTGTAAGAATATTGCAAAGCGAATCACACACTTCAATTCTTATATCATTGAAATTTCGCGACCAAAAGGCATTCTGTGTAGTATTACCCAAAAATTTCTTTGGGTGAAGGTATTGCAGGTATATAACATTCATCAGAACTAATGCTATTGTATATATATTCTAGATATTTCTAGTTTACTTTTGATCTCTTTTGTATTCTATTTCTTCTGAATACCTACTTAATGCACTACTATTGTTTTCTTCCAATTGTCTTAATTTTAAAATGGCTTTTTCATAAGACTGTATAACAAAAATGAATTCACTTAAAAAATATTTGTTGAGTATTTCAAGAAGTTTTAAGTTTATTAAAAAATAAAATATTTAGGAACATAATATGTTGCATAATTTTGTTATACAGTAAATCTAGTTTTTTAACATTACAAATTGTGAGGTAAATAGACATATAATATAATTGGGCGGATCTAATGTGCTTGGAAGGGCGAATTCGCATTTACATCGCCGTCATCTCTTACTAGTATATATCTATTTCACACAGTCACAAATTAAACTGTTAAAAAAATAAATGCACTGTATGTAATAAGTATTTGTCTATAGTGATATAATGAATGTACAGAGCATTAATATTTACATATTAAGCAAAAATTAACATATATTTGGTGATAGAAATTAATTTATTGACAGATGTTAATGACATTTCTTTATGTTATGGAACTTTATGAAAAAATAAATCAAATTTTAAATAATGTACGTCAATTTCACTTGCTCAAAGTTCAGTAAATTATAGACAAATCCAGAAAATTTTGCTAAGAAAGAAATTAGCTCTCTCTCCCCCACACCCTCCCCCCCATATCCACTAGTTTATGGCATTAATTTGAGCCCACTTTTTGCAGACCTAATTCATATATTTACAGAAATCCAGTTTGATTTTTCTTTTTCTAAACTCAATAAGGAGGAAGGTAAAAATACCATATTTATTCGATGGTTATGGGGCATATGTCACATTTTCGCTTTTCGTATGTTTGCTTGAGCATGACGGCTCGTCTCTTTTCTTGCTCGGAAGAGAAAGGAAGGCACAAACAAGCGTATCCATTGTTATCCAAAATGACCCAATTATGTGGAATAATACAAATATGAATATTTTCGCTCTCCTTGTCATTTGGAGATTCCACAACAAAATAATCTCTAAAGAAATCATACAAAATTGAGATTATCTTTATAAATTAATATAAAAATGAGAATCGCAAACTCCTCTATAAAATCCTTATTTTACTATAAGGAACGTAACCAGACTGCAACCAAATAGTCCAAGGATCCTCGTGTCGGTCGTCACATGCCTACCTTGCACTGACGAGAGCCAACAGCTCGAAACTGCAGTCTGCAAGTGGTGTGGCATGACTGGCACGAGAGCTCCTTTAAGTAGAATCAGTCTGGCTAAGTAGACTGGTGTTTGTTGCAGTGGAAGCATTAGCGTTATGTTGGTAATATACAATTATTACACTTAACGCGCCAGGCTTGTAACTTGTAATTCAGCGCTCGGCGGGGCACATAGTCCGGAGAGTAGCTGTTGGTTGCAGTGTGGTTACGTTCCTTATAGTAATATAAATACTTTATAGAGGAGTTTGCGAATAAAAATATTATGTTTTAATATTCTGCCCTCTAAAAGCACATTTGAACTATATTATTTTTATGTATTTTATTTTATTATACACTACCCAACAGAACATGTTCCAATTACAGGGTAGGAGAAATACACTATACATAATAACAGAAATACTTAATAATTACAAAATACACAATATTATAGAATTCTAAAGGAGTATAACGTACATATAGGTTTTGAAATCGCTTATTAAAAGCACATATAATGATTTAAAATTAATTGTTATAGTAGGCAGTTCTTATATCTGCAACACTGCAATTAAAAAGGTTAATATTATCCTGAATATCATGCCAGTTGTGACACATAACATACACCGGTGAGAATTTTACTAGATTTGTTCTTGGTATGGGTAAGTAGAAAAGATTAGTTAGTCTTCTTTGCACCAATGGTATATGAACAAGCGCATTGACTTTTGCCAAGAGTTCGGGACATTTTATTTTATTATTGACAAGTTTATGTAAAAACATAGCAGAGTGAAGCACCGCCTTCTGACTAGTTCATCAGCATTGAACCTCTCTAACAGTTTGTCATGTGGAAACCCTATTGGTGGATAGGTTTTGTCCTCCTTAAATGCCATAAATTTTAAAAATCATCTATGGATTTGTTCGATAGCGTTACTATGTACAGCGTAATTAGGATTCCACACGACAGAGCCGTACTCAAGTTTAGACCGCACAAAAGACGTAAATAGAATTTTTAATGTCTGGATGTTGTTAAGCTCACCGAAGTTTCTAATGATAAAGCCCAGCGATTTGTAAGCTGATGATACAATGATATTGACGTGCTGATTAAAGGTTAACTTAGTATCAAAGGTAATGCCTAGATCTTTAAATACCTCTGGTTTGTTTAAATGTACCTGATCTATATCGTAATCATACTGCACAGGATTCAATTTTCTAGTATAGGTGACAGAGTTACATTTAGCGGCGTTGAGAGGTAGGGAGTTTGAGGTACACCAATCGCTTATTAGATCCAAATCAGCTTGCAGTAGTAAACAGCCAGATTCATCCTTATAGCTAAATATAGTTTGAGGTCATCCGCATATAGTAGACAACAGAAGTTCAGACCAAGTACGATGTCATTTATAAATAAAATAAAGAATAAGGGACCCAACACTGACTCTTGTGGTACCCCAGAAGTACAAACAATACTTTCAGATTTATGCCCACGATATTGAACATATTGATTTCTACATTTTAAGTAGGAGAAGCAGAATAGAACTAAGTCTCGGTTAAAGCCGAAAGCAGAAAGCTTTCTCAGTAAGATACCGTGGTCTAGTCTGTCAAACGCCTTTGAGAAGTCTGTATAAATGACATCTACCTGTCCATTACCATTTTTCTCTCATAGACCCACGTATGAGTTCAATAATCCGGTTAATGTAAAGTTTTTAGGTGTCATCCAGCACCTCCGAAATAAATTGTGTAACACAGACTAAGTTGCTGATTGCCGACCGGCCTGCCACAAAGCCGTGTTGGTTAGGGCAAATTTGTTCGCTGACATGCACGTGGAGCTCTTCGTATAAAGCGAATTCAAAGACCTTACTAAAATTATTAATTATAGTAATGGGACGATAATTTTTTATGTCAGTTTGATTATCTTTTTTAAACACGGGAATAATTTTGGAGTTTTTCCATGACTCTGGGAATGTGTTACTGTTGAGGGCTAAGTTAAATAAAATAATCAGAGATTACGCTAAGACATTAGCACAGTCTTTGATAAGAAATGACGGTATACCATCAGGACCAGCGGTGAATTTGTTTTTTAACTTTTTGATAGCTTTACATATTTTATCTTCGTTTAGTTGGACTAACTGTGATGATTCCTGACCATTTTCATCTATGTCAGTGTTCTCAGAGCCTACGTACTCAGATGATTGTGTAAAAGCAGTTTTAAAGAGCTCAGCAAATGCGTCGACAATCTCTTGAGGATTGCCCAAAGAATTATCGTTGTATGTCATATTATTTGGAATGGATGTAGTATTCTTTTTGCTATGAATATATGACCAAAAAGATTTAGGATTCGTCTTAAAGTTATTTTCAATATGGTTGACATACTGTTCATGCGCTAGCTTAATATCATTTTTTATTTTTGATCTTAGTGTTTTAAACTTTTCAAGGTCCTGAGTTTTGTTGAATTGCTTATATTTTTTCCATGCTGAATTCTTTTCCTTACTATCATAGATTATGTCTCTGCTATACCATGGATGATACCGATGACTTTTGGGATAAGTCGAGGGATGAGTCCTCGGGACGCATGTCGAAAATATATTCTTAATAACACTGTAGCTAGGTTGACATCCTCTTTGTAGAAATAAATTGTACATTGTCACATAATCAGCTTTTTTAAAATTAAAAGTCAATTCTGACTTGACTGGAATATTTATCGCTTCGTCATTTTCTTGAGGTAGGTTAATACAAAGTGGTGGATGGTGCAAATCTTCCCTTACCAGGGAAATTTCTGACCTTTCAACTTGTAGTGAGGTGATATTACTTATGACTAAGTCTAACAATCTACCATTAACATTAAAAACTGAGTTATGTTGATCAAAATTATAAAATTTACAACAATTTTGTAAGGCTCGTAGTTTCGAAGATGTGCTTGCAATATTAGACTCATTATATTCTGGTAAGTTAAAGTCACCAATGAACCAAGTATCCCATCTTTGGATTGGTTCTAAATTTGTAAGAAATTCAAATAATTCCTCATAAACTACGGCAGCTGAGTTCGGTGGAATATATATTATGAGCAAGATAAAAGTGTAATGATTAATTTTAATTTTTAAACCTAATAGATGAACACTGGGAATATTTATGGTAATTTGGTTTATATCAATAGGAGAGACTGTAAATTTCTTATTTACAGCACAGAGAACCCCGCCTCCCCTTACTAGCCCCAGGTTTTGAAATTTACGATCTGCTCTAAATAAGTTATATCTACTACAGAAAAGTTCATTATCGAAAATGCTGTCATCTATCCAAGTTTCCGAAAAACAGATAATTTTATACGTACTTATTTGTGAGGCAAGGTGCATCTCCCCGGTTTTAGTCTTAAGACCACGAACGTTTTGGTAATATATGCTGTACTTTATAGCAGCAGAGTGTACACCCTATATTCCGAATCCCATATAGCATGTGCACAGTCAATATCATTATTGTCAGACTTATTACCCTTAAGATGTAAGCAGTTATTGCACCTCTTACTTGCTCCCGGTGTGCAGTCTTTTAGTTCATGCTCATGAGAACAGACAGGACACGCTTTTTTTCCTCTGACAAGTGTTTGACGCATGATCAAAACCACTACATCTATATAAATCTACGGCATCATAAACTTGACAACAATCATAACCTACGAATAAATAATTATCTCCCGAATTCATTACCTTAGTGTATGTTACATTGTCCAGCTGAATGATTGCTTGATAAATATTCATTTTTGTCGGCCACAGACGTAGGACAGTACATTCGGCATCTTCACCAAATATGGAGCGGTTTTGGCTTTTGATCAGGTCAGCTATGTCCGATTCAGTGTCAAATTTTTCAGATATTCCTGCTATTTTAATTCTGGGTCTTGGATTGGAGACTTCCTTTATTTCATAATGTTGTGATAATTTCTTGTCAGCTAAATCTATGAACTTCTTTGTCTCCGTGTCATTTTTGCAGCTTACAACAATACCACCATTTCTTACATTTGCCACTCTGTTTAGTTGTAGGTTACTTTCCGATGGATTTATATTTTGGAATAACTCAGACTTCGTATCCGCATTATTGTTATTTTCGTCTTTGGGCTTAATTATAACAGCAGCTTTGTTGTTACTAACGATTTGGGAATATGAGGGAACCTTGTAAGCGGAAGCATGGTTAGAATTATTAAGTTTATTTTCAGCCATATTTTCCTTCAGTTCCTTTATTTCTTTCTGCATTTCACTCATCTTATGATTTTGGTCGGAAATAACTTCGTAACATTTTTCTAATTTCTCCATAATACCCTTAACGATTTCCGTAATTCCCACACATTCGCACGTCACTGGAGTTTCTACTTTCGTTCGAGTATTTCGAGACGTTATTTACCATAAGATTTACAATGTTATGGTAGGTCGGGGTTTGACCGATCGATCCTATATTTAGGTACTTGCTGCACTAGTTTTGTCCCTTTTATGTTGTACACGGGTTACCCACTTGATTATGAAACACCGATCTTCCAGATACGATTTTTGATTTTTGCTATTTCTTAATTATTAACTTTTGTAATAACAACACTCTTGTTTTAAACTGCATGTGTTTATGCACAATATTTCGATTTCTGATTTCGGTTTCTGAACTTTGAACCGCAGTTTTTGATATATTTACGGGAGCGCCTCGTGCCACAATCACTACACAGGCCACTTTGAGAGAGAATACTAATAACTAATTGATTATAGTAATAATTTTAAGCAATCAGTCCTTTGACGTCTTTATCGAAGGTGACCAAAAAAATTTAATTTAGACGTTTCCATTGCTTGCTTTAATTAATATTGTTTTATTTTCTTCATAGCGTGTGTAAGGCTTCGTCTATTTTAACATGTAAAGCTGTACATTCATTTTGAACAGCTTTAGTGACTATTCCAAAGATTTCAGTTTTTATAGCTGTTAAAATTAATGAAGTTAACCAATATTCAGCGTAAGTATAATAATTTACCTTCAGTTATTTTATGTGTTATTTCTCCCATGTACTAATTGAATTGACTACCAAAATAAGCATACTTTCACTGTTTGCGTTTAAACAAGGAATACCATCGTTATTAGGTTCACTCTCGTCTGTATCTACATTGATTAAAACTTCTGGAGAAATATCTTTTTATTTCGTACAGATTTATCAGGTATTTTGGAACGATTTTCCTCGTTTTCAAACTGTAGCACTGTTGATATGTTTTGTAAATATTTTTGTCAACGTTATTTTAAAGATGTTTTCAAAAACTATCGAATTGCACAAATATTTTAAAAATATATATATTTAATGCCTATTCTTTAGACTTTTGTATCATTCCAAATAACCTGAGGTTTGGGGTTATTTGGAAAGATAATGGTTTTATGTATAAAATAGCATTTGATTATAATCTAATTCAAATAGGCACATACTATGATATTTTGGAAACATTCTGTAACAGCTAACTGCAACAAGAACTTGAAATATATTTCATTCTCGTCACATAATTTAATTATTTTATAGCTCATGTGACTTGCCAGATTATCACCTAATAATACATTTACACCTTGCAGCCTTCTAAAATACGGCAGAGCTATTTTGCAAAACCAATCTTCAAAAATATCTCCATCGAACCACCCACTATCTCATCGTCCATAACATGTTCCCGGTGGTCCTTCTTGGATTCTGGATAAAGGTTCTTAGATCTGTAAACTACGTAGATAGGCAATAGGGTACCATCACCTGCAACAGAAAACATAACGGATGTAGATGATTTGGAAGCATCCAAGATTCGTGATGGGTGTTTACAACCTTTTCTAACTATTACCCGCTGATTGCCAGGGTCGTCAGTTAGGTTTGTTTCAGCATAGTTGACTACATTCTGGGGTGGAATATTTGTCATGTTTATTGCCAAATTATCAAAATATGAATTTATAACTTCATCGTTAACGTCGGCCCTACAACGCTTGAAGTTCTCAGAAAATCTAACTTAGTTCTTTGTTTCGCTTCAAAAAGTGTCTTGTCCAATCAGGCCCTGGTAAATTTTGCTTAAAGACCTTTATGGTTACACCCTTGTGGCTTAGATAACGTTGAACAAACAAACGCAGTTCTTTGTTTGTGAAAGGGTATCCAAAAGAAACAGCTGTGGTTAAAGCTTTTACTAGAGATTTCTCTTCAGCTACAGACAGCACTGATGGATGACCAAGTTTGTTTGGATTTTGGCCTCGATATTTTCGGAACAAAGTGGTTTGAGGCACACCGAATCTTGCAGAAGCTTGTGAAAATGAGTAATGTCCGTCTACAACTGCTGCCAATGCCTGTTCAATTTTTTGAGGGCCATAATCCAGCCTTCTTGCACTATCAAGTTGCCGTTTATATTTGCGCGGCATCGTTCCAAATTACCCTGTAAAAAATATTATTTTATATTTCAATCATTTTTTCTTAACATCAAAATGATAACGTAAATTTTTCACTTGGAAAGTGTAGTTAAGGCTTCAACGTACATACCTGAGCAACACGAATTCTATATATTTTCAATTATATTCAATCCAGGGGAGACAAGTTGATGTTCAAGAACAGTTCATAAATAATGCATACAGAAATTGTTAAATGTTAACCTTAAAATATTTATTACTTTGGTTTAAATTGACAGTTTTCATTAGATCAAAATCCTATTGTCAGGTATCAGCAAATTTCCGACTTGACATATGTCATCTGATACCGATTTAGCGCCAAATTAGAAAAAGAACACCTGCTTGTTCCAAATAGGCACATGCGTTCCAAATAGCCCCATTCTACGGTACTTTCACATAATAAGTAGTAGTTTGGAGTTCATCTAATAAAATATTATTTAAAACATTTGGGTTTTGATTTTCAAGGTGCTTTTTAATCACTGTATTGGATGTTCTAGAAAATATGCAAAATACGTTAACAATAGGTACAACACATAAAAAATTTGGGAGTTACGTATGTTCATCATCTGTATCTTTACAGCCGGTAAAGGCCGATTCTATCAATAATGCCGCTTCATAGTTGGCAATTCCCGAAGCACGTACCTACTGTGCAATTTTGAGACGTTCATCCTTCTGCCACAGGTTTAGAATCGGGTGTTCTTAATAGTGCCTCTAGATCATTTTTTTTTTCTTAATGTAAGATGACCAGAAGAGCACGTTTTGTCCTTCCCATTTTGTCAGTACCGGCATGGAGGCTTATGCCAATTGCGTTGACCATTTTAAAAGTTATATTAAATTATTCTAACCAGTCTCTGCCCAGAATACTGAGTCCACCATTCGTTACTACATACAATGATTGTGTCTTATTCAACTCACTAAATCTTATATGAGGCGTGTAGATGCAGAACCAGCTTTATGCATGTAATGTCATTTCGAATTAAAGCCAATAAACTTTTAGACAAATTATGCTAATAATTACAAGGTTCCATCTTTAACTAGTAGATGACGCACAATGTCCAGATTCAATTGATACAGGCCCCAGTAATCACGCTTCGACCCAAATGCGGGAGTTTCAGTTTAAAAAATGCATAAAGCGTGCTTTGCAACTTTGCACGCAAAAAGCATGTTTTGCACCTTTAATTTGTGTTGAGAGTGGTAGTTTTACTGTAAAATAAAAGCATGCTCTGGATTGCTAAATTTAATGAAAAATAACGGAACAATGTAGTCATGATAGAAATAAAAATTAAAACTACTAGCGTTAGATGACACAGTTCAAAATATTTTATAAAATATAAAATTAGTCAGAAAAGTTAAACTTTACAAAAATTAAACCATGAGGTCTACTTCATCTGCAGCAACACATTCTTCTTCCATCACTGCTTCTTGGTTGTTTACAGGAACGTTTCCATTAAAAAAATGTTTGTAAAAGGTCAGCTCCGGATTATCTGTCCAATGTTCACCATAATGGGAAATTAGCAGTTGAGAAATGGACGACTTATCGCCCTTAAGCTGCCTTTCAATTGGCATGGCTGTGGGATCGATTTTGAAAGAATTATGCCCCCTTTTGCAGACTCCCTTCTCGATTCCTAAATCCACACGGTAATTGGGTTCTCCTCTAATTGAAACATTTTGTTTTCCTTCTCTTTTCAAAATGAACCGTTTTGATTTATTGAAGGGGAAATGCCCAGGAAGCTTAATATATTTTTTTGATTCGTCCTTCCAGTCTAAAAGTGACCACTGTCCAATCTTTCTCACAGTTGCATATTCACTTATTATTTTTTCGTATGTCTCTGGCTTAACAACAACCGGCATCTTCTTCACCCTTTTTGCTATAAAACCAAACACTCTGTCCGGGGGTAGGAAAGAATGTCCTACCATAGGGTAAATTATTTCAATGGATTTGACATTTTGCGGTGCTTTTTTCAGTAGCCATGATGACAACATGGTCATCATGGCTACGCTCTTGTTTTGTCCGCCACATCCGTCGGCAAATAATCGAACGACTTTTACTTCATTTCTAAGTGGCGTATTGCAAAGTCTGTCATACAAAGCTGATGCAATTAAATTAGAATTTTTGGCCGCATTCAGTTCTGTGCATATGTACGCAAAGACTGTTGTCGGATTGAGGGATGATTTCGAGTTGCCATGTACAATTGTAAAATTGTAGAAATTGATTTGTTGAGCGAAATAACAGGCTTGATCGGGGAGCTTTGGTAACGCCAAATTCTTTTGGCAATCAAAAGAAATCATTTCGACTTCCTCGTTATCTTCTTTTAATAAATGAAAAAATGCCTCTGCTTTTAATTTGTGCACCCGTTGGCCAATTAGTATCTGAGATTTCTGTTGGTTAGTCAAATTTTCTTTATTTTTCAATTGCTCCTTAAATCTTAGGCAGGTCGAACAAACGTCACTCTTTGGTGTGCCAAATACGACATTGTAATTAGTATTAATAAATTTTTGAAGTAGAAACGTTTAACTTTTAATTATTCTTCTGCAACAGAATTCTGGTACAATATCCACAGTTTTTTGAAGTTTAATTCGCAAGGTAAAAATGTACGCTCAGTAGTTTTCGATCTACAGTAGTGTGTTTCTACACAATATAGTGATTCGCTGAATTGTTTGATACAGGTTTTTTTGGCGTCATTTTTTCCTCTCACACGATCTCCCCCCCTATTTTCGCTTGGAACCTCGCCAGAAAATGCAAATTTCTTCACAATTCTTTCAATTCTAGACCACCCCATGCAGGTAATACCCAAAAAAGCAGTTTTACAAACTCTTATGAGCTTTCCATCATCGACTAAAATGGAGTATTTTATGGATAGCTCGTGTTTTTGCTCTGGTTTGAGTCTTTCTTTGTCCTTAATCAATCGTTTTGGTGCAAATACCCTCGCAGCATTTCAAAACAAAATTGTCCTGATCAATTTTACAATGACTTGTATACAATTTACTGTGAAAATTCTAGATCTGTTTCATAGTTAATGATGCACAGTAATATGGCAAGCCTTTAGCACCATTATGTTTGCATATGGGATATACGGGCAATTCTTTCGGGTGTCTAAAAGCACACACACAAAAAAAATGCTTAAATGCTTCGGTGAGTAATCAAGAAATATTTATTTGTTTATATTGTGTGTACTATTTAGTAAGTAAATATCTTACATTTCGCCATTATTGTAAAATTATTGGGAAGAAATAAACATTATTATTATTATTAATCTATTAACACAATGGAAAGGCATCTCTTACCTCAATCTCTTTAAAATCGACCTTCTGCTTTGTTGTGGCTGTGGAACTTTTTCTTCCTTTGCCCTTTGAGCTAGGTTTAACTTTAACACTGGCATTTAGGCCCAGTTGTACAATTCCAGTGCACATACGGTTCAAGATTAAACTCAGTTCAAAAACATATTTGAGTTGTAGAAAACAAGTTCAACGTTAAGCTGGGTTCACTACTTGTCATATCAAGAGGTTCAACCAAGCTCCCGAATTTCTACGCTTAAACAGGGTTCTAGCGCAACATATCCTCAAATATTATTTTCTACTTCATCCGATCTCCGTTTTTCTGTTCACAAAGCAAAGAAAAAAATGGCTCAACATATTCCTGAAAATATATTAGAATTGACTGATGATGAAGATTTTATTGAAGCAGTGGAAATGTTAAGAAATGCTCGAAGACGAGCACAGAAATATAGAGAAAGGCAAAATCATTCTTTAATTTGGAATGAAGAAGAATTTGTGAAGAGATTTGGACTATCTAAACAAGGGGTTCGATTTTTTGTTAACCAAATTAAAGCACAAATAATTTCTCTGACTGAACAGTAGGTATACCTACCATTTTTCCATATTGTGATGACTAGACAACCAAGAAAAAATTGTGATTTGGTTAATGTTCCTAATGTCTTTTAATTTGTATTAGGAACCATGCTGTAACTGTCGAAAAAATGATACTTGTAACGTTAAAATACTATGCCACTGGCAGCTTTCTTCAGACTGTTGGCGATTTTGTTGGTATCGACAAGGGCACAGCAAGTCGAATAGTCTGGAAAGTAACAAGAGCTATTGCAGGGCTTTATAACCAGTTTATAAAAATGCCTACAACACAAGCTGAAACTAGTAGCGTTTCTCAAAAATTTTACAAAATAGCCAGATTTCCTAAGTGTATCGATGCACTTGATTGTACCCATATTAAAATATTATCACCAGGTGGTAACAACGCAGAAGTTTTTAGAAATCGAAAGGGCTTCTTTTCATACAATGTGCTTTAAATATGTGATGCTAGTTGCATGTTTCAAGATGTAGATTGTCGCTGGCCAGGCTCTACCCAGTGATTCGATCTCCCAATATTTCTTTTATTTCGATATCAATATCCGTTATTTCTGGTGCCTTCTTGGCTGGTGCTCCTCCAGTTCCTAATACATAACATCTTTCATCTGCGATCTTTTTCTTTGTCCTCTTTTTTAGGTTTTCATATTTTTTTCTTAATGTAACAGTATCCTTAAAAACTTCTCCACTGTCGTTGTTAAATTCCGTTTCAATTTCTTTCCAGCATGCTATCTTCTGTTTGTTAATATTGCTATCAGTTTTTTTATTTTCTAATACTGATTTATATTTTTTTACCAAACAGAGCAGTAGGTAGCATTCTTCTTTTGACTAAAATTTGCAGATCTTTTTATCTCTGACATTTCCTAAAAAGTTAAAATCATAAAGCTAGGACAATTATTATACTATTTATATATTTTCACTACTATTTTACTTACGTTCACATGCACAAATTATGGAATGTTTGCTTATATCAAACAGCGGCCGCTGTTTAATAATAATTGATATTCGACCTCAGATGATTTTTGACACATTAAATAAATCATAAATCCTATCACGCATGTGTGAACGTTACCAACATAACACATTCTTCCTGAACTTTAGTTCTGTAGAGCTGAGCTCAAATATCGCATGTACAACGGAATTATGTTTTTTAGACGAGTTCAAATTTGAGTGTAGTTCAGTTGAACTCAATCTTGAACCATATTTATACAACCAGGCCTTAGATTTTCCATGTTGTAATTAATGTTTTCATTGAAACTGTGTGTAACTATTACGAAATCTATAACAAACTGAGCTAGCTTTAAATTGTAAAGAAATAAGTAGTAGTAGTAGTACAAGCAACATAATCACGTGATGCTTGTCTGTTGGCACCATTGGCTGTCCAGCATAAAGTACGGTTTGCATATCTACATCTTGGCAGCATAAAGTATGGTTTGTATCTACTTTCAAATTTTAAGCAGCAATTTCGGTGTTATAAAACTGGATATGCTTCTGGACAAGAACACTGTCAAATTTCTTTTAAGAAACGGGAGGTGGCGGTACCAATACTAATTTATCGTAATTTTGTCATAAAGCAGGTTATGCATCTGCACGCCTCATATTTACATTAAAATAGCCTAGAGGTTCGGAGGTGGAACCATTATATCCTCTTAGTATCAAATTTTCGCTATATAACATGTTAAAAAAAATATTTTTCATATGTCTGTTTATTTACAGCTGAGAGCAAAGTGCTCCGGAATCTATAAGCATCTCATGTTGCCTTCATCTATGTCTACCTTTATCATAAAATGTCTCTAGCATTATCATTAAAATCTGCACTATTACCGTTACAATGATTTAAGATCTCGATTACTTTAGCATCCCTTTCCACCTCCCTTAGAGTGTAAACAGGACCTACATTCTCCTCCATCGAGCCTCTCTTTATGAAGTTGTATCCTCGTCCTCTTCTTTCCTTGCACACCTTCTCCAAATGCGGTCCCTTTCACCTTCTGCACTCGTAATGTTTATAGAGGCATTCCGTAAAATGCCGGTGTCCGCAGATTCCGCATTCGGATTTTTTGTTTACACAGTTCTTCTTTTGTCGGTCTGGTTTTGATGACTGCCGGTAGTTGGTGCTACTTGAAAACTGTTGGAATTTTTTGCTTCCAGAACTCGTGGATTCGCCATTTTCCCGATCCCCTGTTTTCGCGGGAACTTTGAACCCTTTACGTAGTTACATTCGCTTTCTTTTGACCAATTCTTTTTTTGGACTGCAATTTTTTCATCTCTTCCAACGGTTTGTCTTGAGATTCTTCTGCTAACCGATCTAATATGAGTCCCTTAACTAACCCGGTGACGAATTTGTCTTCAATTATGTCCTCTTAACTGGCTTCCAAATCCACATTTACTGGCTAGGCATTTTATTTTGGCGTACCATATCACGGTTTCTCCCATTTCCTGTCGAGGGTCGTAGAATTTCTTTCTCTCTTGCCATACGCTTATCTGAGGGTCGCACTGTTTTGCTAAAATGTTACTCAGGCTGATAATTCTCAGATTTCAATAGGTCAGGGTCGCACAGATTGCGTGATAATTTATAGGTATTGGAATTTAAATTTCTCAAAAGTGTCGCTACTTGATTTTGTCTTCTTGAATTGCCTGAATTTCGAAATATTGATCTAATTGCTCGATATAAATGATCCAATCATCTATTTCCGTGTTGAATTCACGGGGCTTCGCCATGATATTTAGCTTTTCCTACCGGTTTCCAAATTTTCCCCGTCGCCACTTGTGATGTCTGACAGGGATAGGAAATAATTAGACGGTTCCTTTGTGATTACATATTATATTGGTTTCGTTACTGATACTACACTATTGTCACAATAAATACCCGTTACATTCGTCAGATACATTTATTGCTAGGATACAACTCGACTAGGCAGTGGTCAATCGCAGAATGTCGTTAACCGCTTCCGGTTAGCTAATTCTAATACACACGTGCGTACTGAAGTTTACACACGGAAATAAGGAATGTTGTCAAATGCCATTAATTTTTTAATTTCTTTTTGCCTCTTGTATTCTGGGCAGTTGTTATTAGTTGATATATGTTCCGGGTTACTACAGTGTAGGCATTTTATTTGTTCACATTCCGTCGTCTCTTCATGTTATTTGGCGCAAACATTTTGGTTTGCGTTTGCATTGCATTTTAGTGTGCCCGCATAATAAGTATAAGAAACACTGGATAAACTGGAGCTATATAAGGGGAAACTGGCATAGGTAAGTGGCGAAGTTCAATATGTCTTTGCAAGATGACACTTTCAAAAGTGAATCTTACTGTTTCGCTTGGAACATATTCTGTTGCATCGCCTTTACTAACGGTGCGGTTTAATCTCCCGATATCTAGTATTGTAAATGGAGATTTAGACATTAGCTTAATTTCTTCAATGTTGAATTGGGTGTCTATATACCTTACGACCCCTTTCGTGTGACTTGGTTATAGTAAGATACAAAGATATTATTTCCTTTATTTTGTGAGTTACTAAGAAGTTATTGGAAGTTAAGTAATTTGTAAACTCGATTCCTAGTCTGTTGATGCCTTTGGTTTTGATTTTTTTTGACATCTTTTAGGTTAAGGTTAAAAATTTTTTGCGCGATTATTAGGTGGTTATATGTTACCAAAACTTTGAAGGGTCACATTATAGTTTTTTAAAAGTTGAAATTTCAACTTCTAAATAAATTCTGTGTTATAATAATTAAAAACTTCGCTTTCACAGCGACCAAAGCGAAAATTCCCTAAAAAGACGTTTACGTAGAATGCACTTATACAGGAGAAAATAATATACAAATGTTGGGTCGGTTATTGCCATTGTTGAACAAGGTTCAGGGCAATTACATAGATATAGATGGATGCATCTCAGATGTATTCAGAATGGCTTTGCTGTAAAACAACAAACAGTGCGACATTTACTGAAAATTTTGGATCCTGTTGCTGTAAACATCAAAAAAAGAAAGAGATTACGCAGGCGGGCGTATTTTAATTTAGGCCCGATTTATTTGTGGCATATTAATTCGTACGATAAATCGAAACCATACGGAATATGTATCAACGGGTGGTATAGATGGATTTTCAAGGCATATAATTTGGCTAAAAGCTGCCAGAACTAATGGTAATCCTAAAGTAACAGCAGGCTATTACATAAGAGCTCTTAAAAAATTAAGAGGAGGTCCACAAACCGTCCGTACTGATATGAGAACAGAACATGTTTATTTAGAAAATATGCAGTTATTTTTAAGACAATTGAATTGAAGAAATATAGGTCATGTCACCGTTTTTGTATGGGACGAGCCAATCCAATCATCGTGGTCTATACTAAGAAAACATAATGCACAACATTGGATGAACATGTTTGAAACTCTTAAAGATGATGAATTATTTGATGGATGATAAATCACCGATACAATTTTGCTTTTTGCTATAACACAGGTAATAATATGTTTCTAGTATTAATAAGTGTATATTTTCACAAAATTATACATATATATTTCAAATTTTATAGGTCATGTTGTAAAGATTGTCTTTTTAACAAACAATATTAAAATGATAAGTTCTTTAATAAATAATTTGTTTGGACCACAAACTAGCCACTTTCCTCTCTTTATATTATAATAATTATGATAACCATAAATTTGTAGCCTTACCAGTTATCGCATTGCATAAAATAGTGTCTCCAAATCCCTTTTTCCCATCTCTATGCCCATGTAAAGTATATAATATTGCAATATCATCCGAGATAAGTTTCGCCAAAAATCTTCTCATTATTCTTCGAATTTGTTATCGTTTTTTTTTATAATAATGCGGAAGCAAGGAACAAATTGCGCAAAATAGATGTAGACACTAGCCTAGTAATTAGTTTAATTGGCACAAGATCAAGGGAGTGTACTGCTTATTTGTAGTTGCATATGACACTGCCCGTCATATGCAACTTTAACAGACACAATTTCTTTGAAAAAGGCTGTTATGAATGAAATTTACAATTACAAGTTACCTTGCAGCTTCTTTTAATTTTTCTTCTAATGCGGGTATTTCTTCATCATCTTTTGTTGGTAGAGTTGAGTAAACACTATCCACAATTTCCTTATTATCTGGCCTATATTTTTTTAATCATTTATTTAACGTCGGCCTATTTCCGCTACCAAGACAAAGGGATAAGCTCATCAGTGTAGGCACTGGGACTTCTAACCTACCCACAGTTTTACATCTCTTTCGAAAGATGATGACGCGAACAGATCCGCTCATTCACTATATCGTATCGACTTGCTGTGACCCGGTTTAGAACCCGGGCCGTCTGCGTGGAAGGACGCGCCAATTAATTACCAATTAAAATTCTTTATTTCTTATTGTTTTATAATATCTACCTTAACTAATATCTCATTTATTTCATGTGTTTCATTTTTACAATATTTCCTTCAGACTGGAGTTAATACAATGCAAATTGTGTTAAATCAAGCCTGGTGTCCGATGGTCTGCTTGTCAGAGCTGTCAAGGTTTAAATTTATTCAGCTGATAAATTGGCGTTACTTATGTTTATATCGCGCCACTTTAGCGTTTCTGTCGCACTTATGTCTACTTCGTTGAACTGTGTCTGTCACTTGGGATTTAGAACTGTGTTGGGAACTTGTGTCTGTTTCACTCGCGTATAATTGTTTGAATTCCGTCTCACTTATTAGCGTCTTTTCACTACTTGATGTAACTCTTTCACTCCTACTGTCTATGGTATCCTCGGCTCCGGAAGAAGAAACTGGCGTTTTTAGCCCTTCTTGCATGAGTTGGAGGGTTACAACATCTCGGATTATGATCTTTGGCGTTTTATGCATAGGTGGGTCGTTATTTACGATTTTAGATGCGAGATTTTCCTCCGAATTTTCTGATAATTCCGAATCGTTGCCACTCATTGTGCCCGCGCTTAACAGCCAAATCGAAACCCGGAAGAACGCGCCACTGTCCATCACGTCACCAAGCCGATGAGGACTGATTTAAGATAGTCAACATCCACTTGTAAATTAATCAGTTTCTTAGTAAGAACCTCCAACATTATTTTATTAAATACTGCATATCTAATCACTTCCTTCTGACAAGTATCCAGATTTACATTAGAAGCAATTTCTGCTGCAAAATAAGATATTATTGTTAACATTGTATCTACTCGAAATGCAAGGGGAATAAAACGTGGTATACCTTTTACACAGGCAGTAGCTAATGGTACATTAAGTCAGCGAGTGGATATGTACATCTCAACAAGTTTAGTGTTTGGCAGAATATCAAAACTAGAGCTCATACTTAGCTACGAAATACAAGTTGTTACAGTTCAATTTAACATTTATACATTATTTAAAAAAATCTCTAAATCATTACTTTATCTCTTACATTTAATGTCTAACGAATTCGTGTTATCCGTCGTCACGCGTAATATTTATTATTTAGTTGTCTATATGAATTCGCAATTGTAAGGAATCTGTTGTACTTAGGTGTAGACATGACGTTATACATTTTGTTGTGTAGCGTGTTGCATATACTTAAGCTCTCTATTTCTGTAATTCTTAAGCTAGGCAACCAATAACTTTTAATTAGTTTATAGGTAGATTCCTATAACCTACTGACGATCGGTAACACAGATTTATTTCTTCACAATAGTTTTTGGCTTAGGTTTTGTCTTCCGGTAGTCTGTCACTTTTCACGTGTAATTCACTCGAACGCTTGGCAATTCATTAAGTGGTATTTTTACGTGCTCGTTGCGATTTTTGAAACAAGTAATTTCACCATTTTGGGATATTTTCGCAACGTTACTTTTCGATTTTCCATTTATGTTTGGACGAGTGCATATTTTTATGGTATTGGAAATCGATTGTCTTTATTGGAAGGATCTATACGTAAAAGCCATTTTTGCCAAATTTACACGAGGCCAAGGACATCCAAGGTCAACAACATTTTTCTAAGAAAACCCTCCGAAACGAGGGTTTTATTTTCACCTACGGTTTCGTCTAGGAATTCGTAGTTTTTTTCATACGATTTTTTACGAATAACTTTTTTTCTACTGGTCTACACGTACTTGTGTTACTTCTCCTTGCTGGACTGGAATTTCTTTTTTGTGGAGGAGCCATCCATTTTCTGGGTTAATTGATAGGCTGGAAGTTGCCCATTCCTGAAATTTGAGCCGAAGCTGAGGCCCTGCTGCCTGCAGTTTGTATCCTTCTTATGCCATACATATATTGATTTTTTTTAAATATATTGTATATTTTGCTTAAAAAAATTTCACCACTGTACCTATATATATATATATATTTTTTAAAATTTTGCTAAACATTTTATGAAAATATTCTGTCAACTAATTATAACATCTATGATATTTGTTGGGGGTTTAAGCACTTACGTAAGACGCGTATACCCAGTTAGATATATTTTTTGTGTGTTAATTTGTCTGTCATACCATACTCTGCGTTATTGTACTCTTGAATGTTATAAAGTTACTTCGTTTATTGTTATTAAAAGATAAAACTGAATTTGAATTTTTCATTATCGTCTCGCTAAGTAATTTATTTAGTAAATTTAAGGTTACATTGTACTTGAGCTGGTATTTGGAGAGAAAAAAATTTACTTGGCGCCCTGATACATCATAGTAATTTAGAACCCCGACCATCTCCACTGTTAGTCGGCCGGCAAATACCGTTATGTCAACAGACAACGACCAACTAGTTACGTCAGATTGAGTTTTAAAATTTGACGTAGCAAAGTTAATAAAATGATTTTTAGTGGGATAAAATTTTGTCATGCAACAGCGATTATTTATCAAGCCCAATTAACCAAGTATAATTACTTCCTATAAAGCGGATATTTGCCCGTGCTAGTTCGACCGTAAATATATATATAATTCAGTTTACTTGTATAATTTCCTTTTTCCATAGTTTTTTTACTGTCATTTTCATCAAAGTCTTTCGCCAGGTTACTGTAAAATTGAATATTTTTAAAATAAAATATAGGTACCTATAACTATTCTTCACTCTATTTACTAATTACTTAGTCTATATGTAGGAAAATGGTACAGATATATAAACGTCTGGATTAAATCATATAAGTGATAGTAAATAATATATTTACTTCTACTATCATCTGCCTTTTGTTTGTTTCTTTGACAATTCTGTTAGAATTTTTGGACGGTGTGTTGTAAAATAAGTATATCTACAATCGCTCGCAATACCATAAACAGGTATATTATGCTATATAAATTACCGTGAAATGGGGTGACTATGATACTTTTTTCCACAATTTCTAGCCCTTTTATATTCTATAGAGTAGGTATTATCTTTTTTCGGCAATTCGACCTTATGCAAGTTCTTCAGAAAAAATCTAAACTAAGAAATAAAAGAAATGAACATGCCTAGCCTACAAACAGAATACAAGATTAACTAAGGTTAAAAAACATCGACCTTCTTAGGAAAAACATATTTTTTTATCCGCCCACCAAGTGTTTTCACAGCAACTAATGGATTCGGCAGTGCCGCCAGTATATCGTTGCAGGAAACGGCAAATAGGTCCCCTTCAACTTCCTTAAATGTCCGTTTTTCCTCATTAATCGATAAGCCTTGCACGTTGACGTCACCATCCGCAAGTACATCTTGCACGATGACTGCGTATCTATATGCCACGGATCCAGCCGTCGGGGGGGGGGGGGGGCGTCACATAGTCGAGGTTCAGTCAGGACAGGCTCCAATTCGATTATAATAATAAATCTAAATTAAAAAGAAATAGTATTTTATTGTTTTACGTAAAAAAAAAATTAATCAAATAACAAAATCAATTTTTCTCTTTTGTCTTCTCGCGAAACGAGTTATGACTTCCTCCACTTGAATTGGTATGTTTTTGTGAACGTGGAGAAGTGCCAGTCCAGTTAGACGGTCTTCTGCCATTGACGCTCTCAGCCAAGTTTTGAGCCTCCTGAGAGTAGAAAAGGACCTCTCTGCCGTCGCTACACTAACTGGCAGTGTAGCAAGAATACGTTAAGAATACGTAAATTTACGTTGGGATACATTTCAACATCACAACTTTCTATTAGATTAGAGATTGACTGCGGAATATTCTGAATCCGCTGCCATTTTACCATCCACAGCCGATACTCGTTTATAATTACTGAAACTGGAATGTTGTCTATTAGCAGTTCATAGTCGTTTGCGAGTTGTTTAACAGTGTCAATGTCTTCATTAGTATAAGTATAATCGACTTTTGGAATAAAAACGCCTAGTTGAAATAAATTAAGTACTTCAGGAGACAGACCGTCTTGTAGGTCATTTATTACAGAATCTAGAAGAGGGATGTATACGGCCCTGCGGAAATACTCTTCAGCCGATTGAACAGGTTGGTTATTGGCTCTGTGCATTTGTCTTGACACTATTCTGGGGCATTTAATTTCTACGTCTAGTTGCTCAGCTACTTCTTTTGCCTCTTCAAAAAGCTGTCGGAAAACTGTGTCTGCCTGTTCCCTTTTTTGTCGTAGGACACTCATTGTATCATTTATAGCGTCCGTAGTCCTTTTTAAATCAATTGAGCTAGTTTGTAATACTCTACTCAAGGATACAGTTGTATCTGAAAAATATAATAAGTTATATTTAAACTATAGTTTGGGTCTTTACGCGATATAAACGGTAATTTAAATTAAATTGCCTAGTTGAAATACACGAAATAAAAGGTGCTAATAAAATAAATTATTCAATTTTAGCGTTCATTTCATGCGTTAGTATTAGTACCTAAGAATAGCAAACAAAATATTTAAGTACCTACCTAAAACATCACTCAAGCAGATAGAAGATATAATGAAATCCGAACTGCTCAATGTTTTCAGTAAGCAATATGCGTCATTAGCAGTTTTGTTGTCTTGCCAAGTAGATATCTTTTTTAGAGCGCTACAAATTTTCACTCACTAAGTTATCTCCTTGAAATTGTAGATGCCCATCATGCCTCTCAACCCAACGCGTCTCACAGATACCTTGCATTGTAACTCCAAGTCCTTTTTCAAAAATTTGATGCCTCTTAGCAGATGCATTGGCAGCTACAACTTTTCTCATCGTGCCCGAGGTATTGTGGCAAGAAATGACTTTGGATGACGTAGCTAACGAGTTATTAAGAACGTGATTGCTGCACGGGCAACGTTTGGCATGTACAGATGTTTTTGACAACTCTTGTACGGCACCCTTTGTATCTGAAGCCATAACCGTGCAGCTGTCCCAATACCCACACACCATCTTAAATCTATGTTAAATTTGAGACAGAGGTTTTCAACGATTTTGGCCAATGCTACACCTGTCAACCGACGCTCTATATCGCCTGTATTATTATCCACTTCATCACATCTTAGCATATCGTAAGTACGGTAAGTATCACAGAAAGTCACAAAATCTTCCTTTATAATACCACTGTGAAGATATCTAAATGATAGGCTCAGCTGTGAGATATGTGATATATCTGTTGTTTCATCGAATAAAATTTAAAAGTATTTAGCTTGCTTCACATTCTGTAAAATACTTTCCTGAATGATTCTCTTGTAAACATCAATCAACTCATTTTGCACAGTTTTACTGATGTATGTTGCATTAGACATAGAAGTCTCTAAATGATGCTGCAATGTTGTGTCACCAGATTCTATCCGGAATTTTAAAAGAGCTTTAAAATTTCCTTCATCAGCTACCACACTCTCATTACCTGCTTCTTTATCCAACAATTTGCCATCGTCACGATGGCCACGTAGCGATATATTCGATGAGCACAAAATATTATCGTTTTGACAATTGGTCGCAAGCTTTCCCTGTTTTCGTTAACTTGTGCCATTCTTTGACTACTAATTCGGTTAATAATATTAGTTTCAGGTTTATGAAATGTTAATAAAAAATTTTTTCCGCTTTAACACTATTTCGTGGTATTGGTTTAGCTGGTGTATTAGCAGGACACCATTTTCACCAAGCAAATCATCAAACGCTTTTAATGGTTCTTTGACGAGTCGTTTTAGGGGTGTTTTTGATTGTACGCCACCTCCAGGTGCTACTGCAAAACACAATATTTGCAGTAAAGCCCCTGGTCTTTATGCGACAAAACAAGCCAGTGAAACTTGTCAAGGAAAAATATAATTTGGGAGAGGCAGCCAATGCTTTTCAAGCAACATAGCCCTTGTTGAATCGTCTATGTTTTTCCCTACATACCATCCAATATCTGAGGAAAATTTTGATTGAGAAAGCGAACTCTTTAACTGGTCAGAATCGGAAGTCGACGTACATGATATCGGCATGCATTGAACAGCATCAGTAAAAGGAATACAATTTTTTCTTCATCTAAGGTTAATGTAGCTGTAGATGTAGAAGCATCTTCAGCACACCTATTATCACCTGTATTAGTGGTTATTATAGGTAAATTTTTCGGGTGTTTATCAATCTCAAACCTTGGTTTCTTTATAAAAAATGAGTCTATTTTTCTAAATGAACCACCATCTGTATTATTACGTTTGGACCCACCAGCACCATCACCTTTTTCCCTAGAATCACCCTGCCAAAAAAACGCCCATGCATAACTATGCAGTACTATATATTATCAAACAAAATATTCGTATAACTTCATATAAGTATAACACCAAATGATTAAATAAATATTAATTGTTTTGTGGCCATAATCAGACCCTCAAAGGTATACACCCTATCCTATAAAATAACACTCTTATCCTTCATTGGATATATGTATGTTGTAAAGAAATAGTAAGATAAAAAGTAGTAAAGTGTTAAAGATCGCTCATCCCAAAGAATATACACACTTGCCTACAATGCTTATATATATAACTGTACGTACCGACATTAACAACAACGATATTTGAACACTGGTATGGTAACTATGATTATTAAATTATTTACTACTTACCATCTCCTGCAAGGGAAGCTGCAACAACTTTCAAAAACTCTGCTTCTGTCTGTTGAAATGTTGAAGCCTCACTAAGTCACTAAGTAAATTTTTATAAGCTATTTAATTTAATTCTCAACAATCTTTCATTCACGCTAAGCGGTACGGTTACGACTGACGACGTGACGACTACGAGCGGAATAGTTGGCCCGCGCGCGGAAGGATTAGTTGATTGCTAGACAGACCGGCAATGCGCGGGAGTGGCACCAGTTATAATACGTTGGCATTTTTTATTTCCAATAAATACATTATAAAATATATATTATAAAAACTAATAAAGATACATAACGATGTAACATTATAAAAATTATTAAAAAACAAGAATCTTCAACAAAAAACAGTTATATAAGTCCAAATTGCATGCCATTCAATATAGCATAACCCATGTTGTTTCTAAATTTCTAGTATTCATTACTATTGTATGAAATTGGCAAATATAAAATAGGTGCACAAGTATTTGCCTTCGGCCACAAAAATTCTTCATTATGTAGAAATTCCAATTGTAGCTGCATTTCAAAACCCAGGTGATACCTTTTCAGAAGTTGTAGGAAAGCATAATACGTCTTTTAACTTGGCTTGGGGGGCGAGCGTGGGTGCGTCTTTACTATGTACATACTTCGATATGCGATGTAAAGCAACGTTAGGCGTGGTTAGTAGTTGGATTGGTGACCGTTCCAACGAAGACCACGTCCTCGCCTCACCCATCTTCCAGCGGCTTGTATATCAATGTATGCGCGGAAGCTATACAACCTTAGGCGAGGGTTGTATAGGAGATATACCATCCTTCGGAGGGGATGTAAAGCCGTCGGTCCCTTGTCTATTAAATGTTAGGCAAGTAAAAGATCCCTACTCTTCTTAAGGGAAGAGGTTCGGCAAAACTCCTGGTTGGGGGTAGCTCGTCTACAGGCGTCGGTGTTAGGCCTCAGTAGCGGAAATAGGCCGACGTTAAATAAATGTATAAAAAAAAACTTGGCTTGGGTCTCCTTTCTAAAAAATCATCGAGCACCAAAGGATATTCAATTTAACTAACAGTCCTAGTATGTTTAGGCCCTCTTTAAATTGCTCTGGAACCGGCATAACACGATAAATTAAGCAATATTTCGGTGCACCTACACAAAAATATATTTATGCGCGATAACTAAAACAATTATGCAATCTAAACAAGGTTGGTCCTTACATTCCAGAATATTATTTTTCTTGTCAAAACTGGTAATATTAGAGAACCGCAAGTTGAAGCTTCTATAGATCAGGTGTATCTCGTCTTCACGCATATTATTATTATTATTATTATTAGCCGTTACTCGAGTCCGAGTATAAAAATGTTACAGTCGATAAATTGTGCAATAAAAAACAAGTAAAAGGTGTAGTCTATTGTAATTCCCATTCATCTACGGTGCACACGACTATGGCTACAGAGGCCAATTCGGGAGAGCACATGTCGACCGCAGTCAGGACAAACATAGACCTGGTTAGGTCTTGGATTTGGCCTTCTTGCAGCAACATTTCCTTGATAGCTGGCCACAACCCCTCGCCATTCGGTTCTGTCCGCTGCAAGTTGTTCCCATTGCTCGTCTGCAACACCGCAGGATTTTAGATTTTCATGGAGAGCGTCTTTGAACCTCTTTCGTTGACCGCCACGCCTTCTTCTACCGCTTAGCAATTTACCATAAAGTGTACATTTAGGAAGGCGGTTATCATGCATACGATGAACGTGACCTGCCCATCTTAGGCGTGCTCTTGAAATAAGCACCTCAATTGGAAGACTGTTTGCTCTCCTGAGTACTTCCATGTTTGATATGTGATGGAACCAACGGATTTTCATCATACTTCTGAGGTGTCTTTGCTGAAAACGTTCTAATTCTTTCACATGACGAAGGTAAGTGACCCAGCTTTCACATCCATATAGCAGTGTTGGAATGACAACTGCTCTGTAGACAGCCATTTTCGTTGACAAAGCAAGGTCGTGGTTGTCAAATACTCTCTCTCTAAGTCCCCAGAGTGCTCTAGATGCAGCGTTAATTCTATTGCGAATCTCGCTGTCCATGTTTGCTTTGTCATTAACAACGTTGCCTAAGTAATTGAACTGATCCACCACTTCAAGAGAGTTTCCGTTAAGTGTAATGTCTATTTGGTTCACTTGATGAGGAGTTGACATAATCTTAGTCTTTCCAATGTTGATTTTAAGTCCCAAGGAATCATAGCTCTGGGCATACACATCTAAAAGTTCTTGAAGCTCTTCCGGCGTAGAGGCTAAAAGTGCACAGTCATCCGCATACTGGATATCACAAATGAATCGTGTGCGTGTCTTCGTGAAAGCTCTAAAGCGCCCTATGTTAAAGAGACCGCCATCAAAACGGCATCTGAGACCTATTCCTCTGACTGTCAGTTTGTTGTCAACAATAATTGTTAGAGCAGTGGTAAACAAATTAAAGAGTAGGGGTGCCAGGACACATCCCTGCCTAACTCCAGTGAGGGTTTGGAAAGGTTCGGTTGCCTCATTATTATACATAACCTGGGCGTTGTTGTTTGTATGTAGACTGCGACATACTTCCACAAATTTTCTAGGGATACCTAAGCGGAACATAATTTTCCAGAGCACTTCCCTGTCCACCGAGTCAAATGCCTTGGTTAAATCAATGAAGGCCATGTGAATTTCTCCTTGATGTTCGAGTGCTTTTTCTTGAAGCTGTTTAAGTGTGAAGATTAAATCCGATGTGCCTCGGTTTGGTCTAAAGCCACTCTGTGTTTCAGGAAGTAGCTTTTCCATAACAGGTGTTAGCCTATTTGCCATCGCTTTAGTGAGTATCTTCCCTCCAACAGCCAGGAGAGCTATACCCCTGTAATTTCCACAGTCCGCAGCGCTCCCTTTGTTTTTGAAGAGGTTGATTAAAAGTGTATCACGAAACTCCTGCGGAGCTTGACCACTTTCCCACACGACATCAAACAGTTTTTTGAGGTAGGGTATGAGCTCTGACGACACAGCTTTAAAGATCTCAGCTGGGAGTGAGTCGGCGCCGGGAGATTTGTTATTTTTTAGCTGCCCAATGGCGGTTAAGATCTCTTCCGTTGTTAGTGGTTTATCTAAGTCTTCGAAGGTGTCATATTGAGGGATAAGATTTATAATATCGTGATCGGCTTGACTTTGCTGGTTAAGAATGTTAGAGTAGTGTTCTTTCCATCGGGCTCTTATTTCCTGGTCTTCTTTGAGGAGATTTCCATTTAAATCTTTAATAGGGCACATATTTTTCCGACTGGGGCCGTACACTGTTTTTACTCCTTGAAAGAAATTCCTGTAGTCGTGTGAATCGGCGTACCTTTGAATTTCTCTGGCCTTGCTTGCCCACCACTCGTTCTTTATTCTTCTGATTTCGCGTTGCGTTTCATACTTAGATTGGGTAAAAGCTTCTGCTTTTGATGAGTCGTTGGGGTGGTTGATAGCGTTTTGGAAGGCAATATGTTTGCGGTCAAGAAGTTCTTGTATAAAAGCTTCATTATCATTGAACCAGTCCTCCTGTTTTTTACTTGCTGCAGTGCCAAGAATTTCCTCACTCGCACTTTTTAAACTGTCTTTAATTTGTGTCCAGGTAGCAGCGACATCTACAGAATTGGTTTCTTCTAGTGCACTCAAATTCTCTTGAACTTTTTGCTTTAGCTGTTCGACGGTTTGTTGGTCACGCAATTTACTAATACAGAGACGTAGTCTACGTTTTACTTGAGTTCTTCGGTGTTTGGGTCTCATAACAATTTTCATTTTAGAGACAACAGGACGATGATCGGTCCAACATTCGCTATCAATGCGCGCCTTTGTAATTTGGACGTCCTTGAGATGCTTCCTACGTACGATAACATAGTCCAGTAGATGCCAGTGACCTGATCTGGGGTGGCGCCAGGTGCCTTTAAATTTGTCCTTTTGTCGGAAAATGGTGTTTGTTATAACTAGATCATGTTCGGCGCATTTAGTTAGGAGTAGTTGACCGTTAGCGTTCATGTTGCCCAAACCGTTCTTGCCTATGATGCCTGGCCAGGTGTCTGCATCTCTCCCTACTCCAGTGTTAAAATCGCCAAGAATAACGAGTCGTTCCGTTTTAGGTATTCTACAGAGGGTTTCTTCCAGCTGTTGATAGAAGCTTTCCTTGGTTTCGTGACGTGCATCCAGAGTGGGAGCGTAGGCGCTTATTAGATTTACCGCGTTGCCATCTGATAGCTCATAGCGTAGCAGCATTAGACGCTCGGATAGGCCTTGTGGTACTTGTGTTAAGTTGGATACAAGTTGATTCCGAACGGCAAATCCTACTCCATGTTGTCTTCTTGAATTGGTGGGAAGACCTTTCCAATAGAAGGTGTAGTACTTTTCTGTGAGAGAACCTTCCTCCAAAAATCGAGTTTCGCTGAGAGCTGCAACGTCAACATTGAGTCGGTGAAGTTCTCTATCTATTAGAGCAGTTCTTCTTTCAGGCCGATCGGTGCGAGTGCTGTCGTTCAAAGTACGAACATTCCAAGTGCCGTAGATGAAAGAATTAGTTTTGTTGGATTTAACTTGTCGGTGTTTTTTCGACATTCGATGAGGTGTCCCTGTGGGCACCCTCCCCCGGAGATCCGATCGGGAGGGTATTTTACCTCCGGATGATTTTGTCCCACTTGAACGCTCCATCATTTTTTAAAGCCTTAATCGACTGAAAACGAAGCTGCATTTGAAGTTTTAGCTGGAGCAGGTATGCAACTGACCAGCTCGGTTGCGGAAGGCGAGTGGTGTGGTCCTATGGCACAGAAGGAGACTGCGACGATGGGGTAACCAAACGATTCCAAAAGCAACCTTTGTGTGCGGTTGGTTATTTTTACCGCACTCTTCGTGAGAAGGTGGATGTGCTCACGGCAAAAGGTAAGGGTTATTCCGCCCTTACTCGGTCGTTAGAGCCTCGTTAGTGAAAACAGGGCGCACTAAGTTCAAATTGAACTCATCGCGAAGGTGAGGTTAACAATTGAGTAGGAGAGGCTATAACTTGCGCTTCACTACTGTTGGAGTTTTAATTACTTTATTAACTAAACACAAAACACTTTTACTAATCAAAATAAATATTAAAGGAATCTGACCGCTCCTAAAAATATCCCACAGTCAACTATCTAACGCTACAACATAACAAAGTGAAAAACACCAAACGTTGCAGAAGTGCGCCAACTTATAGTTTTCAACATCTCGAATTAGAATTAGAAATGATTCATTCCTTATTTCAGTAGTCATTGTTTCCTCTAAACAGGGCTTAGTGGCTTCAACGCCAGTAACAGGATAATTAAACAAAGTTTCTGGAAAAATTGAGGACTAGGTCCACCATGTACTAATGATAGTGCTGTTATTCGACAAGCTTCATAGTAATGTTTAAATTGTAAGTGTTCCATACAAAGTGTAATATTTTTTTAGATCCTCCCAGGCGCTGTGGATCCCTTCCGAAACATTGTCAATATCGGTAAACAGTACAGAAATTTTGTTTAAAAATGAAAAATTCTTTCTTCGTAAAGCACATAAGCAGCAGTTAAAAATATCCTCTCTGTATATATTGAACTGGGAAGTTGTTTTAGTGTCTATTCTGTTATGCAACTTTCTTAAAATATCAATCATAGTTTGTTCATTTATCTCCTCCTCCAAACTCCTCGTTATTGCAATACTAGTGTCATATTCGAAAACTTGTTCAACTAAACTTGTTTCACTTCTAACTTCATCAGTAGTTAACTTATTCTCTATATTAGCCTGAATGTCACTTGAATGGTACTAATCACTAACAATGTCAATGTTATTTTCTGTAAAAAGCTCATCATTGTTCTCGTTGTTGTATTTCCTATTAGGTCGCTTGAATTATCAACTTCACTTCCTTCAATATCATTGTCAATTTCGGAGAAAGGTCTTTTTTTTAAGGGGAAACTCATCATGGGCACCTGATGAGGGTAGAGTGCACGATGCTGCACATCAGCCTCCTCTTGCTAGCTCTCGATCCGTGAGTGTTGGCCATAAATCTTCCGATGGCTGTGGCTGCTTTTTCGGCTGTTTTTGTGGCGTGAACGCCAAAGTTCAGGGTCCAGCCAAACCCCTAGGTACTTCAGATAATCACCTGGGCGTATCTCCAATCGTCCCACCCTAACTTTTATTGGTTCATGGGTGGTAGGTTTCTCTTCCTGGTAATAACTAGGAGCTCCGTTGTTTCAGCAGCTAGCTCGAGCTGCATCCTTGCTAGCCATCTCTCGATCTTTATGATGGCCTCATTGGCCGCCTCCATTATGCGGACTGCCCACCTTCCAGTTACTGTTATGGCCAGATCGTCCGCCTAACCGATGACCTTCACACCATCTTGCCATCGCAATCGGAACATATCATCAAACATAATGTTCCACAAAGTCGGTCCAAGCACCGAGCCCTGCGGAACCCCACACGTAATATTTTCCAAACAATCTCTCCCTCCATCTCATACCCGATCATTTTATCTTGGAAATAGCTCATTGTAATCCTTACGAGGTACGAGGCTATCCCCATACTCTGTATCTTCCTGACAATCATCGCCCATCCCGCCAAATTAAAGACATTTTTGACGTTCGGGATCACGACGACACATATACTCTTCGCGGCTAGGGCTTCCTCCGCCATCTGCTTTAGTAGTCTAATGGCGCCGACCGTCGATCGTCCTTTCCGGAAACCAAACTGACTTTCAGATAAGCCCCCTTCTCAGCTATCTCCTTTTCTAGTCTCTCAAGTATCAAGTACTCGAGAAGTTTGCCCATTGAATTTAATCAACATAGCGGTCGGTAGGATGACGATTTCTCCGGCGGCTTACTTCCTTTCTGGATCAGGACGACTCGCCGCCCTGTTGTAACTCTGTTTGTTTGAATATTTCACTTGTCACTTGCGTGTGATAATTTTCATTAGATTTAGTAGTATCAACGTTGTGACTTGAACTTGAAATATCTATTACCTCTGTTCCTGTTCGCTCTGTTACGTTGAGGAGCTGACTATTATTGGTAGCAGCAGCTTCAGCTTCTTTAGATCTTACCGCATTAGATTTAAAGAAACCAGTAATTTTCTGCTGTTTCTGTTTGCTTTCTCCATTTTTATTTGAACGTTTCAATATTATAATTATTATATTATAAACTAGAAACCTGAAACAAAAAAAATGTAACCATAATTATATTCAATTTTCTGAGAAAGGGATAATAATTTTTTTTTTTCGTATAAAAAAACATATACTTCATTTATAAATTACAAATGCAAATACTTAAACTTCAAAAAAATATTATTTTTTAAATCCTAATCTGGCCCTGGTAGGTTTTTAAGTTCGAATCATGAGTTTTTGCTTTTATAGCGCCTAAGGCTTAACGACGTTAGAAGCGAACTAGTACTAGTACACTTTACACTAGCGAACATCTCCTGGTAGTATAGGGTCCACGCCGTCGAAAGCCGTCAAAATCCTCAAGTAACCCATTCTGGCAAGGTAAATAATTTTTGAGCTTACATATCGAAAGAAGGTCCTTAGATGCAGCAGAAATGCCTTGTTGGACTTTTGTTGGCTCTTGCCCAACTTCTAAAAAATTTTTAAAAAATGGCGGAATGGTAATTCAAGAATTCGCGTTTTTAAACGTTTAACTTTCGCTAAAAAATTAACTATTTGTGTTATCGATCTCATTTTTTATACTCATATACTAAAATGATGAGCGCCTCTATCTACCCTAATATAATTTGAAAATCGATTAAAGTTTTATTTTAAATAAATTCTAAATTCGGAGGAACAAAGATTGTGTATTGAAAATTTCAACGTGTGGGCAGCTACATTAAATGTTTAAAATTTTTATACACTATATGTGAATGAAATATGGTCCAAAGAGAGAAAAAGTTTTGGAAAAAAAATTTAGCTCTATATCTCATACAGTTTGCGAGTTACAGATTTTTAAACACACGGTACTTTGCGTTCGCGGAACTTCTATTATAAGCAAGAGGGCCCACGCCTTCAAAAGCCGTTAATATCGGCAAGTAACCCATTCCAGCAAGGTAAATAATTTTTTACTTCAAATATCGAAAGAGGGTCCTTAGGGGCATCAGAAATGACCTGTTGGATTTTTGTAGGTCGTTGCACAACTTCTCAAAAAGAAAAAAAGATGGCGGTATGTTATTTCAAGAATTCGTGTTTTTAAACATTTACCTCTCCCTAAAAAATTAGCTACTTGCGATATTGATCTAATTTTTTATATTTGTATACTAGAGTCATGGGCGCCTCCATCTGTAGTAATAAAATTGAAAAATAATTTACGTTTCTTTTTAATAAATCCTAAATTCGCAACAACGAAATTTGTGTATTGAAAATTTCGACCTGCGGGTAACCATATTAAATGTTCGAAATTTCTATGTACTATATATGAATGAAATATGGTCCAAAGATCGAAAAAGTTTTTTTAAAAAAAATTAGGAGTTACAATACAGTTATTATAGAGTTTTTGAGTTATACATTTTTTAAATAGACCGTATTTTACGTTCGCGGGGACTCGTGTTGGCATTCGGCGTTTTCTGGCGTATTGCTATCTGGTTTATTGCAATTCATCAAGATTAGTAGATCAAAACACCTTTTGGAATTGTGTTATTATTATTTGCAGTTTTACAATTTTATAAGTAATTAGACTAACATACTAATTAGTAAAGAACTAATATGTAAAATGGTAATCACATTTGGCAGAGGATTATGAAGGTGTTATTGATAGAGAGATGGATAGATAATTTTTTATTATCACTATTTAGGTACATTTTTGGACAAATGGTAAATCATAACATTTTACACTAAAATATAAAAATAAGATATAAACACATATAGACAAAATATTCACGTACAAACCGGTACGTATATATAAATAATAATAACAATAATCATCAGTACGCATTACTAGTCCGAGTCTGAATCACTCTCTGATAAAAGCTGCTCCGTGTTATTTTTTCCCTTAAAGCAATTGTTGGGAAAGGCTGCATATGCACAGGCAACAGAGCACCAAATGCACGCACATTTTTTGTCACACTTTACAATTGCATTTTTTAATTTTTTTAAGATCCGGTTGTGGTTTTTTTGTCATCATTTGTGGCTTATTTCATTATTCTCTATCACATATCCAAATTTTGTGGGAGATGGTAAATTGGGAAGAGGATCGGTGGACTGCTTGAACACTAAAATTTGATATAATGCACGTTTTAAATGCAGTAAAAAAGCATCTTCTATAGGAGATAGCGAACGCAAATCACCCTGGCTACTAGAAAATAAATGCTGCCTTAGCAAATCCAAGGATTTGAAGTCACTATGGCCATACAGATTCACAAAGAATTTACGAGCATCTTCAACCACAAAATCATCAATGACATCACTGTTATATCCAAAATTAGCTAAATTATTTAGTTGGTCTGCTTGTTTTAAAACAACTGTAGCTGCTCGTTTCTTTCTCCTCTTGAAAGGATAACTGACGGTATCACACCCGGACAATACTTAGGTTGTCAATAAAGTATTTATAATATTTTTGCCTTCATATTTATCTTCTAAATTTTTATTAATTTCGTGAATTGCTAAATACCCTTTGTTGCTATGTACCCACAATTCCTGTAGGTTTCCTATTTTGCGAAGATTATACATACTTAATATAATTATATCCGTATCCGTGGCTTCTATTAATGCGGTTTCAATACGCAGCTTCTCAACAACAAATTTTAAATGCGTAAATATTCTTGTGTCCGCTTCTTCATGATTACACTTCAAATTAGGTACTACAATAGAACACTCATTTTGTGATATTTTTACACATTTACACGAATCATCAAATGTGCCTCCTAAATATAAGTCCACATTGTTAGGCAACATATGTCCTTGTTTACACCAACATTCAGAAATATATCTTAGAAGGTCTGTAAATTTTGTCTTTTCGAATAAAAATAGCATTTTTTAACGTTGAAAACCCCCGTCCATTTAGTTTACTTAAAACTTCGGAAGATGCATCTTGACATATGATGCATTTTTTTAAGTCTAAAATTTCAGTCATTTATAAACTATTTCTTTCTGTATTTGCACGTTTATAGTAAATATAATAAATTAATTACAGTTTCAAACCAAATATTTATAACACAGAAATAATAGTCTAATAATTTGCAAACGAATCAAACGATCAAGTACCGGTAGTATCAACAATATGTTATAGACTAATTGGCTATGCGGATGCAAGTGAAGTAAACAGAGCCGACGCTACCTAAGTCATCACATTGCCCGCTAACATAACAACACACCATTATGGTCCACTTCAAAAATCTGTAACTTGAAAACTGTGTAAGATATCGGCCTAATTTTTTTTTTTAAACTTTTTCGGTCTTTGGACCATATTCCATTCATATATAGTACATAGAAATTTCGAACATTTAATATAGTTACCCGCACGTCGAAATTTTCAATACACAAATTTCGTTGTTCCGAATTTAGGATTCATTAAAAAAAAAACGTAAGCTATTTTTAAATTCTATTACTGTAGATGGAACCGCTCATGGCTCTAATATATAAATATAAATATATAATATAATCAGATTAATATCGCAAGTAGTTAATTTTTTAGTGGGAGATAAATGTTTAAAAATACGAATTCTTGAAATATCATTCCGCCATCTTTTTTTCTTTTTGAGAAGTTGTGCAAAGCTAACAGAAGTCCAACAAGCCATTTCGGATTCCCCCAAGGAGTCTTTTTCATAATTAGTTCCCAAAAATTATTTATCTTGTTGGTGCGGGTCATCTAGTTCTAGAAAGCCTTGGACCCCTTACTATAGTGATTTCGCTGACTCAACTCCTCGAATGAACGACACGAATGAACTTGGGCTTGGCCACTTGCGTCTAAAGTTCACCCACTAATCCCGACAATGCGCTGCGCAGATTGGAAAGCGGTAAATTTGAAAAAAGGCAATTTTAAAAACATGTTTTAAAATGAGTTTGAAGTTGTAAAAGTGAGTTTGGAGTTTGAAAATAGGAAAAAAATGTAGTGCAAATATACATATTATTTTATTTCCATTTAAAGATAATAAAATTTATTTTTGTTAATATGATATAAGTTTCATTAAAGTATCTATTTATTGTAAATATCTTCTTAGTTACAATAAATAATAATACGCACACAATATGTTGAAAAATGAACATTTTATTAAACATAAAACAGATAGACATACATATATTACACATAAAATGTTATAAATATAATGTATTATCGCACTGCATGATCATTTGGAGAGCAGCGAGACTTTCATTTTCATTTGGTAATGTGGAATTTCTCTTCTTTTTATTTTTCTTCTGTAAAGACGAAAGGTTTCTTCGGTTTTGATGTTCTGCTTTTTTATTATGAGGAGTTTTATTACTTACTTTGGGCATTAATGATTGCTTCTCAGATTCTACTGATAATGCTTCAATTCCCATTTTAATTGTCAATATATTTTTTGTACAATACAGAATTGTATCTAAATTGTTAACACTGCTCACAGTTTCTTTCAAATCATTGATATGTTTAAGTAACATTTCTTTGTGATGTTCCACATCAGCATCAAAATTTATAATTGGTTGGGTACTATTACTTGACAGTTGTGATGAAATAATGTCGTGTTCATTCTGCTGACTACTATTATTAATTTCGGGAAACATTTCAATGTCAACTTTTTCTTTTACTAAAAATTTTTGGCAAACGATATGAATGTGTTTGCACATGTTGAACTGGATAATGTAATCATGGCAAGTACAAGTCAGAGCGTGTAAACACATGTTACATTCTGTGCACATAAAATTACGCCTACAGTTAGTTTTTTCCATTATCAATTTTACACAATAATAATTTAGTAAGAGTGGCTCTTCCGAGGGTTCTTTTTTATTGCTTTTTGATAGAATTTGCCATTGCATATCTGGTATTTCTTCAAAAACTTCTGTGAAATTTAAAAACTGTACTGCCATTTTATGTCTTTTTCTCAGCGTAGCTAATTTGTGGGGCACTTTATTCCTAGAAATATAGACTAACCTTTTCAAAAATACCGCGGAGAAACCTTAATTTGCAAAAAAAATTGTTAAAAAAAAATATGTTCCTGACCGATTTCATTTTACAAAACTCAACTGTGAACTTACTATGATGTCCTAAATAAGTGACAAAAAGCGCAAACCCGCCTAAGACAGTTTCCGAAGAAAGGTTATTTTTCTTTCACTGCAGAGTAAATAAAAATGAATTTTTTTAAAGTCCATAAATGTCTAATTTCTAAAGCCATATATAAATATACACTAGGTATTTTAATAAGATGAACCATTATTTAAATACTTACTTGAAACTTTTTCACAAGAATATTTATGCTTTGTGCATCATCTTCATGAAGCACAATATCACCTTTTACATTGTAAGCTTGTTTAAGATTATGTAGATATTTGTTAGTGGTATATGAAGTTCTAGATTTTGGGTCAAATATTGAACCAATATCTGTAAGAATTATGTGACTTGGAACTCCTTGTAAAAGCTTTTCTGCGATTTTTTTACGATCTGTTGTTGAAATTTTTACCCTTCCAATTTCCACATCATGTCCTACATGTGTTAAAACATGGTCTACATGTACTTTTTGAGATTTTAAACAAATTTTTGCCACTATGTTTGATGGGCAGTGGCAATTGATTTTATTACTGCTTTTAACTTTTAGTTGTCTTTGCCTTTCACCCTTTTGTAACTTATAAATACCTGTTCTATGACAAATATATTTAAAAATATGTTCATCCTTTCTTTTTATGGAACGTTTTGATACATATCCACAGTTATTTTTTTCTGAAATTGTTCTTTCCATGCCAAGAAATCTGGAAATGTTGGAAAAGACATAGATTTTCGTTCAATTTTTATGTTATGATCTGCTTCAATATGATTTATGAGCTTTTCATATGAATAAGTGCAAGTTAAACACACAGGACACTTTAAAATTCCTCCACCTCCAGTGTCATTGCTCCTACTATTTAAAATGTTGTGAATATTTTTCATATGGCGATTAATATTCTGTTTGTTTGTAAATTTGGTGCCACACACTGTGCAAATAAACACCACTTCTCTAAAAAAGGTTTAGTTTGGCATTATAATTTCTTTTATTAAATTTAAAAACTTATAATAATTGTTCAGATGATTCTTTATCATTAATTGTATTTTCCTCAAGGAAACTTGCGAAGCTATCTTCATCAGCAGCATCCATTGTACTTATACCTATACGAATATTAGTGAACAATGTTTATTATTTAATATTTATTAATTATTTATTAGACCGATACGAATAGCGAAAACACAAAAAGCACTTCGACAGAATGTAAGGTTAGAATGTTAGAAATGGTCAAAAACCATCAGATAACTTTCAGTCATACCACTACTACGCATGCGCGTCTTTAAGGTTAGTGGGTGATCTTTAGACGCAAGTGGGCTTGGCCTGTACCCCTAACAAATGATCCCGGCAGCCGAGTGTAACCGAACGGTTCTTCCGTCCTTGGCACGGGTATATAGTACATTTCTTACTTACACCACAGATTAAGTAAATCTGTACCAACACGTAAATAATTTAAAATTTGGAAATTAATGTGTAAAAAGTTAGAATAGACATTGGATTCTATCTAAATATGTTACAAAAAATATATTTGTAATATTATACTATTTATAAAACGTATTTAATTTTTAAAATAATGCGGAAAATAGAATAAAAATACCATTTTCACTCTGTAGCTATAGAGTGAACTTGCATAAGGATAACAGCATGGAATGCCCAAAGCTGTTTATCTTATGCGCACTGTATACTTACAGTGTTTAGTTCATTATGTTTGTTGAAATTAGTAATAAAAGCAGAAAAACGTAAAAATATTTTATTCAAATAATCTGTATACATATCTACTTACATATTATCTCAAGATAAACAAAGGACAAAGGAATCTCGTTTTTTGTTCTGATTAATAATTTGTAACATATTGCCTTTTTAGTAGAAATAAAAGTTGACAAAACTGCATTTCAGCTGCTTTATCCAAAAGAACGTTTTCATTATTTTTGTTTTCCCCACGCCGCCAGAATGAAAGATTTAAAGAAATGGATTTTTTTATACAATTTCAAAAACTACACCCACATGTAGGAATAAAAACATTATTTTGAATGAAGCAGCTGAAGTGCAATTTTGTCTAATTCAGTTGGGGTCGGTTTCTTATATCTTTTTATATTTGAATTTTTCTTTTTCGTACTGAAAAGCCTTCTTTGCACAGATATTTTTTTGTTTGGAGGCTCCCTAGGGGAAGGCCCTGGATGGGTGAAATTTCTTTCCTCCTTTATGGCTGCCATCACTGATGAAATGGGAGCGAGCAATTTATTCAACGATTCCATTTCTTTTTCTGAGGTAATCTGTTGAAGGTGCCGTTCTATTTTTCTCCGTACATTATTTTTCTGATTATCGATGGCTACTGAAGACGATTTTGTTCCAATTTGTTTTAGAATAACATCATCTTCATTATCAGCTTTTATTACCATGTGTAGTTCGTTTACATCGGCAACTAAAATTTAATGAAAATTAGAAGTAATGATCTAGTTAAAACTTTAAACACATAAGAAGTACTGTTGTGAATACTCACCACCACTACAACTTGCATTTCCCATCCACGTTCTACTTTAACAACTGAAGATTGATCTAGGCCAATGCTGGTTTTGTGCCGTTGACGGATATCCTAAAGCTTCTTTGAAACTTTTCCTTTATTTGTTACGATAAGTCTGTCAATTAGTTTATCTCTCACCATTCCCATTATAGCATGGATTGCCTTGTCTAACCTTTTCACTTTTTTGCCTTTTAAATAAATATATTTTACCAAACCATGCATCCACTCTAAATGCATATTAGTATTTATGCCACAATTTAACCTATAACAATAAGCCCAATATTGGCGATTATTGAAATAGTTATCCCTAAAATATTTTTTAAACTTCAAAATCTGGGTCCGAGTCTGGGTCAGTGAAAATGCAAAAGTTTTCGATCATAATTTCAAATGCCGCTTGGTCTCGCTCTTCTAGAAGTATTCTAAGTTGTTTATAGATTATATCCTGTGAATGATGAAAGAAATAAAAAAATATATATATCTTGAATCTATACAAAACAATGCAATTTTTTTAAACTTGAAAAAAAAATCAATTGTACCTGCTTTTCTTTTCCCTTTACTTTGGACAAATTTTTACGCCATGCTCGAAGTACGTGCCAGGTACAGAATAGCCTAAAATTATTAGGTTAATTCATTAATGTCATACAAAAAGAAAAAAAATCCTTTTTTCTGGAGGATCCATAATTTCAGTCCAGGAATTAAAGTAGGAGTCTGCCAAATCAGACATGAAAACATTTGTTTTTATGACTCCCACTTTAAGCAGAATGTTTGAAAAAAATATTGACAACATCTTTATCGCATCTGTTCGAAATTAAAAATGCAGCTGGGAAACCTTCTCTTAGGTCAGTGGTCGGCAAACTCATTAGTCAAAAGAGCCAAATATCAACAGTACAACGATAGAGATTTCTTTTGAGAGAAAAATTTCTTAAACTTAAAGAGTATAGATAGGTACACTGTTTATTTACTTAATAAACTTTAAAGTTTTAAGCCTTAATTAAACTATACAAACTATACTAGGGACACTGAATAAAAGTTGATATCATACTTATATTTTATTGATAAAAATATTACTTAATATTTATTGATAAAAATTAAAATCAGTTTAATTACGAACACTTAATGTGAACAATGGCTTTGCATCTCCTTAGAAAGTTTGGGTAAGTCAGGTTTGTATGACGTTGTTTTTAATTTTAGGCATGATTCCACGTTCTCATCAATAAGACGACTTCTTAGTTTACTCTTAATAAGGTTCATGCTTGAAAACGATTGTTCACATGAATAAGTAGACCCAAAAAGGGAAAGAACAGCAAACGCTAGTTTCTTCAACTGATCATATGAGTCCGGAATATTATTCCAGGTGTTAAAAATTATCATGTCTTCTTTCTCCAGGTCTTTCAAAGCAGACCACTTGTGCTGTACACTAAGTTCACATTTGTTTTTCTCCAATATTTCCATATCAGCACAAAGACGTTGAAATTTAGAACTCCATAATTCTTTGTTTTTTAAATCCAGCAATTGCATTTCAAAGTTGCCAATGTCAATACTAAAGGGTGAAAAATTTAATTCTGTTACAATAGCATTAAGAGGTTTTTTAACAAAGGCTAATCTGTCGGTTTGCTGTTCTTAAATTCCTTAAACCTGTTGAGGAAAGCGTCCCTCATATTTAAAATTGTTGTTTTGAAATAACTAATGTCAATATCAGAATTATTTTCTTGGCGATGTTTTAGCAGGCTTGGAAAGTGAATTAAAGTTTCTCTTTCAAAATCTTGAGCAAAAAGGGATAATTTGTTTTCGAATGATATAACTTCTTCTAACATAGAAAAAATTGTGTTTCCTTTCCCTTGTAGTTTACGATTAAGCTTATTTAGATGAGACGTAATATCTACCATGAAATAAAATTTTTGGATCCACTTATCGTCCGTTAGTTCTGGATAGTGAACACCCTTCTCGAGGAGAAATGCTTTAATTTCTGTTAATAAGGAAGCGAACCGTTTTAAAACGTTTCCTCTTGATAACCAACGTACTTTGTTATGCAGCAGAAGATCTGCGTACTCACTCTCCATTTCAACTAAAAATTCTTTAAATTGGCGATGGTTAAGAGCTTTAGCTATAATGGAGTTGATAATCTTAATCACCTGTTCCATAACTTTGCAAATTTCTTCAGGAAATGTCTGCGCACAAAGTGCTTCTTGATGGATGATGCAATGGTAAGCAAGTATCTCGTGGTTAATTTTTTCCTTCAAAATAGCAACAAATCCTTTTCTTACGCCGATCATACTTTTTGCTCCATCTGTTGAAATTGATACAATTTTACGATTTTATCGTGGAATATGATGTTTTTCCATGCACTCAATTACAGCATTTGTAATGTCCCACGTGTTTGACCTTTGAGTGGCAATAATCCTAAAAGTTCTTCTTTAGGACCTGCAGATGAAATAAATTGTACAAAAAGTGAAACTTGCGCTGTATCATTTATGTCACAAGACTTGTCAACTGCTGTTGATAAAGCTGAAACCAATTTAAGATCTTCGACTTGCTGGTTGGTTATATTCGAAGACATTTTGACTGTTCTATATTTCACTGTTTTAGCAGACAATGGTAACTCTTTAATTTTTTTTAGAATCTCTGCTTTGTTCTTAAAATCCCGAAATAGCTCTTTGGATGCATTTATAAAACAATTTTTTATGTCTTCGCCGTCTGTGTATGGTTTTCCTCTCTTAACAATCTCTTGACTAACCACAAAATTTGCGATGTTAACATTGTATCCAGTAATTAAATACAGAACTTGATTTTTCTTGACTCATCTGAAGTTCCTCAACTGCTTTCTTCCTTGCATCACCGACAGGATATTTAGTGCTAAATGACGCGTGTTTAGTTGCTCTCTCCAAATTTGACTTTTTGTTATGCGCCAATTTTTCCTGGCAAATTAGACAGGTCGGAAGGCTATTTGAGTTTTAAATAAACGCGAATATATTGGTCCATTCAACTTTAAATTCACGGTTCTCGTCTTCCGTTTTTCTTTGCTTCTTCTTTGTAGCCATGTCCAATAGGTAGCACCTAAAAAAATATTTCATTTATAATAATAAAGCCACCAACACAAAATAATTACAATTTTTAAATTGACGACAAAATTACCTGTAGGATTTGGAGCTGGTTGGAAAAATACAGGTAACTTTATGCTTCGGGTAAGTACTTTTGTCACCCGCGGGCGATTTGCGGACGTGATGAACACTGACCACTGTACACAATGAGACTGACTGGAGTGAAGTGATCGCGTACCCTGCGGCCCGCCTGCGCCACGTCTCTCGACACCTCCACACATGCCTGCGCGCCCGCTCGTGATCATTTGTGGCAGAGCCGCACTCAAGGGGCCAAAGAGCCGCATGCGGCTCGCGAGCCGCGGTTTGCCGACCACTGTCTTAGGTCATCCAAAACCATTAAAGTTGTCATTTCAAAGTTATACCCATTCAATCCGTGAGTGCCATCCACTCTGTCCCATATTTTTGAAGAAATTTTTGTTGTGCTAGGGTCATAATGATTAATACAAAGTCTTCACATTTCAATTCTGGTTGTTCTTGTACAACGACTCCTTGAGATTTATAGAATAAAATTGTATCTCCTTCTTCACGTTTTTGATTTATCCAGGCTTCCACGCTTATCGCGTCATTCTGATGCCGTATAGTAGATGAAGTTAAGTTAAAAGATGTCTCAATATTATCTAAATCCTGCCGGGTTAATAAATGAATTAATTTCAATGTCTCATCTGATATTGAATTACGAAATTCATTTAATATTTCATCATGTGGAATTTTTGAGGCTATTTTAGATGCCAACATTTCTCGTTCTAACGGTGTAAGACTAAGATGGCCTATTTCTTCTCATGCCCGATATGGCTTGTAATAAAATTAACTTTTATACAGTTTTAATCATTTCGATACAGAGTTATACTCGCAGGAAAATAACCACCTATTTTACAAGACCCTTGTGTTTTTAAATGCCTTTTGCCCTTACCATTAGGGACATAATAACCTGAATGATTGAATATTTTTTGTATCCGAAACATTGACAAGGCTTCATTTTCTTTATTCGATTTCCATTTTTCAAATTCTTTAAATGATAAAAATGTACATTCTTCTGAGTTAATTTCAATGTCATGCACATTTTTAAAATGAATTAGTATTTCATTTTTCAAATCATATCTATAATTGCACATTGGACATTTAATTGAACTGTCACTTGACTCCGGTAAGTCGTGAGGCATAGAAATGTGTATTTTGATATGAGATTCAAAATTCCATTTATCATTAAAATTTTTTTGGCAATAATTGCAGGTATAATTATTTAAAATTTACAAAAGAAATAACGACGAGGCAGTATTTGAAAGGTACAAAATAATTAAAGCCAACCATAAAAACAGATTGAGGTAGCAAAGAAAAACTACCACGATAGGCTACTTTTTCGTTCACAAAATAAATCAAAAACCGCCTGGTCCTTTATATAAAATGAATCTAATATCAAAAATAAAAAAAGGCTTTCTGATCACTTTTCCGATGTAGATGGTAATCATATAAAAGATTTTAGTATGTCAGCTGATTGCTTTAATAAATACTTTGTATCATCTATTCAAATGTTAAACAAATAACTTGCCTCTTGCCTATAATACTAGGTCTAAGATCAATGATAAATCGTTATTTTTATCTCCAGTAACAACTTATGAAGTATATGATATAATCAAGTCCATCTCGGCCAAGGACTCCTCTGGCTTTGATGAGATACCATGTTCTCTGCTGAGCAGAGTTGTTGATTATATTATAGAGCCTCTAACACTATTGATAAATATCTCTTTTCAGGAAGGAATTTTTCCATCAATGTTAAAAAAAGCTATTATTATCCGTATTGTGACGCGTTTTTCTCCACCTCGCACGTTGACGTGGAGAAAAGGCGCGGCCACTCTTTGACACACGAGCTTCGGAAACAAGTTTTTGAATTACTCGGGCGCCAGTCCTAGTTTAAGTGATAGGACACACTACCCTCAAGCCGAGTACGCGAGGCTGAGCAGCTCAAGTGGAGAAAGTTTATTCCAGTGGGTCAATATATGGGAAATTAGACGTTCACACACAGACAGTAAAACACAGAGTTTTCAATAAAATCAATATATTACGATAATCCTAATATGTACAATTCTAAATTATCTCTAACTACTTAGTTTACTATTAAAATTTACTAGTTACTGGATACCGGGAGGAGCAAGCAAAAGTCTAGTACCAAATGACTCAGGCGACAAGGATAGCAAGCATAAAACTACTATTTAAAACTTCAGCACCAAGCAAACGGCAAAGTGTTAGCACAAAGTAAGCGGCGTTACGTGGGCAATTTAATAAAGCGATACCAGGGTGCAGACTAGATACGGATACCAGGCAGAATGAAGCAAGACCACAATCATAAAAATAAATCTACAGTATAACAGTATATGAGGAAATACAGAATACTTGGCTAGTGTGTGCAGTGACAGTTCCTTGGTATAAGCTAAAACATACAAGATAGTATTATTAGTTCCCTGTAAAGGTAAGGTATGGTTAAGAGAACAGATCCGTTACTTTTCAGTACTCCCAGAGATCCGAAGATACATGGTGAGTACCTACGAGTAACAGTAACGAGTTGTAGAACGGCTTCCCTCGAGACGAAATGCTGGAAAGGTAAAGAATGATTAGAGAACAGACCTGTTACTTTTCAGTACTCCCAGAGATCCGAAGATGCATGGTGAGCACCTACGAGTAACAGTGACGATTTGCAGAACGGCTTCCTTCGAGACGGAATACTGGAAAGGTAAAGTATGATTAGGAACAGATCTGTTACTTTTCAGTACTCCCAGAGATCCGAAGATACATGGTGAGCACCTACGAGCAACAGTGGCAATGCTGAAAGGTAAAGTATGATTAGGAAACAGACCTGTTACTTTTCAGTACTCCCAAAGATCCGAAGATACATGGTGAGCACCTACGAGCAACAGTGACAAAGGCTGAAAGATAAAGTATGATTAGAGAATAGATTTGTTACTTTTCAGTACTCCCAGAGATCCGAAGATACATGGTGAGCACCTACGAGTAACAGTGACAAAGGCTGAAAGATAAAGTATGATTAGAGAACAGATTTGTTACTTTTCAGTACTCCCAGAGATCCGAAGATACATGGTGAGCACCTACGAGTAACAGTGACAAAGGCTGAAAGATAAAGTATGATTAGAGAATAGATTTGTTACTTTTCAGTACTCCCAGAGATCCGAAGATACATGGTGAGCACCTACGAGTAACAGTGACAAAGGCTGAAAGATAAAGTATGATTAGAGAACAGATTTGTTACTTTTCAGTACTCCCAGAGATCCGAAGATACATGGTGAGCACCTACGAGTAACAGTGACAAAGGCTGAAAGATAAAGTATGATTAGAGAACAGATTTGTTACTTTTCAGTACTCCCAGAGATCCGAAGATACATGGTGAGCACCTACGAGTAACAGTGAAAATTTGTAGAACGGCTTCCCTCGAGACGAAATACTGAAAAGGTAAAGAATGATTAGAGAACAGATCTGTTACTTTTCAGTACTCCCAGAAATCCGAAGATACATGGTGAGCACCTACGAGTAACAGTGACGATTTGCAGAACGGCTTCCCTCGAGACGGAATACTGGAAAGGTAAAGTATGATTAGAGAACAGTAGTTGCACTAGCCAAGTTTCTCCATTCCGTTATTTCTCTCCTATGGTCGTACTTACTTCTGGGACTGGATTCAGGCACGTCTGCTGGGGAAGGTAGTCAGATCGGAGTGACACACTTGCTTGGTACACCGGGACTTTTCTGGCGGCTTCAAATATTTAGTGTGAACACGTCTGCTGGCTCTGAGTCGATCGGGAAGACTAACTGATCGGTGTGAATCCAATTACTGCCTTCAGAGATGAAGGAGTGGGAGAAACAGCGGAAAATAGTTGCGCGGTGTATCACTGTGACGTCAGCTGGACTTGTAAAAATCTTTGAAATGTCTTTGGGGACTTAGAAAAATAACTCCACGATGGATTTGTGGACTTGGAAAAATAATTCAAATATAAATTTTACGGACTTAGAAAAATTGATGTTACCTGGCGGCTTCAAATATTTAGTGTGAACACGTCTGCTGGCTCTGAGTCGATCGGGAAGACTAACTGGTCGGTGTGAATTAAATTACTGCCTTCAGAGATGAAGGAGTGGGAGAAACAGCGGAAAATATGTGCGCGGTGGATCACTGTGACGTCAGCTGGACTTGTAAAAATATTTGAAATGTCTTTTTGGACTTAGAAAAATAATGATACAGAATTTATGGACTTAGAAAAGTTATTGTTACCTGATTTGTGGACTTGTAATATTTTCAGGACAGTACCAGGGCCAACAGCAGGCACGTGTATCTCGTGGGACGGCAGCCGGAAGACTAAATGCGGAATAATTAAATTATTCCCGTGTACTGAAGGGCTACGTCACATAAGTGACGTCGGGCGGACTTGTAAAATATTTTAAAATATCTTCGGACTTAGAAAAGTAATGCCACGATGAATTTGTGGACTTAGCAAATTTACCTTTACTTTTGTGGAAACACTTGGCGCGCTCTTGTTTCAGGAACTCACCCAACCGTCTCGTGTGCGTGTCGGCAGACTACTGCCGTGCCCTGCTGGTAATTTATGAGCTTAGACTCTTTCTATTCAACGCGCTGCTTCCTTAACCTGAGTGCATCTGTACTTTATAAATGAAATATTTTACGTGGTATGGACAATTACCAGTATTAATTATTTTCTAACTAATTCGCCGTCAGCGGTACAATTTATACGGAATAATTGAAATTAAATATAACACAGCAATTTCTATAAAGTATTTAAGAGATTAAATAAAATAAAACTTTGATCATATTTGGGTAACGAATCTTCGCCTAAAAAAAAATTAATGAAATGATTTTTTTTTCTTAGCTTCCTCCATCGGCTTTTTTTTCCCAACAAGGATAATATGAAATAAATGAAAAATTTACGGTTCAGGTCCCTATCTGAACAGAGATGCTTACCCCCTCTATTAAGTACATTTATTGGTGAATAAGTACATCTTTTTACAAGTAAAAATCAAAACAAGGTGACTCTATGTACAAACAGTATATATATTAAAAAAAACTAAAATTCTTACAGATTCCTTACGGTCAGATTACTTTTCGGACCAAAATTTAACCATTGGTTCCCTAAAAGAGAATAAATTTGTACAGATGTCTTCTTTTTAGGTTCCCCTTATGTATAGAACGGCGACGCTGAGTTTCCAGGATTTCCTCATACTGTACTTAGTCCGGTGATTCCTATTTTAAGCAAACAGAGTATGGGAATGATATTTTATTTTTCGACCCAGGTCTACAACAGAAATCAAAATTAACATCAATTCAAAAAAAAATAAACTGTAATATAGACAGTTGTTTAATAGGAAGTACGACGCCTACATTTTAGGCAGGGAGCCGCATCGGTTTGCGTAGCTCGTGATTTTGTCCGGCGGTATCCGGAGTCATTCGGGTTTTGTCGGGAGGTGGAGGTTGCTTGTCTGTAAGGAGGGAATAAGTAGCACTGGGTTCCTCGTGATACTAGGAAAGGTTCTGCAGGAGAGGCTAACGGGGTATGGCGGGAAGGACGGCTAACCAGTGAAAGTGGCTGCGACGGAGCGCATTGGCAATCTTTGGACATAACTCCGTATAACCCACATCTGGAACAGAATATCCTTGATTTTTCTTTGCAAGAGCGTCTACTATGCCCAGGGTAACCGCATCTCCAACATAACTTCCATCGGTCGACAGGTAAGTAAATTGGTACATCAGGAAAAGGTGGTTGGGTTTCCAATCCGTCATTAGTAGACAAGGGACCCATCGGAGCTGGCGACGGCGCCCGTTTTGGACTGTTTGGTGGGGGCGTAACGTTCTCACAGGTACCCCTTGAGAATATATCGAGCGCTTGGTCGGGGGTCCCATCGCTGATTTCCCGGACGGCTTCTTCTAGGGCCATTATAATGGAGTTTGTTTCATCACTGGAGACATGCATTTCTAGCACGGGGAGTCCATCTATAATAAATGTGACAGGTGAGTAAATTAGTATATTTATAAAAATTTTTTTTTAAAGAAAGCATTTATTGTTTAGGCAAGATGGCCATACTCGTTTCACATACATCATAATAAAAAATAATAATAATCAAAGAAAAACTGTTCTGTATTTTTATAAAGAAAAATGGTCACTTGGATATTCTCCTAATCTTGAGTAATTTTTAACGGGGTTCTACCGGAAACCACCGATGTTTCCCGGAGAGGTCTTTTAGGCGCACTCGCCATTTTCTTCCTGGGGGAATATCTTCGGGCCGGTGTCGCGCGATGGCCCAATACAGGTCGTCATCCCAATCTCGGGAATTTTTATATCGCTTTATTCGCTCGATCAGGGCCGGATGGTGAGCCGTGGAGCTTGGCGGAGCCTTTTTTTTTATCGAGCTTGGGAGAGGTGGTGGTGACATGTTCTGCTCGGAGGTGTTGCTGTTCGTTGTAATCAAGGATAAGGGGTCGACGTCGCCAGGTGGATTTCCTGGAGGAAGGGGTATATTTTCTACTATTTCAGGAGGTAATGTCGTGACAGTGGGTCGTTCTTCCTCGTCTGAATTGTTCTGGTTAATAGGACGGGTGTGGAGCTTCCGGTTTTGTCCTGTTAAAAATCTGGCCCGTAGCAGGACCCAAGCTCTTTTTATGGATTTTGCTCGTCTTTTTTGGGCAGCGTCGTTTTTTAGAATGTGCACGGGAGGCACCGGCGCGCCTCGGGGGGGTTCTCCCGGTTCTCTTCTTGTGGGGGGTGGTAAGCGGTTTCGAGACACTAAAATTACAAAGAAGGTTTTAAATCTTTTATGTGAATTCTATCAAGCTTCTTCCCAGTATCCGATTTGAGATTGTATACAACGGGGGAAATAACCTTGGTAATGGTATATGGACCGGAGAATTTCGGGGCTAGTTTAGAAGCAAAACCCTTAATGGCAGAAGAGAGGGGATGTTCGCGTTTCATGACGCGATTGCCCACGTGATAGCGTTTTTCCCGGCGACGTAGGTTGTAATATCGGCTTTGATTAGTGAAGGCTTGCGCCAATTTTACTCGCACTAGTTCAAACACTTCTTGCAGTTTCTGCATTCGTTCATTATGGGCCGGTGGGATGGTATTATCCTCTTCTCTAGGAGTGGTTTCTTCGTCGGTGATTTCCTCAGTTTTGGTTTGATAAATGGCATTCGGAAGAGCCAATTCTCGGCCAAAGTTCAGAAAAGCGGGTGTGAATCCAGTTGATTCATGTTTTGAGCTGTTGATGGCCATCTGCACGGCGTTCAAGTTTTGGTCCCATTTTCTATGGTCTTGTTCGCGGTACTGTGCGATCATAGTTTTGACTGTTCGGTTGGCTCTTTCAACTGGATTTGCTTGAGGTGTGTATGGGGGGGTACATCGGTGATGGATACCAAACTCTTTCAGCAATCCTCGGAAAATCTTGCTGTCATATTGGCTGCCATTGTCGGTGATCACGGTGCGTGGACAACCAAAACGGGTGATGATTTCATCATAAAGGGCTTGGCTCACGTTCTTAGCGGTGGCCGTTCGTAGGGGCCGGCATTGGATCCATTTTGTAAATCTATCTTGGAAGACTACTAAATAGTTGTGTCCTTTACTGGATCGGGGTAGTGGTCCTACTAAATCAGTACTGACCGTTTCCCATGGTTGTTTGACGGGAGATGGTTGCATGGTTCCTGGTGTCTGTTGTTGAGGAATCTTGTATCGTTGGCACTGCATACAACTCCTTACGTATTTGGCAACATCACGGAACATCCCAGGCCAATAGTAGTTATGTGTGATACGGGCTATGGTTTTAGCGATTCCCATATGACCAGCGGTTGGAGCATCATGGTTTTCTTGCAACACATTTTGACGGAGTGGCGTTGGTATACACAGTTTCCATGGATCAGAGAGATCTGGTTCAGTCAAGTCACTTGAATCCCAAAAGTGACGGTACAGCCGGTTATTACGAATACAGTAATCCGGAAAGGCTTCTGGGTTGCGCTCGACTTCCGTCTTCTTTCGATGGTACCAAGAACAGTTTGGCGTCTCATTCAGGACGCATAATTCTTCGGTCCCCTTTTCGGAAGAAGGCCCCTCTAATGGTTGGCGAGACAGTGCATCCGCTATTCGGTTCAGGCTTGCTTTACGATATTTAATCTCGGAAGTCGTATTGTTGCAGAAAAATGCTCCACCTAGCTAATCGGCCTGCTGGGCTTTTTATAGAGTGTAACCATCTCAAGGATTGATGATCGGTCAGAACAGTAAAATGATATCCCTCCAGATAGGGTCTCATTTTCTCTATACCCCAAAACAATGGCAAGGCATTCTTTCTCGGTAACGGAGTAGTTAAGCTATCACTCGATCACGGCCATCGACTTCCTGTGTCAAAGCTATGCCAAGTCCTTGTTCCGAGGCATCCGTTTGGAGGACAAATGGTTTGTCGAAATCCGGGCTGGTAAGAACTGGGGCTTCGGTCAGACAAGTCTTCAGTTTCTTAAACGCTTCTTCTTGCTCAGTGTCCCATTTAAATCGATAGTTCTTTTTCAGCAGGCGTGTTAATGGTGCCACAATTCGAGAAAAATCTGGTACAAATCGGCGGTACCATGAGGCAACACCCAAGAAACGACGGAGGTCTCTGATGTTTCTTGGAGTGGGAAATTTCTCGATTGCCTCTATTTTTTCAGGATCGGTGTTAATACCCTCCGCGGTAACTACATGGCCCAGATATTTTAGAGATTTTCTGCAAAACTGGCATTTTTCTGGGTTCAGCTGCAGGTTTGCCATTCGCAATCGGCGAAAGACTTCTTGGAGATTCCTCAAATGCTCGTCAAAGGTTTCACCTAGCACCATAATATTATCTAGATAGGCAAATGCGTGAGGTTCCATTTCCGGTCCAATGATTCTATCTAGGAGACGTTGAAATGTGGCTGGAGCTGAGTGAAGTCCAAAAGGCATTACTCGAAAATGGAATAATCCTCGTCCTGGTACTGTAAATGCAGTGATTGGTCGGCTTTCAGCGGTGAGTGGTATTTGCCAGTATCCCTGCTTAAGGTCGATACTGGAGATGTACCGGGCCTTTCGTAGTTTATCCAAGATGGCATTTATGTATGGCAATGGATAAGCGTCTTTCTCGGTAACCTCGTTTACTTTCCGGAAGTCTATGCAGAATCGAGGCTTTCCATCCTTTTTCCGGACTATGACCACTGGAGAACTCCATGGGCTATTTGATGGCTCGATGATTCCATCCGCTAGCATGTCGTCTACTTCCTTGTTGATAATTTCTTGCATTTTGGGGTTCTGTGGTCGGTATCGTTGCTTGATAGGTTCTGGTTGCGAGAGCCGGATGTGATGGTGGGCTAGTTTTGTGGTTCCAGTGATACTTGAAAACTGGGTAACTCCTCATCCAGAAAAGTTGTTCTTCCTCGTTGTTGGCGAGAGCTAGAGCGATTCCTCCCATTGGGTTCGCCACAGCCGGTGGTGGGACTGGATGGTAGTTCAGGTATACCGTCGGGGTGGTTAGGTCTATATGGAAAGATTTCTTTCTGAGTATGTCCATTCCTAGCACAATGTCGGAAGATAGATTTGCAAAATATAGAACTCGTTCCTTGAAATGATTCCCATTTATTTCGAATTCCAAATCATAGGCAGTCGAGATGGACACTACGGTCCCATTGGCTAGTTGGGCAGATGGTGAGGATACGGTGATTGGTTTTTGTCCTCGTTGGGTGATGAAATCCTGGACTCGGTTCCCTAGGTAGGAACGAACAGATCCGGTGTCTACCAGGGCCGAAAATTGTTGGTTATACATCTTTTATTGAACATGAGGTCGGACGTCTTTAGGGCTGCTGTCTTGTGAGGCCGTAGTACCACGGAACCATACTGGCCTCGTGTCGGTATAGTTCCGGTCTAGTTTCCCGATCTGGGGCATGGACAATCCCGGGTCATTATACCCTGTCGGCCACATTTGGAGCTGAAAAGTTTAGGTGGGAAACGACATTGTTGGCGAAAATGTCCAGATCTGCCACATCTCCAACATATAATGCCTTGTTCGGTAGTATTGGTGCTACTTGTGGAAGTCGTCGGCGGACTTCCGGCATTGGTCCCTCGTCGTGGTGTTGATGGCTGGGTATTAGTGGTGGTGGTTAGATTTCTGGCCAAGGGCTGCTGCGGGGTGTGGTTCTGTGCAGTTGATGGTACCGGAGAACTGTTTTGTGGTGAAAGGTTCCTGATAACAGCGGTGGCATTGGTAGTTCGCGGCCGTAGCTCCTTCTGTAAGGCTTCGTATTCGTCAATCTGACATACCAAATCTCTGGTGCTTTTCACTTCGTTACGTCGGATGTATTGCCGGTATTCAGGTTGCAAGTTTGTGTACAGACGTTGTAATGCCTTCTCTGGCGTGTACTCTCCCTGTCGGCGTAGTAGAGTCTGCAAAGCTACTACATAATCTCGGCCGGATTCTCCTGGTTGTTGTCGGCGTTGGTAGATTTGTTCCTCCAAGAAGGATTGGTAGTTCGTGGGTAGGTAGAACTGCTTGAAGTCTGTCACAAAGTCTTCCCAGATATTCCACCGATTCCGATTCGTAGAGTGCCGGTAGTAGTGAGGCGTTAGGTATATCGCTGTGTTCTTGGAACTCCGTCAATTTTTCTAGAAATTCTATGGCATCAGTTCTGCCATTGAAATGCAGGTTCCACTTGCGAACTTTCTCGCATATAGTGCTTATTGGCATCTGGGTGAAGGGTTCGCCCGCTGGTGGAGGTACGGCGTCTTGGGTTGGTGGTGGAATTACGAAAGAGAGTGGTGGTTGATCCGCTCTAATTCGTGGGGAAGCTCTCCCTTCTTTTAGGAATCGAACTAGACGGAGCTTTTTCTGATCGACGGTTACGGTTACGCTTAAGCCAAACTTCTGTAATTCGACATCTATTTCCTCCTTCCTTAATTTGTAGATCCAGCTCAGTCGTACTTCTCCCCATTCTGAACTAAGGGTTTCTCCTTGCACGCTTTCTGTGGGTATCTCTGAATCTCCTCCGGTAGCCATTTGGTTGTGTATGGATGCTTCTGGTAACACGTTAAATGATTTCTTCTAATGTTCTGTGTGGGTTGGAGGTTTCGGATGAACTCCTCAGTATAGTGATACTTAACAGGAAACGATGCGGTACACGGAGTGTAACCGATACCGGAACTGATGGAGATTGTTGTCTTGTAGTGTTTCCTGCGGCGAGGAACGACAATAATATAGAACGATGCGGTACACGGAGTGTAACCGATACTGGAACTGATGGAGATTGTTGTCTTGAAGTGTTTCCTGCGGCGAGGAACGACAATAATATAGAACGATGCGGTACACGGAGTGTAACCGATACTGGAACTGGTGGGGACGGCTGTCTTGAAGTGAACCTCTCTGCTTGAAGTCTTCTGGCGAAGTGTTTCCTGCGGCGAGGAACGACAATAATATAGTACGGGAAACGATGCGGTACACGGAGTGTAACCGATACTGGAACTGATGGGGACTGTTGTCTTGAAGTGAACTGCGCAGGTCGACGGCTTCAGATTCAACTCTCCTGTTGAAATGGTGCAGTCAGCTGACAGGTAGAACTGATATTTTGAAGTGAACTGTACAGATCGACGGCTTCAGACCCAACTCTCCTGTTGAAACGGTGCAGTCAGATGACAGGTAGAACTGATATCTTGAAGTGAACTGCACAGGTCGACGGCTTCAGACCAACTATCCTCTTCCTGACCAGGTGCTTCGTTTTACTTCCTCGTAGCTATGCGTGGTTAATTCTGCGTCTCAGGCTTGATATATCAAACTTGCTTACTCACAATCTCTTCTTTTGTTGAATCCTCTTAACTTGTTGGGTACAGATATACAGAAAATAGTGGATACCCAACTACTGGTCTTGACGGTGTCTAGGGACTCCCTTCTCGCAGTCTTAGCAGTGTTCGACCTCCCAGGTCGCTCTCGTACACGTCTTTTCACAACGGTTGGTCGGAGCCAACTGAAACTAGTGGCAATCAATTCTACGTCCTCAAGTTACTCGAAAACGAGGGGTTGCTTCGACTATACTTCCTGGTCACAGTGGTGCCAAGTATTCCGGTCAAAATTTTGGCAGTTGGTCAAAAGTGGTGCAAAAGGTGTATCTGGGTCCTAGTTATCCTTCAGTGCCTGTATTACTCACTTCTGACCTCTAGTTTGACTACAGCATACTTCTTCCCAGAACGGTGGGTCGGACTCAACTGAAACCGGTGGCAATCAATTCCTTGTGGTCGTTTTAGTCCAAAACGACACCTTCCGTGTCTTCGTGCGTCTTCGGGAGTCTTCGGGAATCTTCGGAAATGCTCCGGCGGAGCTCGAATTTTTGGTTAAAAGTCCAGCCTCCACACGTGTAAACTCCCTGGAAACTTGTTTCGATTTTCTTCTTCCCCCAGTCGTTGACAAAATGGTAAATACCCTCTTCGGGGGAGGTCGGATTTGCTCGGGAATGATCGCAATCGATTCCCGATGGTTGGTTTAGTCGGAAATGACACCTCCCTTGGTCAAATGCGTCACCTGGTACTTTTTCGGTTGCTTTCGGTGACTGCCGAATGTGAAAGTCTAATCTAATTTCCCTTTTTATTTTTAACGGTCCCTGCTCGGGCACCAAGTTTGTGACGCGTTTTTCTCCACCTCGCACGTTGACGTGGAGAAAAGGCGCGGCCACTCTTTGACACACGAGCTTCGGAAACAAGTTTTCGAATTACTCGGGCGCCAGTCCTAGTTTAAGTGATAGGACACACTACCCTCAAGCCGAGTACGCGAGGCTGAGCAGCTCAAGTGGAGAAAGTTTATTCCAGTGGGTCAATATATGGGAAATTAGACGTTCACACACAGACAGTAAAACTCAGAGTTTTCAATAAAATCAATATATTACGATAATCCTAATATGTACAATTCTAAATTATCTCTAACTACTTAGTTTACTATTAAAATTTACTAGTTACTGGATACCGGGAGGAGCAAGCAAAAGTCTAGTACCAAATGACTCAGGCGACAAGGATAGCAAGCATAAAACTACTATTTAAAACTTCAGCACCAAGCAAACGGCAAAGTGTTAGCACAAAGTAAGCGGCGTTACGTGGGCAATTTAATAAAGCGATACCAGGGTGCAGACTAGATACGGATACCAGGCAGAATGAAGCAAGACCACAATCATAAAAATAAATCTACAGTATAACAGTATATGAGGAAATACAGAATACTTGGCTAGTGTGTGCAGTGACAGTTCCTTGGTATAAGCTAAAACATACAAGATAGTATTATTAGTTCCCTGTAAAGGTAAGGCATGGTTAAGAGAACAGATCCGTTACTTTTCAGTACTCCCAGAGATCCGAAGATACATGGTGAGTACCTACAAGTAACAGTAACGAGTTGTAGAACGGCTTCCCTCGAGACGAAATGCTGGAAAGGTAAAGAATGATTAGAGCACAGACCTGTTACTTTTCAGTACTCCCAGAGATCCGAAGATGCATGGTGAGCACCTACGAGTAACAGTGACGATTTGCAGAACGGCTTCCTTCGAGACGGAATACTGGAAAGGTAAAGTATGATTAGGAACAGATCTGTTACTTTTCAGTACTCCCAGAGATCCGAAGATACATGGTGAGCACCTACGAGCAACAGTGACAATGCTGAAAGGTAAAGTATGATTAGGAAACAGACCTGTTACTTTTCAGTACTCCCAGAGATCCGAAGATACATGGTGAGCACCTACGAGTAACAGTGACGATTTGCAGAACGGCTTCCCTCGAGACGGAATACTGGAAAGGTAAAGTATGATTAGAGAACAGTAGTTGCACTAGCCAAGTTTCTCCATTCCGTTATTTCTCTCCTATGGTCGTACTTACTTCTGGGACTGGATTCAGGCACGTCTGCTGGGGAAGGTGGTCAGATCGGAGTGGCACACTTGCTTGGTACACCGGGACTTTTCTGGCGGCTTCAAATATTTAGTGTGAACACGTCTGCTGGCTCTGAGTCGATCGGGAAGACTAACTGATCGGTGTGAATCTAATTACTGCCTTCAGAGATGAAGGAGTGGGAGAAACAGCGGAAAATAGGTGCGCGGTGTATCACTGTGACGTCAGCTGGACTTGTAAAAATCTTTGAAATGTCTTTGGGGACTTAGAAAAATACCTCCACGATGGATTTGTGGACTTGGAAAAATAATTCAAATATAGATTTTACGGACTTAGAAAAATTGATGTTACCTGGCGGCTTCAAATATTTAGTGTGAATGTGAACGATCCATGCTTTGATGGAAGTCTGAAGGACGTATTTTCTGCTCGAAAAACTTAGAAAAGTTAAAAAAAATAGGAAAAAGAAAAAATTAATTTTCTTTTTCCTCAACCTTTTCTTAATTCTAAAACGTTCACAAAATTTTTAGGGTTCAACACGACTGTTTCAAACGGAGAATAATATAATAAATCATACTTACTGTCGTTTATGCTTAACTGCGGCTCTGATGGTATCAATTGGAAGACGTCGTAACACTATAAATCTAACACTGTCTGAATCACACTCTCTTAAAATTAAACCTGAAAAGGTATTTTGTTAGAAAACACAACTAAAAGACAATATAAAGTTCAAAATGTATATATTAAATCTTTTAAAAAATTTATGTTTTTACAACAACTTTTTTCAAGAGAAAATGTTAACAAACAATGGTCTGACCCGTGTACAACACATGGTGAGGAACGGGACGATTCATACGGTACCAACTACCATCCAATATGCAGTTTGATAAGCTAACGATGCACAAAAAGATTCAAGAAAAGTTTCATGTAACTGAAATTTTGGTGGGCTTTTGCTTGCCTGTCTTATAAACGTATTTATTAATTCACATAAATTTTGGTCGCTCCTCGGAGCTTAAAATTGCTTGAAGCGTCTCTACTTCGTTTGTATTATGCAATAACAAATTTTACGTTCAGGCAAGGCAGATCCCATGCATAGATACTTTTTTGACTCCGAATCACTGAGGAACCGGTTTAGGGCAAACCCCGTCAAAACGCATCATTTCCCCGTCAAATCCGACTGCTAGGAAATGATGGGGGCCCCATGTCGCTAAGGGCTGTTTTCGCTATAACTTCCGATATACTTTGAATAGTCGTTGGACTAACTTGTCCTCATATTCAATACCTCGTAAGAGTTGCAGTGCTTGACAACGTGGATTCGTAAAAGGGTTTTTAATCTTGGAAATTTTGAAGTTCAAGTCCAATTTTAGTATACTTTCTAAAATTGGGTGGTCGGGGCGACATTACGTCCCTGTGCAGCGACATTTACTACACTTTCTAAATTAACGCTCCTTGAAGAGTTAGCGAAAATTTGGCATAAAAAATGCTCCGAAGAGCAAAAATATGTTTCCAAGAATTAAAAACCTCCTCCACGGCGTTTTTACGTGAAGCACGCTTTTCTTATGAAATATTTCCTAAGTCGGATTTTGTTACAACGTCGAAAAGTATATCGGGGTTATAGGGTTCTTTAACACTCCCCTCCTTTCCGTGAATCTTTTTGTGCAACGTTTGGTAAATTGGTTTTTTGAAAAGAAAATGGATCATTGGATGTAGTCTCCCATGTGTTGTATTCGGTTATATTTCAGACCGGCCTATCTGAACATAACATAGATGCAAATCTAAAAATGGTGATAAGTTTGAACATATATCGATGCATAGCATTCGATTGAATAATTGAACATTGGCTTTCAAAATGGCATAAAAAAAAAGAAAAAAAAATCGAAAATCCTCAGATTCTCGATGACACAACACAAACACTTTCGACGCACTTATCTTTCTTAGTGTTCTTCCACTAATGCGGGCTTGCGTCTGCTCCTCCTCGTGTCTATGCCTCGTCGATCACCTTCGGTGTCGAACTGCCTTCTGGAACAGCTTAGGTGGTCCTCGGACTGCTTGGCTCCAGCTATACAATGGCTCTGCTCAGTTATATGAAACAATATAAAACAAAGTTTTAGTAAAAGGTTTGTTCATATCCCGTCTGGGGATCTGCGACCGATAACACATCGTCGTCTTTGAGAATAGGAACACTGAATTTTGTAGACTCATGCTGATTGAAATGGTTTTTATTAAAATCTCTTCTTAGGAGAAATCTGCGACAGAATCTGCATCCGTCGGATCGTTGCATCTGCCCCTCCAGCAGACGTGGCGGCATCTCGCCCTTGAGTTGCTAGACCCATCTGAATCGCGCCCTTGCGTCAGAGTCGTCGTCTTTCCATGCCGTGCCAATGGAACATTTGTTTGGACCCTTTGGGTCGGACTCTGCTTACAGACGTATATGTTTGTTAACATATGAGGACTTTGAAAAAATTATAAAAAAATGCCAACTCTGCCGGACACGGTCAGAGTTGCTGCAGTGAATTTGGAAGATTTGTATGGTCGATACAATATCCTCAATGAAAATGACTTGAAAAAAATGTATAAAAAATACCAACTCTTATCAGACACGACAAGAAGTTGGTATGGAAATTTTGAGATAAAATAAACCTAGCACTAAGTTAAAACTTAGCCTAGGTTGAAAAATATTATAAAAATATGATGGAATCTCCAGAACTTGATTCTGAATCCGAAGAGGAAGCATCTCGTGGCGGTGCATGGATTTGTACAACCGTTTGCTCCGGCGGTGGAGGTTCCGTGGAATCGTCTGAGAACGGGGAATCATTTCCATCGAGTGATGTTCCGCCTGGACTAGCATTTTCTTCATCGGAAGATTCGATTTCCAAGTTGTGCTCCTCTGGCGGGGCTGGTCTCAAATCATTTACATGTACTCTTGTCGTTACATTTCCCTTTTGTACGAGATATACTTCGTCTGAAAACTTCTTCAAGATTCTGGTTGGGCCTGACCAAGACGGCGTGAAGGTATGTTCCTTCCTTTTTCTCTTACTCATGACTTTGTCTCCTACCTTGAATACAACTGGAGTGACGGCCTCTTTCGGCGCGTATTTTTGCTTGTAATTTTGTTGAGCTTCACGGGCTTCCTTGATTCGCTCGTATCGTGGAATCGTTTGTTGCTTGGCTCTTTCTTGCCTCCAGGCATACAAATCCCATTCGCCTCTTTCGGCTGGATCATATCCTAACACGATCATGCTGGGTGTTTGATTTGTAGCGGCGTTCCTACGATTTCTTAAGATGTAAGTCATCTGATGCACGTAGCGATCCCAAGTGTCGTTTGGCTTTTTGAATAAAAGGGTGTTTAAAATTTTCTTACACTCTTGAACCCGTCGTTCCGCGGGGTTGGACTGTTGATGATATGCCGGAATTAAGTATCGTTCGATACCGTTTCTTTCACAAAACGTGATGTACCATTCGGAATTGAAATGACCTCCATTGTCTGAAATTATGACTCGAGGGACTCCGAATCTTGCTACTATCTCTTCGTCAATAAATTTGGCTATCGTTCTGCCATCGACCTGAATGTATGCCTTTGCCTCTATCCATTTACTGAAGACGTCTTCGACGATAATCATGTATCTATTTTCGGCGTCTTTAGTCCTCTGCAGCGGGCCAATTACGTCGACGCTCAAGGTTTCAAATGCATTCTGTGGTGCATGACTTCTAAGTGGAGCATTGGGTTGGGCTTGTCTTGTCTTTACAGACTGGCATATCAGACAGTCGTTTATATATCTGCCTACGATCCGGGCCATATTATTGAAATAATAACGTTTTGCTATTTTTCTAAGAGTCTCGTCTCTTCCTGGATGAAATGCTTCATCTCGGTCATGATAATGGTAAATCAATTCCTTAATTTTCCTCTTTGGAACTATCAATTTAAAATTTTGATCGCAGTCTTTCAAAAGTACATCGTCTTGGACGTGAAAATTTTTCATAAAAATAAGATCCGCATCGGAACGTTGTTCCTGTTGAAATAGATCATTCCAACGGCGGATCTTGTCTTGAATATCTCTTGAACTCAATTGAGCCTGTACGATATCTTCGTATATTTCTGAATGCGTTAAAACAGAAATACGTTCTGGACACTTGTAATTTGGTAGGAACATCCTTTCCTCTTCATCGTCTGTCTCGACATATTTATTTTGTGGGTTACGACTTAGAAAATCTGCTAATAAATTCTCCTTTCCTGGACAGTGTTCAATTTTGAATGCATATTCTTGCAATAATAATGACCATCGTGTAAATTTTGTTTTGTCGTCCTTATGTTTGTTTAACCAAAGTAACGCTCTGTTGTCCGTCTTCACCAAGAACGGTTTGTCTGCTAAGTACATCTTGTACTTTTTAATATAGTTCACCACCGCCAAGCATTCTAACTCGTTAATGTGGTAACGTCTCTCTGCTGGAGATAACGTGTTGCTTGCATATGAAATGATATATTTTTCGCCGTTGTCGCCCAATTGATATAATACAGCCGAAAGGCCTTGTAAGGATGCATCTGTTTGTAAAATGAACTGACGTGAAAAATCCGGCCGATGGAGTTCCAGCGGTCCGGATAATAATTCTTTTAATTTTCTAAATGCTTCATCGCATACATGGAAAACGATTTTCCTTCGAAAGAAGTTTCGTTAGTGGCTTCGTGATCATCGCCACATTTGGTAGATATTCTCTTACCCAGTTGCAAAGTCCTAGAAAACTTTGTAGCTGCTTTTTGGTGGCTGGAACGGGATAATTTTGAATTTGTAAGACATGTTTTTCTAATGGTCGGGAAGTATCAGTTCTAATTGTGTGGCCTAAATATTGGATTTCATTCGTCGCTATTACACACTTTTCCGGTGACACTTTTAGATTGTGTAGACGTAGTCTTTCAAAGACTAGCCTCAAGTGGGACATATGCTCCTTCACGTTTACGCTGTAAACGATTATATCATCTAAGTACACTTTACAGAAATGGTGCAAGTAACCCGTCAAAACGTCCTTTGCCATGAATTTCTGAAAGGTACAGGGAGCTGTCTTGAGGCCGAAAGGCATGACATTAAATCTGTAAGCTGCCCCATCAGGAGTGGTAAAAGTTGAGAAATCTTTTGATGCTTCATCGAGCGGTATTTGCCAATATCCACTCTTTAAATCCAACACAGTAAAAATTTTCGAATTTCCTAAATCTTTAATACTTTCGTGTATTTTTGGTAAGACGGAAGCCTCGTCTTCAGTCATTTCGTTCAAGTGGCGATAGTCGATGCAAAAACGTGGTTTCTTGTCTGAACGTTTTATTATCACGGGTGGTGAACTATATTGGGCAGTGCTAGGTTCAATGACGCCGGCTTTCAACATCTCTTCGATTTGGTCGTACATAATTTTCTTCGTACTCGGAGACATCGGATATGGTCTGATATTAAATGGTTTTGTATCTTTTACTATAATTTTGTGTTTAACAGTCACTGTGGTTGCTTGAGTCGGTTCCGCAGTGAACAGATCGACAAATTCTTCGAACAGCGGCCGTAGAAATTTGTCTTTAATAACAAGCTCTTCAGGAAGCTTTGCCTGCTGTCTCTCCCTCTGAGAAGCTTGATTCCAGAAGACGGTAATACGCTCTTCCGTGCCGGCATATAGGCATTTTCGGCCATAATCATATGCGACATTGTTCATATATAAGAATGGTGATCCTAATGTTACAGTTTCATTCAAATTTTCGATTACTTGAAAATCAATTTCAAAAGAAGTGCCTGAAATTATTTCTTTTAATTTTGTCGTTCCAAGAGAGTCCACCATTCGATCTCCGCACGCCATAGCAAATGATCGACGTGTCGTGAGATTTTTAAAATTATCCAACATCCTCGGATGGATAACGTTTCGTGTCGAGCCTGAATCAATCAGTACGTCGACCGCATGTTCATTAATTTGAACTTTTATACGAGGCAAAGGGAACGCTTCGCTCATATAATTTATTGCTTCCTTTGTCTTATGCAGAGGAGCGTCGTAGTGGTCATGAGTATCGGAAAAATTTATTGGACATTGCTGCCGCCTTGGTACGGCCGTTGTGCCGGGGATCTTGCAGATTGACCCTGGCCTGGGTCTCTGGCCCCTCGAAAGTTTCCCGGTCTCCTGTTGAGATGAGGGTTATTCGGACACTGACTATGGAAGTGCCACTGCACTGTGTCTGTGCAGTATCGGCACGGGGTAGCCGGTCGGTCGGGTACTCGGAATTTCCCCGATCCGCCATTAAAATTGTTTTGCCTGCGGTCAGGATTCACTGATCCGCTTGAAGAATTAGGCATAAAAAAAGGACGACCAGGCGCTCTGCCTGGACCGTCCTGTCGAGAGACATCCTCTCGGAAATGCACCCTCGGTGCTGTCGGAGTTGGGCTTCCATTGCTCCTTATACTTGAATTTTGTTGACTAAAACGTCCCGGCTCTTGATAGTAAGACGCGCGGGACAGACGTTGATCGATAAACTGGATTAGCGACGTCTGTTCGTCAGCTGAATCCCGCTCGATGTTAGTAGCCGCTGCTATTAACATCTCTGTGGATGAAATTAGGTTGCTTCTCAAGCGTGACCTAATTTCTGGACGCAATTGGTCCATGATGACCCGAGCTCTGATGGCTTCGGATTTGAAGGGATCAATACGATCGAAGAGGCAGGTTTTCCTTGTGATAAACACTGCCGTGTCGTCTAAAGACGTTTGTTTGACGGCATAAAGTTGAGCAATAGCTCGTGACTGTATGTCAGGAGAATTAAATCTCGTAAGGAATCTTTCCTTGAATAAGGCATACGAAGTAGTCAACGTCCTAAATTGTTCGGACCATCGTTGAGCTTCGCCCTTGAGTTGGCCGGTTACGTTATGGAGGCGATCATAGTCGTGGCTTATGCGAGCTCTGTCGAAATATTCCTCCATAATTTTCAGAAAAGTTTCTGGATCTTCATGATCAAGCCCATGGAACGTCACGTTCGGACATCTTTGTCTCTCATGGGGCGTACAGGTCGACACGTTCTGTATCGCCTGCACGAAGCCCTCTGCCATTTTCAGAAACATACTTTCCATCGAATTAGCAGTTTGTGGCTGTGAAGCAGATAAATTTGGATTATTTCCCTCTGGAAACAGTCGTTGTGGTTCTATCCCTCTAGAACCGTCGTCGACGAGCGGCGCGGTGACTCGCTCGTAAAATTCTCTTGGGGTCGACCCCTCGGAGTCTTCCGCCATGAATGAGAAAGGATTAGTTGGGTTTGGGGACGGCATGGTCCCTGTTCGGGCGCCATGTGAACGATCCATGCTTTGATGGAAGTCTGCAGGACGTATTTTCTGCTCGAAAAACTTAGAAAAATTTAAGAAAATAGGAAAAAGAAAAAATTAATTTTCTTTTTCCTCAACCTTTTCTTAATTCTAAAACGTTCACAAAATTTTTAGGGTTCAACACGACTGTTTCAAACGGAGAATAATATAATAAATCATACTTACTGTCGTTTATGCTTAACTGCGGCTCTGATGGTATCAATTGGAAGACGTCGTAACACTATAAATCTAACACTGTCTGAATCACACTCTCTTAAAATTAAACCTGAAAAGGAATTTTGTTAGAAAACACAACTAAAAGACAATATAAAGTTCAAAATGTATATATTAAATCTTTTAAAAAATTTATGTTTTTACAACAACTTTTTTCAAGAGAAAATGTTAACAAACAATGGTCTGACCCGTGTACAACACATGGTGAGGAACGGGACGATTCATACGGTACCAACTACCATCCAATATGCAGTTTGATAAGCTAACGATGCACAAAAAGATTCAAGAAAAGTTTCATGTAACTGAAATTTTGGTGGGCTTTTGCTTGCCTGTCTTATAAACGTATTTATTAATTCACATAAATTTTGGTCGCTCCTCGGAGCTTAAAATTGCTTGAAGCGTCTCTACTTCGTTTGTATTATGCAATAACAAATTTTACGTTCAGGCAAGGCAGATCCCATGCACGTGTGAGTACATGGTATAGATACTTTTTTGACTCCGAATCACTGAGGAACCGGTTTAGGGCAAACCCTGTCAAAACGCATCATTTCCCCGTCAAATCCGACTGCTAGGAAATGATGGGGGTCCCATGTCGCTAAGGGCTATTTTCGCTATAACTTCCGATATACTTTGAATAGTCGTTGGACTAACTTGTCCTCATATTCAATACCTCGTAAGAGTTGCAGTGCTTGACAACGTGGATTCGTAAAAGGGTTTTTAATCTTGGAAATTTTGAAGTTCAAGTCCAATTTTAGTATACTTTATAAAATTGGGTGGTCGGGGCGACATTACGTCCCTGTGCAGCGACATTTACTACACTTTCTAAATTAACGCTCCTTGAAGAGTTAGCGAAAATTTGGCATAAAAAATGCTCCGAAGAGCAAAAATATGTTTCCAAGAATTAAAAACCTCCTCCACGGCGTTTTTACGTGAAGCACGCTTTTCTTACGAAATATTTCCTAAGTCGGATTTTGTTACAACGTCGAAAAGTATATCGGGGTTATAGCGTTCTTTAACATGAACACGTCTGCTGGCTCTGAGTCGATCGGGAAGACTAACTGGTCGGTGTGAATTAAATTACTGCCTTCAGAGATGAAGGAGTGGGAGAAACAGCGGAAAATATGTGCGCGGTGGATCACTGTGACGTCAGCTGGACTTGTAAAAATATTTGAAATGTCTTTTTGGACTTAGAAAAATAATGATACAGAATTTATGGACTTAGAAAAGTTATTGTTACCTGATTTGTGGACTTGTAATATTTTCAGGACAGTACCAGGGCCAACAGCAGGCACGTGTATCTCGTGGAACGGCAGCCGGAAGACTAAATGCGGAATAATTAAATTATTCCCGTGTACTGAAGGGCTACGTCACATAAGTGACGTCGGGCGGACTTGTAAAATATTTTAAAATATCTTCGGACTTAGAAAAGTAATGCCACGATGAATTTGTGGAATTAGCAAATTTACCTTTACTTTTGTGGAAACACTTGGCGCGCTCTTGTTTCAGGAACTCACCCAACCGTCTCGTGTGCGTGTCGGCAGACTACTGCCGTGCCCTGCTGGTAATTTGTGAGCTTAGACTCTTTCTCTTCAACGCGCTGCTTCCTTAACCTGAGTGCATCTGTACTTTATAAATGAAATATTTTACGTGGTATGGACAATTACCAGTATTAATTATTTTCTAACTAATTCGCCGTCAGCGGTACAATTTATACGGAATAATTGAAATTAAATATAACACAGCAATTTCTATAAAATATTTAAGAGATTAAATAAAATAAAACTTTGAACATATTTGGGTAACGAAAAACACTTCGTTACAGTATTCATAAAAAGGGCAATACTAATGATATTTCTAATTATAGAGGAGTTGTACTACTATCCGCCTTTTCAAAAGTTCTTGAAAAAGCTTACTTCATAAGAACTTCTGCATTTCTAGAGAAAGAAAATATTATTTCTAATCATCAATTTGGTTTTAGAAAGGGTCTTTCCACTCAACATGCAGTACTATCCTTGTATAATTTCATTTTGTCAAATTTAGATAGCAGCAAAACTACTGCCTGTATATTTTTCGATCTAAAACGTGCGTTTGATACCATAGATCATGCGCTTCTTCTAGACAAATGTTATAATTATGGTATACGCGGAACAGCAAGTTGGTTAAAATCTTATCTCTGTAATAGGACACAAGAGGTCAGGTTATCAGATGACGGTTCAACATATAGATCAAATGAACTCGCTTCTAGTACTACTGGCGTGCCTCAGGGAAGTATCCTGGAGCCGTTACTTTCTATTATTTTCATTAATGATATTGCTGAGCCATTAACAAATTGTTACATCTCATTATTTGCAGATGATACTGCTGCTGCTGTCACTGGTGATGATTTCAGCGGAATTAGTAAAAATGCAAATAATACTGTTATCTCTATGCAGAAATATTGCTTGGACAATGGTTTGGTTTTAAACAACTTAAAAACAGAACTGATAGTTTTCGCTACTCGTGAGTTAAACAAAAGTCTCCTTGTAAAAATTGATAACAAATCTATTGAACAGAGTGAAGTTACCAAATTTCTTGGATTGCAGGTTGATTCTCTACTATCTTGGAATTATCATATAGGCGGGATAACAAAAAAACTTTCCATGCACTGCTTTGTTTTATGGCAGCTAAGATCAAAAGTTAGCGTTGAACTGCTAAAATTGTATTATTTTGCTTATGTACATGCGTGTTTAAACTATGGAATTATTTGCTGGGGAAACTCATCGAGAGTAAAAGACATTTTAGTTATACAAAAAAAAAAATCATACGAACAATAAATTTTAAATCACCCCAATATTCTTGTAGACAACTTTTTAAAGAATTAGGTATACTTACAGTTACAAGTTTGTATATACTAAACTGTATCGTTTCCGTTAAAACTAGCCTTAATAATTTTACTCAGAAGAGAGATGGCTTTGAGCATTACGATTTAAGGCTGAATAATAACATTAGTTTACCACAACACCGTTTAGCTATGGTTGCCAAAGGACCCACCATCATGTCTATTAAGTTGTTCAATAAACTACCCAATTTTATTAAAGAAATATCAAACGTTTATTTATTTAAAAGAGCTGTAAAAAGTTTGTTATTAAATAATGTTTTTTACTCCATTTCAGAGTACTTGGATTGTTCTGAATTTGATGTTTGAATTTCTATGACAAATAGTTTTTTGTTTATTTATATTTAAAAACTCGTATTTCTTAATCCTGACATTTAGTTTCTTATATCACATGTACCATACTTGGAATATTTGTTTTTACACCTTTTCTTGCTTTTTTTAGTATTTGTTTTTTATACTTCGTATTTACATTTCATTGTTTGTTTGTCTGCTGTTTTTGCAGCCTTCTGTAGTTGTAGTTTGTAGTTTATTGTATTTTTTGTAGTTTTTCTTGCAATTTTTTGTAGTTGCAAGGAAACTGTTGACGTTGTTCTATATACTTGTATTACGAGTCCTATTGAAAATAAAGAATGATTTGATTTGATTTAATAAGGAACTATTTCTATATTCTCCAGGTGCTAACTCATTAATCTGATTTCATGTTTTCTTAAATTTGATCTATTGTTGAATGTTTTTATGCACTTTAAACAGTTGTTATTGGTCTTCACAATTTCCATCTAAAATATTAAAAACTTGTATGTAAAAATTCTGTTAAACCCATATCCTGATTGAAAAAAATAAGTTAGGTTATGACCATGATTTCTAATGAAAATATTACGTACAATAATTAATTTCTAAATTTGACAAATCTTTTATTGCTAATTTGGTATAATGAACTTACCGTTAATTTTTTTGTAACAACCAATATAAAATTTATCACCGTACTTAGTACGTTATTGGCTCGTTTTCTGTTTACTTTTATTTCTTATCGGTATATCGGTTCGACTACGCTCGGCTGCCGGGATCATTTGTTAGGGGTACAGGCCAAGCCCAAGTCACGAATGAGGGAGTCCAGAAAATGACCCAAGTCGAGCATGTGCAGACCACTCAAACAATCATGTGATCAACTTGCAGATGGTTTCAAACGCATATTCTACAGAACTCAGGACTGGAGTCTTACGATGAGTGATGTGGTACCCTAACTAATATTAAAGAAACATATTAAACATTTCATGAATGTTATACAGCAACAGCAAATAATTATTTTAATACATGATATAACAACTCACTAAAAATGTTACCATTTCACGTTTCATTGAATATGTAGATTATACACTGTACTAATCAAGGTATAAAAAGTGAATAAATTATTGGCTCCCGTGATGTGAACACGTAGCCCGGGCTCATAATGTTATAGTTATGGGAATCCGTAAAAAAACTTTTTACAGGTTGGGCACCTTGTAGCAATTCCTTAAAAAATGCCCTGACTTGAGGTGGGGGTTGATTTATATGTCTGCATTGTTTTCGTCTTGAGATATTTCGGCGATTGAATGTCCACTCGACGTATCCAAGTCGTATTGTCCTCCGTCTCTAGAGTAATGTAATTGAGGTTAGTTAGACCTGTCCAGCGTGGCCAGCAGTATAAAAATAAAAGTACTAGAGTGGGACAGAAATTGGTACTGGGTTGAGGAAAAAAGTATTGATACTCAATTTAATATTCGACTTTTTTATTAATTAAAAAATCCGATGGTACCCATTCAAAACATGTTTTTCTGTTTAAAATTTCTTTACCCAATAATAAGGAGTTTGTAGTGGTAGGCAATAATCGATTTCTATTTTTTGTTTTAATATGATTTAGGTTAGAAAATATTCTTTCGGCACAAGCACTGCTGTGAGGTAAGCATATGAGGTCAAACACGAATAAACAAATATTTTCAAAACATCTTTCGTTTATAGCATTTTTCATTTTAAATATTCTAAACCAAAAATTTTCGAAATCAAAAGTTAGTAACTCATCTTTAACAGTTTCTGGTAAATTCGAAATTTCCCCAAATTCACTACTTATTTCTTCATGTTTATTGTTGCAAATATGAGGAAGTTCAATTAGCAAATCTGTAATATTTGAATTCCCATTTAATATGTGTTTTGGATTTAAACACTGAAATTTCTTATAGGATTCTAAATTTTGAAACCGTTTTTTTATTTGTGAGCAAAGTTCAACATAATATGACAAACATTTAAGTTTAAAATCATGAAGTTCATGTTCATTCAGCTTTTGAGATTTGATTATAATCTCAACTTTCGCACCTGGATATAATTCTTCAAGCGGTTTATATTCCCTTGGATTCAATTCATCCCAATTCATAAAGGAAGTTTTATCGATATAATCATTCTTCATAAAATTTTTTAAAATGGTTTTAGTTGTTGCGTAAATTCGGCCATACATATCGTGTAATTGAGGTTTCTCTGCCTGAAATTCTAAATTGAGTTTTGTAATTAAAGGTAAAATATACGTGAGAAAAGTTAGGTATAACTTGTAAATAACATTATTCAAGGCGTTGTGAATGGTAGATGCTGCCACCGAATTGTCTTCTAAGATAGCTGCATTAAAAAATAATTCTAGAGCTGGCCACTGTTCAAGAGTACGTCTCACTACTACCTACAAACAAAAATAAAGTAATGAAAAGGCAAATTAAGATACTATATTATACTAACTTCTAATGACAACCATCTTGTCTGGCTTGGCTTAAGAAGTTTATGTGGTTTCATCCGGACTTATTCTTGAAATTCTTTATACTCGACAATGCGTTTGCTGCTGCAATTTAAATAATTATAAATGTCGCGGACAAAATCCTCTATTTGTTTGGGCAGCTTTTCAGAGGCAGCAGATGCGCATAGGTGCAGGGAGTGGCAAATATAACCTAACACAAATATATTGGGGTTTATTATTTTTTTTAGCTTAGCTTGCACCCCATTGTATTTGCCCATCATTACTCCTACATTATCAGCTGCAAATCCCAACATATTTGAAACTGGTATTGACAAATTTTCTAATGTTTTTAAAATTGTTTGCAAGATTCCTTCGGAAGTGACATCCGTAACTTCAACCAAGGCAAGGAGCCGATCCCTCACTTTTTCTAGTTTTAGATCTACATATCTTACAAGAATAGCTAGACATTTTTTGACTGAAACATCAGTTGTTTCATCAACTATAACTGAATACTTCGTTTCTTTTAAAATAGATGCGACAGTTCGTTCACTTAGTTTTAGTTCTTGAGCAATTAACATTTTTTAAAATTTCGGAATCTGGTGATGCAGATGATATTAATTTTGGCAAATGATCCATCAAAAGCATAGGCAAATTGTGTTCAATAACAAGCATTGTCAATTAGAATTCACATTCTTTAACTTTCCTTGAAAACACTTTTTTTTCATCAGCTTTTGTTTTATAAGTACGCGTATCTAATGTACTTTTGACTGAATTTTCCCTCTTTCTGTGAGAAAACCTGTTTTCATGTCTTAACAAGTGTGTATAACTACCGACTACATTTTTTTGACAATATTTACAAAAACTATTACCATCTTTATCAACTAACCACTTGAACTGATCGGTATATGCTTCACGACACTTTTGAATATATTTATTCTTCAACTTTCTTTTTCTCTAAAAATTTTAATTATTAGTAGAACTATAGTTAAATATATTTTGTGATACATACAGTACCAACACTTCGTGTTATATTTAGCTCAATTTCACTATTCTCAGATTCTGATTCTAAATTTGATTTTGTTACCAATGCTCGAACTTCTAAATTTTCATTGAAGTCAGCAGTGGTTGAACATGCCGACGTCGAAGGCTCAGGTTCAGAGACAGTTGGTTTCTTTGTTGGTTTCAAGAAATTAAAACGAATAATAGACATCAGAATAACGGATAAAGTATTGTTGTTAAATACTGTAGTAAATAAGTACAAACAAAGATATTTCATTTAATACATACCTAATAATATTTGACTGTTTGAACATGGTGACTATTGGGGCTAATATCTACATCTACTAATGTACTAATCTAGGTACTATTGATCAAAAATCACACTAAATAATTAAACTTCACCACAAACATTGGTCTACGTGTTAAATTAAATAACATTTACTATTATTTACCTACTAGTTTTGTTGCTTCTCTCAGTTTTGTCTTCAAATTTCTTCCTCACAAATTATTCTATCATGGAGTGCGAATGTCAATTGTCAAACCGAAACCATAGAACTAGACTACTACTAGAGGAAGAGAAGTTTGTATATCATAGATCATGAGTAACGTTAACGTCACTTTGCCACAGAACACAGTCAGTACAGTCACAGGTCACAGTTATCACACAGAGTACACGCTGAATATTTAACTTTTACTCTTAGACTTACTTCTATTTTTTGTGTTTATTAAACACGAAAAGATACTGATACAAAGAAAGTAGCATTGAGGTACTGATAATGGCTAAAAAACACTGATTTCAGTACTTTAGTAGTGATGCTGGCATCGCTGGACATGTCACTACCTACGTGCTTACAGAATAACAGACAAAACAGTTAGAATTGATATGTGCTATTGCTATTAGGGTAACGATATTTTGTATTCATTATTTATTTTATAAGTATAAGCTATATTGGTTATTATTATTGCTACGAGATTCACGTACATGAACAAATAGATACGTTGGATCTTAATGATTATCAGATATTACGTAACGAAATCACTTGGGCTACTGTAGCGTAGCAGATACCGTAGGTACTGACTTACCCGGAAAGTGATGTACGTGCCTACGATAAAATTTCTCTAGCTCAGACTATATCAGGGCGTTAAGCCCAAGCTTACATAAACTATGATAAATTATTAGTTTACTTACTTAACAAATCACTGAGTTTTTCCATATGTAGTGATCGCAGACGAAATAATAACACTTTCTTTAAAAAATGAAATGCACTATATTAAGCAATTTACAAAATTGGTTCTCTAGAATATAACCTGGCGATGTTCACAAGGTGTGGCAAATTTCACGATTAATCAGTTACAACACATTCATAAAATGCCTCGTGTAGCTACACATCGGTTTACAATATGATCATGAATGGTCATAAATTCTGCCACAAAGGTTTGATTTAAAGAACCTCCTTAAATATATGTAAATATATGCATAAAATATACAGGTTAAAATGCCAAAAGTATGAATTTAAATCCAGCCGAACCACTGAAGGTGGTCCCCGGTAGGTAAAACAAATAACACAACACTTATTTAGGGTGGTACGATACCGAGTCCGGACGTGGAAGAACTGAAGCCCTGCAGAGATGCCTTCGGGACACAAGAAATGGACCCAAGGATGGGGTTGATCGTAGTCCCACCAGCCCTGGAACCTTCCACTGTGTGTGGATGCCCCGTCCGTGGAATTCTCACTGACGTGTGTAGAAGCCCCGTCCGTAGAACCCTAAAGATATCACGATTTAAATTTACAATCAGAGATACACGTGAAGCGTGCTTAATTGAGAAATTCTGACATAACCTACGAATGAAACATCATTTACCTCACTGATGAGGGAACAATCCACCAATACTCCGGGAAGCCACAGTCGAATAAATGGGGTCGAGTCCGCCTTTTAAGTTGACACTGTATTTCCAAAGGAAAGCCTGCAAATTTGCGAAACACGTGGGTAGAGAACGGGCAAGATGGCGTGAAGAGGTTAGCTTACCTTGTGTAATTTAATATCCTGCTTCCGCAGATAAAATTTACTCACAAACAAAAAATATTCCGCTAAACGGAACAACAACAAATTGAGGAAATTTTCTTGAGTTGATTATCCTAAAATCCACGAGGATGCCTTGGATAAAACCGAGGTTGGAAGAATTACCAACTAATTACATGCAACCACGCCAACAAAAATGGTTGCCTACCCGTTTGTCTTTGCTGATCACGTGTCACAAATGTGTCGCCCTCCCCCGGAGAATAGCGAAATGTGTTTCGGACGTGTAGCAGTTGTTATAATGCGGCCCACAAAACGCTAAAGCGTATGGTGGGTCGCATATGCTAGAGGTCCGTAACATTATGTTTAAGAGAATATAGCTTAACCATTTTAATGGGATAAATGAGCCCTTGAAAACCAGAGTGGTCTATGTCAAAAAATTAAGTATCTTGAAATTAAAGCAGAAAGTTTAAGTGATGTAGTTAAATCTTGTAAATAAATATTTAAGCAGTTTGAGTATACACACCTTCAGATAGAAGTTTTAACCCTTATTTGACTTGGACCACTTTGGATTTCAATGTTTCTAAAATTATGGTGTAATGAATGTTAACTGTTACAAAATTATTACAAAATAACGCTCAAACTTTTTGTTTTTCAAGAATATATTTTTAGTAATGTTAAGTGATTCAGTAAAAAATTAAAATTAACAAGATTTCTATTAATGAGATATCAAAAAATTTCTATAAAAAAATTATCCTTCACTCTCCATTATTATTTCTAAAGGACCAGTGTCTTCTACATCACTACTTTCAAATAAGTCTTTAAAGTATCGCTTGTGTAGTGGTGGTATAAACTGCAGTTCCGACACATTCTTTTTCTTTTTGTCATTTATTGGCAAAGGAGACTGTTATAAAAATGGCATGTTAATATGCTTGAAATTCTGAGCCCTACCTTTTTTACATGGAAGCAAATTAATTACATCGAAGGGATAATCCTCATTGAGAGTTCCTTTGTAAAAAATTTCGTAAGGTTAATTTTATTCAAAAAATGTAACCATTGTATTTTTAGCCAAGAAATCTGTTGCTTGTTTTCATTTTTCTTTTGGCGAATAACCATTTGTTCTAATGATTTTGTTGAACGAACAAAAGTCATTTATTTGCATTTCGACAACGTTATATGGATTTTTGGTTCTACATCGTCGAATAATCATATATCAGTCTTCAGGAACATACTTAAGTCTGTTTTCATCAATTTGCGATTCACGACTTGCATACTTTCAATGTCAGCTATTAGTTTCAGCCACAGCCAGCATTTTAAAATTTCCGTTTTGCCCGCCGCATGCATCACTGTAAGCTATAATGTGTTTTACCACTTTAGCATTTTGCAGAACATGTTTACGTATACACGAACCTATTTCCTGGGCTCCACACGAAGCCATCGTCTCATTCCATAAATACATGAAACAATTTTCTTGCTCACCCAGTGTGTATATGCCAAGATTGTATATACATGTTCCTCTTATAGTATGCAATTGAACATGTTAAAGTTGGAAAGGGCAAAGCATTTTTTAAATCAAAAGTAAAACCATAAACTTTTCCTCTCTCTATTACTCATGTAGCCTTGTCGTCTTTCATACTACTTCTTGCTTTTTCTACTCTAAGTGCAAATTATGATGGGTCTTCAAGTTTTGCTTTACCAGTTCATCCTTTTCACAGTCTAATTTAGATTTGAACGTATCACATTTTACGCATGTATCTTTTGATGGTGTATGAAAATGTAAGTTAAAATCTCGGTGAAATATGTGTACATCGCTTCTGACACAGGGGTGCTATTCTCGTCAGTAGACTTTCTTTTTACAGATTATCCATTAATCTTATGTTAAGTTGTGAATTGGGTCAGATTTTGATGCCCGTTTTACATTTTTTTCTATTAGGGTGTGGACGTTGTCCCTCTCGTTCTGGATACGTCCAGCAACTAGATATTTATGAGTAATCGATTTAATTTTATAGTGTACTACAGCATATAAATAAGAAGCAATTAGAATTTTGTTTTTTGTTGCCCTTCGCAGTTATCCGAGTAGAAAACGATTTCAAGATCATCAGAATAAGAAATGTTGGCCTTCTGTTTGAAGTAGGTAGGAACCAATCTCTACGGAACCTCACTTTCCTCCACCTTCATGCCACATGAAACAGATTACATTGTCATATCCTTTTTTTAAGAGGGCACAGATAGAAAAAGTATAAGTTGATAGTTTCGACATATAATAAAAGGAAGATATCTCTTCTCTAGGGGTTGGAAGACTAGCTTGCAAATCAAAACATGCCACCTGATATAGCTCATTTTTTTTTTACATTTTCCTTTTCAATTCTGCTCAAACGTTTCTCTTTCAACTGGGAAGCGTATTGATTCTATAACTCTAGTTTCAATTGCTCATCAAATTTGACACTGATCCTTTTTTGGGATGAAAAACGCTATATTGTATTCATAGTTGAAAATTTTCCTGTACATAGTTAGGCAACCAAATGGTTTTTCTGCCTCCTCACGTTCCGTTCAGTCTCTGTATAACTGAGTAATTGTTTTGCCACCTTCAATGTAGACTTCTCACTATGTGCACGGGTATAGTGGCTCTCAATTTTTGGAATTGAAGAAATATGTTCCCGAATACCATTCTTGATGTCATCTGAAACTACTTTGTATTTGTTATGTTTTCCCCGATTCTCACTTCCCAAACTACCTTCCTTGTATTAAGATAGTACTGTACGTATAGAACGGTTTGTAATGCCCAATATTGAGGTGAAAAAAACTTTACAAACCCTTTTCTTCTCTCCGTCCTTCATAAAATGAAAAGCATTTTTGTTTGTTCCCTTTTTTCTAGTTTCATTTGAAGTAGCGTACCTGTATTTGGAACCACAACATAATGGAGTACTTCGGGGATTTGACTGATGATGAAGACTTTCTTCAACTGGTAGAATATACTAGAAATCCGAGAATTTCACGAGTTTTTCGAGAGAGAATAAATAATTTCTTAATGTGCGATGACAATGAATTTTTTCAAAGATTCCGTTTGTCAAAGAACACTGTGCAATTTATTATTGATAGGGTGTATGATGAAATATCTCCCCTTACTAACAGGTTATACGATTAAATAAATATATGTTACAGTTTTTGTTATATTTAACATGTTTTTAGGAACTAGGCGGTATGTGCAAGAGATATGGTTTTAATAACCCTTCGATTTTTGACAACAGGAAGCATTTTGTAAGTAGTGGGAGATTTCATAGGAATTCATAAATCTACTGCAAGTAGAATTATCTTTAAAGTTTGTGCGGTAATTGCTCGTCTTCGCCCGCAATACATACATTTTGAATTGTGCTGAATGTATTGATGCTGAATTGTACAGGAACAGAAAAGCCTATTTTTCTTTCAATGTACAAGCAATATGTGATGCTGAATTAAGCTTTCAAAATATAGTTGTGCGATGGCCAGGGTCAGCCCATGATTTAAATATATTGTCACGGCCCCCCTTTGGGGTAGCCGCGACTGACGGCCACTTGGCTTGTGAGAGAGGGAGATTGGGTAGTCAAAGTAGAAGACGAGTTTAAAACAAATATAATTTATTAACAAAATAACAACAAACAGTGTCACAGTACAAACAGGCACAACAATACTAGTAACAAATGGGGGCTCTTACCAACATCACTGATGTGGGGAAATGCGTCAGGATAAGGAGTCCTACTCCTAATGTATTAAGAAGTGCGACTCCTTATCCTACTCTTAATGTATTAAGAAGTGCGACTCCTTATCCTGACGCATTTCCCCACATCAGTGATGTTGGTAAGAGCCCCCATTTGTTACTAGTATTGTTGTGCCTGTTTGTACTGTGACACTGTTTGTTGTTATTTTGTTAATAAATTATATTTGTTTTAAACTCGTCTTCTACTTTGACTACCCAATCTCCCTCTCTCACAAGCCAAGTGGCCGTCAGTCGCGGCTACCCCAAAGGGGGGTCGTGACATTTGGTGGAGGCGCCGGCTTCGGCTTTGTACAAGGGATGATTTGGCTGTCACAGTAGGACTGAGCTTACAACATAAAATTTATTAAAGTCAATAACCGCGTTTTGTTTTTATTTATTTTATTGTGCATAAAGTACGAGGTCTTGTTGTCAGCAAATGAATTTAATTTTCTTATTTTTCAATTTTTGTTTGTATGGGATATAATTTTTGGGGTTCTAAGATCGAGTTGTTTGCTTTCCCAGAGGATAATTAATCGAATAATTTTTTCTATATAATATAGATTGTATATTAGTTACTTTTTATTAAAATATATAGAGTTTCTTTTAAACTATTTTAATTCATTGCTGGCAAACAAAAAACAAATTAGATGTCTCACCTCATTAACCTTGCAGACGCTGCATAATAGTAGTGAAACTAGACCATGACCAGAATATGTTTATATTTGATCAAATATATTGAGTTATTATGAATGGTATGTCGTTTGTTAAATATTGTAATTGTTTTACATGTGTACATGTGTTACATTATATGGGTAAATATAAATATTGTACGTTGATTGATTATTGAATATTTTTATTGTAGTTTATGAAGTATACATGTATTAAAATGTTTTTGATATAAATATATATATTTGGATATATAAATAAATATATAATAACGTAACAATATACAGGATCATAGTGGGTAAAAAACAAATAGAGTAATTGTGGAGTGTCATATGTATACAACAGGTAGAGACAATGAATTTGTATGGGAGTGATCTTGCTGATATCACATGGTGTCGGGGAATGTTGGGATAAGCACTAGATTAAATAATTTTTTAGATAGCTTTTCTTTTCTAATAGTAACGTCATTTAATTTCTATTTCATTAATTTTTCATTCTTCAATATACGCATCTAAATTTAAAATATTTTAAAAGCCATATTTGATTAGTCTCTTTCAATATTTATTCTTAAATAATAGAAAAGCATTAACGTAAAATATATTGCGGGGAAGTAATCGAAAAATCACTATTTTCCAATATTTTCATTATTTTTACTAATTTTCCAGGGGGAAAGAATTCCCTAGTTTCCAATATAAAATTAAATAATTTTTTGAACCTACGAGTAATTTACACCAACAGTAAGACAGTGGCCAACGTCGCATACGTTGTTTGTTAAATTGCTCTGTGGACAAAAATATTATGGGAAGGACATTAGATAATAGTAAATTAAAAGTTAGGAAGGCAGAATTAAGTATTAAAAAAAGGACATAGAAAAGAACCACAGTACCAAACAATAGGTGTTAAAGAATTTGTTTTTTGTATGTGCATAGGGAATAACTAACGTCTCAAGAATTATGTATAAAAGTGTACAATGTTGATAATTATGAGGTTTTTGCATGAAGAAATGCAAGTATATTTATGAAGTTTTTGCGCAAAGGAACGCAAATGTTTTATGGAGTTTATGATGATGAATAATATGAGGTTTATTATGGTGAATATTATGAGGTATATTGATTTTGTGAGGTTTGTTGCACAAAGGGATGCAACGTGACAGATGAGGAAGACGTGGAAGATGGTTTCACGGTGAAAATGAACGTCAGCCCCATCAATTAAAGTTTTTTGTACAAAAGTACATAAGTGAGACGGGTTTTATTGATTTTCTTTATATGCAGTAGGTTCAATTTTAACACGAAGGATACAAATTTGAGTAGGAAGTTGTTTATACAGGAAATAGTCCTAGAAAAGTCAAATTTCATGCCAAAAGATAAAACTAACTTTAAATATACTCGAAGCAGGAAAATATTTTGCATAATTTGTTATATTAAACTAAAGTAGAAAAATATTTTGATTAATTTAGTAGAACTTCCCCCATTTTTCATTTTTATATACTTGTCTCTAGTGATATAATAAAAACAAAAAAAAAACTTAGATGTACATATATTTCTTCTTTGGGAAATAAACAGTTTCTCCGGAATAATAATGCTTTTATAAAAATATTTATATAATAATGTTTTAAAGAAATTCGTTCCTTAGTAATAATGTTTTTATAAATATATTTATATAATAATGTTTTAAAGAAATTTTTTCCTTAGTAGTAATGCTTTTGTAAAAATATTTGTATTGTAATGTTTTCTGTATTTTTTTTTTCATGTAATGAAATGCACGAGGGCGAGGCACACTTAGCACTGAAAACCAGAGGATGACAGTTGGCATTGCGAAACCAGTAGGGTTGGATCCTGAGCAGAGCAAGGAATAAACACTTGGACAATCCATAGTATATAGGTCATTGTTAATGTCCAGAGAAGCAACATGGGACCTAAACATTAACCATCCCCAACCACTACATGGTGGTGACAATGGATTTCCAGTAAGGGCCGTAGGGATAATCCATTCATCTATAGCCAGCCAAGGGCTAAAATTTCTGCTGCAGTTCCCGAAGCTAGCCACCTAGCTATAATGCAGTAATTCCCATCATAGCTGCACTAACTTCCTTCGGACAAATGTTTTGTTTATGGTTTACAAGTGTCGGCAACCCAGGCTTCTGCTACAGCTAACTCAGCGACTTCACCTCGAATCCACTCAATAAGTAATGACTCAGTGTAAGTGCAAAAACACTAGACAAGGTGTGCCCGCAAAAAAACTATATTTCCTTGTAATGAACAATTGTTCATTTGCAGAAATTTTTTATTGATGAAGCGTATTTTACCAATTTGTATAATTTTGTTATCTTGAATGAAAGTTTTTAAATGGATGAATGAATTTCTTTTTTTTTAGTGTTAGGTTGAAAACTTAGTTTTTTCTATGTTGAGTAATGTGTTTTTTTAGAGCTAGGGGCTAGCTCTATCTAAAAGGGGGAAATGTGTTACGTAAGGAGTATTCATATTTTAGGAGAAAACTATAAATTAGCTTTAGTAGGTTACATATTGATACAAATTATTTTTCCAAATTCTAAATTGATATACTTTGCAATAATATTAAATAAATATTGAGAACGAGACCTGACATTAAATTATTAAACACAAACAATAAATACGAACTTGTACTCAATAGGTAACCTGCTAAGTAAGCAACTAGTAAAATGAAAATACGAATTTTATTAACGCGGGCGACAGTCGAATTCATAAGACAATCCTATTCTTAAGTGTTAAGAAGTGCGACTCCTTATCCCGACGCATTTCCCCACATCAGTGATATTGGTAAGAGCCCCCTATTTGTTACTATTGTTGTGTGCCTGTTGATACTGTGACACTGTTTGTTGTTATTTTGTTAATAAATTATATATGTTTTAAACTCGTCTTCTACTTTGACTACCCAATCTCCCACTCTCACAAGCCAAGTGGCCGTCAGTTGCGGCCTCCCCAAAGGGGGGTCGTGACAATATTTAGAAATTTACTAATATGTGCAAGATTTGAAAATGGACTTATGGGTAATAATGTACTTGTTGGAGATAGTGGCTATGCAATAAAACCATATTTAATCACATCTTTAGCAAATCCCCAAACACGCGGAGAACAGTTATTTAACGAAGCTCAAATACGTACCAGGAATCCCACTGAAAGAACTTTTGGTGTGTGGAAGCGCAGATTTCAATTCTTGCTGTTGGAATTAAATTAAATATTGAGACTTAACTTCGTTGCCGAATATAAAGTCTTTTTAAAAAATTATTAACACTTATTACAAGTTCACAATAAGAAAAATATTTATTTATAGTAAAATAACAGTTTATATGTATTATAATATTTACGTTTGATACGTATAAAGGTTCACGCCAGAATGGCTGTCCTGTTATGAAGAGTTATGTAGTGTCATATCCCTCGGGTTCCATCGGGGAAGTTCGTCGTAATTAGTGCCTGTTGAGTAGCTTAGCTAACACCTCCCTTCCTAGACAGAAGTTTTACCCCTTGGCCCTTTTTCTCCCTTGATTGTCGACTGTGGTAGCGTCCACTTGTTGGGTGGTAGCTCGACTGGATCGTCTGGATCTACATTTTCTAAACCAATTAATAGCTAGGGCTGAAACAAATATGAAAAGTATGATATAAAGTGGTGTGGTCCAATAATGGGCCGTCTGGACATCTTTTTCTAAGTGGATGGGTTCTAAGTCCTCTTGCTCATTTTTCAGTGTGTGAAGTTTATCTAGAGGGACGTCTTCCAACTTCAGTTTCCGGGTGATGTTAATTTTTGACTTTGTGGCTTTTATCTCTGGCAACAATAGGGGTTGTCCTCGTATTGTCTCTTTCTCATTTATGTAGGTGTATTCTGATGTTTTGAAGTTGCACTTTGGAGGTAAATTGAAGAGATATGTGGCTCGTAAGGTGGTGAAATCAGTCGTCTTGCAAGTAGTTTGAATTTTTGTTTCATTGGGGAAGATGCCTATGTAATATGTTTCAGTTATTTGTTCGACAATAGGGCGTACTGCTTTCACAGGAACTTGGGTGCATGTGTTATCCTCTTGGGTAAGTTGTAACAACTGGAATATACAATCATTCTGCCTCCATCCATCGATAAGTAGGCTTTCGTGGCAATAATATTCGGCGTAGATTTCTCTGCATGGCGCCGCTTGGTATTGGTAGAGATTTTCGCTCATAGTCAGGTAGGTATTAGAAGGAATTATGGTTGTATGATTTGGGGTAGGTATCGACTATAGGTGATAATATGAAAAGTGCTCTGGGTGTATTAGCGGAAATTCTAATGCAAATATTATTTTCTTTTCTGAATAGTATGCTTTTACCTCTACTATTTCATAGTATTTGTGAATATCAATTTTATTTACATACAGCAAATGTTCTACAGGATAATTATTTCGTAAAGTGGCTACAATAAATTCCAACTCATCAATTTTGACATACTGTGATGTAGTATGTTTAACTTAACTGCAAAAGTTATAGCATTCTCTATATCCGTTAATAACTGAATTATAATGTTTAAACTTAAATTTAGTTGATCTAAGATATTTCTTACTTGTAAATAATCGTTAAACTCGAATATAAACTTATTAAGATCTTTTCTGATGCAATCAATACCACTTGCTATTACATCTTGATTATGTAAGATCAGCGTTATCGTGTGATTAAAATTATCAATAATTTTTGTAGTAAGAGAAATTTCCTGATTGAGTTTATTGGCTATTGTTTTCTTGGTTTTTCTGTAAATTAGATATTGCTTGATTAAATTTATCCGCATCATCTTGGTCGAGGTTACCAGATATGCTTTTTATTATGCTACCAAGTCCATTAATTAAACCACGCTTTCGCCTTTTAATAGGGTATACTGAGGTGAATTTTTGCTGAGCGATTTTTAGCTGAAAACGTATTGCTGCATTGAAATTTTCTAATGCCACAAAATAGGGTTTACTTAAACCTTTAATAATTGCCTTAGTAATTTCATCGTATTGGTTTTCTAGTGTATCAATTTCATTTTCAATAGGTTCTAAATCGAGATAGTGTAAGAATGTGTGAATAATGATTTTTATTTTGGCTGTGCCTAATTTGAAGGGGAGGATACCTGGGTTTTTCGATAGGTTAGTTATCTTTACTTCTTGAAGCTTCGCCAGTGTTATCAGAGACATTCTGTAACAAAGGTTGTCTAATTAGTTTTGGACGTTTAATATTTTGTTTAGATATGGCTGCTGATTTATTAGTGGATATCATTTTGGTGGTTTGGCTTAATGTGGTTTCAGGAACGCATCTAGGCGCTAATTTATTTCTACTTGCAATTTTCTTATAAATTTTTGTGTTAGGTGGAATGTCTGGTTCTTTTTCCCTGGATTCGTTACGTTTATTAATTGTTTTCTCTTTTTGTTGTTGTGATATTTCGTGAATTAATTTTATCTTTTCCTTATGATTTTCTACATAATTATTTAATAAAACGTTCGTTACGTCTATGTCAAATGGGTCTTTGGTATCTAAATCATTTGTACTGGGTTTTCTATACTAGGGTGAGCAGTCTCGTTAGACTGATTTTCGTGATCGTTTTCGGGAGTTTCCAATTCGTTCGCGCTTGGTGTTTGATTTAGATTATCTGCTGTCGGAACATTATCATTTCTTGTTTGATTCGGTTCATCCGCGCTCGGCGTGTTATTATTTCTGGGTTGCAGGTTATTTAATATTTCGTCTAGGTCGTCCAGGTCGTGTATTATGAGATAATCGTAGTTTTCGGAGGGTTCGATGTCATTAATATTTGGTGCTTCGTCAATGTTGTTTACTAGGGATGCGTTATCGTCAGAGTCCGAAATTTCTTTCATGTGTATTTCGGCGCGTGTAAGGGCGTCGGCGTTTGTGTTAGCCTTGTCTTTTTTGTAATGAATTTCGTAGTCAAACTCCTCGAGTTTTAATCGCCACCTGATTAGCCAAGAATTTGGCTCTTTGAGGTTCATCAGCCACTGGAGGGGTTTGTGGTCTGTAATTATTTTAAACTTTCGACTAAATAAGTATGGCCTAAAGCACTTCACGCCAAAAAAACAGGCCATTGCCTCACGCTCAATTGTGGAGTAGTTCTGTTCCGCGCTATTAAGTGTACGTGGCGCGTACGCTATTGGTTTATCACTTCCGATCGGGTCCTGTGACAAAATTGCACCGATCGCAAAATTGCTCGAATCCGTAGTTAAATTGAATGGTTTCGAGAAATCTGGGTACTGTAATATCGGATCGTTGGTCAAAATATGTCTACATTCGTCAAAACATTTTAGGAAGGCTTCGGTATATTCGATTTTCGCTCCCTTCTTTAAACAAGAAGTTAGAGGTTTCGTAAGCTTGGCAAAATTTTTTCTAAATTTACGATAGTATCCTACAAGGCCTAAAAATCCTTTTATCTCCTTAACTGTCTTAGGAGTCGGATAATTTAAGATTGCTTTAATTTTACCGGGATTCGGTTTAACACCCTCCGCTGTTACTATATGGCCTAGAAAAGCAACTTCTCTTTTGAGAAATTCTGATTTATCTAACTGAATTTTGAAATTGGTTTCGCGTAGTCGTTGAAAAACATTTGCCAAATTATTTATATGCTCTTGAAGAGAGACTGAAAAAATTACAATGTCGTCCATGTATACCAGACATATATTGTTTTGTAAACCTTTGAGGATATTATCCATAGCGCGCTGAAAACTCGCGGGCGCGTTTTTTAATCCGAACGACATTCTAACATATTCAAAATGCCCATTCTCTACATTAAACGCTGTCTTTTTTATGTCCTCGGGGGCCATTTCGATCTGGTGAAACCCGCTGACTAGATCGAGGGTAGTAAGATATTGGCATTTACCGATCTTATCGAGAATATCGGATATATTGGGTATCGGACACCTATCATCGATCGTTTTCTCGTTGACTTTCCGGTAATCGACAACAATCCTCCACTTCTTTTTGCCCGACGCGTCCGGTTTTTTCGGCACGATCCAAATCGGCGAGGACCACGGCGAGTCACTATGTCTTATAATACCCTGTTCAAGCATGGAATTTACCTGTTTTTCTACCTCTGGCTTGTGAATAAATGGGTACCTATAACTTTTAGTATAAACCGGGATTTCGTCAGCAGTTTTAATATTGTGTTTGATTTGATTAGTAAATGTTAAGGGTTCATTTTCATATTTAAAAATATCAGAGTACTTAATGCATAATTTTTCTATTAAATTTTTCTCTTCTGAATTTAAATGATCGGTCCTAATTAAATTTTTAATTTCTCTGTGATTCAAAAATATCATGAAATTTAAACAAATGAAATTTTAAGTTTTGGCTTGAGCTAAACTCTTCAAAACTGGAAATAAGCATATAATTGTTTTCTTTACTTCGCGAAAAAATAATTGAAACTATGAAGGGTTCTTCAAAAATACAATTTGGATAATAGTTTTCGGCAATTTTAGGACTCATAAAAGATTTTGTTGCGCCCGTATCAATCAATAATTTTAGAGGGGGATTATTAATTTCTAAATAGGGTAATTCCTTTTTATCAAACAAGATATTAAGTTCTATTACGTTTCGTAATTCGGATCGGGGGCTACTTGAAAATTTCCATATTCTTCCTCTTCTTCCTGGTATTCCGTATTTTCGTACAATTCGGGTGTATATTCTGAATAGTCCGGTTCATTATTGGAGGTTTCTTGCGTGTTTTCATATTCGATGTTGAATAGTTATTCTGGCCTATTCGATGGCCCAGCTTGAGTGCGATAATCTCCTGTGTAATGATTTTGGGGTCTTCTAAATGTATTTCGTGTCGAGACGCTCATAGGGGTGCTCGGTGGTTGCTGATTATGTTGACCAGGTTTCCATACATTTTGAGACTTCTTAAAAGTTTGTTGGTTCGTGGGGAACCTTTGTTGTGGATAATTTGGTCGTGGTTGCATGTTTATAGGTCCCGTTGGGAATTTAGGGGGTTGAAAATTATGATGTTGTGGTTGGAAGTTATTATATTGTGGATGAGCATTTGACTGAGCGAAACGCGGTGCGTTATTATATAGGGAATAATGGTTTTGCACTTGGGGTCTCTGTTGGACCATAGGCGGGCCAGTGGGTTTTTTGAATACTTGCGGGTTGTTAGGGTTATTTGAGATATGCGATTTTTGTAAATACCTATTATTATTTTCTTCAATAATAAATTGCATAGCGGTTGCTAAATTTTTAGGCCGCATTGCCCTAATTGTACCGCCTAACGGTTCTCTTAAACCTGCCAAAAATGTAGCTAGAGCCTGTTGCGTAAAGAAACTTTTCTTACTAGTTTTAACACTGTCACCGCTATAGTGAATTTCTGTGTAATTGCAAATGGTATTTAATAATGATATAACTTTTTCATAAAACTGTTGTGGATTTTCGTGGGTCTGTCTTAGATTAACTAAATCTCTATTTAAGCTATTTTCGTCCCGTTGGTCACCAAAATTATAAATTAAGACAGACTTTACTTCTTCCCAAGTACTAGTACCATAAATAGAAGTTACTTCGCGTGCTTTGCCAGTGAGTTTACTTTTAATTCCCTCAAATAATAATACCTTTTGTACACACCCTTCATCTGTTTCGTTATAGTTAATATTCAGAAAAGTTTGAGAAATTTTTAAATAACTGTAGAGTTTGCACGGATTTCCGTCGAAAGGTGAGATTATATTCAAGTTTTTTATGTCAAAATTTGGTGGGGGTGGTTGAGGTTGTCTTTGTGGTGAAGCCATATTTGGTAGTTCAAGTGGTTTAATATTATCAGTTAATCTACTTGCTTTTATTAAACAATTGCGACTTAATTTGCTATTAGGACTATTAATTAAACTATAATTGTTATTTAAATTACTATAAATTTCAGAATGATTTTCAGTATTTTCGCTCGATGCTTCAGTTACTGATATTTCACTTTCAATTGATAAAAGGCTATTATATAAATCACTTAAATCTAACTCACCCTTCGCACTGTCACTAAAGGAATTCGCGGGGGAGAATTCTGACATGAACAAAAAAATCTCTACTTACATTAAGAAGATGCTACACTTCATCATCTGGGTTGTTGGTTCTTCTTACTTAGGCTACTCGATCCACCTAAGATTTTTTTTCGGTGATTAATTTTTTTTTTATACATTTATTTAACGTCGGCCTATTTCCGCTACTGAGGCCTAACACCGACGCCTATAGACGAGCTACCCCCAACCAGGAATTTTGCCGAACCTCTTCCCTTAAGAAGAGTAGGGATCTTTTACTTGCCTAACATTTAATAGACAAGGGACCGACGGCTTTACATCCCCTCCGAAGGAGGAGTTAAGTCCTGTAAGTTGACCCCCTAGAATTTTCTTAATTTGGTCGTCAACGCTATCAATATTTGTGACTTCCAAAGGACCACCACCAGTTTCATAAGTATTTATTTTTTCAGTTGTAAATTTCCGCTTAGACATTTTCTTTATATTTTCATATTTATTTTTCAAAACTTTGAAATTTCGACTGGTTTCTCCTGACATGGCGTTAAATTCTGCAGTTAGTTTTATCCAGGTATTATTTTTTTCTTTTGTAGAAATACTATTCGTTTTTTTTAATTTCTAAAATATGTTGGTACTTTTTCACTAAAAAAGCAAAGTTGAGACTTTATTTTTAGTAAAGTTACAACCTCTTCTTTTCTCCATATTCCTAAAAATAAAGTAAAAGGTTATTTATCAATCAAAAATCCTAACCCGTCACATTTTCTATATGTCCTATATATTGCCGTGTACACCCCTTTTAAATCTGAAATGCAAATTACACCTGTACAACCCTTTCAAAAAAAAAACAAACCCCTTTATTAATGTGCTGGAATTATATTCCCACTCTAAATTATTATTAACAAAAATACTCCTAATGCTCAGAGCATGAATTCTGATCTTCAAATTTGACACTCGACATACACACAAAGAAACAAATTCGAATTCAAATCTAACAATATATTGTATTTTTATAAAATATAAAATATAAAAACAACAATATTAACTTAATCTACTTGATCTAACTTAAAATATAAAATATAAAAATGACAACAAATGGATAAAAGTTCAGTATTAAAATTAATAAAACTCACGAGTGTTTTAAAAGGATATTAGATTTCAAAATAAATTCCAAACGTCTATGTACTCTCTCCTGGCGTTCCAAAATTATTAATTAAAAAAAAACTCCCAACTCTATTTCGTTTCCACTCCAATATTAAATTTCTATGATACCAATTTCAAAATGTTTAGACTTTTCTTCAAAATTATATTTTTGACAACTCTTGTCAAATCTCCAATTTTCAGGTTACGTTGTTACATGTTTTCAGATTCGTGGTCTAATTGAAAAAACATTTTTTTCAGCTATTGCAGCTCTTTATATAGGGTCGGTTTGACGTTTAATATTGCCATAGCAACACAAATGTTACAGTTCTAACAATACGTTTTCTGTCTACCCCTTTTAAATTGGGGTTGACATTCCTTAATAAAATGTGTGACCGAGAGTCTTACACATCTTTTGTGCTAATTTTAATCTTATTCTGTGAATATTTATTTCCTGGTACAGCTTAGATCCTTTTTGTATCAAAATTCGCACTCACGCACAAATTTACAAATTTAAAAGTAATAGAACAATAAAAATGCAATAAACAATTAGAGATGGTTTAGAAGTAGAATTATGATCACTAACGATGATTTTGAGTAATCTCAGTTTTATAACTGTCCGATACAGATACCCAGATGTATAAAAACTATTCATATCATAATTCAACTCTTCTTAAACAGTTTATATAATCTCTAATTGCTTATTTGGCTAAATTAAGAAATTGTATGGAAAATAAGAAATTATTTGACTTATGTCAAAACCAAATATTAAAATTTGCTTTAAAATAGCAATAAAACCCAATAACTATCCATACAGATTCCCTAATTAAAATGGTTTGCATCACAAACACAATATACTATAGAATTTATTCGAATTCATTCCATTGCTTATAAAATATGAATTTGTCCCTTTCTCTTTATCTATACCAGTCCTTCTTGCTATCTACCATAATAAAACCCAGTACAATATCCCATCAAAGGTAAGTTAAATATAATAGATAACATGCAATAAGTATAAATATTTTAAATTAAAATACTGATAAAGATAAGTTTTTTAAAACTAAAAACCCCCATTGAAAGTATAAACTGAAAACACTTTTCAGTGTATTGCGATCTACAGACTCGAATTCCTACAAAGAATACCAAGAGTACTCAAAGATAATAATAATTTGTGTATAATACAGAGTATTCATCTAATTCCACATACTAGAAAACATATTCCACATGTTTGTAATTAAGTATAAGTGAATATCATAGCAATATTTTTAGATATAACTAACTAATATAGTTAATTTAGTATTACTTACTTATTCACTTTAAAAAAATATAAATTAATTGTAAAAACTGCAATCTTAATCTTATTAGATCATAAACCATAAATTATTGCTAGGACGATTTGCTTGCCATGATGACGGAAACAAATTTGCCTAAAATCCGTAAATCTGTGTTTCTCAAACAACAACAAAAGTATGTTTATCCAAACTCCGTTTGAATTTCCAATATACAACGTATAAAATATTAATCTTAGTTTAACTTATTAAACTCGTTTAGTTGTCCCTTAATTTAAACTGATTTTATATAACTGGCCCTTAATCGAACTAATTTCAAGTCTATTAGGTTATGTTTTGACAAAATCGAACTAAAACTAGTTCGAAAAAAATTAATAATTTTAATTATCTGTAACCATAGTTAGTAAACTGAAAAGTAAGAAAATAAAATAATTTAAACTTCCAGGAAAACTACATCAAGTTATTTGATAGTAGAATGCAGGTTTTCACGGCCGTTGTCTAATGAAGTGGATTCTTCCGGGTCTTGCCGTGGTCGTTGAACTTGACTTGACGTTTCGCTGATCATCCTGTCAGCTTCTTCAGAAGGATTCTAAAGACTGAATCTGTTGTGTTACACTCCTCGTTATATACCTAGGCGCCGTTTCGCTTCGCTGGTCATCGGTCACGCTTGGTTCGCTTCACTGCTCATTCGTCGTGTTTGGTTGACCGTGACTTACTACGGTGCTGGTACTTGGCAATACCAGTCTCCACGTGTCGATACCCATCCTCTCTGTTAAAGTTGTTCACGTTTTTCATAATTTCCAGTGATTCCCTAATGATTCGCGGATAATAGCGCGTATTCCTGTCTAATATAATGATGTCCTCGTAGTCGATTTTATGGTTCTCGTTATTATGGACATGTTCTGCTATCGCCGACCTATCCGTGTATCCAAATCTGGTATTTCTCTGGTGTTCTTTGATTCTGCACTGGATACTCCGTCCTGTTTGTCCGATGTAGCTCTTACCACATGTGCACTTCAACTGGTAAACACCTTTTGATAACAGTTTGGGGACAGGGTCTTTGACTGAGGGAAGCATCTGCTGTATTTTCTTCACTGTTCGAAACCGTACACCTACTTTCTTTTTGAATAAAATCTTCTTCAGCCTATCTGTGACTCCCGCGACGTAGGGTAGGCATGCATACGTTGTTGGTTGTTGCTGTTCTTCTTCTGTAGTTCTCCTCTGGTTATTTACTACTCGTTGTATATTGCTTTGACTGTATCCGTTCATCTCTAAAGCTTGTTGGACATTGTGTAGTTCCTCGGGTTTGTTCTCGTCGTCGCATATTGTGTTGGCTCTGTGGACCAAGGTTCTAATTAACGCTCTCTTTTGTTGTGGATGGTGGTGAGATGTCGCATGTAGATAACGATCGGTGTGCGTTTTCTTTCTGTAGACACCATGGGCCAGCTTGCCATTGTGTGACCTTTTCACTAATACATCTAAGAAAGGTAAAGCTCCATCTTGCTCGGTCTCCATTGTAAATTTGATACTTGGATGCTGTTTATTCAAGTGGTCGAAGAAAACAGATAAAGATGATTCTCCATGTGGCCATATGATAAACGTATCGTCTACGTAGCGTAGCCAGCACTTTGGTTTATTCTCACTGCAGCGTATGGCTTCCTCTTCGAAAGCTTCCATGAATAGGTTGGCTATCAGCGAACCAAGCGTAACCGATGACCAGCGAAGCGAAACGGCGCCTAGGTATATAACGAGGAGTGTAACACAACAGATTCAGTCTTTAGAATCCTTCTGAAGAAGCTGACAGGATGATCAGCGAAACGTCAAGTCAAGTTCAACGACCACGGCAAGACCCGGAAGAATCCACTTCATCAAGTTATTTGATGTCAACAGTTAAGAAATGAAAAACATTTATATATTTATTAGTGAGTGTAAGAAATGTAATAAATATTTATTGCTAAACAAAATACCAACCTTATTCCTAACAGTGTCAATATGTTTCCACTTCTAGTATTGTTGCTTCTGCAATCCATGTTATTTATCACAGGTATGGCCTGTGCTTGACATGACACAAGGAAGAAAATTACGCACTTTACAAATGTATAGTGGCACAATTCGAAATGTGCTACTATTGCCGAATGGAAAGAATATGATTCACATAAAGAAATATGACATATGTCTAATATGCCACTAATGCACAACAAAAACGATGCACTCTCTACAACTTCAACTGACACACTGAGGAAGTACCAGTGTAACACTGACACTTCCTTAGTGTGCTAATCTTCTTTTCGTGGAATGGGAGAACCAGTTATAGGTTTCTTTTAAAAGAAAATCTATATTTCTTGGAATGGTTTCCTCCGCAGCTGCTGAAACTGCCAATTGCAACAAATGGCAAACACATCTAATAAGCATTAGATTAAGTATGTTAAAATTTGTTTGTAACAAAGCATAAACTCCATTATTAATTCCAACCATCGTGGATGCATTGTCACTACCAAGACCACATAAATTTGATTTATTCATCTTATTTTCTTCTAATACCTTGGTAATCGCCTCCACAATAGCTTCCGCAGTACTATTTTCTATATCTACAAGTGCCAGGAAAGTGCAAACAAGTTTCTTCATTGCTAAACTAAAATATCGGACCAATTATTACCAATATCCTCAATTAAAGAATTTTTTAAATAGGGACCAAATACATTATTAATTATATTTGTGCATTTGGTTCTATGGATTTTTAGTGGTGTACTTTCAGAATCATCAAAACTATTATTACATACTTCGGACAAATGATCAATACCCAATAACGACGTATGCACCGCACAGTATAAAGCCAACCTGGCTTCTGCTTTCTTTTTCTTTGTCACCGCATCAATTTTTTCAAAATTTATTTTTGCTTGTCTTTGTGACATATATGGCTGAGACATGACTCTGTGCTTTTCGGTTTTGTGATGCCTTAACAACCCCACAAATTTTGCAGCGCACGTAACTTTGCAGTATGCACAATAAGCTAAAGTGTCATCACCAATAACTGGTTTCAGCCAGCCTATCAGATAATAGCTACAAGTTACTACAAAATCAGTTCATGCATGCAAACATGTACATATATGTGTACAACTATTATTACCTTCATTAAATTTAAATATCGTTTTGTTAAACCGCTAAAAACTATTTAAGAACAAAATTACTTTGTTTTTGTTTATTGCGTTCCTTCGAACTTCGCATGAAAGGCGTCAAACAAATGTCACTAATGTCAGCATTTAGACAGAATGGTTACTCTTGAAATATCACATGTAATCTATGGGCAAACATATGAACCAGTTTTCTGTCTTAAAAAAGTACATTACAGGATGTCACGCAAGGAATACATTCACAAATAAATAAATTTTCCACTAGATGGCGGTAGGCTGTTGGTTAAAAGTTAAAATAACGAAGTGCAATGTAAAATATTAAAATACTCTCCTAGTAACACCAGATTTGTCACCAGATGATTTCAAAAGAACCAGAGTTTACCCATGGCACCATCCTTCATAAAAAGGGTAAAATAAGTTTTCAAAATCACCAGATCTGGTTCGAAAATCACCAAATTGGCAACACTGCCAGTGTTGACGCCACATGTTTAGGAATTACCGCCAAATGCAATAGCGACACATGCGCCATCTGACAAAAAGTATATGAACTATTATTATACTACTATTGCAGAAAGATACATCATCTGAAATTAAGTCTAATTCATGGGATATGACAAATTTAATGTTTTTAGAGTTATACCACTATTGCAGCCAGTGAGCGATCTTATGTGCTTTGACTTCATGCGACAGACATTTTGATTGTCATTATAAATAGTAATACATTTACAAGTACCCAGCAACTCCGACATTAAATTTTTAAAATAAATGACTTCTTCAGAAGCTCCAGTGACAGCCATATACTCGACTTCTGTACTATTCAGAGCAACCGTCTTTTCTTTATCTTATCTTTACTTCCAAACTGTTCCAAAGGAACGCCACAAAGGATGAACACAAAAACTTCGCCGTGTTTTATATTTATTTAATAAAGTAATAAAAACAAAATTCCACACAAACTTAGAACTTCTTAAAACCGTTACAACCCCTAAGTCAACTTTATTCAACTAACTTGTCATTACTACCAACTTAACAGTAAAAACTTGATTGTGTTACCACCATAGTTTATTACATTCCCATAAAATGGCACCACCTGCTAATTTAAAAGTAAAGCCGGTATGCGACTTTCTGTCACTAACGTTACTTGCAAAATCAGCATCAACAAAACCAATCAGATCTAAATTATTTTTTTATACTTCAGACAAAGGGAGAACAAATATCTAACAATTCTCTTAGCATCTTTCCAGTGCTGGTCAGTGTAGCAATTGTTAAATTGACTAAAGAAATTTACAGCAAAAATTGATATCGGATCTTGTTAATCCTGATAAGTACATCAAACTACCCAAGAGTTGTTGATAAAGGCAGTTCTTTATTACAAACATCAAAATCTACCTGATCAAAGCTAAGCTAGCTTTTTATCCATGGACGGCTTACAGGTTTGCAGTCACTCATGTTAAATTTTTCTAAAATATCATTAATATACCGTTCTTGATTTAACAGAATTTCATTTTTATTTTTATCTATTCTATCTCTCATGCCCAAACATTGCTTAATTTGACCTAGGTCTTTAATTTTGAATTTCGAAACCAACTGCCTTTTTAAAAAGTCTGTCTCCTGCATAAAATTAGAAAAAGATAAAAAAATCATCGACATATAAAGCAGTTATAGTTATGAAATCGTCTACACGCTTGACAAAAATCCAAGATTCATAGTCGCATTTTTTTATAGTTTAGGGTATTTAGTGCAATCTTAACTTCTTTGTAACAAACGCGTAAAGACTGTTTCAACCCATAGATTGCTTCGTTGAGTCTTAAAGCATTGTTGCTAGGAGCTTCGCTGCCGAAACCTTCCGGCATTTCCATGAAAACCGTTTCCTCCAATTTTCCATTCAAACCTAGACAGCACAAGGTTAACCGATGGATATCCTAAGGACATAAAACTTAGTATATGCTAAATCCTCCGGATATCATGATTTTTGCGTAGGATATCCTTAGGATGTACAGGTGAGACTCTTCCATGTATCCTGAAAACAATCGTAAGATGTACTTTCATATATCCATAGGTTCTGTGGAGGCAATACCTAGGATATCCCACCAACGATCACAGGAAATAAATGTTGTACATTTATATCCCTTTTTAGTATATCCTAACGATATTTCATTTTCTTCTTCATTCATAATGGTTTGTTTGTCTTATTTACGTCAAATCGTACAAATTACTAGAAAGTCTAGATTGTTAATATTATGGAAATACGCTGTGCAGTAATAAGGTTATCCAAAAGTTGTTCATAATACAGTTGTAATTATCTCCCATAACCCAAACAGCACAACAAGGTCCAGTGGACATCCATTGGAATAACGCATTTAAAATCATGAAAATCCAGTGGATGTCCAGCAGAGAAACAATGGACACTCAACGGACGTCCATTGGATGTCCAGTAAAGACAGTTTGCCACATGAAATGGAGACATCCAAAACTGGTCCACGTAGGGACCAAAAATGGACATTCTGGACCCTACCGGACGTCCGTTGGGTGTCTGGTTGTTTGTCTGGTGGACATCCACTGAAATCCAGTGGGCCTTGTGCTGTTTAGAAATGTAATTTTTATGTTGTAACTATTAGATAAAAATAGTGATCCAATTTTCTAAACATTTTTCAGAGTAAATAATTGAGAAAAAATGAATTAAGTTTAAAAGGAGGTAAGCAAATTCTGGGTATATATTTTTATTTTTTTATATGCAACATCAATAAAAAATCTAATGCATGAAATTACGCCCGTTGTAATTCATTTTGGAAGCTAAATAGACTTATTAACTTCCAAAAGACGGAATTATAATGGTCGGAATTTCGTGCATAAAATTTTTTCTTGGTGTTTTATTCAAAAAACAAAATAAAACATCATGTCGATATAGCAAATTCGAAAACCTTTTAAACGTAAATCTTTTTTTTTTTCAATTATTTACTACGAAATTTTTTTCGAAATGTGGATTATTTTTAACTAATATTTGCAAAATAAAAATCACATTGAGATGATTTTTTTAAAAATTGTGCATTCTAAAAGATTGGGTAAATACTAATAAATGCAGAACACGTATAATTACCGATATATTTAATATATATCATTATTATATTCTATATTAGTTTTTACTTTCAAACATGTTCAATTCCTCTTTTCTTTCTCTGGCTCGCGTCAACCATTTTCGTATATTTTCTTCTGTCTTTCTTCGTTACTTTACTGCCAAAAATTTCCAAGGCCCCTAAAATGAGGACAAAATCCTTTTAAAATTCATTGGCAAAGTTTGGTTTTCATGAGCAGGGTAAATATATCTATCTTCTCAACAAAATTTCGGTTTTCAACTAAACTACAAAGAATCGCTTAAAATTGAGAACTAGAACTTTTGGAAATGGGAAGTCCATTAATATTAATATAAACTTCGAGATCAGAAACCGTATTATTTTTATTCGAGTTTGTATCTACCGAATTTATGCTACTTTCATCCGAAGTATAAATAGGTGATGGTACACTAGTATTGCGGTCAGTGTCAGAATCGATATTTAAATTTCCTGCAGTTGCAGACGGACGCCTAACAAAATTAGGTATATTAAAACATGGTTCAAGTTCAGATAGATTGACAGTTTCAGATGTACTTGAAGAACTAGGAATTACCTCATTTAGATTATTTACTAAGTGTGATGCAGAATAGTTATTTTGTATGTCCATGTCTGAATTTAACTTTGCAATATTGTAATATCTTTTTGACACTTTAGGCATTTTGCAGGGTTACTTATTAAAAGATAATATAAAATGTACTTACCTCTACTAAAGTGTTCCGTCAGACCAAATACGTACGTAATGAATTTATATACGTACACTGAACAATATAAATAATAAAGGTATATCATACAATTAACTAATTAACAAAATCGAAGCTTTTTGGCTTTGTTTAATTCAAACACATTCGACACATAGTAATAATAGTAATGCAGATGGGCGCACATCGGGTTGCGCTACTATCTAACCGATTTGTAATTAATAATACTAAATGCAACCGTCCTCAAAAACGTTTTTTTAAAGAATTATAAGAATTACACATCTTGCTGGCAGGTGAAGTAGGTTATATATATATATATATATATATATAAGGTCGCCGCTCTCAGGTACTTGCAGAATCGCAAGTCGCTATACGCCCATAGAGACATCTATGGTGTATAGTAGCAATTGACCATTTGAGAGGTTTCACTTACCTCTCACCACTACTCAATTTACGGTGTAATTCAATGCAGGTCGGGGTATTTGCCCGCTGAGTAGTTGTTTCCTGCAAATCATATATTATAATATATATATATATATATATATATATATATATATATATATAGTGTTAGATTTTGGATTGTTTGATTATCTTTTTAAAAACTTTATTTATTTCACATTGGAGTCAACGTTGGCTCTTTTATAATTATAATTAATAATAATAATTTGGAATGTGTTTAATCGAAAGTGAGTATAAGACTGATTGTACAGAGGGTGTGAAACATATTTATAACATTTTAGAACAAAGGAAATAGCAAGTGGCAATTCAGCGTAATTGTGATAACCTAGAATGGAACATTATACTCAGGGTGAGCCGTTACTGGGAAAAGTTGCTATGCCTAATTTGATATGTCTGAGAAAGTTAAGCCTGTCTCAGTAATACTATGTAATGTGGTGTATTTTGAATATAACATATATATGTCAGAAAAATAATTTTATGGACATTAAACGGGCATCCAGTGGATATCCATTTATTGAAGTCCAGTGGATATCCAAAATATATCCATGGTCCTTTGGTTGAATACCATGTCCAGAAATTTAATCATATGGATATTAACTGGATGTCCAGTGGACACGTGTTCAATGGATGTCTAGGTATTTAAGTCCAGTGGATATCCAAATTATGTCCGTGGACATCCAAAAATGGTGCTATTTTTTTATTACTTTTTATTTGATAAAATTATAAACGACCTAATACAAAAAATCGGGAGACGACTATACAGCTCCACATAGACATAATTCTTATTACTTTGTCATTTATTTAAAAAAAGTAATAAATAAAGAGCCATTTTGTGGATGGCCTCAAGTACCTGAAATATATGTTCCTTCGAGTTTTTCATACTCCTTACAATAAATCGTAAAAATTTCCATAATATAAAACAGAAACTAAGGTCTAATAAGTTCTTAATATACTTTTATTTGTATCCCCACAGGGATATCGAATCAAATCGCTTAGGAGACAGTGGTCCAACACTGTAGGAACTATTTATACAGTCAGTATTAATGAAAATATTTTGTTCTCTCGAGATTCATTGCACAAATCTGTTGATTTATATTGGTATTATGTATTTACAAAAATAAGTGATAACATATTATATTTCTCCTAAATTTGACTCATTTCTCTTCTCTTTCTTTTCCGTCTCTCTTTGGCATGCAGAAGCCAACTTTTACTGCAGTTTCCACACTTTTTGCGTAATACAAATTGATGGCTTAAATCATAAATACAAAAATTTATATGAACGATAATTTAGCGAGCTGTTATTCAAATATATCTTGCATACCAAATTTTTACTCAAATAACTCTAAATGAAAATTACAAAATAAGAAATCTACGAACATTCTATTGACGGCAGTATGCCACGTACATACGTAATTGTGGTGAATTCGGATTGGTTGAAACTTCAAGATAACATTATCTCGTTACAAGCTAAATCATTACAAAAAATTCTCGAGAATATCCTCTTAACTATATCATATTCACTGTTCCTGTGAACGATCCATGCTTTGATGGGAGTCTGAAGGACGTATTTTCTGCTCGAAAAAACTTAGAAAAATTTAAAAAAATAGGAAAAAGAAAAAATTAATTTTCTTTTTCCTCAACCTTTTCTAAATTCTAAAATAAAAATATTACGTTCACAAAATTTTTTAGGGTTCAAAGTGACTGTTTCAGACGGAGATTAATGGATAAATCATACTTACTGTCGTTTATGCTTAACTGCGGCTCTGATGGTATCAATTGGAAGACGTCGTAACACTATAAATCTAACACTGTCTGTTTCACACTCTCTTAAAATTAAATCTGAAAGGGAAATTTTGTTAGAAAACACAAGTAAAAGACAATATAAAGTTAAAAAAATATATATTAAATCTTTAAAAAATTTCTGTTTTTACAACAACTTCTTCAGAGAAAATGTTAACAAACAATGGTCTGACCCGTGTACAACACATGGTGAGGAACGGGACGATTCATACGGTACCAACTACCATCCAATATGCAGTTTGAAAAGCTAACGATGCACAAAAAGATTCAAGGAAAGTTTCATGTAACTGAAATTTTGGTGGGCTTATGCTTGCCTGTCTTATAAACGTATTTTATTAATTCACATAAATTTTGGTCGCTCCTCGGAGCTTAAAATTGCTTGAAGCGTATCTACTTCGTTTGTATTATGCAATAACAAATTTTACGTTCAGGCAAGGCAGATCCCATGCACGTGTGAGTACATGGTATAGATACTTTTTTGACTCCGAATCACTGAGGAACCGGTTTAGGGCAAACCCCGTCAAAATACATCATTTCCCCGTCAAATCCGACTGCTAGGAAATGATGGGGGTCCCATGTCGCTAAGGGCTATTTTCGCTATAACTTCCGATATACTTTGAATAGTCGTTGGACTAACTTGTCCTCATATTCAATACCTCGTAAGAGTTGCAGTGCTTGACAACGTGGATTCGTAAAAGGGTTTTTAATCTTGGAAATTTGGAAGTTCAAGTCCAATTTTATTATACTTTCTAAAATTGGGTGGTCGGGGCGACATTACGTCCCTGTGCAGCGACATTTACTACACTTACCAAATTAACGCTCCTCGAAGAGTTAGCGAAAATTTGGCATAAAAAACGCTCCGAAGAGCAAAAATATATTTCCAAGAATTAAAAACCTCCTCCACGGCGTTTTTACGTGAAGCACGCTTTTCTTACGAAATATTTCCTAAGTCGGATTTTGTTACAACGTCGAAAAGTATATCGGGGTTATAGCGTTCTTTAACACTCCCCTCCTTTCCGTGAATCTTTTTGTGTAACGTTTGGTAAATTGTTTGTTTGAAAATAAAATGGATCATTGGATGTAGTCTCCCATGTGTTGTATTCGGTTATCGTTCAGACCGGCCTATCTGAACAAAACATAGATGCAAATCTAAAAAATGGTGATAAACTTGAACATATATCGATGCATAGCATTCGATTGAATTATTGAACATTGTGTTTCAAAAATGGCATAAAAAAAGAAAAAAATCGAAAATCCTCGGATTCTCGATGACACAACACAAACACTTTCGACGCACTTATCTTTCTTAGTGTTCTTCCACTAATGCGGGCTTGCGTCTGCTCCTCCTCGTGTCTATGCCTCGTCGATCACCTTCGGTGTCGAACTGCCTTCTGGAACAGCTTAGGTGGTCCTCGGACTGCTTGGCTCCAGCTATACTATGGCTCTGCTCATTTTATATGAAACAATATAAAACAAAATTTTAGTAATATGTTTGTTCATATCCCGTCTGGGGATCTGCGACCGATAACATATCGTCGTCTTTGAGAATAGGAACACTGAATTTTGTTGACTTATATTGATTGAAATGTTTTCCGGGTAGATAAAATTCTCTTCTTGGGAGAAATCTGCGACCGATATCACATCGTCGTCTTTGAGAATAGGAACACTGAATTTTGTTGACTTATATTGATTGAAATAGTTTTTATTTAAAATCTCTTCTTGGGAGAAATCGGCGACAGAATCTGCACCCGTCGGATCGTTGCATCTGCCCCTCCAGCAGACGTGGCGGCATCTCGCCCTTGAGTTGCTAGACTCGTCTGAATCGCGCTCTTGCGTCAGAGTCGTCGTCTTTCCATGCCGTGCCAATGGAACATTTGTTTGGACCCTTTGGGTCGGACTCTGCTTACAGATGTATATGTTTTGAACATATGAGGACTTAGAAAAATTATTATAAAAAATACCAACTCTGCCGGACACGGTCAGAGTTGCTGCAGTGAATTTTGAAGAATTGTATGGACGATACAATATCGTCAAATGAAAATAACTTGTAATAAATGCATAAAAAATACCAACTTTTGCCTGACACGACAAGAAGTTGGTATGGAAATTTTGATATAAAATAAACCTAGCACTAAGTTAAAACTTAGCCTAGGTTGAAAAATGTTATAAAAATATGATTGAATCTCCAGAACTTGATTCTGAATCCGAAGTGGAAGCATCTCGTGGCGGTGCATGAATTTGTACAACCGTTTGCTCCGGCGGTGGAGGTTCTGTGGAATCGTCGGAGAACGGGGAATCATTTCCATCGAGTGATGTTCCGCCTGGACTAGCATTTTCTTCATCGGAAGATTCGATTTCCAAGTTGTGCTCCTCTGGCGGGGCTGGTCTCAAATCATCGACATGTACTCTTGTCGTTACATTTCCCTTTTGCACGAGATACACCTCGTCTGAAAACTTCTTCAGAATTCTGGTTGGGCCTGACCAAGACGGCGTGAAGGTATGTACCTTCTTTTTTCTCTTACTCATGACTCTGTCTCCTACTTTGTAGACGATCGGAGTGACGGCCTCTTTCGGCGCATATTTCTGTTTGTAATTTTGTTGGGCCTGACGGGCTTCCTTGATTCGCTCGTATCGTGGAAGCGTTTGTTGCTTGGCTCTTTCTTGCCTCCAGGCATACAAATCCCATTCGCCTCTTTCGGCTGGATCATATCCTAACACGATCATGCTAGGTGTTTGATTTGTAGCGGCGTTCCTACGATTTCTTAATATGTATGTCATCTGATGCACGTAGCGATCCCAAGTGTCGTTTGGCTTTTTGAATAAAAGAGTCTTTAAAATTTTCTTGCATTCCTGAACCCGTCGTTCCACGGGGTTGGATTGTTGGTGATATGCCGGAATTAAGTATCGTTCGATACCATTCCTTTCGCAAAATGTGATGTACCAATCGGAATTGAAATGACCACCGTTGTCTGAAATTATGACTCGAGGGACTCCGAATCTTGCTACTATTTCTTCGTCGATGAATTTGGCTATCGTTCTGCCGTCGACCTGAATGTATGCCTTTGCCTCTATCCATTTACTGAAAACGTCTTCGACGATAATCATATATCTGTTTTCGGCGTCTTTAGTCCTCTGCAGCGGGCCAATTACGTCGACGCTCAAGGTTTCAAATGCATTTTGTGGTGCATGACTTCTAAGTGGAGCATTGGGTTGGGCTTGTCTTGTCTTTACAGACTGGCATATCAGACAGTCGTTTATGTATCTGCCTACGATCCTGGCCATATTATTGAAATAGTAGCGTTTCGCTATTTTCCTGAGAGTCTCGTCTCTTCCTGGATGACATGCTTCATCTCGGTCATGATAATGGTAAATCAATTCTTTTATTTTCCTCTTTGGAACGATTAATTTAAAATTTCGATCGCAATCTTTAAAAAGTACATCGTCTTGGACGTGAAAATTTTTCATAAAAATAAGATCCGCATCGGAACGTTGTTCCTGTTGAAATAGATCATTCCAACGGCGGATCTTGTCTTGAATATCTCTTGAACTCAATTGAGCCTGTACGATATCTTCGTATATTTCTGAGTGCGTTAAAACAGAAATACGTTCTGGACACTTATAATTTGGTAGGAACATTCTTTCCTCTTCATCGTCTGTCTCGACATACTGATTTTGTGGGTTACGACTGAGAAAATCTGCTAACAAATTCTCCTTTCCTGGACAGTGTTCAATTTTGAATGCATATTCTTGCAATAGTAATGACCATCGTGTAAATTTTGTTTTGTCGTCCTTATGTTTGTTTAACCAAAGTAACGCCCTGTTGTCCGTCTTCACCAAGAACGGTTTGTCTGCTAAGTACATCTTGTACTTTTTAATATAGTTCACCACCGCCAAGCATTCTAGCTCGTTTATGTGGTAACGTCTCTCCGCTGGAGATAACGTGTTGCTTGCATACGAGATTATGTATTTTTCGCCGTTGTCGCCTAATTGATATAATACGGCCGAAAGGCCTTGGAGGGATGCATCTGTTTGCAAAATGAATTGACGTGAAAAATCCGGCCGATGGAGTTCCAGCGGTCCGGATAATAATTCTTTTAATTTTCTAAATGCTTCATCGCATGTATGGTTCCAGTGAAAACGATTTTCCTTCGAAAGAAGTTTCGTTAGTGGCTTCGTGATCATCGCCACATTTGGTAGATATTCTCGTACCCAGTTGCAAAGCCCTAGGAAACTTTGTAGCTGCTTTTTTGTAGCTGGAACGGGATAATTTTGAATTTGTAAGACATGTTTTTCTAATGGTTGGGAAGTATCGGTTCTAATTGTATGGCCTAAATATTGAATTTCATTCGTCGCTATTACACACTTTTCCGGTGACACTTTCAGATTGTGCAGACGTAGTCTTTCAAAGACTAACCTCAAGTGGGACATATGCTCCTTCACGTTTACGCTGTAAACGATTATATCATCTAAATACACTTTACAGAAATGGTGCAGGTAACCCGTTAAAACGTCCTTTGCCATGAATTTCTGAAAGGTACAGGGAGCTGTCTTGAGTCCGAAAGGCATGACATTAAATCTGTAAGCTGCCCCATCAGGAGTGGTAAAAGTCGAAAAATCTTTTGATGCTTCATCTAGCGGTATTTGCCAATACCCACTTTTTAAATCCAACACAGAAAAAATCTTCGAATTTCCTAAATCTTTAATACTTTCGTGTATTTTGGGTAAGACGGAAGCCTCGTCTTCAGTCATTTCGTTCAAATGGTGATAATCGATGCAAAATCGTGGTTTCTTGTCGGAGCGTTTTATTATCACTGGTGGTGAACTATATTGGGCAGTGCTAGGTTCGATGACGCCAGCTTTTAACATCTCTTCGATTTGGTCGTACATAATTTTCTTAGTACTCGGAGACATCGGATATGGTCTGATATTAAATGGTTTCGTGTCTTTTACTGTAATTTTGTGTTTCACAGTCACTGTGGTTGCTTGAGTCGGTTCCGCAGTGAACAGATCGACAAATTCTTCGAACAGCGGCCGTAGAAATTTGTCTTTAATAACAAGCTCTTCAGGAAGCTTTGTCTGCTGTCTCTCCCTCTGAGAAGCTCGATTCCAGAAGACGGTAATACGCTCTTCTGTGCCGGCATATAGGCATTTTCTGCCATAATCATATGCGACATTGTTCATATATAAGAATGGTGATCCTAATATTATCGTTTCGTTCAAATTTTCGATTACTTGAAAATCAATTTCAAAAGAGGTGCCTGAAATTATTACTTGTAATTTTGTCGTGCCAAGAGAGTCCACCATTCGATCTCCGCACGCCATAGCAAATGATCGACGTGTCGTGAGATTTTTAAAATTATCCAACATCCTCGGATGGATAACGTTTCGCGTCGAGCCTGAATCGATCAGTGCGTCGACCGCATGTTCATTAATTTGAACTTTTATACGAGGCAAAGGGAACGCTTCGCTCATATAATTTATCGACTCTCTTGTCTTGTGCAGAGGAGCGTCGTAGTGGTCATGTGTATCGGAAAAAATTACTGGACATTGCTGCCGCCTTGGTTCGGCCGTTGTGCCGGGGATCTTGCAGATGGACCCTGGCCTGGGTCTCTGGCCCCTCGAAAGTTTCCCGGTCTCCTGTTGAGATGCGGGTTATTCGGGCATTGGCTATGGAAGTGCCACTGCACTGTGTCTGTACAGTATCGGCACGGGTTTGCCGGTCGGTCGGGTACTCGGAATTTCCCCGATCCGCCATTGAAATTGGTTTGCCTGCGGTCAGGATTCACTGAACCGCTCGTAGAATTAGGCATAAAAAAAGGACGACCAGGCGCTCTGCCTGGACCGTCCTGTCGAGATACGTCCTCTCGGAAATGCACCCTCGGTGCTGTCGGAGTTGGGCTTCCATTGCTCCTTATACTTGAATTTTGTGGACTTAAACGTCCCGGCTCTTGATAGTAAGACGCGCGGGACAGACGTTGATCTATAAGTTGGATTAGCGACGTCTGTTCGTCAGCTGAATCCCGCTCGACGTTAGTAGCCGCTGCTATTAACATCTCTGTGGTTGAAATTAGGTTGCTTCTCAAGCGTGACCTAATTTCTGGACGCAGTTGGTCCATGATGACCCGAGCTCTGATGGCTTCGGATTTAAAGGGATCAATACGATCGAAAAGACAGGTTTTCCTTGTGATAAACACTGCCGTGTCGTCTAAAGACGTTTGCTTGACGGCATACAGTTGAGCAATAGCTCGTGACTGTATGTCGGGAGAATTAAATCTCGTAAGGAATCTTTTCTTGAATAAGGCATACGAAGTAGTCAACGTCCTAAATTGTTCGGACCATCGTTGAGCTTCGCCCTTGAGTTGGCCGGTTACGTTATGGAGGCGATCATAGTCGTGGCTTATGCGAGCTCTGTCGAAATATTCCTCCATAATTTTCAGAAATGCTTCTGGATCTTCATGATCAAGCCCATGGAACGTCACGTTCGGACATCTTTGTCTCTCATGGGGCGTACAGGTCGACACGTTCTGTATCGCCTGCACGAAGCCCTCTGCCATTTTCAGAAACATACTTTCCATCGAATTAGCAGTTTGTGGCTGTGAAGCAGATAAATTTACATTATTTCCCTCCGGAAACAGTCGCTGTGGTTCTATCCCTCTAGAACCGTCGTCGACGAGCGGTGCGGTGACTCGCTCATAAAATTCTCTTGGGGTCGACCCCTCGGAGTCTTCCGCCATGAATGAGAAAGGATTTGTTGGGTTTGGGGACGGCATGGTCCCTGCTCGGGCGCCATGTGAACGATCCATGCTTTGATGGGAGTCTGAAGGACGTATTTTCTGCTCGAAAAAACTTAGAAAAATTTAAAAAAATAGGAAAAAGAAAAAATTAATTTTCTTTTTCCTCAACCTTTTCTAAATTCTAAAATAAAAATATTACGTTCACAAAATTTTTTAGGGTTCAAAGTGACTGTTTCAGACGGAGATTAATGGATAAATCATACTTACTGTCGTTTATGCTTAACTGCGGCTCTGATGGTATCAATTGGAAGACGTCGTAACACTATAAATCTAACACTGTCTGTTTCACACTCTCTTAAAATTAAATCTGAAAGGGAAATTTTGTTAGAAAACACAAGTAAAAGACAATATAAAGTTAAAAAAATATATATTAAATCTTTAAAAAATTTATGTTTTTACAACAACTTCTTCAGAGAAAATGTTAACAAACAATGGTCTGACCCGTGTACAACACATGGTGAGGAACGGGACGATTCATACGGTACCAACTACCATCCAATATGCAGTTTGAAAAGCTAACGATGCACAAAAAGATTCAAGGAAAGTTTCATGTAACTGAAATTTTGGTGGGCTTATGCTTGCCTGTCTTATAAACGTATTTTATTAATTCACATAAATTTTGGTCGCTCCTCGGAGCTTAAAATTGCTTGAAGCGTATCTACTTCGTTTGTATTATGCAATAACAAATTTTACGTTCAGGCAAGGCAGATCCCATGCACGTGTGAGTACATGGTATAGATACTTTTTTGACTCCGAATCACTGAGGAACCGGTTTAGGGCAAACCCCGTCAAAATACATCATTTCCCCGTCAAATCCGACTGCTAGGAAATGATGGGGGTCCCATGTCGCTAAGGGTTATTTTCGCTATAACTTCCGATATACTTTGAATAGTCGTTGGACTAACTTGTCCTCATATTCAATACCTCGTAAGAGTTGCAGTGCTTGACAACGTGGATTCGTAAAAGGGTTTTTAATCTTGGAAATTTGGAAGTTCAAGTCCAATTTTATTATACTTTCTAAAATTGGGTGATCGGGGCGACATTACGTCCCTGTGCAGCGACATTTACTACACTTACCAAATTAACGCTCCTCGAAGAGTTAGCGAAAATTTGGCATAAAAAACGCTCCGAAGAGCAAAAATATATTTCCAAGAATTAAAAACCTCCTCCACGGCGTTTTTACGTGAAGCACGCTTTTCTTACGAAATATTTCCTAAGTCGGATTTTGTTACAACGTCGAAAAGTATATCGGGGTTATAGCGTTCTTTAACATTCCCACTGACCTTTTCTATATACTTCAAATGAAACAAATTTAATGATTATAGGTGTTCAAAATACTGTAGCCACTGGAAGATACATATTGATTAGAGATAATTGGACTATTAAAAACTTCGATATATCGATAAAAATTTAAATAATACCCTAAATTATTGATGTATCGATGAAACATTTCAGTTCTATATCTATCAACATTAATATAAAGCGTAAAAAAAATGCTTACAAATGTTTTCGTAATGCTGCTGTTGCCGTGAGGTGTTATGAAGATAAATTCCCGAAGATTCCTGATGCCAAAACTTTTTTAAGTACAGTTTGACTTAAACTTTTTTTGACTGCAGCAGCATTACCAAAACATTCTCCTCCAGGGTTCGCAAATTTTTTCTTGAAAAAAGTGACTTGGTCGCTATTTGCCATTACCAAAAAGTTACCATTTAGTGACCTATTTGGAAAAGAACCTATCAGCCTACGGTAAAATTAGACTTTTATACAAGATTTTTTACTAAGATTTATATGGCAGGAATCATCACGATTTTAATAAATGTAACTAGAAATGGCCTACGGCCATTTCTAGCTCTTGCAGAGGCATTCGCGCTTCGCGCTCATAGTGGCGCCTGCGGCGCCACGCGGGGATGCTCCCTCCGGTCGCATCCCCGCAGTTGAGGACGCATGAAAGTCGGAGATATGTTCAAAATTCTAGGATCGGTCCTCGGATTAGCCTCAAAATTCTAAGGAATTGTCCCTGAATGCGCCTCAATATTAATCATTATTATTATCAATATCAGAATTAAAATCAATATCAAAATCGACATGAAAGGATGTCGAAATGAACATGAAAGAATATCAAAATCAACATCAAATTCAGTATCAAAGTCAATATTAAAATCAATATCAAAGTCAATATTCAGTATTTCATTTTTCAGCATTTCATTTTTCAGGATTTCATTTTTCAGTTTTTTATTTTTCAGTTTTTCATTTTTCAGTACCTATTTCATTTTGCAGCATTTAATTTTTCAGTTTTTCATTTTTCAATATTAACCGAACATATATTTTAAGTTCGTATACGTTATAAAATATTGAAACGACATTCCCCGAATCGTTCGAGGCACGAATTCATGAAAGAAATATCGATAAAATGTAATGAAAGATGAGGAAAATCTATTTAAATTTTTTTCTACTCCCTTGCGTAAATTTGCCGTTTGCCAAACAGTCTATAGAATGGATATGAAATCAGTCAATCACAGCTAATCTTCCCAAAAAACAGTATATCACTGAAAATATTTTTTAAATCATTATACAGACAAAATTTTAGATGTACGGCAAAAAAAAAGGAGCTGTGGGTGAGGATGGAACCAGTTACCAATTAAAAGCTTTTTTTATTGTTTTATAAGTACAATTCATTCTATTTATATTGATTTTTCCCTGAGCTAACGTTTTTATAAACCTGCACAATGTGCATACAAAAACTAATTATCCTGTTCTAAAATAGGTAGTTCCTCATAGATACAGGTTGGCTGGTGGTAGCCGAAATCAATATGCTTTAGATTTATTTATTGTCGTTTTAATTTATCATTTTATTGTGTAGGAAAATTTATTCAAACCTACTTAAATTAATCATTAGTTCTAAAAATAAATAAGGGTATTCTATCTGTTATATACATAATAAGGTTAAAAATTTAAAAGACAGAAATAAAGATGAATTTTCAATTAAGATAAAATGTACGGCAAAAAAAAAAAGAGCTGCTGTGGGTGAGGATGGAACCGGGGACCTGCCGCTTGGAACGCGTCGACTATTACCGTCCGGCTACCGCATCGCCTTTACAAAATGTTTCACGTACATCATGAGATTCAGAAGGAATTATTTGACGGCAACAAAATATTCCGTTTTACTATAAAGTAGCATTTTCTAAAGGCCACAACTTTCTTAATATTTATAGTAGAGAAATGAAACTCTGCATAGCGGTAGATAATTTATTTAGCTTTATTTTCGTTAGGTACGAACATTTTCGCCGAAAACGGCCTATTTGCCGAGATATTCGGCTTTTAACGAAAACGCTACGTATTTTGGCCACCCGACGTCGTTTCCTTCAAAACGCTCTAGCTCGAAAACGGTTCGTCGAAGGTGATATCTGAAAAATGGAAACGATTCCTCATTAAATAATCTTGTCCTTTGGGAGTTTTTATTTTTAAGAAATTTCCAGCGGTTTAGAAGTTATTGAAGGAAAACCGAAAATGTGCGTATTTCGCCAGAATCGTGAAAAACCACCAAACACGCAATTTTTAAACGCTCATATCTGGCGAAAAGCACCTCGCAGACGGCCGTACGATGTCGATACGGAAAGTACATGAATGGCAATGAAAGCAAATTAAATCCCACCGGCATAATCGAATTATAAGGCCGCCAGGAACGAAACAAAAACGGAAATTTTTTACGTTTACCAAAATAAGCGGGCGCCTACGTCATCAAAAAGGAGCGACGCAAATTCATTTTGAGGGTCGTAAAAGCGTGTAGGGAAAGAGATAGCCGACATTATTAGCCTAATTAAAAATATCAACCCCGAAAGGCACTCGTCGCCAATATGAACTTGGGACGTAGTTCGTCCTCCCGCTTCCGCTCGTCCCGCTCCCGACCTCGGGCTCTGCCGCAAACCGGAGAATATGCGCCAGCAAAATTGCAAAACGCAAGGGGCACGCACCAACACGATTTTAATATATATTGATAAAACAATAGAATATTGCAATACCGTTAAACATAAATTTGATTTTCTGTGCTGTTGAAATAACTTAATATTTTATTTATAGAATTGCAAATTTAATAAAGTAATAAATCTTAAGTCGGAAACATTTATTTTTAAAATAGAAAACTATGTAACATTGTATTTTCCATAAGAAATATGAAATATGAAACTCCGCTAATAACATTAATAAAAACTACATAACTAAGGGAATATTCTATTCATACATGCTGGAAGATCATTAATGAGGGAAACGATGCAGATTGTATTTGGTAAGTCTAAGGAGGGTATGGTTTTATCTAAACGCAGTGAATGTAAAAGTTCTATTTACTATGTATTTACAGTTCAAGAGCTTTTATAAGACTAAAAACTCATAGGGTCGTGGTGTTGTTGGTTACAGAAAATGTTCAGAGAATTAATATGATTTGTAAGCATAATAAAAATGTCATCAAAAATAAAGCTGGACCCTGTTATTGATATATAATTGAATCGGTGTATGCAGAAACGACACATGTCCAAAAAAGCAATTTTCAGGAAAATGTAAAAAACATTGTAATATTATTCGAAATTCATTTTGTTCGAGTTTACCAGTTTAAAATAATAATTATAAATAATTCTAACTCAATGAAATCTGAATTTTAGTTTAAAACTGAAAATTTTATTTTCTAGGAGTTTTCAAAAAAATGGACATGTGCTCTTTCTGCATAACCTGAGTTAAAATCAATACAAAAATAGTTATTTCACTAGGTATCTATATTTTAAAAAAGTTACAAAAAAATGTTTAGTTCCTACTTAGTGGCAGTTTGCCAAAGAAGTATTGTGGCATAAAAATTTTGATATTCTTCATCCACAAATTTTACACATTTCCTTATATCTTCCATTTTCATTGATTTTATCGGAACTTTTCCTAGTGTATAGGCCAATGCAGATGGTAATTCCCCATCATATTTTTACCTGGCTGCTGCAGTTTAAATGTGTGTTTGAAAGCGCCATCTACAAACTGCGAAACCTCAACACACCCCTTTTTTTTACTATCGTAAATAAAATGTGAATAGGTACTGATGTTAAAATACACCTTTGATTTTCGTGGTATATTTTTGGAAATCGTTTCTTGAGATATGCAGTTCTTTTTATACAGTTTTGGCCACCAATCTTTGAAATTTATTACATCTTCTGTATTCACTTCTTTTACCGTAAATTTTCTTGAGGTGCTGCTAGTTACGATAAGTTCAGTTATTCGGTGAATAGTAAAAATTCTGTCGCACTTCCTTAATTTGCGAAGTCCCTGTCGCCTGGAAGGAATGAATGTCCCCTGACTGGAAAATAGTGTATAATTTTTAAAAATCGAGCACTGTCTGTTAATGCAAGAAGCATACGGATGAGAGTGTGGTTTTTATTTTGCCCCCAACAGTTATCACTAAATAAGTGGAGTTCGTTTATATTTTCTAGTATTTCCTTTAAGTAATCTAACAGAAATGAACAAATTTCATTGGAAGTCTTTTTAGCTTCCCCTTTATGATATATATACATTCTAGCAGTATTCTCTTTAATGTTATGAATACAGAACACCGAAACTGTTAATTGTTGGTAATAGAAAACTTCACCTACTGGCGTTTTAGGCGGCTGAATATTCTGCATGAAATCGAAACAGTGGATCCATTACTTTCCTCTTTCAATTTTGTATAAAATTTTTTACTTCTGCGTTTGTGCACCAGAAGCTCTGCCACTGCTGCTCGTTTTGCATTTTCATTTAAATTTTGGTCTTTAATTTTATTGTTCAAAGTTTCACACACTGAAAAATTTTCTCGAAAAAATCTTGTGTAGTAAGAATAACTTACTTTAACTCCAAGGTGCCTCTCCTTAAATAAGTCAAACATTAATTTAATGTTCAGCTGACTATCTAGGTATTTAATTTCTCGATTTGCATAGTGACTTATTTTAACTGGAAATGACTCAATGTGCTGTCGAACAGCAAGTTGAACATCTTCACTTAGTTTATTTACACTTGAATTTTGGCCACGAAAATCTCTCGGAGATTTTCCAAGTACAGCAAGATCTCTAAGTCTTCTAACTCGGCTTGAAGGAATGGCATACACAGAAGTGAAAGCATTTAAACATACTTCAATTTTAGCAGCCCCTTTGTATATGTTTAAAAACATGTGACTTTGGTTTATTTCCTACTTGAACCCTCGCACGACGCCTCTGAACATTATTAACGTTTATGAGTCCTTGTAAAAATACATCCTGGTTGTCTTTATTTCCAAGGGAATAAAAACGTGTAAAATTTTCTTGCAATTCCTCGTTGGATAATTTATTGAAGCATTTTGCTCTGCAACTGAAAACAAAATAAAAAAAATAAAAGTCACCTCGAAAAAACATCCTTCTGTTAAATAAAAAATCAAGTCTAAAGCAGACTAACGAAATAATAAACACTTTTAATATACCTGCAAGGGGGGCCTATTATTTTACCAGGAATGTTATCGCCCTTGGAATTTTTATAAGGTTCGCCTTTTACACGTGATTTTTTTATAATATTTCGTTGGTAATGCTCGGGAATTGCCTTTCTTTTTCCTTGGGAGGGACTATCTGCATTGTTTTCCATCTTCACTATTAATTAATCACTTAAACAAGTTACTACAGGACACAGCACATAAATGAATAATAATATTAATTTGATGAGTGTAGAAATCTCTCCCACCAGTTCGACTAAGCAGCTGATTGGAGTAAAAGTGCCCATGCAGACATTTTTTTGACATTCGCTTAGCAAAAACCGCACATGTCCAGGACATGTGTCGTTTCTGCATATTATCTCTCAAATTGCACGTTGTTTACTACTACGGGGATATAGGGACATGTGAGGTTTATATGTAGTACGATACATTTACCTATAAAGACTCAATTTCTGACATAACCCCATTTTAGGCAAAAATGGACATGTGTTGTTTCTGCATACACCGATTCAATTATTTGTTCAGTCTAAGACAGCTAAAAGTGAATACAGTTTTTGTAATTTAATTTACACTAAAACCAACACACCCCCTCAAAAAATGTATGAACTTATATTTGCTAGTTTACGGGGAGCTTAACAACTGATGGTCCAACATTCGTTGCAAGGGTTAAGGGAAAACCCCACAAAAACCTAACCAGACCATGAACTATTTTAAATGATACTTATCATTTTAATAAACAACTTATAACTAGAGTTTCCATAGAATTTCTTTTTCTATTTTTCTTGCACTCCCATCTTCTCCCTTAGATCCCTGAACTGAGGTGATGGTAGAGCTTTGGTCAGTAGGTCTGCCTCCTGATGACCTGTAGGCAAATATTTCAAACAGACAGTGTTGTTCTCTACTTGCTCTCGTATAAAATGGTATTTTATGTCAATATGTTTAGAACGTTTATGACTAACTGGATTATTTGCCAGTGCTGTACAACTTTGATTGTCCTCATACAATATTATTGGTTTTGACATATTGACATTAATACTAACTAACAAAGATTTAATCCATAACGCCTCTTTTACTGCTTCAAATACAGCCATGTATTCTGCCTCTGTTGAGGACATAGCAACTGAATTTTGTCGTCGTGTAATTCATGTTACTGTACAATTTTCAAATAACTTAAATAAACAACCTGTTGTACTTCGACGATCTAATTCATTATTTGCCCAGTCTGCATCAACATACCCTGTTAAGGTTTCTTTGTAATTCTCGTTATGCTTATATATTAATTTCATGTTAATCGTTCCTTTTATATATCTTAATGCTCGCTTTAAACATTGCCAAAGTTCTTTATTGCATTTATTTTGATATCTACTTAGTAGATTTACTGCAGTACATAAATCCGGCCGCGTACAAGGCATTGCATACATCAAACAGCCGATTAAATTTCTACAGGGTGTATCATAACTATCCTCTGAATTTAATGCTGAATAGTCTAGTTTCATAGGTAACGGTGTACTGACTGGGTTGCACTCATTCATTTTAAATTTTACTATTATTGATTTTAAGTATGTGCTTTGATCGAGTAAAATTTCAGAACCAGACCTTTTTATTTTAATTCCAAGAAAATAATTAATTTCCTTTAAATCTACCATTTCAAATTGTTTCATTAAAAACTTCTTAAAATTATTCATTGTATTTATATCTTTAGTGGCGATGACTAAATCATCAACATATAATATTACATAGATGTTTTTATGAACATGATCTTTGTCTAAGAAATACAAACAATGATCTGCTGACGAATTTATAAACCTTCTTTCAATCATTACGTTATTAAAACACTCATACCAGCATCGAGCTGATTGCTTCAAACCGTATAAAGATTTATTTAATTTACATACAATATTATTTGTTTGAACTACAACACCGTCAGGCACTCTCATATAAATATTTTCTTTTAAAGTCTTATTAATATATGCCGTCTTTACATCCATTTGATGAATTAACAGCTGAAATTGATTTGCTAACGCAAGCACGCACCTAAATGTGCCAATACGCGCAACCGGCGCGAATGTTTCGTTACAATCTAATGTTTTTCTTTGGCTAAAACCGCGCGCTACCAAGCGAGCTTAATATCTTTCCAAATTTCCATTACTGTCTGCTTTTATTGTAAATACCCATTTACAGTCGACAATATTTACATTACTTGGCCTCTGTATCAATGTCCACGTTTTATTTTGTTCTAAAAATTTTAACTCATCTTTTATAGCTTTTTCTCATTTTGTTCTAAACGCATTTTTAAAAACGTCTTGATAAGATGTGGGAATATTATTTCAAACATTTGATCACCTATCAAATAATTATTTATATCAAAATCATGATCCTTAAAAAAAAATACACATATGATATTATTGGTTTATTTTTCAGCCTTTCGCTCCTTCTCACATCCTGCACACTATTTAATTTCCTCTTTTTAGTAGAGGTACACGGACTTTCACTATTACTGTCTGAGCTCATACTAGTTGGTTTAGAGACGTCTTTTACTGAGGATGTTTGACCTTGAGTGCAATTTTCAGTGACGCCTTTTTCACTAAGGGTTTGTTTGCACTTTTTATCGCCCGTTTGGCTAGGTGTGATTTTACCTACAGATTCACAATCAGCAGCACCCCGTGCTGAAATATTTTCTGTACCTGTTTGTACATATTTATCTGTATTTACTTCGCTACCAATTTTAACCACGTCATCAAGTTCTTGTCTTGATGTTTTATATGTAATTTCATCAAAAACTACATCACGTGCAACTATGAATTTTTCTGATTCCGGATTAAAAATTTTGTATCCATTTGGCACGTAACCCACGAGAATCCCTTTAGACGATTTACTATCGAATTTACTTTTTCTCGTTTTATTATGCACATACACCGTGCATCCGAATATTTTTAAATGACCTAATTTTGGCTTTCTATTATGCCACATCTCATGCGGTGTCTTTTTGAACTTAATCGCTTTTATTGGTGACCTATTCACCAAATAGGTTGCAGTTAAGATTGCCTCACCCCAGAAGCGTTTATCTAAATCCGCACTATGCAACATCGCACGTGCCTTCTCCAGTAAAGTTCGATTCATCCTTTCTGCCACTCCGTTTTGTTGTGGAGTATATGGCACCGTAAGATGAAACGTTATCCCTTTTTGTTTGCAGTACTCCTTCATTTCTCCAGATAAATATTCGCTACCGTTATCACTATACAAAGTGACCAATTTTGTATTAAATTGAGCTTCACTTTTTGCAACATAGTCTTTGAAACAAGTGAATACTTCTGATTTATTTGCCATTAAATAAGTTGCAGTATAATGAGTATAATCATCGATAAAATTCACAAAATAATTATTGTCATCTATGGTAGATGATGTAATCGGTCCACACAAATCTGAATGCACCACAAATAAAGGCATTTGTATATACCCTTTATCTTTTATCCTGGCGAAAGGAAGACGTACTTGTTTTCCGCTAATACAAGCTTCACATAGCGAATCAATAGGTCTAATATTCTTTAAACAAACATTATCAGAGGCTAATTCATTTATTTTAATTTTTGTAAATTTTTCGTTGCTTATGTTGAACACGCACTGACCTCGGTGGTTGGGAAAATAAAAGTATTTTGGCTGGCTAACTTCAACTGAGACTCCCAGAGGCCGTTCGTGCACTTAATTTATTTAAAAGTTAGGTCGGGGTGGTATGTCCTTAAACGGAAGGAATTAAATATTTAGATTAAACAATTTTTCTTTATAGGTAACGTATCGACACATAGAATTTTGCCTTAGACGGAGCGGGTTTCGTTTAATTTATTAAATCTGAGATAATTCACTTAAAATTAGGGGTCACCTGGACGAATTAAATTATAGCGCTTGGGCTGATTAAATTCACTAAAAACTAATTATTTTTTACTAGGGATTGCCTAAGAAGGTGACGCGACACTAGGTACTGAATATTCTGGAAACTTGGATTTAGGCACTGGGGCGACCGAAGGTAACGCAGAGATAGTAGTAATTCGCTAGGTAGACCGGAACACGACTTGCCGGGAGCTTGGCACGCTCCCCTTTTTAAACAAATGACGGGGCACGAAGTAGCCAAGAGCTGGATGAAGATTAAAAGGGTACCAGACATTCATTTGGGCTATTATTATGAAATGTGGTGCAATAGTTGTTTAAATTTTTGAATTTCACATTGAAAATTATACTACTAAATCGGCTATGAAAATGTAATATTTTGATATGAAAATGTCAGCGGAATCTAATTTGGTTTTTGAAATATTCAAGATAATTGTGGGTATGACTCATGTCTGGAAATGGTCCCATGAAGTAACGTTGAGGGTTCTACTTTAATCCATATTAATGTTATATTTGATATTATATTAAAGTCATGTTAATACAACGTGATGCTATGTGTGGTCGTGATAAATTTATATAAGTCATGATAATTCCTATTTAGGGTACTGAAGTGAAGTTGGCGATGAGTTGCCAGCATGCAAAAGGGAACTAGCAAATTGGACTTGGCGTTTTAATTATGAAAAGAAGCTGAATGTGGGATAACTAAATGAAGATAGTGACGAGTGGCCAGCAACTCATGGGGAACACGTAACCTGGTCTTGATTTGGAGAGGATTATTTTATGGGCGGCTCGGGGGGATAATAGGGTACACGCATGAATTTTAATATCAATGAAATTTATTAGTATTTGTGCTGTACTATCACATTTCAATTAGTATTTTCTTGTTAAATGGTTAGTTTTTTTATAATTGTTTTTATATCTGCAAATTCAAATTCGCACCATACTGCGTTTGACGTCACTACCGCGCCTCTCTGTCGTATGACGTCACTCTATCTGATTTCAAGCTTGTTGGTTATGTTTTGCATACGGACTTGAATTAAATTTTATTAATCTGTATTAATTGTTCTCTGCTTTTTATTTATAAATGGAAACGTTAAATCTCAAACTTAATTATAAATATTGTTTGGTGCTGCAATGCAAGTCTTCATCTATTAGAACACCTGGAAAAATATTTATTTCACGACCAGTAGGGTCGAGTGACAAATTGAAAAAGAGAAGAAATTTATGGTTACAAGCTATGAGACGTAACAAAAGTGATATATCCAAGAATACTAGAGGATTTGTTTGTGAAGATCATTTCAACGTAAGTACAAAACGTTACTAATAGAAGAAACAACAAAATAAATTGATTACTTTTAGAGGTTAGGTTAATCTATAGACGTAAAATTTTATCAATATCAAACTTTTATTTTGTACATAATATAACCATTTTGAAATATTATTTTGTAATATATATATAAATATATATTTCTTTCAGCTAGAAGAAGATATGGAAAATTATTTGCGATATGAAATGGTTGGTGGTAAAATCATCTTAAAAGATCATGTTGTTCCACATATTTTTAGTTGTCAGGCAGACAGAAAACGAGCTTTAGAGACCAGTGAAAGGGTTTGTGCAATTAAAAGAGCTAGAAAAAATTTAGTGAGTACGCTTCTACAAGAGGGGGAAGCTACTAGTGACTAGGGTCAGAGACTGAAGCAGCGCAAATAGCACTGATTTCATTGAACAGTGCAGCAAATGATGAATACAAGTCCCACCCTTCTACATGTAAATATACACAAACTGATGACAACAGTGTAATAAGTGGTAAACAGCGAACAGTGTCTGTCCAGTATAGACCGTATTATAGAAGTAAACATGTGCTTTTAAAGTTACAAAACTTGATTACATAGCTTCTCCATATAAAATATCCGATGTTAACTCGGATGTCACTTCTGGCAAAGATAGTAATTATTCAAGTATATTTGAAAGTGATTCAACCATAATTTTAAATAGTGATACTAGTGGTAGTTCAAGAACATTAAGAGATAATATTGAAGCTGATAGGATTAAGTCAATTTCAGTCGAACGATCTAAATATTTGGCATTACATAAAAGCAGATATTATTTGGGCTTACTAGAAGATTCATACTTTATAATATCCTTATTACAAATATATTCCACCTGTAGCCTAACAGAAATATACATTACACTTAAAAAAATAAGACTAGATTTACCTTTTCAACATATTGGTGACGATTTTGGCATATCTAGCAGTCAAGCAGCTAAAATTTTTCAGAAGGCGTCTTTCTGAGAAAGTTAATTTTTTGGCCACCTACCGATACAATTAAAAAGTGTTTACCTATAGCATTTAGAGCTAATTATTTCAACGTGCAAAGTATTATAGATTGTTTTGTACGATGGCTCTGATGGGCCACAGGAAAAAATAAAAAAAGTAGAAATTTGTAACGTTTGGCAAATCCCCAAATTTATTTATTACCTGCCAAGAAAATATAAACCATACCCGGCTATAGAAAATGACCCAGGGCGTGGGTAATAATTCCAGCAAAGAACTTACCTTTTCATTTATTATACTGTGCTCAGCCAAGGAAGATGAAGTTTGCTCGAACAAAAAAATAATCTCTACATAAAGTATGGGCGCCACCTCTATCTTTTGTTTACCGGAGAAAAGAGGAAAACCGGTTTTAAAACAATAAGTATAGATAATGAAAGAAAAAAAAAACCGAATTTAGTAACAAACAATTATATAATTTACGTATATGATACAAAAAAATTAACCCAGTGTGAATCAAGCTTGATTTCGACAAAAACTGTTGATGTCTAACTTAAACATAAACTACTCTACTAAATATGTACATACACAAGCTTGAAATAAAAATTTATCTACATAAGAGAAACTTAACTTGACCGTCGCTACACCAAAAAACAGTAGAATGTTTCGAAAAATTCGCAGTTGTCTGTCAAATTTTAGCCGTAACTCGTTCAAAAATAGAATGCACACAGTGTCCCTTGACACGACGTTATTTCCTTATGAATAAGAAATCAATTATGACTTACAGTTGTCCGCCACAATACTGTTACTGGGCACTGGAAAAGGTCACTGTTGTCCTCACTTCTTCATGAAATTCATTCTCAAGGAACACAAATTTTACGTCGCACTAATCACTTTCAAAACTATACAAGTTTTCAACAACATAAGACAGTGCCTTAATTTGCATCGAACCGTCTAGTATTTAATCCAGTACTAACATTCCGGTATAATTGCATAACTTGTAAACACATAATGTCGCTTATACTTTAGCCACAATAACAAATGCACTCCTACATCGATTACCAAAAAGTGCTAATCACTCAACCAGGCTCTAGTTAGGTACCAAGTATAAAAGTTATCTTTTCTTTTAAGACCAAAAAAACTTTTTTTTTTTTTTTTTTTTTTATACATTTATTTAACGTCGGCCTATTTCCGCTACTGAGGCCTAACACCGACGCCTGTAGACGAGCTACCCCCAACCAGGAATTTTGCCGAACCTCTTCCCTTAAGAAGAGTAGGGATCTTTTACTTGCCTAACATTTAATAGACAAGGGACCGACGGCTTTACATCCCCTCCGAAGGATGGTATATCTCCTATACAACCCTCGCCTAAGGTTGTATAGCTTCCGCGCATACACTGATATACAAGCCGCTGGAAGATGGGTGAGGCGAGGACGTGGTCTTCGTTGGAACGGTCACCAATCCAACTACTAACCACGCCTAACGTTGCTTTACATCGATTTTTCAACTATACAATACGTTAACTGTTAGGACATGCTATTGCTACGAGGTCTTAACTCATCCTCCCGCGTAAAGTTCTTTTTACCTGCGGTGGGTACTAACAACCCCTCTCTTACCTCTCGGCCCCTTATAGCGTCAACAAGTTCTTTCGTGGTGAGATATTATTTACTGAAATCGACAAATTTAATCTAAAAGCTTTTTATAGTCCAGTCAAAACGTGCACGTTACACTCCCCCTCTCCTTCAATAGGAGGGGTTTCTAGTCCGACATTAAACAAAACGCAAAAGAGGTCAAATATTGACGAACCTTCAGTGTCCATAAGACAGGATGTACAGAGCTTAAAAGGGACGGTAAGGTATTATAAGACCCGAAGACGCACCGCGCTAACAAGTAACCGGGAAGAGGTTATTATAGCAAAGGAACGGTCATAACGTAAAAACTAAAAGGTAAGATCGAATGATCCTCCGCACTAAAATAATAGCCGGGACGGAAGAACATAACCATCGTAAGTTATTAACTAATGCGGAGTTAGCCGAACCAGCAAGATAAGATCAACAGATCCTCCGCACCAATTCTCGATCGGGAATTAGCCGTGAATAGAAGGTAAAAGGTACTGAACGTAAATAAATGTCCGGACGAAACATTAGAAGCAAAAACGAAGGTGCGTTAAACATGAAATGTCATATCGTGGCATGAAGGAAGGGAATGAAAGTGAACCGTAACGATACGATACACAGAATATAACATCAACTAAACTAACTAACTAAAGGGAACGAAATGTAAGATAACGAGATCGAACCCACGAAACTAAGTTAATCTTAAGATCTAAAACTAACGATAAAGACAACATACGTTGTTAAAACTAAACTAAACTTAGCTAAGCAGCGAAAAAATAGAAAAGACGATAAGGAAAACAACATTGTTAAAAGCGACACTAAAGTACTTTAACGACGATTATGGCTCTTCGTCATCAAAGTCGCACTTATTAGGTTTCAGGTCCTTAACATGCCAGCGGCCCAAGGGATTACCTTTCATGTCTACTAATTCATAAATTATTGGAGAGATCACCTGGGTGACCATGCAGGGAATGTATTTCGGAGCCAACTTTTTCGAAAAGCCTTTAGATGCGTCCGATAAATAATGTGTCCTCTTCCAAACCGTGTCTCCTAATTCAAAACGTAATGGGCGTTTACGCAGATCGTAATATTTGGCGTTCTTTTCATAAGCTTGATGAAGCCGTTCTTTTACATCGGGGTACAATTCTGGCAAGTGGGACATTTCTTTGGCCCAAAACAAATTATTCTTAACGGTAAAGTCATTAGACGTAGCGCTAGAAGAATAAAAATCTCCGGAAACAGGCACATGCCGACCAAAAACTAAGTACGCGGGAGAGACATCGGTAGCGTCATGCTTAGCCAAACGTAATGCCAACGCGATTTCCGGTAGTTTTTCGTCCCAGACACGTTGGTTGTCAGTAATATAGGAAGAAATAGCCGTAACTAACACGCGATTCACCTGCTCGGTAGGATTCACCTGAGGATGATACTTGGCGTTGAACCAAACCTTAGGGATTGAAAAGTCCTTCAAAAACTTACGAAATTCCTTAGACGTAAACTGGGAACCGTTATCGCAAATAACAATTTCCGGAACGCCAAAAATGAGGAAGACCTGCTCACGCAAAAATTTGATCATAGAGTTGGCCGTTGCTTTCCGCAGGGGCTGGACGAAAACGAACTTCGTGAAATAGTCGGTGACGACGAAAACATATTGGAACCCCTTTTTACTACGTGGAAAAGGTCCTAGCAAGTCCATCGACAGGGCCTGGAAAGGAAAGCTAATATTCTTTTCCGCACCCATATAACCGGGTCTAGCCACATTTTCGCTCTTCTGCGCAGCACAGATTCGGCAATTCTTCACATACCGGCTCACCGACTGCCTCATTTTAGGCCAGTAGTAAAATTCTACCAGTCTGGACCTTGTTTTCGAGACACCCAAGTGAGCAGCAGTAGGCGAGTCATGCATCTGCTGCAGAAGTTGCTGACGATTCTCGGTGGGGATTACTAGTTTCCAATCAGGAACATTAGATGTATTTGGTAAAATAGAAGGGACATGTTTATAAAGGCAATTATTCATGATTTTAAAATCAGGGTATTTATCTGGGAGAGCTTCCACCTTAGCAAGCATAGATAAGTACCAGGCATCGGGTTTTAGGGACGCTACATCGATAAGATCGACATTACGGGATAATGCATCTGGAATAATATTCTGTGTTCCAGGTCGATGCTGGACGTCAAAGTCAAACTGAGCTAAACGCAGGCACCAACGCGATAGCCGACCGGTTGGCTCTCGAAGGCGATGTAGCCATGTTAGGGCGGAACAATCTGTAATGACGGTAAATTTGGTACCTTCTACGTACCCTCGAAACTTCTCCACTCCAAAAATGATACCAATAAGTTCTCGTTCTGTGGCGGAATACTTACGCTCCGCTTTGGAGAGAGCTCTACTAGCAAAAGCAATAGGGTGTTCAGCCCCGTCAATACGCTGGAATAATACAACACCCACGCCTGTATCGGACGAGTCGGTCTGAATGAAGAACGGTTGAGAGAAATCGGGAGATGCTAACACGGGGGCTGTAGTCATTCGCACTTTAATCTCTTGGAAAGTAGTTTCGGCCTCCGGGGTCCACACAATAGGTTGGCCCTTTTTACGACCATGTAACAAAGAGGTAATCGGAGCGGCGATAGTCGAAAAATCTTTAATGAACCGACGGTAATACGAAACTAGTCCGATTAATCGTTTTATCTCAGTAGTAGTAGTCGGGGTTTTGAAATCCACAATGGCCGATACTTTATCGGGATCGGTACGTAATCCATTTTGATCGATAATAAACCCAAGAAAGGACAAGGAAGGTCGACAAAACTCACATTTATCTAGATTGATGCGGAAACCAGCAGAAGCTAATCTTTCACAAATAAGGTTTAGGGTAGCCAAATGGCTCTCAAAGGTAGGGGAGGCAATAATAATGTCATCAAGGTAAACAAATGCCGGTCCATTCAACAGGTCCGGTCCTAAAATTCGTTCCATTGTTCGTTGGAGCATTTGCGGACTATTGGACAAACCGAAAGGCATCACTACAAATTCAAAAAGGCCCATGCCGGGAACACAAAACGCAGTTTTCTCACGGGATGATTTTTCTAGGGGAATCTGCCAAAAAGCCTTACGTAGATCGATAGAAGTGAGGTATTTCGAGTCACGAAGCCGATTTAAGATAGCATCAACTCGAGGGAGGGGGTACGCATCCTTAACGGTAACTGAATTTAGTTTACGGCCATCAAAACAGGCACGAAGTTCACCATTTTTCTTTTTAACTAACAAAATAGGAGATGACCACGGAGAGTTTGATGGTTGAATAACACCTAATCGCAGCATGTCGTTCACTTCAGCATGTAAATGTGTCTGCATAGCTGGGGATAGAAGGTATTGGCGTTGCTTAAAAGGACGAGCATCACCAGTGTCGATGTAATGTTCAACCAAGTCGGTACGACCTAACATATCTGAAACTAATTCCTTAAAACTATCGATAGTTTGTTCCAACATTCGGGCTTGATCAGGAGGTAAAGACTCACGGGGATGAATTACATTCAATGCGGCGACATGGCCGGACTGATCGATAGACCAAGAATTCTTAGAAAAATAATAAGAAATATTGAAGGCTGCGCCAAAATCCACACCAAGTATGAAAGCCTGACTAATGGACGGGACTATTAGGCACTTAATAGATTTGGTTACTCCCTTTATGGTAAATGGAAGTTCGGTTTCGCCAAGGACTTCTTGAACTGCTCCGTCGGCAGTTGCGACAATATACGGTAATCGGGAGATCATATAAGAAATTTCAAATTTATCTAAGAAAGCCAGGCCAGCCCATCCCATAATGGCATGGGAGGCTCCGCTATCTAGGAGACATCTAACAGGAAAGGTAGAAATAGTCACATCAAGGTAGGGACGTGAATCACCAGGTACTGAGCTACATATAGGAGCGACCTCTGAAGATCGATAGAAATTTCGCACAGTGATTAACCAATTATCCCATTCCTGGGCGGTAGGCATAAATGAATCATTGAGTTTGGAGACCTCCATAGACTCGGAAATTTGAGGCGAAAAGGTAACCCTTTTCTTAGGGTAGTGACAGATTAAGATTTCCATATCCACATCAGCAAAACAGGCAAGCAGCATTGCCTTTACCTTGGGCCAATGTAGACGGTCTAACCCGCATCCCAAGGTAGGCATAGCTAACTTCCGTATACCATATGCTAGAACACATTCCTTTAACTCTAATAACGACGAATAGAGGGATTCATAAGAGGGCTTATCAGAGAATTTAGCTTTGGTCACCAAATAGAATAAAAAACGAGATCCCTCAGTTAGGGCTGCCAAACCTCCAGGACCCTGCTTTTGAGCCAGCAATACGTCTTGAGACTGAAAACGTTTCTTGAATTCTAATGCAATACCTCGATCCATATGCATATCACCTGATACACAGTGTGCTAATGAAATATCTGAAGGTAAATGAAATAAATCCCGTTGGGATTCGGAAAACCGTAAAGACGAAGTTAAAGGTAAATTTGGAGAGATAGGCACAGAAGCAGAAGAAACAAACACTTCCTCCTCGGAGGGAGTGTCAACATCTGAAGACAAGGGCGTAACAGAATCTAATTTTCTTTTTCGGTTTCGCTTGGTTCGTTTTTTGGACTTGCGGGAGTCTTGGGAGGTACAAATGTTGCCGCTGGAGGAAGATTTTTCATTACGAAAGACTGGCTGTTCCTGGATGCTGAAACTTTCAGGCTGTCTTTCGATGGCAAAACACGTGGCGTTGACGGTATCGCCCCGGACACGCGAGTTCTTTCCTGAAGATGTAATTGGGCAGAAGGCCTCGACGCGATACCGGCTTGCCCGTTTTTTGGCAAACATTTAATACAAGTATTACTATAGTACCCTTTAGTACCACATTTATAACAAAAGAGGGACTTAGCCTCAGTACACTCTCGATGTGAATGTCCCAAATTCTGACAATTCCAACAAAGCATACTCGATACTGAATTTACAACCGTAGGAGGTTCTTTAAATTTTGGCTTAAAGCCTGGAGGTAAATCACTTACTGTTAAACATGCCAAATCTGGCTCTAACAGCCCGTGCTTCTCTGATGGAGGTGGGTTATATCGTTCATTCCTGGATTTTAATTCCTGAATCGCGCGACATTTGCTCTTTAGAACGTTCAAGGACTCAGTTTCGATCATCACTAATTTTTCCGCAAAATAGGGATTCAAATTCCGACGAATTTGCTTTACTATATCATTTTCCGTCCTCGGCGTAGGTAACCGACTAAATAATATAGAACAAAACATTTTCCGAAGGTCCTTGCGTACGTGCCCTAATTTCGGCTAAAAGATCGTCCTCATAATCTATAGGTAAAAAATCGCGTTTAAGGCAATCCACGAGCTCCGCCCATGAACGTACCTCTTTCTTGACATTACGATACCATAACAAAGCGGTACCGGAAAATAAATCAACAGAAGCCGTAAATAAATCCTCAGTAGAGATATGTCGTGCTTCACAAAGTTCATTTACTTTTTCTAAAAATGACATTACACTGTCTGCCGAGTGTTGTCCTGAAAATTTAAGATTCCATTTACCAAGTGCCGGTGGTTTAGAAAATCCTTGAAGAACCGTAATCGTATTTGCGTTTCCCGGGTTCATCGTTGAGGACGCCACTGGTTCGCTAACACTATTATCTTTAATTTCTATCAAAAATCCCGAAATAATAAGGAGGTGGGACTCAAATGCTTCAAGAGTTTTCCGCTCTTCATCATTACTGGGATGCAAAAAGGAACATCTTCGTTGCGCATGCGTCAATCTCGACTGAATACGACGAATTTCTAATTCAGTAAAAACACGTTCAGGTTCAGAAACTAATACCATCATTGATTCAATAGTACCTAAAAACTCTTTAACCTCATTCTCGAAGACGAGATCATCACTAGGTTCATATTTCACCCCTTCGCGTTCTTTAGCTAATATTCCCCGTAACTGTGCACGTCTCAAGACTTGGTTGTCTCTGGGTACAAATCCCCTACTCGAAATTTCAAAACAAATCTCTTTAGTTAGCAAATCATTTGGTTCCATCGCCATTTTTACAAAATTATTGCGCGGAATTTTTTAAAATTTTTCTAATACGGACCTGGATTCAAATAACAGACTGTTCGATGTCACAAAATACAGACAAATACACACAAAAAATAGTAGTTTACCAAACCCGATACATAAAAAACAACCATACAAAATACACAGAAATGCAACAATGCAAAATACAAAAAATACAACAATACAAAAAACCGAAACAGCAAGCTAATTTGCTGGATTATTTTTTTCGAGGCCCACACGTTGTGCACGCCAATTTGTAACGTTTGGCAAATCCCCAAATTTATTTATTACCTGCCAAGAAAATATAAACCATACCCGGCTATAGAAAATGACCCAGGGCGTGGGTAATAATTCCAGCAAAGAACTTACCTTTTCATTTATTATACTGTGCTCAGCCAAGGAAGATGAAGTTTGCTCGAACAAAAAAATAATCTCTACATAAAGTATGAGCGCCACCTCTATCTTTTGTTTACCGGAGAAAAGAGGAAAACCGGTTTTAAAACAATAAGTATAGATAATGAAAGAAAAAAAAAACCGAATTTAGTAACAAACAATTATATAATTTACGTATATGATACAAAAAAATTAACCCAGTGTGAATCAAGCTTGATTTCGACAAAAACTGTTGATGTCTAACTTAAACATAAACTACTCTACTAAATATGTACATACACAAGCTTGAAATAAAAATTTATCTACATAAGAGAAACTTAACTTGACCGTCGCTACACCAAAAAACAGTAGAATGTTTCGAAAAATTCGCAGTTGTCTGTCAAATTTTAGCCGTAACTCGTTCAAAAATAGAATGCACACAGTGTCCCTTGACACGACGTTATTTCCTTATGAATAAGAAATCAATTATGACTTACAGTTGTCCGCCACAATACTGTTACTGGGCACTGGAAAAGGTCACTGTTGTCCTCACTTCTTCATGAAATTCATTCTCAAGGAACACAAATTTTACGTCGCACTAATCACTTTCAAAACTATACAAGTTTTCAACAACATAAGACAGTGCCTTAATTTGCATCGAACCGTCTAGTATTTAATCCAGTACTAACATTCCGGTGTAATTGCATAACTTGTAAACACATAATGTCGCTTATACTTTAGCCACAATAACAAATGCACTCCTACATCGATTACCAAAAAGTGCTAATCACTCAACCAGGCTCTAGTTAGGTACCAAGTATAAAAGTTATCTTTTCTTTTAAGACCAAAAAAACTTTTCAACTATACAATACGTTAACTGTTAGGACATGCTATTGCTACGAGGTCTTAACTCATCCTCCCGCGTAAAGTTCTTTTTACCTGCGGTGGGTACTAACAACCCCTCTCTTACCTCTCGGCCCCTTATAGCGTCAACAAGTTCTTTCGTGGTGAGATATTATTTACTGAAATCGACAAATTTAATCTAAAAGCTTTTTATAGTCCAGTCAAAACGTGCACGTTACAAATTTCTACTTTTCTAATTTTAAACTAGAAATTTCTACTTTCAAAAGTAGAAGTTTCTAGTTTAAAACTAGAAATTTCTACTTTCCAATTATTCCATTTTCAAGGCAGAAATGTCTTCTAGTGTTATTTGCTGTCATACTTTATGTGTACGTCGTTTTTTAAGTCGTTTAATTAACCATTAGTGAATAAATTTGTGATCAAGTATTAATTAAGTTACGTAATGTCTCTTTACAAACTAATTAAGTTTTACTTCAATCTCGGTTTGACCCAAAGTGAAATTTTGTCAAAGATCGCTGAAACGAATTCTTCAATTAAATGGTCACTATAGAAGAAAACATTATACAAATTTAAACAGGATTATATCTTTCCTTCAACAAGAGGTTTGAAACATCTGGTCAACTTCATGGCTATAGATGGATGCATTTAAAATGTCTACAAAATCGATATATTGTGAAACGAGAAACTATACGTCTAGCATTGAAGCTGATCGATCCAGAAGGTGTTCGATTTCGTAAACGAAATAGACTCCGGAGAAGGCAGTATTATAATAAGGGACCAAATTTTTTGTGGCATTTGGATTCATATGACAAACTGAAGCCGTATGGAATTGCGATTAACGGATGTATTGATGAATTCTCGCGATATATACTTTGGCTTAGAGCAGCAAAGACAAATAGCGATCCCAGAGTCATCGGTGCATATTATTATGATACGATTAACTTATTACAAGGATTTCCACGGACTATTAGGGGTGATAACAGAAATGAAAACTGTGATATAGGGAAATTTCAATTATTTTCAAAAGAGGAGAATTGTAGCCGTTGGTCATCTCCACCATTTCTTTATGGGAGAAGTACAGCAAATCAAAGGATTGAATCTTGGTGGAGTATTTTACGGAAACACAACGCACAATTTTGGATGAATTTATTTCAACAAATGAAAGATGATTATATTTTCGATGGAAGCTTTTTGAATAAGTCGTTAATGCAATTTTGCTTCATGAATCTGATACAGGTAAGTTAAATACTCAGTTAATAATAATATTTTAGTTTTCATTTGTTTGATGCCTCTTATTAGTGTAAAATCAACGTTCCTACTCTGAATAATATATGACAACGTGGATATATGGAAAACATGGCATACCTCTTTTCCCCCATCATACGCATGCATTTAATAAACGTTATTTTTTGACAAAAAAATTATTTTTTTCCGGTTTTACCGAAATTTTTATTTTTAAGCTGAACACTTTGTGTTTCATTATTGTTCATCTGATAAATACAACTGAAGTTATCGTCATTTACTTATAAATATTTATTTCGGTTCTAATTGAATTCTAAGAACTAAGATGGCTTTGACAACATTGAAATGTTTATGCTATCAAACTTTTGTACTGCCTTACCGATGTATATTCCTTATAATTACTATTAATTTATTAACAGATGTATTTATCTCAGATATAAAGTGGGTATATCAGAAGATTATTCATGGAGTATTAAATGATACCTGCTTATTGGTACCCAATATGGTACGATTTGAAAAAATTCATTTCGTCCAAAAAACTATTTAGGAAATTGTATATAATCATAGATCGCATAATTTAGTATTTTTATTACTTTGGGTTTTTTAGCATTACATGAGTCGATTGGAATAACAGGAAAGAGTAGTGGTACAGGCTTCAATTAAAACTAGTACTTTTGAAATGTTACTTCGATTCAAAAAAAAATGATGCCTAATCTAAACATTTACTTGAAAATCAAAAGTTTCCACTGAAATCGAAAAAAAATAATTAGTAACCAAATGTGAAGTTTATTAAATAAATATTTTTTAACCATCTTCCAGGTCAACTAAATGACTCTCTTAAGTCTAGGAGATCTAGATGTCTGAGTCAACGATGCATACACTGAGAGAAGATTTTTACAGTGACAGCCAAAAATTAAGCTAGAGCAGCAAAAAACTCTATTTGTATAGGCGCCAGTCCAATAATTCTACTACAACAGTAGAATTTGTTTTGTTAAAGTTACTTTTAATGCAATAGTAAAGTTACTTTATAAAATGTTTATCGTATATAGCCACCGAAAATAAGTTTTACTATTTTTGTCAAGTAATATATTGTTGTAGCAAAAAGTGCATATGGTTAAATACTCGTGTTCTATTCATATTAACAGACAGTAGATTGACAAACATGGTGGCATCTTTGGAGACTCAAATTATGTTGCGCGAGCAGTTTTACTGTAAACATATATTAGATAGATAGTAAAATAAAATAATTATGTTAATTAATTCAATTGCGTTTTCTTAAAGTTTTAATATTGCAACGAGAACGAATGAACCAATTGCACAAAATTATCAGGATAGAAGGAACTCGTTGCAATAACAGTTGACCGATTGATCCCGATTGGCGATGTTGTGATGACGTAATTCAAGACAGAACTTTGTAATTGTAGAAGAATTTTTATTTACCACATTAAAACTTTTTTTGTATTCTTGTCTTCCTAATGGTAGCTTTAATGTTCTAGTGCTCTAGTAAAGTAATTAATAAAGGTTGAAAAGGTCCTTTATAAGAACTAATACAAACACACACTAAAGTGATTTTTTCTGATAAGAGTGAATAGATACTTGTTTCTAATTTAACTAAAATTATGGCTACTCTAGTTAAAAATTCGTAGCGAAGAATTTATTGCTGGAGAATTTCTTAGTGTACGATGTGCCAAGTTTCAATAATTTACCTTCAAAAATAAAGAAAAAGGGGGTTATACCATATTCGTGTTGCACACACACAGATACTATATATATATATATATGTATGTGTATATATATATATATATATATATATATATGTATTGTTTTTTAGGTTTTCGCGGGTGTTAAATGAAGTGTTGTACTTCCGGGTGCTCTCCCGCGTCGATGGTCGAACTGAAGTTCAGTTCGAGCAACGAGGAGCAGCAGTAGACAGTTTTCAGTGAGAACCTGAAGATGGCAGATGAGATTCTGCCGAAACGTCGTTTAGACAACCGTCACTCCTGGAGGAGTCGACCATCGACGCGGGAGAGCACCCGGAAGTACAACAACACTTTATATATATATATATATTGTTATTATACATGATTTGCAGGAAACAACTACTCAGCGGGCAAATACCCCGACCTGCATTGAATTACACCTTACAAATCATGAAAAATTGGTAGCCAATGTCATTTGTCAACTCCCTGACCAGACATAGACCGGTTTCGAACTTATTAGTTCTCCTCAGTATGCCATAGATCATGGAGAAGACAAATGACAGTGGCCAACCTGCTAGTCTTATACAGACTAATGTAAATGGTGTAGTGGTGAGAGGTAAGTGAATCCTCTCATGTGGTCTAATGCTACTATACACCAGACATCACAGATGTCTCCATGGTGTATAGCGACTTGCCATTTTGCAAGTACCGAGAGCGGCGACCTTCAGCCCTTGGTGGACTTAACCTATATACTGTTATTATACATGATTTGCAGGAAACAACTACTCAGCGGGCAAATACCCCGACCTGCATTGAATTACACCTTACAAATCATGAAAAATTGGTAGCCAATGTCATTTGTCAACTCCCTGACCAGACATAGACCGGTTTCGAACTTATTAGTTCTCCTCAGTATGCCATAGATCATGGAGAAGACAAATGACAGTGGCCAACCTGCTAGTCTTATACAGACTAATGTAAATGGTGTAGTGGTGAGAGGTAAGTGAATCCTCTCATGTGGTCTAATGCTACTATACACCAGACATCACAGATGTCTCCATGGTGTATAGCGACTTGCCATTTTGCAAGTACCGAGAGCGGCGACCTTCAGCCCTTGGTGGACTTAACCTATATACTGTTATTATACATGATTTGCAGGAAGCAACTACTCAGCGGGCAAATACCCCGACCTGCATTGAATTACACCTTACAAATCATGAAAAATTGGTAGCCAATGTCATTTGTCAACTCCCTGACCAGGCATAGACCGGTTTCGAACTTATTAGTTCTCCTCAGTATGCCATAGATCATGGAGAAGGGGTTGGGTTGTCTTCTCCATGATTTATGTTTGTGTGTGGATGGACATTATAAATATAGACGTTTCTCGTGGTATACTTTAGTGTTATTAAGAATGTGGTTGCTGTACAGCGAGGAACATTATCCAAAGGCGGTGGATTTAAAAAGTGCAGTGCAGCGACTCAAATGTCAATTAGATGATATTCTGCGGAATATAATATATGAACAACAATACAGACCACATTCTTATTATGTAGGAGCCGAAACAGATAAATTGCTATATGATAGAGGAGCTGATTTGTGCGACGCTTACCTCAAGGGAAAAATTTCCTTGCGTTGGTTTGGTGAAGAAATGATAAAGATTGGTTTAAAGAAAAAATTTTGTAGTTTATATCGTTTCTTACCAGAAGACATTAAAGAAAACGTAATTGGATATGATGTCCCAGGTTAGATTTAATGAAAGGAAAAATACCACCCATTATCTAGTGGTCTACGACTATGCTTCCAGGAAAGCAAGAAAATCGGATTGGCAAGCAGTATTATCAAATAAGTGGCACTTCATGAGGCGAATTAAAAGTGTCGAGTCACAGTTAGAAAATATTTTATGTCCTGATCACAGATGTCGTATTTATAATGAAAGGTTTTCCGATGTTTAAATTAATGCATATAATTTATTATTTTACTATTGTCATAATATACTATGGTGTATAATAAATATGTATAATTAATTGTTGTTTTATTGAAAGAAAAAATGTTTGAAATAAAATTATTTATTGAAGAAAAAATTAATTATTGCATTACAAAATCATTATACATGTGGTAAACATTTGAAAGTGAGCAAATACATATAGGATTTAAATGATAAAAGCATTTTGCTTCGGCAGCTTTCAAAGCCGGTTGTTCATCAAGTTCTATCACTGGCTTGTTGGTGAAAGTTTTTATAAAATTAGCTTTTTCCAGGCCTTTCACATAAATATAGTCAGCTGTTAGTGATAATCTTCCAATAATGTTTTGGAATTGGAATTGGAAAGTGGGTGTGAAACCTTCGTTCCAATCTATGCAATGATGATGATTCATTAACCAGTTGGCTTGATTTTGAAACTTCTTGTCCAACAATGTGAAGGAAAAAGGAGGTTTAAAAATATAATGCGTAAAATGTTGACCATCGTATGCTGCAAGTTCTTTAGGTACAAAAACTTGGTCTCCGGTTTTAAATCCTTGAACATCTAATACAAGTTTCATCTTCAATCAGTCAAACTTAAGGTAGTTAACTTCTTAATAATTAGCAACTTATTAATATATAAATTAATTTGCCTTTTAAGTAGCAAAATTTCCTGTATATGATGTTTAAGTCTCAGATTAAATTCTTCGTTTGCCATATCATGATGTTGATAGTTCAATAGTCTATAACTGTCTGACTGCTTTTGTGAGAGGGTTGTAGGTAAACATTCGATCGTGTATTATTAAACAGTATGCTGATGTGTCAGCTGCGATGTTAGAACCGGTTTCAAATTCAATTCTTATTTCCACAGAACTGGATTGTAAAGTTTCTTTTTGATTTGAACAGTTTATGACAAATAATGGAGCAATATTTTTAAATTCCTTAGGTGTAAATATTGGTTCACATTCTTTGCCATAATACGATTTTTGGAAATCGGAAAACATTTCATATGCAGTAGCAAAACGTCCATTAGTAAAATCCAAATTCAAGTTGTCATAAGGATATCTTTCTGAATTTAAAAATACTTTTATGTTAGTAAGGTAGCTATGATCAAACTTACTCATGTCAGAATCCAGTTTATTTTTTCTATTCTGTTGAAATCCTACTATAATATATCTGGGTGTTTCAAGTTGTGTAGAAGTTTTTACAGCCCATGTATGACGATTTGTCTGTGGTAAAACTGGATATTCATAAAGTTCCCAACTTCTGAATGCAATAGGTATTTCTATGTTTTTATCTAAATATTTGGTTAGTCTCAATTGTTGAGCTATTCCTACTGATATATGAGGAACCCTCCACGAAATTCGATTAATTTGAATATCTACCGTCTCATCTGTCTGAGTATTTATTATTGAGTCGAGATCATTATTACTTCTTATTAGCACTAATCCTTGTTTAATATTTAAAATAATTTTTTTGAAATCCTTCGCGAAACCTAATAAAACTTTAAGTGGTATGCAAGCGTTGAAATTTCCCGTGGCATCTAATAAAAGGCTTGTAATTCCACTTTCTAGAGGATTCCATCCAGCATTTAATAATTTATTGCTTTCATTTTTATTATATGATAAATAGTTCTTCATAGTGGAAGTTAAACCAACATTTCTTACAGAGTCGACCACTACACCATTAAGCTCGTATCTAATTTCACTGAAAAGGTATGCAAGAAAGTTATTAATAACTTTGAAGGTGTTTGAAGGTGTCGTTTGATCCTTTTGCAACCCTTTAATTTTTCCTTCAATGTAGATATAGCTGTTACATGGTAGGGGGTAGTTGTCCTGTTCGGGTATTGAAATTCGTATTTCATCATTTTTATTATAGCTTGTTGATGCATAAGGTTGATGAGTATGATATTCAGAGTATTGGATGGAATTATCCACTACAACTTTTTCCGTTACATCTAGAATACTCATTTCAAACTAAAACTTTGAGCTGCAATGATTTTAGAAACAAGACGTTCTCTGGTGTTAATTTGTTAGCGGTTGGGCGACTACTAAATGTCCGTACATGTTGACTGATTCTATTATAGGGTTTGTAGAAATTGTGAATATTGAAGTTCTTTCGAGAGCTGTACTTGGTGACCATAATTGATTATTGTAATTGTTTAAGATGGAGTCCTATCGTGACGGTCTCTCCTCTAAAATTGACGAGATTACCGGATTGATCTAGTATTTTAACTGTTATATTGGTTATCGTGTTTACATTTATTGGTAAATAAATCACATTTTCAGGAACCTCTATTATTTTAAATCCTGGAGGTACTTTAGGAAAAAAATGATGGATAATATGACCTGGTTCACCATTTTTGTAGGATCCCTTGATAATGTTGCATTCGATGCACAATGTATTTATTTTTAAAATATTTACAGGATGATCAGATATGTGTGTTATATTGGCTGAAAGTATTTTTCTATCGAAACCTAATAATGGTCCAATTGAATTTTCTTTTGTGAAATCGATCGTTTTATTACACTTAATATGAGTTTGTAAGGTATTATTGTTAGCTTTCAACATCAAAATAGCATCACCTATTTCTTGGAGTTTCGATTGTAATAAATTCTGCATGTCACTAATTTCATAAGAACCTACAGGAATCATTATCTCTTGATTATCATAATGAAATTTATTGTTTGATTCATCTATATTAGGAATACTGTTAAATGTTTCAAAACTTGTTAAACCCATAACGTATTCCAAATTATTGTTTAGGAAAATTGGTTCGATAAAATTGCTAGTTAGGATGGAAGTATTTCCATCTAATACAAAGACGTGTGACGCAGACATAGTATTGCTATGAATTGCACACACAAAGTGACTACACTTCTAAGCACACATATGTTCATATAAGAATTGTAGACATAGGTGCCCACAAATAATGGTGTTGAATTCTTGATGCGAATCATAATTGTAAAATATTTTGATTTTGCTACCGTCGCTCTGGAAATACTTAATTAACTCTGTAGGAGGTCTTAAATTACCATAACTGTCGAAATATGAGATATTGTTATGACGCTTAACGTAGGCGGTCCAGTGTATCCCTTCACCATTTTCATCATCGAGATTTATAATACCACATTCAATTTTATTAGGTTTCGGTGGTAAATTATTGCGCATATATATTCCTCTAAAATATGGAATTTTCAACTTTTTTACAAATTTGAGCAAGTTAATATTGGTCAGCGGTTTATGCGGTAGCTTTATTGGAAGTTTTTTGGATACGGTTTTAAATATAAACCCAAACCTTTTTTATACGGTCTTAAGAATAAACCTTTTCCTACGGCTATATCTTCCATAGCCTTATTATGTCTTTTATCTTCTTCTAACTTTTCTTTAGCAGCTTTAGCATCATTCACTGCTTTTGCTATGCCTGCAGCGCCCCCACCAATACTTCCAAGAGCTCCTAATGCTGCAAAAAGTGGAATTAGTGGTAGAAAACCACCCGCTTTGGGTATGGGTATTATTCTCTTTCTTGGTGGTAGAACGCGTTTCTTTTTAATGGATTTAAGCGCTATTGAAGCTGCTTTTAATATATTTGGTATACCAGATATACCTTTAGAAGCTCTTTTAACGGCAACATTAAATTTCACACCACTTCCAAAAACTTTTGTATATCTTTTTCTTCTCAATCTTCTTTTCGCACGTCTTTTCCGAATACCCATGCCGAACTTTGTTTTAGCACTCATAATACCAGTAATAGCTACAGCCGATGCTTTCTCACCTAGACTAGCGTCTGCTGCTGAAATGCGTAATCTCGCGTCTTGCAGTAATTGCTTATCAGCCTCGTGTCGTTTATCAATATCTTTAAATTGAGAATAAGCTATGTCGTGCCTTTTGCAACTTTCATCAAGAGGATTTACACCTTTATCACCTCGCGCAAGTCTCTTAGATAATTTAGTGCCTGGTCCACAAAAGTTGTAGCCAGGAATATGTATCTCGAATGGTAATTTATTAATGAGCGTGTTTACTATTCCAGAACCACTTCGTTGAACGCTTTCACCATGAATAACGTTTTTATGTTTAAAGTAAATCATTTTATAGTTGCTCCAATAGAAGTAACAACAGTACTGACTATTATTTCAAAAATATTTAATTTATAGTATAAAAGTGCTATAATTCATTGATACTATTAGTGATGAACACGTTATTGAAGAAGTTGGTGTTTGCGGTAACATGAAATTTGAAAAACAAAATTGCTCATTACCGATAACGAATTATGATGTTAATTCAGCCACAAAACAATTCCAAAAACATGGTAAATTAATGGGAAGTGGTTGTAAAAGGGGGCTGATAGTTGGAAGATCGGGTTGTGGAAAGACAAATGTAATGGTGTGCTTGGTGCTTCACCCCAATGGATTACGTTTTGAGAACCTCTATTTATACTCAAAAACTCTTTCACAACCTAAATATGATTATTTGAAAACAGTGATAAAACCTATGAAAAACATAGATTATTTTGAATATGACGATGGTGAGAAAATAATTAGCCCTAATGATGCTAAAGAAAATTCAATCATTATATTTGATGATGTAGCATGCTGTAGTCAGAGTGTAATCAGAGATTACTTTTGTTTCGGACGACATAGGAATATTGATTGCTTTTATTTGTGTCAGGCATACATCAATCCCCAAACAATTAATTAGAGATAACTCGAATTTATTAGTTATTTTCCAACAAGATAATGTAAATCTGAAGCATATATATGATGAGCATATAGGTAACGATATGACATTCCAACAATTTTTGGAATTATGCGCACAAAGTTGGAAAGATAAATATGGATTTGTGGTAATCGATAAGGAAAGCGATATCATGGATGGACGTTACAGAAGGGGATTTGATTGCTTCATTAAATTATAATATATTAATCTCTACTGCTTCAAATCATAGTTAGTACTCATTTGTATACTGAATGTTTCAGTTGTAGCCTAATTAGATTATGGATAGGCGCATAGCTCTTGAATTAATCAAAACCAGAAAAGCTGTTAGGAAAAAATTGCAAAGTCTGAAATCAGACATATCCCAGGCAGAATTAAAGTTGGGGAAAGTTTATTCCCCAATAATACAGCCTTTGACTAAGCTCGTTTCTAGCATAGTTAAACAGGAACATTATCAACCAAAATTAGAAATTTCAACCCCATCCACTAGTCGAAAAAAGATACATCTACAAAAATCACCTAATCAACAAGGAGAATTTACTGTGTCACCTGAAACTGTATATCAAACATTCGCTAATGATGATGATGATGATGATGATGATGGTGGTAGGGATGGAAATGTCACGTTGCACGACGAGATAAGTGATATTGATGTAGATGCGACTAGAAATGAAATCACATATTTTGAATTCTGAAACGTTTTCCATATATTTGGATCAATATAATTCTCCACTACCTCGAACTTATGTTGAGGATATGATACGGGATACAAATGATGAATTCGATTTTCAGACGGGTATTAATCTCGATTTAAATACAGATAAATTTACAATTGGAGATTCGGGTGTCGATTTTGATGGATCGGATATTGTAGTAAAAGGTGTGAAATATTTAGGAACACCAGGATTATACGAACTACTGTTTAAAAAAAGAACCGATTGGATATACCAAGAATGATATAGTTGAATACGTAGATATTTTAAAGAGAACAAATTCCCTACGTAGAAATTATGACCCTAAAGAGCAGCTACAAGGTACTAGAGCCAAGAAGTATATTACAGTATTTAAACCATCCTTATATAAGAGAACTGGTGAAGGTATGGTTTTGGAAGTAAATGCTAAACCAATAGAATATAAATATTTTGACGATTATAATGAAATAGTGGAGAGACTAAAAGTATTAGTGGCGTCACAAGTAGCCGGTCATACAGGTCACGATAATGAAATTATATCTATTTTGGAGGAACTTCGAGAGGCCAACATCATTCAATAAATTCAGTTCATCCATGTGAAATATGTCATTATTACAGCATCACCTTTAGCATACGCACAAAATGACTATAGACAAATTTGGGAGAAAATTGTATACCGATCATGTTCACGGAGAAGAGGATGTAGTCTCAGCTGCAGAACCACTAGATTTGACGAAATATACTTATAACATCCCTTTAGCATTCACGGCAAAATCAACAACTGTGAGCGGAACATACATATTATTTGATTTAATAGAAATATATAAATTTCCGTTAGAAACAGCCCTATTAACGGATGCAGTAATGCGTCCTAAAGACACGGTGACTTTTATAAACAATGAAAAATATGAAGAATCTGAATTAAGAGGGATTGTATTAAAGCAAGATGATCTAATACAATTTAAAACATATAATGGTAAATCTACAAAAATACCATTATTCGTAGAATTTATAACACGTAATGTTGAATAAATACCAATACTTAATATAATTCCATCTATTTCTAATTCATCCACCGCAGAAACTGGCAAATATGACAATAGATAAATTTGGAAGAAAGCGTTACTACAAAATTCCTAAAACTGCATTAGGTTCTAAAATAAGGGATTTCTATTATAATATCATATTAACCATAACTGGAATTACCGATTATCAGATGACTTATCGATTATTTAATGGAAATTTCAACTATCTCATTCCCATCCATGCAGGTAATGTGACACGTATAAGTATACTTCCTGATGATAAGGTTAATATTATTGTAAACGGTGTAAATTATGATAAAAGTAGCATATTGGGACTGAAATTGAAATATAAAGACAAGATAGAGTTTTCTATTCCCAGAGGGGTAAGAAACAAGTTCTTATACGCACAGTTCGTTATTAAGTGTCTCATACAGAACAATTACTGATGACCAATAAAGACACTAATATAAAACGTGAAGTTGTAAACGAACTTCATAGACCGGCCAGGAGAAATTTTAAACGCCGACGAGTAATAATTAAAGGGTTGAATGACCTTTTCCAAGCAGATCTTGTGGAAATGAGACCTTATGCAAAGGTTAATCGAAGTTATAAGTATATCTTAATTGTTATTAACACCTTTTCGAAATTTGTTTGGGCGTTCCCCATAAAAAGAAAAAGCGGTAAAGAAGTCACCGAAGCCATTAGTAAAGTATTCTCGAAGAGACAAAGCGTTCCCAAAAATTTGCAGACGGATTTGGGAAAGAATTTTATAATAGAAACTTTAAAAAGTTAATGAAAAAATATAAGATTAAACACTATAGTACTTTCTCAAATGTTAAAGCTAGTATCGTGGAACGTGTCAATCGAACCTTGAAAAATATGATGTGGAAAGAGTTTAGCGTTCAGGGTAATTATAAGTGGCTACATCTTTTACCAGATATAGTTCATAAATACAATACAACAAAACATAATACCACGGGTATGAAACCTGTCGATATAAGTAAAAAAAACGAAAAACAGGTATTGAAGAATGTATATAGCCACATTAAAGTCGTTGATCCAAAAATTAAAAAATTTAAAGTCGGGGATCATGTTCGTATTAGTAAACATCGTGAAGCATTTGACAAGGGTTATACTCCCAACTGGTCTAATGAAATATTTAAAATTATAAAAATAAAATCTACTAACCCTACAACTTATCACATTAATGATAGTCGAGAGCAGGAAATAAAAGGGGGATTTTATGAATATGAGTTACAGAAAGTAAAATATCCTGATGTTTACTTGGTTGAGAAAGTGATAAGGAAGAAAGGAAATAAAGTATACGTAAAATGGTTAGGATTGGATAGCACACACAACTCCTGGATAGCTAAGGACAACATAGTATAAATTATTTGTTGAATTATTTACTTGTATACATTATCAATATTTTTTCTCTTGTACTACCAGAATAAAATAAAACACTTAACCAATATAATATTTTTTATTAACAATACTTTTTAATAGTAATACATATTAGATTTATATACATATATATTTACTATAAAATCCTTAAAAAAAGATATAATGCAAACAAAACAGTGACTAACAGTAATAATGAGCTTAGTAAAACAATAGCTATAGAATATATAAATTCATCGTATTGACAATTATTTTCAATCACATCTCTATCATAACATTTCCACATACATGTCCAAGGTGTATCGAAGTATGTCGAATTAGGATAAAAATACCTAATCTTAAAACTTGTAAAATTCTTGTTACCAATGGCGATTTTAAAAGCGGCGTAGTTGTCATTTATCCTACTTATTTGTAACTGCCTATATTGGGACGGCCAAGTGTCGTTCTTTGTATCATTTACATCGAAACATGCAAATGCCTGATGTACTTTAGGTGGATACTGAACATATAAAACATTTCCAATGACTGAAAAAAGTAATACAAAACTACCTATCGCGACAGACATCTTAACAATGTCGGGCATCTGTTGAAAATGTTCAATTTATACAAATTTAAAACAGAATTCGACAAATAAAATAAATACAATGATGTGGGAAAACAAAATTGATTTTTTACACACGTTCAACTTCTCACTTGTTGCAATTTGCGATTTCGGTATTTCATCCACTTGATATCGTTTTCGTGTATCTGATGTAAACATCCTTTTTCTGCGTAAATCTTCCCTCAATGTATGAGTCATAGAGTCGAGCAAAACTTTGGCGAACATACAATTCGATGAATGTTTTACATGATCCCATACGGGACAATCATCCCTTTCCCATTTATATATTTCCACATAACAATACACACACCTGCAGAAATCTCCTATTTGTGTGTAGAAGAATCCAGCCTTAGCTAATTCCGTAGCTGGTAAGCACCCATTCCAATTATGAAACGTAAGCAATCTCTCCTCAAAACTTCTTAAAGATCCTCTAACGTGGTGTGTAAACTTTAAACCGTCCGTACTTTCACCAGGTTCACATAATTCCACCATTGTAAAAGATTAATCACTAATGTCGATAGCCACAAATAGTCTGCTTTTATACTGGTTTCCCCCACTTAATACATTGAAAACCGATATCAACATTTAAAACGTAAAATTTCCAATTTCAAGGACAAGTACACTGCGATAATAATCACTACATATTCAAGGGGCTTCTAAATTATTTGCCAAAGTAGATAATAAATTAGATGTCGCTGAATTTTCCAAATTAGTTGCCTCTGTAGCCAATATTGTATCAAAACCGTCATCAAAACAATCGTCAACAGTTTCTTGTTCTAATGCGGCGATAAGCGCATTTAAATTTCTAGTAGATCTGTCTACATATTCAACACCTTCAATAGGACGATGTTGTCGTCTTTCCAAATCAATTAAATTTAACTCTGCAGCCAACCATTCATAATAATGAATAGAGTGATGACCCCACGCCAAAGTTTTACTGGAATTGGGTATAACAAAACGCTTATCGTCATGACACGACAGTGCTACTTTGTTTCTTAGCTCTGTAAACATATCATGCAAATAGGATTTAAAAACATACATCTGACAATAAATTTTTGAATTTTGATCAATAACATTTTTGTAATGAATAAGGTCCAACTGCTTTTCGATAGCATGTTTCTTAACACCCTTTGCTTTTTTAATAAGTTTGTCTCCCAAATTTACACAATATGCCTTAGCTCCAGTTCCATAAAAACTATGGATGGGGCTACCACAATATTCATCCTTCATTTTTCCTACCACGGATTGGTTTCGAGGAATATCATGTTCGTTAATGTCTACATAATTTGAAGTATCAAATTTATTCAAATTTAGTTTTATATCGTTATAAAAATTTTCTGTAAATATTTCCAAAATAAAAGAGTCAGTGTACAGTAAGGAAACATTATGACCGTACATAGGTTTAAGATAATCATAATAGAAGTCATACATTACGGTTTTTGATAGTTCTAAAATTGTAAATCCTACATAAACAGGTTTATTATATACGATTTTCAATCGTTCCATTTGAATCGCGACAAAGTTTTCCGAAAATATGCTAACATTTTTAAAGTTTGGTTTTGCTATTAAATTTTCAGCTCCATTTTTTTGAGCGTTTTTCTCCCATTCACTTATCAACTTTATATCTACCCTATTCTCCACATTTTCCATAGTTTTTCCAAATACACTATTATTAGCTAATTTACACTGATCTTTATCAAATTTATTTGTAGCCGCGTTTCTTAATTCTGTATTTAAATCGATGTACTCCAAAAGCCACGGTGATTGGCTAAATTTTAGAACTCGATGGACTGCTGTTAATTTTAAACCATGCTTTAAACATTGTTTCAAATTAACGTAGTGAATTATATATTTAGACTTATTACATAAATTTGGAATTAACTTAGAACATTTCCCACCAGGGGGAGTTACATTCTCTGGACAAAATGGTAGATCGTTGTGATATATGTGCAAATTCTCGGGATATTCCAAATCAACTTCTAAAACGTAACCCACAGGTGAGGATTCAGAAACCTTTGTAAGATCTAAAGTAGCAATATCTTCGTTCGTAAGCCAAACAAAGTTTCTTTCTGGCAGATATTGTCTCATACTATGGCCATATAAGTTTGTAGCATCGAGGTACATAATAAAAGATGTAGGAATGGTTGAATTATAATTTGGAATAAATCTGTTATTGGCTACTGATTTCCTTGCTACACAAGTGCTGACTCCGCCTCTAATTCCCTTTTTAAAGAAATGTAGCATGTCTATGTCAGTCAGTAGTTCCAGTTCAACTTGTGTAAATTTTAACATCGCATCCCAAAAAAGACTGGGTGCAGTAAAATACCTAGCTGGATCTAACTTGTAGTGTTGAAGACAAAAGTTTCTAAAGTTTTCAAAAATATCATTTAGAAGTAGAACATCTGAGGTTAAATAAAGATCCGAATATTCACCAATTGTTTTACAATCGAATAATTTCCAAACTGATACGGCGCGCTCATAATCGTCTGGGTCTAAATGTTCGTTTCGTAAAGAATCATAAAAATCTGAAATGGGTGGTAAACTGACTTCATCTAGTTTTGTTGAAGAATCAATGTATGAATATGGAAAGATACCCTTCTGTCTCATGACATTGAATTTGGCATCATCTGGAAAGTATTTTCTAATCTCCAAACATTGTTTGTCGTCAAGAGTTCTAGATATAGTTTCCAGAGAAGAGGAAAGAAATCGAAAAGAATCTAGAAACCGCAGTTTTAGAAACACCTTTTGTAATTTATTTCTATTGTCTATAATTTCATCAACCAAAACGTGTTTACTGAAAGAAATATATTTTTCTTTGTTTTGTGCAATGACATCGATTTTTTCTTTATTTAATGCTAGCTGTTTAATGAATAAATGACTATCATAACCGGTTAAATTATGGAAGAAAATAGGTATAAATTTTGGGAGTTTATAATTTAAGTTGCAACTGACATGTGCCGCTCCTCGGTAGCAACCAGTAAGATGACAATGATCACGAACCTTTACTTGCATATGCTCAAATAATTTTCCACAAATAAAGCAAGACGCTGCTGTTCTAAATTGCTTAATTTCATTTTCTGTTAGCGACTTCATCTCTTTAATTTCTTTTAAATGATTCGAATATATGCGCTTAACATCATTTTCTAAACGATCCATAAAAATTTTAGCACAATTAGGTCCACGATATAATTCAAGCTTAGACAATGTGTCATCGAAAGAGCATTTTATATAGTAAGCGAAAGAATGAGGTTCGTGCTCAAATGTTTTAATTATAAACGGTTGATCTAGGTTGGGCACGTGCACGTTTGCAATGGGTTTTAACAAACATTCAAAATCTGCATAAATTACAAAAGGTGACTTTAACTGATTCTCAAAATTTTGAAATTTTAGTATGTTTTCCGGAAGTGTCTCCATTTTTGTTTACTTTTGATTCGGTACTCGGAATTACTGAATAGACATATTTGCAATCATTCGCACAATGCCTTTGTAAATCGCGTTCACTTCTAAAATATTGCAAACACCCATCACAGAAATGTTTCGCATTCTTGTGTTTAGTTATCTGACTCGAAACCAATCTTGATAAATTTGTTATTAAACAATAGTGATTATTACCCTCATCATCGCTAAGGAGTAATAGATTTACATGAAAATTTTGTTTTTGATGAGTATAATGCAATGGTCCCACAACTTCATATAATGTCTTACCGTCTTTATAAATCGAATCAAGCCCATAAACATTTATAGACACATTATTTTTCTCTTCAAATTTCGAAATATTTTTTAATTGCATTGGAAATTCTACATCATTGAATGCTGTAGTGAAATGTGGATAGGAGCTCGTACGATTGCTATGATCTCGAGATGGAAAAACTGATGCTCCTAAACACCACCCAAAACAGCATTCGTCATCGTTTTGAATGTTGATAACCGCTTTTTTCAATTGTATTTGCTTAGGAAGCGGGATATACGATGAGGCTCGTAAAGGATTATATTTATTTATATTTACTTCCAAAAATAGAATCTTTTCTAAGGCCCATCCTGAAAAAAATATATATATATCAGATTGCATTACAAAAGTTCAAATTTTCAAAGTACCTGAATCCCGTTCCTGAAATAGGTCCGCCTTCGCATCTATTTCAGTAACAAAATCATCATATAAATGACTTAAGTCACTAGACATCGATACAATTTTATTCCGAGTATTAAAAGATTTCAGTTCACGATTTTCTTCCGAGTCCAAATAGTACATACTAAATAATTCGAAATTCAATTTAATAGAGATGTGTTTTTGCACCTCATTTTCTATGAGAGGTAAGACTTCCTCTTTAATTTCTGCTAAAAAATTATTTACATTTATATGATGATTGTCGCTACTAATTTTGTAGCTGATGATGCGACTCTTAAATGCGCTTTTTACAACGCATATGTTGTTGCGAAGGGGGGACCATGTATTTGCTTTGTGGCGAATACTCTTCATGTGACTACCAATAGAATGCCTATGAATATGTATGTTACATACCCGACAATAAATTGGCGTATCTAAAAAAATCACGATGAAAATTATGGTATTATAGAGAAAAATCGTACACAATTACCTTTGCCATTCTCTCCAGATCTATTCGGAGAATCCATAATTCTTTCCCCAGCACTTGTAGAAGTTGATGCTGGGAAAAAAAGTTTAAATATTATAATATATTCCACAATTTAGGGAAGTTACTCACATCTATCATTAAGCCTTCCAACACAAGTACTCACTGTACTTTCTTGTCCTCTGGACGCGGATGCTATAAACCAAATTCTTACATTATTATCAATTCATCTAATTATGTAAAAATAACTTACAGGCTAATGTAGGTTCAACATACTGTTGATTAATACTTCCAATGCCTGATGTTGATGCTGTAAAAAGAAAACGTTTTTGTAAAGTTAGTTTTAGTGTTAAATATAAACTGTACCTCCAGCGGCAAATGTGTCCATTTTTCTACACTTTGCGGTTTGAGTTGTGCAGCCGTTGCGTATGTGTCTCATTAACGCGTCTTTGCGCGAAAATGGTACTTCACAAACCGGACACTTCAAAGACATTCTATGAAATGATTAAATTATATAAATAATGTCTATTTATAACAAACTATCACATGCATATAAAGAGCTCTCAGTTTAACGACTATTCTTAGCTTTGAACCCGGCAAGGACCGCGTGGAGGTGAAGTCGATACCTTGCCTGGAAATGGTAGGGGGCATGGTTATCTGATTAGTTGGTGGAGAATGTTAGTGAGAGCATTTATATTTTATTGAATTTATAGTGCAGACCGAGCATGATCTATCCGTTCATTTAGTTCTTTGATGGATTTCTCAAGGCATTTTTTATCTTTTTCGTGGTAATCACGGACTTCGTTGGAGCCTTCACCAACAAAAGTTCTAGCAATTGACAATGCTGTTTTTGAAATGTCATGACGCATCAATAAATAACCGATTCTGCCTTCCGTATGTTTGATGTTTTGTTCGAGATTTGGGATGTAATTTTGAATATCTTCAGGCACTGCGGCAAGAACCTCAGCCACTATAACGTTTTCAACAAACTCATCATCCCAATCAGACAATGCGTCAGCATCTTGACTAATCGGTATAGTACGTTTAATGGGCTCCGTTACAGCAGAACAGTGTTCCGCCGCAATTAGGTTACCAACGAAGTCATCATCCCAATCTGACAATTCATTTTCGACATTATCACAATTAATTAATGACACATTTTGACGTTCACAAATATCATTGTCGATCGCACAATTAATAGGTAAATCAATCTCGCCCTGCACTAAATCTGAAAATTCCAGTGGCGGTGACGGTATGTGTAAAGCGTTGTTCATATAGGTATCGGCAGTTTGCAATGAGGAATTCAAATTTTGAAAATTTATCGGGGACGTTAAAATTTCATCGCGGTAAGTAACACTAGGACCATTGTCATAAGAGACATCCTGAACGGCTGCGTTTAAATATCCCGTTTTGAAAGATAATTCTCCTAAATCAGAAAATAACTTTTCGCTATCAGGAAAAGTAAACCTCTGACCCTCCTCAAACGAATCACTCAATCTAATACTACTATTGTTTTCGATCATAAATTTGTTACAAAATGATGATGAATTTTGCAGTTGTAACTCGGTGTCCACAGGATTTATTTTTTTATTTGTTAGGGCTTTAAATAAAATACTATCCTTCGCCGGTCGTACTAAAATATTATCGTGAATAACTGCCTTAGTATTAATATTATTACTACGTTTAGCGGGATCATCATGAATAAGTGCTATAGTAGTACTAATATTACTATGATTAATTGCCGTAGTAGTATTATATTCAGCGGGTAATGTAACATCACTGATGTCAGACATATTAAGATGCCTAATATTACCATTGCTCGGTCCAGCTAAGTCTACGTTGCTTGGTCCGGGTATGTTAACATTAGGCATCTTAATATTGTCTACGTCAGTAATGATGCCTCCGTTTAACTTGACTTGACAACAATCGCATTGTGAATCCGGGCAAGGTAAAACAGTTTTCAACATAGATTGTTTGCGTTTACTTACATTACGTTTCGTTGTGTAGGGCGCATCACTAATTTTAATTTTTTTACATGCAATACCAACAGTAACGGCACAACCACTCTTCTTTATCACAATCTGTACAAACACAAGCAGTACGCTTCATGTTGAGAGTGTGAACAAGAATAACCTCCAGACGTTTATATAATGAGTAATACCAGTTCCTTGAGGTCAACTACTGGTCCATGCGCAGTTTCTGACTTTTACTTCCCAAGGTTAGGTGGTAAGAAATATCAACACTTTCGATTCCGAGGAGAGGGAAAGGAGGGGGTTATGAATATACTTGAATCCCAAAGTGCAAATAAGAATAACCTCCAGACGTTTGAACCAAGAGCTATACCAGATCCTCGAGGTCAACTACTGGTCCATGCTCAGTTTCTGACTTTCACTTCCAAAGGTTAGGTGGTAAAGAAATATCATCACATTCGATTCCGGGGATTATAGAAGTGTGCGCTGCTGACTCCACGACGTTCCCGTGGACATCACCGGTCCGGGCGTGGAGTGTCGATACCATCCCGAATGAGGAAACTGGATCGGCGATGGAACCCGACTCCACCACTGGACCGGAAGGGTATCAGGCGGAAGCACAGGTATCCGACGGTAAGAATAAATACGATATACACTTTTTGGTCAATATTTATTAATTAGTTTTTCTTCACTCAGATGACTCAGATTCGGAGTCTGATTATTCTAATGGGCAAGGGGAGCCGTCGGACGGTGAGTAACAATTATTCAATAATTGTATAATTATTAATTGTATATTCTTTTTACAGAAGATTGGGTACGACTATGGGAACAGGAGGAGGAGGACAGGATAAGAGAGGGGAGACCCAGAGAGGAGAGTAGTGACTCCTCAGATGACGGTAAGATACTTTTTTAATACTAATACTAATACTAATACGTTTTCTTTTACAGACCCAGAGTAATTATTTTTAAGGTAGACTAAGTTAAAATTAATTATTATTGTGTAAATATAGAGCATTTAAATTTAAGTTTATTAGAATAAGGTAAAATAAAAAATGTGTAAATAAATATAATAAAAAATTGTTTTATTTATTAGAATAAGGTGAAATTAAAAATAATTATGTAAATAGATATAAATAAATAAATGTAATTAGATTTTTTTTGTAAAATATTACAAGTATTTAAATAAATATAAAAAATATATCGACCATCTTCGAGCTGAGCAAAAAAAATTTAGTAAACAATTTTTGTTTACTTGAAAAAATTAAATATTACAAGTATTTAAAAAAATATTAAAAATATATCGGCCATCTTCGAGCTGAGCCAAAAAAAAAAGTTGTTTATTTTTTTAAGTGCTGATATAAAGTTACGTACCCATTCGAATTTGTACTCAACCATTGTTTTTTTCTTTCTAAATTAAAACAATTTTTTAGTTACAATTTTTATTATTCTCTTAAATCAATCTAAAGCTAATTTACGAAAAAGTTAATGCTTACCAGTTTATTTATTCACACGTTGTGATACCTTTGTTTAAATACGACCCTGTATTTATATGATTTACATATCCCGAACTACACCATACCAATTTTTTTGTTACATAAATGAAAAAAGACGTGTAAAAAGCCGCTTTTTAAAGGTCACAACACTGCAGATGGTTTGCGAAGGTTCTGATAAACTGGCGACATTTCATATCTGCTGTTATCTTAATACATTGTAACTAATTAATTTTACATTGAAATGTAAATGGCTTTTATCATGGTATACCACATATTCTTCATTCAAAGGACAATTAGTCAACAAAATATTATTGAAAAATATTTACAACACCAAATGTTTCATTCAGTTTATTTATAAATTAAAAAATGTTAATAAAACATAAACCAATTAGTTGAATTTATGACATTATTTTCAATTCAGACTATATATAATATAACAAATATATACAAAAAATAGATATTACTTAACAAACACCCACATTAATTTAAGACCCTTTAATTACTATCGCTCCTGTTACATTTTACACATGCATTGGTTATGCAGATAACGTACAGCTTCTGTCCACAAACTAGACAGTTTATATTTAAATTATAACAATTTTCTCTAATCGTCTGATAGTGATAATTTACATGTACTTTGTACCCTGCTTCACCACCAACAAAACAGGTATAGCACACTCTGAACGCTTGATTTCCAATAAGCCCCAACACATATGAAGCATTAACGCAAAACACTAACTGATGTAGTTCATCGGCGAATGCTTGAGAATTCATACGTACACCACGATAATTTCCCATCATCTCATGATCCACATCTAAACATTGATCTTCTTCTATACCACTATCAATTTCCGACTCAGTTTCCGAGTCACCACTTTCACTAACTTCGTCTATCATTTCCATAACAATTTTTGATTTGTTCACACACTCAAATGGTGTTTATTTATTTATTTAACAATACACTGCCCAACATAAAGTTTGTCAATTAATATCGTCTATCCTTTCCATAACAATTTTTGATTTGTTAACACACTCAAATGGTGTTTATTTATTTATTTAACAATACACTGCCCAACATAAAGTTTGTCAATTAATATTTACTTTTGTATATTTTTGTAATATTATATATAGTCATAATAATTTTAATTTTTCAACAAACTCAACTGATGTACTGACAATTTTCAGTTCTCTTTATACGTATCACAATCTCTCAAGGTTATAGTTCGTTCAAGGTCGGGATATAATCAAGGTTAAGGCTACCACTCAAGGTTAGGAGTGGAGGGTGGAGGTCCAGAAACCCCTATTATTCACTACTGTAATATCTAATGAATGTGATGAATACTGACAAATTTCAGTTGTAACGATAATATATTAAATAAAAAATATTTTAACTATTTTTGCTTTCTACATCAAACTGTTGTGCCGTTTTTATAGGTACTACATTGCAGTTTTAAATGTTTTACACATTGTTCCCTGTCCTATTTATTTTAGGATAATTTAAAAAGTCAGTATTAAGACTGTAACCTACATTTTAAAGGAACAGTTCAAATTGGTTATATTTATGGGCGATATCAAAATCAATTTATTAAATGTAGATTCTGCGGGAACTAAATATCTTAGTAATATATTAAGACTATTTTGATGTCAAACAATTTTACTATATTACTGAAAACTTCGAGTCTCTGATAGATGTTGCTGTAAAAAGCTGTGATATATGGATGGATACGTCGATGGTCACCTTTATGCAGATTATTTCAGATGTACTTTTCATTCTCACTAAATGATTGAAAGAAAGCTATTAAATATATAAATGTTGATATAAGTAATGTAATTTAGGGGTTATAGTAAGATGTACTTTTGTCCTTCAATGACCACGTTGAAGGATTTGAATGGTTTTAAACTATGGTCAATTATGGTTACTTTTAAAATTGAAGTTCCTTTGTAAGCTAAAAACAGTTAGGTCAACTTTAAAAACTTAAGTTAGTCAAATCATTAATCTATCCTCATCTTAACTCTTGAGTATTTTTGCTTAGTGTATTACTATTGTCTTTCTCAATATAACCATCAAAATATATTACAATGCATCCAGAATGCATTTACCTTTGCGGTTCGTCTGTAGTGTTCGCATAGAGATATTTGCATATTATTTTTAAAGATTTAAAAGATTGATAAACCACAACTTACTGGAAATAGCTGGTTAAAATAAGGTATTAATTATATAAAAAAACAGAAGAATAAATACTATTATATAATCAACACAATGCAAAGTGGATTTCCTTAACAAAGAACATAGAAGATCGAAAACTTAAATTTTAATTATTGTGATGTAGAGGGTGTTCTGTAAGTTACTGTATATGGCTTAATAGAAGATAGTAATCCGGTCAATTTAGACCAAAAAATGAGAGTGAAGGTGCATAAAGTCCCAACAAGCTGAAAATCAGTAAAATTGTTCAAAACATAATTATAAATAAAATTTAAAAGTTCCCCATCATTACCGTGTATGGAAAAATTTCTACTCGAGGTCAAAGGTCAAAAAAATAAGTTTCGCGATTTTCAGCAAAACGGTAAGTTTTATCATAAAAGTACCCCAGATCATAAAACCAGTGTAGATCATAAAATTATCTATAAAAGATGTACCAATACTTTTTTTCCTACGAGCCACCGTTTCTGAGATATAACGATTCAAAAAGTTGTAAAAGTTGTTATCGTCATAATATGCATGAGTACGCCACGTATATACATCTCTAGAGTTGTTATATATGTTGAAATATTTTTCTATCGGTCATTGTAACTTATACTTAAAATATAAAATATACATAAGTTATAACTATAAGAATATCAGGTAAAATGAAACGATGGTGACGATAAAATTAATTGTTATAAAGCTCGTGAAGTTGGACTTGCTTCTATGGCAAAAATGACAGGACTGACATTCCATAATATTAAATTAAAACGCGCTGACAAAGTTGTTCCTCTTTTAGCTATGACTAGTACCATAAAAGTTCATGAAGAAAAAGTACCTATTGACCCTGTATTATTGTTCCAACGCATGGGTATTACTGCAGCATTTCAAGCTGAAATAGAAAAATATTTTGAATATGAATTAGCTCCCTACCCTTTATCGTTGTTTGATGACATCGGGATGCGTAAAACACAGAAGTCTGCCATTTACGATTGTTTTGAAAAGGTAAATATCGATATTAACAACACTAATGCGACATACATCATTGACGGAGGATACTTACTACACCGCGTTGTGTGGGATAGCGAAGAAATATTCAACGTTATCTTAGATAAATACGTTCAGTATGTACGTCGACATTTTGGTTCCAGAGTTACTGTCGTATTTGATGGCTATGATGATTGCACGAGAAATATCAAAGCTGCAGAACAACGTCGTCGAACTTTAGCAACATCTTCATCTTCTGATATTTTATTTGATGAACTTATGACAGTTCCAACCAGTCAACAGAAATTTCTCACAAATACTCACAACAAGTCTCGGTTCATTTCAATGTTGAAAGAAAAGTTTACTGCTGAAAATATATTGGTAAAACAAGCTAATAATGATGCTGATGTATTGATTATTGAAACAGCAATAGAGCAATTCAATTTGACAAATACAACTATTGTTGTTGGTGAAGATGTAGACTTACTCGTATTACTCACTGCTCGAACGCCAACTCAAAAAACTATTTTCTTCTTAAAACTAGGAAAAGCTCAACATCAATCGGGTATATATTCATCAAAAAGTTTATCTACTTTTGTAAAGTGTCAAAATCATGTACTATTTTTACACGCAATAACTGGCTGTGATACGACATCTGCATTTTACAGGAGGGGTAAAACAGCAGTTTTCAAAATGTTTGAAAAACAAGATTTAATTCAATGGGCTGAAGTTTTTAAAAAGAGTAATTCAACTCAACAAGAAGTTATCACCAACGGCATCCGCTTTCTTCTTTCTATGTACGGAGCTCCTAAAAAAACTAACTGTTTAGATAAGCATCGATATGCATGTTTCGTTAAAAATACTAAAAATAAAAAACAAGTTCAATTAGCTTGTCTTCCTCCAACCTCAGTTGCTGCTCATCAACATCTTTTTCGGGTATATTACCAAGTTCAAGTGTGGCTTGGTTATCAGCTAGACCCTACAGACTGGGGTTGGAAGTTGGTCAACAATATATTAGAGCCAGTTCAAACTTTACACCCACCTGCGCCGGAAAAACTGCTGAACACAATTTTTTGCAACTGCAAAACGGGATGCAGTGCTAAATGTGGGTGCAAAAAAGTCGGACTGTTTTGTTCTCTGGCATGGACAAATTGTCAAGGCCGGTCGTGCTCTAATGTTAAATCACCAACAGTGGAGGATTCGTTTGATTCCGACGAAGTGTCATACGATACATTGCTATTGACGCAATTTACTTGCATCCAAAATGAAGATGAAGAAGAAGAAGAAGAACAAGAAGAATTTGAAAGTTACGAATCAGACGAATGAACTTCACCACTTTTTTTTAATTTACATCGCTTTTATCTTTTCCAATTTTTGAAATTTTCCGTTATTTTGCAATAGTTTCAAATTAAACAGGATCACAACTGACCCGTGGAGTACGCCTACTGGGGAAACCACGTTAAAAAAAAACGCGCTAAGTACACTACCTCATAGGTGGCGTGGAAACGTGTGCATATTATGACGATAACAACTTTTACAACTTTTTGAGTCGTTATATCTCAGAAACGGTGGCTCGTAGGAGAAAAAGTATTGGTACATTTCTTATAGATAATTTTATGATCTACAATTTTTGTCTGGAGTACTTTTATGATAAAACTTACCGTTTTGCTGAAAATCGCGAAAACTCGTTTTTTTGACCTTTGACCTCGAGTAAAATTTTTTCCATACACGGGAATGATGGGGAACTTTTAAATTTTATTTATAATTATGTTTTAAACAATTTTACTGATTTTCAGCTTGTTGGGACTTTATGCATCTTCGAATATCTAAATTGACCGGATTATAGAGGGCACTGAGCTTAATTACTGATTACTCAGGATTTTCGAGTCGTTGTCAAAGTTATAAACTGCCATATTTTTCGAATTATAATAATATATAATATTGGGAATCTAAAACATAGGGTCAGATTGAAAAAATATATGTTTTAATTAGTCATCAAAAATTGCTATGTGCAATAAAATTTAATTCTTTTATAGCTGCCACAGTATATAAATTAATAACAGAATATTAATAACATTTTTGGTTACATTTATAGCGTTCTTACAACAAAATATTCTTATTAACAAGTAGATATCAAAAAATTACGCAAAATCAAAGAATCTATATTTATTTTTAACCGCTGAACCAATATAGACTAACAAAAATCAGTATGATTATTAAAGCAAATTTAATGTCTTCTACACACATACGCAATTTTTTAAAATGTAGGTATATTTACTTTGTATATTTTTCATTTTGTTAATTAAATATTTTAATTTTTAATATTTTGTAATTCAGAGACTGTAAAATATAGATAGCATTTCAATATGTTGTTAATAATTGAATTTTATGCATTATTTTATCGTATTCCTATTGTCAAATGTCATTAAAATTATTCTTCTGTTTATATTTCATTGAATTCGATATATTTTTATTATTATTATTCGTTTTAAATAAGTCCGATTATGAAAACTTTGCATCGATATTTTTTGTATTAATTTAAAACTTCTCTCTTTACCGGTGTAAACAGGTTCAGTGACTTTATAACAACAGTATAATGATGCTTAATTTTTTTTATTATATATTGTTTGGCATCTTAAAAAATTGTCAAAACATCGGAAAATAATTTGTATATCAGTAACAAACGACTCCAACTGGTACATTAAGGGTGTTTAGGAATCATGTCGTTGTCCTCTACCTATATGCAGTAACTCATGGAACATAATAAATATATAAAAGTAACCAAATATAAAACTATCTAATTAAAACAACATATAAAAGTAAACAAATATAAAAGTGACTAATGTTACATTGCAAATTCTAATTTTTTTAAAGAAATTATACAAAATCTGGAATAAAATTTCTTAAAGTCGTTTCCCAACAGTCAATTATATATTTTGGTTTTTGTATGAACACTTTATGTGCAATATCGGCTATCAAGGTGGTGATGTTTCCTTTACTAGGAAGTCTTTTGCAATCAAGAAAGTGTAAAATATCACAGAGTTCATCAAAATCAATTTTTTCCCATTTTGATAAAGCCGAATCTAGTACCGCACTTTCACTTTTACTTAAAAATTTCATAAAATTACATATAAGATCAGATTTTGTTTCTCCGTAGCAACAAAATTCTATGAAGACCGGAGCCAATTTTATTGGGAAATATTTAACTTCCTTCCAACCTATAAACAATATTTTCAAGATAGACCTCTATTTTTCTTCGTTATAATCATCCCTTATAATGGGAACTTTATATACAGTTCCCACGGTGCAAGTTTCATAGAAAGTGGACCAAAATTCGGTCAAAGCATCTCGAAAGACACCGCCAATATCAAGGCCTGCTTCTTTTACACTATTAGGTAAATACATTTCGATGTTGATAGTGGATTTTTTATTTATATCAATAGACATAAAAACTGTTATTAGTTCATTTAACACATGGCCTCTGTGGATGATGATATTAATAATTTCCGCAGCATCGTATCGATTATTTATATTATGCTCGGTAAAAATCAAATTATCATCAAAATCTAAGGTAGAATTTATAAGCGTATCATATGGATTGATGTTGTTGTTTTGATATGAATATGTCTCATCATTATTATTAATCGTAATATTTATATCTGCATTATCATGTAAAAAATTATTTTCTATTACAGAAGATTGATGCAGTATTAAATTTTCATTTTCAGTGTCACTTGCAATTTCAGAAGTTCTATCGGTTACACAAGTTAAAACTTGTTCATCTTCGATTTGCAATGGGATTCCGATATCTTGTTTTTTCACAGTAGTTAGGTAAAATCTTAGCCGAGAGAGTTTAGTTATGTTGTAAAATTGTTCAATCGTATAATCATCTACAACCTCTTTTTCTTTGAAATCTGTGACATCACAGTCAAATATTTCTAATCTTCCTTTTATAGATATACCATCAGGAAAAAATAATTCCTTGCTTTTTTCTAATATATCTGATTTTCTTGCAGTTTTTTTCATATTTACTTTTCTTGTCCCGCCCCCCTGTTTAGTACGAACCCGTTTGCCGTCACAAATCCACCCTAATTCAACCTGCCTAGTTTCTTGAATTTTCTTTTTTCTTACAATATTCATTTTTCCTCCTCTTCACTGGAAGAACTATCTCTTTGTCCTTTAGCTTTGTCCTTTTTCTTTATTTTATTTCTCAATCTTTCTAAGATACCTTATTTCCGTTTTGATGAGCTTTGTTGGTTGCGACAAAATTCTAAAACTGCAACACGGTCGCCATATTTAGGGAAAAATCGATTCAATTCCACGATTTCCATATGTGGTATAACTGACCCATCAATCTATAACAACACAAAATGATTATTAAACTTTTTAATATATTATGTATTTAGTGATCTTGTATTCACATCTGTTTCTCTTTAGATTAGATATCATTAAACATTTACTAATTTCATTATAACTATAAAAATAATTGAAAAAGAAGTAACCTAGTCAACACTATTTTTTAATGAACATAAATTATTCATTATTTTGTAATACGGATTCGCCAAAAATTATACGACGTATGAGCCGTGATTTATCGATTCCCGACAAAACGAAAACTAAGTTAAATATATTTTACACATCGGATGGCACATAAGTCTATGGATGGTACCTATTAGGCCAAGCATCTGTTTTAAAACACTTTAAGTACCAAAACAGTTGAATGACTGACACTATCATTCAAAGTTGTGCAAAATTATAACAATTTTGAGGGTAAGTAAATAATAAACAAGTTGCAAAATACATACTTGTACAATTTGAGGTGTAATAACTTCAAAACGGTCCTATAGTACATAGATGAATTTATCGAACAGGGATTCTTCTTTGTACTATATGTTATCAACGCGAAATTATCGGTGTTGTCGTTTCCCTTAGACCATTCAATGTGCTGCTACGCTAAGCGGCACATTGAATGGTCTAAGCCATTTCCACACATTTTACTGTCATACCGTACCATTTTCAAAAAAGTCTAAAAGATCATGATACTTAATTTGAATGAAAAGTCTTATGGAATTGAATACAATAGGGTCGTTGATCATTTTAAAAAGAAATTATATTCAAGTAGGTACTTTTATTTATTAACCTCTCCACAATAAAATTGTGAGAGGTTACTAAAATTGGTTCAAAAACTAAAATTGAGATAACACCAAATCCTTACGTTTTGAGGCCCTAGGAACCCAAAAATGTAGTTTTTGAAAAATGTCTGTGTGTGTGTGTGTGTATGTATGTGTGTATGTGTGTTAGCACGATAGCGCCGAAACTACTAAACGGATTTGAATGAAACTTTGCATGTGCGTTTCTTTAGTGCCCCAGAAGATCTGAAAAGGTTTTGGTTGAGATCGGATTACGTTTAGTACAATTTTAACGCAACAAGTTGTTTATTTTATAATTACTTTCAATTTGTAATGGAACCATTGAAAAGCAGTTAAAATTCTGATTTCAACGATATATCACACTTCCACCCCTTCGATTTGGTTTCCGTGAAAAAAATTAAAAACAAAGCAAATATGAAGCATAGATCGCATTTCGCATGATACGATCGATGCGCGTAGCCGTTACGTCGTGAAACTCATCACATTACGTGTTAGTTCACGTGAGAGGGTTTTTTCACTGCTCTAGAAGTAGAGCGGATTACGTTTAGTGCCGTTTTTAAATATATATACAGACAAATCGAAGAATTAAACTACAAATATTCCTCTAAAATCCAGTAAAATTACTGAAATGCTAATGTTTCATTTAACAAAGACAGCCGCGAGCGATCCGATTGCAATGACCAAATTTTGGCGATTGTCATTGTCATCGTCTGTCATCCGATAACGTTGGTGTCATGTCATGTTAATAAGATTTTGGCATATTTGTAACTTTTAGTGGATTGTCACAAACTTTAAAGGTAGTGTAACAATATCAATATCATATGCTTTCTGTAACTTCGTTGGTGAATTTATTATAGATTATCACTTTACCAATTTTCAGTTTGTTGCTTTACAAATCTGTAGTATTTAGGATAACTAGACTTTCTTAGTCGTTCAAGTGATGTTAAAGTTGTTAATATCCTAATAGTATATTATTCAACGAGCGATAATGTAGGTAATAACCCGCATAGATGATTGTAAATTCATTAAGTTGGGGGTTTTTTTAGTGCCCCAGAAGATCTGAATAGGTTTTGAATGAGATCGGATTACGTTTAGTGCCGTTTTGTCACACAATTTAATGCTCTTTTCGGCTTCAAAGATCCATCGAGTGGGGAGGTTCCAACCGCTTCCAGTAGCTGCCGATTTTTTTTATTACATTTTTTATCATATTTTTTTATTATTTTTTATTAAATTTTATTTTATATTATAAACTCATTTTATTAGATATATTACTTAAGTTAAGAAATTTAGAATTGGCGCCTATGGTAACGTTAGATGTAAGAGCATGCGCAGTTAATGATAAAGAAATAATCGACGGCCGTTGTTCGTTTACTGTTAATATCGACGTGAGTCATTGTCTTGAACATATTAAATGTGTAAACAGTTCAAAATGTTTTAAACACTTCAATAAGTAGTATAACAATGATTGAGTGCATTTATTTAAAATAACTAATTCTCTACTTATCACTAAATTATAACTAGTTGCAAACCTATTTAAAGTCATTCTGTATGTTATAAACATCTCTATCTGTCTTTAATGGCTGAAATACAAAAATTGCATGTATTTATTGAAAACATCTGTCTTCTGTAAAATACCTTAATGTTTTATCAAACAGAACAAATAAAAGAAAACAAAACATGCATGTAACTCTCTACTCAGAATAAAATGCATCTTATTCACAACACACAACTCAAATTAACCTGTATGTGCTCTTTACCTTAAGCACAGTTTTGAATTTTTTTGGGCGAAGAATCTGGTAATGAGTAAGTAGAGTGGAGTACCTACTGATTACCCTGTATATTGTATTAAGTATTATAGAAAAATTTCATTTTTTACGTTGAATTAATTATTTATACAGTACGGGGAGGGCTACTAGCCGTATAGGGGAATCTTATACACTTATATACATGTACAATATGGGCTAGAATCACGAGATGATATGAAATGGATGGTGAATACCCACCACAATACAATTTAATTATTTGTATTTTCTCTTCTGTTAAATAAATATCAATTTTAATAGATTATAATTATATTTTGAGTGCAATAATACTTAAATTTCACAAGGTTACGGCCGACGCACTCTAGTAAATAATAAATAAATCCATAACGACAATCACAGCGGCGCCAGCATATAGTGCATTGGATCGCTCCACCCCAATTACATTCCATTAGATGAGATTCTCACTCGTATTGTACATGTACATAAGTGTATAGGATTTCCCTATACGGCCAGTAGCTGTTCCAGTGCTGTATACATATAACTGAGTAATAGAAAATCCAATGTGAATGAATATAATTTCTTAAATAAAATAAAACAATTTTTTTAATTGTTCAATGCTTACCTTATCATCTTCCAACTGAGTTATAATTTCTGGAGAAATATTTCTCGAGTTTAAAAATTCTTTCAAATTCGGTTCCATACTTCGAACTGAAAAATAACAACAGCTGTTATCAATCATACTTGTTACTGACAAATTAACTCTAGTGGAAATTCGTGAAAGATAAGTCAAACTAAAACAGGTGAGAATGTGATTGCCTGATTGCGTCCAAAATTTTGTCTATTCAATTTTTATCGTATTTCGAATAAAGAAAAGAAACTGAAATTTTTTTTTTCTTCTGAACCCTCTTAGTAGGTAACTCCCTGAGGTGCGCTTTCTGAGAAATGTTTAAGAAAACTTATTTCGGTGAGTACTACAAATTGTAAAAATTTAGAATCCTATTTTAGAAACATCCTGTATATGTCATCCACGCATTGCCGCCCCGTAACAAATAATCGAAATTGACTTATTCTGAACTTGAACTAAAAACTAAACTGTTTCATGTATATGTATAGTATTTGTTAAATGCTGATGATTATTTGCTACATTGGTTCTGGGACAAAATTCTTTTGTACAAATTTCAAGTGAATAATATTTACTTAATTTACCCACGTATTTTTTGATAAATATATGCAATGACAATGAACATTTCACCATTTGTCATGAAACTAAAACGATATAGGTACCTTTTTTATTTATACTTGAAAACAATACTATTAGATATTTGTCACCTAACATCACCACACGAAACTGCGATTAAACGAATATGACAATAATATGATCACTGATCAGCTGATTGTTAGTTATAGTGTGAACGACCAGAATTGAAACCGTATAAAAACTAAAACCCTGCAAAAACAGTCGGCGTCTATTTATTCTTTTTCTTATGACAAGCATTTCTATTTACCTCCGCAAGAGATGCCGACTGTTTTTGCCGGCTTTTAGTTTTTATACGGTTTCAATTGTGGTCGTATAAACTATACCGTCGTTGCCATAGACAAAATACACTGTCGTTGCCGCTAAACAAAGGACATAGTAGAAAAGAGAGGACTTCTTAACTCTATAGGTTTGTTTATTTATAACATCAATTCACGATATATTAAATGAAGTGGTCACATTTTCTTGGATATTTGTTTATATAAATTCCGTAGAAATTGATTCCAAGTTGAATTGTAAGTGAAAAACTATGACTACTTCCAGATAATTGGCAAATATTTTATATTTTAAAATACAAATGACCTCACCACAATATAATTCAACTTCTTGTGGCATGTAGCTAGGATGAGGTAGGTATAGTTCAAGTAGGAATAGACTGAGACAGAAAAAACATAACAAGAACTTTATGACCTCATTAAAATACCATTACTCTTTGTGCTACCTCGACCGACCCTCGACCGCAAAGCATCTCGTTCGTTTTTAATGTGCGGCGAGTCGTTTGATAGTTTGATGTTAGGCATACCGCCGATGGCCCGCTGCGATAATAATGATGTAAAGTTTTTGTTTAGTTTTTTTTGTCTCAAGAAGTTCTTACTTGAACTATGCCTGCTGTTATCTTAATAGATTTTATAATCCTATTTTAAAGTTTTTTTAAATATCGTTAACATTAACTAAAGACGTAAATACACAGAAAATGAGAAACTGTTTGTTGTCGATTCAAGTTAAGACGTATGGCACAGATGAAAAATTATAGTAGGGGGAAAAATTAAATCAGCGAAATCTGAGTGAGTATTATCAAGAAATTTGGGTTAAAAACAAAGACAGCAAAAGTAGGCATTTTACACATGATGAGAGCCTACTTCTCGAATTTTCATGTGTCGCTCAGTCCATATATATATATATATATATATATATATATATATATATATATATATATATATATATATATTGCGATGTATTTGCATATTGGACGATTACGAAGATTGCATGTTTGTGTTATTTGCTGAATCAAGGTTTGAATTTGTTTATTTCCTTTAGATCGTTTTCAAAATTTATTTAAATTAGTTAAAGATCCGAAAGATATGTGTTTTAGAATGTTAATACTTATTTAGAGTTGTTTTAATAGTTTTAAAGTTTTCATTTGATGTCAACAGTAAGTTTGATACTGACATCTATGTTAGTAGTTATTAAGTTATTGTTGAAATAATTTCTGACATTGAAGTCATTATGACATTTCTTTTAAGTAGGAAATTTTATTTTATAGTTGGTAAATCTTTTCCTGGAGAAAGACAAGGAGGTTTAAGTTAGGTTATGTTTGGAATGAAATTAATCAAAATTCATATGGTGTTTTGTTTTGTTTATTTTGGATACTTTGATATTTAGTGAGATAGAACAATAAACAACAGATAAAAGAGAGGTTGTAAAATTGGAAAAACAAATTTAAGAAAAAAAAAGAACAAGTGAAAATTAGGGAGTGAAGAAGAAAAATAATAAACAAGGATTAAGAATTTTGAAATTGAATTGAAAGTCAGAAATTGCGGAGATCAGCGAAGAAGAGAAAAATAGACTGTAAATAAGAAGGTAGAGGTGTTATTGTGGTTTGGAGTTGCAGAGGAGATAAGGACGAGATAAGATGAAGAATTAATGAAAGGAGAATTTTTGGATTTGGAAAGAGAAGTGTGTAGCTACGAAGAAGGAAGGTTTTTGTGTGTGTAATTTTGGACAAGGTCGTATATTAAAATTTAAATAGTGTACTTATTAGACTTTCGAACCTGTTATAAAGCTAAATTATCTAAATATCAAAGAAAATAAATTATTTATATCAGATTAAAAATTTTACTTTAATAAAAATTTCATTTTAAATAGGAACTGAATTTGAACCTGCTCCTGAAGGGAAAGATAAGCTAGCCGGCCCATTAAATATTTTGACATACTTTCGGATCAAAAGGTAAGAGATTTTAATTTGATCTTTTGGTTTTAAAGTTTTTTTTATCTATTGGAAATAAGCAAGTTAAGGTTTGATTAGTACTGCAAATTATTAAGTACAATAAAAAGTAGAACACAACAATATATATATATGAAATATTGCTGTGCTTTCGGGTGCTCTCCCGCGTCGATGGTCGACAACTCCAGGAGTCGCGGTTGTCTAAACGACGTTTCGGAAGTATCTCATCTGCCATTTTCAGGTTCTCACTGAAAGCGCCCACTGCTGCTCGAACTGTTCGATTGCAAGGCCGGGCAAACCGGGTTTGGCTCGGTTAAAGAATCGTATAACCTAACCACTACATCACGGACGGCCGGTTTATCAATGCAAGCTCAACTGGTAACCAGAGGATAAGTGTTCAGCGAAGCAATGGATATTATCTTCTAGATAGCGTTAACCCTGTATTTATAAACCGGTCCTTAGTGAACCAACATACATCTTGGTATAACAAATGAATAAGTCAAGATCGGATGTGGCGTGAGACACTCCTCTAAGGACACCAGAACTGTCAGAAATCAAACTAACAAAATAAACATTGTACCACAGTAAGTCGTCTATGATTGTATTGCTCTTTGCTCACACCACAGAAGATAGTTCATGTTTCTGTCTTCTGGGCGTCAATTCTCGAATCTCTACTGAAATTGTCGAGTATGACATTTGTCACGCATATTTCTCGCACAATTTTGAAACTCCGTATTCTGAAGCAGTCGTAAACACTGCCGTCGTACTTCTATAAATCTGTCGAATGACAAAAAATAGCAACAGTGGTATCGTTTAATTTTATTGCTCGGTCGGTAATATTATTGAGTTTATATTATTTGTTGTTTTAAATATTTGAACATACTTATATCAAAAATTTTAAATCGATTGTTTTGCGCGTTTGCTTTCTTTTGAACAGATATGGACAAGAAGAACTCATATTGCAGTCAGCAGCAAAAGGAAAAACTGAGAGACTTTGTAATAGAGAGAATAAACAACTTTCTTCTGAAAGTTTACCAGTAGCATAAAAGTTTAGCAACTAAACGACCTAAGAAATAAATACTATCAGTTATAGTGTGATGTTGTGTAGGTATACTCTGGGTTTCACACATAATGCTGAAAGTATGAGATTGTCTTATTCGAGTTCTATGTTCATCAATCGTCCAAACAACCAAAAACTGATAAATGAAAGTATTTATTTTGTTTAAAAATGCTACAATAATTATTTACTACTTTGCAGTGTCAAACATAATAATTTTTTTTTATTTGACAGACAACTACTTATATTATTTTTGGTAGTACTAAAACATTATATTTAACACGGCTCCTCAATTTAAAATGTATTTACACAACAAAGAAAATAAACTAAATACATTTAAATTGCTAAATGATAATTAATGCATGAATGGCATATTTAAACAATCAGCCAAATAGAAAACATTAATTTTAAAATCATTGGCTCAACAAACTTAACCTAAACGTCTGGAATTTTTCTTTTCCTAAAGCCTTGGTAAATATATCGGCACAGTTTTCGTTAGTGCTAACGTACTTTATTTGTATTTCCTTCTTTAAACAAAGATCTTTAATGAAATGATATTTTATTTCGATATGTTTACCACGCTTTGAATTTTCAAAATTTTTAATCATTGAGATTGCACTGAGATTGTCAATTTTCAAAGTAGCTGGTTTACATTCACCAAATTCAAATAAGATACCCTTCAAATTTACAAGTTCCTGAGCTGCTGATCCTGCCGACACATATTCAGCCTCCATTGAAGACAACGCTACACAGTTCTGCTTTCGCGAATGCCAGGCAATCGGATTTCCAGCATGAAAACACACAAAGCCACTTACACTCTTTCTAGTTTGTCGGTCACCTCCCCAGTCTGCGTCACACATGCCTTCTAAACCATTTTCTCCTTTTGTATACATTAGTCCGTAGCCTTTCGTCAAATTCAGGTAACGGAGTATCCTTTTCGCAGCTTTCCAGGCTTGAGTCGTTGGCTTGTCCAGATATCGGCTTAGGTATGAGACACTGAAAGTTATATCTGGTCTTGTCACAATCGATAGGTACATTAAACTACATATTAGCCTTCTATACGGAATATTCTGTTCCACAGGCTCGTCCTCATTTATCTGAAAACTCTGTTCCATTGGTGTAGCTATGGAACGACTTTCTTCCATTCCAAATTCTTTCAATAATCGTAAAACCATTTTTGTTTGACAAATTTTAAGTCCTTTTTCGGTTTTATTTATCTCCATTCCTAAAAATGTTGTTACCTCTGTCATATTTTTCACTTTAAATTCGTTGTAGAGATTTTTCACTAGTTTATCTACTTGATCATCAGGTCCAGTAATCAAAGCGTCGTCCACAAATAGAACTAGATAAACATCATCTTTCGTATATAAACAATAGTCATATTCGGATCTTTTAAAGTTCAAGTTTGACATAACCTCATTAAATTTTGTATTCCAACATTTTGGAGCATTTCGGAGACCGTATAATGCTTTTTCTAGTTTCAAATATTTTGATTCAGTTTTTAAACCTTCCGGTGTTTTTATGTAGACATCATCATCGAGTGATCCATTCAAAAATGCTGTTGGCACATCTATTTGTTTTAAACTCCAGTCTTTTTGTACAGAAACTGATATTAAAATTCTTACCGTTGGAAGTCTACACACTGGTGCATAGCTGAATTCTTCTCCGTCATTGGGTACTTGGAATCCTTTCGCAACTAACCGTGCTTTTTTGGTTCCATCTCCCTTTATTTTAAAAAGCCATCTCGTGTCTATAGCCACGTGACCTTTGGGTAACTCGGCTGGTGTCCAAGTTTGTAACTTTTCATGTGATTTTAATTCTTTATTTATTGCTTGTTGCCATTCTTTAGAACTGCTTGCTTCTTGATATGTTTTGGGTTCTTCTTCTGATGCAGAAAGTAAGCAATACGCTACATATATTTCATAATCGTCTAACCTTTTGGGTCTTGTTGTATTTCTGCGCGATCTAGTTGTAGTTTCCACTATTGGTACTGTATCGTCGTAATCACTTGAGCTTTGGTCACTTTCATCTTGCTTTTCTTCTTCTTTTGTTAACTCGTCATTTTCTTTAATATTTTCCATCTCATTCGTGCTTTTGCCGAAATTTTCTGTTTGGTTCTTCTCTTTGTATTCCATAATGCTCTCATCGAATCGTACGTCTCTAACTTTTTATTACTTTTTCTTCATTTGGTAACCATAATCTGTAGCCTCCACCACAATATCCAACCATAACTCCTTTCGTTGCTTTTGGATCAATTTTGTTTTCTTTTGGTAAAAAAGTATACCATACACAACAACCAAATATCTTCAGTTTACTAAGATCATTCCTTCCATGCCACATTTTCGATGGTGTTTGTCCTCTGGGTAATGCTGATGTAGGAGTTCTATTTATTTCGTATGCTGAACACTTTAAGGCTTCTCCCCACAGTTCTTTTGGTATGCCAGAATCTATAATTTTAGTTCTTATCATGTTTAATAGTGTTCGATTCATTCTTTCGGATTTACCGTTAGATTGAGGACTATAAGGCATAGTGTACTCTAATTGCATTCCTCTTTGTTTGCAGAAATATTTAAAGTTGTTTGAAGTGAATTCTCCCCCATTGTCTAGTCTAAATCTCTTGACTTTTACACCATGCTGTGTTTCTACTTCTTGAACATACTCCAACAAATTATGTTCAGCCTCATCTTTGGTTTTTAAAATCTTAACCACTACAAAATGTGCATAATCATCTAAAATAACTTGAAAGTATTTACCTCCATCAAATGTGTTCGGTGTTATCGGCCCACAGACATCACTATGTATGAGTTCACCAATAGCATTTGTGCGTCTTTCGTTGCTTGCAAATGGGGATCGTGTGGCCTTTCCTTCTACACAAGTTGAGCATATTTTGTCTGATGATTTTAGCCTAAGTTGTTGCAAAGCGTCTTTTCCAACATGACCTAGTCTCCTATGCCAAATATCGTCATCTATTGCGACATTGCAGTTCTCATTTTGACTCACTATACTGTCCCATAGTTAATACATACATCCCATTACTCTTTTCACAGATTAAAGCAAAATTATTTCCACTAATTGTAGTTTTATCTTTTTCTACTATTATTTTATGGCCTTTTGATGTCATTTTTGATGCAGAAAGTAAGTTATGTTTTATCTTGGGTACGATCAGAGCTTCAATAGTTATATTTTGCCCTTGACATTTAACTTTTAACATGCCTGACTTGTTTGCTTTCAGAATTTCACCGTTTGCGATGTGAATTGAAACATAATTTGGCAGTATTTTGATATCATACATATCTTTCTCTAGATACTCTTGTACAAAGTGATTGCTTGCCCCCGAGTCCAAAACAAATGAAAGTTTTCCTTCTTTTCCATTGCATATATTTGCTGCATATAGAACTATTGACTCTTCAGCTGTGTGTGCCTGATGTTTCATGTTCGTATTAAACCTGTCATATTGATTTGCGTGACCTCTGTTTCCTCTATAATTTTGGCCTCTAAAACCTCTAAAATTACCTCTGTATGCACCTCTAATGTTGTTTTGACCTGTCTGGTTGTGTTTCGGGCATTGTGCTTGAAAATGATATTGGCTACCACATGTATAGCACCCTTTTGTCATTGCTTTGAAACTTACTTCATTATTTCCATCGGTCTTACTCTCTCGACGTGAATTTAGCTTCATTTCCTCGTCTAATAATCTAGCTTTTACAAAATCCATTTTAACATCTGAAACTGTCTCTAAAGCTGTCACTACTGAGTCGTATTTCGACGGTAAAGATAATAATAAATGACACACTTTATCACCTTCATCAAGGTTCAATCCAAGATCTTTTAGCTCTCTTATTATTGTGTCGAATTTCAAGAAGTGGTCCTCCAGCTTTTCATTTATCCCAGGCCTTAAACTAAGTAGTTTTCTCCATAAAGAAAGTTTTGTAAACGAGCTGGTTCTGACGAATACGCCTTTCAAAGCTGTTATCTGTTCTTTTGCAGTTTTGCAATCTTTTATTATGTCTAGGTGCTTGTCCGATACACCCTGTACTATTACAGACTGTGCTTTTGCATCAACCTTGTTGAATTTATTCTTTTCTTCAGTTGTAGCATTTTCACCTGGTGGTTCTCCTAGGGCGTCACTGCACAATTCTCGTTTTAATATGGTCACAATTCTAAAATGCCAGTTATTGAAATTATTTGCCTCTAAGATCGGCACTGAAACACTGTTAAGTCCCGACATTTTCAGTTTGCTGACTTTTCTATATTTACTCGCTCACTTTTGAACTGTTTTCAGTTTATTATTTTGCGACGATATTTCTTCTAGCAACTTGCTGGGCACATAACCTATTCGAGTTCAATGTTCATCAATCGTCCAAAAACTGATAAATGAAAGTATTTATTTTGTTTAAAAATGCTACAATAATTATTTACTACTTTGCAGTGTCAAACATAATAATTTTTTTTTATTTGACAGACAACTACTTATATTATTTTTGGTAGTACTAAAACATTATATTTAACATGTCTTTCAATGAAAGGGGTACCTAATAATTTCTATTAGGTGATTTGGCAATTCTGTGTTTAATCTAAATATTTTAACAAACATTTAACTGAATGAACGGGTCTGTCTTCTTATATCCCATACATAGTCCTTCTATTCTGGATTTCAATTTCCTAGTCTTCCAAATTTTCTATTACAGCAATAAAATTCATTTCATCTTGATTCCCCATTTTTTACTTTTTCTGTTTACGTTTCAATATATTTTTCGGTATTGTCGCATTCGACAATCGAGAGACGACTAGCTGAGACCACTTGTTGCAGATTCTACTAAAATATGTAGAATGCGACATTCCAGAATGCCATTTTATCACAATCGCGCGATTTTAATAGACATTTTAAGAAAGTAGCATACGACATCGACCACTAGAGATTCGAGACTTGTCGCCCTGTGCTCACATTTTCGTCCATATTATATTAATGTCTATTGTCTGTATATGTTGGCGTAATAGTCTGATGTAATTATATAATTTTTAAATTAATCTTCTGTGCCTAAAAATCTTGCAATCTTACAATTACGAATGTACCTAGAAGGAATTTAAACAAATTCAATTAAAGCAACAATCAGTTGATCCCGAGATTAATCCGTTAAAGCAAAAAGAACTTTACATTTACACCACAACACAACGGTTTCAGTCTTGCGATTAGCTTGACATAAGTACTTCCCTTTTCGTACATGAAGCGGACGATGAATTACTATAAAAAAAATCAAAATTTTCTTATTGTACCTCGTTTAATAAAGGGGTGGCTGATGTAAAAAAATAAGGTTTTGGTTTCTCATATATATACATTAAATCCCAATTTTATGAGCCCTTACTTGCGCTTTATCCTTTATCTATTAATTTACCATTGTTCTCCTCACGACACTTCACCGGAATAAACTTAAAGTATAAAATAGTTCCAGAATACATAAATGTACCAAATTTCATGTCAATATCTTAACCGTCCCAGAGCAATCGTACGCTCTAAAAGAAAGTTACAGACAGTCCGACAGACTGCAAATGGTTTTTGCCTAAACTTAAAATCTCGACGTTTCATAACATTCTAGCTCTCTGTCTGAACAAAAAATTTCTTTTTTTTACCATTACTATAATTTCTCTTCACTATGTGGATGTGTAAAATATGACCGATAATTTCTAAACGAGACAAATAAGTGTAATTTGCTTAATAAACCTCTACCCCGGTCCTAATATGAACAGTTCTCGAGATACTAAAATAGAACCGAATTTTACCGAACTCTAAAACGTACCAGTGCTTAATTTCAATCCGATATTTGTGATTTTGCTTTTGTAATACAACTGGATACAGTTAAACATTACTCGGTATCTCGACACCATGGTTATTAACCCTATGTTGGCACATATTTTATATATTATGCATCCGTAATTTAGATTATATCTTGATATACACATATAATGATGAATAAAAATAAGTAAATAATTAGTTACCTACCTATCTATTTATGATCGATCAACACACACCACAAGATAAGTTGTTGCCACCATAAGAGAAGTTGTAATCTTAAACTAGAAATTTCTAGTTTTAAACTAGAATTTTAAAGTAGAAATTTCTACTTTTCAAAGTAGAAAGATCTAGTTCTAAACTAGAAATTTCTAGTTTTAAAGTAGAAATTTCTACTTTTTTATTTTTTGCTGTGGCCCTTCAGAGCCATCGTAGTTTTGAAATAGAGTTAGAAAAACCATCTGACTCTGTAAAACAAGCCTCAACTTGGTCAGAATACAAAAAAACCAATACCATGAAATATCTTATTTCTTCTACTCCTGATGGAGTAATAAATTTTATATCAAATGGGTTTGGTGGCCGCACAAGTGATGTGATGATTGTTGAGAAAAGTGAGTACTTGACTGTTCTAAGAAAAAATTGTTCCGTCATGGCTGATCGAGGTTTGAAAAGAATCGATGTATTGTTACAACCGCTAGGTTGCAGCCTGATTAGACCCCCAAGTGTTAAAGCAGGAACAAAGAGTACCAAAGAAGAGGTGTTAGAAACTAAAAGAATTGCCGCTCTTCGAATTCATATCGAAAGAGTCATAAGAAGGATAAGGGAATTTAAAATGCTAAAACCACATTCGTGTATAAATAATAAAACTATTAAATATTTAGACCATGTTGTGATAATAGTATGTGCTTTGGTAAATTTACAATCTGGTATGATTAGAAATTAAGTAAAAATGTTGTTGATACCTATCGGGTGCATAGACAGACTTGCACAGTGCGCACATAGCCTGAAAACATGTGGCACGCTAAATAGACTGATAGTGCCTCTTTTTAAAGCAACATCTTTCCGGGCTATATATGCAGTTCCTATTTGTATATTATATGTATGTATATAATAAATTGTTATTATTATTTATTATTATATATATTTTAGTAAAGAAAGTAATAAAAATTTGAAAAAGCTCTATTAATGTTTTATGTTAAAGATTCGTAATTATACATTTAAACAAATAACAACTGCCATTTTTTGTATTATGATTATCTGTAACTTTGTATTCTTAGTGTTCTTACTTTTTACATGTCAAAAATGTTAAACAAGCGTTAATTTGGTTCATGGACTCCGTTTTCCCGGTTATAAAATATTGACATTAGACATTGTTAGTTTACAAAAAGTATAAAACTGTAAAAAAGTGTTTGCAATTTGAATTGAAAAATAATAAAAACAGCATAGCAATCTTTAAAACTATATTGAGTTTTATTATAAATAATTTTAACAAAAGGCACTATTAAGTGAAAACAATATGTATATATCATATATCGCATCAGTATGTATATTGATGTTTTAATTCCCAAACTGTAAGTATATATGTGTATGTATACATATTTGTAGAGTTGTTTGTATCCTATTATATCCATGCCTGTGTCGATACAAAACCCATATTTTACCGTGGTCCATTACCTATGTCTACGTATTATTAAAGTCGTCAAGATAGACCCCTTGACGTGAAGTGAGTGTCCCTGTGTTCATCCTGGCGTTAGAGAGGATATGTGTGTACGTATACATGTAAATAGCTTCGTTTAGGTTAGGTTGATAATAACAGCATAAATAGGATGGGTTTAGATAACACTAAACTAGTTTTGTTTGCAAACGTTATTTTTTATTTTATAAAACAAGGGGTAATGGCTGATGGGTCATCCAAAGCCAACAAGCGAGGAAAAAAAAAAAAAAATCCCAAACTTTAATATTTTATTTTTAAACAGAAAAAGTGTTAAAATGATACAGTAACAATCATAATATACATTGCATATTATGTAACATTATATTTAGTATTTAGTTTTTTTTTAACAGAAAACTTGAAACATTTTGATAATATAGGTTTTAGTGTATATATATTATAAACACAACTTCTTAATTATTATTAAAATAACCCAAAGAATAAAGTGTTTTTTTTCCCAATCATATACTAAGTTTGCCTAGAAATTTATGTAAGTATCAAAATTATTTTCAAATTCAAAGTTACATGTCTTCAGTCTGGTATAGTTAAAAATTAAGAAAAAATTTAACCAGTATTTTTATTTAAACAAATTTTAAGTCAAATATTTTATATTAATAATGTACACAGGGTGTTCGCATTTCAATTCGCGATGTACCTATATATACTTACTTCTACTTTAGGTGTCTACTGCAACAATATATTATTATTGTCTATGCAGATTGATAAAAAGTTCATTAACAAGTAGGTGTGATATATTTTTATGTTAATGACACAATAATTACATAGTTCTGAAAACTAATAATAAAAGTAAATAAAATAAAAACAGAAATTATCAACAACAGCTCTAAACAAGAATAGCTTTTTACCTAAATTAAAGTTCACATTTTAATTTTTTTAGTTTAAATTAATTAAATGACTGGTCTGTAAGTTTGTTAATGATATATAATAAGTATAGTCGGGGCAAAAATTCAAGCGATGCATGTCACAGACGGATTCTATAAATAAAACAATCATGAAGCCCCATTAAACTGTACCTATTTCTGAAAAAAGCTTAATAACTGGGTGTCAAGAATTACTCTTTTTAATGTAATTAATGATTAAAAATTAAAATTTATTTAATGAGATCACTCGTGACGTGCATCGCTTGATTTCTTGCCTCGACTTTAGCCCTATTATGCAGTTCAATTTTAGAGACATTATCCTAAAATTAAACTGCATAATATATGGCTACCTAATATATCATTAACAAACTTACAGACTGGCATATTGTGTCAAATAGTTTACTATTGTACATACATTACGTTTAACTTTGCCCAGCTCCACCCTGTTAGTTATACAGCATTTAAGAGTCTATTGAAAATAACACTTTTCCAGAATTCTCTAGCTTTTTCTAAAATATCGATAACAAATGCTTCATCATAATCAATGTGTAATATAGATGCATTTTTATTTACTTCAAAATTAGGATCGGCTACGCAAAAGAGGCCTTTTTTAACATTGGCAAAAAACATTTGGTCTGGATGTGAGCATTATATTTTGTGCTATCGAACCATTACTTAATATATAACGATCAAAATTTTGTTTTGAAAAGGGACACTTCACTTCAACTACACAGTTCTCAACAGTTCCATCAGGAGATGCACCTAACTCAGGAAAATTTTTATTAAGTAATAGTCCACAGTTGAATTTTTTTTTTGATTTTCTAAAACACGGAGTACCCCCGCTTCTAGGTCTAGTCCACGCCTCATCGCTTTGGTCTGCACTATTTTATGTGCACTTATAATAGTATTCACAAAAGTGCCATCAAATTTTTTGGTACGAGCAGCATCATAGATTTTTGATGCAGTTATTCTGCCATAACGTAACTCGAACCAGACATTCGATGAACTTTGTGTTCTTGCTGCTTGGGCTGCTTCTTCTAATAAATTATCGGTAATTTCCTCTTTCGCATAAATTAAAAATTCCTGATAAGCGTGTCCACCTTGCAAATGAAAGGAATGAAGTAATTGGTGTAGTCCGACACTTGTAACACTTTTTTCTTGTTGAAAATGTTTCAGTAGCTGACAATTACTTCCTGCTCTTTTACCCTCCTCGATAAACTCCTGGAAAAAGTCTTCAGTTGAACCACTTTGCGGTGTAACTACCTGGCCAAAATTTGCTGCAGTTACAAATGGAACCGTTGATCCTATCCCGGAAAGTCGAGGTTTTTTCCAATAACATTCGACCGATGTTGGAGCAGGTTGGCGGCTCTTTTCATGAACCCACATTAAAAATGCAAGTGCATGTTTACAACCTCCTTCCGAAGCAGCACAACTTAAACATTTTACACTTTCTACCACCTCAGTGTCTTCATTAACAGCCATTTCAATTCTATAATGTTTTGATTTTATTTTATGTTCTGGACAAATTTGACACCTTACGAAGCAATTTGAACCCTGTCGCTTCGCTTCCACATATCCAACGGCATTATTTATGTAGTTGCCCCTCATTGACCTATAAACAAATAAAAAATTTCTTAACATAGGTACAACTAAAATTATAGGATACTGAATGACAAAACCACAATATTTCATGTTTACTAGGTAGGCATATTCTGCAGAAAGAAACTAACGATAAACATATTATTGCTTATTGCTATAACAGTATTTTATATTAATCAATAGTATTTAATTATCAACGAATAATATTTAAATAGGTATATTAAAACAATAGTATACTTGCTGTTTTATAAAAAAATAAATGTCAAAAATATATTGAACCTAACCTAAAAATTTGAGGCTTAAATGTAAATCGGTTTTTGTTTAACAAAATACAGTAAGTAGTTGTAGTAGATATATAAAAATCTAAGTGGAAAAAAATAATAAATAGAAGGTGACTTACGCCTGTGCTTTTACTCCTCGAATTTCACTGGCATTAAAACAATCACTACTTCACATGAACTCCATCAACATGAATGCGCCCACGTTCGGCAAATTGTCGTTACTTGCTCGAACAAAGTCTTTTTCTGTCGTAATTTCACACGTACACGTTTTACAAACAATTATTTTACACAAATTCACATTTATTTTACGTCCTGGCCATAAAGTTTAACACGAAAGAAAGCGGCTGGAGACGGAAAACAAATAGACTGACGTGATATGAATCTTCGGTAATACTCGCGGCCGCTCGGTAGGTGGTCGGAACAATTAAATTAATTTGAATTTTAAAATGAAAATAATTAATATTGAACAGCTATACATTAGAAATAATAGTACAGAGACATATTTTCATATATTGTCTATACAACACAAACGAATTAATTTAGGATTAAATTCGACGACTGCGTGTACCCTATTGAAAGATGTTTAAAGTAAATTTTTTGTAAATCGAATTTGACGTGAAAATTAAGAGAAGGGGGCTCGTAGAATGTTTTGGAAAGTGAAATAAATTATGATGGATTGAAGTCTGGGGAGTAATTTGAAAGTGGTTTGAAATGTGAGGGGGCTGTATTTTTGAGGGATGTGGTTTGTAAAATTTTGTCGATAATTTGACGGAATTGGGTGTTTTGACTGATTTGATGATGGAATATGAATGTTGGTGAATTATCGAGGATACTTGAATTTTCTCAGACTTTTAATTGATAAATTGTAATTTTTTGATACGGTAGGTGTCTTAATGACTTTTTATGGTATTTGCCAGGTTGACCTTGACAAACGATTTATTAGCCAAATTTTGAATATTTTTTGGTCGGCCATTTTGGTAGTATGGGGAATATACTACAATAATGTGACCCAAAACGCTCATGCCACATTTTATTTTATCAATAATATTCGCCTCAGCTACGTGACCTACAGCCCGTACTGTTTTGTGCGCATCTTGTACTATTAATTCTATAATATACAAATTCTGCATGCGCTTACCTTTAATTACTGTTGTATCTCCTTTTCTGACCTCCACATGTCTAGTTTCCGTAAATAACACCGACATTCCAGCCTCCTGGATGCGCCTTACGGAGATGAGATTGGTTGGTACACTTTTGCTGTAGAGGACATTCTTCAGCTCGCCATTGTAGCCAAGTGAAGTGGTAACATTCATCCTGCCGATATGTGTCGCCTCGATGACAGTCCCTATTTTCGCCACAGTTATACGAATTGGCTCTTCCAGCTGTTCGCATTCGGTGAAAAGACTGAAATCCTTTATAATGTGCTCAGTTGCATCTGAGTCCAGTACAAAACGCCTTGAAGCATTTTCTTCTTCATTGCAAATCATAAAAGCAAATGATTTATCAACACTGCTGTTGCCGCACTGGTTTCATGATTGTTTCTTTTCTTATGTTTGTCTTGTGCCTTTAAACTTTGCTTATAAAAATAGCAATCACGTTTGATATGATTTTTTCGCCCACAATAAAAACATTTTTTCACTTGCCGATTTTTAAACACAGGCTTATTACTTTTTATAAACTTTCTATTTTCATGTGCATTTGTGGCGCGAAAATGAAGGGCTTTCATACTTTTATCAGCATTTTCTCGTACTAGATACTCTTCATGTTCCAACAGCATTCCTTTCACAAATGCTAGCGTAAGTCTATCGTCACTCATAGTTTTAATTGCAGCTTTTATTTGCGCATAACTCGGTAGCATTGAGTTTAGTGTGTACCATACTTTAGTCGTCCCACTAACTTCCCCGCCATGGGCAATCGTATCACGCACCATTTCGTCAATGTCTATCATGTGCTTTTTCAGCGACGTACCTGGCGTAAGTTTGCAATTAAACAATCGATCCTGGAGACATAGCTGTGTTGACACCTTTTTAAATGCGTAAATACCGTCAAATTTCTCCAAAATTTACCGGGCTGTCGCACGACCTGGCGGTACTTGCGATATTATTGTGTCATCTAGGTACTCTATTAATGTCCCTCTGGCAAATCGTACCCATTTTATCCACTCCTCAGTAATTGGTGTTGGTGGATCTTCAGTTAGCATGTTACTGGCACCTTCTTGCTCAATAATTTCTAATTGTCTAAATTTCCACATTAAATAATTCTCACCATTAAATGGTTTCATATTGCGCTTTACTGCATTTAATGCGCCACTAGCCATCGTTACTTTTTCTCTGTATTTTTACATTGTCTCAAATTACAAACACTCACTTGCGATAACACGCGGCACCTGGGCCCATAACCTCTAAGGAGGGTATGGTTTTATCTAAACGCAGTGAATGTATAAGTTCTATTTATTATATCATAGGATCATGGTGTTGTTGGTTACAGAAAATGTTCAGAGAATTAATATGATTTGTAATCATAATAAAAACGTCATAAAAATAAAGCTGGAGCCTGTTATTGATACATAATTATTTGTTTAGTCTAAGACAGCTAAAAGTGAATACAGTTTTTGTAATTTAATTTACACTAAAATCAACAGTAAGACCTTATCACAATGATATAAATAATATTGCAAAACACATGCATTAAACACAAATAAAACAAGTTTTTAAGTAGTGTAGCTCTACCAAAATGCTTATTTATATAAATATTTTAAACTGTTTAAGTTAAAGAAGAATTAAGCAATTATTTTTGACTTCTTAGATATAAAATTATCCAAATTATTTATTTTTCTTTTTATAATGTTTTTTGGATTTCTGAACTTCCTTATCTGTCGCAAATTTTCTTTTTTTGGGAAGTCAAGGCTGTTTCTAGTAAATCATAAGCATGATCCACTGTTGAATTATTTTTTTTTTTTAATTAGAACTTTATTTATACTGCACATCATCAGAATACAATATCCCACTTACATGGTGTACAGGGTTTTAGTAGTGTGTATACTACAGGCTAAAACTAAGAAACAGTAGTATGGAGGAAAAATATACATTTGACATGTAAAGCTAATATTACATATAATTATATACAAAGCTAATATAATATATAATTTATCATATTATGCTAATATTACATACAATTTAACAGTTTACTTCTACTTATGTTAAAAAAGTCAATGTCATGATTTTTTATAAATTCATTTGTAGTAATCAAACATTGGCTAACGGGCGAAATTGTGTTTGTTATTTTAAAAGTATTATCTCTCCTTCTTAATCTAATATCAGGAACATTAATAGCAATTTCTGCTAAGATATCAGGATCATTAATCTTATTAAAAACGTTAAATATAAACAATATCTCAGAGTTATTTCTTCTATTCTGAAGTGAGTTAATATTAAAATCTAGTAGTTGCGTTGTGTAAGATATAAATAATGGCCATGAATTATGTTTTCTAAAGAAAAGGGTTCTCAGTAGTCTTTTTTGGATTTTTTCTAGCATATCAGAATATAAAATAGTTTTTGGATTCCATATTATAGCCCCATACTCTAGTTTAGAACGGACATATGAATTGAATAATAATATACAGGTATCATAGTTAAACTCTTTACTAGATCTAGTAATAAAACTAAGCTTTCTGTAACCCTCGGATATTAATTCTAATACATGACTGTTGAAGCTAAAGTTACTAGTAAACTTGACGCCTAGATCTTTTATCTCACAGATACGATCTAACGTCGTGTTATTGATCTTGTAGTCATTTATAATAGGATTTTTTTTTGTGAAACTGACTGTTTTACATTTGGACTCATTGAGAGTAAGGCCACTTTTGCTGTCGGCATTATCTATACGTAATTTTTCGAACCAATTACATTGTGAGAGCAACTGATATAGCCGGATATAATCACCTTTTCTAAAGTCGAAGGGATTATTATCGTTTACAATGTTTGTTTTATTTTCAGGTATTGCATTATTTAAATTAAAGGTAATATCTAAACATGGATGAAAGGTATCAATGCTTACATAGGCGTATCACATTCATTTATCCTTGCCTCAGTTACATTTGTTAAAACCAGGTCTAGAGTACTTGTTCCGTTATTAATATTATTGATATAGTACAGGTCGTATTCACTTATTAGCTGATTAATTATTTTTGCTTTGGACGTACCGTTGCCGAGGTTAAATTCCGTCCCAGTAATTTCCGTAATATTAAAGTCTCCTATTATAAATAACTTACTAGCAAGATTAAAATCTTCGGAAGTTTGTAAGGATTCCAGAAAGCTTTCATAAATATATAATGGTGATCCTGATGTTATATATACACAACAAATGAGTGTTTCGAGGTTTTCTATAGTAGTTCTAACAATAATCCACTGAAAGTTAATATTTGCACTTTTCGATACTAAAACAGGCTTATATTTTCGTTTTACACAACACAAGACACCGCCACCACGGCTGACTTCAGCTTAGTTATAGTTTTTATCATTCCTAAACACTATGTAACGCGAATCACATATTTCGTTGTCATAGAAATTGTTATTTAACCATGTTTCGGTTATACAGAGTATATCCCAGTTATTTTGATGTACATTGTCATAAAACTCTTTGACTTTTGTTCGAAGACCTCTTACATTTTGGTAGAAAATATTTATACTTTTTCTAACTTTTATATTCTTGTTTAGGCTAAAAAATTGCTATCTTTTGTTACATTAACTTCTAGTGACTCGTTGCCAGTATCTGTGTTCCGCTTTTTTTGCGGCCAGTAGTTGAAACGCCTAATTTCCACTTTCGGTGGCCAGTAGTTCTCGTCATTCAATTTATTCAACATATGGAGCGGAGCGCCTATTTTAAATGCTGCAAACCTACCTAGTGTATTTAACTTTTCAACTGTAAAATCAGTTTCTTTGTCTTTTAATTTTAGATAATCGCGCATGTTCTCGGTGGTTGCATCTTTATTTTTAATTTTGCCTATATAAAACCATACTTGCTTTGGTTTGGCATCCCCGACCAGTAAACCATTTGAGAGGTCTACCGAGGCTGTGCCTACTTTAACATTTGGTTTGGTTCTGTTCTGTCGACGTTTTTTAGGCTCCACAAACTCCGTGAATTCCTCTTCGCATGACTCCGCCTCTGATTCAACATTTACTTGTTCTTTACTCGTAGATGCTTTGTTTAAATTTACAATCTCTGTGATTTTTCTGGGTGGTATATTGACACCAGGGGTGTGTTTATACACTGGTGTGATCTTGCCTTCGTTATCACGCTTTTCAATTTTGTTATTTCCCATGCTCTTCACATCCATTGTCAACTTACTAATATCTGTTTTTAAGTCAGCTATTGTTTGTTTTAATTCCTTAATTTCAGTTCTTTATTGGCTATCATTAATTCTTTCTTTACATCACCTAATAAATTTATTGTTACATCACCGGTTTCATTTTTCGTTGTTAACATTTTCTTTAAGTTTTTTCCATTTGTAGTAATTCTTTTCTTTCTACAGAAACTTTTTATTTCTGTTCCAAACTTTGTTTCTGAGAAAAATCTTTTGTTATACAAAATGCAAAATATATTTTCCTTGTTGTGTTTACGAGCCCATGTCCGAGTGGGTATATATGGAACAATTTCTAGACGAAAACGTGAATATTTCTTTAAGGTGGCTATTTTCTTAAAATGTTAAATCTGGAATGGGTAGGGCTTATATAGGGCTATGAATCCCACATATTAGTTTTTTTCACAACTCAGGATTAAATATATATTTGTGTTCCATATTACCCATAGTCGAAGGTTATATGAAACAGTGCAAGTTTTAGTATAACAACTGAAGGTAAAATATTTTAAGTTCCTTATAAGCATATTAGGGGAGGGGGATATGTGGAACAGTTTAGATCGAAAAAATTTTTTTTTTAAATGTTTTCTAACCTTCCGGCCTTTCAAAAATAAATATTGAGAAACATATGCGTGAATCTAATTTTCTACTTTTATGAAGACAAATTTGTGGTTAAAAATGAAACAAAATAATTATTTTTAAAGTATTTTATTAGTATGAAAATATAAATAACAGAATTTTAACAATACCTGAACAAAAATAGATATTCTTTAAAATGAAAAACACAACTTCATTAAACTTAAATTATATTTTGTGAAAATTTCAATCTTCCATATTTTAATACATTAGGTTCAGGCAATATATAGGAAATTTGGCCCATTGTAGCTGTCATAATGTCTTGCACTGAAGGAAAAATAAAAACATCTCTTTTTCCCATATATTGCCTGAGACAACTTAAAGTAAAACAATTTTTCTTTACCTCTATAACTGTGACCACAAACGATTTTGTGCACTCTCTTTTACTACCTACTTTATACTTGAAATTAATAACTATAAAGCTATTAACTTGAATATCACTGGATTCTATCACAGATTGTTTAATATCATCAATAGGATTTAAACGGTCGTTTGTACCGACGCGGCATGTTCCAAATTACCCTAAAAATGTAGTTTTCTGTTACTTTCGTGTTGTTACAGAAAACCATTAAGTATATTTTAATAAACTTTTTAAAGTTGTTAACATGAGGTTATGTACTAATATTAATTCCATTGGAGCATATGTTTATCTCAAATAATAACAGAGATACAGAGTACACTTTTAGTGGTATAGAATTTTCATATTTTTTTCACTCTTTTCATGACTTTTTAAATATTAAACTTACCTAGACTGTGCCAATATCAACACAACCACCACCTGCATTTATTTGACAGGTTACCTTTATTTTTAAGTTTTTTCTAGCCAATTTTCCACAAAGACACACTTACCCATATTTCTAGAATAAAATAAAAATAGTACATAATATATTAAACAAGGCCAAATTGTAATTTTGTCATAATTTAATATTTAGAGAAATTGTAATTTATTTTTTAAACTTATTCATTTACAAGTTACTTACAAATCTAATCAGATTGATTATTTATTAAAAACATGGTATTTAAAAATAATTATAAAACATGTAAATATTTTTTATAGGGGGGAAGAGGGTGAGTGTGGACGTACCGTCTATTAGTGGACAAAAACTGCGTCCAAATACTTCTTACAGAGATTAAGTTGGTATGTGTTTTACCTGAATGAATTTTTTCGTCTAAGAGTAATGTTACTGTATTTTTAAAAAATATGTATTTGTCCATTATTCCCCCCAGGAGGGAATTATAGACGGAGCCAATTTATCGTTCAAGTGCCCTAGAACATAGTGGGCAATAGGGGATATTGTGGAATTGTCCACAGTTAAAACCATATTTAAAGTTTTGAAATGACGTTTTATTTAGAAAAAATATGAGTTATATAAAAAGAGAAACGAAACTTCTATTTTAAATTGGAAAAATATTTTTAAAAAATCGGCAGCTACTGGAAGCGGCTGGAACCTCCCCACCCGGTGGATCTTTGAAGCCAAAAAGTTCATTAGATTGTGTGCTAAAACGGCACTAAACGTAATCCGATCTCATTCAAAACCTTTTCAGATCTTCTGGGGCACTAAAAAACCCCTCAACTTAATGAATGTACAACATTCCTGCGGCCCGTGCTGCAAATTTCATCTATGCGAGTTATTACCTACATGATCGCTCGTTGAATAATATACTATTAGGATATTAACAACTTTAACATCACTTGAATGACTAAGAAAGTCTAGTTATCCTAAATACTACAGATTTGTAAAGCAACAAACTGAAAATTGGTAAAGTGATAATCTATAATAAATTCACCAACGAAGGTACAGAAAGCATATGATATGGATATTGTTACATCTACCTTTAAAGTTTGTGACAATCCACTGGTGCAGTCACTAAAAATTACAAATATGCTGAAATCTTATTAACATGACATGACACTAACGTTATCGGATGACAAGCGATGACAATGACAATCGTCAAAATTTGCTCATTGCAATCCGATCGCTCGCGGCTGTCTTTGTTAAATGAAACATTAGCATTTCAGTAATTTTACTAGATTTTAGAGGAATATTTGTAGTTTAATTCTTCGATTTGTCTGTATATATATTTAAAAACGGTATTAAACGTAATCCGCTCTAGTTCTAAAGCAGTGAAGAAAGCCTCACACGTGAATTGACACGAGATGTGATGAGTTTTACGACGTAACGGCTACGCGCATCGATCATGTCACGCGATCTATGCTTCATATTTGCTTTGTTTTTAATTTTTTTCACGGAAACCAAATCCAAAGGGTGGAAGTGTGATATATGGTTGAAATCAGAATTTTAACTGCTTTTCAATGGTTCCATTGCAAATTGAGAGTAATTATAAAATAAACAACTTGTTGCGTCAAAACAGCACTAAACGTAATCCGATCTCAATCAAAACCTTTTCAGATCTTCTGGGACACTAAAGAAACGCACATGCGAAGTCTCATTCAAATCCGTTCAGTAGTTTCGGCGCTATCGTGCTAACACACATACACACACACAGACATTTTTCAAAAACCACTTTTTTGGGTTTCTAGGACCTCAAAACGTAAAGATTTGATGTTATCTCAATTTTCGTTTTTGAACCAATTTTAGTAACCTCTCACAATTTTATTGTGGTGAGGTTAATAAGACATTCGTGCTTTATTCAGCCAGTTCTTCAAAAGTGTAGCGTCCTCTCTGGATTTCTGGCGTAGATAGCATGGATTTGACCTGGTCAAGTAGGACGATAGACTCGTCGTCCACCTGTGGAAAGACAAATGTATCCGGCTTCTCTTTGTAGTTTCGCATGCAGTAAATTTTCAAGGTGTTGGTTTGCCTGTCAATTTCAACAATTTATGTGACAAATTGCTTTCGACACTCTTTTTTAGAATTAGCATCATACAAAAATTCTACTGTGACAAAACTGCCAGTTGTAATGTTACGGAGATTCAAGTTGAGGTCGTTGATTGGAATTGCTTCGGGATTTTCATCCATTTCATTACAGTTATTTTCAATAGAATCTTGGTCATTATTGTCATCTTCATCGAGGTCTTCGCCTTCAAACTCACTTTCTAAGACAACTTCAGCTTCTGATTTAGATGAAGAGGACAATGAGGGGATCATCCTACGTTTCCTTGGCACACTTTTTTTAGACTTCTTATTTGCTGGCTCAGAATATTTAGTATTGTTTTTGCCCTCTTTGGTTTCAACTTTGGCTTGTTTTTTTTATTTGCTTCTTCTTCCTCTTTTATTTTCAAAATTTTCAGAGCCATTGGTGATGCTATGATGTCGCCTACATGGTCGGTTACTCATTTTCCTTTTTTCGGTGTAGATGCCTTTTTAGTGATATTTTCGGTTAATCTAACGCGAATAAATTCTTCCAACCCCCTTGGTCCAGGGATCGCTTGGCTTATGGCTGTAGGCACTAATGCAGGTGGATTTTTATTTTGATTCTCTTTAAATCTTTTTAGTTTTATTGCATCGAAAGCATCTTCTGAAAATTTAGAAAAATCAACTGGAAACAGTCCTGTAGCCTTAAATCCTGACACCAACAGAGCTGGCCTAATTCAGGTCATACTATCTTGAGCTTATTTGCGAACTCGTTGTTGGGCAAAGCAGATCCAGGGTGTTCCCTGTTATATTTTATCAACTCAGAGTTCCACTTATCCTTGAGTGGCTTGAAAACACACTTATCTAGAGGCTGCATAAAGTGACTAACATTTGGGGGTAATTTTATCAAAATGACGCCGTTATGCACTGCCGTCTTGGCCAGTTAATAATTCACATGTACTGAGGCGCCATCGTAGATAAGGACCACTTTCTTATTATTTTCTCTCTCTTCAATCGGCTTTACGAAAGGTAAAAAGACTTCAAGGAACCACCTACGGAACAGGTCTCCTGCCATCCAGCCTTTTTTTGTGCTGTATAGACGGTCCCAGGGTAATCGTCGTCTGGAATCCAACTTTTGCCATATATATTTTCCTCTGAAAATGACAAATGGTGGCATTTTTCCTCCACTTGCATTGCCGCATGCTAAGACTGTTGCATTATTTTTGCCGGAACCGCCTATATTCTTAGATACACGTTTCTGTCTCTTTGGGGCAATTAGTTTCACATCTTTCGGATCGTGTGAGAACCCGGTTTCGTCACAGTTATAAATGAGCTTTCCGTCCCTGTTCGAAATGTTGTTCCTCCTAAAGAGGTTTTCTAAATTTTTATAAAAAAAATTTATTACGAAAGGATCTGCACCGCGGAGTCGATATGAACTCAGACTCTCACCCTTCCTAATTGACAATCTCGGGTGACGTCGCATAAAGCCTTCATACCATTCTCTCCCAGGCCCCTCTTCGTTCCATAACTTTCCAGAAGCTCTACAATATTCTTCCACAAATTTCAAGAGTTCTGCTTTTGTGAGACCATAGCCGTACCTCCAGCACTCAAAGAGGTATTTTTCCAACGTGCCTTCATCCTGTTTCGATAATTTTGTCTTCACACTGTGACGCCTCTTCGTCGGTTTTGCAACTTGCACTTTGAAACTAGTGTAAGCGGTTTTTGCCTCGAGCGCCAGTTTCTGATTTTAAGTGTAGAAACACCACTTTCTCTATTAGCGGTATAATAGAGGCCCCAAATAGAATCAGTGAAGACGGTTTATTACCAGGGATCGAAACGTAGGCCGTCTTTCTCAAGGAATGGACAGCTGTAATGATTTTTATATTTGTGACACTTTTACTTTTCAGGACAGTCTAACTTAGAGGAGTGACTCAAAATAAGACACACAAAACGTTTTAATGATATATTGAAACTATGTACATGTCAAGAAGGAAAATCTTAAGATATATGATATAGAAATATATTTAAAACTTCTGGTACATTTATCTACATAAAAATAATTAATACAGGTAGTTGATATTCGTGAAAATGAAAAGAAATTTTCAATTACCCAAGTTTTGTAACCCTAATTTTATGCAAAATTTCTATTCTTACTCTCTGACTAGATTTACTACAAAACGATATTAAGTAAGTAGACGCGGCATATACAGGGCAAGCAGAAAAGTGAAAGCAAAATAACGGGTATGACTAGCAAAGTAAAACGGTGGCTCGACACGTTCAAATGTGAGCAATTTAGGACTGACTCCACGACAGACAGACAAGTTACTAATTCTCTATGGATTTTAACAAAATGAATTAATCTAGAATATTTCGGAAAAGCTAGAATTTACTACTTGACGTTGCGAACCTGGTTATCGGATTTTTACTGAATGAAACACGTCGGTACGGCTCAGTTGGAGTGTCCCACTTAAAGCCAGCGTCCCCTAAAGAGCCTCCAAGAAAATAAGCTACTAAGCAAACAGGTTCGGACATCAAGTTTATCAGGAATTAATTGGTCTTTGTTATTTGCGATCGTGAATGCAAAATGACTTATTTCGTTAACGGTGTATCTTTTCTGGCAAAGTGACAGTGCGACTCAGATGGAGTGTCCCACTTAAAGGCAGCGTCCCCGACTGAAGATTTCGCAGTCACTTAGTTAATTTGCAAAAATGAAGTTTTGAAAAAATTACTACAAGTCGCTGAAGGCGCAAATTATCGAAATGTAACAAGGACAAATTAACGGTATTCAAATGATTACGGCAAATATTCTAAGTCCAAAATTACCGCAAATTGGATATGACTTTAAAATAGCAAATCCCTACCAAAAGTCGACTGGTCAGGTCGAGCGCGGAAAACCAAAGAGACCCTTCGCAGGAGGCCGATTCAGGATCTCCCCGTGTTGAGCTAGAAATCAGAACGTTTAGCGCAGAATGCGCGGGCAGATCTCAACCAAACAGTCTTCAGTCGACGGCGAGGCAGAATGTTTATAACTAGTAGCGTTAATTGCTATAAATAATAATTCTCTGATAATTTAGATGTTCGGAATGGTTTGCAAATAACTTACTTATATTATTTCGGAAAAAGAATGAATTTAATAGTCCCAGTATTAATAATTATTAATCTAAATAATTTATTATTAATTCGTTCCCAAATGAAATTTTAAACTTGACTTTTCCTTGAAATACTTTACTTCAAACAAAATACGGATATTTTAATTATGAAAGTATACCGGGTGTGCTCAAAAAGAAATGGAATTCTGGTTTTCAAGAAAATTAAAATAAAAGTAATAGTGCTATTTTCTATTCGAAAATAGCTTCATTACAACACCTGCCCCTATTACTAAACTTTCCAAATTTTCAGTGTTTCTATATTTTCCAAGCGTGGATATTGGAATTCCTTACCTACGGGAGACATCCCTCAAAGTATTTCCCCTTCTAACATCTCCTATAGCTTCACGTAACATTTCTGGTCGATAATTAACCCTTTAATTTCTTGGATTGGTAGGTTCGAGGCATGTTTTCTGGAATAATTAAGAAAATTAGTCATGTCCACTATTGTACCCACTGTTTGTGTGTGTATGTCCACTAATATACACAGAAATGGTCATTTCGTGTATAATAGTGCAGAGCTGGGTACGGATACAAGTAAAAAGTATTCGAATACCGGATACTGGATACAATTACTGCTTTCGGATACTGGATACAGGATACGGATATTTGTATGGTAAAAATTTACTCGAATACTTGTATCCGGATACTGTTTTTCGGATACCGGATACAGGATACATCAGCATAGGTTGCGTTTGAGTGAAAGAAAAATTAAAAGAAACCCTATACGCGTAGTATAGCATATAGTATATATAGTAAGTAAAAACCAAAATATGTCATAATTTTATGTAGTACCTAAGTATCTACTACCTACTACCTGTATCTACACTATCTACTATCTACTTCCTTCCTTCCTTCCTATCGATCGTTCCTATAATACTACCTATACCCTATCCCTATACCTAATAAAAAAAAGATACAATTTACAATACAACACACAACCGTTGACTGAATGAGTTACAAAGACGCGCAACTTGCTGGTATCGAGATTTTTTGCTCTAACTTTTTCATTAATCTTCAAGAGTAATAGTAATAGTTAATAGTCACCAATTTTAGTTTTTCATAGTCAGCTTTCAGCTTTTACTCACTTTCCTATAAGTAAAAAATATATTGTAAACTAGCATTCCTTTTAAAAAATACAGTGCTCTAAAGAATAAAAAACGATACCAGCAGGTTGTACATCTTTATAAATCATTCAATCAACGACACAACTAAAACATCTGGATTTTACAGTGTTTTATTGTCAATATTTGCATTCCCATTAGCCTTTGACAAAACTAGGATTTCGAAACGTTCATCAGTTAGGGCATTGCTCTTAGGATTGTCTATCATAGTAGCAAATGAAAAGAGCCGTTCAATAGGTGCTGATGATGGCAAACAAGTGTTAAACTTGATGGATAACTTTTTAAGTATAGGAAAATCATGTAGCATTTCTAAACAGCTGCGTTTATCTTCTAAATACCTCAAAAGTTCTAGTTCAATTTTAGATGTTTTGTTCATTTGTTCTGTTTCCATATGCTGCACAGTACCGCTAGCAGTAGTACCAGCACCAGTGCACACTATTTCCTCGCTATCGTTGAAATCGAAGAAATTGTCGAAAGTCTCTCCTTCAGCGCCATCCGAGCCATCTGAAGATGAAGAAAGACTGACCAATAGTCCTGATGCTGAAGTAATTAGAGTGCGTTTAATGTCGTTTAAAGATTTTGATGGATTTTTAATGACATTATACCATCTTAATTTGAAACACGGCATTAAAGCAGCTGATATAATGGCATCATTACATTGCAAATTTATAATATCAGCAAAGCGTCTCTTTAAACTGTTAATGCACATGGCTAACAATACCTCCCCTCCATACCTCATTTTAGTCTGAACACTCTGAACCGCCATTTTGTCATATTTGGTGAGTAAAGATAATAGGCTGGGTAATAAATACCTATAAAAAATGTGTTTCTCTCCCTGTAGAAGATCTAAAGTATCAACCAATGGTTTCATAACCGTACAAAATTCTTCCAAGTACAAAAATTCAGTTTCCGTGAAATATTGCGTCTCTAATGACTCTAATTGATGGATAGAATGGTAGGTGGAGTTCCACCTGGTGACACCAGGAGCAGACAGGGCATGTCCTAAAACTTCCTATATTATTTCAGCGGATCTGGGTCTGTTTGATTTCTTCCAAAGGAGGTTGCATTTATTATACGCACGCATGTTTCTCGTTCTCAGTGTCGGATTTTGCTTTACATCTTTTTGGAAATCAGTTGTGCCGATTAAATTTACTACTATGTCAATAGTGGTGGTAGCTGATCTCTTCAATCTTGATTCTTTTTTTAATTTTTTGTAACTGTTGTATTCTGTTATTTTCGTGGGATGTAGTCTTTTAAAATGTTTATAGAAATTTGAAGACGAACCTACTTTGCCCCTGATAATTTTTGTTGTCGGCAAGCAAACTTGGCAAACAGCTTCAACATCCTCCTTGTTTACTTTCGAAATACTGAAATATTTCCCGTCAAGTATAGAGAAGCTGTCAGTCTAACTTTTATTTCCTCCTCTGACTCCTCTCCAGCTGCTGCTGCTTGGAGTGCTTGGTCTCCATCTCCATCACCCGCGCGTGCTTCTTCTTTTCTATTTAAAAATGCCATCAAGGGATTGACCTTGCTGAACTTCTTATTGGCACTATTTCCATTGTTACTGCTTGGTCCATCCTCCTCAGGAAGGTATTCGGGATCTTGATCAGATATTGCTTCAACAGGACTGTATCTTTAGAATTTTCTTCAATACTACTCATTGTTTATTGAATATTTATGGAAATCTGGAAAAGACCAAACATCACGTCAAATAAAACACAAAGAAAAAGAATCACAGTCACTCGTCAGTTACCAGGTAGTATTTAAAGTATTTTTGTCATTAAAAATACCCTATTGCTTAATGCTTGGCTTAAAGCACTCAGATGCGACCACGACCCAGCTTACAGCTTAGGGTTGTACTGCTGTTATTTACTTTATGGTTATGGTTTTAGACTTCGTATTCGTAATCGTAAATTTCGATTGGAGGCTTCGTTCTCGAGATATTTGGGTTTGAAACATGTCGAAAACGCTGAAATCCGAGATGAAATTCCAGATGTGCCAAAAAGTTTAAAACAACAATTCATTTCTGCAATTTTAATTATATTTGAAAATACAGTTTTCAAAAATAACCAGTGGCGTAAAAATAGGTGGGAAAAAGGAAAGCGATTCCCTTTATCTACGCTCTTAAAAAATTTGATGAAACACGTTATTATAATTCGATAGAGAGTTATTTTAATAATATTGGGTTGCTGCACTGTCCAGATAGTTGTAAAGGTCATACATACATGTAACAAAACGTCTACTAGAGTGGAGCGAATTTTTGAAACTTAAACGGCCTGTATACTTAAAAAGGTGTCTATTACGCCTAAATAAAGTGATAATAATCTGAGCTCCCAAAAATGATATGTTTGACTGCCGAAATGGCCTATACATTTCGGGAATTCACATTTGTTTAATTATTTTTTTTTCAGACTGCATCTCAATTTTTATATTATGTTTCAGATTTTTTTAAATTTACATTCAATGTAAATTTACATTTAAATGTCATTTGGCAGCCGAAAAAGCCGTTATTTCGAATTAGAATTTAAAAAACTTCTCTTCATTCATGTTTTTGCAATAACATTTGAGCAAAACTTATTACATGACATATTAGTAACACTAGATACTTTTTTAAAAACACACAACATCCATGCCATATATGATACAGAGGTGCTGTGATAAGTAATAAATATAATAAAAGAAAATCTGATGAGCTTAGCACTGTTAGCAGTTCAGGGCACAAACGACAAACATCAGTTTTGAGCAGAATTGGGTAGCTTTTCTGTGCGAGCCAACACCAACACTATGGACAGTGCTGCAATACTTTTAGCAGCTGTCTAGACGTAGACAGTGCACTAGTCACTCCCGTCCGTACAGAAATTACGCTTAGGTCTTATCTATGAGGTTAGGTTAGCTTAGCAATAAAAATACATAAAAGGAATTGAATAATTTGAATATTTACCTTTAACCTTTACTGACAACAGTGACAACTGACTAGCAATTTTAGCATTAGCAAGTTTGTAGCGCTCAGCTGTCGGCTACAGTGTTTACAGTTACTAATTTAGTTAGTCAATGTTGACAACGCGTAAGAGCAAAATTATGCGCGCCCTCAACCGCCGAACCGCATAGTTAGTCGAGTTCAATTCGGTGACCGGTCCGCTCGCTGGTGCGGTCTGCCGTGGTTACAGTACAGTGAGTACAGTCACGACTCACGGACTTAACCTTAGTTAGCGTTATTGATTATTTCCGTAGGTTTTTGAAGGTATCCGGATACTTTTTGTATCCGGGCCCGATAAATTGTATTCGAATACTGAACACCCTTTAAAATTTGTGGCGGATACGGATAAATGGTACTTGTTCCTGGGAGTATTCGAATACAAGCCCTGGATACACAATATGTATCCGGATACTGTATCCATATGCCTAAGTACTCGGATACGACCCAGCTCTGGCAAGTACGGGGAATCTTCGTTTCCAGACACCTATCAACCTCTCTACACTGTTTCTAGTACGAATATGTGATTCGTTATACAATTGCTCCGTTCGATTCGTTGGATCTTCAGGTGTCATTACATTCTTGGATAGAAAATATCCACTATCCCCTAAAATAAAACACAAAATAAAAAAAGGTTATTTCAATCGCTGATTTTACATACCTAATATTACAGCATTGGGAAAATGTCCTGCTACCAATCTTGCTCTGATTCTTTAATTGTTATATATTGTAGCATCGTGGGTGGAGCCAGGCCACCTAGCCACAATATCTCTTATTTTTAATTTACTATCACCAACTACTTGGGTATTGGGGTATTGAGTATTAATAGAAAATATGATTTTCTGTTTCTAAATACTTCTGCGTCATTACCACCTATAAAAACATAATTTATTGTTCAAATTCATTAATGCGTCTGTGAGACATTGATCATATATTTGTCAAGACTTTTAATAGCAACTTGCTTTAGCATGTAATATTGTAATAGGCGACTTGACTGAAAATATAATATACTTATATTACATTCCGTTCAACTCTTGATATACATGCATTTTTCTTACCTGGTGATTGGACACGGATATGTGTTCCGTCAAGCAATTGACGCAGACACCCTTGAAATTATTTTAGATACTGTAAAGGTATGCATGTCCATGTAATCTGCTACTGTTGAACTATGACCCCCAGTTTCGAAAAATCTTAATGTTGCTAGGAGCTAGTTAATGGGTGAGACATTCCTGTTTTACCAAAATTTATTATATTACAACATACTATAACATACCAAAACATATACATATTTACTCTGAGTAGCAAGTACCTATTCTCTTTGCTTGTCATGGGAGCATTCTATAAGGTGTTCAATTTCCTCCAGAACGTTTAATGTTGTGTTTTTCATTAACCTGAATCATTGAAAAAACTGGAGTTCATCAAGATCTTCGAAATAGGTACTTCTCATATATCTTCTTCTTGGGAAACCAAAATCAACGATACCAAATAAGTACCTCTAAATCATCTATCTTCAAAGATATTATTTTCAAAAACGAAATCCATTAAAGCATCCATTATTGAATTTACTGAGACCAGAGACCGCACAAAAGACCCACTTATTATCGTTTGTTAGGTTAGAATTTGAGAATTAAAATTTAACTCTGGAATAATCCGTCACTTTTGGGAGATTAAAAGTAATCGTAGATTAGCAAATAAATCTGAGATTAAAAAAGCGGCGCAAACGAAATTTTAACTTTAATCCGAGGTTAAGCGGTAATCTAAGATTATGTATTGCGGTGCAAATGTCTGTTAGAGACTTATGTCTAAAAAAGCGATTATTTGCGAACCCTGCATTTCGCATTAAGCTGCGTGGCAAACAGGTCATTTTCTGGTTGACCGAATGTCCGACATATTATCTGGAAAATATATTGGAAATATATTGGTGATAATTCGTAGTCTCTCTCAATGTTCATAGATCTTTGGCGTAAACGTCACGGGCGCAGAGGTTTTTTTTCCCAATAATTCTATTATTTTGTAGATTCGGTGATTTGTTTTGAAGAGGATAATAATACATGTGGTAGAAAACCCAAATAATAGGAAAGAATATCTTGATTCCCTGTCAGCATCGCACCAATATTAACTCTTTGGAACCAAACATTAATAGAGAAAATTTGATTATTTTGATTTTTTACTCTAATTACATTTATCACAAACTCCTCTGATTCATTTTCTTGCGGTTGATTTTCATTTAATACTCTCATATTTCTTACTTTACATAACACTGCAAAATAATTTAACTTTCCGCACTTGGTGTAATTCTTTCCATAGGCGGGACACTCTCTAGGACCATGCCACCTATTACATCTTTTACACTTAAATTTATCTTTATCCAATGCCGTTACATTCCCTTCAGAATTCTTCGAAATATTTTGACTGCCTCTAGACACGAATTTCCTTTGGTTGACAGCTTCTACTTCTGTTGACATTGCTTGTAGATTTTTTACCTGTGATTTGGAGACCTCAGCAACTCGACATATAGTTATAGCTTTCTCCAAAGCCAGATCACTTACTTGTAGTAATCTTTCTTACACTAGCGTATCAAAAATTCCTAATTACTATCTTGTCACAAATCATCTCATCTGTAAATGTTTTGGATTCACACGACATTGATAACTTTTTTACTTCGATTAAAAATTCATAAAAACTCACCCTCCTGTTGAGCTCGACTGTAATATTTAAATATCTCAAAAACCACATTCTTTTTGGAACTAAGTGGCCTTCAAAAATTTTTACTACTAATTTATAAGCTTTTTCTCAGCATCGGTTAATATAAAAGTGTTGTAAACCTCAACGGCTTCCTCACCAATTATATTCAAGGGAATTGCCACTTTCATTTCGTCCTCATCTTTTAACATACTTTCTCCCGATGCTTACAAGTATATTTCAAAATTTTCGGTTACCTACATTCCCTTGAAACGAGAAACTTGCTACGCTCTGAGTTCGTATTTAACACAAAACAAAAAAAAAACAAAAAATATAAAAAGATGGAGCAGTCTGGATGCGTAGCAAAGTATTGCCGAATGCTAGCTCAGTCTTCGACAAAATTTATCTTAAGGATTTGTGGGTTCGTATTGAATTTAAAAAAAAAACTTACCGAACCTGCTCCAAGGGCGCCACTAGCAAAAACTATACAACCGCAACCTTGCTAGGGGGGTCCCACATGTCTTGGGTTCCTACTGCTTCACAAAAAAAAAAATATATATTAATAAAAAAAGAGAAAATTGCATCTAACACCCCTTGAATTTATTATGACTGTGTATAATTATTTACAAAAAAAAAGATTATATGAAATTATATACACGAATTGGAGACCCCCAAACGTGATCACGCAGCGGTTCATACTGTTTTAAATAAGTGAAGTGATATAACTAGGGTAGTTTGTCCCTCAAGGTTATAATATTTTATTAATAACGCAAATCAATTATATAGACATATATATATATATATATATATATATATATATATATATATATATGTTATATTAGAAATATACTATGATATATAATATTATCGAGACAGGCTTAACCTTCTCAAACATATCGTATTACATACTGCGTAACAGCTCTTCTCAATAACCGCTCACGCTGCATGAGCATTGTATTTCAATTCCAAGTAATCCTGGTTGTGCTGAATCAGCAACACTGTTTCCTTTGTTCTCAAAACATTATAAATATTACCAACAACCTTTTTGTAATCAGTCTTATACTCACTTTCGATTAAACTACTTCTAAATTATTATTGTATTTTCTTAACGAGTCAACGTTGACTCCAGTGTAAGAAATAAAGTTCCTTTTTAAAAAGTTAATCAAGTAATCCACTATCTAACATTGGCGCAGTCGTGGCGGATCTGAAAAACACGCACAGTTCGGGAGCCTAACCAGTAGCAAACATATTCGAGGGAACAAGGAGTCCATCTGAAAAAGGTGCCTAACCGGACGAAAAGAGCTTCTGGAACAAGGAGAACTTCTTAGCTGTAGTGGTGGATCCCAATCCTTTGTTCAGAAGAACCTACATTATTCTCAAACGCACAGAAGCGAAACAATAATAATTATCAAGAAATACAAGCAAAGCAACATTTCAAATCAACACGATTCAACAATTAGCAAGTAAGAATTTCATCCCGTCCCATCGTTGGTGTCTTCGGCATCAAAGGCAACCCTGTGGAAGGAACACCCAGTGACACCCCTGACAGAGAGAGACCTTTGGTGAAGCTAAGCTCACGAAGTCGCATTCAACTGGACCACGAGGAATGAAAAATTTAGGGTAAGTCATTTTTGAATCGTCTCGCAATTATTGATTTTCAACGACATAATTTTACATTATATTTTATTAAAATACATTGCATTGCTACATACAGTTCTAATATCTAAAATAGTAATTTTATTTAAACTTGAAACAAAATATTTTGATTATAATTTGTGTGACCTATATAAATAACCGTAATCATACACTGTTCCTATCGTAACATTATTTTATGGTAATATCATATACTCCTCAAGTGCGAATTTATCTAATTAACTACAATCACATACCAATTTTATCTTAACATTATTTTTATCATAATATCATATATCATATAAAGGTTAAGTTTACGCCTTACTTGACTGTGAAATAAAATAAAACCCACATGTTCTATACTGTTTAAATGCACATTAGTATATAAAATTTCAGTGACATTATTCCCAACTAAAAACACTTTTTAAATTAATCCAATTATCCTTGTAATTAAATTTTGAAATATTATAAAATAAACAGTACATTGTTTTACATATAATAAAAAATTGCCAATTATCAGTAGCGTACTAGCTCAAATTGAAAAGGTGTTTTAAGTTATTCGATTATCTAAATAATATAAATAAAATGGCTACAAACGTAAGCAATTCCAATGCAAACAATTCAATCACGGCGAACGAAACAATAAATATTGAACCTTATAGGTTAAACGAAATATTTTCAATAGTGCCCGAATTTGACGGCAACCCCATATTCTTGCAAACATTTATTTCAGCTTGCATAACCGCTCAGGGTATCGCTGTCGACGATCAGCGCATCTTATTAACGCTTCACATAAAAAATAAATTACGCGGAAAAGCCGCAGAATTGATAAATTCACGAAACCCTGTCACTTGGGCGGAAATAAAAAATTTGCTCGAATCACATTTTGGTGACTCTCGTGACTTGACAGCCTTGATACAAGACTTGCAAACAATTCGTCAATTACCTAACGAAACAGCTTTAATATTTGTGTCCAGGTTACAAACACACAATGCAAAAATGCACGCGGCAATACAAAAACAAAGTTTAACTTTAGAGGAAAAAACCGCGCAATCCACTTTAATAGAAAATATGACGTTAACTACTCTTCTCACTGGACTCGAACCAAAATTAGGTCAAATTATTAGGGCTGGTAACCCCGGCAATATGCTAGATGCAATAAATCGCATCAAACGAGAATTACAATTATCGTATTTCGAATCTCAAAAATTTGGAAATAGAACTTTAAACAAAAATCCCGTTCAAAATCAGCAAAGACGCCCAAATCTCCCACCATTTTGTACATTCTGCAAAAGGAATGGACACAGCTTTAACGAATGCCGCGCGAGGCAAAACCACCAATTTTCACACCCCAATTTCACACCAAACGCCTATTCCAATCAGGCACAAGTTCCTAGACAGCACTTCCAGAGTTTACCTAACCAAACAAATTTTAGACCACAGAATTTCCAAAATTTGCCTAATCAACAACGTAATTATCCACAACAAAACAGGCCCTTAGCTATCAGGCCAAATCCTAACTTCCAGCAGCAGAGACCTTCTGCCATACAACCGAACCCGAATTTTAATCGATTCAATCAACAAAAAACACATCACTTAAATCAAGAACCTTATGATAATTACTCAGATTACCCAAACCAATACGAAGATTACTCTGCAAATCAGTCCGTAAATTATTCTCCTGATTATCAATCTCAAAATAACGATGACTACGATTTTCAAAATGGACAATATGAGAATTATACTGCTAATTCTCAGCAATACGAGGATTATACTGTTAATCCTCCGGATTTTTGCACAGGCCCGGAGTATTCCACGAATACTCCAACACAACAAACGGACGAGCTAGACCAAATTTCTCATCAAGTCCAAGCGATAAACCTCCAGGACAGTTTCGGCCCAAACCTGAACTTCCCGGAAAACCAATTCATGTAAAAACACCCCGCTACAAACTAAATATCGTAAACTCAAAAAATTTATTTTACATAGAAGACATCACTAAACGTTTCAAAATCTTGATAGACACAGGCGCAGGTATCTCTATATTCAAACCCGAAACGGCAGAAAACTATAAACGTCGATCCCACGAAAATGTAATTATACAAGGTATAACAGACGAAAAAATTAATATCACTGAATCTGCTCTCATACCTTTCAATCCGAATGATCCATACAAAGTTTACATTCATAATCTAGATATAGAATTTGACGGACTTTTAGGTGCCGACTTTTTGGACCATTACGATTGCTTAATAGACATTAAAAACAGACAATTAATCACTAATTTCAAAACCGTACCATTGTATCAAGTTACCGATAATATATTAACTACACTCTGGAGCCCGATTAAAAATCAAAATTTAAACGAAACAAAAAACCAAAATGTAATTTCTATCGAACCACGCACAGAAAAGATTTTTAAGCTTAAATGTAATTTACAAAATACCGAAGCTATACTAATAGCCCAGGAAAACGAAAAGGTACGTTTACCGAACGCCATTGTCAAAATAGACAACAATGGTGAATTTTTGACGACAGTAATAAACTCAAATGCAATTCCGAAAACAATAAAATTTTCAAATCTTAAACTTGAACCCGTCCAAAAATTTAGGTCAATATTTAATATAAATCTTAAAAATCCGGATTCCCAATATATAGACAGAAATTACGAAATAAGAAACCAATTACGCTTAGATCACTTGAACGATGAGGAGAGTGAACTAATTACTCAACTCTGTTTAGACTTTTCAGACATATTCTATTTAGAAGGTGACAACTTGACATTTACCAATGAAATCAAACATTCAATAGACACTAAAGATTCTAAACCAATTTTCACTAAATCTTATCGTTACCCCCAAATTCATAAACAAGAGGTAAAATCACAAGTCTCGAAAATGCTCGACCAAGGCATTATCCAGCCTTCAATTTCTCCCTGGTCCTCCCCAGTTTGGGTAGTCCCCAAAAAACTAGACGCTTCTGGTAAACAGAAATGGCGCGTCGTAGTTGACTACCGAAAATTAAACGAAGTAACGATAGGTGATAAGTATCCTTTGCCCAACATTTCTGATCTTCTAGACCAATTAGGCAGATGTCAATATTTCACGACTCTAGACTTGGCCTCTGGCTTCCACCAAATTGAAATCGATCCTAAGGACATCCAAAAAACAGCTTTCACGGTAGAGAATGGCCACTACGAATTTGTACGTATGCCATTCGGTCTAAAAAATGCTCCATCCACTTTCCAGAGGGTCATGGACAATATTCTATTAGGCATCCAAAATGAACGCTGTCTCGTCTACATGGACGATATTATTATTTATTCCCCTACTATCCACGAACATATTTCCCGATTAACAGAAGTCTTCAAACGTCTACAAAGAGCCAACCTCAAAATTCAGCCAGACAAATGCGAATTCCTTCGCAAGGAAGTCGCCTATTTAGGACATCTTATTACAAAGGATGGTGTAAAACCAAACCCTGCCAAAGTCGAAGCAATTCTAAATTTTCCTCAACCCAAAAATCAGAAAGAAATTAAATCTTTTCTAGGTCTAGCAGGCTACTATAGACGCTTCATTCCTAATTTCTCCAAAATTTCAAAACCCTTAACTAAGTTGCTACAAAAAGATATACCTTTCAATTTCGACAATGACTGTACAAATTCATTCGAAACCCTAAAACAAACTTTGACAACTACCCCGATATTGATCTACCCCAACTTTGATGAACCTTTTGTCCTAACTACAGACGCTAGTGCATTTGCAATAGGTTCTGTACTTTCACAAGGAAGTATAGGAAAAGATTTGCCAATCGCATACGCATCTCGAACTTTATGCGGCGCGGAAACTAAGTATTCAACCATTGAGCGTGAACTTTTATCTTTGGTCTGGAGTGTAAAGCATTTTAGGCCATATCTATTCGGAAGGAAGTTCAAACTCGTCACCGACCACCGACCACTCACTTGGTTATTTTCCATAAAAGACCCAGGTAGTAGACTAGCCCGTTGGCGCTTAAAACTCGAAGAATACGATTACGAAATAATATACAAACCCGGAAAAATCAATAAAAACGCGGACGCGTTGTCCAGAATTAAAATCAATCACTTTTCAGAATGTTCCAAATTTTATTCAAAAATTCTAGCCGCAAACGAAGACTCAAACGAAGACTCAGACGAAGATGAAACCTCAGACAACGACGACGAGATCACTGACGAACAAATTGCCCGAGAATTTGACACATTCTCCCGCCTTTACAAAACCAAATCTCTAATAGACTATTCCAAAATTCAAATCACAAATAAACAACTATTAGATCGAGAAAATAAAAACATCATAACGTTTTTCCAACAAAACAACTTGACAGACCTTCACCATCAAATTATCGAGGATATTTTCGAGGAAAACCCCGAATTCTATAACAATACAATCAATATCGTTTCCAGTAAATCGACCCGACAAAGAAATTATTACATTATCGCTCTACCCTTCGACCCAGAGTCTGTGGTAGAACACTTATTTTTAACATTATATAAACACCGAAACAAATTAGACCTTTCCAAAACTTACCATGTTGAAAACAATCTAGACTTTCCAATTCTCGAAATCCTATCATTTATTTTTGCTGAAAAAGACTTAAAACTAATCATATGTCAAAATTTAGTACGAACTCCCGACGAGGACCAACGTCCGATCATTCTCGACCAGCATCACACCGGAAAAAATAATTTACATCGTGGAATAAATGAAACGATACGTAGAATCAAAAATAAATATAATTGGCAAGGCTTAACAAAAGATGTCGAAAATTTTATAAAAAATTGTGAAACATGTCAAAGAACAAAAGTCTGTCGTAAAAACCTCAACAATCCCTTAGTGATTACTGAAACCCCTAAAACTCCATTTGAGAGAGTTAATATTGATCTATTCGAATTTCCCACGCGAAACTATGCATTAACTATCCGCGACGAGTTAACCAAATTTACTCAAGCTTACGCAGTCCCAGACAAGAGCGCAAAATCAGTCGTAAATACCCTGTTGCTTTATTTTCAGCATTATGGTACCCCACTAAGGATTCATTGCGATTATGGCGGTGAATTTGATAATAATTTATTAAAAGACCTTTGTACCCTTTACGACATAAAACTAACATACTCAAGCGTAGGACATCCTCAATCCAACGGATCTATCGAACGATTCCATGCCACCCTAGCAGAAATGATAAGAATACACAAAACCGAAAATCCCAACGAACATCCCTTTACTATATTACCCTATGCGGTGATATGTTACAATAACTCGGTAAACAAAACTCATGGCTTTACGCCATACGAGCTTATTTTCGGACATACAGCTAACCGACCACCTGAAACTCTTTACAACCAAAAAGACCTGATCACCAAATACGTTAGAGACCTAAATAATCGAATATCCCATTATTACAAAATTGCGCGAAGTCGAACAGAAGCACAAAAACAAAAAGCCAAAGTTCGATTCGACAAGAACATTCCCGAAAATAGACACACATATAATATTGGCGACAAAGTGTACGTCAAAGAATCACAAATAAAAAATAAACTGCAAAATAAATTCAACGGTCCCTTTGAAATTACAGAAATCTTTCAAAATTCCGCTACATTACTAAATCTCGAAACAAACCAAACAACCAAAGTAAATTTTGATCGAATGAAACCATATACTGAAGATTAAATTTATTTTCAGGTTTCTCCTGCTGATCGGATCAGCACTTGCTCAATTTAAAATAACACCTATTAACAATACGATCGGAGTATATTATCACCAAGACACGGACATTGTGATTTCTCACAAGAAATGGACTTTACTGGTACACAAAAACATATCTACCTTTAAGACAGCTTTCGACAAAAACGACAAGATCTTACAGACACTATACAACACACTCGACCCAGCATGTCATTACATGAACGTCTTTTCAGGAGATGTAAAAACTCACCTTAGCTTATTGACGCAAATTTCCCAATCAATACAATCAAAATTTGACGAAATTTACCTTGACACGAAACGATACAAACGAGGAATACTAAATGGCATCGGAACGATTTTCAAATCAATAACTGGAAATTTAGACGCAGAAGACGGTCAGTATTATTCTGATTGTATCAACAAATTGAATAATGACGAACACCAACTCGAAAACCTAATTAAAAACCAAATATCCGTTACAACTTCAGTAATCAAAAATTTCAACGCAACTATTCAAAAATTGCAAGTTGACGAAGGAACTTTCAATAAGGATATTAAAGAAATTGAAACCTCAATTTTAGACATGACTAAGGACATAGAAAACGTCCATGCAAAACTGAAATTTATCGAAATCTGCGAACAACTTATGGCAAGTTATTTATTTATCGAGGATAACCTAAATGACATCCTAAATTCCATCACTTTCGCGAGGCTTAAAATAATTCACACGTCAATTATAAATCCAAAAGACTTAATAAATTCTCTACAAGAAATTTCGCAAAACCTACAAAGGAACAATTTACCGCTTCCAATCAAACTATCAAAGGTTGCACAGTACTTAGACATTATAGAACTAAAAGCTTTTCAAACAAATTCGGATCTAATATTTGTGTTAGACATACCTTTAATAGACCCTCAAACATATTCAGTATTTCAATTATACCCTATTCCTATTTTGGATAATAGAACTGGTTTATATCATGTATTATCAACTTCTCAAAAATATATCGCGAGAGATGATGATTCATTAATGTACATACCTATCTCGAACCTTGAAGAATGCAAACCACTTTATTTCAACACCAAATTATGTCCAAATTTATTTGCATATCCTATTGACAACAATGCCATATGCGAAGCCCGTCTCTTCAAGAACCTCAAAACTCTGCCAGAAAACTGCCAGACGTCATTTATCATCAGCCAAGGCTACAACGTCCAAAAAATAGACGAAAACACATGGTTAGTTATTAACGCAGAACCTCTACAAACAACCATCAACTGTCCAGAAAGAAATTCAAAAACTGAAGTCATCTACAAAAATTCAATAGTAAAATTACAACCAAATTGTTACGCCTTCATAGGCATCACAAAAATTCAAGCCAGTACCAATGAAGTAACCGATGTAAAAGACGACACTCATCCAATCCAAATTCCATTTGAATGTTGTAAACATATTCCAGACAAAATCCGAGCTCCAAATCTTAAACCACTAAAATTAAACAATCTCAATACGGAAGACCTCGAAGTTGCCAAACACAAGTTGGACCAATACTCCAGAGATTTAGATGACTTGATCAACGAACCCTTTATAACAAAACACATATCCTGGTTCACCTATTTTATCATTGTGCTAATAATTGGACTGTTATTTCTGTACCTATTTTGTAAGTGCAGAACAAAAAGACGAAGACTAGCCATCGATGTTTCTGCATCACCCCCATCTCCACCGAGGCCTAGCAAACCCTACAGGACATTTGCTAACCTATTTCCTTCACGAAGACGACCTACCTTAAGAAGAGAAGACAACGAAGCCGAAGACATAGAACTTACATAAAGTCAAACTGTTTTGTGCCTTTTTACTGACTTTCAGTGCTGGACTCTTCAGTGAATTTTATTTCATTTGTTTAATCATTATATTTCATTATTTTTCTATCATTTGTTAATTTCAATTTTATTAACATTTTTACGTCATTTTCATTCAAACCCATCATGCTTATATTTTATGCTTTCACAGTAAAGCTATATTTTAACCTTAGGAATATTTTATCCTATTTTACAATTCAAACCTAGTATGTTTGTATTTTACGCTTTCTTGCCAAAGCTATATTTTAACTCTAACATTTTTATGTTATTTTATTTTATGAATCAAGCTTATTGTGCTTGCATTTCATATTTTAGACGCTAAGGTTATATTCTGTGTTTTAAACCTTACGATTTAACATTTTTGTATCTTTTATATTTTTCCAAATTGTACCATTACCTTTTATATACATTTTATATTCATTTCAAAAGTTGCTGCATAAAACACCAACTTTTTTTATAAGGGGGAAGCTGTTATATTAGAAATATACTATGATATATAATATTATCGAGACAGGCTTAACCTTCTCAAACATATCGTATTACATACTGCGTAACAGCTCTTCTCAATAACCGCTCACGCTGCATGAGCATTGTATTTCAATTCCAAGTAATCCTGATTGTGCTGAATCAGCAACACTGTTTCCTTTGTTCTCAAAACATTATAAATATTACCAACAACCTTTTTGTAATCAGTCTTATACTCACTTTCGATTAAACTACTTCTAAATTATTATTGTATTTTCTTAACGAGTCAACGTTGACTCCAGTGTAAGAAATAAAGTTCCTTTTTAAAAAGTTAATCAAGTAATCCACTATCTAACATATATATATATATATATATATATATATATATATATATATATATATATATATATATATATATATATATATATATATATACAGAGACGAATATTAGACGACTGTCTAAGTTAAAAACAAAAATTTTTAATTTCCACCAGGGATACAGTCACGGGTTCAAAAAAGACAACTCTTTTTTAAATTCAAGCTTTCGAAACTTTATTGTTTCTTCCTCAGGAATTCTTCAAAAATTTTAACTTATTATAATCAAAATTGTTTAAAACAAGTGAAGGGTACTTACTAAATTGAGGTTAAAATTGAAATTGACAAGTCATCAAGACAGAACAAACACAACTATTACAAAATAAATCACACTTGTGAACTACATTTATATTTAATTTAAGTTAACACCAAAAATCTTTAATCCAAAATAGTTTCAGCCACCTCGAAAACTGAACAAGAAACAGTCAACTACATTATTTCTTATTCCTCCGAAAAACATCGGAATGTGAAATTAAAAAACTGTCAAAAACAAATCTGAAGCAGAGAGAGAGAGGGGTCATGTCAACCCCCCCTCTCTCTCTGCCTCAGGTCCGTTACCAACAACACACCAAACCCAACAGATCAAAACTAATTTTCAAATGTATTGTACAGGGTGTTATTTCTGTGACTACCATTGGCATGTGAATGCAACAAATAAGTGTATAATATACTGAGGCCTTCAATCTCATTTCTGGCGTTCATAGCTTCAGGTTCATTAAAAATATGACACATTTCTAGAAAAGTTCTTCTTTGAACGTTCTTTTTAAAATCCAAAATCCTAATCTCGTTATAGTTGGGGTTATGGTTGAGTGATAAAGCGTGTTTGGCTAACATTGAAGATTCTTTGTTAACCCTCACGTCGCTTCTGTGTGATGTGATCCTATCTTTAATTTTTCTGCTAGTTTGACCAATGTACTTTTTTTCACAATCATTACAAGAGATGCAATATACCACATTTGAATAATTCATCAAGTCGTCTTTGTCTTTCAGTTTAGCAAAAAGATTGTTAATCGTTACCTTATTTTTGAAAGCTAATTTGATGTTAGTAAAACTTGAAAACAACTTCCTAAATTTAAGCGACAACTGCGCTATGTTCGGTATAGAGAAATAAAAAGAGTTGTTAAGAACCTCCTGGTTTTCACCCACCTTCGGCACAACTACGTCAGGGCGTTCATTGACTACATTGTCCCGTGCGACAGTTCTACTGGCTATGATTTTTTTTTTATTAACGCTGGTGGATAACCACACTTCATAAATAAATCTGACAAAATTCTTAGGTTGCCTGTTACAACCGAGGTATGTGAGGTGTTAATAACCCTGTTTTTCATTCCCACTAATACATTAATCTTTTGTCGTTCCGAGTGAAACGATTCATAATGTAAATGTAGAATTCCTGAGGAAGAAACAATAAAGTTTCGAAAGTTTGAATTTAAAAAAGAGTTGTCTTTTTTGAACCCGTGACTGTATCCCTGGTGGAAATTAAAAATTTTTGTTTTATATATATATATATATATATATATATATATGATTTGAGCAGATCAATTTACGGTTATTCTCCGGAGAGCTGCTGAATGCTGTCGGCTATATTACAAGTACACATATAAAAAAAAGAAAATAACTAATAATAATCATAATAATTAACAAAATTAGATATCAGTGAGTAATTGAATGTTTAAAGAAAATACGTATGTACCTATATTAATTTTAACATTCTCTAATATATGAACAACGTATTTCAGCAATACAAAAAAAAAAAATCTATATATTTTATATATATGGATGATGAATAGCATGAAGAAGTATACGAAACATGAAAGTTGAAGATAAAAAAAATTGAAATTGGAAGCGATACTTGAAAGGAAAATCGAATGTTAAAACTTGAAAATTGAAAGTTGAAAGCCCTAAAAATAGCATTTGCAATTAATTAATGTGATACAGTGAAATTAAAGGAAGGCGGCTTAATTGGTGGGGCCCAAGTTATGATTAACCCTGGGAGATTTAGAGACTGTCCTATTGGAAAAGCGATACAAAAAAACAGTTAAAAAAAATGATTGACTATGACCACTAAGCTTACAAAAAAAGGTACTTACAGACTTGAGCTCTGCTTTTGGATCTGACACAAGTGGTGTATTGCGATTCTTGTTACACAAAACAGAATCACAACATCTAAGAGTGAATTTAATGGAAGTCCCATATGCTGGATTGGACAAAATTGCGATTTAACACAAGAGAATTCACCATGTAGCAGACTCGACGAAAACCAGTCCTTTACTGATGAAATTTAACCAATAGGAATCGTACGCTCATTACAAGCAAAAAAAGGGAGCCCAGTGGGAAATATTGCGGATTGAATTAAAGATATCGTACGGAAAAGTTATACAAAAAATAAGGACGTTGTTGAACCTGATAAAGGTAAGTAAAATTGTTTGCAACAATAGTTATTAACTTATAAATTTTAAATTTTCAGATCGCGCATACTCAGTGAGAGGGTAGTAGAAATATTGCCACTATTGAAATAAAAAGTTACTAGATCTAATTTCTAAAATAAATACGAAAAATATCAATTAATAATCTCCATTAGTATGCACAAATAATCGCACTTCAGAGAATAATCTTCATTTGTAGTAGTAAAGTCTTAATAAATTAACATTTTCCGTATTTTATGAAGACTAAATAGGTGAAGGTCATGCATGTTTCCAGCTGATCGTTTACGCTAAACTACTTAAATTTGACAGAGTGCAGATCGCCCACAGAAAAGCAGGAATTATCAGTGATTACCATCGTAAACATTAGTCAATATGGAATAATATCAAGCTAAACAACATGTTAAATGCACGAGACCGTTCAACTAAGGTAGGATTTACTTAAGTTAGGATCTTGCGCTTAAATTAGGTAGATAATAATAATAATAATAATATAACACCACAGAAATTAGACAACCCCCAATTCCAGAAGCCAGGGCTTGTGCGGAAGGGGGTTAAACATTGAAAAAACGTGGACATACAACCATTTCCTCCAACGGTGCCAGTGCCGGAGCCAGGATTCGAACCCGGTGGAGCGATGTCCGTGTGATTAATCGCGATTGCCACCTCCCGCCTTAACCCACTCGGTTATCGACCAGACCGATTTAGAATTAATTAATTTGAGATTAGAATATGTTGAGGTTATATTTACATTTCAATTAAATGATTATTAATATCGTTTTAGACCATTTTCAACTACAAGACCATCTCTGGTTGGAAAAATATGAGCTAATAGAGGGATGTTTACTGATTATCATCAAGCATAACTATCACCGCAAATAAACAATACTACACAGGAAAACATAATAACAAAGGACATCAGGTAAGCTAAGACAATAAATTTTGACGGTTTTTAGTTACTAATAATTAATTAAACTTTTAGGAATAAGCGGTGGAAAATTAAAATATGAGTACGCCGAAATTATGCTACACCGAGACTATTATTTTTTCGTTTACTATATACAAATATATTTTATTATATTTAAATGAAATAAAATTATCTATTATACTTGACTCTAAAATTATTTTGCTATACTTATTATTAAAATTAATATACAGAATGGACACACAATTTAATACAACAACAAAAGAAATAATGCAAGACGTAAGTATTTTAGAAATGGACGTAACAAACTTGCCGGTGGTTTGAACTCGATATTTTTAGGTTAAGTTCTCGCCACAGATAATACTACACTTTTCACAGATTGTTTTTTGAATTTTCGACTTTTCACTACCAACCTTAATACCAACCTCAACAATATCAGTCAGGGGCGTCCACTTAATATTTGGAAAAAAAGTGACTGAATGACCCATTTCGATTAGAAAAAGTGACCTTTAAGTGACTTCCAGGCGCACAAAAATGACCCAAATTGAACTAAAATAGTAAATAAACATGATATATTAATTTGAACACTTTTTATTTACCATAAAAATTAAAATGAAAAAATCAAATTATTGGTAAAAACAAAAATAAAGTCTTCGAAAGATAAATAAATAATTTAAAATTTCATTCAAAATACAAGACTGGAAATTCTTTCAAATGTTATATTATTCATGTGTTTAAACTAATAAAATCTTTAAAAATCAACAACAGGGCTCTAGATTTTCTTCTTTTTGATCACAAAATTAGTTATAAGATTGTTTTTTCTTTTGACGATATTCCCATTCATATCGTTTACTTCCTTTGATTTATCCTTTTCTTGGTTTCTCATGTTGTTTTCGTTTGGTCAGCTGACCGTTGTGGCCACGCCACTTTGCGACATAACGGAACGACGCGTGCTACGCGCGCATCCAGAAACGTTGAATTTAAATATTTTTTTATTTCACACAAATATCAAATGTTGAAAGTATGAAAGTTATCTGCTGAATGTACCAAATTAACATTTTTCAATAATTATAGAAGCTGTTTATTCGTACATTGGGATTACACGTTTATTTAACATTTTGGTAAATTGAAAATTATATTAAGCGATAAGATTAATTCAGTTTGAAAAGTATTTTAAATAAAACGAGCGAAAACTTATTTTTTAAATTAAATTGTGCGCGTACCACAAACCGTGGCGCGTGCGTGAATTAATGTCATCAACCGACGCGCATGAGTAAAGAGATCGTGATGCCATGCCATGAAGGAATGTTCGTCGAATCCGAATCGTTTTTACAACGCAGTTTGTGCCGCCTTCATTTTCCGTTAAAAGTGTGCGACTTTATATGAACTTGGATGCTATACTATTGGCTTCTGTAAATTTTATATTACATGTGATTATAAGGTAGGTATAAATTGTTAGGCCAATTTCTTAAAAATGATGTTAAAACAGTCCACTTTTTTAGGTTAGAAAATTTGCTAATTTTGTACATTATATATAAAGTACCTAAAGTATTTTGTTTGTATAGGATGAACCCTCAAGAAAAAGGCAGAAGATCACGTCAAGGAGAAAACATATAATTCCATGTTGTTAATTACATTTAGTTCTCAAGTTACTACAGTCGACGAATATGAACCTGAGTTACATAATGATTTTAATTATTTTTTGTAAATGTCCCTTGATTTTAAATATGTTTAAAATATATTTATGTTAAAACATTCCTTGTTTTATTTGGATTTGAACCTAGGACATGATATACATTCATTGAATATGAAAAAAATTTACAAAAATGTATGTAAATTTCATATTCATTAAATATACAAAATATGTAATGTATATCCATAAAATATGTTATTATTATTATTATTATTAGCCGTTACTCGAGTCCGAGTATAAAAATGTTACAGTCGATAGATTGTGTACAATAAAAAACAAGTAAAAGGTGTAGTCTATTGTAATTCCCATTCATCTACGGTGCACACGACTATGGCTATAGAGACCAATTCGGGAGAGCACATGTCGACCGCAGTCAGGACAAACATAGACCTGGTTAGGTCTTGGATTCGGCCTTCTTGCAGCAACATTTCTTTGATAGCTGGCCACAACCCCTCGCCATTCGGTTCTGTCCGCTGCAAGTTGTTGCCATTGCTCGTCTGCAATACCGCAGGATTTTAGATTTTCATGGAATAAAATATGTTATTGTGTATATGATGTACATTTTATGTCTAATGAATGTACAATGTATATGTTTATGTACATTTAATGGATATGAAAGTCGGCGACAAAAGTATATGCAATGTATATCAATTTCATATCCATTACATATACATTAAATATACTTGCTCCATCAGATGGATATACATATCCATAAAATGGATATGCATTGTATGTACATTTCATATGATTTTGTTGTGTGGGGTTACTGTTACTGTATTTGTTACTGTAAATTAATACTAAGTGCAAAGCCGAGTCAGCTAGTACGTTTAACCATGTCATCCAGTAACTAGGCCACTGGATATAAATGCTGAGTTGCAAAAATCGGCTAGCAAGAGTAAGGTAACCGCTGGGAGGAAAGAGAAAATCATTTTTTGGTGTATGGTGCGTGGCCCAAATCTCCTCTTGTAGAGGGTGGCTCCCAGATGGTTGTATTGTAAGCACACCATTTGTTTTATTTTTATGTTATTAAATAAACTTGTATATTACCACCTTGTTTTATTTACCAAGTGTTCACTTAGTCCCTAACGTGACATATGATGGAGGAAAACAGTCACCAATGTGACATACTGCCCTACTTAGTTAAAGAGCCCTATTTACAAAATTATAGTTTTAAGACAATGAAGATTTTCTGTTCGAAGCTGTATATTTCACATTTCTTTAGATATAAATAAGTCAGTATTCGACTTGAAAGCTTCATAACTGAACGTACTTTGACAGATAGGGTTATTTAAGTAAGTAAAGCCATAAAAATTGTCTGTCTAAATTAGATAATTCATGTCAAATGATAAGTAGGGCTCTTTTTTCTAAGTAAGCAAAACAATAAAGATTGGGAAATTAGACATCTTTTTTTTTTTTTTTTTTATACATTTATTTAACGTCGGCCTATTTCCGCTACTGAGGCCTAACACCGACGCCTGTAGACGAGCTACCCCCAACCAGGAATTTTTGCCGAACCTCTTCCCTTAAGAAGAGTAGGGATCTTTTACTTGCCTAACATTTAATAGACAAGGGACCGACGGCTTTACATCCCCTCCGAAGGATGGTATATCTCCTATACAACCCTCGCCTAAGGTTGTATAGCTTCCGCGCATACACTGATATACAAGCCGCTGGAAGATGTGTGAGGCGAGAACGCGGTTTCCGTTGGAATGGTCACCAATCCAAGTACTAACCGCGCTTGTCGTTGCTTTACATCGCATACCGAAGTATGTACATAGTAAAGACGCACCTACGCTCGCCCTAATTAGACATCTTCGTTCATTTATTATTGGTTTATTACAAATAAAATCGAGTATAATAATTTACTTTCTAATAATAATGTTCACCTATAAAATGTAAATAAAGGATATGAATATACCGTTATTACAATAATACGAAGAATAAACAAATACATCAACTCAAAACTGACTCTAATTTTTCATAGATCGTCTACATCTTCTATACCATCATCTTTTTTGGAAACGGGCAAGTTTTCCCAGAAGACAAGCTATTGCGCGGGAGAATTGGGCGCAACTTTGATAGCAAGTTTTCCTTTCGCTCTTGAGTGATTCCGCGATCATAGTTGCGGCATTGTGGTTTTGGGACTCCAGTCTTGGAAAACTTAGCCATAAAAAATCTAGATTCATGACATTTCCTTCGAAGGAAGTTTTGTATTTTAAATTAAAATCACCTTTTTAGAAGGAAATAAGAACCATATCGTGTAAATAGACTCTAGGTTTGCATTTTTTAATTTTACATTTCGAAATGCAGTCTTTCCACTCAAAAAAATTTTCTTTATGCATGGCGAGTACATGAACTCTTTCAGAATTTGCAGCTTGAATGATGTCTTCTCTCTTACGTCCCTTCATACCAAACTAACTGGTGTAGTTTTTTTTAGTATCATTCTTGCATATTGGTGCAAAACTCTCGTTGATGGCTATAGTTCTTGGTATAAAAGTCACCTCTTTAAACATATTGCTCGAGGGAGCATAATAACCTAAAACAAAAAACGAGACATGAAAATGTATCTACCTAAACCCAAAAAGTCACATTCATTCCATGGATATCCCATGGATGAGTGCTCTGGATACTCTGGATATCCATAACTTATCCGTTTGGATTCCAGATGGACTTCAATGGATGACTTATGGAGACAGGTGTCACAACTTCTCACGTCCATACACTGTACAGAATTAATCCATAACACATCCATTATTCCACATTATTACAAAATGGACATCCACAGTTGATAGCTCCGCATAATCATAAGTAATCCATTTGATATCCATACATTAATTCTAAGTCCATAGAATGTACACAATGTATATATAATGAATATCCACTCCTAAATGACATGGGCATCCATTGTTCAGCCTCTCTGAATGACTTTAAGTAATCCATCTGACATCCATACACCAATTTTAAGTCCATAAACTGTACAGAATGAATATATAATGGATGTCCTCATCTACATGACATAGACATCCATCATATAGTCGCTTTGGAGATCCATAAAGAATCCATTTGGTACCGACATACCAATTTTTAGTCCATAACTCATACAGAATTAATCCATAATGGATATCCACATCTACACGATATGGATATCCTCCAGAGGCTTACCCTGGATAACCATACATTATCTCAACATGACTTCCAGTGGAGTTGTCGCAAATTTTTGTTATTATTGAAACAATGAAATTAAATTATCAAACTAGTAACATTTTCCAAACGATTATCATTGACATTCAAAAAAAAATTGCTATCGAGATTTTGAACGAAATAGTATTTATTAAAATGCATTATTAACAATTTTCAGAAAGAATATAAAAAACTGTTTGCCACTTTAGATAGGTACAAAAATAAAGGATTATAAAGAGATACACAAAGATTTGTAAATTATAATTCACTGAATACGCATGCAGTGTAGATATGTACTTTTTATATTTCATCGCAATTACTATTAATATTTATAAATTTCTTATTTTTGAATCCATTTAAAAATAAGGTTTCAGATCCAAAATTGTATGTTTTCTGAAAATAGTACAATATGCAGGGTATTCTATTTAAAAAAATGTTTCTTTGGATTATTATTCAATCTGGCAAAATTCAGATATTTTTTAGATTTCTTCATAGTATCTGTGAAATGTATGCTACTAATTTGACCAATTTCATAGCTCTGATAATAACAAAGTTAGCAATAGTGCACACTCTGGAAATATCACACAACATAACTTTTTCAAATGCAAAATCTTTACAGTAATTATCTTACATAAATTTTTCGTTACAATATTTATATACGGGCGACTAGAAGAAATATAAGTGTACTTGCTTCTTGTAATGGAATGGGTGTGAAAGAGTTACAACAATTTCAGTGTAATTTATATAATCAATATATAGGAATAACATAATACAAAAATATTTAAAATAAAAAAAATTCATTTAAAATGAAAATAAAATATATTCATTAACAAAAACAATTTTTAAAATAATCATTAATTTTTGTTTTTCCCTTCTCAGCCATTTCTTAATGGCTTCCTCCGTCTCTTTATTTGTGGCTTTATTATGTCGGAAGATTCTAAAAAATTATTATTCTGTTACACTTGTATCCACCTTATAAAAAAAATGAAGTTTTTTGCAAACAATTTTTCAATTTATATTTGTATTGCGTCAGCCTCAAAGTAACATTTATTTATTTTTAGAGTACGAATAATCTCATGGCATAACCAGTATCGTTTACTATTTCGGAACCAAAAACAATTCGTTAATATGTAACTATTTAATATCAGTTTTCAAAAAACATAACAGAAATAACAAATAACTATAATATGGGTCTATTTGTTAAGATTGTACACTCTAAATAAAATAAAGTCTACTTACTTATCATAACGTTTGCAAATTGAAGTTTCCCAAACTCCCGCTTGTTCCTCACGCCATGCCATGAAATACTCCTCTGCTAACTCATTAGTAATCAATCAATCAATCAATCAAAATATACTTTATTATCCAGAAGAATAATCTTGTTGACAAAGCATAAAACAAATAAAATTATACATATATAACTTATATAAAATATATAAAACTATAAACATAAGATCATACAATAAAACAAGCTACAAATCACATTTTTTAGTCAAACATTAAAAACATAATATATATCTACATCAGAATGTATCATCTAAATATTCCTTTATTTCATAATATGGTATATCAATAAGTAGATTTTTCACTGCGTTTTTGAAACCCTGATTGGAGACGATGTCCCTAATATGGCTAGGTAAGTAATTATACATTTTAGGACCATTGTAAACCACAGAATCCCGAACAAGTGTAGTTCTTGGGACTGGCAGTGTAATATTACCTACTTGTCGAGTGCTATATGTTGAGGTCGTATAAACATTATTTTTGTACTTATGAATTAAGACTACTGTATTTAATATGAAAATAGATATCTCGCAGTTAGAATTGTGTTGGCTACAAATAGTTCTTTGCAAGAGTCGCGAGCCCTAGCCTTACACAGATATCTAACGGCACGCTTTTGTAACACAAGTATTTGTTGCAAGAGAAATTTACTACATACGCCCCAAAACGCAATCCCATAACTCAGATGTGATTCGATTAATGAAAAATATACAGCTCTGGCAGCTGAATATCCTAATTCATTTGAAACCACCCTGACTGCGTAGCATCCAGATGCTAGTTTACTATTTAAACCAATAATATGTTCTCTAAACTTTAATTTGCAGTCAATATTTAATCCTAAAATTTTCAAGCACGTTTTGTTTTCAAGTACGTGGTTCCCTAGGGATATATCTGGCAAATCACATTTGAAAGTTATTATGTTTGTTTTTCCTATATTGAACATCACACCAATCTTTGATTTTCTTAATGTCGTTGCATATGCTTTCATGCAGAATATTTTTTTCCTTGCTATGCCATAATATTGTAGTATCGTCGGCGAATAGGGTAAACTTTCCTGTGATATTAATAGTAGTTATGTCGTTAATATACAGTAAAAATAGAATTGGACCAAGAACAGAGCCTTGAGGTACCCCACAGTTTATGTAAAGTTCGTCAGACCTATTTGGATTTTTAACAATTTGCTTACGGCCTGACAGATATGATTTAAACCATTCAAGAGTAATGCCTCTGAAACCATAGCGCTTCAATTTTTGCAACAATATTCCATGTTGAACGCAATCAAAGGCTTTTGACAGATCGCAAAATATGGCAGCGGTGATCTCCCCTTCATTTAGTTTCGTGTAAACAGTATTTAGAAAGGAGAACATTGCGTCGTTAGTGCTTTTATGGCGTTGAAAGCCAAATTGATTGTCGCTAAGCAGATTGACAGATAACAAAAACTCAGTAACTCTTTTTTTATTAGTTTTTCTATAATTTTAGCTAGCGTGGAAATTAATGATATCGGCCGATAGTTGGATGGGTTTTCTACATCCCCGCCTTTATATAGTGGGATAACTAGAGAAGTTTTTAAAAAAGATGGGAAAACTCCTGACTGAAAAGAGCTATTTATAAGACAAACCAGTACATCCAGAGCAGATTCTGGTAGATTTTCAAATATTTTTATAGACATTTCATCAATACCGGAATTTTTATTTTTTATGTCCTTAATAATTTCTGTCAATTCAACTATATTAGTATCGTACAAATGTAGTATTTGGTTATTATTTATTTCCATCATATAACTCAGAGGATCTTTTAAAGGGATTATTTTTCAGTTAATTTATCTGCAATTGAACAATAATAGCTATTCAGGTCATTCGAACTTATAGTTGTTTTATTGAACGGTGGTTTTTACCTTTAAGCTCGTTTACAATTGCCCAACTCTCTTTGGACTTATTACTTGTTTGTTCCATTCTACTATTGTAATAGTTTTCTTTTGCCGCTTTAATAACTTTTTTGTAAATATTACGGTATTTTGCGTAATAGTTAAAGAAGAATGCCTCATTTGTGTACTTTCGTATGTAGTGTAAAATTCGTAAATTTTTTGCAGAGGTTTTTAGTTATCCAAGGTTTTTTATTTTTTATTTTAATCTTTTGAATGGGAAAAGCCCCACTGAAAGCGTACATTAAACACTCATAAAACGCATTAAAAGGTTCATCTCTAATAAAGACCCTTCTCCAATCAGACTCTAGGCAGTATTGAAAAAACCTATTGTAATTTGTCCTACTATACAATCGTCCAAATTTTTCTTTACATTTAGAAGTATTTGAGTATATCTGTAGAGAACAGTAGACAGCTTCATGATCAGACAAGCCAGGTGAAATCACTGAGCAGGAAATATTTTGGTTCTCTAAATTACTACAGAGATAATCAATTGTACTATACGAGTGCTGAGAGGCGAGTATAAGATTTAACATGCATATTGAGATTGAAACAAGTTAAGAGGTTTGTTAGAGTTATTGTGTCGGTTGACTCTTTGTCGCTAAAATTAATGTTAAAATCTCCAGCTAATACAATAGTTGATTTAGTTGGTAGATTGAATAAGAGTGTTTGAAGCTTATCTAAGAATAGATTAACATCTGTGAAGGGAGATCTATAAATGCATACTATATACATATTAATCATGCTACAATATATAATTGAAAACTCAAACAGTTTCTCTACTAAGGCATCGTCAAATTTATGTATGTTAACAAATGACAAGGAATTCCTCAAGGTATTATTTAACAATATTAGTGTACCCCCATGATTTGAATTAGTTCTGTTATATATTGACAGAACAGAGTAATTCGGTATATAAACCGGTTTGGTTTTAAGCCAGTGTTCAGTTATTAAAACTAAGCAAGGAAAGTCAAGGCTTTGCAAAAAGATATACAAGTCATCAGTTTTATTACGGATGCACTGAATGTTCAATAAAACTAAGGTTATTGCGTTGGTATTTTTAACATCAACATCATCAACATTAATTTCTAGGACATTAGATTCAGCTGCGATAATCTGGGATATAAAAAATGTTCTTGATTATTTATATCATCAACTTGATTATTACCACTAATATTTGCCTGTAATCCAATCGCTTCACTGCCAACCACATTGGAGTCCCCATCGTCTACCTCATCTGCGATGTCGATTACTTTTGCCTGTTGAATTTGCACAGAATCTATGTTGTTTGGCACCGTGAATGCTCAATGCTCATGTCCCACTACATCAAGTTGCACCACTATAGCACATTCTGAACTTTCCTCCACTATAACACTATTACCACTTATGCGTGAGCCGTGAACGTTGGTATTGTTGATGCTGCTTCGGTGGCTTTGGGATGGCGATGACGAATTGTTTGCCAAAAACAGTTGATTATTGATAGGCACAAAAGTTAGTGATTTATTTGCTGCATTAGTTTTGGTACTGTTAATAACACTAACCAATTCATTAAAAATTAAGTCTTTTCTTATTATGAATATCTCATTGTTTGTTTCACAATATGATATAGTTTCCTCAATGACTCTATTTAATTTAGATATAATGTCACATAGTTTTGAATTAAATTTAAAAATGCATTGGTTTAAGACATTATTCTTCGTATAGGGAACAGAGCAAAATATGATATTAGTATGCCGACACCGTTTGATTTTCTCACAATTATATTTAAATAATAGAAACCGTTTATTAATAAAATCATTTTTACCACCTAATATGAGGATGAAGTCGCCTTTATTATATGGATTAGATAATGAATCAATATTGTCAATAACTGTACACAAGACCAATTTAACAATAGCGAAGACATCAGAGTTCTTATAATTTTTACATAATAATGGGCCCAGTCCCTTACCCAGTTCGTCGCCTAGTAACAATATCTTATTGTTAAGATTGTTATCAGCAGCATTTACCATCTCATTGCTGTTTATTAATGCAGGTTTATATTGATCCGTTTCTTGAACATCACTGTTTTGTTTATGGGTTTTTTGGGTATCATTATTTATGAATAATTTTTTTGATTTTAATTTAAGTTCGCTTATTTGTTTATTTAAATGATTTATTTCTTTGTTTAGTTCAGTGCACTTTTTTGTTATTGATAGATGTTCACTTTTAAGTTCTTTTAATTTAGCAGCCTGTGCTTCAAGGGGATTTCTTAGTTCAGTGCATACACTGCATATTATGTTTTTATTAAACTGCTTAATTGTCAAATTCAGACTATTTATTATCTCATTTTTATCTTCTAATTGCATTTTTAGAGTTGAAATTTCTTGAGTTTTTTCTTCAACTTTTTTGACAATTCCTCGTTGAGAGAATTTTCCAGGGCTAATTTGTTACGTAATTTTAAAATAATGTTGTTAGGAGTATCAATATTTTTGTCTGATTCTCGGTCGTCATTTATAATACCTATATAACTAGTATTTACTCTATTTGGAGTTTCCCCCTTATCACTAGCATTTTTTGCTTTGGGTTTAGAAATAATTCTGTTGTTAGATAATATTTTAATCTTAGATCGGGTTGTCATTACATCCGTCATTTTGATCTCAATTTATATGTTGTTGAAAAAACTTGAAACTCTGTTTTATCTATATACAGGTTTATATCACTTTGTATTTGATCTATTTGTAGTTTATCTCCCAATTTTAACATTGATTGCACTGCAAATATTAATCAAAGTTACTAGTTCGTGTATTTAAGTAGCATAAATGAAATTATGCAAATGCTTAATTTATTATATCGATCTCTACAAATCTCTACAGGTTACGGTTACGGTTATAATTTACTTAAATAATACATGATATACTTATATTATAGCGGTTAACATGTATTGTTTAACGCGGCTTTTTTACACAGTATTTTAGTCCATCTTTGATTTTATAATTGTTATTTTATCCGGCTTGGCCTTCAGTTTTCTCTGGAGCGTCTTACCGCACGTGTTTACTCTCCGAACAACTATTCGCAATTAAAAATGTTAGACAGTGCTTTACAAATTCATATACTATTTCCTCCAATTTTGGATAACTCTTTAACCTTTAAAAAATAAACTCAGCTGAGTCAAAGTATGTAGATATACAGTAATTATAAAAACTTACAGCCACGTTCAAATTTACTTCCTCAAGAAGGTGTTCTTCAAGTATGTTTAGGTCTTCAAATGTTTTTAGTGGAAGATTAAACTTGTGAAATAAAGACGAGATGCCTACTTCATCAGTACTGTTATGAGTTGTTCCCAAAGTAATCCTCTGTTGTATATTATTAATATCATCTCCAATCTGCTTGACTTGGACTCTCAAAAAATTTAATTTTCTTATCATTTCCTCAAAATATTGATCTTAAACAAATTTTACATTTTAATTATGAAAGTTAATATAAACAAATAGAAAATAGACAGACACAAAAACTCATTCAAAATCATTCTATTTTTTCATCAATATCAACTTAAGCAATTTCCATTTTTTAACCATTTATTTTCAAAATAAGTTGAGATTTTGTTTCCGTTCTGTTGGAATATACCTATACACCCAGTTAATGGTGAAATACATGCAGATATTTTTACATTCTTTGGGTATTAAGCAACTTAAAGAAAATATTTAAAAATAGTTTAAAATAAACCTATGCCAAAAATAGAATAGTGAATTTCAAGTGAAAGGTTTTGCATAAGTATACATAATTACGGCTAGTTTTTGACAAGTACTCATTCTTTTCTTTAACTGATATAACTTGCCTTTAAATCAAAGCCATACTACTGCGTCAAATGATAGTAAAATTAATATGGTTAAGAAGTAACATCAAATATTTAAATTGTATAAATATTTTGAAAAGAGTTAACTAGTAACAATCAAACGATTTACGTTTTGAAATTTTGTTTATAAATGATAAAATGAAACAATTTTTTAATTAAAACTACCAATAATTTAAGAGTAGAAAAAGTTGGAGCTTGATTAAGGCATGTAGTGGCGCCCCCTGGCAGCTAGCCTAGGTAGGTTTGGCTAATTTTGATGTCCAGAATTAATTGTTGCTCTGTCCCGCAACATAATATAATAACCACCATGTATAATAGTTATTTTTCTTACCAATTTTAGAGCATCCGTGAATAGGACAACATGTACAATCCGTATCTGAAAAACAAATTATTCTTAAAAATTTTACAAAAACATTACAACACATTAATGCATCAACATAAGAAAAACTGTTCTATAAACATGTGTCCAAATGAAATGCACCTTGACATATTTGGTTGGTTGAATTGAAAACTTTTATCACAAACAATTTTCAGTTGGGCACTTAAAATACAGCCTATCTTTTACATATTTTTTAAGATATTTCATGTGCTAATTATTATTTATAATTTTTTAACAATCGATATTTTAATAATTATTCTGGTAAGAAGCACACACCGGCTGCTCTTCTGTTCGGAGGCGGGTCGTAGGTTCTTTCAATAACTTAACCAACAGTTTATATTGAAGAAAGAGTTGTTAACTTGTAAGCTCTGGGGCGCCAGTCAATTTCTTGACAGAGAAGGGGCTAGAGACCAGAATAAAAAAATTAAGTAATGTATACTAAATATAATAAGTGTTAAAAAATGTATAACTACAAAGTCACCAACAAATAATAGAATGATACACAGGATAAGGTATAACACAATTGCTAAAATTAGATTTACTAAACTATGATGGTGTGAGGCACAAATAGAACAAAAAAGTTAAAAAGATTAAATTGATTTAAATAAAGAATGGTAAAAATTTTGTTATGGCCTCTCCGGCTATGAACATTTTAAATTCTAGAATATTTCAGATTTTATAAATAAAAAAGGTACAGTATAAATGACTCTGACCTTGTCAGTAATCCTAAAGGGATAAAGAAATCTCAAAAAAACAAGATGGAATTTAAATTCCCAAACAGCTGTTTAGTTAACAATAAAAAAAAATTAATTTCGACACTTTTTCAAAAAAATATTAATCCATTTATGATGCAGTATCGTCAATCGGGGTGAAATTGATTGTTTTTTTAAATGATTTCTTTCTCTAAAACTATCCTAATTTTCGTGTGAAAGAAAATATAGGCATATTCCCATTGGTTGAGGGAATACATATCACCTTATGGCAATTTCAAAATAATTATTTTCTTGCATTAAAAAAAATAATAACTTCATTATCAAAGTCATACTTCAAATGGGGTCACTTTGACAACTACATTTTTTATGCGTTAAATGCAATGCTTTGAGACTAAAAGTTATCAATGTAACCCATTTTGCTTCTCTTTCAGATTTTCTCTTTATCAATTTTATGTACGCTTGGGGTGACTTTGATATTCCATAAGCTTTCATTGATTATCAAAGATGACCTATAATTTTATGATAATTGATAATAAAATTCATTGGTTGATACAAAATAAATTTTTATTGTTTAAAAAGGAACAAAATCAAAAATACTTTTTTTGGTTAAAACATAACATATATTCTTATGCCAATAAAAACTCTAACTTTCAAAAACGTCAACCAACTTTGGAAATACATATCTCTTTAGACGATCTCCAGAAGTTTCTGCCGGCTGTTCTAGAACTACTATGATGTTTTCCAAGCTTACCGTAAATGAATCATTATCTACAACTTTGTAAGTCATTTTTGACGTGTCTAGTGATTTTAATCCTAAGACATTGTATTCATTTTCGTTTACATGCTCTTCAACCCTGGCGACGTACCTATACTTAGTAGAGTTTCTCTTTCCAGAGAACACTGTCACTAGAATGAATGTACCAGGTAGAATATCTTTTGGGTCAGTGGGTAAATAGTCTACTTCTACAGCTACATCTGGGTGTACGGGTTCATCATCTGACAGTCATTTTTCAAACAAACTTATTTGTCGCCGAATAAGCATGAAATGAGGTTAAGTAAGAAGCACCAAGTCCCACACTAACATAATATTGATAATATTGCTAAGAAGCAATGAAATTCTCCATGATTTTGTATAAGGTCGATTTGACTTCAGTTTTATGTATTATTTTAGAATGTTTATAAAAATATGAAAACAAATACTTACAGACACTCTAGCACGATACAATACCGGTAAAACTTCACTCTTTCGACTGATGCCCGCGTGGATGTCGACCGATAATAATCGCGCGTAATTTGAATTTATTAAATAAAATCCCACATGTTGTCAAAGTCCCCCACAAAATCAATTTCACCCCGTTTTACGGTACTTGATCTCTGAATAATGAAATGTTGGAGGCTCCTCCCTGCAGTTGTAAACTAGACCAGTTGTACTTACAGTAGTTAAGACGAAGGCTGCTCTCCGGAGAATTAAAATAGTTACAACATTAGCTGGACCAACAAACCATTCAGCAAAACTAAGCTGGTTGAAAACGATGACCGAACATCTCAGGTGGAACGTCTTAGTTCTCTTAAATTACATGACCCGTTCCGGCATCCACGACAGGTGTTATGTGTCCTCAAGCCACATAGGTGGGTAATACTTGCGACTGGCTTAAATCTTTGAGAGTGTCAGATTATCGGGTGAGGGTTGGCAAGGCCCTCCAAAAAAAACCTATAAAAATTACTAGTATCAAAACTTGGTACTCTCTTGAACTTTATGCTATTTGTACTTATATTAAATTAAACAAAATATAGACCTTTAAATGAATACACTTCAGATTTACTGACCTTAGATGTTCTTAGGTTTTCTATTACAGATAGGTGTCTGCACTTGGCTGAAGTTACAGCAAACATGCCTTTTCCTAGCAACATGGCTATTCCTTTTTTACTTTGTCACAAAAAATGACCAAGAAATTCGCCACAAAAACTATCCTTTTTCCCTCTAATCCGGGGCTACCAATTATAGCATAAAATTCCTATAGTAGAGTAGAGCCAAGTTTGAAATGCCCCATTTGATCTGATCTGTCTTTTAATAAACCAGTATTCCTGAGATGTTGTCATTACATTTCCACACTATTTATTTGTTGGTTATATTAATGTCATCTGATATTGCATTTCAATTCAAAACTATAGACCGTAGAACCCTCTGTTGTTGTATTAATTTACTACACTGTATTGAGTGTTGCATAAGGTCGTCAAGTGAAATATGCAAGAAGTCGCATTATAGCCCGGGCGCGTATGAAAAATGAATTATTTAAAAAAATTATGTTACAATTCTATCTTGAGAAGAAATTCTATTTTCTAAAACAAAAATGTTTCTTAGTTATAATGAATATTTTGAACCAGAAAAATATTATACTTGTGCAATTTTTATGAACTTTTTAGAAAAAACAAATATACCTGCTAATAAGTCTTCGGAAACGATATTTTCTATCAGTGTTCTCTTACCACCTACAAAAAAAAAATTAATTAGCTTTAATGCGCATTTTATATCAATAAAACATTACAGTTGGGTAATTTTGGTGGGCTTTTGATAAGCAGATTACTCTGTATCTCATCTGACGATGAACTAGAACTGAACCTCTTAGTCTTTATTATTCTTCTAGAATTTAATTCAACATCGAAATTAAGATCTGAGGTATCCTCAGCTTTTTTGCATTTATTTCTCACAACTAAATAGTCATCTGAAAAAATATTTGTGCAATTATAAATATTAAAATTTATTTATTTCATCATTTTTGTTATTGATTGACTCATGTAGTTAATCTTAATTGTTGTTTGAGCAAAAAAATAATTTTTACTATTCTCTGTAAATATATCTGTGTTATATATCTTGTTGCAATAATATTCACCATTTATTTTTATAATAATTAAGTATTGATGCCAATAATTCGCAAGTCCGTAATGGGTAAATTGTGGGAAAAGTTTGCAGAATAATATAATTAACAATAAGTACAAAGAATAATTATGTATACCATAACTGCTGTTTCTCATTGGGATTATCTCATGTAAAGGCCAACAAGTCTTGGGATCCTAATTTTTCTTTATGGCAGCAATTAGTTTTTCTTTCGTGAATGGTGGCCAGTAACACTTATTATATACAATCCATTTTGAAGGTACCGCTTCCACAGTATTTTCATCTGCAAATTTTACTACAGTCCATTTCATATGCCTACTTAAACAAAATCGAGTGTACATAAATCGATACTATAAACAATAAACATTAAAATGGGAGTTTGTAGGGTTAACAAGAATGTAAGAAAACCAAAGAAGCGATTCAAAAAAATCTAAAACCTGCATCACTACAAGTAGGAATTACAGAGCTCAAGAATATTAAAGAAGGAGGTGTTGTTATCAAATGCAAAACTAAAGAAGAACAGGAGATAATCAAAAAGGCTGCTGAAAAGAAGTTAAATAAAAATTATGAAATTAAAGCACCAAATCTTAAAAATCCCTCCATTAAGATTGTGGATATTGACGATAACCTTAATGGTGATGAACTTCTAAACCTTATAAGAAAACAAAATACGTCTGTTCTACATGATGATAGTGAAATAAGTGTCAAAGTTTTTAAAAAAATGAAAACGAAGTATATGGCCATCATCGAATGTGATCCAGACACCTTCAAGATCATGGATCAAAATTATCTATTTATTGACTGGTCCAAGTGCAGAGTTTTTGAGTATGTAAGTGCCTATAGATGCTTTAAATGTGGTGGCTTTGATCACCACCTAGATAACTGTAAGAGTCAAAGTAAATGTTTAAAATGTGCCTCGGTAAATCATATAACGGAACATTGTGAAAGCAGTATATATAAGTGCTACAACTGTATTGAGATAAAAGAGAAATTGAAAATTGACATCGATATTAATCACTCTATTTATGATTTAAGCTGCCCGATTTACTTAAAAAAAGTTGAGAATCAAAAGGAAAAAATTAATCAGTACTCTTTTTTAAGTTTAATACGCTGAAATCAGCTGCTGAAAATAATAATGCTAATGATCTAACTAATAACCTAAACTTTATTCAACTACTCCCGAACGAAAAGCAGAATACGTCAACTTCAAAATTAAATAAACTGTGTCATTTTAATGCTAGATCCGCCATAAATAAATTTAGTGACATTAAATCCTTTGTGAAAGAAAACTAATTTTTAGCAGTCGGAATTAGTGAAACTTGGCTCTCTCTTGACATGCCGGATGATATGTTTGAAATACCCGACTATAAGCTTTTAAGAAGTGATCGCCCATCACGAGGTGGGCGTGTAGCTCTTTATCTGCAATCTTCTCTCACTTGCTCAGTGTTATCTATACCACTGGAAGAGGTCTATGATATTGAATATATAATTGTTAAAGTCACAGTAGAAAATAAATTATATGCTATAGGAGTTTTTTTATAAGCCTCCAACTTCTCATTATATCAATGTTCGTATACTGATTGATATCATTAGTTATCTACTAGAAAATAATATATTTAGTTTTATTCGTTCGAATTAGGTATTCTACCTCCTCAATGGAAACTATCTTGTATTAAGCCCATACCAAAAAAAAAAATCCAGAACAACTTAAATATCTGCGCCCTATTAGTCTCCTCTCTGTTCCTCTACAAATTACGGAATCGGCTATATATGAACAACTATCTGAATATGTTTATCAACACTCAATAATTCCTTCTAACCAGTCTGGATTCCGAAAAGGTTTTCGTACTTCTACTTTACTAAGTAATATAACTGAGGATATCTTGCGAGCCATTGATACCACGCAAGTCACCTCCCTGACATTACTTGATATGACAAAGGCTTTTGACTCTCTAGATATTAATTGCTTGATTGCAAAACTAAGCTATTATGGCGTATCTGGAAGTACTTTCTCCTGGTTTCAAAATTATCTCCACGGCAGACAACAGTTTACGAGTGTTAATACAGGAAACTCGATACTAACATCACATTATAGATCAGTTAAATCTGGTGTTCCTCAGGGATCTATCTTTGGACCACTTCTTTTTAACATTTTTATTGCGGATGTAGCAAGGCTCCCACTTAATTCAAAATTATACATGTACGCTGATGATCAGCTAATGCATAGTTTCTCCTCTACGGAAGCTAAAATGGCTGAATTTTACATAAATAATGATTTACGTCTTATATACGAATGGACAATCCAAAATACTCTTATGCTAAATGCTAACAAAAGTCAAAATATTGTTTTTGGAACATCTCAGCAGCTATTGAATCTTAGAGAACTGAATATCCAAGTAAATAATGAGATCATTGCATCAACCAACAACGTTAAAAATCTGGGTGTTAATTTTGATCCTTTATTAAATTTCTCTAATTACGTAAATACTATTTGTAAAAAAGCTTTTTATTATTTAAAACAGTTATACTTATTCAAAAAATATCTAAACACAAATACTAAAATATTGCTTTCTGAAACTATGGTTCTATCGCACTTAAATTACGCAGATACTGTGTACGGTCCCTGTCTCTCACAGGAAGACAAATTCCGTTTGCAAAAAAATTAAAAATTGCTGTGTACGATATTTTACAATTGTGCCTCAATTTGGTCATATAACTCCACATTTACGTGCTTTCAACTTATTAAATATGTGTGAAAGGAGATTTATACACATTGTAGGATTCGTATTAAACATTTTCAAAACAGAAAAACCAAATTATCTATTTAATAAAATACATAGGCGTTCTGAAATCCACCATAGGGATCTAAGACATGTTGAAAATAAAGTTTGTATTCTCGCTCACAAAAATGCATCTTTTCGGTTTTCCTTTTCATTCATAGTAGCATATATTATTAATAACCTGCCAGCTCAATATCACAGCATATCAGTGGCAACTGTAAAATGTAAGTTAAAGGAAGACATTATCCTATCAAGATTAGAAAACTTTAATGTACAATTGTTCTAAATTAAATATTTTTTTTTACATGTATAAATATTTCTGTACTTAGGAAGTGTTGTAAAGTAACATTGTTGATACACTTCCTTTTGGAAAAATGTAAGTACCTGTACTGCTTTTTTTCAATAAACGTATTGTATTGTATTTAAGAGGGTATTTTCTCAAGCGAAGTCGGAAAACATTGACAGATTCCTCGCTTGCCGCGTTGGGATTTGGCTCAGTGAATGGGCTACAAATAAGGTTAAATAATGAAAGCATAAATCGAAATCGCACCATGTACCTCAAAAAAGAAACAGCGAAGCAGCTATGGACCCTTCTTTCGGAATTATTGTTCCTTATCAGGATATCGTAGCTTAAAGAGCAGAATCTGGAAAAGATAGATTAGGAATAATTAAAATAGATTGAAAGTACAGTATACAGTACTCAATTTAATCTCTTTTGTCTAGTTGGATCTTAAATAGAACAGCCGATACACAGAGCCTTCTGTGCACTGCTTTTTTAACCTGGTATATTAAACAAATATAATTAAGAGTTCATAGAGCTAAATAATATAAATTTTAAAAAAATCATACCATGTACCCCAAAAAAGAAGGATCAAATTGATCACCTATTTATGGCTTATTTTAATTGTTGTTTCTGATCTATCTTTCCAAGATCCTGTTCTTTAAGCTAACATTGATGATGAACAATAATTCCGAAACACTTCGTAGCTGCTTCGCTGTTCCCTTTTTGGAGTTATATTATGCGATTTTCTTGTTTATTTTTATAGATAAACATTAAATTCAGAAAATTTCAAATGCATAATTACTAAAATTCGAGCTAAAATTTACAACTAGTTTCAGTATCTACATTAGTTTGTCTAATATTAAATTTACAAAAAACAAAAAATGTACGATATTATCGTATAGAAAAAAAAATGTTAGTTTAGTTGTTCTGTATGCAATAGTAGAAATATTACTATCTTATTTTTAAAATTTAGTTTCACACATTTATAGGCAACATCTTTTAAGTTCCAGCTTTCAGTAGGTGCTAGTTTGTGAACTAAATAAATTTCAAATGTTGATGACTTGCAACGTTTAACATAAAAATCCTCAAGTGAAACAAATTCATTTCTAGTAATTAGAGTTTCGGCAATATTTGAAATAAAATTACTAATACAAACAATATTTCCATCTTTTAGAGAACAAGAGTTATCTGGTTCAGATATTTTTAAAGTAAATTTATCAAATACAACTTTTTCAAACTGTGTAAAAGAAAAATAGTTTAGCAAAGGCCCTTTAAATGCTCAATCAATAATTTAGGTTCAGTTATTTGCGACATACATTTATTTGCAGTATAATAACAATTATCAATTTCACTCTTCCTACAAATAATCTGTTCTAATGGTTTATCGTGTTTTCGTATTAATTTTTTTATTACTTGCATATAATTTTCAAACGGAAAAGCACTGAACTCCTCTAAAGTTCCAAACTGTTCTGAATCCTTACAAATATGTAATAAGTTATGTATATTATGTGAAACATTTTCTGCTCCATATAATTCAATAAAGGTTTCGACAAAATAAATGAACAAATTATTTGCATAATCTAAATATTCCTCCTTATACTTGGAATTAGATAAAATTGTTACTGCTACATGTAGAGACATAAAATTAATATATTTATGTCATTTCTTAAATCAAAATCATTTAAATTTGGAAAGCAAACTCTTTTGTTGATATAGTCTCCCTCGATAGTACATTTCAAACAAGAAAAATAGCCCGAATGACCCTTGATGTATTTTATATATGATTTTGCTGGTACATCACATACAAAGCCTTTCATTTTAAATGAATACTTTTGTTGCTGAAATAGTACTCCATTTGTCACTAATTCTGCTGCCTCGTCCACAAACTCTTTTAAAAACATATTGGCATCTGTAGGTTTATCATTTCCATAATTATTATTATTATTAGCCTTTACTCGAGTCCGAGTATAAAAAAATGTTACAGTCGATAGATTGTGTGTAATAAAAAACAAGTAAAAGGTGTAGTCTATTGTAATTCCCATTCATCTACGGTGCACACGACTATGGCTATAGAGGCCAATTCGGGAGAGCACATGTCGACCGCAGTCAGGACAAACATAGACCTGGTTAGGTCTTGGATTCGGCCTTCTTGCAGCAACATTTCCTTGATAGCTGGCCACAACCCCTCGCCATTCGGTTCTGTCCGCTGCAAGTTGTTCCCATTGCTCGTCTGGAATACCGCAGGATTTTAGATTTTCATGGAGAATGTCTTTGAACCTCTTTCGTTGACCGCCACGCCTTCTTCTACCGCTTAGCAATTCACCATAAAGTGTACATTTAGGAAGGCGGTTATCATGCATACGATGAACGTGAGATGCCCATCTTAGGCGTGCTCTTGAAATAAGCACCTCAATTGGAAGGCTGTTTGCTCTCCTGAGTACTTCCACGTTTGATATGTGATGGAACCAACGGATTTTCATCATACTTCTGAGGTGTCTTTGCTGAAAACGTTGAATTCTTTCACATGACGACGGTAAGTGACCCAGCTTTCACATCCATATAGCAGTGTTGGAATGACAACTGCTCTGTAGACAGCCATTTTCGTTGACAAAGCAAGGTCGTGGTTGTCAAATACTCTCTCTCTAAGTCCCCAGAGTGCTCTAGATGCAGCGTTAATTCTATTGCGAATCTCACTGTCCATGTTTGCTTTGTCATTAACAACGTTGCCTAAGTAATTGAACTGATCCACCACTTCAAGAGAATTTCCGTTAAGTGTAATGTCTATTTGGTTCACTTGATAAGGAGTTGACATAATCTTAGTCTTTCCAATGTTGATTTTAAGTCCCAAGGAATCATAGCTCTGGGCATACACATCTAAAAGTTCTTGAAGTTCTTCCGGCGTAGAGGCTAAAAGTGCACAGTCATCCGCATACTGGAGATCACAAATGAATCGTGTGCGTGTCTTCGTGAAAGCTCTAAAGCGCCCTATGTTAAAGAGACCGCCATCAGAACGGTATCTGAGACCTATTCCTCTGACTGTCAGTTTGTTGTCAACAATAATTGTTAGAGCAGTGGTAAACAAATTAAAAAGTAGGGGTGCCAGGACACATCCCTGCCTAACTCCAGTGAAGGTTTGGAAAGGTTCGGTTGCCTCATTATTATACATAACCTGGGCGTTGTTGTTTGTATGTAGACTGCGACATACTTCCACAAATTTTCTAGGGATACCTAAGCGGAGCATAATTTTCCAGAGCACTTCCCTGTCCACCGAGTCAAACGCCTTGGTTAAATCAATGAAGGCCATGTGAATTTCTCCTTGATGTTCGAGTGCTTTTTCTTGAAGCTGTTTAAGTGTGAAGATTAGATCCGATGTGCTTCGGTTTAGTCTAAAGCCACTCTGTGTTTCAGGAAGTAACTTTTCCATAACAGGTGTTAGCCTATTTGCCATCGCTTTAGTGAGTATCTTCCCTCCAACAGCCAGGAGAGCTATACCCCTGTAATTTCCACAGTCCGCAGCGCTCCCTTTGTTTTTGAAGAGGTTGATTAAAAGTGTATCACGAAACTCCTGCGGAGCTTGACCACTTTCCCACACGACATCAAACAGTTTTTTGAGGTAGGGTATGAGCTCTGACGACACAGCTTTAAAGATCTCAGCTGGGAGTGAGTCGGCGCCGGGAGATTTGTTATTTTTTAGCTGCCCAATGGCGGTTAAGATCTCTTCCGTTGTTAGTGGTTTATCTAAGTCTTCGAAGGTGTCATATTGAGGGATAAGGTTTATAATATCGTGATCGGCTTGACTTTGCTGGTTAAGAATGTTAGAGTAGTGTTCTTTCCATCGGGCTCTTATTTCCTGGTCTTCTTTGAGGAGATTTCCATTTAAATCTTTAATAGGGCACATATTTTTCCGACTGGGGCCGTACACTGTTTTTACTCCTTGAAAGAAATTCCTGTAGTCGTGTGAATCGGCGTACCTTTGAATTTCTCTGGCCTTGCTTGCCCACCACTCGTTCTTTATTCTTCTGATTTCGCGTTGCGTTTCATACTTAGATTGGGTAAAAGCTTCTGCTTTTGATGAGTCGTTGGGGTGGTTGATAGCGTTTTGGAAGGCAATATGTTTGCGGTCAAGAAGTTCTTGTATAAAAGCTTCATTATCATTGAACCAGTCCTCCTGTTTTTTACTTGCTGCAGTGCCAAGAATTTCCTCACTCGCACGTTTTAAACTGTCTTTAATTTGTGTCCAGGTAGTAGCGACATCTACAGAATTGGTTTCTTCTAGTGCACTCAACAGGACGATGATTGGTTCAACATTCGCTATCAATGCGCGCCTTTGTAATTTGGACGTCCTTGAGATGCTTCCTACGTACGATAACATATTCCAGTAGATGCCAGTGACCTGATCTGGGGTGACGCCAGGTGCCTTTAAATTTATCTTTTTGTCGGAAAATGGTGTTTGTTATAACTAGATCATGTTCCGCGCATTTAGTTAGGAGTAGTTGACCGTTAGCGTTCATGTTGCCCAAACCGTTCTTGCCTATGATGCCTGGCCAGGTGTCTGCATCTCTCCCTACTCTAGCGTTAAAATCGCCAAGAATAACGAGTCGTTCCGTTTTAGGTATTCTACAGAGGGTTTCTTCCAGCTGTTGATAGAAGCTTTCCTTGGTTTCGTGACTTGCATCCAGAGTGGGAGCGTAGGCGCTTATTAGATTTACCGCGTTGCCATCTGATAGCTTATAGCGTAGCAGCATTAGACGCTCGGATAGGCCTTATGGTACTTGTGTTAAGTTGGATACAAGTTGATTCCGAACGGCAAATCCTACTCCATGTTGTCTTCTTGAATTGGTGGGAAGACCTTTCCAATAGAAGGTGTAGTACTTTTCTGTGAGAGAGCCTTCCTCCAAAAATCGAGTTTCACTGAGAGCTGCAACGTCAACATTGAGTCGGTGAATTTCTCTATCTATTAGAGCAGTTCTTCTTTCAGGCCGATCGGTGCAAGTGCTGTCGTTCAAAGTACGAACATTCCAAGCGCCGTAGATGAAAGAATTAGTTTTCTTAGATTTAACTTGTCGGTGTTTTTTCGACATTCGATGAGGTGTCCCTGCGGTCACCCTCCCCCCGGAGATCCGATCGGGAGGGTATTTTACTTCCGGATGATTTTGTCCCACTTGAACGCTCCATCATTTTTTTTAAGCCTTAATCGACTGAAAACGAAGCTGCATTTGAAGTTTTAGCTGGAGCAGGTATGCAACTGACCAGCTCGGTTGCGGAAGGCGAGTGGTGTGGTCCCATGGCACAGAAGGAGACTGCGACGATGGGGTAACCAAACGATTCCAAAAGCAACCTTTGTGTGCGGTGGGTTATTTTTACCGCACTCTTCGTGAGAAGGTGGATGTGCTCACGGCAAAAGGTAAGGGTTATTCCGCCCTTACTCGGTCGTTAGAGCCTCGTTAGTAAAAACAGGGTGCACCAAATTCAAATTGAACTCATCGCGAAGGTGAGGTTAACAATTGAGTAGGAGAGGCTATAACTTGCGCTTCACTACCCAATCATCTCCACATAATTACGATTTGAAACTAAATTGCATAATATTGGGTATAACTGACTACTTCAACTTTTAGAGATAGGCAAACCATCAATATTAACAAAAATTTCAATAGATGTTAAACTGTGGATTGATTGTTGAAGTAGTTGAAGTAGTTGAAGTTTTTATATACAATTATATAACCCGAAATGATAATACCTACCTGGTTCCATTTGTTTTACGTCTATTTTTCTGGGAGATTTTAATAAAGTTCGTGCATCGCTAGGCAAACTGTTTTCGCTAGTCAAGTGGTTTTAATATTTTTAATAGGTTTGTTCTGGTTTTGAAAAATACGGGTCCTCGGATGTCACACACATGCGCAGTTAGTAAAATGTGTTCTGGTTTGTCTTGGACTAGTTCGGATTTCTCAATCCTTTGTTCTGGTTTTCTGTTAGCAATAATCCGTGATTATCACGGACCATCAGAAATTGTTCTTACCCTCGAGTATGGACGGATCTGGACTGTTTTTGTTAAGCATGCGCTTTTGTGTGTTGGATGCCTACCGGTGTGTGTGCACACTTTGGCGATCTGTGACTGGTGACTGATATCTTTTGCTCTAACCTAACAGAAACCTTATTCTGATTTGTGTTATTTGTTTTGAAATTCAAATATGTATAAAACTGATATTTCGTCTTCATCAACGTCATCTTTATCTTCTGACGATGATGAACCAATATTACAAATTTTAAGCGTTACGGAGCTTTTGAAACAATGCCCCAAAAACGAAAAATATAGCGAAACAGCAGTGGCTTTGTTTGACGATGATGAATTCAAGCTGCAGTTTAGGTATGTACTTCTAAAGCAAGTATATTTTAATTTTATACGGCCATTCAGTTTTTTTTTGTAACAGAGAAAACAGACTGATAACATTTACAGATTAACTATTACAGAATCTGAAAAGACATATTTATGCAAATGTGATATTAATGTGATGTTATAAAACTCCAGTATCATATTTCAACCGGAAATTTTTTTATTCAATTCATGTAAGTACCATATCCAGAGATGTAGAGTTATATAGACTTTTATGTGTCGTTACCATTATTTATATTGGGTAATTGTATAGAACACCCCCTTCTGCAACTTTGCTTTTTTATATAGACGTGTTCTACATTATTGTAGGGCATTTGCGACTTATGAAAATTTGCGCATTTTTTTTATTTTTGTGGGGGTAAGGGTGTGAAGTTGATTTTTTGTAAATTTTGTTATATCTTTTGACGGGCAAGGATAAAAACAAAATTTACGAGAAAATCTGTCAAAAATCACCTTCACACCCAACAATGTAGAAAAAGTCCCAAAATTGAAGAAGGTGTTCAAGAGTTTTTCGAAATTCAACGCTGTTGACAACTTTGGAGGAAAAATGTGGTGACAAATACATTTTGGGAGACAGTGCCTATCGATGTTTAACACATTTATTAACTCCCTATAAGTTTAGGGACAATTTAAGCGTAACAGAAAAAAATGTCAATACAAAATTAAGCCACTGTAGGGTGGTAATTGAACATGCATTTGGCATTCTAAAACAAAGATTTAGGATGTTGTATCATGTAAAACTTAGGAAAATTTAAATATTTGTCACTTGATTAGAGCATGCTGTGTTTTGCATAATCTAACTATCGATAACGAAATTAAAACTTGGATCCGACAGTTGATCCTACTATTACAGAAAATTTAGAAATGAATGAAGAGATGGTCGAATGGGAAGAAAATGATGAGGCTGAAGAAGGTCCAGGTCATGCTTTTCGTAATTATGTTGCTAGTATTTTGAATATATAAAAATTTGTTTCCAATATTTTAGTAAAAAATGTATGTATACAGAATGTTCCACTTACAATTCTCAACGCCAACTACTCGAAGATTAAAAAAGATATTTTTAATCCGTAAACGACATAAAAATATCTTTAGTTTTCCAATAACCGGTGTATTCGGTGTTCGGAGTTTTAAGTGGATCATCCTGTATATATTATTTTGTCAGGATAAGAATTTTTATTTATGTGTATTATAATGAAATATATTATATATATATTATTATTAAATATATTTACCATAAAAATTAAAATAAAAATTAATGTTTTCGTAAACTTTTATTTTGGGAATATAGGATCTACTTATGGTTAAAAAAACATTCCATACAAATACAAAGTCTATGATTCCAAAATAAACCGAAAAAATTTAAAAAACATATTAGGCATTGGAAATTTTACTAATGACAGTTTAGAATCCTCTAGAAACCGTAAGTCCAAAGTTTCATTGACATTTAAAAAATATTGAAATTTTGTTTTAATAAATGTCCAAGTCCGAAAATACCACCGTTTCCTTTTTTTTTTTTTTCGTCACTAAGAAAAATTATCACCACACTTTTCTAATACTAAAACTATTAAAATATTTTTGGACTTGGAAATTTCTTGAAACATTCCAATATTTTTTAATGTTGACATTTTGGGCTTATATGGTTTTCAGACAATTCTGAACAACTTTCATTCGTAAAATTTTCCGATAAAAAAATTCCTGTTTGTTTTTTAACTTTTTCAGTTTATTTTGGTACCTGTTACACAGGTGGCTTATTTGAGTAAAATTTGGTTCCAATAGCAAACAAATAAAAAAGTTAAGTGTGTGTGAGTATATATAAATAACAAATATGAAACTAAATTATTAAACTTCTTTAGTAATAAATAAAAAAAATAAGTCTCGAAATTATCACAATAAAAGTAAAAAAGACATAGTAAGAATTTCTACAAAATACTATCATTAGTATCTCTATCATAAAGCTGTTTTAATAGTTCAGTCCTCTTCTATCTTCCAGTTTTTCTTTTTCAATTTCGAGTTTTTCTCTTTTCATCTATCTTTAATTTTTCGGCATAGTATGCTTTTAAACCATTTTTTATGTCAATTAAGACTTCATTTCTCTTGTGTAAGATGGTGTAGGCCTTGTCCTTTTTCTCGTATTATTTTTTGCATTGTGGTTCTGGTATGCTTAGGATAGGAATATCATTTTCTTCATTATTATTATTATTTACAGTTGGGGGAATGGGAATATTTGACTATTAGATGTAGGAAGAATATTTCCGATTATTAATTTATCTTAATATCATCTTGATGTACTTATCTCCTCCACAGTTACTGATTTTGGAGGTATTATTATTTCTGATGAAGTCAATAATATTTTTGGAGTAATATTTAATTTTTTTCCAAAAATTTCATTAAATTCATTTTCGTATGAAAAATCTTTCCGTCCTCTTCCACTTATATTATTATTATCTATTACCTTTTATTCTCACATTTTGACGGAAGTATTGCTATTTTATTAAATTTATTTGATATATCATAAGATATTTTCTCCCACATTTTCTTCATAGTTTTAATTTCTCCCCTACCTACTTTCGGTTTATAATTCTTGTATAGATTTATAAGGGTTAAAATTTTCTCCCTGCTAAAAAACTCGTCACCTTGATCCCCATCTTCAATTTTATTTAGACTGTTAACAACCAAATAATCTGACAAATAATATTGTGAAAATTATTTTTGATTATTTCATTGAAACCATGTATGTGTCATTATATACCCACCAGACATAGTTTTAAAGTGTTTTAAAAACTACAGAACAAAAACATATTTTTCAAAGAAGGGTGTCAACTGCTAAAATTAAAATTACCAAGGCAGCCAACTCAAACTTCTTGAACGTGTGTAATAAGAAGATATATCAAAAGATGGCGTATAAATCACTCCAATTTCGTTCTGTTTCAATCATCAGTCCTAGGAAGTTTCGGACTGTTAGGGATTTTTTGCATCTACGCATATTGTCCTGCGCAGTTTCCAAATTGTTTCATTTTGCGAACCAGAACAAACCTAATAATTCGCTTAATGCTACGTGGCTTATTTATTGTGCTAAATTATATTTACTAATATTAATAAGAGGCTCATTTATTTGGCTAGTGAATCAAATGAATTAAAATCCCCAAATCCCGCTGTGAATGATTACTGCTCCAATTACTGACTATATCAAATTCATCTGAATCTGAACTATCAAATTTAACATTCAGATCGCTGTTAACTTGAGTGTCTCTATTCGTAACACCTGAAATGCAATTTATTAAAAAATAATCATTATTTTTTAACTGGTATAAATGTGTAGGATTAGAACTGGATCTAGATTTAATACTTTGTTTATCGTCACAAGAAAGTAGAACGAATGATTGGGATTTTGTTTCCAGTGTATATAATGAGAGCTAAGTATTTCTTTTAGCCATTCTATAGTAATTTCTAGATATTTTAGGCATTTTGAAATCAAACAAATCAAAATTAATTACAGTATACATACCCTATGAACTTCGAGCCGAATTTTATTAACACTGATGTTTCATTCAATTTATTCAAATATTTGCCCAAGACGCCACAGGTTGCATGAAATTTGCGAATGCCGGCACAGCAAAAAGCAGAATACAAACACAGAACTCATAGAAAACCGTTTCTGTTACAGAACACAGATTCTGTGATGCAGGTGAAATGAAATCAAGACGTTTAGTCCTTGTCTTTCTCATGGTAGAAGCCATGTAGAAGTAAACGGTCTCTCTTTATCTAAGGTGCTTGCGGTAACACGAGGACAGCGTTCGACAACAGACGAATCAGTTCTACTATTAAAAGATTACCGTAGGCACCGAATCACCGACCTATTTTGAAGACTTTAGAGATAATAGTAAATCGGAGCATGTTGATGTAGGTAAAGTATTAGTCGTATATTTAGATAATCTTTTTATTTTATATAAATAAAGGGTATGTCTTGTTGATTCAAATCGAATATCCATTTAAGTTATAGAGAACTACAATCATATGAATGTCCATAATTGTGATGTTCATTTGTTTATAACCACGGAACTGGGACGATACCTAACGGATATCCATGATAAGGATGTCCATTAAAATTGCAAAAACGGATGTCTTATGGATTCATTTAGGTCAGACATCCAGTTAGAGAACAAAAAAGGACATCTTATGGATGTTTAATTAAGGATGTCCATTTAAATTATAGAGAACTACATCTTATGGGTGTCCACAACGGGGATATTCATTTATTTAATAAAAGACGATAGCTTCCCAGTAAACACAGACAGCCCGGCCCGCAGATGGCTAGAGTATGTTTTACCGAACTGTCAGATCTGGCCCGAAATACGGCTGCCGACTCTGCGTGCACCTAGGGCATGTCCGCTTGGCCATTTGACGGCCGCTAAGCGTCAGTACAGACACTTCAGTTGCGGCTGAGAAGCGAACGCTCGGTCAGCGAGCCAATAGCCGTGGCACCGATTCGGTCCGAACGCGGTAGTTTTATGAGACGCTAGAGGAGTCACTGGTATATGAACCAGGTATGGTGGACGACCCGCATCTGGTTGGTCGACTCTATCACTGACTGGTGGATACGTCTACCACTTACGGGCTGAATATGGTCAAAATACAATAACTCCGGTTCCGATGGACCAGATGCTGACCATACACCAACAACCGCATAGGTAGCATCTTTATTTTTTTTGTAATGTACATCAGGAAAAACTGTCGGAAAACATTTTTTTTCACTGTAAAATGGCCTCCTACAACACTTTTTAATGTTGAGAATCAGTAATACATACTAGTTTTTTTTTAATGACTTGTGTACTCATCAATATATTTATTCAAAAAATATATATAGATTTTGTGAAATTGGATGAAACAATTTTTAAAAGTTGTGGAAAAAGTGCACAATCTGTCAAAAAAACAAATATTAATTACCGATTTTCGACATTAAAGAACATTATTAGAGGTAATGTTTTGCAATAAAAAAAAAAATTAAATTGTTTTGACATATTTTTTGCTGTTGTATATTTTATAAAAAGAATTTTTTAAATCGACCACAAAATAAAGACATTACATGCTTGTTTCACATTTATATGAAACACATGACAGTATGTCCCACTAATGGCTTAAGACCTAAAGTTGTTTGGATTTTGATTGGATTTGCTGACAAGGTGTTTTCAAAAATGTTGAAAAACATCTAACAAGTTTTTTGAAAAAAAAAACGATAAATTGAATTAGTTCTCGCAAACAGGAAGCCATATGTGTTGTAGATGCAAAATAAAAATATCACCAATAGAAATTTCTTTGTTAATAATAAGTTTTTACCAGTACAATAAGTCGAAGTATTATTTAAAGTAATCTACAGACTATGCAAACAATTATTTCAAATTTATTTACCTCCAAATTTTGTGATACGCATTTGACCACACTTCTAGGGCATAATTCTTCATAAAAAGTAATTTTGGCAATAGTGCTTTTACTTTCCTGCATAAAATACAGAAAATCCTAAAAGCTCTCCGAAAATAATTATGCATTTTAAGTAAGGCAAGGTGGGGTATGTGCGTACCCATTTTGGAAGAGATGAACTTTAATTGTTTGTATAAAAAAAACTATGAAACAAATTTTTTTTTAAAATGACATGTAAACTTCAGATACTTACACATAATAATAAATACGATTTTACTAGCATACTCATTGAAATTAATTAGATTTTTATTTTTTTATTACACGTCATGGATGTGCACTTGCTCCGTAAGTTTGGGGTAAGTGCGAATTTGACTGTAAAATCACATATATAATATCTACAATATAATAAGGGGCATGAGCGTTTTCTCCATATTTTTTTACATATGATGACCAATTTTGATCTGGCTGTGAAAAGCGGTGTTCTTCTTACGATATATATTATGAGAGATAATCAGGGGCTATCAATACACTTGTCAACGTGAATATGTTTTATATTAATAAAATGAACAAACACCTAAAATTAACAGAATGGTCTACTCGACTCGGTACGGTAGAGAAGAAAAATTTATATCGAAACTAAATCCACCTCTTCGTAGGTCTTTAGGATTTGGCAATACTCTTATTATATTTTCTTCAAGAACATATCCGTCTAAATCTTCTTTTTCCGGAAACTGAAATTTTCCTTCTCGACATCTTGCGAAATTGAATTTAAATTTGTCATCAATCTTGTCGATAACCTGGAAAAAATTAATAGTTAAATTGCTCTCGCAAAGTTAAAAATATAATAACATACCTTTCCAACAAAATATTTTGACGTTTTCTTTCCAGCGTATTTTACAATGGCCCATTTGCCCACTTCTATATTGTCCGCGAATAAATTGGAATCGTTTTCTTCAAAGTCACTAAATGGATCCATTTCGTCATTTGTATCTATATAGGTAACCGCAGTTTCATCAGGCTCTGAGTCACTTGTACTTGGAGTTCTGGTTTTTTTAACTTTCTTGGATTTGGACGTTTTATTAGCTTTTTCATCCTCAATTTGTCTCATTTTTGCCACTACATCTTCGGTGGTTATTACTTCTGCTCCAGGAGCAATTCGAGTCTTTCTTCTTTTTTTCAGTCACCGGTGTTTGTTTAACAGTATCAAGCAGTATATCTTGAAAAGACACGTTTATGAAAGAAATACTGGTAGATGTTGAGGTAGATGGCACAGGTAAATCATTTCTTGAAGTTGAAGGTTGTATGTCATTGATTGGTACAGTATATTCTTCTGGATGTAAGTCTTTATATCGCTTGAGAGCATCAGGTTCAAATTTCTCGTCTGGAATTACTTTACTATCAAAAGGAACTACTCCACCTTCACGGAAACCACTTATAATTATTTCTGCTTTTATATCCTTCCATGTCTGACACAACAAATTTGAAAATTCTACTTTTGGAATTTTCTTCCCAACCTTTTTTCTCTGCCTGTTTACTAGTTTCTAATCCCAAGTGCTCTTAAAAACAGATAAGTCGAGTGACTGCAGCAAATGGCTAATATGTGGCGGCAGCTTCAAAATAGTAATATTCTCTCTCATCGCTAGTTCAATTGTTTTTATGCTAACATGCGTGCTATGCCCGTCATATAGTAGTAAAATGGGAAGTTGCTGCCCTACGCTAGGAATAAAAGTTTTAGACAAATAGTTGTAAAAAACGTCGGATTCCATCCAACCATTCGACGTGGCTGCATAAACAGTTCCTGGAAATATTTCTTGTTTTGGTATCCATTCGCTCCAGACGTATTTCCCTTTAAAAATAATTAAGGGTGGTGCTTTTTGCCCAGCAGCACTAGCTCCTGTTAGGACTGTAGTGTTTTCTCGTCCCGTACTACTAATAATTCGCGAGCATGGCTTTTCTTTGGCTCCTACAACCTTTGTTTTTGATGGATCCAGGGATATCGCTGACTCATCCAAATTCCATATTTGTTCTGGTTTATTTAATAATTCTAAATTTTCTATTGTAGACTTCAATATTTTGAAATAACCAGAAATCAGAAATGGATCATTGTTCTTTTTCCTCGCATACTCAACACTTTGTTGCTTTTTAATTGAAAGGCGATGTCGTTTCTTAAATAATAAAAACCAGTATTCACCTGGCGTGCTATGTTTAAAAGGTGTTTTAATATTATTACTTATAACAAAAGTTTTGACCACCTCTAAAATTTCACGTCTGGATATATCAAACCCCCACTTCTCAAGGGTTCTCAAATACTCGGCCAGTTGATTTTCTAAATGTAAAGGGATGGCTTGAGCTCGCCCATAGCCTTGGCTTTTAACACCTCGTCTTTGTTTAATGTGGTCTATTAGGGTAGTTTTTGGTATGTTATATCGCCGAGTAGCTTCAACGAGTGGTAACAGGCCTCGCTGAACGTCTAGAATTGCTTGCTGTAGATTTTCTCTTGTGTACGAAGTAGCTCTGTTAGATTTTCTTATATAATTGCGAACCATTTTTTCGATTCTGAAAAATATTTTAGAAATTGGTATTGTATATCAGCTGGGGCAAGTGCATCTGTATGACGCAATTACCCCACCAGTCAAATTCGTACTTGCCCCAATTTTACTTTTTATGGGGCAAGTGCGACCTCCTTAAAATTAATAATAAACTAAATTGAAATGAAATTTCAATCATAAGTACATGAAAGGCAAGTAAAAATCAAGCACTTGGTAAAAAAATATCGAACTTACCTGTAAAATTACACCGAAATTCTTTTAATAAAAGCAGAGAAGGGATCTTACATGTAGAGAAATAATGTCTATGTTGCAACTAACATAACCTCACACAAATGTGACGCGCAGACGACCTGTGTTATCGACTTACTGAAAGAAGGAGATGTATTGGAACTGTAGTGGATAGGTGGCGGCACTTATATCATTTTTAAAAATATTTTACAGATGAAGCTCTTGCCCCAAATACGATCTTACCCCACCTTACCTTAATGCCATAATTGATTGAGTTAACCTTTAACTTGATGAAAATCCACGTTAATGTTGAACAAAATAAAAATAAAACTTGTTTTATTGTTAAATTAGTTTAGTTCTCCGCTTAGAAGGAGCCAAATTCTCTGAAAACATGAAATACGTTAAGTTTTATTTTGTTTAACGTTATTCATATTAATAGCCAAACTATTAAACATTAACTTGTTGTTAAAGATTGTCTCTTTAAATATGGCCGATAATTATCTACTATATAAAAAATTATATACGTACCTACATAATAAATTATAAAGTAGTTTGCAGGTTACAGGGACGATTAAAATAAAAAATGCATACAAAATATTTGAAAATACTTATATATTAATAAACTACTAAAACATAACATAATCGTACATAATCTTTCATCCTTTAAAAATAAAAACAGATTTTTAAATTGTTAAAAACTTAAAAAAACTGGAAAAATTCATATTTTTAGCGTAACAAATTTTATAGGTACCACATTAATTGGTAGTTTCCTTTTTTTCCTAATGGCACATTCTCCTTCGCTATCTGGAGCGTTTCTCATCCAATTTTTGAGGGCCTGATCTATTTCGGAATTGGTTGCATTAGCACAATTCGGGTTTCTACGTACAGCACCTGAAACCATCATTAATATTATAATATTTATTCATACAATTTACGTATAAAAAAAGTAGAGTCTTATTACTGATATGATAATTAATGGAATGAATTATAGATTAACTTATAGTTTTGAACAGTATACTGTTATATCAGTGCGCACTGTGCATAGTCTTTTAATAGCTATTTATGTCTGCAGTGCAAAAAATTGGTGTTTATGGTACGTAGCATAAAAATCATCATTATATTGGATATCATTCTAAATGCCATAATAGTTATTTTTGTAACGAGTACCTAAAATTATGTTTTTTGGGATGAATCGTAATTGTTTCTGGATGAGGCGAAGCCAAGTCCGGTATAGTTGATGAGTCCCAAAAAAATGATTTACGTACGTGTTACAAACATTTTTTTGCTAAAAGTCTCTAAAACATTCAAATTTTTGATCAGAGCAAATATTTCTCTAAAATAGTGACCTTCAAATTTTAATTACTATTACCTAGCAGGCAACATGCCATAAAATTAAAAGTTGCATAAACAGTCACTTTTGATATTCAAAATAATCTGAAAATCTGCCACTTTTGACACAATCCTAGAAAAACTTAACATTTTATAATAATAAATTTAATAGTTATAGCTGACGATAAGTGTAATATACAAATCTTACCATATATTAATTTTAAAACTTTATCCAAATTTTTCGAACTGCCCTTGTCATTTGCTCCTATCCAGTTTATTTTCAGAACAAGTTGATGGTCAACTAAAAGAGAGGCAATTTTTCGAGTAGTCTCATGCATATCTCTGCCGCCTAAGAGGCATATTGAAGACTGCTGCAGAAATAAAAAATTGTAAATCCTAATATATAAACTTGTATGAATTTCTACTACCCATTATAATAAGAAAAAAATCATGTAAACATATAGGTACAATGATGCTTTTTAAGGGAGCTGGAGGCCTTTGCAAATAATTTGTAAAAATGGTTTGTTCATTTTTCTAGTGCAGCAGTGCACATCGGGATTGATTATCCCCCCTGCTCCAAAAAGAAGTGTATTTGGATCTATATTTACATGAATTGCTTTTCTTATCTTTATAAGTAGAATCAGCATTCAAAATATTGCAATGTTTTTTTTTAAATCACGTTCATTTTGTTTATACGATCTTAGACTCGCACAAGAAAATTAACAATTTTCAAGTTCATATTTGGTGGGAAAAAATAATCAGATCTCACAAAATTCTTTTTATAGTAGCGGTTGTAGATTGATCCCATGTGAGTAGTAATTCATTTTTGGTGGGAAAAAAGAATCATCTCACAAAATTCTTTTTATTGAGTTACCGGTTTCGTGAACAAAAACTTACTTCACATCTTCAGACACAAGACTACAAGGAAACAATTTAAAAAAGGGGGTTAGTGACTGCATGTTGTCAATATATAGTTAAAATAAGTTAATAGAAACTTAATAGAAAATCTAATGTAACAGTGTTAAAATCTTATGTATAAAAATTGATATATCTTAAAAAGGAGAAAGTTATACCAAACACTAATATCTAAATAAAAAGTAAAGAGTAATTGGTATCGGAATTTTGAAAACTGTATATAAATCAAATTAATAGGTATCGAAAATTATTGGTAGCGTACTAAAAATCTCACTGGGGATAGTTTAAACATATGATATAATAGGATACTTACATTTACTTACATTTTTAAATAAACAAGGATTGTTAAGGTATTCAATGTTTTTCAACATAGTCATGTAATTGAAAAAATTGTAAAATAGTCTAATAAATAAAAATTATTATAAAAATTTTGTAACGTTAAAATTAATTTTCACAACCGACTATCTTGCGACCAATAAATAGAATAAAATTACAAGAAATGATCTAGAAAATATAAAATAAAGATAAAAACAGAAGGATGGTGCCCTCTACCGGTTTACTCTTGAAATGCTAGAGTACTATTGTACAGATGACAAAGTAAAGAAGAATCGATCTATATGGAGTATACCTAGGGAAAAGATGGTGGCGGTATATGACCGAAGGCAAGTAGTGTAAGTCAACTTAATAAAAATAGATTGAAAAATTACTAAGAATATCGACTATGTCAAAAAACATATAAACAATAAATGTCCTAGTTCAAATGTGCTTTTAGAGGGCGGAATATTAAACATAATATTTTTAGTCGCAAACTCCTCTATAAATCCTTATTTTACTATAAGGAAAGTAACCAGACTGCAACAAAGTTACAAATCTGGCGCGTTAAGTGTAATAATTGCATATTACCATCAAAACGCTAATGCTTCGATTGCAACAAACATCAGCCGAAAGACTGATCCTACTTAAAGGAGCTCCCTTGCCAGTCGTCACACACCACTTGCAGACTGCAGTTTCGAGCTGTTGGCTCTCGTCAGTGCAAGGTAGGTATGCGACGACCGACATGAGAATCCTTTGACTATAGTACATCCCGGTATTTTTACAATAGCGACATGTAAAAATACCGGGATGTACTATAGTAGTTAGAATGGTCACCCATCCAAGTACTAATTGCGCCTGTCGTTGCTTTACATCGCATACCGAAGTATGTACATAGTAAAGACGCACCTACGCTCGCCCCACGAGGTAAATAATTAATAGTGTTGTTTTCCTCTAAAGGTGAGCAATCTTCAAGTAAACATTTCATCTGCGCTGCAAGCCGACGTCGTTCATGACGTTTGCTTACTTTCCCGGAGATCTTCTTGGTAAAAGACATGTTATTAAAAAGAAAAATTAACCCTTACTATTCAGACATATTATCAACGTTCAAACACTTAACACGCCGCTTGTATTTCAATATAAATCTCAATAAATATGAGCAACGATAATTAAAAATCTTATTCCAAATAGGATAACGCAGGAGACAAAAGGACGCCAGACGCCATTCACCACTGATCACAGATTTTAACAACTTACATGTGATCGAAGTTGTTGACAGATGATAAATGCGCCAAATTCAAATATAATCATTAGAGAGACACTCTGGCAATCCGGTTACTGAAACGAATATGGTCAGTGCGGGAAACGTTACCATAGGATTCTTTTACGGCCTGCCCCTTAGGCCCGCATCTGATGTGATAGACAGTTATAGTGGCTGGTTTACCAGAATCGTAGACGCGTTCTATTCGCAAACCAAACCCCGTTCCCGGTTTGACACAGCAATGCCGCTTTCGGACCGAATCTGGCAATTCCTTTAATGGGCTTGTATTGCGCGGCCCACTTGCGTTACGAAAACGGCAAAATGAGTCGCAGGTTTCCCGTGAGTGCCGAGCTGCGGCCAAACGTTTGCCAACTGTCTGGTTTACTGGGTTATCGATATCCATAATAAGGACGTCCATTAAAACTACAAAAAAGGATGTCTTATGGACTCACTTAGGTCGGATATCCAGTTAAATAACAGAGAAGGATATCTTATGGATACAGTTAAGTCGGATATCCATGTATATATCAAAACAAGACGTCTGATAGATATCCAAATAATGGACGTACTATTCGTTTTAGCTTATGAACATTCGATGCATATCCAAAATAGGTCCATGAACCTCCGGACTAATAATGGATTAAAAACGGATATCCATAGGAAATATGGGAAGAGAAATATTATTGTAATCAAATACCTTCTGAAGGTCAATCGATACAAAAAGTTATTCTTTTGCTGTTTCGGCGACAACATCATCTGCTCGGTACTCTTCCCTAGCTACAGTGTATTTTTTATGATGTACTTCATATAATGAACATGCTTCACAAATAGGTTCCATCATCATGTGTATTTTCTGTTTTATGAAGTTTATATTTTTCACATTAAAAACACTCTTCGCATAATGTACTGCCCTTTAGAAGTAATTTCTTCAGAGTTTTGATAAAACACCAGAATAATTTTACTACACCTATATTAAATAATAATTAAATGGTTGTCCAGTATTCTCAAATGGCATTGGAACTTAACTGCCCAAGCAACAATTTTGCTACTTGCGACTACATCTAAACAGAAATTAACGCTGTGTTAGGTGTAGAAAATCGTCATCACATTACCCACAACCTCTCGCCGACTAAGGAACGTTGCTTATCGGTTGTTTGTGACTAAAGTAAAATACCCACGTTTTAACAACGTTCAATCAACTTTAGTACATCATTATAAACATTGGTGTACATTTTGGGTCAGTCATTGACGATGTGGAAACGTCGTCATCAAGCTAAATTATCAACGGACATAAAACAGTTATTCTAAAACGTTTTACGGTCGACGAATAGTGATGATGTGTGCTCGTTAAAGATAAAGAGAGAAGTAAAACAAATGAAAAATGACATAATATAACCTATAATTTGTTCTTTGTAATTCTATTATTGTTTTGATTTTTCCTGTAGAAGTGTTTATTTCACGTTTCTTCTAAATAATAATGGATAGAGATCGGTCATTCAAATATTCGACAACATTTTATCGGCGAAGAAAGAAATTGAAACTAAAAAAACTGCGAAATTTGATGCCCTTTTTCACGAAACCGTTTAATTCTACAAGTTCTACACTCGACCCATCCTTAGGATTAAGCTTAGGACAGCCTGCTATCAATTTTAATGCCGAAATAGATCATACAAAAGAGAACCGTAGTGAAGATTTTACTGTTCCCATCTTGGGTCGAAGTTGAACGATGAACAAAATTATATAGAGTTAGCAAAATGTAAAGATCTAGAAGACAGTCTCGGAATAAAAGTGAGAAAATTTCTTCCAGAGTGGGCATTAAGTAACAAAATAACACATTCCGCTCTAAATGACCTCTTGAAAGGGCTTACATCTTGTGGTATCCCTGGTTTGCCAAAAGACAGCAGAACATTATTTAAAACCCCACAAGTAGTTGTTGTTGAGAAAATGGGCTCTGGACAGTTCTGGTACAATGGCCTGGAAAATTTCTTGATAAGCATTGTAGCTGACCACACCTACCTGACAAACCAGCAATGTATAAAGTTGAACTTTCATGTTGATGGCATTTCTATTAACAACAGTTCTCGTCATCAATTCTGGCCAATTTTGATGAATGTTTCAAATTCACCAATCATTCGCCCACAAGTTATTGCCATCTTTTATGGAGATTCCAAGCCGCCTTCTGCATATGAATTTTTAAACAAAATGACTCAGGAACTAAATGACCTGCTACAAAAAGGACTCTGTGTAAATGGGTATCGTCTGTTGGTTGGTATAAATGCGTTTATATGTGATACCCCAGCCCGGAGTTTCATAAAGTGTAAGTTAAAGTATATGGCAAATATATTATAAGCGAATAGATCTATTATTTAAATATTAAAATAATCTGATCATTAAACTGTTTTTACTTTTCAGGTACAGTTCCTTTTAATGCCTACCACAGTTGCAACAAATGTACAATTATTGGAACGTATTACAGACAGGAAAGACACATGAGTTTTCCTCAAATGGATTTTCCGCTAAGAGCAGACAATGATTTTAGAAATAGGACAGATTCTGATCATCATCAGAAGAATATAGATGGAGAGTATATTGTAAACCCATTGGAACTTTTACCAATTGATATGGTAAAGGATATTCCAATTGCAGGCTCCCTGCATCTGATTGACCTAGGAATAATGAAAAGGTGCTTAAATGGATGGGTTAACGGCAGTAAAAATTTCAAAGTAAAGTTTTTTAGTCATCAAATCAATGTAATATCGACTTGGCTTACTGAAAGCAATATGAGAATGCCCAGTGAACTTCACCGATCAGTTAGGTCATTAAATTGCCTTTCTTTTTGGAAGGCCTCCGAGTACAGAACTTTTTTATTTTATCTTGGACCTGTCATTCTTAAAGATCATTTGACATTAGAATTATACAAACATTTTATACTTTTTTTTTGCGCCGTTACATTGTGTTCTTGTTCATATTATACCTCAAAATTATCACTTGCTCAAGAACTGTTTATAGATTACATAGAGGGCTTTATTTCTAACTACGGAGTTGATGCGATCAGTAGCAATATGCATAATTTATGTCATATTGTAGAGGACGTCAAGCGATTTGGTCCATTACCTAGTATAAGCTGGAACATGATGTAGGCAACAGCGAACTTTTCCCTCCGATCTATAACGTGCACAGATGTGACCGTAAGTTGGATCGTACAAATCTTACTACAGGCGGGGGCGTGCTCTTAGCTTGTAAAAACGTTTTAAAAAGCGAAAAATTAGATCTATCTCATCTTGAGACCAATTTTCCTTTTCTAGACATTATAGGATGTAAGTGCACAATGAATGGCAAAGTGATTTTTATAGTAGTTATATATATACCTCCTACCACCACATTACAATGCTATGAGCAATTATTTGAGACTTTTGAGTTGTTGAATTTATTATATAATCAAAATATTTTAATCATAGGGGATTTCAATAATCCAAATTATTGCAACAATGACAGCAGTAAGAAAACAATATGTATAAATAATTTCTCCAGCTTTTTCAACTTATGCCAGTTTAATAACATAACCAATGTCAATGGTAGAATACTCGACCTAGTTTTCTCGAATTTGAAATGTGAGACTATGCGCAATAATACTCCTTTTGCAAAAGAAGATTCATACCATCCTGCACTATTTATCTCAACTGAAAAAGTGTTAAAACCTAATAACTTTCATTCCAACCTAACACAGAAAGCATATAACTTTAGGAAGGCCAATTTCGCAACTTTATATGATGCGTTTTTTAATGTCGATTGGTCTTTTGTAAATAACTTCTCGGATGTGAATATTGCACTTGACGCGTTGTACAGCAAATTGTATGAAATATTGGACGCCCATGTCCCTCTTTATAAAAAGGTAAACAAAAAATATCCCAAGTGGTATACGTTGGAGATAATTTCTAATATAAAAAGAAAGTACAAATATTACAAAAAATATAAAGAAACAAAGGATAATTTTTATTTGGAACAATTTAAACATTTAAGACCTGTAATAAAGAATCAAATCAAAGCTGCATACGATATCTATCTATCAATCGTCTCTAATTGTAGATCCGCAAAACTTTTGGTCATACATACAATCAAAAAAAAGTAATTCTAGAATTCCTGGTAAAATGTTTTTTGATAATGAAGCGTATGATAACCAGCAAGACATTGTCAACGTATTCGCTGAATTTTTTAGCAATATATTTGCGCCAGCTGATAATCAAATAAATATAAATTTTAGAAATGAAACAACTTCCTTATACAATAATAATGTACATATTGATATGATAAATGTAGACGAAATATACGATGCGATCAAAAAACTCAAAAAACAAATTAACCTCTGGTTCCGATTTAATTCCATCGTTCATGGTCAAAGATTGCGGTTATATTTTAGCTGACCCATTATGTCATTTGTTTAACATGTCTCTACGATTAGCTACTTTTCCCAGTAAGTGGAAGCTTGCTAAACTCTGCCCTATATTTAAAAGTGGTGATATCACAAAAATTAATAATTACCGTGGAATATCCATCCTATCTAACTTTGCAAAGGTTTTTGAAATAGTCTTATATAATCGTATCTACCTTTCAACTAATTACATTTTATCTCCCTTTCAACATGGATTTGTTAGTAATAGATCTACCGTTAGTAATCTCGCCACATTCTCTCATTTTGTGAGCAAAGAACTCGATAATAAAAGTCAGGTGGATGTGATATATACGGACTTTTCAAAAGCCTTCGATAAGGTCGACCATAACTTATTGTGTGACAAACTTGTAAATATTGGTTTCAGCAATCAACTAGTTTTGTTCTTTCAATCCTATTTCTATAGACGTGAACAGTTTGTTACATACAATGGTTTTAACTCTCAGATGATTATTGCTACATCTGGGGTTCCCCAAGGCTCCAATCTTGGTCCATTGTTGTTTCTGTTATTTATTAACGATTTATTTAACAATATTAGTTGTAATAAATTGTGTTTTGCCGACGACTTAAAAATCTTTACGAATATCCATACCATCGAGGACTGTATACGCCTACAGAACGACTTGAATAGTATTAAGGTTTGGTGTGATGTCAATAAACTGCATTTAAATGTTTCGAAATGTAAAGTAATGACATATTCTAGGAAACAATTAAATATAACTTATGAATATACTATTGATGGTAACACTTTAGTCAGAGAATACACAATAAAAGACTTAGGGGTGATTTTTGATTCACAAATGACTTTCATCCAGGATATAAATATAAAAACGTCTGAAGCAGGTAAAATGCTTGGATTTATTATACGCAATTGTTTATCGTTTACTAATACCGTTGCTTTAAAAACACTATATGCCTCATACGTAAGATCTAAACTAGAATACGGCGCTTTAATTTGGAATCCTTACTATTATTGCCACAAATATGCTTTAGAAAACGTGCAAAAAAGATTTTTAAAATTTTTGTATTTTAAGACTACAGATAATTATCCTGAGCGAGGAATAGATAATAATTATTTACTCCAATGTTTTAACCTCCAATCCTTAGAAACTCGTCGCAAATACAACTCCCTGTCTTTCCTTCACAAACTGTTACACAATAAAATCGATTGTTCTGACCTTCTGGCTGCATTAAATTTTTTAGTTCCAAGGCACGAGTCGAGGCAGAATCTCACATTTCATATCGATACAGCTAGGACAAATGTGTTTTTTAATTCACCAATACACACAATGTGCATTAATTTCAACAGCATTAGTCATTTATGCGACATTAACCAATGCAATTTAATCAAACTAAAAAATATATGTTACAATCAGGTTTAACTACACACTAATATTTTTATATACCATTATGTATGTATTTTTACAATTAATTAAAACTGAGATATTTTAGCTCTTCAAATATTTAGATGTAGGTAATTATAATTTTTATGTTAACTGTTTTTATACTCACACTTGTCATATATACGCTATACTTCTTTATATTTGTGGTCTCTATTGTGTTTTTTCTTATAGTATTTGTTTCTTTTTTTCTACTTATACTTTTAGCTATTACATTAGTTAGTAGTACTATATTTTGTACACTTCAAAGTGTCCTGTAATTGGGCGTGAGCCTGTTGGACAATAAACGATTATTATTATTATTATTATAAGCTCTTATCCCTTTGAAAATCATTTGGGTTTTATTAAAAATTTCGTAAGAAGTGGAAACAGGCCATTATCCTAAATAGCTAAACGTATGTCTGAAATTAGTCATTATTCAAATGCGACATTAAATGAACATTGTCCTTTATTACAATATGAAATTTCTGATCAAGCTCAAAAACCCCCAGAAGCTAATCAAGCATTTAAAAAAATAAAACTTAAAAATGGTGTATGTTTTTCTACAAATGTCAAGGATGAGTGGTTGTTGTCGAAAAATAATAATAATAATAATAATAATAATAATTTATTAACCATGTCGATACAAAATAGTACATATGGCAAGTCAGCAATAAAAATAATTTGTATAGAACATAATATTACATAATAAGACAAACAAAACACAATCAGTATCACAAATAATACTAACATAAATATTTTTTTTATTATTATTAACCACATAGAGGTACTCATGGTACATATGGTACGTCAGGTTAAAAAAAAACACGAAAATATAACAAACAATAAATAACATTACAATATAGATATATATAAAATATCTAAAATTACAATTATAAAATAAATAAATAAACAAATAAATAACAAAATTTGAAAAAATAACATTTAATATACCCCAGATACAAACTCGTGAACGCTATAGAAACCACCTTCCACAAGGAATGATTTCAATAATGATATTGTTCAAATTATTAGTATTTATGCGCTTGAAGATCGGATTGTGGCATTTGGCTCAAAAATAAAAAAACCAGTAGATTTTTTTGATTATCCTTTCAAATCATCCTGTATTAATATATATATTTCTCAAGAAATTTTTAGTGAGCGAGTATCTGTCGAGGAATTCAATATAAAGTGTAAATTAGTTAGTATAAAATACAACGATAAGCTAGTTTTTCTTCCCCTTATACATACTTTACATTTATTTAATACATAGGTAATGCTTATAATTTTATGTTTAAATAGTTGAATAAAACAGATTTTTAAATATATAGTAGCTTTTTATTTATTATTAACTGAAATATACACATTCTAATTACAACACAAATTTAGATGATTACAAGGCAAAGCTTTTTAATGCCTACCACAAAATATAAATATATTTTAAAAATGTTTATTTTTATCGAACAAGAAAATTTGCAAATGATATTCTATAAGGTGGAAGAGACATTTTATAAATGAATATATAAAGATATAAATATTTAGGTAGGTAAATGCCAAGAAAAATAATGGTCACCTGGCAAACCAATTCGAAAAAGTATTAACTAATGTCATGTTCGTCTTCCTTCTCATCGATATAACTAATTACTTTGACTGCCCTCCTCATCAGTGGCACACAAGACATTATGATCCACGGTTTCTACATTATTTGCATGTCTTTCATCCCCGTCTTGATTTTCATGCATTACACCCTCAGATTCTTTCGTTGCAGTTTTTTTCTTTGCACCCTGTAACCTAGTATTGCTATGTTTAAGCACACCATCCCGAAAAAAGGAATCTCTTTGTGCATAACTGAATGAATTGTCAGCAAAATTCACAACTTTATAAAATAAATCCAATATATTTGCCAGTTTATTAAAGGCCTGCTTTTCCTGACTGCGACTCATAACAGTCCAGGAAAATTTTCTTAACAGATCTTTTGTAAACAATGTGGCACAAAGTTTATAACATGCTGTTTTCCAAGGCATTCCAAAGCCTGTAATGCGGTGTAAGTGCCCAAAAACTTTTTTCTTATACTCCGCATTATTCAGGTCAAACTCGAGTTTTGTAACTTCACAAATTTTTCCAATAGGAAACATCTGCAAATCTGCTTGTTCTCTTTTTATGAGAAGCTCATTTTTTGCAATTTTTTCTTCAAGCCTATCAAGTTTCAATGATATATCAACAAAAATTTCTTCGGTTTGATTCTTATCTAAATAAAAATCAATAAATTAATAAAACTAATAAAGAAAAAAAACAGTAAGTTACACTACAATATTATTTTCAGGATATACTTACATTCTTTTATTAAAACTGTTAGCTTCCCAAACTCTTCCTCAAGCTGTACATTGGAAACTAACTGATGCACGTCTACCATTCCATCGTCTGCTTCCGTGGATTGCTCGTAGTTTTCAAATTCAATGATCGGCTCTTGATTTTGTGTAACAGATGTATAACTACTAGTCTCACAATTTCAAGTTATGTTCTCCACATCTTCTATTAAGTCAGTGCCATGGAAATCATAATATTTTTCTGGGAGTTTTATCTTGCGTGATTTAGATCTCTCAAGAATTTCGTATCTCTCTTCATCAGCTGATGTTGAGCTCATTTCACAAAATTGGTCTGCAGTAGCGGAGGCATGACTATAAGGCAATATGCCTTGAGCTTTTACAATACAACTATATTTAGTCCACGTGTCCTTATCTGGGATGCTCTCGGAGTTCGATTGGCTCATGCGAACCAGCCTTTTTGAGGGAGGCCAATATAAAATTCCATTAGATTCCCAAGAATGAGGTACCGGTTCAATTTCTCCCAATTCTTTAATGAAAACTACTTTAAAATAGTTTTGCATTTTCAAAATTAATATTTGAAATTATCACCATTAATAAGTAACATAACCATACAAAACTAAACTGTCAGTCTGTCAAAGGTGTCAAAAGCGAAGACATTTTAGCCATTTTATGCGCCGATATGGTCGCATATGCAACTATTAGTAGTTTTAGGTGGTTAAACTGGTCGCAAGATAGGCAGAAAGTCGGGCAGTTTTAATTTTCGTCGCAGTTTGCAACTAAATAGTCGTATATGGTGTCTACATTAGTTGATTTCTCAAATAAATACGACCTAGGTTGCTTACACAACTCCACCATTGTATTAAGAAATATCTCGAGGAACCCATGTTGATATTGTCCGCCATTGTGGGATTGCTGTTGAATCCAATCGAAAAAATCTAATTTAAATCATTTTGAGCGATTTATTTATAAGGTTAAAGCCACTAAGTAATTATTTAATATTTAAATCACAAAAAAAAAATTTTGCAAGAAAAAAATATTAATTTTGATTTTGGGGGCGCGTTTAATTTTTCGACCTAGAATGACCATATTTTACGAAGAAATGATCAGTGGTTGAAAATTTTGATGCCATACCGAGCTCTCTCAGTCTTAATTTCCGCAAAAATGTCACGACATATTAAAACAAAGAAACTGAACTATTATCCATCCTTCCAAATTAAGGGTAACACAGCTTTAGTGTTGATTGTAGTTAATAAAAGTAATTTCTAAAGTCTAACAGTAATGATCTTAGTTAGAAAAAATCCTTTATGACTACCAAGTTTGGTGTAAAAATTGGGTTTACAAGCAACGATAAAACAAGATATTTCAGATACCTATCGTAAAGATTTTAGTCAGACAAATATCCTTTACGACTGCTATATTTGGTTTAAAAGCTGGGATTATTCACAACGGTAAAACGACGTTGTTGCCATCGCCGTCAGTTGCACAGCGACGTTGTAGCGACCCTGATTTTATCCACCGAATTGGTGCAAGAGCGGGTCGGATAATCGTTGCTACGTCGTAATGAAACAACGTCAGGGCTCGTTGGACAACGTTGGTATAACGTTAAAATGCTGCTTGGGTGACTCTTCATATGCAGGTGGGTGCCTTGTAGGCATCTTAACATTTTTGACCTGCGCCCTAATTAAAATAATACTAATTTTCAGATATACATCACACCTCCCTATTTAATATAAATTCTATTACACAGAAAAAAAACTAAATTCCGACTTGAAGTCTGTCAGGTTTCTGACGCTGTCTAATTGGCCTAGACGGCGAGCCACAACGTACAACATCAGGCGCGACCGCAGAAATATCAGTAGCAGAAAAGTTACGCGTATTTGTTTCGGATGCGGTAGCTTTTGTTATATTTTCTGACTCGTCGTTTACCTCAATATTTTCATTTTGAAAATTGACATTGGGCGAAAAATTGTCTCTAGTTATATTACGAGGCATTAAATTGTTTAACATTCCACCTCAACCCACTATCTACAATTTCCACACAATAAATTTGTTTACTTAATACCCCTTTCACTACGCCTATGATCCAAGTAGGTTTTGCTGTAAAATTTTTAGCAAGAACTTTATCACCAACTCTGAATTTGTAGCAGTTTTTGCCTTTAAAATATTCTTATTGTTTCACTTGCACTTTCTCTATATTAGTTTTTACCTTGCTTAGGGATTTTAAGGCTTTAGTCGATATATGTTTCTCAATCTTAATTTTTCCTATTAAATCAAATGTTGTGTTTAATTCTTTTAAAATGAATTTTTTCACAGTTTTGATAGTATTTTCCGCAGCACCATTTGATTCAGGGTAATAATTAAGGTGGTTACGTCACATTCATTCAAAGTGAAGCTTCGTCCATTGTCAGAAACTAGGGTACGCGGTAAACCAAAACGTGAAAATACCTCACGAAGTTTATCTATGGTGAACTGTGATGTACCTAATTGACTGTGTCATAAATACCTTAATCCCCTTTAACAATGAATCTAAAATGATTAAAAAACTTTTACCATAAATCGGCCCCATGTAATCAATATGTATTCTCTCCCACACATTATAAGTAACTGGCCAGGGATGAAGATAATTTTTAGGAGGGTTGCTACGAAATTTACTACAACTCTCACATGCTTTTACAATTTGTTCTGTTTCGTCATTTAAACTAGGCCACCAAACATAAGATCTGGCAAGAGATTTCATTTTTATAATACCCAAGTGAGTATTATGTAACTCTTTTAATATAAAACTTTGCAATTTTTCCGGAACAATTACTCTATAGCCCCATAACAAAATGTCGTCTTCCCAATTTATTTCGTCTTTGCGGCGATTATAAATTTTAAACTCGCATTTTTGCGGCCACCCGGTTTTAACAAAATTATAAATTCTTTTTAAAATCGGGTCTGTTTGTATTGCGTTAAAGGTAATTCTTCATTTTTCTCAATAAAATTTAAGTTCAAATTTACAAAATGTAGTTCATAAAACACCCACCAGATGGGTTGGGCAAGAAATTAGGCGGGCGAAATATGTCCGTAAGAACTAATGCTAACACTGTCAGTCTAATTTTAAAATTATAGCATTAAATTATTTATGGTAAATTATAGGTTGGCTTTAAATTAAATAAAAGGCATCAAGCTATCCATATCCTCGATTGCTGATTACAAAATATTTCTGCATTTTTGTATTATCACCTTTAAATTCCGTAATAAAAAATAGATATAGCTGTGGAAGTGAGATAGTCTTATGGGGGGTACACTTGCATAGGACAAAGATAACAAAATGCTAATAGAAAATAACCTAACATTTTGAACTTGCTGGATGAGTTGTTTACAATTACCTATATTTTATTTACATTTCTCTAATAGAAGAGTATGGTTCATAAGCATTGTTGCTATGGAACATGTAGAAGTGATAGCAGGAAGCCAGAAGAAAGTTTATATTTTATAAATTTCCCTAAACCTTCCAAGATCTTCAGAAGTGCAAGAAATGGGTTCATGCGTGTGGAAGAAAAAATTTTACCCATAAAGATGTAAATAAATTCACATATATTTGTTGTCGACATTTTGTTGGTGGTCAAGGGCCTACTCCCTTGCATCCTGATCCTCTCAGCATAAAAGCAAGTAGAGGTAAAAAGTGACCTATTAAATTTTTAGTGTTTATATTTTCTGTTTTTCAGGAATCTGTGTCGGGTAAACCCGAAAGGAAGAGGAAATTACATGGAGATATGTTCAATGTAGATAAGAAAAAATATAAAAATGCTCAAGATATATCTACAGTTCAATCAACCTCCTACGAACATGTTACCGATGACATAAATTATAATGTAGTGGACATATTTTCTGAAACTATTACAAATGTGTGTGTAAGCCCCTCTCAGAGTGTGGAGATTCAAGTAAAACAAAATGATAGGAGTACTCAAACTGAAAAGGAATTTGAAGACAAATGCTCACAAACTTATTTAATGGTAGAAGGTGTATATATTAAAAAATTGAAGAATGAGATAGCCAATTTATACAATAGTTTGGCAGTGTGTGCTCTAAGATTTGAATCTGTGATATGTGACAAAAAAAAGTTTCACTTTTATAGTGGACTTACACCGATCCAATTTGATATATTGTGGGAATTTTTAGATCCATCTAAAGATAACCTGCCACTGTGGGATACACGTAGCAAGGAAGAGCACAAGTGGATACGCAGTATTATCAAAAGGATGTTATCACCGAAAAATGAACTAGTCCTGTGCTTACTGAGGTTAAGATGTGGTTTCCTAGAACAAGACTTAGCTTATCGCTTTAATGTTAATCAGAGTTATGTTTCGCGTATAATAGTAACATGGATTCAGTTTTTGTGTAGAAATTTTAAAAAGTTGTCAACATTTCCTACACATGAAAAAATTAAGCGTATATGATTGCCAAAAGTTTTTAGACAATTTAAAAATATTAGAGTTGTTATTGATGGTTTTGAAGTAACAACACAAAAACCATCAGATTTCAGAGAGCAAGGGAACATGTACTCGAGTTATAAGGCTCATTCAAGTTTTAAATTTTTACTGGGTATTATACCAACTGGTGGTATATGTTTTATATCGGATGCTTTTGAAGGCTCTATTAGTGACAGGGATATTTTCATAAAGTCAGGATTTTTTGACAAACTCGAACCAGGCGATAGTATTATGGTGGATAAAGGATTTAATGTACAGGACTTATGTAATGAAAAATCTATAAATGTTTTTATCCCACCGTTCTTAAAAAATAGGCAACAACTGACAGACATAGAAGTTAAATTAACAAAGCAAATAGCTTCTGCAAGAGTACATGTGGAAAGAGTTGTGGGAGCTATAAAGCAGTTTAGAATCCTTCAAAAGATTCTTCCCAAATCACTGATACCTATAGTATAACAACTAGTTTTTGCTGTAGCTAGTTTAGTTAATTTTCATGAACCTTTAGTGAAGTAAGATATGAATAGTTTAATCTATCAATTATAAATCATACCTTTTAAAATTGTCCACATTTTATAAGTTAAAAGTTATGCATTAAAACTCTTAACATTCAAAAATGCTTATTTTATTTTACAATTATCTCACTAATTACAATAGTTATAAAGTTATATTTTTACAAAATTTCATATATTTACATTTTAGTTCGGTTCCTATGGCATTATTAACATGTAAATTCTTTTAAAATATAAACTTACCTAGCTATACGCATTGAGTGAAAGAACTCAACGGTACATGGTAGCAATACATCAAAATTGTGAAACAAAAAGCAACAGTCGGGAATAGTGAAACAATTATTCTAAATAGGTATCTATTTTCAATTGCGAATCTTATTAGCTATTGACTTTTATTTTATGAGATATTATAATATCTCGTAAAATAAAACTCCCAAAAGAAGAAAAGGATATTAACAGAATACCATAACTGATGTTTAGACAATACAATTTAAAAAATCTAAATATGTTGAGAAGTAGTCTGTCATATGTTTCAGATTTTTTTAAAAGCAAATAATGGTCGTGTTCATCACGCGGTAGCCCTAACTGAATGATCACGTATCATTACGTCATTTGATCAGAAGAAGCCAATGAGGACAGTACAAGAAGCGTAGTTTAAGCATGTGATCAGTGAGCACTACCTGGTCGCTCACCGTGATGAACGCAACCATAGTTATTTAATGTTAAGTATAATAATAGCCTTGTTATTGTATATAGGTTGTGTTGACGGGAATAGGCCAATAAATCATGGAAAACCAATTTCTGATGATTGTCGACGTTTCGATTTATTATTAAATCCTCCTCAGGACTAATCAGGAAGGTTTTCCGTGTTATGATTGAATAAATAAATAAATTTACAAACATTTAGGTACAACAAAACAAATAAACGGATAACAGTAGAATATCTAATGGTCAAGTTCAGAATAACAAGCGTATTTGTCATTCTGAACTTGACCATTAGATATTCTACTGTTATCTGTTTATTTGTTCTGTTGCACCTAAGTATTTGTTTGTAAATTTATTTATTTATTCAATCATAACACGGAAAACCTTCCAGATTAGTAATGAGGATGATTTAATAATGAATCGAAACGTCGACAATCATTAGAAATTGGTTTTCCATAATTTATTGGCCTATTCCTGTCAACACAACCTATATATTGTTATTTAGGTTCAATTATTGTTCCGCAATAATTAATAATGAAAGTTCCTTGGGCTGTCTCATTTCAACAAATTCTGGTAAAAGTACTCTTTCGTGTATGCCCCTAATTTTTTTTAAAACATCTTCAAAATCAGGTTTTCTCGCCACTCTCTGTACCAGCATTCCTTTAGGAGTCCATATTATAAAATCACACCAATCAATATTTAGTACAGCCATACTGGTCTGAATTTGATAAAAATATTGATGAGATTCTTTAATTTTCATGTCCCCCTTAATGTCCACTATATAACATTGATCTTTTCCTGTTATATCGGTGGGAGTACTATCTTTCAAACTATATGGGAATTTAATTTCAATCATGCCATCAAGACAACCGTTTTTAAACACCAGACCATCAGGGCTACAACCAATGCCTGGTGTTTTTTTATTGACAATAAAACCACATTTCTCAACATCAGCATTATAAATTTGCTTATATTGAGTAAAAGCACACTCTTCCTTTTCCCTGCCCCATCTAACTGCTGGAATATGTTCCAAAATCTTTTCTTTGCCTGAGGCCCATAATTTATTATAAATCAAATTTTTGTATTTACGTGCAGTCACAAAATGTTTCACCTCTGAGGCTGTAATAAACATGTGCCTATGCAAATGCCACTTTTCTGTATTCTGTTCACTGCATTTTTCAAATATATTATCACATTCTTTATAAAGAAAATTTTTGACAAAAGTAACTCGTTCCAGCAAGCTTTTTAATACTATATCGTCCATATCATAATCTTCATATTTAATGGTTATTAAATGATCATATGATGAATTTAATCCTCTTGTATTTAATAGCCTCAATAGCTTCACATTTGGATCATCAGGTTGGACTAAGCGATTTCTAACCCGTCTCCTGGGAAGGAACCTGAGGAATCTCTTTCGCTTTTCTTTTAATTCGCCATGTGGTGATATATATTCCGCTTCTAAAACAGACTGTGGATTATTTCCTATTTTTCTACCCATATTCCATGTTTTTAAAATAGATGTACTTGAAGGAGGTTCAAAATTATATGTAACAGTATAATCTTCCAAACAATATAGAAGAGCTGCCACGTGGGAACAAGTCTTTCCTGCGCCTGCCTTACATTCGCATGCAGCATCGACAATTCTGCTGGATTGCTTATTAAGACAGATATGCGTTTTGTATACCACTTTTTTATAACTAGCCATAACACTGGCTTTTAAGTAATAGAACTCATTGTCATCATTGTCTTTAATGTCACTAACGTGTCCACTTTTAAAACTAAGTCGTCCCCTTCGTAAAGCTTTACTATTGTCACCTGTATCAACATACTGGTCAAGATTTTCCTCATCAGAATCAGAACTATTGTTATGGTAACTTAATGTTACTTCTTTTCGCTGCATCCACTCATTAATCATTAATAATGAAAAACTCCTTGGTATTGATACTGAGGGAAACTTTTCCATGCCAACTCAGCTAGGCTAGTAGAATATAACACTGGTGTCTGTGATTGTGATGAAGTACCATTTATCTTTTGTTGATACCATATACCATTATCAATACCCACAAATATCTTTTCAGACTGCCCTGATGAAATACAGTTTTGAACTCTACAAAAAGAAAATAAAAATGTTAATCTCTGAAAATCTTTTATTTCAGTACCTTCAGACAGTTAAGTAGTACAAATTTCTATTTAAATAGGAAGTAAATACCTACACACGTATTTACACCTACCTTTTTAACAAAACACTTTTCACCCCTTTTACAGGCAAGTTGCGGCAAGCTAGCCAGCGCTTAAGTTCACTAATACTGTGATCTTCTAACCGACTATACTTTAAACTAGCCCCAGGAACATCGTTTTCATCCAGAATATCCATTTTACTTCTCTTAATTTCAAATTAACTATACGCTCACAACTGTAATAATCTAATGGCCGCTTAACTCCCGCCGTGACATTTGCCCAACTCTATGGTGGCGACGCGTAGTGGTTTGAATCGGCGAATTTTGCAAATAACGTCAATTGTTTCGTCATCATTTTCTTTTAACGGAAGTCGTGATAAAAAATCTGCAATATTTTTGTCCGACTTTATGTATCTAATATTAAAACTGTAACCCGATAAAAATAAAGCATATCTTTGTAATCTGTTCGCTGCCATTGTGAACGATCCATCTTTTCGCGTCTGAAGGACTTTTACTATATTTTCCAAAAATGAATATTAACGTTCACAAATAAGGGTTCAAAACGACTGTTTCAGACGGAGAATAATACAAAATTTATACTTACTGTTTGTTTATACTTAACTGCTGCTCTGATGGTACCAATTGGACGTCGTAACACTATAAATCTAACACAGTAAGTACTAACACTTTCTATTAAACCTGAAAGGGAACTTTGAAAACACAAGAAAAAGACAATATAAAGTTCAAAAATCTCTTTAAAAAATCATGTTTTACAACAAAACTTCAAGAAAAATGTTTTTGGCAAACTATAGTCTGGCCCATGCACAACACATGGTGAGGAACGGACGACTTATAATGTACCAACTACCATCCAATATGCGGTTTTTGAGTTAACGATTACACAAAAAGATTCAAGAAAAGTTCAATGTTTATAAATTTTTGGTGGGCTTTTGCTTGCCTGTCTATTTACGTATTATTAGTTCAATTATAATTTGGTTCGCTCCTCAGAGCTTAAAAATGCTTTGAATTACATTATAGCAATTATAAATTCATACGTTCAGGCAAGGCGGTCCCATGCACATATGACTACATGGTAACTATACTTTTCTGACACCGAATCACTGAGGAACCGGTTTAGGGCAAATCCCGTTAAAACCCATCATTTTCCCGTCAAAATCGACTGTTAGGAAATGATAGGGGACCCTTGTAGCTAAAGGCTATTTTCGCTAAAACTCTCGATATACTTTGAATAGAGACTAGATTAACTCGTTCTCATATTTAACACAACGCATGAGTTACAGTGCTTAACAACGTGTCCAGCTAACATTTCCTTATGGCCCAGTACTGGGATATGCCCAGTACTGGGCCATAAGTAATATTACCCCTAACCGGAAATGTGAGTACTGGGCCGATGGTAGCATAATTTAATGGGCCGGCATCCCCGTGTCCCTGCGGCCGTCACTTTTTCCACGGTGTTTTGCCGCCGAATACAATACTGGGCCTGTAAGGATAAACTGAATCGCCACTGTTACCTATTACTAATGGGCCAGTACCGGACAAGTGTCATTTAGTGATCCAGCTGCATACACCTGTCCATTGGAAAAAAGGCAATTAATAATTGGTATGCCTATACAGATTTGCTGTGTGCATGCCATTGCTTAACCGGTATAGGTAAAGCACCATATATGTGTACACAATGCTGCTTTACTACAGGTATACAGGTTTTATATATATTTATTTACCTCTCTTTATATACATTTACGTCCCTTGAGGAGATATAGCCCTCCAAAGCCTCTTAAGGGTAAATCACCCTTAAAATTTTATGGATCTTTTTCACTCATCTATTAAATCTGCAAAAGTTCTATTTCAGGTTATACAAAATTAAATTTTGAAACTTTATTTTCAGTGATTTTTATAAAAACTTATGTTTCCTCAAAAATTCCCAATTTTCATAAAAATTATGTAAAAAAATTGCAAGATTGAATTCTGGATAAGCAGGATGACCTGAAATAAAACTTATTTTGTATATTAGATGGATGAAAGTTCTATGAAATTTTAAGAGTGACCCTCTGCTTATAAGAGTCAGGATGAGGGTTAATTATCTCCTCACGGGGTGCGATATACTTGATATATATAAGCATATGTTTTGACCTCTAATCTACACGAAGTTTCTCTATATCCACTTACCCTTTATAACACAAAAATGGGGTCCGGTTGTATAAATAAACATACACATATAATTCTCAAACAATTTTATTTTTATATACAAAAACAACTAGTGCATATGTAATAAAAAAACAATGCAATAAAATCTTCATTTTATGTTTTAATATAAATCACAGCACTTAATTATTAAAATTTCATTTTATAATTGTGCACGGCATAACACATTGCTTCCTTATATTAAAAAAGAAAAAAAGACACTTATCAACAAATCCACCCAGCTCGTAGCGTACGCAGATGACAATCTGGACCCTGGATCCTTTTGCATACGCGATTGTTTGAGTTTCGCCATGCAACTTTAAATCTCACAGTGCGTTTTTAAAATTCGCAGTACGATTTTATAATTCGCAGTGCAACTTTTTAACAGGCACTGCGACTTAAAATATTGCAGTGCGACATTTTAATAAGACATTTGGAAAAATGTTTTGATCATGGCCCTTCATAGCCATCGTAGAAAGCAGTCTTCAATTCTTAAATCTTGAACATTTTCAACTAGTATGGAATGTGCCAAATGATGTACGTGCCATATAATCATAATTACTACCACCTACATGGCTTTGCTTTGGAATTATCGTTGCATCATCAGTGTAATGTGATTTGCGTAATATAATCTAATATAGGTGGAAAATACAATAAAATCCAAACTATTACTAGTAGGTCTACAGTGTGTCTCACTTAAGAGTGTAACAGCGTAATAATTCTTTTGTTTTTTGACTGATTTAGATCAAATTGACCTCAAAAGATAAGAGGTCACCAAAGTCTATTTAAGACCACAATATCAGTTTCCATCTTTAAATGAAGGCCATCTACGATGCTAATATATATGAAATAAATCAAAAAATCGTTTTAATAAAAATTATTTCTAAATTAATTTTTTTGAAACAATATAAACAACAAATTTACTTGACAACTAATCTGACATTTACAAAATTGTCTCAGTAGAAACAAAGGAGTCAGAGCATGCTTATCAAAATGAGAAATTTGGGACTGGAATTTTTTTCATCAAGGCCTCATTTTTTAGAATTTAACTAAACCTCGTATTCAGAGGGTTTTTGAATGATTTCGAACGAGTTTTGTTCATAAAATTTAGCATCGTAGATGGCCTTGCATTTAAAGATGGAAAGTGACGTTAAATAAACCTTGATGACCTCTATCTTTTGAGATCAGTTAGACTTAAATCGGACTAAAAACAAAATAATTATTACGATGTTAGAGTCTTAAGTGAGACACACTGTGTCTGTTAACTCTTCGTATGAGGCTACACATAGTATACACAGACATTATGGAATGGTTTGACTACTGCGTACTCTACTTTCCACCTATCTTATTGCTCCATTCTTGATTCTATTCCTCAACCTATGCTACACTGATGAGGAACAATAATTTCGAAACGTGTCATGGAACGCAATAATTGCCTTGTTATTCTAGAGTATTTGGTTCGATTTCCCATTTTTCTTTGATAAATTATAGATATTACTTATTTTTTCTTCGGCTTCTACCACCTTCCCTATCTGGAGCATTCCTCAGAAACACTTTTGTTATGCTTTCTATTTCCTTCTGGGTCGCATTTCGAGATAGGGGATTTTTTCTCACTGAAACTAAAATAATCTTCTTAATAATAATATTAAATCGCAACTGATTTTGGTTCATTTTTTATAAAAAAAAACGTTTTTAAGATACAGACAAATATTATAAATACACAAAAATAATAATATTTGGCAGGTATAATTTAATAATTACTGGTATAATAGGTTGTATTACAGGATAAAAATAGTATATTTACCCAGTATTAATTTAATGATATTTTGCAACTCTCCAAAATTATTCTTTTCATTCCTACTGGACCAGTTGTAAGTGATGGCAACATTATTGATCATAATCCTGGTCACATGGGCGCCGACTTTTAAAATGTCAGACAATTTAAAACAAAAACATTATTTCAACTATTTTTATATTATAATAAGCAGTACTAAACATATATTAAAAGTTCTAGATACTTATGATAGTATTAACAAAAATAAATTCTCACTTCACAAACAAAACAAAGTACGTACTTAATATTCTACTAGTAATAAAAATGTAGGTAAAAAAAGTAGGTAAACTAGAAACTTGAAATTAAAAATATCACTTATTTTAGAATATTATTAGGAACTTAAAACAAATGTGCTTGTCCTAACACTTATTTTCCCAATGGATTCGTCACACAATTGGTCAAGATTTACACTCCGAGCCATACCCCGATGAATATTTAAAAGCATAATATTGTAAAGTCCTTTCTGGGTCATCGTAGATCTCAGATGACTTTAATCTACGTAAACATGTAAAGGATCTTTCTGTTGTATAGTGTATATGAGCAAAATTGAAACCGTATAAAAACTAAACGCCGGCAAAAACAGTCGGCATCTCTTGCGGAGGTAAATAGAAATTATTGTCATAAGAAAAACAATAAAGAGATGCCGACCGTTTCTGCCGGCTTTTAGTTTTTATACGGTTTCAATTCTGGTCGTATACACTATACATGTGGTTACAGGAATAGTCAATATTATTTGGATGAATTTCACATATTCTGTCAAAAGTTCATAGATTTCTTTGCGAGTTTTAAAAAAAATTATAACGTCTGTAAGTGATTCTCTTTTTTATTTTTTTTGCAATGCCATATCTAAAAACACATCTCTATGCAAAATTTTGTTAGTTTTGGAGTAAAACAAATATAAACACAATCACAATATTTTTGGCCGGGGGCTCCGCCCTCGACCTGACTTCTGGCCGGGGACTCGAGCCCCGGAGCACCCGAGAAGTCGGCGCCTATGCCTGGTCAATAGTGTCGGGTAGTGTCCACCACATCTTTACCACCTACTGTTTGTAAACTGGTACTCTAGAAAATGGATTTATAAAAAATGCTTGATTATAATAATTATATTTTCATTAAACTAAAACAGTTTTGGAAAACCTACCAACATGTTCATTTTAATAGGATCAGAAAGTTCAACTTTTCCACATCCTCCTTGGTTTCACATTGTGAAAATGTGCTTGTAGGTTTACTTGAAGCAGTATCGGTACTTCGTTGAGAGATGAGCAGTAAATATATCATGTCATCAACTAAAGTTTCAGTTGTATGTAGAAGTTTAACCAGTAATTCTAAAAATAATAGTAATAAGTAGAAACTACAGACATACATACATATTTTCGATTTTCCTACACTGGCAAATAAGGAGTTTGGAAAAGAGCAATAAAATAACCTCTAGAACAAATACAGCAGTCAGTACTCTCAAAGGTAAGACATCAGTGCCTTACCAGTACTATTTTGTGCAATAAAATAATTATTTTTTCTCTACTCTATTATTACTTTGTTAGCTCATTGGAATTTGTTTCATTTTCATTCAAATTAAGCATTATTATCATACCTTCATTTTTTTGACAACTGCATTTACAAGTATGTCATTCTTCTGCCATTGTCATAGGTAAAACAGTAAAAAGGGTACTAACATCATTATGGTCAGCTGCATTTTGATGGTTGTTATTTGTTTCATTAGTCAACACATTTTGAATCTCAGAAAGATGTTGAGAATTATTACCTACAGATATAGGTACAGACGGTACAATACATCTAGTTACCACATTTTCTAGAATGGCGACATCTGATTTATCTTTAGTTAAATTAGGGGCAATTGGAATTTGCTCGAAAGAGTCATAATTCGTTTCATAACCATAACCATCCAAATGTTTGCTTTTTTTCTTCGACCTTTTACTAGAAAATTCATCCTCTATTTCTGATTGACTCACACTGGAGCATTCTTCGAGGAACTTCATTTTCTCATTGGCCTTCTTATAAGTATCTTAAAACCATAAAATTAATTAATTATTTACATCTACGTGTTCTATCTACACTAATTTCTAATCTATGAAGTGATGTACCTCTTTATAGAGGAATATATAACTGATCAACCTCCATTAATACTAGCGGATCACTGACAGATGTGTAGAATAATGCATTACGATCTGGGTTGATTATTTATTTGTTTTTTTTTAATAAATAACTAGCATGATCTTGATCCAATCTACTTTTTGCATATTTTATTGATAAAATAAATATAATCAACAACTGTAAAATAAATAATTAAATTCTAAAACAAACAAAAAAACCACTGCCCAAGGAATTGCTACTTCCACATCAGACTTTCTATCCAAGTTTTATACACACTAGATCCCAATATAATTTTTATTTCCTTTAATAATAGAGTGGGGGTGGTAGAGGAGGTAGTTAATGCAAAAAAAATTGTAGAAGCCCTTGGTCCTCATATACACACTAAATCCCAATTTATTTTTTTATTCCCTTAATCAATAGGGCGGGGGTGGCAATGCATTTTAGAGGCCCTTGGTTCTCGTACACACACTAAATCCCAATTTAATTTTTTACTCTCTTTAATAATAGGGTGATAGAGGAGGTAGCTAACGCCAAAAACATTTTTTGAGACGATTCGTTCTATATCATATTTTAATTTTTTTTACTCCCTTTCGTAATAATGGGGGTGGTATTGGTTCATAAAATAGATGGACAAAATAGAAAAGAGTAAGGCAACTATATACAATATTTTTGAATTTGACCTTATATAAGAAGGCCAGTAACAATAGTATATGTTATTCGTGTATGTGACCCATTTGCTTGACACAACAGCCATAGGAGTAGACTGTCCCTCCTCTTCCTCTTCAATAAATTCAACGACAAAAAATTCACTAAAAAGTTAAAAAGCAATTTACTTATATTAAAAATGTACGAAACACTTGTTTGTACTCAGTATAGGCACACACTGTTTACAGTAATAACATACAAAACACACGTTCACTAATCACGCTACACTTATGAGTTCATATTAAATATAATCCATAAACCACTCAAAAAATATGTAACAGTGGAAAGCAGATGTATTGGTCCCCATTTGAAATCAAAACTCCTTTATATAAAATATCCTCAATATTATATGACACATTAAGGTCTTGCTCAATATTTACTTTATAAAAATGAAATATTGAACTTGACCAAGGATAATCTATAAACGGTCCTATAATTTGCAGCTTATTTCCAACTACAGAGATTGTATCCAAGTTTTTACAAAACATTAATATCTTGATAATGTCTCCATTTTAAAAAAATAAACAGTTATTACTATCACGTTCCGATAAATAACTTCCATTGAAGTATAATTTGGAATAAAACTTGAAGTCCGTGTCAAATCAGTTTTCAGTTCTTAAACCTTGAACATTTTCAACTGGTATGGGATGTGCCAAAGATTTATCAGTTAAATTGTCATTCTCTAAACCAATTCCAAGTTCTTGGTATCGAAGAACTATCTGTTCTATTGGCAAATTTGACTTTCGCAACATACCCTTCAATCGAAATAGGAAATTTTCAAATGGGAAACAATTAATGGTATTACCACAGAAGAGCCTTCCAGGATAAAGGGGGTCGTAATTACCTGTGGTGTTATTTATTTATTGTTATATATAAATATTCCTTGAAAATAAGTAACACAAAATTATTTATAAAAGAATGCAAATCCTATGCCCAATCTATGTAATTACTTATCATAAATTCATTTATACTTTAGCTTAAGAATAAAACTTATGTTGAAATTAATAAATAATTGTGATAATACTTATATGTTGTTTAAGATCTTTCATATATTATTATTGTTAATATATTTATAGTTATGCACCCGCTACATAGATTTATAGATGTATATATAGATTCGGTTATCGTCATATTGACGTTTAGGACTATGAATCATAAATATTACTCTATTGTTTTGCTATATTTAAAATAAATAAAAAATATGGTCCATTAGAAATGTTTATTATTTCATTCAATTGCAAGATAGAAATTGACAACTGTAAGTTCATGTACAGCTTTCTCTCGGGAATATGATCCATAGCTGGCGATGTTTATGTCCCACATATAAGGCTCGTATTGGTAGATTTTGCTATTTTTTTTTTTATGAAAAACATTCTTTAATATTGTCAACACTTAATTAGTTATACGTAGTGAATAATATACAAATAAATAAATAGAATTAAATAATGAATGGTACAAAATAAGGTATCTAACAAACAAATCAAAGTTACTTAAATGAGTTTGTGGTGAAGAATACAATAAACATTTTTTTACACTTGTTAATTAATTAAAAGTACCCTATCGATGTGTATAATGAACTTATTCCAATATCTCAATGTATTTTATGTAATTACTAATATGTAACATATTTTAAAAAATATATATACAAGTTAAAAATATACAATTAAAAGCACAAATACATTTTGTCTTAAAATAATCTTTCCGATTTTGCATAAGAATGGTCATTATTTCTGTTACTTAACGTTTCTTGAAATTCTTTTTTCTCCTTAATATTTGGTTTTTTTAATGTACTTTTAGTAGACGCACATTTCCTTTTTGTACTTTTAAATCTCATTTGTCTGTCCACATTTTTATTGGCAGGTTCATTGAATTTATTTCCTGGTAATCGAAGCTTCCCTTGTCCTTTTGTAGCAATATCTATTAGTTTATCAAAGGTTTTTTCTAACAATAGCATTGTAGATTCATCGAAATCCTGTGAAACCAAACCATATGCAATATCCAACTTCGATTTCAATCTCCCTTTGTTATCATTTAAATTATATTGAACATTATGATCGGCAACAAGCTGCACTAATTTCTGAGAATCTATTTCTGGATTAGTAGATTCATCTTTTATATTCAATATATTTAATTTCGATGAAACTGCGTGTATGTGTTTACAAATATTGAATTTAATATGAAAATCAGGGCAAGTACATGAAAAATTATGAATACATATTTTGCATTCTTTACAGAACAGAGCACAAAATTTTTCAATGCAACTCTCACCTGACTTGCATATTATATAGTCTGTGCCGTCGGTTGAAGACTTTACCCTCCAAGAATTATTATCCACTCTAGATATATCTTCAATATCGAAACTTTTCATGTGGCTGGCCTGTATTAAATTCATTCTATATGAATCATTTCCTTTGACATTCTTTTTTAAAGTCTTAAACATTAGATCACGAATTAATTTCATAAGGCCATGAATACATTTATCGACTCTTTTATTTTTCTTACCCTCGAGATACACATATTTTAAATTTTTATGGAGTGCCTCTAAATACATGTTTGTATTTATTCCAAGACCTTTCCTATAACAGTGGGCCCAAAGTCTTGGACGGTTTGCATAATACGTTTGAAAATATTCCCCAAAATTTTTTAAGTCTTCATTGGACAGGAATTCATTGGTAATAAATTCCAATGTTTTTTCAAATTTCTCTATGTTCTGTTCCTGTAGCAACATATACGTTTTGTAAATTTTTGCTTTTAATTCCTGACTTCCATGAATCTTTTGAATGTTTTTGCGCCAGTTTTTGTCTACATGCCATGCACATAGCAACTGATGATCAGGTTTGCACATTACGCTTACCCAAGAATTATAAAATTCCGGTGCATCATCTGACATGAAAACTTTGGTTTTTATACGACCAACATCATCCGCGATTATTTTAAAAAAATGTGTCAATGACGCAGTATCGGTTCTGTTCGACAATAGGAAAGCTACAGGGATACCGACACCAAAATTATCAACTATTACTATAGAAGTTAGCAGGAAGTCATAATTATTCGTTCCATGTGTAGAATCGATAGATTTTATCTGTACCAAATTCAACTAATTGTGAACGTTGAAAATTGGTCATAATAATCAAAATGAAATCATCCTCCTTAAATATTTTTAGTGGATCTTGTGACCCTTGTGGTTTATAAAATAGTACAGGAGATTCAGTACCCAATTTCTTCGTAGATTCAGTCCATAAGTGAACACTTAACGCATCATTTTTATGGAACTCTACATGCGCGTCTAAAGAAAATTCTTTCTTCACATTACGCAAGTCCTGCCTGTCTAAAAGGTGAATCCTCTCAAGTGATGTTCCAGACTTTACACTGTCCCGAATATCGTCTAAAATTTTTTGAAATGAAACACCTTCAGCAATTTTTCCTAAAACATTTTTTTTAAGCAATTAAAAATTATATTTAAGCGAATAATTATACAAACCTGCCATGAATGTTTTTTCGGTTTTTGTCAGATTTATGTATCTTAATGAACAGATATGACCAATATGTGGTGTATACAAAATTGCCACATATTTTCCATCTTTTTTGGAAAATTCCAGAGTTGACGAACAGGAATGCATCAATTTTGAAGAACCCTGACTCTTAAGCATCTTTTTCTTATGCTTAACAATGGAACTATTCTCTGTCAAATTACGAGCAGATCTGTGGCACACGTAATACATTTTGGACTTTTCACTTACACGTTTCATTCCAGAGACCATTACAGTAGACCTTGGAACACGCCATATTTGTATCGTTTGTTTGGTCACAGACACGGTTTATCAGATACTCTGTGGTTTGGTTGTGAATTGTGAACTTGTTTCCTTACTTTTGTGTATTCGGTGTATTTTAAAGACGCTTTAAAAAGACTATTATTAGGAAGTATTGTGGTTTTGTTTTGGGAAGTCGACTTGCCCTAATAAAAAGTAAGTACAACAATCCTCTTTCATGTTTACAATATTTTCTTATTAAATACCTACCAGTTATTTTTGTAGTTGGTTATTATTGATGAGTTTTTATTTAAATTCAGATCCTCCGTATCTGTAACAACTCAGCCATGCCTGACTGCGATTAGCATTTTGCTGGAATACGGCAGAATTTATTTCATATGGTGGCTGAAAGGCCTTGGTCATTTCAATAACCCTTTGGAGACTTGTTTCAATAAAGACTTATTATTACTATATTATTTAATTTTACATAATGCTAGATATATTTTTTTATTTTCATTGCTCAGATAGATATTCGCAGTCAGCAACGTTCGATTTCCAAATTTTCACTCATTTCCTAATAGTCTTAATTAAAAATATCTTTAAATAAAATTAATATATCACCTAATATAAAGTTCGTTCGTACGTGAGAATACTGTATATAACATTTTCCTTATACTTCTTCGTATTTTTGTGTGCTATGCTAATACCTAAAACCTTGGGGTAACATATATTTTGCTTTAAAATTATGATAACATAGGACGATAGCTTACACGCTTTTGGGCTATGTTAAAATAAGAAATACAGATTTTTTTGTGCAGTAACTTAAAAATTTTTTGTCCGATTCTAGTGCGTCCCTTTCTTATTAAATCAAATTTGTATAAAATAAATAATGCCTGTTTTTTTGTATTAAAATAAAATAATAATTGCAAGATATATACGTGGAAGCAATAACGACTTAAGAGACTATTAATGAGGGAGAACGAGACAGCATTATATGCGAGCGTAAACGAGGTCTACTTTGACGTCAATGCACTAAACGTTTTCTGATTGGTAGGGGCGGGCATAATCCAACCGTATGTATATAAACCGTGGATGACACGAACCATAAACAAACGAATTGTGACATTTGACAGATACAAATTTTTTAGTTCTTCGAATGAATACCATGCGCGCATTATCGCGGCTATTCCTCTCTGCACCGGCTCGTCATTACTACCATCTTGATTTATGTTTGATTCTCTGTTAACTGTTTATGATTATACTCTATTTCATTAATTCTTAAATATTGTTCCACTCTTTGTTTAGCCACTCTTTGGCGTTGTTTTTTGCTTAATCGCTTATGTATATTTAACGACATTTTTAAGAAGTAAAATGGACAGAATAATAACGGTCAATATGACAGCCAAAGAGGTTTTAGGTTATGGTTTTACAACGAGCACAAGCAGATAAATTAAATTGAAATTGGTAACGATAATAAAAATAATACTTACTGATTATCGTCGTACATAATTATTGATGTACTGCACCTAAACATGTTAAAATTAGAAATACAGGAGAACTATTTCCAAAGTTACTATTTAACCTATAACGCTACTTCGCCAGACCTACTTCCATTCTTTTACGTCATTCGCAAAATAATATACTATTTATACCAACATTATAAGAATCCAATGAGGAATACATTAAAAGTGAAATTTTTATGATACAAAAATTCACCAAGCGGGTAATGTGCCGGTACGAAACAATTCACCAAAGGATCCTATTATATTTGAGATTATATCATTTTGTATATGGTATCCCGTCGCCTTATAATTTGCGGGTCGGTAGTAAGCCTATATCATAATTTGAATACGTTATGTATCACTTATGTACGTACTGGATGGCGGACATGTAATACGCCAATAGGGGAAAATTTAGACAACAATAACGAAATTAGTCAATACTAAATTGGTGCCGGGCCATTATTGTTGAGCGGAGAGGTAAATGAAACACGTGTTATTACGTTGCCATCCCTTGGCTTACAGAATTCGGTAGAATTACAACGAAAAATCGGTAGATATGAGGAAAAATCGGTAGATTTGCTTTCCAATGGAAATTCAAAGCAATTAATCATTTGTAGAACATATGTGATATAGTAATAATTAAAGATTGTTTAAAATGACAAACTTTATTTATCTTGATGAACGTAAATAACAAAATATACTTAAATATATATACATTTTTGTTGTATTTCCGGTTGCTCTCCCGGATCGATGATCGGCTCCACCGGAGCCACGATTGTCTAAACGACGTTTCGACAGAATTTCATTTAGTATCTTCAGGTTCTCGCTGAAAGCTGTCTACTAGTCTACTGCTGATCTTCTTCGCTCGAACTCGAGTTCGAGCTACAGTCGCGTGCCTCGTGCAATGCATTCGACTTGAACATATGAATATACAGTTAATTATTGCCATTTGAGAAGTTCACAGACAAGCATAGATATTGTAAATATTCTGGTATATCTCCTCTCTCGATATCAATTCCATAGTAATATATAACGGAAGTGAAAATCTTCCACAAAGAATTTTATTTTGTTAAATTTTTTAAAATATTTCAGCTTCTAAAATTTCGGTAGAAATCAAAATTATTCGGTAGATCGGTAGATTTCATCACAATTCGGTAGAAATACCGAAAATTCGGTAGGGGTGGCACCACTGAGTCAGTTTGATTGCAACTGCTTTTATTTCTTTAATAACTACCAACTACAAAAATGACAGTATTGCCAACACATACATATCAGAGGTGTGCTTTTAAAAGCTAAATTCTGTTTTGATGTTTTTGTCTAAATAAAACAACACCCCCACTACATCAAAACTTACAAATTTCTTTTAAACCTATGCTACTCATAAATTTATTATGTTTAGTGACATTTAAACTTTTTGTCAAAATATCCGCAGTCATCTCATCAGTAGGTAAATAAGTTAATTTAACATTCCCATTGTTTATAGCTTCTCTGATAAAATGATGACGTATATCGATATGCTTGGAACGCTTATGATATAGAGGATTAGCAGTAAGCTTCTGTGAACTCATGTTATCGTTAAACAATGCAATACAATTCTCATCACCTATTAATTCATGCAACAGATTTTTTAGATATATGGCCTCTTTAGCCGCTTCTGAAATTGCCATATACTCTGCTTCTGTGCTTGACAGGGCTACTGTCTTTTGTTTGCGACTCTCCCAGGATATGGCACTTTCAGAGAGCTTAAATACAAAACCTGTATATGATTTCCGATCATGTTTATCACCCGCCCAGTCAGCGTCTACAAAACCTTCTAAATTCACATCTGACTTCTTAAATATTAGACCATAATCTTTGGTGCCTTGTAAATATTTTAACACTCTTTTGACACATTCCCAATGTGTCTCCGTATATTTATTGTTAAATTGGCTTAGAAAACTCACCGAGTATGCAATATCCGGCCTTGTTAGAATTGCTAAAAACATTAAGCTACCTATCGCTTGCTGATATGGAATGTCTCTATTACAAATTTCAATCTGCGAGTCAAAATCTAAATTTGTCTCTAAGGGTGTAGATATGGGCTTACAATCTGACATGTTAAACCTTTTTAGAATCTGATTTACATAATCCTTTTGATCTAATGTCATAATTCCCTCTTTGCAATCTCTCAAACATTGTTTGGCTTCGCCTAAGTCTTTTAACTTAAATTTTTCGTTTGATTTTGACTTTAAAAATTTAGTTTCTAGGGTATTGTTTGAAAAAACAAAGAAGTCGTCCACATATAGAGCTACTATTGTTAAATTATCCCCGTTACTTTTAATGTATACACAATGTTCTAACTCGGACCTTTTATATCCGATTTCACTAAGAACTTTATCTACATTTTCATACCATACTCTAGACGACTGCTTTAGACCATAGATAGTGTTATGTGCTGCCCTCTAACGGGGAGAGATGTGATTTAAGTCCCTGGCCAAAGTGAACAGTCATCTGTCACATAGTAGAAAACTCTGTAGGGTTCCAGAAAATTATGGAATACTGTTCTGGTACATTTCTATGGGTGTATATAAAGAGGTGAATCCAGCAGATGGGGGAACAGTACAGTTTAGTGAAGTATAAGGAACAGTTCAGTTTAGTATCCAGTACAGTTCTGGTTACAGAGACAGTTTGTAGGAGAAGAGTTCAGTTGAGTGAAGTAGGCAGTACAGTTCAGTTCAGTGAAGTAAACAGACAGAGAGTTTTTAGGTTAGACAAAAGTTGACAAGTTTAGGAAGAAAAGTACATAGTGTTTTAAAAGTAGTGAATTTATATTAGATTAAGTTATTATTAGTTTTGTGATTTTTAAGTATTTACTAGTGTAATTTTAGTGATTAATAAAACAGTGGTTAGTGAAAATTCTTGTTGCAAGTTATTTGAATCCACAAAGTGTTTACTGAAAACTGTAAGCACGTAACAATAGCCTTCTTTAATCTACATACTTTGTTTTCACTACCAGGAATTTTAAAGCCTTCTGGCTGTTTCATGTACAGTAATTCATTCAAATTGCCATTTAAAAAGGCTGTCAACATCATAATGATAGATAGATAGATAGATAGATAGATAGAGACTTTATTCATCTTTAGAAGTTTACACAGGATGTATATAACTTATTAGACTAGTCAACACTCACAAATACACATGTACACGCACACACAAAATAGTTCACATTACATCTAAATCTGTAAAAGCAGTAAAGCATACACACAATTCAAACATATAATTAAAAATACACAAACTCATCCACAGAATAAAAGGCCTTACTTACTAAATAAATATACAATGTATGTTTAAAATGATTAAAATTTTGTATTTCACCAAAAATACTTATAAATTTATTAAAACATAATGTACCTTGATACACATGAGAATTTTTACCAACACTCAATCTTGAAAATGGCTGGTATATGTTATGACTATTTCTTGTATCGTGATCATGAACTTCTTTGTTTTTTATAAAGGAATTTTCTTCTTTTTTTACATTTACAGTTATTAATAATAATAATAATAATAATAATAATATTTATTTAGTCCAAGACATCGTACAAGGAGTACATAATTTGTATAGGACACGTCAATTACATACGTTTAGAATAAACTAGAGTTAAAATACATTTAGAATAGACAATAATTAGAATAGTCAATACATTGAGCACTTAAAATTGTTAAAATAATAATAATAATAATATAATAATACAATATTGTTACACAAACCTATGATTAAAATAGTCAGCGAGATTATAGAAGTTTTCTTGTTTGAGCAAATTTAAAACTTGTTTCTTAAATAATTTGATATTTTCAGTGTTCTTTATGTAATCAGGTAACTTATTATATATTTTTATTCCCATATAGGCAGGATTACTTTCAGTTAAATTTCTATTGTGCAGTGGTATAGATAGATCATTATTTCTCCGGGTATTATAGTCATGAAAAAAATTATTTGAATGAAATAACATGTAGTTATGCTTAACAAATAATAGCGTTTCCAAAATATAAATGTCTGTTATAGTCAATAATCCTAATCGTTTAAATAGTGTTCTGCAAGAAGTCAATCTCGATATTCCCAGTATCGATCGGACTGCCTTTTTTTGTAAGCGAAATACTCTTATTGAATGACACGAATTGCCCCAAAACAAAATTCCATATTTTACTCTACTGTAGAATTGTGCATAATAGTATGGCATTAATATCTGGCCGCTGCTGAGTTCCCGTAATATGTATAGCGCATATTAAATATATATAGAGAGAAGTGACTGTTAATATTGATAATTTAATAAATATTGGTTTACATGGTGTTTGCATACTTGCTCCCACCATACATCTGACAATTTCTTTCTGCATGACCAAAATTTTGTAAATATGTGCTGAATGACCCCAGAAAATCAGGCCATAACTTAGAATTGACTGCACAAGTCCACAATATGTAAGTTTAAGTATGTCCATGGAAACGGTTGTACGTAATTGTCTAATAATAAAACATACACTACTTAACTTCGATAATATATTGTCAATATGTTTCTCCCATGTCAGTTTTTGATCCACCGTAATGCCCAAAAATTTGATTGAGCTTACCTGTTTTATTGATTTATGATTTATCTTAATAAGAGGGCTAAAATTGTAATTAACGTTTTTTTGTTGATAAAGCATAAAAAGGTCTTACTTTGATTGACTAATCATTGTATTGGCCCCATTGATGTATTTCACCTGCGGAGACATTTGCTTTCATGACTGAACTGGATAAATTGTTTTCAGCTATTAGTTGATTCGTATCATCAGCATATATTATTGTTTTGTAAGCAGTAATGCATGAATATGGTACATCATTTATAAAAATAATAAAAAATAGAGGACCCAGAATTGAGCCTTGAGGTACTCCCATTGTGACTGCTTTTGGATTAGACTTAACTTTATCTAAGACCACAACCTGGGTTTTTTCTGTAAATATGATGCAACCCAGTTATTTGCATTTCCTCGTACACCAATGCGATCTAGTTTTTCTAGAAGTAAATTGTGGTTGACAGTATCAAATGCTCTAGTTAGATCAAAATATAAGGCAACTGGATATTGTTTATTGTTTAAACAGTCATACACACTTGTACATAAATCTGCTAAGGCTGTTGATGTAGATTTCTTTGATCTAAAACCATTTTGACAATTTGATAATAAATTATGCGCTTCTAGAAATATACTTAATCTTGTGTTAAAAGCGATGCCAATGACTTTTGCTAGCTGACTGCAATCAAATATTTCGATAGTTACTTATATCATTTCTGGATCCTTTATTTTTGAAAACTGGAATTGACTTTGAAATTTTCAGTACCTCCGGGTACTTCCCCTCACAGAATGACTCATTAATTATGTAAAAGAGTGGGATACTTATAATATTGCTACCTGCTTTTAGCGCTTTACCACAGATCTCATCAATACCAGCAGCTCGTTTAGCAGTTGTTTTAATTATAGCTTTTTTATTTTATCCATTACTGGCATAAGGTTGGGCAAATTCACAAATGACTCATTAAATAAATTGCATATTTTGTTTATATCCGATATTTGTTCATCATTAATGTATAATTGACTACAACTATTTTTATTTGAGCTACCTTTCATTTCGTTTATAATCTTCCAGCTCTCTTTCATAATATTGGTGGTGTTTTCTATCTACTGTTATTGTAATTTTCTACTGCATGCTTTACTTTCTCTCTATATATAACTTTTAACTGTTTATATCTGGTTTTTATAACGTCATTCTTTGTAGCTTTACATATTTTTGACATGTCACATAGGGTTTGATGTAGTTGTTTAATTTCTCGTGTAAACCAAGGTTTTCTGTTTTTATTTATTTTTATTTTTTTATATGGAAAAGCATTATTAAAGTGAAATTTAAAGGTTGAATAAAATACATTGAATTTTCATTTCTTAATAAGTTTTGGAATGTTATTAAATTGCATTCTGAGAAGTCACGTCTAAAAATAGTTTCACTTTTACAATTTATGGGTGTTGGTATCTCAAAATTACATAACTGAAAGGTTGGCTTATAGTTAAATCTAACTTAGCAGATAGGGCAATTAAAAGTCTTAGTGTGCTATATCCTACTACAGGGCAAAAAGGTTTCATTATAGTCAATACCGCTTTTCTTAGTAAAACCTTTTGCCACAAGTCTTGCTCGATAACGCACACTACCATCACTATTTATTTTCTTTTTGTACACCCACTTACACTTAACAACATTCGCATCATCTGGAACTTCCGTGATCTCCCATGCTTCGTCTTCGATGAAAGATTGGTATTCTTCCATCATTGCCTGTCGCCACTGCTGAACAACACATATAGGTTACGTAATCCTCAAACTTTGTGGGTTTAGGCACTCGCTTAGACTGTCGCAAGGTTCCGTCGACCATATGAATTTCTGGAAGGTTATTGGATATAAAATCGCTATCGATGCTTGTGTCTTCACCTAGAGTTTCATTTTCATCGGTATTCGAAGTTTCATCTTCGTTGCTCTGCAAGTCAGTCTCTTGTTCTGTTGTGTCACTTTCTGTGGAAACCCCCACTTGATTTGATTTTATGACAATTTTTACTTCCTCAGCTTTCTCTATAATGACGACATCTCGGTTTGTCGTGACAGTACCATTTTCTGGGTTAAAGACTCGATATCCCTTGGTATTTTCACTGAATCCGACTAAAATCATTTTTATAGATTTCTTTTGCCATTTCGTCCTATTCGTCTTAGGGACATAAACCATTGCATGCTTCCAAAAATTCTGATATTGTTAACATTAGGCTTGTTGCCATTCCAAATCTCAATTGGTGCTTTGTTACTCAATCCCGCAGCGATAGACCTATTTTTTAAGTAAACCGCTGTGTTTACAGCTTCCGCCCAGAATTGTACATCAAGATCAGCATCAAATAATAAGCACTTCGCTTTTTCTACTATTGAACGGTTTATCCTCTCCAGTACACCGTTTTGTTCCGGAGTATAAGGATTAATCTTTTGGTGTGTGATACCATTTTTTGTGAGAAACTCCTTCATGTCGTTATTATTAAACTCCCCACCATTATCTGATCTCAATGTTTTAATTTTACAGCCATTTTGATTTTCCACCAGGACTTTAAATTCTTTGAAGCGATCAAAAACTTTCGATTTATTCTAAAAAAAATAAACAAAGGTCATCTTACTAAAATCATCCTCAAAAAGCAGGAAATATTTTGAGCTCCCAATGGACTTACCCTCCATGGGTCCACAAACATCAGCATGAACTAGTTCTAGTAGAGAATTTGCTCTTGTGCCTTGGTGTTTAAACGAGAGCCTTGACTGCTTACCTTCACAGCAAGTGACGCATTTATTCTTGTTATCTGTCTTAGACTTAAACGTCATGCCCTCCACGACACCAGTCTTACACAAATCCTTGAAATTTAAATGTCCGAATCTACGATGCCATACCTCACTACTAGCATCTGCCGATGATGACCAAAAACACTGTTGATCGCTCTTGACTCTTAATTTATACATATTATTAATCAAGTCAGCCACAGCTACCAACATATTTTTGCTATTGTAAATCTTATAACCATTTTCCTCAAACTTTACTTTGTTTCCATTACGAATCAGCTGACTTACTGAGAGAATATTTGTAGTTAAATCAGGGACACACATGACATTAGTTATAGTAATGTCATAACTATTTTTGTTAACTGTCGTTGTGATGTCTATATCACCCATGTGTGACACAGGAAGTCTCTCATTGTTAGCAATCACGATATTTTCCAGTTCAATATTTGTGGAAACATATTTTAACCAATCACGACACACCGTTAAAAGAGCACTGGCACCGGAATCAATATACCAGTCTTGTTTACTGAACTGTCCGCTCAAAAATACTGCACTGAATGCATTTGAGGTCCTTGTTTCTGTCTGATTAGGGCACTTGTTTTTATAGTGTCCCATTTGTTTACGCTTGTAGCACTTGACAGTTTTGAGGTTAACAATTCCACTTGGTGCATTTGAACTATTCGCACTGTTACCAAAACGTCGACCACTCCAATTTTGAAAGGTTGGTTTACCTCCACTAGCAAAGGCGAGACCTGCATTATCGACTGGCTCCATATCCAACAATTTAGTTTTGATACTATCCACCGTTAACTTGACTCTGAATGCTCGAGGGCCATTATCATTGGAGCATATTTCTCCGGCAAACCTGCTAATAAAAGCGATCCTATCCAATTGTCGTCAATGTTAAAGCCTGTGCCTTTCAACTTCTGAGCCGTTTTTATTAACTGGGTGACGTAAGACTCCATAGAATCACAGCTTTCAAGTCTAATTGAAATTAAGGCGCGCAATAAACCGATTTTTCGACAATAGCCGGTATCATCGAATAACTTTTGCAGTTTAGTCCACAAGTCCTTTGTTGTTTCTGCACCTTTAACATGCACATAAAGGGATGGGCCGATGCTTAAAATTAACTTTGCCTTGGCTTTTTCATCTTTAGCTGTATCCGTTATACTGCTGTCTAAGCAACCATCCAGATCATCCAAAACCAACATGTTTCGCACTGCGAAAGCCCAGTTGCTGTAGTTCTCTCGGCCTTTTAACTTCAGAACATTTGATAGGAAGTTTACTGCCATTTTTATACAAAAATTCAGAACACGTAATTAACCCACACAACACTGGTACATTTAAAAAATGTACCATAAATATACCAAAAAAAATATCAAATATTTATAAAATATTTGTTTTCATATCATTAATGTTATATGCATATTATATAAACGTACAAAAATCACACTTTGGCATGTTTAAAACATATTCATTTGATACACATTAAAATATACATGAAATATTTTGCAACATTATAGACGTATACAGATCTTATGAATTACATATGCAACTTATACAAGGAACAAAATTACTAGACGTAGAAAATATTACGCATATATTTTCTGCATATTTTATATATGTGTATTATACATACAGTATGGAGGAGTCAACTAGACATATAGGGAAAGCCTATATATATGGATCAGGGGAGCGTATGATACAATATTAGATAGCGCTATCTTGATCCACATTGTACATGTACATAAGTGAATAGGATTCCCTTATACGTCTACCCAATTGTTTTTTAATTATTAATACATACTTTCAGGGCCAGTTTATCAATACAGGGTTAACATTTAACTATAGGATAAATGTCAATCGAAACAGCGGGTATCTATTGTTTCGTTTGACATTTATCCTTTGGTTACGAGTTAACTTTGCATTGATAAACCGGCCCTAAGGAAGAAAAGAGAACGGCTTATTTGGATGAGTGAAACGGAATTTTCCATCTCAAATCAGGGATGAGCAAACTGCCATGATTTTTAGACCACACCCCGCCTGAAATAGATAATATTATAGTAATGATCAAGTATTTATAGCTCTTTGGAAAAAATAGAAAAATTTCATCACACTATCGAATAAGCCATTCTTTTCTTCCTCCATCTATATGTATAAAAATTGAAAATCAACTTACATATCCATAGTAGGGTATGAATATTTTTTTTAAATAAAAAACGATATATTTTTTTTAATAAGAAACGATATATTTTTTATTACCTATATTTCTCAAAAGATACAAACAAACATAGATAACATTCATAAATAATATCTAAAATTTTAAAACACATTTAAAATAAAATCATTTTTTGAACAATATCTATAAAAATAAATTACATATACTTTTAAAATCTAACAGGATATACAACATATACATGCATTTTTCCTTCTATTGACCCTATATTTACTTGTATTATTCATTTGGCATTTCTGCTTCATTAGCTTCCCTAAAATGTTATATAATCAGTACTGTCATAATGCATTAAAACAAAATTTTATTTAAAAACTGTGATATTAGTATTTTGTATTGGAAGAGGCAGATTGCAAAAAAGATAACTCTCTATTTATTTATATCAGGTTTGTGTCGTAGACATAAAAAGATAGGCCTCACATTCTCATATGTTGACTGAGAAGAAAACTGAGGTTCAGAAATATTTTGAAGTAATTATCTCTTTGTTGTATATTGAAAAATTTGATAGCACGCCAAGAGGGAAATCTGTACTACATCTTGCACGCTTCGCCTCACTAATTCACTAATTAGATTAAAACGGTATAAACGTGCGTCATTCGCGTTTCTATTTCTAACCTCAGTTCCTCACAATGGACCGCCAAGTCTTTAAGCCTATGGTTTTTATCTTACCCCGCTTTCTTCACTGCCTCTGTCGCTGCTCTGAATTTTGCTCTCACCAGCCAGTCTTTTATGTTTTTTATTATATCTAATTCTGTTGCCTCTTTGGTGTTCTTGTTCAGTCGTACAGCTCCTAAAGTCATTTTCATTTAGTTAAAACAAGAATTGATTCCAAAGTGTGAGAACAGTATATTTTGCATGACTGGTCATTAAAATGGAAACTCATAAAAAATTACAAACCTAAAGGAAATAACCAACAATAAATTGCTTTATTTTACCTTTCAAAACAATACTTTAATCCAAAAGTAATATCTAGAAAAGGAATTAACTACTTACTTGAAATTAAGTGAGATTTCAGATTACGTTGACTAAACGATCGCCGATGGCTAGGTTGACGCGTTTCACTTCTCTATAGCATTGACTTATTCAGTAAAACACAACAACAGACTTGTCTAGTTTACCATAACATAATAAAACACTAATATAATAATAGAAAATTGGCGTTGAGATACGAAATAAAAGCTGAACTCCAAAGAAAGCAAGCAAGGAAACAACGAACAGCAAAAGAACGAACATAACCTTAACAATAAACGATAGTACGCCGGCGCGGCGTCGTAAAATGTGTTTACTTTCATCAATTAGGATTCAAATTGGAGTAAAAATAGAGATGGCATAATATAAGTAATTCAAGTTGGGAAGAGATAACTATTGTAGTATAACAAACTCCCAAAAGAAAGAACAACACCCGTTATTTAAATAGAACGAAAAACGGTCACAAAAATTCAAAAATTCCCTTACTCCATGTCAAATAACTAGACTACACAAGAACAGAAAACATATTTGTACCTAACTACTATTTGTCATAATGATAAATGAGTGATAAAAAAAATGTTTTTATAAAATATGTAGGTGGTAGGTATACTAAAATATTTTACAAAATATTTAATAAACGTTACTAAATATACAGAGCTTTCAGTAATGATCACAGGACACGTGATCGCAGAAATATAGACAACCAGCTATACACGATGGTATTGCACTAAACAGAAATACCCTAAATCCATTGGCGTTCTAGTTCAAGGGAAAAAATGTATGATAATTCATTTATTCATCAAATTTAAGAATGTTTTAATAATAAAAGCAAATTTAAATGTGATGCCTTTTATTTGAATAAAAAAATGTTCGCAAGAAATAAATTATTACACCTAATTCAAAATAATCTTTATTTCCACAAACATGAATATAAACATTCGAATCGAACAATTCACAGTAAATAAAAGAAATTACATAATAAAAACTTTTGTTACATGAGATTTAAATTATAAGATAAATGAATACATTTTAATACGAAATGCCAAGAAATTATAACAAATGCTCAAAATGGCTGCCTTGAGTTTCTAAACACACACGGATTCTTCGTTTCATATTTTCGAATATGTTCTGTAACTGATCAACAGTAATATTGCGTATTTCTCTTTCTATTGCCTGTTGTAATTCGTCAATGGTATGTAATCTATTTTTAAAAATATTGTTCTTCGTGTGTACAAATAAGAAATAATCACAGGGCGTAGATCTGGAGACCGTGCAGGCCATAGTCCCTGGCTGACTAATCGGTCATCATAAAACTCCCGTAAAAAATCAAGTGAAGCTCTTGCTGTATGGGCAGTAGCGCCGTCTTGCTGGAAATAACCATCTTGCAGTTTATCGTCATGCAACTGTGCCAGAAATGGCTCTAAAATAAGTGTTTGATACCTTTGGGCATTAATTGTTTCACGAAAAAATATAGGGCCTATAATTTGCCTTCTGAATATTGCCACCCATACGCCAACTTTTAAGGGATGTAAACTTGTTTCTACGTAAATGTGAGGGTTTTCTGTAGCCCATGTCCTGTAGTTCTGATTATTGATATAACCTGTTAAGTGGAACCACGCTTCATCAATAAAATAAGTTAAATCCAATACATTGTTGTAATTTAAATTTCCGTTGAACCAACGACAATATCTTACTCGACTTTGAAAATCAGGGGGTAATAGTTCTTCAACAACGGTTACCTTGTATGGATGCAAATGGAGTTTTTTGAGTGCTTTATGGGTTGTTCCAACTGAAAGACCTAAAAAAAAAAAATTCGTTGATTTGTCGTTTAGGTATAGACATCTGAAAAGAACCGATTCCCAGTTTTATATATTTTTTATTTGCATTCGGGTTTTATATATAAACAAGTTTTAGTAGGTATCGTTATTAGTTGTTGATAACGATTTTCACTAAAGAAATTCATATTTTATATTTTCAAGAAACTAAATTTAAATGGTATGTAACGTATTCAGTAATTAAAAAGGTTAGTGTAAAAGTATCTACCTGTTTGAGCGGACAACTTTGGTATGGATTTTGTCGGGCTTTGATTCATTCTTTCTCGAACGTCGTTCATAACCACTTCAGTTAAAACAATTGGCCTACCAGTGGATTTTCCCTTGCAAAGGCAGTGTTTCTTTGCAAAACGATCAACGAGTACATATTTACAGTTTGAAAATGTGTCATACGGAATATTTACGTCAGGAAATTTTTCCACAAATTGTTCGATGCATGATTGCAATGAATACTTCCATGATCCATCTTCCTTGCGAGTTCCACTTCGAAAATGAGCCATCAAAATGAGGGCATCTTGCTCTGGCGTAAAAACCATTGCAAGACAGGACTATATAGAATAAAATTTAAAAAATATTACTTAACCTAACATTCTTCTTCTCTTTATCATTACTCACCAGAAGATAACTGATGTAAATTATGTAGTTCCGAAAAGAACTGATTAGTACTCAAATAATAATTAAAACAATTCAAAACTCGTGATTATACAATATCCACCAAAACACTACTACTACGTCCATGATATGACATTGCAGATTAAAATAAATAATTAAATGTTAGGATGTGCCTAAAAGAAGACTGTACGGCGCCAAATATTCAGCGTAGACAAACCGTTGCCTTATTGGTTCCGCTGGGTGTGTTCAGTTTCAGAGCCAATTAAACCGTCCGTTCCGTCGAGATTTCGTGTAACTTCGTGGAAAAAAACCGTCAGCAAAGATAGTTGAAAACGCACCATTAGATACATACGAATTAAAATATCCCTAGTATGGAAGGTTCTAACATGGTTAAAACATGACAAGCCTAAAAGATGAACTAAAAAATCACGTGTCCTGTGATCATTATTAGCCGTTTTCTTTCGTCCTGAACAAACTGATTGAAGTTACCATTACTGAATGCAATCACTTTTGGTGGCGTTCTTTTCTTAGTGTTCAGTCTCCCCACTCATGCCAAAAATGTGAACGCATTCAGAATTCCCTTCACCCCTCGAGCTCAAATAATTTTTACGGTTAGTTCAATCAGTTCATTCAGTTGGGTACACATAACCTAAAATAAAATGGAGGACAATAATAATACCGTTGAAGTTCAATTGTTTGATGCTGTAGGTCTTAAGACGTACACATTATACTTAAGTGAGGATGATGTAACAAAATGTGGGGAAGGTAAATATATGATGATACTAAAATGATACAATTTCCTGAACATTATTTTTTTAGATGAAGCGTTTGCACAATCTTTACTATTTCACGCAAAAGCCATAAATGCCACAAAGAAGAATAACTGTCATGAATTACATGGGTATATGTCTGAAGCAGATGCGGTGTCTGAACTAGATGCCGCATCAGAAATGCAGCAAGAGAGTCAGGAGACTGAGAAAGAGAAAACTAATACAGGCAATAATTGGTCAGTGAATGAAGCTCACGCATTTATAACTGCTTATGAAACTTTTTCTACGGAATTTGAACATGCAAAAAAAGAAAACATGTTTGGCAAAATATTTCGAATCAGTTGTTAAGTCTTGGTATTGTAAGAAGCGAAATGAAGTGGCGAAACTTATTACGCACATATAAATCTGTTAAAGATAATAAAACTGCAACGGGGCGTGGTGTAACTCGCTTTCTTTTTTTTAAAGAATGGATGACATACTGGGATCTAAACCATCTGTCAGTTGCAATCACACTTTTAATTCAAGTTTAGAGAGTGGTGACAACAATAAAGGTGATAGTACTGCAGAAATGAAAATTAATGATGATGGCACAAATAATAATTGTGAAAATGAATCTACAGAGACAGACATGAGTGAGAAGAATGACCCACAGCAACCGTCAAAAAGACAGAAAAAGAACCATTTAAATGAGCTGAGGAAGCTAAAAATTAATTATTTTAAAAGAAACGAAGAAGGTAGAGTAGCAAAAGAAAATAGAAAAGAAGAGCGGATAGAAATGCAAAAGAAATTAATCCAATTGGAAGAAAGGAAAGTAGCATTACTTGAAAGATACTTTAACGGGACATAGTTATGATTCATTTTTTTAGTATTTTCAAGTTGCCAAATACATTTATTTGTTACCTGTATAGGTATTATTTATTTATTGAAAAAAATACGTTATTGTACAATGTTATTTTATTTTTAAGTTTTTATCGGTTGCTGCATATTTTATTTATTTGTTACCTGTAAAGTTATTTACTTGAATTTGAATATATTTTTTTAAGTTATTCCATTACAAACAGTTTTTTGTTTTATTTGGTGCCATTAAATAAATAAATATTCTATATTTTCGTAAGTGCTTTATTTTTAAATATATAATGACTGCAGAGAGGGATTAAAAGACAGTAATATTAATACAAAATTTATTGTGGAAATAAAAGATTAAAAATTTCATTCTGTCGTGTTCTGGTTTCTACACAATTCTCAACTTCTAAATTCGGGTTGTCTGGTTCAGCTGCAGCTTCTTGTAATAAGAATTCTTCAACAATGTCATCCTACAATAAACATAAGTTGTGTAAGACAACTGATGAAACTACACATTGAATTATAAAGTCTATATTTCTATTTTCAAATCTTGTTAATCTCCTAAATCTTCCTTTAAGCAAACCAAATGCATGTTCAACTACAATTCTAAGAGATGACACCATGAAATTAAAATCTTTCTATTGTTGGGAGAGGTGCCCATTATCTTTAAAAGGAGGAACAATCCAACTTAAAGCAGGGTATGCACTGTTTCCAAGTAAATAATAATCGCCAAAGAAATCATGATCTGCTCTGGCTTTTTTATATATATCTGACTTTCTTAGAAGTCTAGCATCATGAATGCTTCCTGGCTCACCACAGTATATATTTGTGAAAAGCATGTTATGAGTAACAATACCTTGTAATAGAATACTGTGGTACCCTTTTCTATTATAATAACTTTCCTGATTTTTCCTCGGCCTATTTATTTCAATATGGGTGCCATCGATGCAACCAATGACAAATGGTAATCTTTTTTTTTTTTTAAATTCGTCTGAAATTGACTTATATTTTTGTCTCGGAGGCCACTTAATATATTTTTTACTATTATTCATTAGAAATCCTGAAACTAATTTTATTGTTGTATAACTTGCACTCAGAGTTACGTTGAAACGGTCAGATATTTGTCGAAAAGTTTCTGTATTGGCCAAATACCATAGTGTCATAAGGACACATTTTTCTTTTGAAATTTCTGGCCATCCTCCAATGTTCTGTTTTTCTATTATCACCTCATCTAAAATTTTACTAGTAAAATTTAAATATTCATATAAAAATTTATACTTATATACATAATATAATTAAAAGTATAGGTAATAAAGTGTAAGAAAATAAAAGGCAGCACTTTAATATTACACGTCAACTACTTACAATAATGAAAAAACATATATAGTAACTTAAAATCTATTATAAATACTGAAACTTGATCTAGAATACAGTTTAATATGCCTCTTTATAAACTCATTTATTATGTACAAATATTTATTTAATTAAGTATTAGAAATTTTTTACTTCTGTTTTAAAGAGACGTTTTTAAAATTTATGGGTAATCATGCACATAGTTATAGTGTGGCAATATTGTAATAAATGCAGTTGTTTCCAAAATTACCAACCACAAAGCCTGCGGACTGATTGCCTATTCATTCGGAAATGACTTTTAAACTCAACTTCCGAGTACAGTGAAACTATTTTCTCTACAAATAATTCCACGTTAGTCCTTTTTATTCTATCTTTATCATCATCACTACTGTCGCCATAAAGAAGAGAACTGTCACTACTGCTACTGCTGCTATCTTCTAACACTGGTGTTTCAGCAACTCTTCCTAAAATATAAAATATGCAGGTATAATGCAAACGTAACCATGAAAATGAAATGCATCGATCTATGTTTTATTTGTTACAACAATTTATACTAACCAATACAAAATTTTCCATTTAAAAAAAATATTTTCTTTCTTCACCTTTATAATTATAGCCCCCACCCAAGTCGAGGCAAGATTTTGTATTTTCTAGTTCTTAAGAGTTCACTGTTGTTGTATATGAATAAATATAACCTATATTTATCATATCAAATTGTTGACATTGGTAAATCGAAATAATCCTGTCCAACACGCTGTCACATTGCTGTCAGTTTCAAATAAAAATGGTTGCTGTATGGTAAACATTGTAGTTGTTCTTATGCTATATATGAGTTAATTGATTTTAATAATAGGAATATTTGTTTGAATTATGCCGTGCTTTTGTTGTGTGGTGAATTGTGGTAGCACGGGAAGCCGTGATAATGTACATTTTTATCGCATTCCTGCTGTTTTACATTTTAAACATAAAACGAATCTAAACGAATTATCTGCTAAAAGACGTCAGAAATGGTTAAGCGCTATAAAAAGAGCTGATTTTCCTGAAAATAAGCAAAAAAATGCAGTTGTATGCTGCTCCAGACACTTTATTTCAGGTAAAAATAAAAGAAAAATGATGTACTTTTACCAAGGAACTTGTATAAATTTATCCACTATTTTAGGGAAACCTGCAGAATTAACTGATGAGCTAAATCCGGATTGGGTACCTTCCCTTAATATGGGCTACAACAAAACTTTAAGTGCCAACAGAATGGAACGTTTCGAACGGAAAAGGAAAAAATTGGTGGATGAGGTACAGTTGATATTGTTTTTGTTATGAGTGTACGTTTGCAAATAAACTGAGTAAGTCTGGTAATAACTATATTATTCTTAATAGGTAAAAAGTGTTATATATTGAATTATGATGATTGTCATGTTTCCTAATACACTACTACTGCCCGTAGTTTTTTCAGAGGTAATTGGGCAGATTATAGAAATATGTTAAAGTGTTTGAGATAAACTTTCTAAACAGGAAATGAAAATAAAAATGAGAATACCCAAAATGATGAATTACTACAAAAATTAAGAAAATTGACTTTGTGCTACAGAAACTTAGAAAATGATGATGACAAAACTAGATATTATACTGGCATTCATAAATATAGTGTGTTTAAGTTACTTATAGATTATATTCAACCACTCATTAAAATCCATTTTAATACAGTTCTATCTGCTGAAGATCAGATTTTACTAACTTTAGTCAAACTGCGGTTAAATTTAGATTTTACAGATTTAGCTTATAGATTTGGTATTAGCAAATTTTCAGCTTCAACTTATTTTAAAAATACATTGCACATTATTTATCTACGAGTTAAAAGTTTTGTGTTCTGGCCAGACAGATCTATTATTTTAAAAACAATACCGTCATGTTTTAAAGAATCGTTTCACGAGAACACCACAATTATTATCGATTGCTTTGAAATTAGGACACAGACACCATCAAATATGTTAGCTGCTGCACAGTCCTGGTCTAACTATAAACACAGCCAGACTGTGAAATACTTAATTGGCATTACACCTCAAGGTTCGGTTTGCTTTATAAGTGAAGGTTGGGGAGGAAGAGTTTCTGATAAATTATTGACACAAAATTCCGTATTTTTAAGTCAACTAGTACCTGGTGATGTTGTAATGGCAGATAGGGGTTTCTTAATAAGAGAATTTGTAGAATTGTTTCAGACAACTGTTAAAATACCAGCTTTTACCAAAGGTTTATCACAACTACATCCTGTGGACTTGGAGAAAACCAGAGCTATAGCACATGTTCGAATACATGTAGAACGAGTAATTGGAACAATACGACGGAAATATTCCATACTTCATGATGTAGTTCCTATTACATTATTGAGCACTGGTGGGGAGCAACCAATTTTAGATGAAATTGTTCATGTTTGTTGTGCTTTATTTAATTTGTGTCCTCCAATTGTTCCTCAATAAAATAACATTTAAAATGCTTTGTATTTTTACTTGAATCTCGTTTTATCTATATCATTAATAAACAAATTTCAGTAAAGTGTTTATTTTATTATATTCATTAACAGTGAAACATAATTGTAAAAGTAAGATAAATAGTAAATATTCACAGACAGTGTATTATGCACCGTTAATAAAAAAAATCGAAAAATTGTATAAGGGTAAATGTCACATAATGGGCCAATTACACTCAAGAGAAAAAAGAAAAAAAAGTTGTCATAGAGTTGTTTTCTTTATGGAATACCATATCTGTATTATATAAATGACCGATTGCTAGATTGGCCGCGCACAAAATGTCATTTTGCAGCTTTTATTGAAAGTATGATTTCCAGTAAATTACCGAAATGACTTTCGATTACCGAAATTATGTAAGCCCAATAAATAATTTTACGCCGTGTTGAATGATAAGATTATTTAAAACTTAAGAAATTTTTATTTTAGATTGTTTTAAAACACAGTAACAAAAATCATTTTTGGCAAACTTTGCACAAAAAATACTCAAAGAAATAGTTTTTAAAAATTTTTTTCACACAAGATACGTGATATATTCTTGGGCAATTTTTACATTTTATCCCAACATTACTACATGGCAAATTAAGAGTGCAAATATAACATAGGCTTTTAGTTGTAATGCAATCGTATATATTAGGATCTGATGAAATACTAGATGAATAAGTAGTCTTCACAGCATCAGACAATAAAGTGTTTGAAATAATATTAATTTTCTTATTAATACCAGCAGCTGCTCCAGAAGTTTCATTTAATGCTAAATTGGGTTAAGAAATAATAATAGATTATAATTCTCAGCATATCAAAATTATTATAATAAATGTTATCAAAGGATACGTTTCTCTTCTGCAGAATATGTTTTGGATGTTGAGGGTTGTTCGTTTGACGTATTGGCAATATGTTTCTCTTTGGACAAATATGTAGAAAAAGAATCTGAGTCATCTCTTCGTGCATTCACCACTGTTGCTGTTATTGAGTTAAGGAAAAAGTAAACTAGAACATATACAATAATATTATGTTTTAACGTATTTTTTAAAGGATACAATGTTCTTCTGAAAAAAACTTTATGGAAGCAGGTTTCATGGAATAATGGGTGCATGGTTTCGAAACGTCACACGTAAAACAACTTAATTCTCTAAGGAATATGTCTGATGGCTTCTTAATGGACCATATGATCTGATTTGCGGACATTATTTTTGGTATCGCATTTATCTTTGGTATTTTTTGTTTCATCTTATGAATTTCGCATTGAGGAACTTCCCACAATTCTATTGACACCTCTTTCACTCTTTCAACAAATACCGAGGCTGAGGTAATATCCTGCCCATGCAATACACAACGATCAGCAGAACGTTTCAACACTCCTCCAACCCCATCCATTGGTCCCTTGCCATGGCCACTCTCACTGAAATTCCAGCTGATTTGGTTAACTTTGGGAAAAATTGTGGGTACTAGTGTAAGAAGAAAATAAATGTTAAATCTGTTTCTGTACTGAGATGTCGGTCCATCAGAAAAGAAATGAATATTGCTCAGTTGTGGATAATTTAATGATAATTTTTCCAACAATGTTTTCATATGTGCCCACACTGCATGTGCTTGGTGGTCCAAATTGTCACTTACAGAGCAGAATGGATACCCTTTAGATTGTTCATTAATGTAATATACTCCGGTATGTAGAGAAATTTGCTTCTTAGATGCCCCAAAATGTACAGACTGAATCTCTTTACTAAATTTTGCTACATAGTTTTCTGAAAAATCTATATGTATAGCCAATGTTTTATCATTAGTATTTTTCTTTATTTCTTGCATCTGCTTCATCTGGTGTCTCATTGTAAATACATGCCTTTGAAACATACCCAATTGTTGATTGAAAATACGAAATAATCCACTAACCGTAGTGATGTTGTTTGTCTTAGTAGTTATTTTCACTTTTTTTACTTTATCTTTAATTGTTCTCTCTTCATAAATTATTTTCCATTGCTGATATTTTATTTCGTCATTCAAGCTTTTCAGGTTTCCTATTAAATATTTTTTATTCCTACAAAGTCGACATAGTTTAAACATGCACATTCTAGATTCGGTATTACAGACTAGCTGCTTAAGAACATCATCAGGTTTCTTTGTGGGTATCAGTTTCTTATGGAACAAAGCTTCCGCAATTAAAGTAATGTTTGAATGTTTTATGCACATGCAAGTATCCCTATCTCTATCTTTTGGCCTCACTATCCAGAACGGCTTTAATCTACAAAAAGTGGTATACGACAGAGACTTTGTAAATGTACCTGAAGATTGTACGAATTTGTTATACAGATTCTTCATGGAATCTAACAAAAGTCGTTTCTGCTTCTTTACTTTTTTCTTTCTTACATAATCTTTTTTTCCAGGGCACATCCTTGAATTTTCATCATTTTCTAAAAATTCTTGGATTTTTTTGGCCTTTTCTCGAATTTCTGTACAGTTTCGTTTCTTCCTCTCATAGACAGTGACGTTTAAATTGTCTTTAAATTTACTGTGCATTTTATAACTGATAATACCTTTAGCTTTTCCAACCAATTTATATTTATTCAACAACTTGCTACTAACCACTTTATTGAACACTTGTCTGTCTTTGTCACATTTTGTAGAGTTCAAGTTTTCTTTCAATACATCTTGAAGAACCTCTCCATATAAAAGACTCTTCTTCAGATGTAAAGGGACTGCAATTCCTTGAAGAATGTTCTTTACTCTTGTTTTAGGGGAAGGTTTAGATTTCGATGTGCTCACAGTGCCGAGGCGTTGTGTGCGTTTCTTGTACTTTTCAGCTTTTCTCTTCCACATTTCAATTTGCTGTTCTGCTTTAGCTAACTTTCTATATGCCTGTGCTCGATCGCGCTTAACTTTTTTTCTGCCCTTCAATTTTCGTGAATCAGCAACAGGCTCTGGACACACTTCTTCCGCATCCGAAATTGGAGGTGTTTCATTTTCCATAAACTGGACGGAACGTTTCTGAGCAGTGATGCGATTTCTATAACTCTGGCTATTCACTTTCCAAGCTCTTCTTTTATGACGGTTTTCCCTTTCACTGTAATCTGCAATTGATTTTACTAAACCCTGTTCTTTTTTTAGTCTATATCTTTCCCTGTCTTTTTTTCTTTTTTCTTCAAGCTGCTCTATTGTCATCTTCTCCCTGTATTTTCGAACATTATTTCTCACTCTCTCCCTTCTTTTATCTAGCTCACGGTCTGACGTAGTTTTATTCTTATTTTTTGCACCCTTGCGTATTCCCTTTGTGTCCTTATCTTTTACCCCTCTATTGGGTAAATTTTTCTTTTCATCGCCCAACTCATCCTTCGGTTTTGAAATAGTATTCTTTATCTCATTTGAACCTGATTCAACATTATTTTTATTTATATTATTTAACAGAACTGATGACATTTGTTTTCTTTTACGACTTCCTTCATTGATTTTATTATGTGATTCTTTCCTATCGTCTTTTATAGGCATTTTTTTTGTGCGTTGAGTACTTCCTCCCGCCTTATTATTTTCCTTATCGTCCATATTTTACTACAATATAGTTTCTGTATTAGTTGATTAAAACTGGCATTATTAATTTAATCTGCCGTCATTACGGTAATTGACCATCATTTCGGTAATACTAATTTACAGAGCAGCTTACCGGAATGATGATAACCGAAATGACGAGTTAAGTATTAATCCTAAATAAGCGCACCTTCCTGCATAAATGAACCTTGGAAAATATTGAGGTTGTGTAATGCAACATGTCCGCCTACTGTAAAGACTAGAAAATCTCTTTGAATATTTTGTAATATATTAATATAATCGATTACCGGGTTGACGCAGATTAAAGGTACGTGCCTTATTTTTCATATTAGTTTCGTTATAACTCAATTTTCAAACTAATTAAAGATACTTACTATTATTTTATCAGGAGCACGTAGATAGCACTTCACTTTATGACACATATAATAAAATCAACAGTTACGTAACAGAGATGGCGCTTGAAACTATGACCGATAACCGAAATGATGGAAAATCTCGGGGACAAAGTTTATACATATGTAATTTAATATTTGACATCATACTACGATGTTTTTTGTGAAAATATGAATTAACACATTTTTCTCTATAAGACAAATTGAAAATTAACTTGTAAAACAGTTTCGAGATGCTATTAAAAACACGAAAACGATACCAACTTGACATTAGGGACAATTACCGAAATGACAAAATGCATACATTGAGCTTAAAAAAAAATAGAAATTAGATCAAATTTCGTTTTTTTCAGTTTGAATGTAAAGTAGGCCATGTATACAATAGTGAAAAAAATTATTTCAGGTCATAATTATTTATTTTCAAGTAACTGCAAACTCAGGACACGAATTGGCCCATTATGTGACATTTACCCATAAACTATAAAAAAATAATGCATTTCACAGTAAAATTAATTATGAAAAGATAAAGTACCTAAGTACTTTAAAAAAATTAACATTAATAAAAAAAACCTGCTGTCATTAAACTATAAATCGAAATTAAAAACCCATTTTAATCTAGTTAGTGACAAGTATATACATATATATTTTACGAAATATTCCTTAGAAAAGTAATTACAATAGAATAACTGATAAATACACAGCTAATATAATAATAGGGAACTTGCACATTTTTTTTACTGCATAAAAATGTTCTACCATACTAAAAAATAAGATATGCAAAATATGACGCCTTAATTCCCAATAATAAATGTGCTATAAATTAAAGTTTCGCGTGCGAGCGAGAGGTCCTGATGTTATACCGTACAATTTACAAGCGACGACGGAGATCCCAGTACTCGACCACTTGATTTCATAGTTCATTCAGTCTAATAACACCGGTAATTGGGGGACGTGCCCCCCTTTACAGAGGAAGAGCTTAAGGCTGCTTGTAGCAGGCTTAAAAGTGGTAAAGCTCCGGGCCCAGATGATATCTCACCCGAGATAGTGAAGATAGTTGCAGAGGAGTATCCCGTGGTCACCCTGAGAATTATGAACCAGGCGCTGGAGAGTGGGGTTTTTCCGGACAGATGGAGGAAAGCAAGGCTGGTATTGATACCAAAAAGGAATAAACCGCCAGAGGAACTGTCTTCTTACAGGCCATTGTGTTTGTTGGATGCATGGAGCAAGTTGCTAGAATACCTTGTATTGGGAAGACTAGAGACTGAAATAGAGCAGAAAGGAGGATTGGCGGATAATCAGTACGGTTTTAGGAAAGGCAAATCGACGGTGGATGCTGTAAGGAGGATTACGGAGATTGCGAGGGAGGCCATGAACTCTAAAAGGATCTGTGCAGTAGTGACCCTGGATGTCAGAAATGCGTTTAACACGGCGGGATGGACTGAGATTGTCAGTAGCCTGAGGAGAGTGAGAGTAGCTCCTTATCTGCTCAGAATCATTAAGAGCTATCTAGAGAACAGAAGAATTGGATGGGAGGCAGAAAACGGAGCACACTGGAAGAAGGTGACCTGCGGGGTCCCACAGGGATCGGTCCTGGGTCCGACCTTGTGGAATTTAATGTTCAATGACGTCTTACAGCTGCCCCTGGAGGGCGGTGTTAACGGTGACAGGGTACGCCGACGACTTGGCCATAACAGCTACAGGAAACTGGGTGGCTAGAGTAGAGGCAGGGGTAAATGAAACCATCAGGAGAATAGAGCGGTGGTTAAATGGGGTGCAATTAGAACTAGCCCCAGAGAAAACAGAGTGCATCATCATTACGAGGAAAAGAATTCTACCACCCTTCACAGTAAGAGTAGGGCAGGTGGAGATTAGACCTAGCAGGGGCTTAAAATATCTAGGAATATGGTTAGACCCGCGGCTAACCTATGGGTTACATGCACTGAAGACAGCAGAAAAGGCGGGGAAAACCGCCTCTGCCTTAGGGAGGCTTATGAGTAACACGTATGGACCCAAGGCTAGCAAAAGAAGGGTATTATGCAGTGTGGTGCATTCCATCTTACTGTATGCAGCCCCAGTATGGGAGAGCTCGATGGCGGTACAGAGCACCAGAAGGAGGCTTGAGAGAGTACAGCGGAGTGCTGCACTCAGAGTTTGCAGTGCTTACAGAACTGTGTCGTATGAAGCAGTCCTGGTGCTAGCGGGGGTCCCCCGATAGATCTACTGGCCAAGGAGAGAAGAGAGGTGTATGAAGGGACGGGGAGGCAAGGGAGAGACTCCTCGAGAGATGGCAGACTAGTTGGAACAACTCAACTAAAGGGAGGTGGACAAGACGACTTATTCCAAATATAAGAACGTGGATGGAGAGGGGGCATGGAGAGATGAGCTTCCACCTCACCCAGGCTCTCACGGGACATGGTTGCTTTGTGGAATATCTCTTTGATATAGGAAAGGTTGACACACGGGAGTGTGTGTACTGTGGGGAGAACGACGACGCAGAACATACCTTATTCTACTGCAACCGGTGGAGGACCGAGAGATCAGGAGACTATTGGAACCCTGATAACCTAATTAGGTATATGCTGGAATCGGAGGAGAACTGGGGAAATGTAGCACATGCTCTAAATAGAATAATGAGGACAAAGGAAGAGGATAGAAGAAATCTAGCCCCGAACCCCTAATTGCTTTAACAGATGGGGGATGTAAGGGAACACGTGGGACGTTTTTACTAACACCAATAAAAGACGAATGACCCGTGGCCTGATGGAAAGCGAAAGCAGTTCCAGGTTACGTGGAAACACTGATCCAGGAGGGGTTTTAGACGGTAGGAGTCCGACACTACCCGGCGTGGGCAGACACTAGCGCCGGGTGTCCATGTAGGATTTCCCCTCCACCATTAATAAAAAAAAAAAAAAAAAAAAAAATAACACCGGTAAACATCTAATTGTGCTGCTTCCCGGCGCGACGACTACCGAATATTGTATGCTGTAACGTCATAGCTCGTTCCGGGCCACTTCAATTTTATCGCTGTTTAGATCTTTCATACTGATCGCGTGGAATTAGAAATCTTATTTTTTTGTGAAGTACACGTTTTATTACAACGTTACGCTATGTTTTTTAGTGTTATTTTTATTTTTTTAAATTTTGGGCAAGTTCCCTATTGCAGAATGTTTTATATATATATTTTACTAAAAAAGAAATCATCTATGAACACAAATCGCACATCCACATTTCTGGAAGATGTTCGTCAATACCGACACACTCAAAATGATACCATTTAATATCACAATTGTCATTACTACAACACAACATAGGTCTTATTCCGTCATCTGGGCCTCTACATACACACCACAAAGGAGTATTCACATACGTTGCTTTCGTAAAATGGCGTCCCAAAAGCTCAGGAACGCAGCTTTCTGCATGGCATTATACCAAAAATCTTCATTAAAAATAACCCTTTCAATGAACATTTCCCTAGGGGACCACACAACAAAATCACAGTATAAGGTGCCAGTTATAGCCATCTGTTGCTGAACTTGATAATAATAAGAATGTTCATTATCCAAATAAATTTCATTTGTGTCTGTCTTTAATAAACAAGATGTTTTTATGTCTGCAAATTCTTCGATAGTCATATTTTTTAGGAGGTATGGACACTTAACTTCTACACATCCAGTTCCACAACAAGTACAGGTTACTTTGGCATCTGGAGAAGCTCCAAATTGCGATAGATTCGTAGTGATACAAAATCCAATATCATCTAGTGATAAATTATCGTGAGTTGCAGTCTGTTCATTTTTATAAGCTTGTAATGCATCTTTTTCGTGTCTAATGCCCCACTCTGTGACTTTACTTTTAAAAGTAAATTTTAATGGGTAACATATTTGTTTTATGAGCGATAGAGATGGATTGCTAAGAGATGTTCGACATACATCCTTTAACTTTGATGCTGTGATCCTACCCGCTCTTTGGTGGAACCATTCCCTTGACGTAGATTGTGCCTTTGTTGCTATATTTATTTGCTCACATTTTTCTGGTGTCAAGTGAATATTTACATATTCCAAAGACAGCTGTAATAGTTGTGTTCATACGTTAAATCTATATATTCTTCATTATATAGTTCCGTGTATGGATTAGAAATTGCTGTATCTCTAACTTCCAACGCACTCGCAAATGGTTCAACCACTCTCATTAGAACCGACTGGCTACCAGCTTCGTCGATTTGTTTTAAAAGTGTTCCTCACCTACTATCGGTGGTACCGAGTCACCGGATATTTTTGTGAATGAAATTGTTTTTCCATAGTTAATATTTTTTATAGGTTCACACTGAACCTTCGACATTTTTGGTACATTCCACAATGACCGTACGTCAGTGCAAGAAATATTAGTTTTCGAAGTGCTGATATATTCTAAAGTGTATAATAAAGCCCCAATATGACTACACACTTCTCCGGCACCAGCCATACAAGTACAATGTGCAGTTTCGATGCTCCCATCAATCTTGCACATTATCCATACACGAAGTGACGGGTCGTTCATTCTTTGGGAATGTTTCACCTAACAAAATAAAAAAACTAAATTAGATCAAAACACTTGATTGTATTATTTATAACTTACATTTGCAAGTACTACCATGTAGTTATTGATATATATGGCACCACATTTACTAACAAAACCAGCTTCAAAGTATTTGTAGGCATGTAAACTTTTAAAGGCTTTCATCTGCTGGCTAGTGTAATAACTTGTTGTTAAAACTAAATAAGTAAGTATATCCATATTATTAACCGGAGGAAAATCTGCGGTACTATAACTTAATTCACTGTCTTGTAGGGAATAAGGGTCCATATCATTAATTAAAGATAGTTTCTGTTTATATCGCGTAGCGATATCTGGATGTTCTTTTTCCAATTTTATAAAATAATTACTCATTTTTAACATTTAAACACACACAACACTCTTTTAAGTTGCAAATATTAATGAATCACACTTAAAATTTATAAAGAACGATAAAACCTCCAATAATCTTGTTCCAAATTAACAAAGCCACATGTAAATAAATGCTTTGTTTACCCTACAGCAGCCATCTTGTGTTATTGTAGGTTAGAGTCTTGGACAGGCCTATTGGTTGTTCTTTTGGTTAGTGAACTGAATTGAATATTTTATTCACTTTCAGTTAAATCACTCTCAGCACGTTCAGTGTGTTCAGGACGAAAGAAAACGGCTATTGAAAGCTCTGTATATTTCGCATAACAATTTATATTTATATAATATATACTAAATTATTTATAAAATATCACCAAATATAATTTGCATATGGAAACTGTCATTTCAGTAATGTGTACTAAATATTTTACAAAAAATTTCAACAATATTATTAAATATTACATTCATATTTTATAAATATTTTCCAAAATTATTAATTGAATACGTTCTTGATAATATGTATTTAATAATTTAAAAATATTGTGGATATATATTGCACATCTTGCATCTAATTTGCATGTTCAAAAAATATTTAATGTTGTGTGGGTATTACTACTTATTCGCTCGTTTTAAGGACACGTGGACGTCGCGTATATTGGGCACATAACCTGTTGAGCGGAGAGGTAAATGAAACACGTGTTATTAAGCCTACAGTTCGATTGCAACTGCCTTTATTTCTTTAATAACTACCAACTACAAAAATGACAGTATTGCCAACACATACATATCAGTGGTGTGCTTTTAAAAGCTAAATTCTGTTTTAATGTTTTTGTCTAAATAAAACAACAATTATCATATATTTTACCTACTAATCTCAGGTACATAATATGTACTGGGTAGGTATTACAGGGGTCGGATTGCTTTATAGAAGCATTTTAATTAGAATTTTAGGAGGTTTTCTCAGAATTTTAGGAGAATTTTAGGAAACCGAACATGTTTTTTTATGAAAATTTAGGAGGAGATTTTTGACACATTTTTGAAGAAAATTCTAGGAAACTTTGAAATATATTCTTTATTATTAAAATAGAACATATGCAACGCAACATAACATATTTTTTAAAAGGTAAAAAATGTGATAAAATAAAATTTAATAGAAACAACTTTTATTTCTATATATGTAGTTGTAGTCGCTGATTTTTCTTCGTTTATTTCTAAAATGAATATTGCCATTAGTTTATTGCTATAAATTCAATGCCACTCACTTACCTTTGGTTTTTTCTTCCCCAAGTCATCACTTTCTTTTTTCTTATGAAGGTCACGTTTCTCTTTCTCTAGATTTTTCAATTTTTCCTTTAGTTCTTTTTGTCCATTTAGGGCCATTGATATCATAGCTTGGGCTTCACCGACTAACTGATTTTTATCTTTGCTGGCCATTGAAGTACCAATTTTTTGAAGTTTCTCATTTCCCTTCAAAAGTAAGCTATCTGAGACATCGAGCTTGTGTCGAACCTGCTTTATTTCCACATCAATTCTATCCAACATTTCATTGTGTTCCTTTCGTTTTCGGTTCAGACGCATAAGATCCTCATCCTCTTTTTCTTTTGTAATTCTGTCACATTCGTTTCGTAATTTATCTTCCTCCTTTTTTTTTTTCTCCAAATAAATTGTGTAATTTTTATGAGCTCTTCTTACATTGTCCAACAACTCTGGTGTAATTGGAAAACTATTTAAGCCCCCCAAGGATACTAATCGGTCTTTAACAAGTCTTAAAGCAATAATTGTATCCTCTTGAAGGCTTTCTCGATCCGAAATTATATATTTATTTATACTAAAACCCCTTTCAGGGGAGGCATTTCCATGAGATAAAATAATTGCGCATTTGACTGTGGTACATAACTGTTGGTATTTCAGAGAACCATCAATATTTTTCAAATTGCCAATGCTTTCCCAGTAGTTCAAAATATTAATATTATTTTCGTAATCTTCCCGGGATAATACCGTTTCAGTGTCGTGGGTGTATAGATCAATTTGCAGTTTTATCAGGTCTTTTAATTTATCCATATCACCATTAGGCACTTGAAAGAGTCTTTTCAAAGTTTGGGTTGATTTTATCGCCTTTAAAATAGCTTCAGCCAATTTCATTAATGACTTTGCAATTTTGGTCGGAATCTTTTCTTTTTGGAATAATGGATTTATATATTGCACATTTATCAGTGTATCATTGGTTAGTGGCAATTTCTCTACCAAATACTTTACGGCTGCTCTGAAGAAGTTGGAAAACTCTTTGTAAAGAATAACCATTTCTTTAGTTCTCAACCCTGATGATTCCATCATAGTACCTGTTTTTGAACCCAGAACAGGAAATTCCAAACAATTAGAAAAATTGTCAAAATCCAAAGATATTAGTTCAACGATATCCTTTTGCACTTCAACAACTATTTCTTGTACAGTTTTTTTGTCATATAAACAACTTGTCTTAAGAAATTTTTCCATTAGTTCAAAAATCAGACTGATGTGTCCACTGTGCAATAAATGAATTGAAGGATTTCTTGTTTGAAATTTTTGCAGAAATTTTTCAAAAATCACACAGGCCTCAATCACGAACGAAATTTATATTTTTGTTTCTGGATAATTTAGTGCTTTGATTATACGTTGGTATCTTTCAGTTTTTTTTACGTCTTTACCAAAGTTTTTCTGTTTTGGTAAAAAATTTATGAAATACTCCTTAAGGTTCACAAACTGCTCCAAAATTCTGGATAAGGCTGGCTTCATAGATAACCAACGAGAGGAACTATAATTTAAAACGTATTGGGCAGTTACTTGAGTTACTTTGGTCATAGAAATTAAATCTTCACGCCGGGCACTTGAGTATTTAAAAAAAAAGTGTAAATCGTTAATTAGTAAATCGCAATTAAAGTCGAGCTGGTTCAAAGCCCTCTGAAAGCTGGTGTGCACTGGATGCAGCGTACATGTACCAATATTTAAGATGTCTGTATTATATTCTTCAGCAAGTTGTTTTTTTAATAACTCAAAAAATTTCAAGTTGACATTTGGGCCGTCCATAGAAATTTGAAGTAACAGTCGTGGGTCCAAATTTAAATCATTTATAAAATGAAAAAAGTGTTCTACAAGATTGTCTGCATTGCAGTGACCAACAAAAAGTGAGCCACAATAAACTGCCGGCATAAAATTGTCAGATTGTGTTGACCAATACTGGATGTATCCATCGTACTGTTTTTTTATTTGTACAGTCGTGGTCTCGTCAAATAAAAAAATAAAAGGCGAGTTTTTCATATCATTTAACATATTTTTCTTGACTATGGGAGCAATCCCATACTGTATAACGTATTTCACTTTGTTTTCACTCATTTTTAGGGACTTTGCAATACTAGAATCAGGGAACATTTCGCGGAATAATAAAGGAATACCTTCGGATCCTTTAAAAGGTAATTTACATTCCACACACTTTAGGGCCCACAATATTTCAGCTTTACATACTTGTTGGGAGGAATTGAGTAGAAATACACTATTATTTTTCTTGTCATTATCAGCTTCCAAATTTATAGTATTATTTTGTACTGTAAATGTTTTTTGGGAAGTTTTACCAGATATAATATCACAAATTTTTAAATGTTTTTTACTTTTTAAATGACTAACTATTTGACTTCTGCCTGCATTGTCAATTTTAAAACTCGTTTTACAATTCTGGCAGAAAGCTTTTCTATTGTCAGACTTTTCTTCTCGAATCCAATCAAATTCATTTTCCCAAGATTTTAAATAGTGAACTTTATAGTCTTTAGTAGCCATATTTACTAGTAGGCCAAGTTATAAAAAGATTTTAAGTTTAAGCACACTGTTTAAATACTACTAACATAACCGTAAATATCTTCAACTAAAAATAACCATTCCAACTGCACAGTTCACACTGGTGCCACCACAGCAGACCAAATATATTCTTTTAGCTTTGCCGGTGCCCTCTATCTCGTCAACCCGTAAGCGCACAGTACCGTTTACACGCAATAATAATCCACACATTTGTACAAGGTCGCTTTACATTGGCGCAAAGCCTCTACTTTAAGCCACACACAGGTGTAACTTTGATTGCCTATAGAACAGATGCAAACATTCCGAATTAAACACATAAAACTGGAAACAATATTACAGAATGGCAAAGAAATACAGAAAATCGATAATGGGAAAATAAGATCTTCAACAAAAAACAAAATTTTAGGAAAAACCATGGAAATTTAGATTTTTTTATGAGATTTAAGAGAAATAAAAAATTTTAGGAAATTTTAGAATTTTAGGAGAAATCCGACCCCTGGTATTAGTGTACCGTTGCCACCATACGCCCGACATATACAGCAGTCGGCCGGACCGCGGCCAGCACTTCAGTGTTAGCTGGGATATATATCAACGCGTTATTATATAGATGATGTTGGTGCCCATTGAATCACGGATGGACGGGGATGGGAGTTTGGTGTCAACGGTGATGATGCGGATGCGCCCATCTCCGGTTCTGGTCCGTCACCGTAATCCTCATCCACAATTTAAGTCTTAATATTAGTAAAGCTGTAACAGAGAATACATGTTAATAATTTTTGTAGAGAAATATAAAATTTTTAAATTAATTACCATATTTCACCCCGCTCGGACAACCATCTATAGAGCCATTTCCTGAATGGATTTTCACCCGCACCCTCGGTTTCGGTCTGCGGTTGTGGCCGCTAATGGTGTGGGGGCGGGCGGGGGCGATGGCGGCGATAATGGTAATGTCAACGTTAACGTGGTGAATAAATTCGTATCATCTATTCAACTATGCAAATAAAACCAGTTTTAAAATTAAATATATAGAATAGAGAATTATCATTAAATTATTTATTTAGGTAAATTTAAACACAACCAATCATAACGCTTTAAACTATTTCTTAAACTACACATATAATTCTTTCTTCTGATATCCTATTACGTACACCATATCAGCAGCACCGTTAAGCAGGTAATTGAGTAATATACTACCATCCAAGTCACCGTAATTTACATAGCCACTACTGTATTTGAGGCCATGATGAAAATTTTCCAAGTATTTCACCTGTCTCTTTATATCCTGACTTAACATATTGAAAGACATTGGAGGTTTTAACAAATAGTTAGCATTTTGCCGCCCATCAACAAACGATATTTCTTTAAGGTAAAATTCGGGAAGATTATATCCCTGAATGTCAACAACAACCAATTTCATGTTTATTAGCATATAGTTCCTCTATTACTGAAATTATGGTGTGTAACTCATTCTTTTTTTATTACATAGCATTTCTTATGACTCCACTTAGAGGTAAATATTCCATCAGGCGATCGTGAATAATTATGCAGTAAGCCTTAGTATTCTGCGGGAATGTTTTTCTGCTTTCGATCTCTATTTCCACATCTACAGTAGATGATTTTATTGAATCATTTCTCTTGGAACAATCTATAACGAATAATGCTCGGTTACTGAAAGCCATGAAGTCAAGCATTGGTTTATTATTAAAAGCGAATAATTTTGAGAATATTATTTTGAGAGATATAATACTCAGAATATTTTCTAGAACCGAAATCTAATTTCATATCTTCATAGGGATAATATTCGGAATTTAATGTCAATTTTATATTAGTTTGGAATGCTATAATAACGTATCTAGGACTCTCCACATTCGTACATGTTTTAACAGATCAAACTTCTCTTGTGGTGCTATTGGTAAGTGCAGGAAGCTCATGAAATTCCCACTGTCTATATGACATTAAAATAGGTTTGTCGCTATTTATTTGAGATAGAAAATCCAGTTTTAGAACATCATTTAAAAATACATGTTTAACCTTTAACTCTATATTGGTTATGGTTAATTCACCAACAGTATCCTCATTTGATACTTTAAAACAATTATTATCGCTACGCACTCTAATTAACCGCAAAACTTGTTTTCCAAACACTACCCTTTTATAATCATAAAAAAAACCATTAAATGCCATAAGGGTATCCTTAAAGAGAATGTTGTTTTTACGGGATCGTATGTCACTAGAGAATCTTCTTCTTCTTCTTCAGAATTTTAATAATTCTAGCCCCCAATCCTCAGAGAATAATCATATTTTTCATAGCATGATAAGCCTTTTATCGAGCTTACCGTACCAGGATCTCGTACTTTATCTACTTCCTTCCCGTTTAATTCATAACTTAGAGAATCGAATAAATAGGCCCCAGCATTATTGGTAAATTTAATTGTGCCTGTACCAGCAACATTTTTCTTTAAAGTTCCCTCTATAGATATGGCCGCTTCACTCATCAACAATGCATCCAGCTGATAAATGGCAATTTCTATTTCATCGTTATTTCCAAATAATTTCACAAAAGGGTAATACATTCGACTCTACTCCCTGACGATGGACTCATCGTAACTTGGGTCTTGAAACAATTGTATTTCTTCTAACATCGCAGCCCACAGATCTTAAATACAAAATATTGGTTGAAGTTAAGGTTGTCGTCGCCCTCTCTGAACACCGATTAAATGATGAATGATGTTTAAAGGAATTGTAGTTTATATAGTATTTTGGTTTGAATATCAACCTCATAGTAATTTTCTTAGTTCTAACCTTACAATAATTTCCTTCCCTTGGAAATTCATCAGCTTGGAGTTCTGATCGAGTATTTTCAAGGTAATGTCGCGTATCTCTTGTTTGTTATTCACCGGTAGAAAAAAATAAATTATTTGGCTCTATATATCTATAGCGTATCCTGGGTCTACTTTCAATCCAAATTCAAAAATCGTATGTGATGGCTTATTATTGTAAAACGCCCCCGTCGTAATATTACAGTCCGCGTGGAATAACCTTTACTATTTTAACTGGTAAATCTGATAGATATAATCTATTAGGTTCTAACACTTAACTACTATAACCTAATAAAGTAGCCAAACTGTCTTTATGTGTAAAATTAATTCCGTCTTTATTCCTAATTTCATACTTGCGCGTATTATAGGTTTCAATGAAAAATAATCGTCATGTTCGCTTTGCCTTACACCACTAGGTATTAATTTCTTTTGCAAATAAGATTCGATATCGCTTATTTCGTACGATCCTGTTGGTATATTTATGACTTTCTCCTTGGATTTATCGCCAAGTTCTCAGTAATAAAATTTATTATTTACGCCTCCCTTGATATTCGGTATACTGTTATAGGTGTGAAGATCGATCAGTGTCAGCGAATAATCGTATCGAGTATCGAGATTTATGGGATTATAAAAGTCTACAGAGAGAGTAGAACTTCTACCACTTAATGTGAATATTTGAGGCATAATGAATGTAAATCATACATGTCTATTGTTTTTATAGAGAAATTCTAAACATAAATGACCACAATTTATTGTATTGTAAGTTTGAAAAGCATCAGGGTCCGCTCTCACCACAATCAGGAATCATGATGAAATAGACATCGCAACGGAACAGATCTGCAGGGCAATCATTTCAGCATATCATGAAAATTATCCACTAAAGTCTAAACAAGACAACAGACGGGGGGGCATCTGGGTGGAACAAAACATTAGATAAAATGAGAAAAGAAGTTCGACGCCTCTTCAATCGAGCTAAAGCTTCGGGCAACTGGCAACACTATAGATCTGCTTTAACAGACTATAATAAAGAAATCAGGAAAGCAAAAGGGGAATCTTGGAGGAGGTTCTGCGAGAACATCACTGATGCGCCTTGCAGTACTAGAATCCACAAGATCATTTCCAGAGAACCAGTACGGGAGTTTGGAACGGTAAAACAAACAGATGGCTCGTTCACCGAATCTGGAAAGGAAACCCTAGAGCTTCTAGCACAGAACCACTTCCCAGGAAGTTCGATTCTGCCGGATAACCAACAGCTGACACCATCGAGGAGCCGATATAAACGACCCTGTAAAAATGATTGGTTGGTAGCTAAAAAAGTTATGACAGCAACAACGATTGAGTGGGCTATTAAATCTTTCCAACCACTCAAACCGCCTGGTGAGGGCGGTATTTTTCCAGCGCTGTTGCAAAACAGACTGGAGATATTAGTACCATTCCTCATCAGACTTTACAGAGCTAGTCTGGTGTGGAATCATTACATATACCATCCAGTTGGGCGGCGGTTAAAGTGGTATATATACCAAAAATGGGTCGGACAGAACCGGACCCTAAATCGTTAAGACCCATTAACCGGACATCATTTCTGTTGAAAGCCTGGAAAAAGTGCTGGATGGATACATTAGGGGAAACATCCTGAACACTCATCCCCTTAGTGCTCGCCGGTATGCTTACCAGCCAGGCAAATCAACAGAACTAGCACTTAATAACCTAGTCGGGAAAATCACTCAATCCCTTCAGGAAAAGGAGACTGCAGTAGTTGCTTTTCTCGACATTGAAGGAGCATTCAATAAAGCACTGCCCAATTCCTTATACACAGCGGCAGCTGCTAGAGGAATCGAGCGAACCATAACTGACTGGATCCGAGCTATGCTCGAAAACAGAATCATAATGACAACCTTACAGGGGGAAACGGTCAGTTTCAAAGCCGTGAGAGGGTGCCCACAAGGTGGGGTTCTGTCCCCCCTTCTGTGATCACTACTTGTGGATGACCTGCTGGCCATTTTATCTCTGTGGGAAGCCGAGATTCTGGCACATGCAGACGACCTAGTCATCATGGTTAAAAGAAAATCTGAAGAGGTACTCTCTCATACCCTTCAAGAGGTACTAGATACAGTGCACATCTGGCATGAGAGAGAACAGATGTCTGCCAACTCCCGCAAAACTGTAATAGTATCCTTCACCAGGAAAAGGAAGCTGGATAACTTAGAACCACCTTCCTTACTAGGTGAAACCATTCCATTTTCGGAGGAGGTGAAATATCTAGGCGTAACGCTAGATCGATCACTCAACTGGAATTCCCAACTGGAAAAGGTAATCCACAAAGCAAGGCTGTCCCTGTGGATATGCCGTAGAACTTGTGGAAAATCCTGGGGTATGGGTTCCCAGCAAATATACTGGATATACGTTACGGTCATTAGACCAATGACCCGCGTATGGTTCTATAGTTTGGTGGTCGAAAGGGCTACAGCAGTCGGCCAAAGCCAAACTCTCTGGCTTACAGAGACAAGCATGCCTGGCAATAACTGGTGCACCGTCAGCTGCTTTGGAAATCATCCTAGACTTACCACCTCTCCATATTTACTTGGAGAGAGAATCTAGGTGGGCAACATATAGACTCCAACAATCGGCAATCAATATGCCGCAGACTATCATCATGGAACGCAATGGATTAATTGATGACCTAAACAGTCACAGCATTCCTAGGTATGCCTTCTGATGTGATGCCTACCAGAACCAACCATGAGCTGCCTTTTAACATCCTATTTCCTGAAAGAGATGAGTGGGATCGGAATAAAATCGACTTACAGAAGGCAGATATAGCTGTTGGTATACAGATGGTTCCAAAACTCCTGAAGGAACAGGAGCTGTAATTTATAGTCGCTGTCCAAAAGTAAGAATAACTTCGAGCCTGGATGATACCGCGACAAATTTTCAGGCTGAAATATATGCCATTGAACTGTGTATACGGAGGCTGGAATCAACGTACCCTAGACACAGATCAATAAAGCTTTTCTTAGACAGCCAAGCAGCCCTTAAAGCTCTTGGACCCTATCGCTGTAATTTTAAAACAGTGTGGAACTGCCAAAAAGCTCTAATCCAATTGGGTACGAACAACAAACTGACTCTGGTCTGGATGCCTGGCCACTCTGGGCTGGAGGGCAATGACATTGCCGATTGCCTAGCTAGAGAGGGTGCGGCATCAAAATTTATAGGACCAGAACCAGTTCTTGGCATATCTTCAAGCACTGCCAAAACAAATATCCTAGACTGTGCCGAGAGCAAGACTCTCTATCACTGGCAGGAACTACCAGGATTAGCTCATTCGAAGGAATTCATTACACATCCTTTGAAATCAAGAGCTAAAAAACTGCTAGAGTTGAATAGGTTACTCCTAAGCACTCTAATCAGCCTATATACTGGGCACTGCAGATTAAATCATCACCTACACAGACTTGGTCTGGTGGAAAACACCGAATGTCATCTGTGTCTAGAGGAAGATGAAACGGCAAGGCATGTCCTGTGCACTTGTCCTGCTACAGAAAGAACCTGGTTCTCATTATTTGGCAAAGGTGAGCTTTTGGCCTGAGGATTTGGACAACCTCTCATCCCACAAGGTTATCAGCTTTATTAAAAAGCTGAACCTATTGGGTGAAATATAAATTAGGAGTGAGCCACATAGACCGATTAGTCGGGGTGGAGGGTCTGGTATAGACTCACTCACATTTCAACCTAACCTAACCATGTGGTTTCTATTTCAAATTCCCTACGCGCTTGTGTGCCCTGGTTATTTGGAGTTCGCAGAGTTGCCACATATCTTGCACCTTCATTCTCAACTTTTAGTTGTACTTTGTACCACTTTAAAATTTACAATTCTTGTGTAATCAAGAACCTGGGCGCCTAAAATACATAGCTAGCTTGTGTGAGCTTCATTTACAATATTCTTTTGTGCCTAATCTATACAAATAACGTGACGTTATGAATCTAAGTTATTTTCTTCTACTCTAACATATTCTGCTACCTTTCTGGGCGGCTTCCGAATGCGACTGGAGCGTTTAACCACATTCGTGCTATCCTTGTGGGGATTCTGGGGTGTGATGTTGGACTGAGTTTTGGTTTCCTCCGGTTTGCCCGGTTTTGGTACGGCTGGGCACTTCGGTATGATTCCCTGTTTCGTTTTTTCTTTCCTTGCTGAGTTTTATGGCAGCGACACTGCTTCGGATTGGGATCCATATCTGTTAAACAAATTGTTTTGATTAGTTGCCTTTCTTGAGTTCATTCTTAATTTTGTCGGTTCGTCATACGTCATGGTATCACAACTGTCTTTTGGTTGATCATTGTTTAAGTATCTTGTCTTTACTTTATTTTATCGATAAGTACATTGCAGGATAAACCCAAATAGTACAGTACATTGGTTTGCAAGGCAAACTTACACTAATACTAAAGAAAACTAATACAACATAAGGCTATGATTATGAATATATAATAAGAGGATCTAAATTATTTAAAGTACAAACGAACACTTGGAAAGTACTGTTGCGCGGAGCATAAATAAAATACGTGTTGCTTGTTGAGTAATCAGCACAAGACTAACTAGACTCCTACAGACAATACTTTGTGGCCAATAAAATACTTACCGTCACAAGTATATATATACTTAATACAATTAAATATGTAAAAAAAAACATAAATGACTTTACCCTTAACTCGGATAGTCACACTTACAATACAAGGCACGGAGATACCCTTAGTTCAGTATACCACAAAACTGCAAATTACGAGAAATCCCCTCAATATAAAGGAATTCAGCTGTACAATAAACTGCCGAGTGAATTAAAACATGTAAATTGTATAAAAAAATTCAGTACACGCTTAAAACTATTTCTTAGTAGTAATAAGAGTTTTTGCTCCATTGAAGAATACATGAATCATTCAATGTAATAGTTCGGAGGACATGCAATGGAAATGGCTGTCATTTTTATATCTGTATTTTATATTTGTATTTTTATATTTTTGTGTAAGTGTATTTTAATATTCTACATATTATGTTTAATTTTATTCTAAATTTTTTTTTTGTGACGTTCACATATATACAATGTATATCTACGTGATAACAGTGATAAATAAATAAATATTTAGTAAATACACAAGCATACATTATGTGCCAGTAGATGGCGTTGTGATGTTTTAATACAATTTATAACACCCTCACTATATTTAATGTATAATGCCTAAATCATTAGTGAATCTACAATGCTTTAGTGAACCTAAAGCATTTGTGAAAATATCGGCGGACATATACCCTGTAGGGGGCGAGCGTAGGTGCGTCTTTACTATGTACATACTTCGATATGCGATGTAAAGCAACGTTAGGCGTGGTTAGTAGTTGGATTGGTGACCGTTCCAACGAAGACCACGTCCTCGCCTCACATATCTTCCAGCGGCTTGTATATCAGTGTATGCGCGGAAGCTATACAACCTTAGGCGAGGGTTGTATAGGAGATATACCATCCTTCGGAGGGGATGTAAAGCCGTCGGTCCCTTGTCTATTAAATGTTAGGCAAGTAAAAGATCCCTACTCTTCTTAAGGGAAGAGGTTCGGCAAAAATTCCTGGTTGGGGGTAGCTCGTCTACAGGCGTCGGTGTTAGGCCTCAGTAGCGGAAATAGGCCGACGTTAAATAAATGTATAAAAAAAAAAAATATGCCCTGTAGGTAAATACAATAGTTTTATCAAATCATTATTGACCGCATCTCTAATGAAGTGATGTCGCACATCGATGTGCTTACTTCTTTTATGATAAATTGGATTAAAAGATAAATTTAAAGCACTCTGGTTATCGTTAAACAAAGTAATACTGTCCTTATATCTGTGTTTTAAAGAACGTTAATGATGCTACGAGGTCTAGTTGGCAACTGTCTTTATTCATTGACAAGATCTGTACTGTACATTTTGTTTATGCAACTCAACTTACATGTGTATAAAGTATTGGTTGCCTGACATCTTTTTCGGGAAGCATTACTATAATAAATCAGTCTTACTCTAAATTTTACTATAATTTCAAGCTGCTCCTACGAACATGATCATATTTGTATATGTTATTTATTTACAGCTTTATTTTTAATGTATCCTTCTGTAAGATAAGATAATACATTTTACAAGTTATACTGTATAATCAGCTTCAAAATATTTGTATTTTGTTCGTCGCTTTACAAGTCTACCTGACCTACTTTTTACATTACTTATTCTACTTCTATCTTCCTTCTTTTCGGGATCGTCATTTACAGATTTATTACAATCAACATCAGTTTGCCTTAAGTTAATAGCACAGCTATTTTGTTTTAAATTAATATCACAGTTATCTTGTTTTAGATTAATTTCACAGTTATCTTGTTCTACACTACTCTCACAATTTTCAAAATTGTCGTCACTACTACAACTAAAACTAGACCTATTAACATTTACCTCTAAATTGCCGTTAGATGTCTTGCTCTCTAACACATTTTTTTTATCATCTACCACTCGTACATAATTATAAAATTCTAAATTTTTAGATTCTAAAACTTTTTCTGTTCCCTTGTTTTCAACTAAATTTGATGGGTGTCCTCTCTCCACACTTTTTACTCTTTTGATAAATTTTCTGTTTCTTCTTAACAATGAATCATTTTCTACTTTTACTAAATAAGAACGAGTACTAATCTTTATCACTTTGGTATTTAGCCATGACATTTTAGGTTTAAATTGTACCTTCACTAATGCCTCATTTTCCAGCACATCAAAAAATCTGACTCCACATTTGTCAAATAATTTCTTTTGCTCACTTTGATTTCTTGTGATAAATTATTTATTCAATTTGTGTTTGTTAAATTGTTTCTGTTGACATTTTCTATGTGTTTGAGGTAACATTGTTCTTAAATTTCTGTTCATTAGAGCATTTGCTGGAGAGTTTTCCCCATCAAGTGGCATATTTCTATATTCAAGTAATGCGAAATATGGATCCTTTTTATCAAAATTAAATTTTTACAAAATATTTTTTACTGTTTGTATCGATCTTTCAACTTGTCCGTTGGACTGCGCATAATATGTCCAAACTCCCAGTCTTTTGAAAAATGTTTAAATTCTAAACTTGAAAATTCAGAACCACAATCTGATATAAAAACTTTAGGAATGAGTGAGATTTTTATTTGTTGTTTTTTCTCTTCTGTTAGATTTAAAACCGCTGCCATACCACTTTGGGATGAATCGATGGAAATAGTTATATTTTCACGAATACTAAAAAATTTTAAACACGGACTTTTCGATATTATGTCTTTAAAACGATATTATGTCTTTAAAAAACTAACGGCCGTTTGAGCCGCATATGTTTAAGGACGGCTTAGCATTAATGTTGGCTTAAAACTCTGTTTTCACTTGCACCGTTCCATAAATGGAGTTTAAGGATTCCTTAATCTAAACCGCCACCGATAACGACTTAAACATGTCTTAAATTTAAGGAATGGTTAGGGCTTGCGTATTTCAAACGCGGACAGCTGTCATTTTAGATTCGGAGGAGCGATTCTGCTTCCTTTAAATTTATTTAGAAATAAAAATGGATCACGATTTCATGTTAAATGACGACTTGGACATATTAGATATCTTGGAGTATGGATATCCAAGAAGACTATACAACTGGACGGAGCCGTTCCTTGACATGGATAGCTTATCGTTTTTTAGAAAATTTCGATTAACAAAGCCCACCGTCTTGAACTTATTAGTAGAAATTGAGGAAGATTTGGAGTTCCCGAATGATCTGTAAGTTTAATTGGCATTATTTTTTCTTGTAACTGCATAGCTACCCGGATTGTAGAAACATTTTGCCATGCTATGCTTGTATCTACTGTGATTGTTTTAATTTTTTTTTTTTTAGAAATAACAGTGTATCCTATAAATCAGTTACTAACATGTCTTCGATACTATGCTAGCGCAGGACATCTGAATAGTGTTGCTGATTTTATAAGTATGCACGTATCCACAGCATCCCGAATAATATCCAGGGTGTCAGAGGCTTTGTGTAGATTAAGACCAAACTACATAAAGATGCCTAGAAATGCCGAACTTGTACATGTACAGCACCAGTTTTATCAGATAGCGTCATTCCCTAGGGTCATCGGATGCCTCGATGGAACTCATATTAAAATACAGTCCCCTGTTGAGTTGTCTGAGCTTTAGGCGAGATATGCCTTAGAGTTAAATTTTGCATTGTGTTAATTGATCTTTTATAAGCTAGGGAAAATTTTCAGTGTACATAAAAATGTAATATTTATTTTCAGGAGGACAAGATGCAGAAATATTTAGAAATAGAAAAGGATATTTCTCAATAAACACCCAGGCTGTTTGCGATAGCAATTTAAAAATTCTGGACATCATAGCAAGGCCTGGTTCCACACATGATTCAACAATATTTATGAATAGTGTACTACGAGCTAGATTTGAAATGGGTGAATTTCCAAATTCTCTGTTACAGGGTTGGTATTTTTGCATATCCTTTTCAACGAATCGATGGTGTGAAAAATGTAACATAGTAATGTAAAAATGTTTTAGGTTACTCAGGGTATCCTGTTAAAACATACCTCTTAACGCCATTGGGAAATCCTATCTATAGAACTGATTTTTAACTTGTTTTATAGAACTTTTTAATTTGTTTACCACTGCTCTAACAATTATTGTTGACAACAAACTGACAGTCAGAGGAATAGGTCTCAGATACCGTTCTGATGGCGGCCTCTTTAACATAGGGCGCTTTAGAGCTTTCACGAAGACACGCACACGATTCATTTGTGATCTCCAGTATGCGGATGACTGTGCACTTTTAGCCTCTACGCCGGTAGAGCTTCAAGAACTTTTAGATGTGTATGCCCAGAGCTATGATTCCTTGGGACTTAAAATCAACATTGGAAAGACTAAGATTATGTCAACTCCTCATCAAGTGAACCAAATAGACATTACACTTAACGGAAATTCTCTTGAAGTGGTGGATCAGTTCAATTACTTAGGCAACGTTGTTAATGACAAAGCAAACATGGACAGCGAGATTCGCAATAGAATTAACGCTGCATCTAGAGCACTCTGGGGACTTAGAGAGAGAGTATTTAACAACCACGACCTTGCTTTGTCAACGAAAATGGCTGTCTACAGAGCAGTTGTCATTCCAACACTGCTATATGGATGTGAAAGCTGGGTCACTTACCGTCGTCATGTGAAAGAATTAGAACGTTTTCAGCAAAGACACCTCAGAAGTATGATGAAAATCCGTTGGTTTCATCATATATCAAACGTGGAAGTACTCAGGAGAAACAGCCTTCCAATTGAGGTGCTTATTTCAAGAGCACGCCTAAGATGGGCAGGTCACGTTCATCGTATGCATGATAACCGCCTTCCTAAATGTACACTTTATGGTGAATTGCTAAGCGGTAGAAGAAGGCATGGCGGTCAACGAAAGAGGTTCAAAGACGTTCTCCATGAAAATCTAAAATTCTGCGGTATTCCAGACGAGCAATGGGAACAACTTGCAGCGGACAGAACCGAATGGCGAGGGGTTGTGGCCAGCTATCAAGGAAATGTTGCTGCAAGAAGGCCGAATCCAAGACCTAACCAGGTCTATGTTTGTCCTGACTGCGGTCGACATGTGCTCTCCCGAATTGGCCTCTATAGCCATAGTCGTGTGCACCGTAGATGAATGGGAATTACAATAGACTACACCTTTTACTTGTTTTTTATTACACACAATCTATCGACTGTAACATTTTTTTATACTCGGACTCGAGTAAAGGCTAATAATAATAATAATAATATTATAGAACTGAGTAGTTATACAATGAGTCACATATCCGAACACGTAATAGCGTTGAACGACTATTCGGCGTTTGGAAAAGACGATTTCCGATATTGGCATATGGCTTAAGACTAAAAATCGAAACAGTGTTGAGAATTATAGTAGCTACAGCTGTTTTACACAATATTGCAAGACTAAATAATGAACCAGAACCACCTCCTCCAGATAATATTAACATGAACGAGCTCAACTACTTAATTGAAGTCGGACAAATACCTGACGTTCCCAATAACAATTTTGACAATGCAAATTTTAGGGATACATTGTTAAACGATTATTTCTTTGACCGTGCTCATTAGCCATTTTATTTAAAAATATTTTTGTGTTATAAATATGCTTTCATGTAACAAGAACCCAGACTCGTAATAGCATTACCTTCTATCTTGTCAGACCGAGAGCTAATTTGTTAAAACATTCACCATCTCACGTTATGTGCGATAATTATAACAACCTGCAAGACGGAGTTGATATATTTAATTCTAGTATAAATAAACTTCTAAACTAGTTCTTATTTTTGTTCTGTTCCCACGCTTGTTAAAGTATATTATGTATTATATATTGTAATATATATTATTCTGTATGACTTATTATAATTTGTGATATTTGTTCATAATCCTGTAAGTTCCCATCCAGTAATTGGCCTTTGTTGGATGGTGTATGTAAATATATAAATAAATTTCTATAATCAAATATATATTTCAAATTGAAACAAATTTAAAAAATATGTATTGCTATTAAATCAATGCTGTTTGTAAAAATTAAATAAGGGACAATGTCCCCATTACCTCCACATTTTATTTTACAACTTTCTTTTAATGCGCAATAAAACTGAAATAATTAAATGTTTTTTATTCGAGTGGAATGTTAAACGTGCGTTTTGGACATGTTACCTCAGAGTGTCTGTATATTCAAAATTGTTCAACTACTTATTACCAGCTGGAAATAAATATTTAAAAAATCACAAGCTAATTACATTTCATTTAGTGAAAAATTAAAGAAAAAAAGAAGATAGCAAAATTAGTATTGTTTTATTTTAATAAGTTTATTTACATTTTTTTTTTCATATTCTATCTGGAACTTCAGTAGCTCAATTTTCAATTTCTGTTCCTCTCTGAAATTCCAATTCATTTTTCAATTTCTGTTTTTCATAGTCGGCAATAAGTAATCTTTTATCAAGTAATTCTTCGTACTTTTGTGCTAAGTGGGATGACGATAATGCCCTCACTGTGGTATTAGGGCGCCTACGTTTACTCGATAAAGGTGTCTTGTCCTCCTGGAGATGAGATTTTAATTAACTTATATATATATATGTTAGATAATGGATTGTAGAAATAACTTTTTAAAAACTTTATTTACTTGGGAGTCAAGCTTGACTCTAGGTACAATAATGAACAATAATAAATTTAGAATGTATTAGGTCGAAAATGAGTATATGACTGAAGGTACAAATGTCTGTTGGTTGTATTTATAATATAAGAGAACAAAGAACATTAAATTGGCAATTCAGCATGATAAGGGATTACCAAGAAAGAAACATTAAGCTCAGCCAACGTGAGCGGTTATTAGAGAAGAGCTGTTGCGCAATTTGTAACATGATATGTTTGAGAAGGTTAAGCCTGTCTCGGTGATATTATATATCATAGTATATTTCTAATATAACAGCTTCCCCCTTATAAAAAAAGTTGGTGTTTTATGCAGCAACTTTTGAAATGAGTATAAACTGTATATAAAAGGTAATGGTCCAATTTTAAAAATATAAAGAGTACAAAAATGTTGTCGTAAAGTTTAAAATACAGAGTATAACCTTAGTGTCTAAAATATGAAATGCAAGCACAATAACCTTGATTCATAAAATAAAATAACATAAAAATGTTAGAGTTAAAATATAGCTTTAGCAAGAAAGCGTAAAATACAAACATAATAAGTTTGTCTTAAAATGGGGTAAAATATTCCCAGGGTTAAAATATAGCTTTAATATAAAAGCATAAAATATGAGTATGATAAGTTTAAATGAAAATAACGTAAAAATGTTAATAAAATTGAAATTAACAAAGGATAGAAAAATAATGAAGTATAATGATTAAATAAATGAAATGAAATTCACTGAAGAGTCTAGCACTAAAAGTCAGTAAAAAGGCACAAAATGTCTTTAGTTAAGTTCTATGTCTTCGGCTTCGTTGTCTTCTCTTCTTAAGGTAGGTCGTCTTCGTTGATGAAACAGGCTAGTGATTGTCCTGAGGGGTTCACTAGGCCTTGGTGGAGATGGAGGAGTCGTGGAAACGTTGATGGCTAGTCTTCGTCTTCTTGCTTTACACTTACAGAATAGATACAAGAATAAGAGTCCGAAAATTAGCACTATGGTAAGATAGGTAAACCAAGAAATGTGTCTCGTGATGAAAGGTTCCTTGATTAGGTCGTCTAAGTCTTTTGAATATTGGTCTAATTGGTGTCTGGCGACATCGAGGTCTTCGGTGTTCAGATCACTTAGTTTTAATGGTTTCAGGTTGGGCACTCGAACTTTGTCCGGAACCTGGTTGCAACACTCGAATGGGATTTGTATAGGGTGAGCGTCGTTCTTCACGTCTGTCGTTTCGCCTGAGCTGGCTTGGATCTTCGTGATACCTATGAAGGCGTAGCAATTTGGTTGTAATTTAATTATACAGTTTTTGAGGATGGTGTCGGTTTTTGGGGTCTCTTTCGGGCAATTGATAGTCATCTTTAGTGGCTCTGTATTGACGATCATCCACACGTTCTCGTCTAGTTTTTGGATGTTGTATCCTTGGCCGATGATAGTTGACGTTTGACAGTTTTCTGGTAGAGTTTGTAGATCCTTGAAAAGGCGGGCTTCGCATATGGCGTTGTTGTCAATTGGATATGCAAACAAATTTGGACATAATTTAGTATTGGTATGGAGTGGCTTGCATTCTCTGAGGTCAGCAATGGGTATGTACATCAAAGAATCATCATCTCTCGCGATATATTTTTGAGAAGTTGACAAAATATGATACAGACCAGTTCTACTATCTAAGATAGGAATGGGGTATAATTGGAAAACGGAGTACGTTTGAGGGTCTACTAGGGGTATATCTAACACAAATACTAATTCTGAGTTCATTTGGAAAGCTTTTAATTCAATAATATCTAAATACTGTGCAATTTTTGAAAGTTTAATTGGGAGTGGCAAATTGTTCTTTTGTAGGTTTTGTGAAATTTCCTGCAATGAGTTTACCAAATCTTGGGGATTAATGATAGACGTATGAATTACTTTGAGTCTCGCGAAAGTGATCGAATTTAAAATATCGTTGAGGTTGTCCTCTATAAATAGGTAGCTCGCCATGAGTTGTTCACAAATTTCCAAGAATTTTAATTTTGTTTCAACTGCTCGTACGTTATACGTAATGTCTAAGATTGCGTATTCGATTTCTTTTATGTCTTTGTTGAATGTCTCCTCGTCTATTAGTAGTTTTTGAATTGTCGTGTTAAAATTTTTAATAACTGAATTCGTAACTGATATTTCATTTTTCATCAAATTTTCTATCTGACGTTCGTCTTGGTTTAATTTATTGATACAGTCAGAGTAGTATTTACCGTCTTCTGCGTCTAAATTTCCGGTAATTGCTTTGAATATTGAACCAATTCCGTTTATGATTCCGCGTTTGTAGCGTTTCGTGTCGAGATGTATTTCGTCAAATTTAGTTTGTATGGATTTTGAGATTTGTCCTAGGAGGCTTAAATGCGTTTTAACCTCACTCGCGAATTCGTTCATGTTTTTGTATGCTGGGTCAAGGGTAGTAAGGATTGTCTGTAAAATTTTGTCGTTTCTGTCAAGAGCTGTCTTAAAGGTCGATATATTTTTATGTACGAGTAATGTCCATTTCTTGTGTGAGATGACAATGTCCGTGTCTTTGTGATAGTAAACACCGATAGTATTGTTTATTGGTGTTATTTCGTATTGAGAAAATGCTGATCCGAACAGCAGTAGAAACCTGAAAATAAATTTTAATCTTCAATATATGGTTTCATTCTATCAAAATTTACTTTACTTGTTTGATTTGTCTCGGGATTTAACAAAGTGGCAGAATTTTGGAAAATTTCTTTGATCTCGAAAGGGCCGTTGAATTTATTTTGTGACTTGCTTTTGATTTGGGATTCCTTTACATATACTTCGTCTCCAACGTTATACGTGGGGCGATTTTCTGGGATATTTCTGTCGAATCTGACTTTAGCTTTTTGTTTTTGCGCTTCAGTCCGACTGCGTGCAATTTGGTAATAGTGGGATATCCTATTATTTAAGTCCCTAACATATTTAGTTATTAGGTCTTTTTGGTTGTACAGGGTCTCTGGTGGTCTATTAGCTGTGTGTCCAAAGATCAGTTCGTATGGCGTAAAACCATGCGTTTTACTAACCGAATTATTGTAGCATATTACTGCATACGGCAATATGGTAAAAGGATGTTCATTTGGGTTTTCGGTTTTGTGAATTCTGATCATTTCGTCTAAGGTAGCATGAAAGCGTTCTATAGAACCGTTAGATTGGGGATGTCCTACGCTAGAATATGTCAATTTTATATCGTAGAGGGTACAGAGGTCTTTTAGTAAGTTGTTGTCGAATTCACCGCCGTAATCACAGTGAATCCTCAGTGGGGTACCGTAATGTTGAAAATATAACAATAGGGTATTTACCACAGATTTTGCGCTTTTATCCGGTACAGCATAGGCTTGTGTGAATTTTGTAAGTTCGTCGCGGATAGTTAGAGCGTAATTTCGTGTAGGAAATTCGAATAGGTCGATGTTAATTCTTTCGAAAGGCGTCCTCGGAGTTTTAGTGATTACTAGAGGGTTGTTAAGATTTTTTCGGCAAACTTTAGTCCGTTGACAAATTTCGCAATTTTTTATGAAATTTTCAACATCTTTGGTTAGTCCTTGCCAATTGTATTTATTTTTGATCCTACGCATAGTCTCGTTTATTCCGCGATGTAGGTTGTTTTTGCCGGTATGGTTTTGGTCAAGAATTATCGGTCTTTGGTCTTCGTCAGGTATTTGTACTAAGTTTTGACAGATAATGAGCTTTAGGTCTTTTTCTGCGAAGATAAATGACAGAATTTCGAGTATGGGGAGGTCTAAGTTATTTTCGACATGATAAGTATTAGAAAGATCTAATTCATTTTGATTTTTGTATATTGCTAAGAACAAATGTTCTACTACAGATTCAGGGTCAAAGGGTAGAGGAATGATATAGTATTTCCTATGTCTAACCGATCTACTAGAGAGAATATTTATTTTGTCGTCGTAAAATTCAGGATTTTCCTCGAAAATGTCGTCAATAATTTGGTGATGAAAATCTCTTAGGTTATTTTGTTGAAAGAAAGTTATGATGTGTTTATTTTCTCGGTCCAGGAGTTGTTTATTCGAAGTTTGAATTTTAGAGTAGTCAATTAAAGATTTGGTCTTGTATAGTCGGGAGAAAGTATTAAATTCTTGAATTATTTGTTCGTTTGTGATTTTATCGTCATTGTCTGGATTTCCGTCATCGTCTGTGTCCTCGTTCGCGGCTAAGATTTTGGAATGGAATTTAGAACATTTGGAAAAATGGTTTATTTTGATTCTAGAGAGGGCATCGGCATTTTTATTGATTTTTCCGGGCTTGTAAACGATTTCGTAGTCGTATTCCTCTAGTTTGAGTCGCCAGCGGGCAAGTCTACTTCCTGGGTCTTTTATTGAGAATAACCAGGTAAGTGGTCGATGGTCGGTGACTAGTTTGAATTTTCTACCGAATAAATATGGTCTAAAGTGTTTTACTGACCATACTATGGCCAATAATTCCCTTTCAATGGTGGAATACTTTGTTTCCGCACCGCATAAAGTTCGGGAAGCGTATGCAATTGGTAGATCTTTGCCTATATTTCCCTGAGAGAGTACCGATCCGATGGCGAATGCGCTCGCGTCGGTAGTTAGGATGAAAGGCTCATCAAAATTAGGATATATTAATATCGGAGTCGTCGTCAATGTTTGCTTTAAGTTGTCGAACGATTTCATACAATCATTGTCAAAGTTAAAGGGAGTGTCTTTTTGTAGTAGCTTGGTCAGGGGCTTTGAAATCTTAGAGAAATTTGGAATAAAGCGTCTATAATAGCCCGCTAAACCTAAGAAAGATTTAATGTCCTTTTGATTTTTCGGATGAGGAAAGTTTAAAATGGCATCTACTTTACTGGGATTTGGCTTAACACCGTCTTTTGTTATAAGATGTCCTAGATAAGCGACTTCTTTGCGTAGAAATTCGCACTTGTCGGGTTGAATTTTGAGGTTAGCTTTCCTTAAGCGTTTGAATACTTCTGTCAGTCGGGAAATATGATCGTGAATAGTAGGGGAGTAAATGATAATGTCGTCCATGTAAACAAGGCAGCGTTCATTCTGGATTCCTAACAAGATATTATCCATCACTCTTTGAAACGTTGATGGAGCATTCTTTAAACCGAATGGCATTCTAACGAATTCGAAATGACCGTTTTCGACTGTGAAAGCAGTCTTTTGAATGTCTTTCGCGTCCATTTCTATTTGGTGGAATCCGGAAGCTAAGTCTAGTGTGGTAAAATATTGGCATTTGCCTAGTTGGTCTAAAAGGTCAGAAATATTTGGGAGAGGGTATTTATCGTCAATAGTCAATTCGTTTAATTTCCTGTAATCTACTACGACTCGCCATTTTTGTTTGCCAGAGGCATCGAGTTTTTTGGGTACAACCCAAACGGGAGATGACCAGGGAGAAATTGAAGGTCTGATTATGCCTTGGTCCAGCATTTTAGAAACTTGTGTTTTGACTTCTTGTTTATGGCATTGAGGGTAGCGATATGATTTTGTAAATACAGGTTTAGAATTATTAGTGTCGATTGAATGTTTAATCTCGTTAGTGAAAGTCAAGTTGTCTCCTTCCAGGTAAAATATTTCAGAAAAGTCTAGGCAAAGTTGTGTAATTAGTTCACTTTCCTCGTAGTTTAGATGATCTAAACGTAACTGGTTAATAATTTCAGATGATCTGTCGGTCTGTATGTGTGAGTCGGAATTTTGAACATTTAAATTAAAAATCGATTTAAATTTTTGCAATGGTTCTAATTTTAGATTAGAAAAATTTATAATTTTCGGAATGGCGTTTGCATTAATTACGGTTGTCAAAAATTCTCCATTTTCGTTTACCCTAACAAGAGCATTAGGCAAACGAACTTTTTCGTTTTCCTGCGCTGACAGTACAGCGTCAGTGTTTCTAAGATTGCATTTTAGTTTGTAAACCTTTTCCGTGCGACCGTCAATTTGGATAGTATTTTGGCTAGAATTATAATTTTGTCGGATTTTGTTGATTTCGGGTGTTGGAGAATCGTCAGTTACTTTGAAGATGGGCAATGTTTTAAAATTTGTAATTAGTTGCCTGGTTTTGAAATCTATTCTACATTCGTAGTGTTCCATGAAATCGGCACCTAATAATCCGTCAAAGTCTATGTCCAAGTCGTGAATATAGACTCTGTGCGGGTCGAGTGCGTTAAATGGTATAAGAACAGATTCGCTAATTTTAATTTTTTCGTCGGTTATGCCTTGTATAATCGCGTTTTCTGGAGATCTATTTTTAAAATTTTCCGCTGTCTTATGCTTAAAAATCGAAATACCTGCGCCAGTATCAATTAAGAGTTTAAATTTGTTCGAAATGTCATTTATGAAATAAAGATTACTAGAATTCACGGTCAATAGTGTGTGTGTAGGCCAATTTAAGCGAAGTTCTGGTCTGAGAAATTCAGTAGGGGGTTGTAATTGTCGTTCAGGTTTAATGTTTGGATTTAGTTGGACATTTGGTCCACTTCGAAATTTATTTCTTGGGTTGGAGTATTCATGGAATACTCCGGGCCTAATGGAAAATCCTGAGGAGTGGCAGTATGATCCTGCGACATCTGAGAATTAGCTGTATAATTCTCATTTTGGTATGGCATGTTATCGTCGTTATTTTGCGGGAAATGGGGGTAATCGTCATAATTTACTTGTGGCATGTTTGCCATATTATCAAGGCTAGAATTAGTTTGATAGTTTCCGAAGTTATGGAATTGTGGGTCACTGAAATTATCAGTTTCATGGTAAAAATTAGTATCATAATTTTGAGAGTCGAAATGATTGTCAAAATTAACGTGATGTGTTCTCTGCGGGTTTTGTCTGTTAAAGTTAGGATTGAAATTTGAATTTTGTTGATTTGGGGATCTCTGAAAGTTCGGATTAGGTCTTATTACAGAAGGCCTATTCTGTTGAAAATCTTGTTGCGGCGTGAAATTTCTTTGATATTGCTGGTTGGGGGAGTTTTGGAAATTCGGTCTAGAAAATTGTGGAGGACTGGCAAAATTGTTTTGTCTAAAGTTCTGATTTTGTTGTGAGAATTGTAGTCTTGTACGGCACTCATTAAAATTGTGCCCGTTACGTTTGCAAAAATTACAGAATTGTTGGGAGTTGGGACGCCTCTGTTGGTTCTGGATGGGGTTTTTGTTGATAGTTTGTTTTGGGAATTTTTGTGACTCGAAGTAGGACAGTTGGAGTTCGCGTTTGATTCTATTAATTGCTTCTAGCATGTCGCTGGGATTTCCGGCACGGATTATTTGTCCAAGTTTGGGTTCTAGTCCAGTAAGTAGTGTTGTTAGAGTCATGGTTTCAATTAGGGATGATTGAGCTGTCTTTTCTTCCAACGTCAAAGTCTGTTTTTGCACAGCAGCGTGCATTTTGGCATTATGTGTTTGTAAACGAGATACGAATGTCAGGGCAGTTTCATTAGGTAGTTGGTGAATCCGTTGTAGGTCTTGTATAAGGGCTGTCAAGTCGCGTGAATCACCGAAGTGGGCCTCAAGTAGGCTTTTAATTTCTGCCCAAGTGGCAGGGTTCCTCGAATTTATTAATTCGGCGGCTTTTCCCCGAAGTTTATTTTTTATGTGTAGAGTAAGTAAAATACGCTGGTCCTCTATAGACATTCCGTTCGCGAAAACACACGCGGAAATAAAGGTTTGTAGGAAAATGGGGTTCCCGTCGAACTCTGGAACTATTGAGAAAATCTCACTTAACCTGTAGGGTTCTATGGTAAGGGTTTCGTCAGCGTTATTGGTATTATTTGCTGTAGTATTTGGTTGGTTCGCCATTTTGTATTATTAAGATTTGTATATAAATTTCAGATAAACAAACAAAAATTAATTTGGTACACACAAAAATAATAAAAATTAATTGTAAAAGGTGCAAGAGTACGCCACTGGCAATAATAATGAATAAAAGGAAACGAAATTGTATTCTTTTCTGTATAAAGTATGTAACAAATTATTTTTGCGATGGTATTTGCACTTATTCAGATATTATAGTCATATGGTATAAACAATACGTTAACCTTTATTAGTAGTAGTAGTATTAAATTGCAGTAAAAACGTTACAAGATAAGGATTAAACTTGATATATGTCAAATTAATATATTGATTGCAATGAAAATATTTATGTGTTAAAATAAAATAAAATATCGGCTAAAGTAATACGATATTTAGATAATATATTCAACTAAATTAGATTGCAGAACTGTCGTGGGTTTAATGCAAATGTGAATGCAATGTACGAATGATAAAATATAAATGTTTAGTGCAGTTTGAAATAGAAAATAAATCGAGATGATTCTTAAATTACTTACATTACTATCTTCATGCCTGGGGTCCAGATGGAAGGTCGAATGCGGTTTCGTAAGCGTTGCTACACTGGGATGTACCGTCAGGGGTATCACTAGGTGTTCCTATCCACGGTGACGTGTTCCAAGTGCCGAAGACACCGACTTTCAGGGGCCAGGAATGTTTCTTACTTGCTAATTATTTCTCGATGTGTATATGATGCTTCTTGTGAGCTTGTTGAGACGTTGCTTGTCTGCTTGAAATTGTATTTTTCTTGTTTCACGTAGATTCTTTGCTGAGTGAAGGATTGAAATCCACCACCTCTGGGTTACAGGGTGTTTTTCAGATCCTACCGACTGCGCCAATGTTAGATAATGGATTGTAGAAATAACTTTTTAAAAACTTTATTTACTTGGGAGTCAAGCTTGACTCTAGGTACAATAATGAACAATAATAAATTTAGAATGTATTAGGTCGAAAATGAGTATATGACTGAAGGTACAAATGTCTGTTGGTTGTATTTATAATATAAGAGAACAAAGAACATTAAATTGGCAATTCAGCATGATAAGGGATTACCAAGAAAGAAACATTAAGCTCACCCAACGTGAGCGGTTATTAGAGAAGAGCTGTTGCGCAATTTGTAACATGATATGTTTGAGAAGGTTAAGCCTGTCTCGGTGATATTATATATCATAGTATATTTCTAATATAACATATATATATATATATATATTATTCTGTTTTTATTATTATATAGTATATTTTATTTTGGGCGCCACGATATCACCTGAAAGATATCGAAAATACGTGAGTTTTTAATCTGTTTTAGTAGATACTTTTGTAAAACTCAACAGAGCATAAGATCTCTTATCCTAGGAGCCGGTTCTAGTATCAATATTACCTAAGTTTAGAAATGAAAAACCTTCGTTAAGTATACAATAATTACATGTATTACTGAGAGTAATGAATAACAAACTAAACTATATTAAAGAAATTACTTAGAACTATAAATGTCATTTGAAAACTAAAATTGCTCGAGACTTTAATTATTTGCAAATAATGATGATATTGGTATATATACCTTTAGAGACTAGGAATCTCGACGATGCTGCAGATATTATCCGGTGCTGTGGTACATACGTGCCATTTACTCCCTCCAGATTTCTGTCTATTACCAGTTGATCTGATATCTGACTAACCTATTTATTACGATATGTTGATACTCTGGAACTTTATATTGTGTTAGGTAACCAACCCACTTTATATAAGTCTTCACTGTTTATATTGGAAATATGCAACTTCATATAACACCAATCTATTATAACTCATAAAATATTTTTCTTCTCTCTTCTCCTCTTTTTTTATTATTTTCGTTCCCTAGCAAACGTTATTGTTTTTCATAACGACCACTGTTTTTTCATTACCAATACATATTATTACTACAAACTATCTAAAACTAAATATTACTCTCAAGGAATGTTTGTTTCATTAATTTTACTTTTTACACTTTCGAAAACGTTATAATGTGACATTGTTCTTCCATTTTATTGTTTTATCACATTATTTTAAAATCACTGTTATTTAGTGTCCCGTTCTTATTTACCCTAATTTACTGTCTATTTAATTATTCTTTAAACGTCTTTGGATACTACTTACTATTACATAATTTAATTTTGTCTAGATTTAATGAAAATTCCTCATTTCTCTAAATACTACAGTCATCCTGAGCCAAAATAAGGTTTCACTACAATAAAGTACAGTCCTATTGAGCTTTACAATCATAAACTTAGCATTGAAAATGGCGACAATATTTAAAATCTCAAGTATTATTTTGGAAACTTTCATGGTTGGCTTACCCTTAGTAATTTTAGTTATCCTTGAAATTCATATCATTTTATTTACATCTGCTAGTGTGAATGCCCATGACATACCCCCCCCCAAACAATTATGTTTTGAACCCGTTGAAAATTTAGTTGATTTGTCATAACGACATGTCATTCACACTACCACATTTATTACCTTATCTGAATTATAAGGATACAGCAATTCAATATGAAATTTCCCCCTGATTCCGTCGTTATCAATGTTTTTAAGCTCGTATGTATTTTGATTAAGTACTCTCTTAACTAGATATGGGCCCTCATACGGCAACATCAATTTGGCACAGATTTTATTTTTGTAATCTGATACACGTAACCGTTTTATCACTACCAAGTCTCCTTCCTCGAACATTACGTGTTTTTTTATTTTCTTATTTTCGCGTTTTATGTATTTATTTGCGTTTCGTTTTAGTCTGTCACATACTTGTTTGTGTATTGTATGTAAATTCTGTATGTTATTATTTGTCCATGGTCTTGTCGGTAGTTGTCCCAGCATTGTCGTCACAGGCGGGATTAAAGTTACTGTGTTTGGTACGTTGTTCATATAATTTTCCACCATTTCTGTTACTGCAGGCCATTCAGAATGATTATGCTGCACCATCAAACGTAAAAATCTTATGACTTCTTGAATGTAACGCTCAGCAGGATTTCCTGTGGGTGTCTGATTGTAGTAAAAATAACTTGTATATTTCTGTTTTCCAAATGGTTTGTGAATCTAATATTGTTAAAATACGTGGCATTATCTGCGAGAATTTTCTGGGGAGTTCCTATTGTTTTACAAAAATGGCTGATTTTAGCTATAGCGGTCATAGTGTTGCAACGTTTAGTTGGATATACCTTAACAAACTTTGAAAAACCGTCTACAAGTACTAAAATGTGTTTGTAACCCGTTTTTGAAGAAATGAGGTTACTTATAAAATCTATTGAAACTAGTTCCAGTGGTTGTGTGGTAACGATACTGTTTACTAAATTTCTGTTTGTGTGGTTTTTGATTTTCCCTAAACAACACTCATGACATTTTGAAAGTAAATTTTTAGTTAACTGTAAATCTTTATTGGAATAGAAATTTTCCCGGAAAATCAACCACGTTTTCCGAATACCAATGTGGCCATATCTGTGATGCAGATCTATAATTATTTGTGTAGCTAATTCGCTATCAATAACGTATTTCTCCTCATTTAAAATAGTTTTTATGATAAATTGGTTTTTGTAGGTGAAGCCTCTGTGTGTTCGTTTTGAGTGTAATTTCTGTATTAAGTTGTGTAACTTCTGTTGACTGTGTATTACTAGTTCTGAAGTATATAAATTGTGGTTGGATGATAAGATGTTAAGTGCTACCATGAATGTGTCTGATTTGTCAGTGTTAATCTGTCGATTACGTGTGAGTGCGTCTGCTGTTATATTGTCTTTCCTCGGACGGTGTTTTATTGTGAATGAATATTCCTGAATAAGAAGTGACCAACGATAAATTCTGTTGTTTGCAAATCGATTTTTCATAAGAAAGCATAGGGCTGAATGATCGGTTTCTAATATGAAATGTGAGGCGGTAAGATAAAAGGAAAATTTAGATATTGAAAATACTATGCTGAGCATCTCACGTTCACTCACGGAGTATCGAACCTCGTGCGGTTTTAGTATCCTTGAAATAAAGCATATAGGTGTTTCTACTCCCCTTTGCATTTGCGTTAATTCCGCTGCTACAATGTATTCAGATGCATCAGTCCTAAGTATAAATGGTATATCAAAATCGGGACTGTGAAGCAGTAAGTTGTCATGAAATGTGTTTTTTAAAATATTGAGGGCAATTTCCCTTCTGTCAGTCCATTCCCACGTAACATTTTTCCTAAGTAGTTCTATGAGAGGAATTTCTAGTTCCGATAGTTTTGGAATAAATTTTTTATAATAATTTAGAATGCCTAAAAATCCCCTTAGCATTTTTAAATTAGTTGGACGTGGATACTCTTTTATTTCACTAATTCTTTCTTGTCCTATGCTGATGCCCTCTTGGCCTATTCTATACCCTAAATATTTAACAGAAATTTGGTAAAATTCACACTTTTCTAAATTTAGTTTTAAACCGGCCTCATTTAAGGCATTTAATACTGTATTTAAATGATTATAATGTTTTTCTACTATTTCGGAGAATATCAGAATATCATCTATGTAATGTAGACAGAAGTTTTCAAATTTATCCAGTATAGATTGCATTGCCCGAACAAATGCTGACGATGCCGACTGTAAACCAAAAGGAACTACCCGAAACTGAAAAATATGCCCTTCAACACTGAAGCCTGTATACCTGCGAGATTCAGGATGCAAAGGAATTAGCTAAAATGAATTTTTTAGATCTAATTTTGAAAAAATCGTGGTTTTACCTACTCTAGAAAGCATTGATTCTATGTTTTGTGGTGCATCAAATTGGGATTTTGTTATTTGATTTAGTGTTCTAGCATCTAAACATAGTCTGATAGTATTATTTTTCTTTTTAACAATAACCAGCGGATTAATATAATTAGTTTTTGCGGGTTCTATGATATTTGAATCTAACATGTTTTGAATTTCGTATTTAACTTGGTCTCTAAATTTGTATGGAATAGGATATGTTTTGCTCTTAAAGAATTTCGATTCATCAACCTGTAGTTCGTGTACATAGCCTGATGCTACACGAGGCTCGAAATCGATAAGTGATTTATATTTCTGTAATAAAATTTGAATTTGTTCGCTATATTCAGAAGGACAACTTACATCTAGACTGTCGGCCACGTTAAAATTATGCATGTTATATGTGGTCGTTCCCACTATATAATTCTTGGCTCGTTTGCCATCAAACTCATGACTTTTTTCATCATTAATTTGTATAATTGGTATCGTATGACCGTTCAATAATAAAATGCGTTTCTCTAGATCAATTGTAGCCTTAATCTGACATAATATGTCCTCACCAAAGATAACATCAAACTTCAAATTAGGAATTATCACTAGATCCCCTTTAAAAATGTAATTTTCTATCACAAAATTAGAATTGAAGACCTTACTGCATTCTGCAAATTTTTTGCCATTAGCATTTACAAGTTTAATTTTTGATATTTTTATGCAATTTTGTTCAAATTTATATTTATACTTTGCTATAACGTCTTCATTAATTAAACTAATCTCCGATCCTGTGTCGATCAATGCTGTTAATTTTATGTCTTGTATTTTTACATTAATTATAGGTAAGTGGCTAATTTTTATGTCGTTTGTATGTCCGTCTTGTGTTGTTTCTACGTCAATGTATTCCCGCATATGTTCATAAGTAGTATTTAAAATATGTCTAGTTAAAAATCCTGTTGTTGTGACTGTAAGTGTACCTGTGCCAATGTCTGTATTTTATCTGTGTCTCCGTGAGGGTTATAATCTTTTGATGTGTTATCTGTTAGACTGTTTGTATTAGCAACCTGTGCATACGTACGTGTGTCTCGTTTTCCTTGCTCTTGATTTTGTGTACGTCTGTCATCCCAGTGTACCTTTTCTTTGTTTAAAGTCTGTGTGTTTTGTGTATTTTGTTCCCTGTTCATATTTTGGTTATACCTATTTCCCTGTTGTCTGTTTTGATTGTATTGTGAAATATTATTGTTATAATTGCTGTAATATGATCGGTTTTGACCTGGGTTTGAATTATGTTGATTTTGATTATTGTAGTAGGTTCTGTTTTGTCCATTATTTTGCCTCATTGTATTGTCATTAGTGTTGTCATGTCTGGTATCATTCTGCTGTTCATTGTCTCGGGGCGATGATTTCCTCCACCCGAACTTGTGATCATCTATTACTCTCAAATATTCTATAAAGGAGTCTAATGTAGTAATACGCTGTATGATCACAACATCGTGAATATTTTCAGTGAAGTGTCTGGCCAAATATCGTACCATTTCTGCCTCGGTGAGTTTGGGTTCCAGGTATCTAATATTATATATCTTGCGCATAGCATATCTTTCCCTGGACATACCAAATGCCTCATTGTATTTACCATTAAAAAGGTTCAACCTGACCTTCTGTTGGTTATACTCTCCCCAATATTGCTTTATAAATAGCTCTTCGAATTGCTCGAATGTCTCAAACTTCCCCTCAATCATTTCATACCACAGCTCAGCATCACCACGTAACATGTTCTGAATTATTTGTTTGATGTCAGTATTGGGGTGTAGTGTGCGTATGTGCTGACGTAATCTCGTAATGAAAACCTTGGGGTGGATTTTTGCGTCTCCTATAAATTGTAAGTCTGTATTTATATTTGTTTGTGGCTGTGTGTGAGTGCATGTTGTGTGCGTTGTCGTTACTTCCGTTATTCTTTTGGAGTTTTGCTCAAGTTTCCTTTCTTGTTCCTTTAACTGCTCATGTACTGTTTCCCTTTGTTTTTTTATCTGTTCATCTATATCCGTGAAACCTTCTGTAATTAATGTTTCTACTTCTTGTCGTACCTTTGTTCTAATTTCGTTCACCGTTGTTTGTAATTTAGTATCTATTTCTTCAGTTACTTCTTGTCTTATTCTATCCAATTTTTTTTTAAATTTTTGTACTTCTCCTTTAACTTCCATTATGCTTTCTCCCATATTCTTATAGTTTTCCTCCATTTTAATTATGTTTTGATCTATTTTCTCATTTAATCCATTTATACTGTTTTTGATTTCTGTTATATTGCTATTTAATCCTTGATTCATTTGTGTCATTATGTCCATTATTTGTTTAAACATATTTGGGTCAGATTGTGTTTGTAAAGTCGAATCGCCAACATTTTGTGTTGACATTTGCGTATGTGTTGTAGTGTCGCTATCGTGCTGTACAGATGTTTGTGGGTGATCTATGTCATCCATACTTACTACTTTACTTGATCTTAATTTCATAAATAATCAGATGACAGTAAAAATTTTGACAAAAACTGACAAATAAACCAAACTTCAACTTGCCAAATGTAAATTTATCCCTACGCGTTAGCTCGATATGAAATTATAATACAACGCCCCACGTTGGGCGCCATATATTCTGTTTTTATTATTATATAGTATATTTTATTTTGGGCGCCACGATATCACCTGAAAGATATCGAAAATACGTGAGTTTTTAATCTGTTTTAGTAGATACTTTTGTAAAACTCAACAGAGCATAAGATCTCTTATCCTAGGAGCCGGTTCTAGTATCAATATTACCTAAGTTTAGAAATGAAAAACCTTCGTTAAGTATACAATAATTACATGTATTACTGAGACTAATGAATAACAAACTAAACTATATTAAAGAAATTACTTAGAACTAGAAATGTCATTTGAAAACTAAAATTGCTCGAGACTTTAATTATTTGCAAATAATGATGATATTGGTATATATACCTTTAGAGACTAGGAATCTCGACGATGCTGCAGATATTATCCGGTGCTGTGGTACATACGTGCCATTTACTCCCTCCAGATTTCTGTCTATTACCAGTTGATCTGATATCTGACTAACCTATTTATTACGATATGTTGATACTCTGGAACTTTATATTGTGTTAGGTAACCAACCCACTTTATATAAGTCTTCACTCTTTATATTGGAAATATGCAACTTCATATAACACCAATCTATTATAACTCATAAAATATTTTTCTTCTCTCTTCTCCTCTTTTTTTATTATTTTCGTTCCCTAGCAAACGTTATTGTTTTTCATAACGACCACTGTTTTTTCATTACCAATACATATTATTACTACAAACTATCTAAAACTAAATATTACTCTCAAGGAATGTTTGTTTCATTAATTTTACTTTTTACACTTTCGAAAACGTTATAATGTGACATTGTTCTTCCATTTTATTGTTTTATCACATTATTTTAAAATCACTGTTATTTAGTGTCCCGTTCTTATTTACCCTAATTTACTGTCTATTTAATTATTCTTTAAACGTCTTTGGATACTACTTACTATTACATAATTTAATTTTGTCTAGATTTAACGAAAATTCCTCATTTCTCTAAATACTACAGTCATCCTGAGCCAAAATAAGGTTTCACTACAATAAAGTACAGTCCTATTGAGCTTTACAATCATAAACTTAGCATTGAAAATGGCGACAATATTTAAAATCTCAAGTATTATTTTGGAAACTTTCATGGTTGGCTTACCCTTAGTAATTTTAGTTATCCTTGAAATTCATATCATTTTATTTACATCTGCTAGTGTGAATGCCCATGACAATATATATATATATATATATATATATATATATATATATATGTGCGGACATGTGTCATACTTACGGTGGCATCATGAGGCCTTTTCAAGCTGTCTGACAGTGGAGTCCTTAGGGAGCTGGCTTTTTTCCATTTTATTGATGGGGAGTCTGAATGTTGCAAGTCATTTATCGATGGGTTATTTTCATTCTGCTCTTCTTCAGTAGACTCTAGATGCGGTGATTGTGCTGATTGTTCATTATTATGAAGGTCAACGGATCCATCTGGAGAGAAAACAAACATGTAGATTAGCTGCTGCAACAATGAGAAGGTCAAGGATGTTAGATTTTCTTTAGCATTTACAAAAGATGGTAAAGTACTTACCTACTGTTAATTCATCTAAGTTAGCTTCCAGTTCAAACTCGATTAAATTATCTTGTGTATGGGTATTAATAATATCGGAGTCGTAGGGATTTTGTAATCCGAAAACAGTTAGTATTCATAATTGACAGAAGCACATCTTGATGTGAATCCGATTTAACATCCTTTTTCTTGCCTGCTCCCGTAACAAAAATTTCCTTGTTCCCTTCCGTCACTTGTTTTCAAACCTCTTTTTTCTTGTTTTCATAGAATTTTTTTAACGATTCGGTGCTCCTTTTGCATGTATTAGGAGCCTGAGCATTAAATTCCCCAGTTAATTTATTCCATGCTTGCACTTTCTCTGCCACTGAAACCTGATCAGTTTTTTATTTTCAATAATGTGTTTGTATTTGAGAACTAGTCCGAGCAAAACTTCTTTTTCTTGATACGTAAAGTTCGTCGATTTCACGCGTTTTTTATACCATTGTCCGAATCACAACAGTTTGCCATTTTTATGTGCCAGAAAATTATAATATTTCAAATGGTTAAATTCTACTGATTTCGTTCTTCCAAGATTGAGGTTAAAGTAAATAAATAAAATCACGTGCTGCGACAAATTTCACTAGAGAACAACACAAAAATCCCTATATTAGATATTAATTTAGGCGTGTTTTATTGCTAGTTCGAATCTATTCTCACGAGTAGTAGTTTTTAGATGTCAAAAGAACGGTTCATTAATGTTGCCACAAGTACTCCTATGATTGAGTGTAAAATGTATAAGTTACTACTAACTCTTGTCAATTAAGATTTGAATTTCGAAAAATGTAAACTTTTAACAGAACTGTAACAGTTTTAACATGAATCAGAATAATAAAATACTTCTTGTAGCTGCTGCTGCTACAGCAATTGATAATCTTCGAAGACTGAAAGCTACGGTGATTTTTACTAATAGTTTAGATATAGACATCTTAAACAGACTGATTGATTTGTAAATTTAACGTGTTTTTGAGACCAAGAAGTCCCGGGTTCGAATTCTGGCTAAGCTGTGGACGTTTAACAGCGTTTTTAATGTATTACACCGAAACGGTAGCAATGGGTGAGACGCAGTTATGTGAGAGATGTCTTGCTAGTCCCTCCTGAATTTGATCCATCCCTAGTCAGGATTCGAACCCGGGACTCCTTGATCCCAAGCCTAACATATAAACACTGGAGCTACTGAGCTGGCATAGGATATTAATTCGCTTGTTATATTGTAGGATGAGTAATGATGAAATAATAAAATGCCAAATGTATTATGAAGAAGTCATTCCTAGGATGACCTGTTCTACATTTAGGAGTCATTTTAGAATGACGACTATGACTTTTGAAGCAATTCTTGTTGAGATAGCTGATAAGCCTGAGTTTGCAAAAAGAGACAAAAATCTGTACGGAGGTCGTGAACAGGTCAATCCAGAGAAATGCTTATTGGTTGCCCTTTGGACATTAGCAACTCCAGACAGCTATAGATCAATGGGAGATGGATTTAATATAAGTAAATCCACAGTACTATACTGTCTGAGCACTTCCATCTCTATCATTAATACTTACTTATGCCCTAAATTTATAAAATGGCCTGATGATAATGAAAAACAGATAATCTCTATGAACTTCAATAGATATGGTATGAGTAATGTGATAGCGACAATAGATGGATCTCACATTCCGAGGCCAGCTGCAAATGGAGTAAATTATTTCAACAGAAAGAATTTTTATTCAGTACCCACACAGCACCAGACTGCCATAGGATAACCACAGGTTGTACTAAAAGGATCAACAGGACATCCCTTGTACGTCCTAATTTGGGTTCCTCTAGATTTGGGACCTCCTGTGGATAACCTTTTGGCACTAGTCAGGATAGCCCCTGGTTGTCAGAAAAGGATAACTCATGGTAATCCACAGGAACCTAAAGGGACCAAATTGGGTAAAGTTTGGAACAACCTATGGTTATCCTTATTGGCTAATGATAGGATGACTTGGCATTAGTTATTGTGAACCCCCCCCCCCCCCCCCCCCACCAAGTTGATTAAGTGTAGTAGATAAGTTGAATCGTTTACGACCTATACTTAATTTATGCTAGTTTTTATGGGTCTGGCTTTAAAAAAAAACTGCCAACATTTCGATACTTTATGGTATCATCTTCGTTCCACAAAACATTTACAATATCGAGTTATTTGGAAAAAATGGTTTAACTATTAGTGATACCTACATAAATAAGCAAAAAAAAAACCCGTAATATAACTATAAATATTTTGTAGAGCCCTGAAGATGATACAATAAAGCATCAAAATATGTTGGTCGTTTTCTTTAAGAAAGACCTTAGACCTCTTAAATCTTAACATAAATCAGATATATGTCATTAACGAATTCAACTTATTACACGCATTTAACCGACTTGGGGTGAGGGTGGGGGTCCACAATAACTTGGTCATATCAAGTCATGATAGGAGATGGAACTGACTGCCACATGCATCACTTTTCGAAAGAGATGTACCTTTGTGAAATCTGTGTATCTGATTGAAGTATTTTAAATGTTGTTCCCACTAGTAGGAGTTTGGCAACATCTCCAGATTTAGGTTTATCAATTTTAACTTTTACCATATTTAACTGATGAGGTTATCTCGATTCTGGTATCTAATTATGTTTAACTACGTTTAAATAAAAAAAAAGTTAGTTAAGATAAGAACTTCACTTGCCCTAAATGGAATAATTCTGTAGGATAATGTATGGAAATAAATAAATAAATAACTAGTTCACTGGGCTATGTTAAGGAAATAATCATACTCTAAAAATTAAAAAATTATTTATTTAGGTATATTTTACTTTGTATATAAAACATAATATTTCATTTCATTTTTGTTCCCTGTTTTCTGCCTTCTGTCTGTCAGCTGCGTGCCTTAAAAAGTTTTTGACAGCTTTTTCAATTTCAATTTCGGTGGCACTATGGGTGGAGTGATTTTTCAAAATTGCTTCTAAAAAACAAACACCCATAAATCTGGTATAAGTGATTCCTGGTATTACTAACTATATTCATGTCTTCTACTTGATCTCTCATTCATAGTCGTCAACTTACAATTTCTTAGAGCCAGTATTTCCATCGCTAATTAACTATAACTATAAGATAATATAAAAGCAAACAGTTGTCAAAACAACCGTTTCCTTATATATTATCTTTTAGTTAAAGTTAACTAGCTATGGAAATACTGGTATTATTGAATATTGGTCTCGTCAATATTGACAAATTTTAAATATCGTTTGTTACTGAATGATACCTGGTAAGTCATTAGAGTGACTAGGAACTCAGGTGTGAGAAGTTCACACTTGGTGAATCGTTAAGAGAACAATTATGAATTTGGATGTCAATCTTCTTGTTTTATATTATAGATTGTGACAAAAGACAATGCAAACTGTAACTGAATGATTAAAATGTTCGTTTAGCATAAGAATTATCAAATAAATGTTTGTATGGCAATGGAGTGCACCGACTGAATTAAATTAATATAACTAAATCAATTTTAAAGATAATGTAATACAAAATTATATCAATTTATAATACAAATTAACATTTACCTGAAAGAGCCGCAAATAAGCGTAGAGTCTTAAAACTCTTTTTGTTATTTCTTTGACCAAGCCAGTTACAGTCTTGCTGCAACCCATTGGTGAATACTCTTGAAATTCCCCTTTTCACAAATTGGTTAACATCCACCCCGCCAATACGACGTAGAAATTCAACCTAAACTTTTAGTTTTTAAAAAAAATTATTTATATGCAGTACTACAAAACAATACCAAATTTTCATATACAAGTTTATCTTTTAGTTTTAATTCAAATTCTTCTAAAACCCTTATATTGTCAATAGGAAATTGCTGGTCTAAATTTATTTTATTATCATTTTGCTCAGCACTCTTATTCTTGACTTCATTGAGTATCGTTGCTACATCGACCAATAGCATGTCCACTTTTCTGTTAAGTTGAAAAAATTTGGCGATCAAAGTCTTTAATAGTTCTAGAAGAATATATAACATTTTAAAATGAATGTAAAGAAAAGGTATAGGTGTATTAGGGTTTTTGAGCACAAAAATGAAATATTCTGCTCACAAAAGCTCAATTTTGAGCAGGTTTATAGTTCTTGGCTCAAATACATTTATATACTCAGGTAAACTTTCTGGCGTGTATACGAGTTGATAATTCACGTACGATTTCATCTGCTGTGCATAAAATTATTCCATTACATCGAAAAATTTATGGTGTGTCTATCAAGGTTATAATAATTAATAGTTAATAAATAGCTTTGTACATATGATTGCATATGAAATCACGTACGTCAATTATCATCTTACATACACACCAAGTTACGGTTTACTTGAGTATACATATCAACGAAAAAAAATTAAAAAAGCAGTACACTTGATGTCACTGTTTTTAAGTTATTGTAAAATATACAAAATATACAATAAATAAACAAACTTTGTTATTTATATAATCACCATCAACATAACATTTTGAACAGGATGAATATCCAGAGTATGACCTTTTGTACAACGTATGAAACTTTTAGCAGGTGCATCGCAAACGAAAGCCTTTATTTCAAATTTAATTTTTTTATTTCTGAAATTTACACCATGCCTTGTTAAGTAAATAGCATCGTCAACAAAATTTTTAAGAAAAACATTAGCATCTTTGGGTTTATCATAACCGTGGTATACTCCAATTATTGTTACAAAGCCACTGTTGGGAAACAACGAAATTAAAATTGGATATAAGTGACTCCCTGAGCTCTTACTAAGCGGTAAATCATCAATGGAGACAATAATTTGACAAACATCTAAATTTTCATTAGCATGTTCCAGTAAAAGTGTAACTTTTTTCTCTAAGCCAAAATGGCTATATGTACCTGGATCAACATGTTGCGTAACAGTTTGCCGGGGCGTTTTCAGAAGAGTTCTGGAATCTACGCAAAGGTTTTCATTAGGCAAATGATGTTTCAAAACTTTTAGAAGGTTATTAAGAGAACTATGAGAAATGTTATCAGTTACAGCCTATTTTCTTAAATCGGATATTAAATCTAACTGAGGTTCTAAATTTAATGGAGTAGTATCAGTGACGTCATCATTTGACAGCTTGAAAACGGTTAAGTGGATTGTTGAAAAATTTGACATAAGGGCAAGTCTTAGTTTGTGATCGATTGTAAAATTAGTGGTGCATAATTTTAATAACAAATTCGTGTGGAGACATTTATTAACGTTTTTTTAAAAGCCTAGTGTGAAAGAAATTTCGATACATATCGTACCAGTGCTATTATTGGAAAAGAAAAATTTGTTGTCAGATATGTTAACATCCCTGTTAAATCGTAAATTGTAAATATAAGCATTAATAACGCTAATAACTTAGTTTTTCGGTTTTTTTTGTTAAGTAGGTATATTGTATAACTTATTTGCTTAAATATTCATTTTATATATGTATTCATAGATTTGGTATAAGCCAATATTGACAGAATATAATAGGTTAGGTAGTAGTAATTCCTATTTACTAATATTAATGGTTTTGTAAAAGATTAATATCTATTGCTGTGATATTTATATTTTCCGACAATATTACTAATTCTCTGCCAAAAATGGCATATAGAAATATGTCCAAAGTAGTTCAAAATGTATATTTTTCTATGAACATGGCGAAGATCTATGTAGATGACGATAACAATTTTGCATATGAGTTTCTATGCCATTCTATTGCACAACGACTTCCCATCATATTGAGGAAGAATATCTCTTGGAATGTTTATGGTTATTGATATGACTGTATGTGGAATCGACTAATTTCTTTCAAAAACTGATATCGGTCTCATAGAACCTTATAGCTTTATTTTTATCTGTTTCTATGAGCATTTTTTGGCAGGGTTGTACTTCAAGCTCAAAAGTTTCTAATGATTTTGAATTTGTTACCATTTTAGAAACAGAATGTCGACGACGGTTGTTGTGTGCACTAATCGATGGAATCGAAAAAGAACAGTCAGATTTTTGGGATTTCCATCTGCTCAAACCAGACGACAAGTAGAGCTTGTAAGAATAGAAATACGTACTCGGCCCAGCAGCGTTCTGTAGAGATGATTTTTTCGAATCGAAAATAAAAAATGCAAGAATATGTTCCAAACATTTTGTTATGGGTACCTAGGTATATGATAGTTTTTACATGATTTATAACATGATATTGCAATGTTGACAGTGAATTTGCCTATTTAATCAAAATAGGATGCATAAATAATAATAATAATATAATAATAATATTTATTTACGGAAATAACATACAGAAAAAATATACAGATATAATTTGTACTATTCTTCTTAAAATTTCACTTAAAGTGTAGATTGTTCTTAAGGTGGTATGTAACGTTTTTTTTTAGTACCTACGCTTTACATATTATTTTAACATGTATTCTATTATATTGACTTGTGTAAAAAAGTATTGTTAATAACACAAATAAAACTGATTGAATATGTAGTTATACCCAATAAACATTTATATATGCAATGCATGTTCTTTTCATGTTTCCTGTGCATTTGAATGACATACATGGCCTGTGCTAAGCATATTCTTTTCACATGGAATTTAAATGCAAAGTGACCGGTCCATACATGTACATATTATATGCATTGCACTATCTGTTTATATATGCAATGTATGGTCTTTACATATCCCATGCGTCCGTTAAGCATATTCTATGCACATGTAATCTAAGTGAAAGATAATTAGGCCATACACCTTCATATAAAATACATTTTATATATGAAATTAGTAGGTTAATAATGAGAAAAGGCATGTACCCCCCCCCCATATGCCCCATGTATACCCCCCACTCCTCCCCCCACCCCGAACGTGATTGGTCGATGGGAGGGGATAAGCTCCGCCCACCTAAGCGGATTGGTTGAGTGGAGGGGATAAACCACACCCCTCATAATATGATTGGTCGATTGGTGGGAGGTGAATATCAACCCACTTATTGTGATTGATCGAGATAAATCCCACCCATGTATTGTAATTGGTCGATGGAGGGGATAAGCTCCGCCCACATAAGCGGATTTGTTGAGTGGAGGGGATAAGCTCCGCCCACCTAAGCGTATTGGATGAGTGGAGGGGATAAACCACACCCCCTCATATGATTGGTGGATTGGTGGGAGGTGAACCTTCGTATGCATGCATCTTAGGATCATTTCATTATAAACCGTTAATGTGTAAATATGTCATTTACTTTCACTCTTAGTGCAGAATCTTCCGTATTAAATTACAGTTTCAATCCACCAATATATTTAGATGATGAAATAGATTATGAAATTGGATTAGTAAATTTTGATACATATAATATTATTCCAAATATTGACAACAGTAATAATAAATTTGCATGGGGAGAAAATTATGAACATATAACTGAAATTCCTGAGGGATGTTATGAAATTGATGACATTATAAAATTCATAGTAAACAAAATAAACGAAGAAGATGATGAAGCAGTTATCAGAATTACCACAGATATTAATACTTTTAAAGTCACTATACGTGCAAATACGAGAATTAATTTCAACGTGAAAGATTCGATAGGTCCAGTATTAGGTTTCGAGAAGAGAGAGTTAAAGGTTAATGATAGCAATACTTCCGATAATACCGTAAAGATATCTAAAGTGAATGCTATCTGTGTCGATTGCAGCATTGCAGTAGGTTCTTTTTCTAATGGACAACCTGTACATATTATTCATCAGTTTTTTCCAACAGTGCCTGTTGGGTATAAATTAGTGGAGTCACCTTTGAATATTATTTATTTCCCAGTGTGCGGTAAAACTATTAGCAACATCACTGTCAAAATAGTAGACCAAGCAGGGCAACTTGTTAATTTTCAAAAAGAGACTTTAACTGTTAGACTCCATCTTAGAAAATCAATCAAATAATTAAATGGTGCTGATATTTAATTCAACGTCATCCGTTTACAAGCATCAGCCATACTATAAAAGAGCTAGAAAGAAGGAAATCAACAGTATTAAAAAAAATATCGAACCATTAACATTAAAAAATCGTCAATATTTAAAATCAGTTGGATTGGAAGTTTTAGTATAATGGATTTACTGAATATTACTGGTCAGCCCTTTAGCGACAACTCTGTTGCGGAGTATCAGTTCCATACATATCAATCCAATATATCCGGAACTTTGGATTACAATGATGAAATAAGAATCCCTATTCAAGATTTAGATGCTTATACTGCACCGTGCAATAGTTATTTGTACATCGAAGGAAAATTAATGAAAGAGGATGGAACTGAGACTGTTGCACTGGAGTTTATTAATAATGGTATTGCGTTTTTGTTTCGTGAAATTAGATATGAAATGAATGGAATTGTAATAGATGGAGCGAGAAATCTTTCAACTTTAAAGAATTATATATCATACAATGAAAATGAAAGTATTTCCATGCAAAATGCTGGATGGTTTCCAAAAAAGAAAACAGGCGTGGGTGAAAAAATTATAGCCGATGTAAAAGGAAATTTCAATGTTTGCATTCCATTAAAACTACTAGTTGGATTTTTTGAAGATTTTCGAAAAATTGTCATTAATATGAGACAAGAATTAGTATTAATACGTAACAATAATGATCTAGACAGCATTACAAGTAGCGATGAAGCTGAAAAACCTAAAATTATTATTAGTAAACTATTTTGGAGGGTCCCTCATGTCACTGTTAATATGTCAGAACAGCTTAGGTTGAATAAACTTATAAGTCGTAATGTAGACCTCCCTATAAAATTTAGAAGCTGGGAATTAATTGAATATCCATCTCTACCTCCGTCAAGCAGACATACATGGCCTGTTAAGACGTCTACTAAGGTAGAAACTCCTAGACATGTAATAATAGCATTTCAGAAAGATAGAAAAGGGAAAATTACAACTGATATGAGCAAATTCGATGACTGTGGACTTAGAAACATAAGAGTCTTCTTAAATTCTGAAAGATACCCATATAACGATTTATACTTAGACTTTAAAAGCAATAAATACGCAACCCTCTATGACATGTTTGCAAATTTTCAGGAATCTTACTATCATCACAAAATAAATCAGCCTATTCTTAATCCAAGAGAATTTAAGGCTTATGCACCTATAACGCATATCGACTGTTCACGTCAAAAAGAAGTTATACAAACGGGGTCAGTGGTCATGAGAATAGAGTTTGAGACGGATATCCCCACTACTTCGGATATTACTGCATATTGTCTTATATTACATGAGAAACATTTCACTTATAACCCTTTAACTAAAATTGTACGTCAACATTGACATGCGCACTACATGTTTCTCTTTGCTGGCATAAACAAAAACTAGTTCGAAGAAGTAAGTTAGTATGATAAGGAGATCAGAATATGTGCGACTATTGAAGGAACACAGAAAAAAACTGAAATACTTAAGAAAAATAGTGGAATTTTATTGCATGAAGAAAACAGTTTTAAAAAAATTGCATAATCTAAAACTATGAAGCTGGTTGTGGACATTCAAGGATTTAAAATAGAAAACAACGAATTTATTGTTAAAGAGCTCGCAGGCTATGACGGTGTAAAAATGTGCCACTATATTTTTAGACCACCATACCCATTAAACTTACTCTCACCAGAGATAGAAAAGCAAGTTACATGGCTAACAAGAAATCATCACGGCATCAAATGGGCTGATGGATTTACACCATTGCATATGTTCGGTCAAATTATTCAGGATTTGACTTCAGTGGCAGATTGCGTTTATGTAAAAGGAAACGAAAAAGCAAACTACATCAGACACTTTATCACCCAACCTGTATTAGAACTTGACGAACGACCAACTTTAAAGAAGTCGATCCCAAAATATTTTTACCATTCAAATAATAAATGTATGTGTGCACTTTCTAATGTCTATTATTTGTATGAAAATTTTATTTCTTGATTTTGTAATAAATAATACCAAAGAGAATTTTGTTTTTTTTTTATTTTTAATATCTGCAAATAATAACACAAAATACAATACACAATACAATATAAAATATTTAAATAATTCAGTTATCCTCTTGAAGATGTACCCTGTTTGCAAGTTCCGGCTCCAAATATTGTTTTATTCGATGCAAAAATCCACCTAACCCCAATTTGATCAGCTCCTGGACAAGACATCCCTCGCAAATTCTCTTTTCCAAAAATTTTCGACAAACTTCATGGCCCTCTTCATATCTTTCAGCTAGTTCATTACATTCATCTTCAGAGTAAAATCTTCCCATTCCATATACAGCCTCATGCTCTGCATCGAATTGAAGATTTGAAAATTTCTGACTTAAATGGCGGACACCACTTTCTAAGTCCGTAATCTCAACTTCTTTGACGTAGCACATCCACATCTTTCGATATTAACTTTATTTCGGATGAAGTAAAAAACTGTTAGCTGACGAGTTCTACTAATATTCCAGATTTATAGTGAACGATCATACCTCCCACATTATTTCAGACATGCCTATTTGACCACATTTGTGGAGTCAGCAGTTTATTGTACTTAAGTATGTCATAATTTATTCAATTTACAAGTTTATTGTAACACATCCGGCATTTTATTCAGATTATGTCAGCAGTTCATTGTACCGATACATCCGGTATTACTTAACTTACAATGTTAGCAGTTCATTCAACTTATAAAGTTAGCAGTTCATTATACTGACACATCCGGCATTTTATGCAGCTTATGTCAGTAGTTCATTGTACTGATACATCCGGTATTACTTAACTCGTAATGTCAGAAGTTTATTCAACTTGCAAAGTTAGCAGTTCATTATATTGTTATATCCGGTATTATTATGTAACATGCAACATCAGCAGTTCATTGTACTGATACATCCGGTATTACTTAACTCATAATGTCAGAAGTTTATTCAACTTGCAAAGTTAGCAGTTCATTATACTGTTATATCCGGTATTATGTAACATGCAACATCAGCAGTTCATTGTACTTTCACATCCTGTAATTCTATTCAACTTGCGAACGTTCATTATTTTCTCCAAATTATATATTATACAGTGAAGTGTTTGAAAAAAGAATAAAAATATCTATTATTACAATAATGCATAGAATTTGAAATAAAACAATTTTTTAAATTGATAATTTATTTGATTAATATCAGACCTTTCCTAAAATACAGACTGAAATTATAAACTTTTTGTGTAGTTATTTCGTAACATTTACAAACAAAATGGATATTTATATAAAAAGCAAATTTTGGAATACAATACAATATAAAATATTTAAATAATTCAGTTCTCCTCTTGAAATATTCTGCTTGCAAGTTCTGGATCCAAATATTATTTTCTTGGATTCAAAAATTCACCCAAGCCTAATTTAATTAATTCTTGGACGAGACATCCCTCACATATTCTCTTTTCCAAAAATTTTCGACAAACTTCATGGCCCACTTCATATTTTTTAGCCAGTTCATTACATTCATCTTCAGAGTAAAATCTTCCCATTCCATATACTGCCTCATGCTCTGCATCGAATTGAAGATTTGAAAATTTCTGACTTAAATTTCTCACACCAGATTCTAAGTTAATAATTTCAAAAGCTAATTTTTGAATATTAAAATTATAAACATTTTTACAGTAAAACAAAAATGGATACTGGTATTAAAAAAAACAAATTTTTTGAAGATTGAAATAAGCACAAAACATTTTTTGCACTAAAACAAAAAAACTTACAATAAATTTAAGTCAAAGTCGGTATCATGATTTTCCTGTTCAATAATCTCATCAAATGCCCTTAAAAGAATCGTTAAAGCATCATCATTAGTATTATGGTTAGCGTTATTGAGGAAATTAGGGATAGAGTCATGTCCCCAAGCAAGAGTTTTTGTGCTTCCCGGTATAACATAACGCTTGTCATCATGTGCGGAAAGCGCAACTTTATTTCTCAACTCAGTATATATTGTATGCAGATGTGAAGAAAATACATACATTTTTCGGTATATGAGACCGCCGTCTTCTACAATTTGTTTATAATCCACTGAATGCAACTGATTTTTAATAACACTTTTTGATACCCCTTTGGCTTTTTTCATAACATTATCATTTGTTTTAATACAGTAAGCTTTCGCCCCAGTACCGAAAAAGCTTTCTATCGGTGTACCGGCATATTCGTCTTTCATTTTCCCTGGAGTTGACCTCGTTTTCGGGATGTTGTGTACGTTTGGAATTGAAAAATTAGATGTATCGAAGAGTTCTATATTTGTTTTAATATCATCGTAAACATTTTCGGTGTGAATTTGTAAAATTAATGAATCGGTGTCCGTGTAACAGAGAACAGCTTTATCCTCATAGTTTTTCTTTATAAAGTTATAAAAAAAGTCATATATTATAGTTTTTGATATATCTAAAATGGTGAAGCCTATATAGAGCGGTTTATCATAAAATATTTTTAATAGTGACATTTGAATTGCTACTAAATTTTCTGAAAATACACTACAGGATTTAAAATTGGGCTTTGCAATAAATCCTTCAGCACCTATACTACCTATACTATTTCTCCAATGTGATACTAACTTCACATCAACCCTATTATCTACATTTTCCATTGTCTTTCCGAATATTGAATTTATTAAAAATTTATAAAGATCTCTCTCGAACGGATTTTTACAAGAGTTTCTAAGTTCAGTATTCAAATCTATATATGTTTTTAACCAAGCAGATTGTGAGAATTCTATAACTCTATATATTTTTTTAAGTATTAATCCATGTTCTAAGCATTGTTTCAAATTTCTGTAATGGGTAATATATTTATGTTTATCGTGTAAATTTAATATTAATTTTGAATTTTTTGAGTCCGGGGGTACAAAGGTCTCCGGACAAAACGGTAGATCATTGTGTTTGTCGTGTAAATGTTGTGGGTATTCTAAATCTACTTCCAGTATATAACCTTTTGGAGAATTATTATCGAGATTAGTGCAATCAAAATTTTCAATTTCATAGCCTTTCAACCATCTAAAATCACCCGTTGGCAAACTCTGACTCATTGAGCTTCCGTATAAGTTGGTAGAATCTAGATATAATATATATGACGTTGGTTTTGATGGATCATAATTGGAAATGAATGAATTATTAGCGACAGCTTTTCTGTTACTGCATTGGCTAACACCGCCGCGTATCCCTTTCCTAAAGAAGTGAAGCATATCAATATCAGTTAGAAGCTCAAGTTCGATACCAGTTTTTCGCAACATAGCATCCCAGCTCAATGATGGCGCTGTTAAATATTGTGCAGGATCTAATTTGTATGTCCGTAGACATATCTGTCGAAAATTCTCAAAAACATCGGCAAGAAGCAACACATCTGATATTAAATAAATATCCGAATATTCGCCGAGAGTTTGACAATTAAATGTATTCCAGACATTACAAGCCCGATCATAATCTTCCTGTGAAATTGATTCGCCACTCAAGATATTAAAAAACTCGTCTTTTGATGGCAACTCGGTACCATCCAATTTTTCCAGTGAATCTACGTAAGAATATGGAAAGACACCTTTACGTCTTAATAAATTGAATTGCAGGTCATCGGTATAAAATTTTCTTATTTCGAGGCATTGATGTGTTTCTAGCGTTTGGCTTAGTTTATCCAAGGAAGCTGGTAAAAAGCGAAAAGAATCGACAAATCTTAATTTTATGAAAACTTTTTTCGGTTTTCTATCATTGATTTGATCTACAAGAATTTGTTTGGAAAATGTAATATATTTTTCTTTATTTTGCGCAAGAACTTGTATACTTTCTTGCTTTAAAGCTAATTTTTTAATAAATAAATGGGAATCGTAATTAGTTAAATTATGAAAGAACACTGGTATAAATTTAGGTATCTTAAAATTCAAATTACAATGCGAATGCGCAGGTCCACGAAAATTGCCAGTAAGATGACAGTGATCGCGGACCTTCTCATCGCCATCCTCAAAAGGTTTATCACATATATGGCAAATTTGGCTATTATTGAAAATATCTTGTTGATTCTGAGATAATGGTTTCATTTCAACTATATTTTTTAAGTGATTCTGATATAATTGTAAGACAAGCTCATCCAGTCTTTTAACGAAAACTTCCACAACATCAATACCTCGATAATATTCAAGTTTGGAAAGATTATCATCAAAATTACACTTTAAGTAGAAGCAAAATGAGTACGGCTCGTGTTGATAAGTTTTAACGGAGAAAGATTTACTGTCAGATGGTTCATTGTAATGAATTGGTTTTAACAAACTTTCAAAATCTGCGTATATCACGAAAGGAACCGGTAATTGTTTCTCGACATTAACAAATTTCAAGATATTTCCTGCAATTAGTTCCCCACATTTATTGATTTTAGGTTCTGGGTCTGGTAGTATAGTGCATAAACGATTACAGTCATTTCTTTCATGAGCATTCAATTTCTCAGGAGAATTAAAAAACAATAGGCAACCGTCGCAAATATAATTTCTACCGTGATGCTTAGATCTCTGGCTAGAGACTAATCGTGACAAGTCTTTAATAAGTATGTAATGACTATTACCATCAATATCAGTAACTAGCAATAGGTTTACGTGTGTATTTTGTTTTTTATTTGTGAAATGTAGAGGGCCCACAATTTCGCTAACCATTTTACCATTTTCGTATTGATTATTTATTCCAAAAACATTTATAGATATATTATTTAAAATTTCAAATTTCTGAATATCATGTAATTTGACAGGAAAATCAATACCTTCAAAATTGAGCAATGTTGAGTAATGAGGATAGGATGCCACTTCATGAGGAGGTCCATCCGCTGGGAAGATTGCAGCGTTGACAGCATAAGCAAAACACTTGTTATCATTATTTTGAATATTCAAAACAGCTCTCTTATTTTCAATAGATTTAGGTAACTTGATGTATGATGATGCGAATAACGGGTTGAATTTGTTCAAGTTGACTTCGAGAAAACTAACGTGCTTCAGAGCCCATCCTAAAAGATGTTTAATATGCTTGAAAAAATGAAAATATGGATATTATACGTAAACTGTGATTAATACAAATTTTTTAAACATACCTGAATCTCGCTCCTGGAAAGTTGATGCTTTCTCTATGATCTCTTCTTTGAAGTCGTTATACAAGTTTGATAAATCCAATGAATGTGTCACAATTTTATTTTTAGTGTTAAATGATTTAATATCTGACAATTCTTTCTCCTCAATAACATAAAATCCAAATAATTCCATATTAATTTTTATGGTGAAGAATGTTTTAATATACTTCTCAATAACTGAGATAACTTTTACTTTTACTTCTTCCAAAAACAGAGAGATATCTGTGTGCTGCTTTTTTGTAGAAAAACGGTAACTCGAAATTCGGCTCTTGAATGCGCTCTGAAGTTTTTCTACTCCATCTTCCACAATATTGATGACTTTCTTGTGAGATGAACATTTCAAATGGCCCATTAATTTATTTTTAGGTATTTTTTCATAGCATTGCGGGCAATGAATAATAATTTCCTGAGATTTTGAATGATTCTGCATGCCAGAAGGTCCGGGTAGATTTTCAAATTCGTTATTATATTTTTCAGCATGAAACTGTACACCAGAAGGACCAGCAGCATTTAGGGGCTCTCCATCACATTTTTTACTCCAATTGCTTAGTTTGATTTTTTTCGGGGCATTATGTACACTTATTTCTCTATAGGCGCAGCTTTCACGACGATGACGTGACAAACTGCTTTTTGATGAAAATTGTTTTTTACACTGGGGGCACTGCATTGTAAATTATAGTTTTTACAAGGAACTATATTCGACACCAAATAACTGTATTTAAGGAAAAGTCTGATATTAATGCTTTAATCGATTTCACATTCATTTTTATATACCTCACCCTCTCCCACCACTTAATTAACTTGGTGGTAATTTGATCTCCTGGAAAAAATGCAAATAAAATCAATTTTTTAGACAAAAAACGTCGTTGCGACAGTAATTTGATCATCCGAAAGAAAATACATGACAAGTTCAAGATTTTAGACAAAAAAATTTGGTTTCGGTAGTATTCTGATAGCCGAAAGTGAAGACAAGGTCAAATATTTACGAACAAATTTAATTTCGGGAGCATTTTGGCACCCTAAAATGTAGTCATGTTCAAAGCTTTAAACAGTAACTTCGTTTAGGTAGTATTTTCGCACCCAAAATTAATACGAGGTTAAATATTCACACAAAAATTTGGTTTCGGCAGATTCTGACAGCCGAAAATGAAGACAAGGTCAAATATTTACGAACAAATTTAATTTCGGGAGTATTTTGACAGACAAAGTCAAAGATTTTTGGACAATAATTTGGTTTCGGCGGTATTCTTATACCGAATTACAAAAAATATTGATTTGGGCTGTAATTTGACACCCAAACAGCGTCTTCAAGTCATATTTTGGCTGTAATTTGACACCCAAAAACGTTTTCAAGGTCACATTTTTCAAAATTTTTCGACCAGCTTAGTTGAGGGCGCATAATATTCCTACATTTATAGAGACTATTTGAAAAATTCACCTCGCATAATAATTGAAAGTCTAAATATTATGCCTAAATTAAATATATTATATGTAAAATACAACAGTTTGTTTGCTTGCAGTAATTAACATGTACATTAACAAGAAATATTCTACCACATTATTTTTACATATAAGTATATAAAATTTGAAATAAAAATTTGAGTAACTGAAGTTCTCGTATTTACAAGAATATTTAAAAAATGTGGTCTGTTCTGTACAGGTGCAATGAGACATTGTATGTAATTGATTTTTAGCCAAAAATTTCTAGAAGGTTCCTGGAATTAGGAACTAACAGTGAAATTACCAAAAAACATTGTCTTAGAATATAAAATGTGGTATTTGTTACAGTGAATAATATATATTTTAAATTATTTAAGTCATAACTTGAACATTACGTTAAATCACAAGTCGGTATACATGCAACGTAATATAACACCGGAAAATGTACGATCACGCCACATAGGTGACCAACCTCGCTGACATTCATAAAATGCAATTTAATCAATTTCATATAATGCAGTTTATTTCACTCGCACTTACTGCTGTTCAATCGCCCCACCGCAATTGGTACGAGGGGGGACTGTGCCTTACTTAATATTTGACGAGCATTAGAGTTCATTCTGTATCTACAGCTCTCCGCATTCGCACGCTTTCCTTTAATTTTTTTATATATACCTTATTTAGTCTTTACAGTTATTTTTTAATATAGTTTTCGGTTTCATTTAAGTTCGTGTTTAAGTCTTTTTATTTAGTGTCGGTTTAGTTGCTTTATTATTATTTAATCTAATTTTTTCAGTTTTTAAAGTTCGCGTTTAAATAGTAGTTTTACTTAGTTAATTATTTAATCCGAATTAATTAGAGTTTAAATCGTTTATTTAGTATTAATTATTTTCGTATTAAGTTTTTTAGTGTTAATTATTTTTAAGTGTAAATATTTTAATTCTGTTGTAAGTTTAGTTTTCGTGGTTTCGCGTACTCCTATTTTCTTTATTCCAAGATGTACCATTACCAAAGTGTCGCATCGGCCATTAGAGATGCTAATCTTGCCGCCATGAGAGATGAGGACTTATTCTCAAATATAACATTTGAAGAGGAAATGGTGAAGCACCTGAATAATGAGGCAGCCCCGAGCATTGGATCGGGAATCGAAGTGATAGAAAGGTCATTCAAGGATCTCAGGCCCATTGGACTGCCTGCGGAATTGGGACCACAACAACAACCAGGTACAGCATTTTTATTTTCCGGTTAAATAATTGGGTATCTAATTTGTTATTTCTTTATAGTGTCTGGGCGGGAAGATGCTGTAACGCCAGCGCCGTCAACATCATCTACGCGGTCTCAGAGGGCAGCATACCGAAAGGCAGAAGACGAGGCACTTCTGCAGTTCGAATTGGATGGGTGGCTGAGCCTAATTCGGAATGATGTCCAGAAGGCGGAACAAAAGATGGCTCGTGGAAAAAAGCAGTACGAGCGGGCCACGCGGGAATTCCTGGTTAATAACACGGCAAAATACGCTCAAGGACTGAAACTAGGGAAATCAAGAATGCTACAGCACCTGCACCGACTTCGCCACCGGCAGCAAGTTATATCACAAGACGCTGACACGCTGGAGGCGAAGATCGGTGCAGTGAACACAGAATTAGAAAAATGTAAAAATTTTATGCATAATATTCCTCTAAATGATGAGTAGACATTTTTTGTAGTTTATTTCTTGTTTGTATATAATAAAATATATTAAAATTACTATTTTCTCTTATTTCTTATTTTATATCAGGTTTCTAAGTCCCAAAAAAATACAATATGCTTAAAAGCAGACAGGGACAATTTTAGTAACAAAAAAGTATAAAAAAAATGAAACAAATTGACTGAAAAAATTATAAACAAAAAAATATTTTCAACACCCAATGCGTTTCGAATAGTGAAACATATTTTTATACTCTGGCTAAATTTGACTTCATAAAAAATGTAATAAATTTATGAAGTTAATGTGTGCTTTGAAAAAGTAGTAGAATGAAATTGACATTGAAAAATAGTAAGTATATTTCAAATTGTAATATTTTTTTTAATCATAACTTTAAACACTATTTCTCAAATTAAAAAATAAATAATATAATCAGTACTAGAACATAGTGCTGAACTTGAGGAAAGGTATATAAATTGAAACAAATTACTTATTATAAAGATATTTATTATAAACCACAATCTAAGTTACATTCTTAAATATACAGATGATTATTGCATATATAGATCAGGTTGAAAACTACTTAAAAAACAAACATATTAGGCAGCACTCGCCTTTGTACAATTTACATCACAATTAGCACAGACAGTATATATTTTAGTATCCTTGGGTGCACTATATTCTTCTAAAACACTTTTACATCTTAGACAAATCCATATACAGACGGGCATTTTTTGAATGTATTATTACAGATGTATAATTTATTTTCTTGTATTAATTATAAAAACATATGCTAAGTATCATAAACAGGCAGATGCTTATTAGATGAAAGCTTATTATCACAAGCCACTTGAATCCACTTTTACAATTAATCGTATGGCTTTTTGTAATACACGTGTGCCCCTCCTTTATATTTCGCAGCAATAGGTTCTTCATTAATTTTGCGTAGGAACAATTTGCTAAAAATTTCAAATGTTCAGTGATAGGTATGTCGCTTGCCTCCCATCTATATACTTCGACGCCACAACAAAAGCAACTGGCTACATCATGGCAGCCGCTGTAATAAAATCCGGCCAGGGCGAGGTCCGCAGGATCCACAGCGCCATTCCATCTTTTAAACGACAGTAAACGTTCATCGAATGACTTATACAGTCCTGTATTATTTGTTACAACTGAAGAGTCTTCCATGCATGCGCAAAATGTCTGCATAATTGACTTTTCCAATCTACACTCTTCACCACACATTGAGAACTGCCTTTTAGATGGCTATCCAATTATTTTCTCTTATAAATTAATAATCTATGTTGACGTCAGGTGGTGTTCACCTCCCACCATTAAAAATCTGTTGTTTATATTGATTATACAAAAATGAGAGACATAAATGTCCACAGATATATGAATTATAGTTTTGCATAGAATCATAATTATATCTAATTTTATTCAAGCCGCCGTCACTTAAATTTCCATAACTGTCAAAATAAATTATTTCCTTGTTTTTCTTGGTGTACGCTACCCAGTGAGTTCCCTCACCATCATCAGTATCTAGATTTATTATACCGGTCTCATTTTTATTTATTATTTTAGGAAGCGTATCTCTCATAAAAACACCGCGAAAATGAGGAATTTTAAGCATTTTTGAATATTTCATTAGATCTAAATTAGTCAGTGGTCGGTGAGGCAGCTTTATTGGGAGTTTTTTGGATATATTTTTAAATATAATCCAGAGCCTTTTTTGTAAGGACCTAGATATAATCCTTTCCCTTTTGAAGCTTGCTCCATTGCTAAATTATGTCTCTTTTGTTCAGCGGCCTGTTCCCGATTTGATTTAGCGTCATTTACTGCTTTTGCAATGCCGGCTGCACCTCCTCCGAGAGCTCCTAATGCTCCCAAAAGAGGTAAAAGGAATGGGATAAATCCACCTGTTTTTGGGGTAGCTATAATTCTTCTCCTCCGCTTCTTTGACTTTGATTTTTTCTTTATACCAAGCTTAACATTTATTTCTCCACCTTTCTTCTTTGAGGAACGACTTCCTCGGCGTTTGAGGCCCATTCCCAACTTATTCTTTAATTTCATCACCCCACCGACTCCCAATGCGGCGATTTTTTCACCGAAACCTGAGTCGGATGCTTTTACACGTTTAAATGCGACTTCAGCTAATTCTCTGTCAGCTTGATTTCGTCGCTCGACGTCTTGAAATTTAGAATACGCTATATCGTGCTCTTTGCAGGCCTCATCCAACGGATTAATTCCTTTATCCCCTCTTTGTAACCTCTTTGAAAGTTTTGTTCCAGGTCCACAATAATTATAAGTAGGCAAATGTAACTCCACTGGAAGTTTATCGATGATTTTATTAAGCAGACCACGTCCTTTCTTCTTAGCACTTCCAATACTACTAGGTGGAGAAGACTTTCTGCGAACCATTATAATACAACTGACATAAACAATAAAACATGTTTTGTAAAGTAGCCGTATATATACCTGCAGGATGTGATGTCCAGTCAGTTTACCGTAGTTCTCATTGTAATGAAAATCCACTTCAAAATAATTTCTAGATATATGTCCTAATTAGTAGCTGCCTGAAATACGGATTCATCAGCAAGAAACAGTTTTACCGATAGCAGATCATGATGACGTTTCCAAGACCAGCACCATTCAAAAGCACGGCATTTTATTTGGGGGACAATCGAAACGAGGACTTTTGGTAGGAAGCTCAGGGTGCGGAAAAACAAATGTGATGCTCAGTTTATTAGAACATCCCAATGGGTTACGGTTTGAAAATATTTACTTATATTCTAAGTCCCTATATCAACCGAAATATGAGTACTTGAGAATGCTTATGAAACCTATAAATGAAATTGGATATTTCGAATATAATGATGGGGATGCAGTAATACCTCCAGAAGAAATAAAACCGAATTCTGTGATAATATTTGATGATTTAGCTTCTTGTAATCAAAATATCATTAAAAGCTATTTTTGTTTTGGACGTCATAAAAACACTGATTGTTTTTACCTATGCCAGACATACAGCGCCATTCCCAAACAACTATGTAGAGATAATGCTAACCTTATTGTGATATTCCCTCAAGATATGACCAATCTGAAACATATTTATGATGATCATGTAAACGTGGATATGTGTTTTCAAGATTTCAGGGAGCTCTGTGCATTTTGTTGGAAAGATAAATACGGGTTTGTGGTAATAGATAAAGATTGCGCTGTTAACTCTGGAAGATATCGGAAGGGATTCGATAAATTCGTTCAAATATAAGGTTTCAACACTGAGCCCCTCAGTCAGTAATCATGGATAATCGAGTGGCAGTACAGCTTTTAAAAACAAGAGAGGCGCTGAAACAAAAATACAGAAGTTTGAAAAGAGATATCGACAAATCACAATCACAGTTAGAGAAAACTTACAAACCGATAACTGAACCTCTTAAAGATTTGGTGTCAACTCTTATTAAAACAGAAAGTGCTTCGAAAAAACCATATTTGAAAAAAGAATTAAAAGAAGAAATAAGCCGTGATAGTCTTAATACTCGATCAATTGGTCAAACTCCTCTTGAGTATTATCACACTTCTACACCTGTTCATTTGGAAGACGAAACTTTTCAGTATGACCCGACTCAAGTAAGGCCCGAGTTCAGTGAAAGTTTATTTGATGAAACTTCTCAGCCAACGATAGCAGATACATCGACAGCTGCAGAACATGAAAAATATTTACAGCAATTTAAGAAACCTCTACCGCGAGCATACATAGAAGGAAAAATCGAAGATGTAAAAAATGAATATGATGATACTTTCGGTGTTTACTTCGACCCTTTTGCCAAAAAATATGCGATTGGTGATGCAACTATTGATTTTGACGGCGCTGACTTTATTATTAATGGCGAGTTTAAATATACGGGTACATCAGGATTGTATGAACTGATGTTTAAAAAGCATCCAGCGGGTTATCGACCAACTGATTTAGATCAATATATCGATATAATTAAAAGGACCAATGCTCATTACTTAGGGTACAATCACGAGAAAGGTTTATCGACGTCACGTGCATCTAAATTTATAGATATTATTAAACCACGAGTTACTAATTTACATTCGATGGCTCAAGAAAAAAACAATAAAAAAAACACTATCCCAAAAAAATCAGCATTAGCATTACCCACAGCGACGCAAATATCGAGATCTAGTTCATTTCCTAGGACGCAAGCAATAAAAACAAGGAGCCAAAATAAGAGAGGTGGAAATCTAAAAACGATGGAATTCAATAATAAGAAGATTGAATATAGGCATTTTGATGACTACAATGAACTTGTAGATCGTTTAAGACTATTGATAGCATCACAATTAGCAGGAAATACCGGGCATAATAATGAGATAACCTCAATAATAGAACAATTGAGGGAGGGTAAAATAATAAGATAAATAGTTTACGTGAAATATTGATATATCATTCAGTATAAGACTTTGAGACTGTCACCATGCCAATTAATAAATTTGGAAGGCATATGTTAAAGAATGAAGTAATTTCATATTCATCAGCAATTCTCCCATCACCCCTATTAACATCACCCTTTTACATTTGTGAGCCTTCCTCACATCATAGCAAATGTATTATAAATATTCGAGGTCGTTTACAGAAATCTCAAAGTGTACTTTTTTATACATTAGACAACAATACAACAGAATACAAATGCCCTATATCTGGTAAAATTGAAAATATAGAGATTTTACCTGCTAGTACCCAAATTTTCTTGAATACAGTTGCAGTTACAGCAGAAGAACTTGTGGGGAAAATTGTAAATTTGGAAGATAAGTTTACGTTTTACGCAAAAAATAAAGATCCTCTGTACGTCCAAATTGTACTACAGTGTCCAATAGCTAAAAATGATTAACGTTAAACAGGAAATAGTCAACGAAATTCATAAGCCTGCCAGAAAGTATTTTAAAAGAAGGAGAGTAATTGTTAAAGGCCTTAATGACCTTATTCAAGCAGATCTTGTTGAAATGGGTCGATATGCTAAAATAAACAAAGGCTATAGATATATTTTAGTGGTTATTAACGTATTTTCAAAATTTGTTTGGTGTGAACCTGTCAAAAATAAAAGTGGAAAAGCAGTTGTAGAAGCAATGAACAAAATCCTGTCACAGATGAGCACACCACCCAAGAATTTACAGACCGATATGGGTAAAGAATTTTACAATAAAAAATTTAAAAAATTAACGGATAAATTGAAAATTAACCACTATAGTTCTTACACACATCTTAAAGCAAGTGTTGTAGAAAGAGTGAATAGAACTTTAAAAAATAAAATGTGGAAGCAGTTCAGCTTACAAGGAAACTACAAATGGTTATATATCTTACCAGATATTGTTGCCGAATATAATAGCACCAAACACAGGACTATTGGAATGAAACCAAAAAATGTTAAAAAGAAAAATGAAAAATATTTATTACAAACTGCCTATAGTCATCTGAAAACAATTGATCCACGGAAACGAAAATTTAAAGTCAATGATTATGTAAGAATTAGTAAATATCGAGAAGCTTTTTCAAAAGGTTACACTCCTAACTGGTCGAACGAAATTTTCCAAATCAGAAAAATTAGCAAAAGTAATCCTAGAACATTTCTATTAGAAGATCAAAATGGTGACGAAATTCAAGGAGGTTTTTATGAGCATGAACTTCAGAAAGTAAAATATCCAGATGTATATCTTGTGGAGAAGATTATAAGAAAAAAGGGGACCGAACTCTATGTTAAATGGCTTGGATTAGACAAAAAATATAATTCATGGATTTCGAAAAATCAAATTGTATAATAATACTCTGCATATACTTTATCTTAATAAAACAAATGTCTTAAGTAATACATTTTTTTTTATTTATATATTATGTACATATTTTATACATTATTTCATATACTTTATAAAATAATAAAAAGGAATTCGTAAATGACTTACACATATATTAACTTACAAAACCAATCATTTTAATATCTCTTAAATTAAACATTCGGCTTTGAATAAATCTGGATAAATATAAACAAGTTCCATGAGCATATAAGCATTTTCATCACTGCAACTCTTGTGTTGAATAATGTTTAGAGCATTTTCAAATATATTTCCTCCTTGACGTTGTAGTTCTCTCTTGACATTCTTGAAATAATTTATAAACTGTTGTCTTTTTAACATGTCAATGCCATACTTAACAAGTGGTAACACTTCCCATAACTTGCAGATTGATTCATAACCCAAGTACACATATGAGTTATTCTTTATAATTTTTATAACTGTAGAATTGGAAAATTGCTCAAATTGTATGGAAAAATTCTCAGCATTTATTGGTTGAATGTTATCGTTGGTATGTACATAATTAGTAATATATCCTTGAAAAGTGAGAAAATGGTTCCAATCCGTTTCGTCAAAAATTATTGCATCATTTTTATTTCCACACAGCTTTACACATGGATTATAACACAAGTCACTTGATAACCCCGTTGACACATACTTGCTCCTCGATTTATTTAACTTATGTCTTCTTTCTCCTAGTATCACTAAATCGTTTTTATTCTGCGGAGCTGGAGGTAAATTATTAAATAAGTCAAACTTCAGCTCAGGCAATACACTGCTGTATTCGTTCATCTTGAATAGTTGAAATTTAGAAGTTTCCTGAAATACCTTTGAGACACGAATATTAGTACGCAATATTGTCGGTGTCTAAGGAATTTATATATTAAAAGATAATTTTATTGGGAGGTATTTGAACTGTCTAGTTATGTTTTCCGGTCAGAACAGTTGATATCTGTCTGTAAGAGAGTACCATAATATCACCACCATTTTGCGCACCTCCCACCAATCGACCAATCATATGAGGGGGTGTGGTTTATCCCCTCCACTCATCCAATACGCTTAGGTGGGCGGAGCTTATCCCCTCCACTCATCCAATACGCTTAGGTGGGCGGAGCTTATCCCCTCCACTCAACAAATCCGCTTATGTGGGCGGAGCTTATCCCCTCCATCGACCAATTACAATACATGGGTGGGATTTATCTCGACCAATCACAATAAGTGGGTTGATATTCACCTCCCACCAATCGACCAATCATATTATGAGGGGTGTGGTTTATCCCCTCCACTCAACCAATCCGCTTAGGTGGGCGGAGCTTATCCCCTCCCATCGACCAATCACGTTCGGGGTGGGGGGAGGAGTGGGGGGTATACATGGGGCATATGGGGGGGGGTACATTCCTTTTCTCATTATTAACCTACTGAAATTTATTTTATTTCAGAAATAAAATACATATTATGTCTACTAAATGTATAATAATGTATTAGTCTTTATCGTCTCCCTCGTTGGTTGGTGGCTTTATTGCTTGTTTATTTGCCCTCTGCTTGGCTTTTACTAGCCATTTTTTAATGGCATCAATAATTACGTTGTCCGTAGCTTGTGCCGTGCTGGCATTTTTTCTTATTGCACCTGTTGACAATTAATACATATAAATAATCAATAGGCATGTGATATGAAACTTATATTAACTATGAGGATGAATTTTGCTACACTAGCAGCAAGCGAGTGTCATAATTCAAACTAGTAGGTTATAACATTAAAAACATTTAAGTTACATTTTTCTCAAAACGTGTAAAAGTATATACAGAGAACGTTGAAGGTGAGATATACCGATTTAATCTCATCTAACAGTTGGTACGCCGTCAACTGAGACAACCACGAGGGGCCTGCTAGCGAGTAATGGAGAAGCAGCCATCAGGATGATCTCGCACAAGACTTGCCAAGGGGGTTGAAAATGGAGAACCGTGGTTCAGAGTACACTTTAAACTGTAGGCAAAAAAGATCTCGTTTGTCTATATCCTTGTTGCCTAGTAAAACGTAGCTCCTACTACTACTGCTACTACACTACACGTGTGAAATATTTCCCTTTATAAGTAATTTGTGATCATTTTGAATATTTCGCAAATTTTCTGCAGACAAAATTTTCTTTTGAAGTGCCGTGTATATTTTTCGCTAAATACACACACACACACACACATACAAGTTTTGCTATTATTGCAACCTCACCATCTCTAGGATCGATTGTTACCACAAGGGAATTTTGTGGTGAGAGAGATAGCAAAAAATAGCCCAGATACGTCAAACAAGGTTTCACACGAATACACTCCATGATAAATATTTTACAGAAACTTTTATACTGTGACCTCTTGTTGTATATCGTGACCTCAGATGTTATAATCATAGAGGAACATGTTAATGTGTATAAACGTTGTCGCAATAATAACAGAACATGATAATATGTGTCAATGTTGCCGCAATCATAAGAGAACATGAATATGTGTAAATATAAATATGTGAAAATGATGTAGCAGGTTATTACGTTCCACAACTCAATAAAATATGTATTCTCTGAAGGGACTCTTCAGATAATTACGACTGTGGCCTGCGACAGCCGAGTTACTCGCTAGCAATAAACGGCCAGTAATAAATCAGAAATAATCTTTAATTATTAATTGCTGAATATTTTGTTCGATAGATATTATATTCTAGTACGATCTTTTATAAGCCGAAGGAAAACAAATTCCATTCCTAGATTCGTCTTTCCAGTCGTCAGAGGCGGCAAAGAAAATCTAACTTATTTATTGAAAATCGTGCATATTTCATATTTTAGTATGGCGTTCCTGTCACTTATTGAAAACAAATGCCATTCGTAGATTCGTTTTTCCTGGCGTCGGGGGCGGCACGGAAAATCTAACCTTTTTATTGAAAATCGTGTATATTTAATATTTTAGTATGACGTTCCTTTTACCTATTGAAAACAAATGCCATTCGCAGAATCGTTTTTCCGGGCGTCAGGGGCGGCAAAGAAAATCTAACTTTTTTATTGAAAATCGTGCATATTTCATATTTTAGTATGACGTTCCTTTCACCTATTGAAAACAAATGCCATTGGCAGATTAGTTTTTCCGGGTGTTGGGGGCGGCACGGAAAATCTAACTTTTTTATTGAAAATCGTGCATATTTCATATTTTAATATGGCGTTCCTTTCACCTATTGAAAACAAATGCCATTCGCAGATTCGCTTTTCCGGGTGCTGGGGGCGGCACGGAAAATCTAACTTTTTTATTGAAAATCGTGCATATTTAATATTTTAATATGGCATTCCTTTCACCTATTGAAAACAAATGCCATTCGCAGATTCGTTTTTCCGGGCGTCAGGGGCGGCAAAGAGAATCTAACTTTTTTATTGAAAATCGTGCATATTTCATATTTTAGTATAACATTCCTTTCACCTATTGAAAACAAATGCCATTCGCAGATTAGTTTTTCCGGGTGTTGGGGGCGGCACGGAAAATCTAACTTTTTTATTGAAAATCGTGCATATTTCATATTTTAATATGGCGTTCCTTTCACCTATTGAAAACAAATGCCATTCGCAGATTCTCTTTTCCGGGTTTTGGGGGCGGCACGGAAAATCTAACTTTTTTATTGAAAATCGTGCATATTTCACATTTAAGTATGGCGTTCCTTTCACCTATTGAAAACAAATGCCATTCGCAGATTCGTTTTTCCGGGCGTCAGAGGCGGCACGGAAAATCTAACTTTTTTATTGAAAATCGTGCATATTTCATATATTAGTATGGCGTTCCTTTCACCTACTGAAAACAAATTCTATTCGCAGAATTGTTTTTCCGTACGTCGGGGGCGGCACGGAAAACTTAACTTTTTTATTGAAAATCGTGCATATTTAATATTTTATTATGGCGTTCCTTTCACCTACTGAAAACAAATGCCATTCGCAGATTCGTTTTTCCGTACGTCGGGGGCGGCACGGAAAACTTAATTTTTTTATTGAAAATCGTGCATATTTCATATTTTAGTATGGCGTTCCTTTCACCTACTGAAAACAAATTCTATTCGCAGATTCGTTTTTTCGGGCGTCAGGGGCGGCACGGAAAACTTAACTTTTTTATTGAAAATCGTGCATACTTCATATTTTAGTATGGCGTTCCTTTCACCTACTGAAAACAAATTCTATTCGCAGATTCGATTTTCCGGGCGTCAGGGGCGGCACGGAAAATCTAACTTTTTTATTGAAAATCGTGCATATTTAATATTTTAGTATGGTGTTCCTTTCACCTACTGAAAACAAATCCTATTCGCAGATTCATTTTTCCGGGCGTCGGGGGCGGCACGGCAAATCTAACTTTTTTATTGAAAATTGTGCATATTTAATATTTTATTACGGCGTTCCTTTCACCTACTGAAAACAAATGCCATTCGCAGATTCGTTTTTCCGGGCATCGGGGGCGGCACGGAAAATCTAACTTTTTTATTGAAAATCGTGCATATTTCATATTTTTGTATGGCGTTCCTTTCACTTATTGAAAACAAATGCCATTCGCAGATTTTTTTTTTCTCGTGCGTCAGGGGCGGCAAAGAAAATCTAACTTTTTTATTGAAAATCGTGCATATTTCATATTTTAGTATGGCGTTCCTTTCACCTACTGAAAACAAATTCTATTCGCAGATTCGATTTTCCGGGCGTCAGGGGCGGCAAAGAAAATCTAACTTTTTTATTGAAAATCGTGCATATTTCATATTTTAGTATGGCGTTCCTTTCACCTACTGAAAACAAATCCTATTCGCAGATTCGTTTTTCCGGGCGTCGGGGGCGGCACGGAAAATATAACTTTTTTATTGAAAATCGTGCATATTTCATATTTTAGTATGGTGTTCCTTTCTCATACTGAAAACAAATCCTATTCGCAGATTCATTTTTCCGGGCGTCGGGGGCGGCACGGAAATTATAAACGGCCAGCAATAAATCCGAAATGGTTTTTAATTATTAATTGCTGAATTTCTTGTTCGATGAGAGATGCCATATTCTAGTACGATCTTTTATAAGCTGAAGGAAAACAAATTCCATTCCTAGTTCCTTTCCAGTCATCGGGGTCAGCAAAATATTACAAATAAAAAATAGATGCTTGGACTATCAAATGAAATAATAAAAAATGTCTGTGGTTCTTCAGTAATAATTTATCATTTGTCAGTCCAGAACAAACTAAATATTTATATATTTAAAAAAAATTGTAATAAGAATTTTGTAGTGAATAGGAACTAAGCTCAATTGAAACATTGTTTCGCTATTTTTGAATAACCCTGTATATGGTTTGCTTACTTAACATGTCTCACAAAATACGATTGTCAGGCCTTGCAATAGGCAATGTTATGAACTAATATTGGTCAGAAACTTGATCTATTTTCAAAAACAACTTACATGTCTGATACGAAATGTAATGGTTTACAAAATTGTTTCATCGTTTCTCCATGTCGTTTTCGAGTTATAAAGCATAAGAAGAAAACATAAAAGAATCAAATTTTCAATTTTTTTTTATTCATGAAAGTTTCAACCTGTAATAAATGAATTCTTTTTGTTGCCTAATTTTATTACCATAGCTGCTGACCCTACTAGATTCTCACGCCCTTAGTGGTAGATTTATGAGTCTGTCAAACTGGCCCAAATCTGCCTTCAAAATTAGCGGAAGAAATCGGCCTATTCGCACTACCGTGTTCGGCGATGGATGGGGTGTTTTTTATTTTTACCCAAGATGCTGTATGTTTATTTATGATAATTCCCATTTATGCTGGAGAGAACAAGAAATTGCAATAAAATATTGTAACATCGGGTGCATAAGGTATAATATTTGGAGAGGCTGCAGCATATACTCATTCACACACAAGAGGTCACAGCTTATGGAAAACCTACATACATACACAATCTTGGGAAAGTAAGAAATAATTTTATTTTAGTTTATACATTCAAAATAGGAGGAAAGTAAAGTTATAATCCTATAAATTTGCAGTAAAAATAACTTGAATTGGTTGAAGCGACAACCTTTAAAAAAATTTACTTTACTTTCATTCCAGAAAATGTATAGTTATCTACATTTTATTGGATATTATTATCGGTTTATTTATTATATTATATTATAAATGATCATTACCAAAATAAGCATAGTAAAAATACAAACAAAAAATTAAATGTAGTGTTATATGACGTAGAGAAAAAGATATTGCATTAAAATATGGCCGAAGTGTATGAGCTCACAATATTTGGAGATGTCACGATACGTCTTCATTCACACACAGGAGGTTACAGCTTATGGAAAACCTACATACAGCATCTTGGGTAAAAATAAAAAAATACCCCATTCGGCGCCGAATACGGTAGTGCGAATGGGCCGATTTCTCCCACTAATTTTGAAGGCAGATTCAGGTCAGTTTGACACACTCACAAACCTGCCACCGAGGGCGCGCGAATCTAGTAGGGGTCAGCAGCTATGGCAATAAAATAATATAACGAATAAAACGAATTCATTTATTACGGTTGAAACTTTCACGAATCAATAAAAATAAACAATTAATACATAAAACAAAAATGATTCATCAACAACTCTGGAGCACCAATTAAAAATAAATAAATTTAAAAAAATTGAAAATTTGATTATTTTATGCTTTCATTGATAACTCGAAAACGACGGGAGAAGCAATGAAACAATTTTGTAAGCCATTAAATTTCGTATTAGATATGTAAGCTATTTTTGAAAATAGGTCAAGGTTCTGAGCAATATTTGTTCTTAACGTTGCCTATTGCAAGGCCTGACAATCATAATTTGTGAAACATGCTAAGTAAGCAAACCATATACAGGGTTATTCAGGGTTAGTACCTATTCACTTTATAAAATTCATATTACAATTTTGTTTTTAATATTGTATAAGTATTTAGTTTGTTCTGGACTAACAAATGATATAATTATTATTGAAGAACCACAGACATTTCTTATTATTTCATGTGATATTCTAAGCATCTATTTTTATTTGTAACATTTTTTTGTAAAGTGAATAGGTACTGAGCACATTGTTTCGCTATTTTTGAATAATCCTGTAAATATATGGTTTACTTACTTAGCATGTCTCACAAGATACGATTGTCAGGCCTTGCAATAGGCAAAATTATGAACTAATATTGGTCAGAAACTTGACCTATTTTCAAAAGAAAAATAAGTGCTTGGACTATCAAATGAAATAATAAGAAATGTCTGTGGTACTTCAATAATAATTATATCATTTTTTGTTAGTCCAGAACAAACTAAATACTTATATAATATATTTTTTTAAATGTAATGTGAATTATCTCCACAACTGTTTGAACCGTATAATGATTAATTTATTTTAAACAGGTTTGTAATAATAATAACAAATAAGTTGTAATTTAAATAGGTAAGTAAAATGGTTTGTTAAAAAAATTGAGGTAATTTATTTATCCTTAGAGCTAATAGTAATGTCAAAGTCGCAACAGTTATCACTGTCCTTAGGTTAGGTCATATAAACTCTTCACTGCTCCAAGGGACTTTAGTGTTTCTTTTGGATTTAGTGGCTTCCTTGGTACCTGACAAAAATAAAACAACTCATTTTCGATATATTATATGTGGGTGCCCCTAAAATATAGAGGCAAATTCAGAGTGTTAAATTAAATGGATTTAACTCAAATTATAGAATATAGTCTACCTTTTTTGTCTCTAAAGAGAAAATAATGAAGAAAATTAATAGTTCTTTTTATTATTATAATGAAAATGAAAAGACTAGAACACTGCGTCTGGTGATAAAAATAAATGACACAATTGATTTGTACCGGGAAACGTCGGGATAGGGTATTGCCGCCACATGATTACCTTGCGCCCTGTGATTGGTTAGTAATAGTAATAAAAGAATATTTAACAGTAAACGTTAATTCGCATTCTCCCAAAATGAGAATTTTTCGGTGCAAATTTATTTCAACATTTAAAATATTCATCCCTAGTGAACTAAATTTGCTGATTTAACTTCAAATTAGAACTCAATGAATCACTCTGCGAATATTTTGTTGCCTTTGCAAGAAAATTGGGAACTGTTTTGAAAGAAATTTTACACAAATTTCATACAAAAAATTCGCATTTCGGAACTGTGAGAACTAAGCTTAAAGCGGATTTCTGAAACCTGCAACTCACCTTTGTTTAAGCTAATCCGGATCAAGAATTTCGAATAGAGGGGAATTCAAAATTGTTGATCCGCATTAGCCCTCGGCGGCAGAATAGCCTTGAAATAAAATAGACAAAAAATAAACTGCCTAAACAAAAGTATTTTTTTCTGTTATTGCAAGAAATCTCATTTTTGTATTCAACAAAAAACATATTTAAACAGAACGTACAGTATCTTGTTAAAAATAAAATGATGAAATACCAGTGTTTATATAGACCGGGTGTCAACGGATCATGGTAGACCCCCTTTTTTCCCTTATTTTTGAGAATATCGAAATGAAACTTGGATGTATTATATGATCAAGAAGACACTTCGTAGTATAACTGTTACTTTTTTCCCACTTCCAGTTTCACCGGAAATGACCCCAACTTTTGATTTTTAAATAGAATATCCTGTATATATGATATTAAAAAATTTACTTAAAATAAAAAAAAAAAAATAATAAGAAAAAATTGCTTTTGGTCATATCCACCGATTCCTTAGAACATCTGCTATTTTATGGTAGTACTTTACATTATGGTTTCATTTGAAAAAAATAAGTTTTGGTAAAAAAACTGTTCAGGCCAAATTTGATGGCCCACAAAATGCACGTTCCCCAGTTTTTTATGCTCGATTTGATTTTTCTGGCATAACACCGGTCCATTACAATCAATTTTTTCTGGTCATATGGCACTCTGTACCAACAGATTTCGAGTTAATTTTTTTTCATGGAGTCGAAATGTCACTCAGGATTTTTCAAGGACTCCAAAAATATAATAATATACAGGGCGTTGAATTTAAAAATCAAAAGTTGGGTGGGTTCTTGGTAATATAATATAATCAACCAAGTTTCACTCTGATATTCTTAAAAATAAGGAAAAAGGGGGGTCTACCATGATCATTAGACAAGCCATAGTTTCCAGAGTCTTCAAGATATGTCTTAAACTTTGCAGGGATAATATGTACCAAAAATGACAAAATTTTTCATAATTTGATACTTTTTCATCACTTCCGTCTTCCCCAGAAATCACCCCAACTTTGAAATCTTAAATGGAACACCCTGTATATTTTTACATTTTGGATTCCGAAGACGATTTTAAGTATGAGTGCCTAGTTTTAAAAGTTGTTTTGGTAGATTTTTTTAGGGCTATTTTTATTTTTGCATCTAGAGTACAGTGAATGCACTCAAATCAATGAAATGGATCAAAACAATAAGAGAAAAATGTAAATGTGAGTTTTTTTGGATTGGTTTAATCAAAATTTCCGAAATCACTAATTTATAATTGTCAACTTTTCATATGGCACCATCTTATTTTAAACACCCATCAGTAGCTATAAAAATAATCTAATATTTTTGTTTCAAACTATTTAATTAAAAACAAATTGAGCGTATTTATTTTTTATATCGCATTAAATTAGTGCTATTATAAAGCGTATGTTAAACAAACAAACATACAATGTTATTTAAAATTTTGAAGTTGAGGTGGAGTTAAAGGTGAAACCGTGCGAAGTATCTTCACCGTTAATCATGTTCCCCAATGTACCAAGCAGACTCATGTTACTTTCTTTTGCTTATTACTTTTCGAGATATATCTATTAAAACTTATTTCCAATGAATATATTCGTCAAGGCATTTGCAACAACCCCAAAAAACATGATTCTAGATTACGTACTGTATAGTCCATTTAACGAGGTCCCGAACATCAAAAGTTTGTAGAATCTTTTGCAATACATTTCCCCCTCTGTTTTCGAGGGTGAGAAAAACGATGGTGATGGTTTCGAGTTCTGAAATCCTTGCGTACTACCTCTATCAAGGAAAAACCCCAATTTCGTGCTTGCTGCGAGGGATCGTCAGATCTGTTTTTTTTTTTTTTGAGGAATAACAATAAATTTAGTTAATTTACATTATAGAACCCCGGACCGAACCCCGAGGTTTGAACCTACCCCCGAAGAGGGGGTGGTTTTTATACGTAGGGGGTAGTTTCGAGAGGCTACAATGAAAAAAATACCACCATCGTGTTTATCACCCTCGAAAACCCGTGAGAAACCCGTTTTCAAGTTTTTCGAGTGATTTTGATTTTGCAAGCAGGGTTGTTTCAACCCTCGGGGGCTGCTTAGGTCAACTGCGGTTTAGTAATGGTTAGCTTCCCTAATATTCCCATAAAAACTCCGATCCGACGAATTTTCGCTTGCCTAGGATCGACAGCATGGAAGACGGGGTGGTTTTATACGTTGGGGGTAGTTGCGGGAAGGTAGGGTGAAAAATAGCACCTTTATTATGATCCCTGCCCTCGAAAACCCATAAAAAACCTTGTCGAGTCCGTATTGTCTTGTTTTTGAGATATTGCTATTACGGTCGGGGGTAGGTTCAACCCCCGAGGGTCGCTTCGGGGTACTCTAATGTAAATTAACTTAGTTTGTAATTATTCCCCCAAAAAAACCAGACCCGTCGATCCCTCGCGAGCCCAAGGCCAAGAAGCCGGAAATAGGGGTGGTTTTTCCTTGATAGGGGTAGTACGCAAGGGTTTCAAAACTCGAAACCATCACGATCATTTTTCTCACCCCCGAAAACAGGGGAGGAAATGTATTGCAAAAGATCTTACAAACTTTTGATGTTTTGGCCTTTTTGTACCTCGTTAAATGGACTAGTAATCTACAACTTCATATAAAGTTCATTGAAATTCTTATATATTATAGATACTTTCATGTAAATAATTTTAATATAACCACATGTGATAGCAGAGAAAAATATTATTGTACCTTACCTTTATAATGTATTCCACTACCTACTATAAATATTCCCATACAACGTGTCACTACTGTCACTAATTGAACACTGAATGCCGTGTCAACTGCCAAATTTAAACTAGATATTATCATATTATTTATTCCTTACTGCTCGTAAAACTTGAAGGTCACGCGGCTATATGCGTAGAGTGTGTAAAGTAGAGGGCGCCACTATCCTGCTGTAGAAATGACGTCACAACTTATCATGTGTGAGCTATGTGAATGATCATCAATTTCAACATCATACACAAGAATTTTAAAAATAAAGTTTAAACGTCATAAAATGACGTAAATAACAAGAATTTACAATAAAATATTGTGGCATCGAATGTATGAGGTCATAATATTTGGAGAGGTCATAGTACACCCTCATTCACACACAAGAGGTCACATGTTATGAGAAACCAACACACACACACACACACACACACACACACACATATATATATATATATAATGAAAAACTTCAAGTTCGAGATATCAAGGTAATTAATCTTATAACGATAAGTAGGACATTTTAATTGACTGATCACAACATAACTCCATTTTATTAAAATTATAAACTTTATGTACCGAATGCCACAGCCAATAATATGAACTTTTCTATGTACCCACTACGAGCCTTGGAATTATTTATTGGTAATATAATGTTGCATGCTAAATATTATTTTATTTCTTGATTTTGCCCCAGTAGACAGATGGATAGATACAGACAAAACTTTTCCTACTACCTACTTCTATATCGGTAATGAAATTTTAAAAAAAGTCTAATTGATTGTTGGAATAGTATATCTTTTAATGAAAGTATATCCGGTTTCTTTGTTACCAATAGTGCCATCGACTAAATACTGAATATTATTTTCTTCTGTCAAATGGTTTCAGAGAGTTCGCGTGAATGGACTGACAGACTCAGAAGACCATTATTTTCGTATCTCCATAATCTGAAATGTAGAAATCCGAAAAAATCTCGGAGTGATTTTAAAAAATAGGGAGGTGGTGATTGGTTTCAAACCATGGAGCTACGAATCTTCAGGAGATGCATATACAGAACGCATAATTTTAAACTCGGAAAATATTACTTGTCAATAAAAATTTATAATTTGATGAATAATGCAAACTTACTTATTATTATTGTTGGCCAGTGTAAGTTTTTTAAAACAACTCTTCCCTTTTGCCCCCTCCCAGCTGTAATGCTGACCTGCCTCGTTGCTTAGCACTCTGTATAGAATCCTTTTTGTGAGGTTGGCGGCATCACTTCCTCCCATTCTGCAAAGCTCGTTCACCTGAAAGTAAACAAAAACAATTTTATTGAAACCTAATAGAACTTTCAAAATCTTTTCAAAGTCTTTACCATTTAGTTCTGTAGATTTTTGTCTCTGCTCACTTCTTCTTCAAACTTTTCCAATTTCTCTGAATTCAACGGCCACATGTTACACAGCTCACTGAATTCGGCAGGAAGATCATTATCAATAAGTTCCTGGGACTGGCGAGCTGAGCTTATCAGCGCATCCAATATTTCAGTGTGTTGCCTGACAATATTCTTGATAAGGGTCAATTCCCGCAACACCTGTTTCTGGAATTCTAAAAAAAAAATAATTATATTTAGGCTTCAATATGGTAATGATTTTTCCCAAGCAGACAAGAGCAGGGGGATAGTTTACATTTAGGCAGACAAAGGATACAAAATCCTTGATGGGAAGTTACCTGGATTGAAATGTAGACTTTAAAGCAATAAATCTTTATTTAGAACACCTACCATTTAAATTTGTCTCAGAAATTGAAGCTTGGATGGGAGTTCTTGCTGATGTAGACACTGATGTTTTTGGTGTGCTCGGAGTGGAACTGACTGAACAGCTGTTCTCATTGGGGTACCAAGGTCAACTTTAGTGTTTTTCTCCATTTGTATTTTATTATTTTTAGGAATTTCAGGAAACTCGCTACTATCAGAATCCCCATCTTCATCACTGCTGGTATTAGAGGACGCATATTTTGTTTTTTTTTTATTGGCCGTTTTCCCTTCCTCACTGATAAAACGATAGGTCGTTCTGACTCAGAAGTAAGGAAATTGCTTTCCCGAGCCCTCTCAGCTTTTCTTTGGGCAATTTTAAAATCATCTGAAAATGTTATAAGCATGAATTTATAACAGAAAATTCTAACACTTTGAAATATTATAACCATATTGCCCGAGTATTCTGCAATTATATTTTTCCCATGATGTTTCTACAGATTTCAACCCTCGAATCAGTTCATACATTTTGCCACTTGGCTGATTTGGAGGGAACCAACAACATTTGTCTTCTGGTGTATACCATGACTTTGGCACGCATTCTACAGTGTTGTCTGCAGTAAAATTTACGACAACCCACATTTTTGGAATTCTAGAAAGAAAATGAGTTAAATTAGAAGGTGCAACCTGGGGAGATTGTTACATATATCCCAAGTTGACAAATTGTCACACGAAAAATAAAATCTGGAATTGCTCTCAATGTCTGTTTTCAAGGTTTTCCGAGTTTTGCCATGACTTTACATAATGGTGGGCAAATATTGGAAAAATAGAACATAGAAACAAACAATTCATTAGGACTTTGCGTACCATGCAAAGTTGACAACAGAAAATACCTCAAATTAACCAATTCAAAAGATTCTATTCGATAATATAACGTTTTATTTGACGTGGATCTCAGAGCCAGAAAATACCTAGTTTCTTTATATTTGCTGTATACGTTTTCTTGTATAATTAGTCCATTTTCAGACAAATTAACTGTTTCTTCTATGAAGTCATTCAAGTAGTTAAATAAATTTGATGGTTTTTGTTTTCCATGGAACAGGCAAACCACAAAAACTTTATTTTCAACACATTTTAAATTTGTAACAGAACATAGAATTGGCCACAAGCAACTGTTAGTAGATTTGCTTACAGGAAGCCCATCTACATTGACAGCAATTTGTATTTCATCCAAAGTTAACAAACAAGCCTCATGATTCAATAGAAATTTATTCAATGTTTTCTCAATGCCAAAGTAAAAATATGTGCCGTTGTCTAAAGGTTTTGATTGTGTAGTGGACGGAGTTTTTAATAGTGTACGAGGACCCATCGGTAATTTAGCTACCTTCTCATTATTTAAAATACCGAGTAATTTTTTTAAAGCATGTTGAGTAATTTGTTCCTCGTTTGCCCATGCTGCTAATTGAGCACACAACGACTCATTAATCTGATTGATATGACATGACTCATTTATTGGATTGACTTGAATTTGATTTATATTATTTACACGACTTGCAGCAGAATTTAAATGTGAAATGACAAATGCATTGGTATTAGTTTCTACACTTTCATAATTTACTTGAACAGGAACTTCACTATAATCAGGGACGTTTAGGTCCTCTTCTTGATTTACTTGATCAACGTTTCCACTACTACTATCATCTGTATCATTATTCTCCTCCATTATGATGTTTAGAGAACGTTTCATTTGGCAAGCAACTTTTCTTCGTAACTTTCTCGACAACATTGTTCCTATATCAGAAAAATTGTGAATTTAGGGCATGCTAGAACTTATTCACATAATTAAACAGGGCATTTCCAAATTATGTACTAACAGACTGATTCATTGATAAAGATATGACCTCACATGACCTCCATATTAATATTTTCAAAATTTGGATTATGTACATATCTGTATCACATTTTGTGTTTTCTAATCTAAAATAAGACTTTTTACTGATTTTTGGTTTAAAATTAAAATTAGTACATTAGTACAATTTTTTAGGTTAGAATACCTCTAGGTTATTGACATGCTTTCTTTTTACACAAAATGAGGCAACAATCACCAAATCATTTATATAACAATAGCATTCAACACTATTTGTATAAATTGATTTTGTTAAACCTAAATATCATTGAATCTTTTGGTGAAATAAACAACGCACGAATGGCAGCGATTATACATGTGTGGCATAATTAATACTACAGGAATTACACAATACACTTGATACTTACTACTTAGAAACGGACACAACACAATTATTCTTACAAGGGAAGTTGTTCTTGATTGGCACTAAAAACTTAAAAAGATACATATAGACACCGAATTCACCAAATTATTATAGACGATAGACGCCTTGCGAATGCGTTGCGTCGTTGCGTGTTGCTTTCGCTTTCATCCTACACCACCAATCATGGACCAAAACGGGTTATGATTCCGAATACAACCAATACACGTTGGAGTAGCTTACAAACATTTTATTGCTATTGGTGCATTTTGGATCATGATGCGGTCTGTAATAAATAGCAAGCATATCGGAGTGATCGCGAAATTCAAACTCCTATGCCCATGCATGATTAAATTAATAACTGAAATATTACTTGCGGGTGTTTTTTTATATTTGGAAAGAACCTATTAATGTGCATATATATTTTTCCGGCTATATATATGTTATTCCTTTACCGCAGGAAAATTGATTTATAATAGGTATATAATTATAATTCAGATTACTATATATACTAAATCCTAAATCGAGTTGTTTTGAATAGGTACTTATATGCTAAAATTAATGTAAAAATGTTTTTATGAAATATGCCGACTGGCTTGTGCAGTGCATATCCATTACATTACAACAAAAGTAATATTTACTTTAAGTATATCCAGTGTATATTCAATGCACATTACAAAATCATCTGCTTTTAGTCATATGCCATATATATACTTTACATGTTACATAATGTACCGTGCACATTGGAATATGCCCTACATATGTAATGCATTAGTTCTACACATCCTATGTTTATTGGGCATGGTTATTAATTACATCCTCCTCCAGTAACGTGCGAATAGACATAGTTTTGGGTTGATAAATGAAGGTAGGTTTTAAGATCAAATCAGATTTTAAACTGAGTGTACTAAACAATGCAAAATACACGGAAGAATGAAAAATAAAACCCTAACTTTTTGAAAAGCTTCGTTGAATTTTCAATGTATCTGAACATTCTTAAATTCAGGAAGAAAAATGATGAATATATTAAATGTAGATAAAGCAAAATACTTTATTTTATAGCAATACATAGTGGTTTTGTTGTTTTTATTAACATATTCTATATGTAAACTTAGGAAACATACATCTGTAGATACATTATATAAAGCCATTAACTTCTTAAATATCATAACTGCATAATTTACAAATGTATAGATTCAGTCAAATTCTATAACCGAATGGTTATTTTAACCACTGTTTTTTAAGTGTTCAAAATGAAGGTCAGTGATTATTTAAACAACTTATTAATTTTTTAATTCTATAAGAGCAAAATGACTAAATGTTTTACCACTTTCCCACATTTTACAACTACCATAGTGATTAATTTAAACACTGTATTTTGTTAGTGGATAAGCAAGTTTCAAGTTGTTAAACGCAGAAAAAAGGGTCCCCATGGCTGCATTGGCTGCCCCACAGAATATATTTAACATTTTATTGTTAGATGTTGTCGAGGAAATAGTATTGAGGTAAGTAAAATTCACGTTTTGAATTATATAGTAGGTATCTATAGGTAGTTGTATATTTCACTTAAATTTTTTTTATAAAGTATCACATATTTTAAAATTTTTTTAGGAGAGAGCTAGCATCAAACAACAGATATCTACGAGACATGAGCGATCCATTTTCTATAAGCGATGCCATCAAGTTCAGGAAAATTTATCATATGCCAAAAGTATTAGTACTGGAAGTGTTGATACCTCTAATACAGCCACATATTCAGCGCTTTGGTATGAGAAGGACTTACATTCCCTTGCATGTAAAAGTAAGTTAATTTTATACTTTATAAATAAAAATAACGCCATATATATTTGCAGGTACTAACCACATTACATCTAATAGCACAAGGCAGTTATCAGAGCTCGCTAGGATCTGATTGTCATATTGCAATATCGCAGAGTAGTGCAATCAAAGAAATCGTAACAATCTTAGGTATACATATTTTCCCACAAGTAGTTCAATTTCCAACACGCCCAGATGGAAAAATGGATGTAAAAAGAGGGTGTGTTGGTAATATGCATAATCAAGTTTTAAAAAAATTAACATATTATTTTGAAGGTTCGTGGAAAAATTTCAGTTTCCAGGTGTGGTAGGTGCTATCGATTGCAGTCACTGTGCAATTATAGCTCCACGAGAACAAGATGCAAATAATCCTCAAATTATTTATCTTAATAGAAAGGGCTATCATAGCATAAATGTGCAAGCAGTAAGTCACTGTTGTTTTTTATTGATCTAACCACAATGTTATATATAAGTACTAGTTATTAGAGATCCCTGAGTACCTACTTTTTTCAGGTTTGTGACTCCAAACTAAAACTACTAGCTGCGAATGCACGATATCCTGGTTCTGTCCATGATTCTGCAATTTGGAATCTTTCTAATGTACATGCATACATGAGAAGATGTTTTCAGCAAGGTGACCATGAATCATGGCTAATTGGAGATTCTGGATATCCATTATCTCCATGGCTTATTACACCAATTCCAGATGCCCTACCCCACACCCCAGAGGCACGTTTTACAAAAAAGCATTGCAGAGCCAGAAATGTTATAGAGAGATGTTTTGGGGTACTCAAGCAAAAGTCGAGATGCCTTCTGAAGCACAGAGTACTCCATTACAATCATAGAAAGGCAGGTTTAATCATATACAGCTGTGCGGTACTTCATAACCTTTGTATAGACTACAATTATATTGAAGAACTAGATGAAGACGATGAGGATTATGAAGACGATGAAGATTATGAAAACGATGATAGAGAAGACAATGGAGATGTTGCCGATATACGTAAATAAGAGCTTTTAAAATTTATTAATAACTTTCATTCTATTGTTTTTTGGATTATACTTATTTTTACTTTAATTAATCAGGAAAACTAAATGATTTACTCAAATCGTTCAATTTATCTTTTAGTAAATATAATAACCCATTTTAAAATAATACTTTTTAGTTCTAGATCGAAATGTGTTGGCTGCAGGACGGAATGTACGAAATGGGCTTATTAGATTACTAGATAATTAAAATTTTTGATTATGAAGTTATGTTTGTCACTAAAACTAAGGTAATAAAGTGTTACAAATGATGAATATGGTTTTATTTATAAATAGTAGGTAGACATCTTGAGATTAGCAAAAGAAACAACTAAAATAAACAAATAACAAAATTAAAAAATATTCTTATAACAATACTTTATTTAATCGAGCAGCTGCCTAAAAAGGAACAGTACAATTTTTGTCACGAACCACTTCGGCATACAGTTTGATGCTTTCTGATAAAGCATTTATACTATTGGCAAATGAATTTACACTTTCAGCAAAATTATTTATTGCTTCGCTTAACTGATCTGAGCCTTCAGCATATATTTTGGCAGATGCTTTTAAAAGATTTGCTGAAGAAGTATATTTACGTTTCTCTATTCTCTTCTTTGTCGGGACACCACAACCTCTCCTATTTTGTTGGTAATTTTCATTGTTTTTATCCATCCTGTTTAGATTATCATCATCATTTATTTCAATTAGAATTTCCTCCACAGTTCCTAGAAATGTTTATATTATATTAATACCTACCCTAAATTACAAGCAATTTAGATTCGAAAAAAAATTATTACCATTATATACAGTTTATAGAAGACTGAGAATTATGGAAACGGCTTGTTTACTTACCACCACTATCTATTATACTAGACTCTATTTCCAGAGGCTCATTGACTGTCTGATTTAACACACAATAATCCTCCAAGTCTTTAACATGCTGATAGTCCATTGATTGATCAGCTGGTTGGCTAGATAGCTGTTCTGTTAACATTCCTCGTACATCCAATGCAGACTCGCTTGCAGAGATTGATTGTTCAGGCGGTAGGTTATTATTTCCAGTCACAGTAACCCATCCAACCAAACTCTTTAATCGCTCCTCAATATCATTTAATTTCTTCGGTTTTCCACCTCCACCTGTACACTTAATGTTAAAGGCTATATCTCTTGCTTTTTTCTTCGTTTTAGACTTCAATTCGATAAAAAATCTTTTCCATTCATCTACTGCTTTTTTTGGGCCCATCAGTGAATTTAGTTGGTTTGTGAGTTCATTCCATAACATATTAATTTCATTAATGTTAAGAGGATGAGTTTTTCCACTCAGTAAAACTCTATTTTTATCAAGAAACTCCAGGAGACATTTATTTGCTCTACAGTAACTCGAGCACCTCTGGGAATTTTAGAAGCCATTCTTGTATTCTTGATGTTGAAGAAGTATAAAAAGATATACTTGAGAACATAAACAGCCACAACCCACAGTATTTTAACTTTAAACAGTTTTAGAACAATTTCAAATAAAATATTTGAAAGGAAATGAGTATTATGACATTAAAATGACGGAAATACGTTAGAAGAAGAAGAATTGTTACTTACTTCTAGGCTATTTTTAACAACTAGTGGTAAACAAAATAAAATTAAGAACGTTGCTAAAAGTCAGTTTTATAGAATAGCTAATTTGTACAAAGTTGAAACACAGGTGGTTAAAAAAGTTATAATTAGCAACGTTGTTATTTTAACCACCAATTTAAACACTTTTTATAGAATTTGGGTGAATATATAAAAATCTTTGTGGAATGCCAAAGCGCACGGAATACTCTAAGCATCTGGCCTTGTTTTTTAATACTGTTACGTGTTTACAGTTTTCTAGTAAACACTTTGTGGATTCAAATAACTTGCAACAAGAATTTTCACTAACTACTGATTTTATTAATCACTAAAATTACACTAGTAAATACTTAAAAATTACACAACTAATAATAACTTGCTCTAATATAAATTCACTACTTTTAATACACTATGTACTTTACTTTTCTTCTTAAACTTGTCAACTCTTGTCTAACCTAAAAACTCTCTGTCTGTTTACTTCACTGAACTGAACTGTACTGCATACTTCACTCAACTGAACTCTTCTAACCTACAAACTGTCTCTGTAACCAGAACTGTACTGGATACTAAACTGAACTGCTTCTTATACTTCACTAAACTGTACTGTTCCATCTGCTGGATTCACCTCTTTATATACACACTTCAAATCTTCCAGAATCCTATTCTAGAATCCTCCATAGTTTTCTACTATGTACTAGATGATTGTTCGTCAATTGGCTCATAGACGGCGCCACCCTACTAGTCAGGGAGTAACAGAATAACAGGTTTCCTTCACTTTGAACAGGGACTTAATCACATCTTTCCCCGTTAGATGGCAGTACATAACAATACTACAGCCATATCAATGTTCTTGTTACTGAGTTCTATAGAATAAGCCAATACATCCGTCACAGACGTATCCTCATACAACAATCCATAGCTTAAACGGTACTTCTAGTAATCTTTGAGAATGCCTAACCTAAAACAAAAATTACATTCATCCTTAATCTGTTTTAATAATGTACAAATGTTGAAAAGCAGTAATTGGTGATTAGACATTACAGACATAAGCAGTATACTTTGATAATGAACTTTGAATTTCATATTATTCATATAGAATCTACACTTACTTCACCAACGAGATATCGCTTGCTAATTTTTTTTGTATCCAGAAATTCTATCCATTTACAGGCAAGCTGAGCAAAGGCATATTTGGTCATCATGGTCGTAGGGCTCGTTCGAAATAACATATAATCCATCACCACAGTTTTAGACATTTTTGGGATATCATTTAGCGATACAGTTAAATCTTCTACCTTTATACTACTTCACCACCGTTAATATACTCTAACTTAGAAATATAATTTGGTGACTCCTAAAATGAAGTGTATAGATCAAATTTCAACAAATTTAACATTCCTAATGAGGTAGTATCAGTGACGTCATCATTTGACAGCCTGAAAACGGTTAAGTGGATTGTTGAAGAATTTGACATAAGAGCAAGTCTTAGTTTGTGATCAATTCTAAAATTACTGGTGCATAATTTTAATAACAAATTTGTGTGGAGACATTTATTAAGGTTTTTTTAAGAGCCTAGTGTGAAAGAAATTTCGATACATATCGTATCAGTGCTATTATTGGAAAAGAAAAATTTGTTGTCAGGTATGTTAACATCCCTGTTGAATCGTAAATTGTAAATATAAGCATTAATAACGCTAATAATTTAGTTTTTCGGTTTTTTTTGTTAAGTATGTATATTGTATAACTTATTTGCTTAAATATTCATTTAATATATGTATTAATAGATTTGGTATAAGCCAATATTGACAGGATATAATAGGTTAGGTAGTAGTAATTTCTATTTACTAATATTGATGGTTTTATAAAAGATTAATATCCATTGCTGTGAAATTTATATTTTCTGACAATATTATTAATTCCCTGCCAAAAATGGCATATAGAAATATCTCCAAAGTAATTTAAAATATATACTTTATGGAGAGGATCTATGTAAATGATGAAACAGTTTTACATATGAGTTTCTATGCCATTCTATTGCACAACGACTTCCCATCATACTGAGGAAGAATATCTCTTGGGATTTTTATGGTTATTAATATGACTGTATGTGAAATCGACTAATTTCGTTCAAAAAATGTTATCGGTCTCATAGAACCTTATAGCTTTATTTTTATCTGTTTCTATGAGCATTTTTGGCAGGGTTGTACTTCAAGCTCAAAAGTTTCTAATGAGTTTGAATTCGTTACCATTTTAGAAACAGAATGTCAAGGACGGCTGTTGTGTGCACTAATCGATGGAATCGAAAAAGAACAGTTAGATTTTTGGGATTTCCATCTGCTCAAACCAGACAACAAGTAGAGCTTGCAAGAATAGAAATACGTACTCAGCCCAGCAGCATTCTGTAAAGATGATTTTCTCGAATCGAAAATAAAAAATGCAAGAATATGTTCCAAACATTTTGTCATGGGTACCTATACGATAGTTTTTACATCATTTATAAGATATTGCAATGTTGACAGTGAATTTGCCTATTTAGTCAAAATAGGATGCATAAATGTTCTTAAGATTTCACTTAAAGTGTAGATTGTTCTTAAGGTGATATGTAACGGTTTTTTTAGTATGCTTTACACATTATTTTAACATGTATTTTATTATATTGACTTGTGTAAAAAAGTATTGTTAATAACACAAATAAAACTGATTGAATATGTAGTTATATGGTTATTAATCCTCCTCCAGTAACGTGCGAATAGACATAGTTTTGGGTTGATAAATGAAGGTGGGTTTTAAGATCAAATCAGATTTTAAACTGAGTGTATTAAACAATGCAAAATACATGGAAGAATGAAAAATAAAACCCTAACTTTTTGAAAAACTTCGTTGGATTTTCAATGTATCTGAACATTTTTAAATTCAGGAAGAAAAAACGATGAATATATTAAATGTTGATAGAGCAGCATAGAGCAAAATACTTTACTTTGTAGCAATACATTGTGGTTTTGTTGTTTTTATTAACATATTCTACATGTAAACTTAGGAAACATACATCTGTATATACATTATATAAAGCCATTAACTTTTTAAATATCATAACTGCATAATTTACAAATGTATAGATTACATAAAAATCTTTGTGAAATGCCAAAGCGCACTGCATACTCTAAGCATCTGGCCTTGTTTTTTAATACTACAGCCATATGAATGTTCTTGTTACTGAGTTCTATTCAATAAGCCAATATATCCGTCACAGACCTATCCTCATACAACAATCCAAGGCTTAAGTGTTGCTTCTGACACTCTCTGAGAATGCCGAACCTAAAACAAAAATTATATTCATCCTTAACCCATTTTAATAATATTCTAATGCTTGAAAAACAGTAATTTGTGATTAAACATTGCAGACAAAAGTAATATACTTTGATAATAAACGTTAAATTTCATACAGATCTACACTTACATTACCAACAATGAGATATCGTTCGCTTATTTTTGTTTGTCCCCAGGGATTCTATCCATTTACAGCCAAGCTGGGCAAAGGCATCTAAACTTTTACATGCTCTAATTTCATCATTGGTCATAGGGCTCGTTCGAAGTAATAAATAATCCATCACCACACTTTTAGAAATCTTTGGGATATCATCTAAAGATGCTGTCAAATCTGCGACTTTTAAACTATATGGATCAACGCCATTAATATACTCTAACTTAAAAATATAATTTGGTGACTCCTGAAATGAAGTGTATAGATCAAATTTCAATGAATTTAACAATCCTAATTGCTAAAATTAACTCACCATTTCGAAAATAAAAACCTGTTGACAGTACGGAAAAAAACACGTCGGTTAAAAAACACAAATAAAACACAAAATTAAAGTCAGTTCAACAAATCACCAAACGTATTAGTAAAAGGAAACACTAACTGTTAATTTTACACAAAAAAAGCTTTTAAAAAAGCTCTGAAATTCTTTAAAATTTGGGATAACTAAATGACCGTAAATGTCGCAAAAACTTATCTATCCACTGAACTGAAGTTGCAGCTCGGTTGTGACGTCAGCTGATACTACCTCATTGTTAAAATTAACTCACCATTACGAAAATAAACACCTTTTGACAGTCCGGAAAAAAACACGTCGGTTGAAAAACACAAATAAAACACAAAATTAAAGCCAGTTCAACAAATCACCAAACGTATTAATAAAAGGGAGCACTAATAATTAATTTTACACAAAAAAAGCTTTTTAAAAAGCTCTAAAATACCTTAAAACTTGGTATACCTAATTAAATGATTGTAAATATCACAAAAACTTTCGAATCCACTGAACTGAAGTTGCAGCTTGATTGTGACGTCAGCTGATACTACTCCATTGAGGTTATTTTACAGTTTCATTATGATAAATTTGCTTCATTCTCCTCATCATCAGAGGTTAAAATTATAAAATCAAGTTCACAAAATTCATCTATATCTAGCATTGTAGGGGTATTTTCAAAGGATTTTTATTCTGTGCAAATACATGATCTTCAGAACTGTCACAGGTACGCTGTAAATTTAACTCGGATGCAAATACCTCGCAAATAAAATCATTGTGCTCCATGGCATTTTCAGAGTCGAAATTTGTTAGTTTTATGTCATTTGATGATGATCCTTTACAAGCTGACGTTAAATTTATAATATCTTTTCTTACGTTTCTGTAGAAAGTAGTTTTTCTGTTACTAGAAATTTTCGGCATCTTTTTGCAGGTACTTGCCTTAAAACAGCAGCTACACAAACTAAACAATACACCTAAATACACTCCACATAATATAGGAATACACACGTACAACAGTGCCTATTTACATACAATCAAAATTGAATACAAATATGGATACTTATTTTATATTCTAATCTATAAATAATGTGGATAAGCGTCCAGAACAAAACAACAACAAACGGCTTCTGCTTTTTAGCAATGGCGACTGGGCGGGCGATCGAGAGAAATGTCTAAATACAGGAATGCACCTTCCACCACTGCGCATGCGCGTCTTTAAATATTGCAACGTGCGCATTTTTAAATAGTATACTGCAAAATATTAATACTGACTATTTTTTAGTACAACGTATATGTACTCATTAATTTGCATCAACTACCTATCCAAGTGTTTTATTGTAAAACAATATAGGAAGTAGAATCAAAAACTAAAATATCAAACCACAATTTTATTTGTTATTACGATTTCTATATTGTACATCGAGATTATACAGAATAAAAGAACACATCATAAAAAATTACAAATTTGTAGGAACTTATATATATTTATTGACATATACTTACTTAGTAATAATATTATTGATAATTAACAATATTTATTATCAACAACAATAATACAAAATTTCCAATAACTCTTATAATGAAGTAGCATGAATATTTATGAAAGTAATATACTAAATTAACCAATAATAATAGTAATTAAGGCATACATATATGTTGTAATATCTCTAGTTGATAATAACAATCGAAACTACAAAGTAGAACTTGAAGTGTAGTAATATTATGCTAAACCATGTAAATTAATATAACAGCAAATAAACATTTTTTCCATCTCTTATCGTTAAAAAGTAAACATGTGCGTGTTACTGAAAATTAGGTACCTACTGAGACATTCTTAGTACTTAAATAAAATTCATTACAATTAAACTTAACCTAAAATGTCTCCTTAAATTATTACGAGAAAAAAAACAATTATATTAAGTATACCTACTTGTGATTGAATAATAATAAATTTTAATAATCCCCGAAGTGATATTTAATAAAAAAATATGAATTGTTGGATTTGTAACGATAATAATATTCATTATTTAAATATTGCATGTAGACAAACTATCAGATTTGTCAATAAAGAGAAAAGATAAATGCTAATTGTTAACGTAACAATATATGCATCATTCAAAATTACTTCACTGCACAAACATCAGTAATACACTGAAACTAAACAACAAAAATAAAACAACATCGTAAAAAGCCTTACTTAGTAAATACGCATGTAATTTATTCTTAAATTGCTTTAAGGTCAAAATATCTACATCGCCTAGTATCTGAATGAAATTGTTTAACAGGTATGATGCTAAGGCTAAAGTTACTTTACTGACTGCTAATTATTTAACACACAAAGTGAAAAATAATTTCACTTTACACACTGATGATAGCAGTGCGTGAAATAAAATTTAACTACCGTTACAAATATTTATTTTATTTACAATGTGTATGTTCTGATTCACCTTTGTTTAGAATTAAGAGTTCTTATTTGTTCAAAATTTTATTTAAAATTTCCGTTTCTTGGGTAGTTGGACGTCCTAATAAGCGATTATCATATCTGCACATTTCCTTTTTTTTTTTGTTGAAGAGAATGCCTGCTGAACTTGAATTCTTTTGTTTGCAGGTTTTTTTCTTTGTTCGATAGTTTCAAATCCTTTACTGTCTCTCCCTTCAATGTCAATAATAAGAAATGCTGTGAGGGCATCTATTTTATGCATTGCTACTCTTAGATTGTCCTGATTTTTGACTAGGCCAATTTTGTTAATTAGATTTAAGGCTTTGTTCTTAAAACAATCATACAGGTTGGTTTGTGGGCTTGACTCGGTATTGCTTAAATCTGTTAGAAGAATTTGTTTCTCAATATTAGCACTGGTAGAAGCAGTTTCATATGTAGGGTCACAATCACTAGAAATTTCATTTTGTAAAAAAGCAAATTTTGAAACAACAATATGTATATGTTTGCAAATTATCGACTTTATTTGATAATCAGAACATGTGCACTGATAGGTGTGAATGCAGATGTTACAGGCAACACATTTCAAAGCGCAACACACATTATCGCTAATTCTTTCAACCAGATAATTTTTATTTGAAGACTGGCTTTCAATTATCCAATTACCATTGTTGTCCACTTCTACATGGAGATTCAATGAGGTACTGTTATTATGTCGCTTTCTAATTTCAGTAACTTTGCTTGTATATTTGCCCTTTGTAAGTTTCACAAGTCTATCACGCCTAAGGGTTGATAGGCTTTTATCCAAGCATTTAATCTTGAGTCCATTTAAATAATGATATTTAATAGTTTTGTGCATTGACTCTAAATACATATTGCAATTGATGCCAAGTCCTTTTCTATAACAGTACGCCCAAAGCTTGCATCTTTGAACATAATAACGTTCAAAATATGCACCATACTCCTTTGTATCAGGGTCAGTCATCATTTGTTCTACAGCTTCTCTTATATTTTTTTTAAATTTACCTTCATCAGTGGTAGACTGAAGGATTTTCAGCGTTTTATAAACTGTTGCCTGTTTGTCGCTGCGTTGAGGTCCTGTAATTTTTGATAGATTTTGTCTCCAGGCCCGATCAACATGCCACGAGCAAAAAAGCCTATTGGGAACAACTCCCATGATAGTTTAACATGCAGAATAAAAAGTTTCCACTACATCTGACATGAAAGTTTTTGGTGTAATAACACCGATTACCGATTTTACAGCAGAAAACATTACTTGATACACTTTGGTGTCCTTTAAATTTGAAAACATATAACAGCATGGAAAACCAGTGCTGAAATCATTGATAACAAGGATAGTAACTAATTCAAAATCATATGAGTTCAGGCCGTGAGTTCCATCCAAACACACCGTTTTCTCATGTCCAAATTCTTTCAGCATGTGGGCTTGGGCTGGATCCATAATGATAATGCAAAAGTCTTGGACTTCCAGGACCCCATTAGGATCAATATCACCTTAAAAATTGAAATTATTTTAAAAGCTATAGTTGAAGTAAAGAGTTCCCGATACATAAAAAACGTAACAAAAACTTTACGACCTCATTAAAATACCGGTGCTGTTCACAAATTGACTCGCTTATCTTTGCGTTTTTTATGTCTCGGGAAGTCCTTACTTAGACTATATAATATATAACTATTGTGAGAAACTACCTTGTTTCTTATAAAAAATTATTGGATTATTTGGCCCCTCCTCCTTCATTTGTTCAACCCATATATGTACACTTGTAGCATCATCTTTATGCCACTGACCATCTTGTGTTGTTAAGTCAAACTGACTTTTTATGTTATGTAAATCTTTACGCTCTATGATGTCTGTTCGTTCCAAAGTATTACTGATGTTATTGCGATAATGATCGAGCACCCTCTCAAAAGTAACTCCGTCAGAGATTTTAGCAGCAATTTCATATTTTTTTTGAATTGGAATACCTATATGCTGCAACTCATTTTCTTCGTGTCCATAATGTTCCTTATATATTGTCACAGTACACTGTTGGCTTTCATTATTCTCGGACAGTATAATATGGCTTGTGCAGTTACTGTTGATTTTCTTGGTTCCTTGAGATTTTGTAGATCTAGTTTTATTCAGTTTTTCTTTATATACTCCTGATCTACAGCATTCATAGTAACTTCGACGGCCATTCTTAAGCACTTTCTTTCCTGTGCTTAGTGAATATTCACACTTATGTTTTAGTTGATATGCCTTTAGCCAACTATAAAATTCTAAAAATAAAAAATATAATGTAGAACAAAATATAGCCTGTAGTTAAGAAAAGACTCACCATCGATATTTGGAAGCTGAACAATTTCTTTTTCGAAATTCTTTAAATGTTCTTTATTTAAATGCTCAATAAATAGTTGCTTTTTAGAAAAGGAACTGTTGCAGTTCTGTTCCAGGCATTTACACAAAAAAACTTTCTTAGGATTTTGGTTCATCTTGCGGAACTGATTTAAATGCCTTTTTAATGCAAAAGACGTGGAAAAATCACACACTGGCATATTTTATGTTCAATAGGGAACTGTAAAATAGTACTAAGTATGATACAAATGATACACGGCCACGGCAGTCAACACATTCGACACGTCGTAATCAATTGCAGAGGTGTTGCAGAATAAAAAGTAATAACTAAAAACCATTGAAAAATACAGTGAAGTGTGATCGGTATTCAGCGTCAACACTGTCAAGGTCAGCCTAGAAAATTTAAAATTAGCCGATCATGCGCATTTGGCGAAGGTGCATTCCTGTATTTAGACGCTTCTGCGATCGAGTCGAGACTGCGCGATGGGCTCGAATAAGCCAGTATTGCCAAATTGTCTTTATATCCGAGTTCTACGTCAAGGCATGTTTTATTCTAGGCGCTTTTTTAATTTTCAGAGTAACATTGTTCATTAAACGTTATTTAAGAATGTTTAGTAAGTTCTTAAGTTATTCGAATACCTAATAAGTAATGAATATTATCAACTTAAGAGAATTTATAATTTATAATAAGACCATAATATGATACATTTCGGCCTGGCAACACCGTAGTGGGTAAGGCAGGATATTATTTCAACTTTTAATAAAATTTATAGTATAATAATTTATATTATTACTTCCAGTATTAATATATTATCATTAAAAATATGGCAATCAGAAAAGAGTTGTATATCTTTATTTTTGTAGTGAGCACTGCATATTTAAAGAAAATAGAGTAGTTACATACTTACTTGACATTCATAATCATAAACTAACCGATAAGGTAGGTTCCTTTTGATTTTACATTTAAATTACTTACCGCCAGAAAAATAATTTTTATAAAAACCTGTATTTCCAAATAATTTAACTACTTAATAATGTTATCGTGCTTTCAACATAAATAATTTTATGTAACTATTTATTTTTAATAAATAATTAGGTAGGTACTCATTTTTTTAAATTATTATTAATTTCAATTTTGAAGTAAACAACCTATAAGATGAGTTGCCCTAGATGACTTCCATCAGGGAAAGTTTTATTTGGCTATTCTTGTATTATACAGCTCCATAGCCCGGAAGACTATGCTATGGAATATCCCCGTTTTGGTCATTATTAGAACCGTTTAACCCCAAGCAGGGTTATCCTATGGATATCAGCACAGGCCATCCATGGAATATTTCGCTCTGGTCATTATTGGGAACTTTATAACCCCCAAGGGGCGTCCTATTAATATCAGCTCTGGTCATCCGTGGGATATCTCGTTTCGGTCATTATGAGGACCATCTACATCCCCAATGGGTATCCTATGGATATCAACATAGGTTATCCATAGGATGCCTGTTTTGGTCATTATTAGGTCCTTTATAACCCCAAACGGATATCCTATGGATATCATCCAGGTTTATCCATGGAATATCCCGTTTTGGTCATTGTTAGGACCTCTATATCCCTAAGGGTTATCCTATGGATATCAGCATAGGTCATCCACAGGATGTCCCAGATCTGGTCGTTATTAGGATCAAAGGACAACCATTGGACATCCACTGAACATCCCTAATGAACAATCCTGTCGTGGGACATCTGGATCATTATGGAATATCCCGTGGACAACCTGTGCCGTGTGGGTAGTGTTACAGGCAGTAACAAAACATAATTTGATGTTTATCGATGTAGATGTGTCTTGGCCTGGCAGTGTACATGATGCCAGAGTATTTCGTGCATCAGATTTGTATCTTCGTGGCCAGAATTTATGTCAACCAGATTATTTTATTTTAGCTGATTCCGCATACCCATGTTTAACCTGGACAATACCACCATTCAAAAACAATGGTCACCTGACACCCATGCAGGTTTATTTTAATACCATATTGTCTAAAATAAGGGTCAACTCAGAGAATGCTTTTGCACTCTTAAAAGGTAGATTTAGAAGAATCCGGGATTTACTTGATAGAAATAATGTTCAGGAGATATGCGAAACTATTGTGTATTATAATAATAATAATATAATCTTTATTTAGCACAAATGATTGCTATACAAACACAGAAATGTTACAACATATACACCAAGTACTTAAAACTTAATAACATTCCAACAAATGAACAACTCATCAAATTTTGCACCACACACTACAGAAGATTTATCATATAATTCTACTACTACCTACAATACTATACATCACATTACTTATTTAAATATAGCTCTTTTAGTTTTACTTTAAATGTCTGTACATTCAATACTTTTAAATTATTTGATAAATTATTACAACTAATTAGAGTCCTAAAAAAATTGAATTTTGGGTAGATTTGTATTTCTTATTATCTAATCTAAAATTATCACGATTTCTTGTATTATATGGATGGTCAAAAACTTGCAAAATTTCATTAAAATAATCAGGCATATTTCCTTTTCTAATTTTGTGAATAAAAATTAGAGCGTTAATTTCAGTTAAGTCCTCAACCTTTACCCACTGCAATTTATGAAGCAAGTCTCTAATAGGAGTATATTCTGAATATTGCAAAATTATTCTCATTGCTCTATTTTGACATCTTTGGAGTCTTTCCATATCCCCCGTATTTGACAGATACAAAACTGTTCCTGCAAAGTAAAAATGTGGCAGTATAATTGTGTTATAGACGGTACGTCTGGCCCAGAAACTTAAATATTTAGCACTTCTGTACAGCACCCCTAATTTTTTTGAAATTTTTTTACACGTATAGTCTACATGTTCCCTAAAACTTAATTTTCTGTCAACTATTACACCCAAATATTTGATTAAATTTACTATGTCAATTTGCTTATTTTCAATAATAATTTTAAAACCATTATTTAGCCATTCGTCTACAACACTCTGTTTTCCTAAAACCAGTGCTTTTATCTTTTCTGCATTCAATTTCAATCTATTTGTTTCTAACCAATTAGTTATATTCTTTATGTCTTCATTCAATTTCCTGTCAATGTCAAACTGATCCTTACCAGATATATAGATCATAGTATCATCTGCAAACAAGTGAAATTTACAATATTTTATAATCTGCTCTATATCGTTTATATACAATATAAACAGGAGAGGACCCAATATACTCCCTTGTGAGACACCATTTTCTACCCACTCTTCCTCGGATTCAATGTCTTCACATTTAACTTTCTGTTTTCTGCCGACTAGATAATTACTGAACCATTTTAAAACCACATCACTCAACCCATACTTCGATAATTTCTCTAATAATCTATTTCTGTCAATGGTCTCAAACGCACGTTTAAAATCCAAAAATATTACTGCTATAACATGATCTTCATCCAAGCTTTGTTTCCACTCATAAAGTATATACTGGAAAGCTGATTCACAGTTATAGTTTTTTCTGAAACCCGACTGATACATTGTCAAGATCTTATTTTCATTTACGTGTTCTAATAATTGCATATACACTACTTTTTCTAAAATTTTTGCCTCTGTAGGTAACATATTAACAGGTCTAAATTCCTCCAGCTTTTTTGTTCCTAAAATTTTTTGCAACGGTACAATTGTTGAAATTTTTAATTTATCTGGAACTATGCCTTGTTCCAATGAGCTATTTACTAGATTTAAAATAGGACTGCATAGTTCCTCAAATGCCACTTTAAGGTCAAAGTGGTTAACTGGGCCATATTTTTGCAACGTTTTTTAATTAGCCCTTGCTATCCTAAAATTTTTTTGATTGATTGTCAATCTATATATATAATATATATATATATATATATATATATATATATATATATATATATATATATATATATTTAAATACACTAACATCTTGGACACTGACAGCACTAACCAGTTTCAAATAAAAAAATGTTCCCAATGAGTAAGTAACTTTTTTATTTTTTCATACAAGGTGGCCCAGTTACCTCTACTTTTGGGGCAACTGGACCACCTGCATGTATTTCCTTATTTAAAAGCTTTAACAAAATGTAAGGCTATCTGTGCCATAGTATAAAGTGTATAAAATAATCTCACTGAATTGGATTTTTTTAGTTCAAAAGGCAAAAAAGATATGGAAGATGCATTAAAAGTATGTCAAAAAGGAACATAAAAATCTTTATTCAAAAAACGAATCAATATATACAGGGTGTTGCATCATGAGAGGGACATAGCTTAATAGGAGGTAGAGAACATCAGTGGTAACCGGAACCTCCCATAGAAATGTCTCATTGGGCCTTCACTACGAAGTTACAGGGCGTTTTATAATTTTTGGCCAAACCTGTTTTTTGTCATAACTTTGACAGGGAATGAAGTAACGGATTCATATTTGGTACGGCTAATGTACTAACGAGCCCCAAGAGGTACATGTATAAAAAAAAATATATCCAGGTCCGGACTCACTATAATTTATGTTTCTTCTTTGCATCAATAAAACATCACCCTGTATATATTTTTTGAAATTTCAATACGATATTCGAAAAGAGCAAGAAAAAACAAACAAAATGGCCTATTTCATTTTTTTGTTACACCTTCGTGGTTATTTAAATACGTTGTTAAATGTGCAAGAAAATGGATTACAGAACCCTATTAAATGAGAGGCACGTGAAATAAATAGTTTTATAACTAAAATTTGCAAAAATTCTATTGAGCATAGAAGGTCTGGGTGAATCCTAATTCCGGCACGTTTTAAAGGTCCATTTTGGTAAAAAACTGTGGTCCTAATAAGTAATCGGGTATGAAATAACAAAATTTTTAATCAATCACAGTAGGCTTGTTCAAAGTGACAGATAATAAAAAGAAATCTCCTAAACAGTTGAATAATTGTTTGTTAGTAATTTAATGTGTCAATAATCCGCATTTAGTTAGTGAAAACTTGTGAAAATATTTTAACTATGCCAGTAAAATTTACAAACGTGGAATATGCTGACATAATATTCATCTATGGTTTCTGTAATGGAAATGGTAGGTCGGCGGAAAGAGAATATCGGCTGCGTTTTCCTGGTCGTCGATGCCCTAATCATAAAACCTTTAGTACGGTGTTCCAGTATGCAAGACAACACGGAAAGTTTCCTAATTCTGCAGTTGTGGAGCGTGTTTTACAACAAGGTGTGCAGGAACAAAACAATATTATAAACGTAGTTCAAGAAGACCCAAATATGAGCACTAGACGAAACAGTTTGGCAACTGGTATTCCTCATTGGCGAGTATGGAGAACCCTAAAAAGAGAACGTTACCATCCATATCATATCCAGCAGGTACAGCGTCTTCAACAAGGCGACGATATCCCCCGCCTGGCATTTTGTCATTGGTTGTCTAACCATCGCCCAGTCATTTACAGAACTTTATTTACGGATGAGGCACAATTTACAAGGGATGGAGTAAACAATTCACGAAATAATCATAAATGGGCACAGGAAAAACCCACATGCGGTACGCCAACGCCGTTCGCAACACAGGTTTTCTGTAAATGTTTGGGTCGGACTTGTGAATAGACATTTGATAGGGCCACATTTTTTTGGAGAAAGATTGAATGGTGAAATTTACTTTGATTTTCTACAAAACATTTTACCGAATATGTTAGAAAATATCGGTATAAGAGGCATGTTGTTTCAGCATGATGGGGCCCCACCACATTTTAACCTTCAAGTAAGAGAACACTTAAACAATGTGTATCCTAATAGATGGATTGGACGCGGGGGTCCACATGAATGACCACCAAGATCTCCTGATTGTAACCCTTGTGATTACTTTTTATGGGGCCACTTAAAAAACGAGGTTTATAGCATTGAAATTGAAAGTAGACAACATTTAATCCAGCGCATCGTTACAACCTGCGACGAAATACGGAATAATCCAGAAATGATACGTCGAGCAATTGGTGACCTTTCTAAACGCGCAAGAAAATGCACAGAATGTGGGGGAGGCCATTTTGAAAATTTACTTTAGTGTCAATTACGTTTTATTTTTAAACACATTTAGTTATTGTTTTGTTATTTATTGTTAATTGAATGGAAAATATTTTATTTATTTAGATTTTAGTTTGTTCTCTTTTCCAATTTTTATTAAGTATAAAATGTTGATGATTTTCTTGATCAAAGTAACTGGTTGCTTAGGCCTAAATGGTTTAAATTATCTGTCACTTTTATTCTTTGAACAAGCCTACTGTGATTGATTAAAAATTTTGTTATTTCATACCCGATTACTTATTAGGACCACAGTTTTTTAACAAAATGGACCTTTAAAACGTGCCGGAATTAGGATTCACCCAGACAACCTAGGCTCAATAGAATTTTTGCAAATTTTAGTTATAAAACTGTTTATTTCACGTGCCTCTCATTTAATAGGGTTCTGTAATCCATTTTCTTGCACATTTAACAACGTATTTAAATAACCACGAAGGTGTAACAAAAAAATGAAATAGGCCATTTTGTTTGTTTTTTCTTGCTCTTTTCGAATATCGTATCGAAATTTCAAAAAAATATATACAGGGTGATGTTTTATTGATGCAAAGAAGAAACATAAATTATAGTGACTCCGGACCTGGATATATTTTTTTTTATACATGTACCTCTTGGGGCTCGTTAGTACATTAGCCGTACCAAATATGAATCCGTTACTTCATTCCCTGTCAAAGTTATGACAAAAAACAGGTTTGGCCAAAAATTATAAAACGCCCTGTAACTTCGTAGTGAAGGCCCAATGAGACATTTCTATGGGAGGTTCCGGTTACCACTGATGTTCTCTACCTCCTATTAAGCTATGTCCCTCTCATGATGCAACACCCTGTATATATATATTGCTTTTACAAAATGGTTTACAAACAGATAAATACTTATACTTAAAGCCTATATAAACCGATTAAGTACTTAAGTATATTTTGTCATTTCTGGAACTTTGTATGAGCCCCTATTATTTATTAATTGGGGCTTATGAATAACTTTGAAAATATCACTGTCTTGGTAAGACAAAATATCTGGCTTTGTAGGCCAACGCCACGCATATAGTCCATTTTTTATCATATGAGATACTTTTATTTCATTATTATTTATAATCTCTAAAACTTTTCCGGGGTACAGCTCCTTGTCATATTTTACTAATATAAAATCACCTTCAATGACACCTACTATGTTAGAATCTGATTCTTCTTCAGATTCTAATTCAATATCTTCTGAATCAGAGCTATCTCTACTTTCAATTTCTATGTTTTTCTTAAATTTTTTATTCCATTTAAGATTTTTCGGTTCCTTCCGCTCTATCTTTTCTATATCTTCCGATTCGGGAGTACTATTGTCAACCTCTTCATTCTCTTTCGATTTCTTTTGTGACTTTTTTTGCAATTTTAGTTCATCTTTCTGTTTCCTCTCTTCCTTTTTCTTTTTCTTATCTTCCTCTTTCAATTTCTTCTCTTCCTCTTTCTGTTTCTTCTCTTCCTCTTCTAACTTTTTCTTATTTAAATATTCAACAGTGGTTATAACTTCGGCCCCATTGCATACTTTTCTCCTTTTTTTCTTCGGTTCACTTTCTGTACTATCAAGGTTTTTTTTTAATAAATTAACTAAAATGTCCTCAAAGGAATTTTGGTGCAGTTCAAATTGTACATTTGAAGGTCCAGGCTCAGCATTGCTTATTTCTACCTCACATCCTGTATTATTATTAAAACTTACCGCGGCGGTACTCGGTTTGTTCCAATGGTCATTAATATTTCCAGTTTCGCGGTTACCGTTATTTTCCATTTCAGTGTCTCTAGGTGCATCATTTTTCTCCGCGATTTGTTCAGAATTTTCCAAATGTATACTATTTCCAGTTTTTTGATTGGCATGATTTATAAGCGTATCCGCGGGCATATCATCATTATTAGCACTTGTTATCGTCGGTTCCGTTGTTTCCAAATTACCATCAGCTGCTTTTTTCGCAAGACGTTTCTCGGTATTGAATTTATGAATATCTTTTTTTGAAAATATTTTCTTTGGAATCTTTGCACGATCAGATCTACCCAATTCTGGATCGTAAATCCCCGTTGCCTTAAATGCATTAATTATGTTTTGATGTTTCATTTCAGCAAATTCTTTATTCAATAATTGAGTGAAGTTTTTCTTCGGGGATTTTGTCTCTGCCACTTGCATTTTTCTCTCATGAACTCTTGATACTTTTGAAAACTCCCACATCTAAGGGCTGTAGAATGTGGGTTGTGTGTGGTGGTAATTTAAGTATGGATATACCATTATCCAAAGCTGTTTTAATCAGGTCACATGATATATGTGAAACATGTCCATCTACTATTAGCAAAATCTGCCGTTCTTCAGGGATGTTTTTTAAGAAACATTTTTCAAACCATTTTGAAAAGATCAGGGCAGTCATCCATCCTTTTTCTGATGCTGCGAGGGCAGTTTTGTCAAGTGGAACTGCTCTTTCTGGAATCATGGACTCAATTATATTTTTACCTTTAAAAATTGCCAATAGAGGTAACTTTTGGCCTACAGCAGAGCAACACATAAGAACTGAAGTGTTTTCCCTCCCACAAGTGGCAATGGTCCTGGTACATTTCGTGCCAACTTGTCCTACGATTTTGGTCTTCGAAGGATCACTGCAGAACGATGTTTCATCACAATTGAAAATTAAATGTGGTTTATTTTCTAGATGCAGTTCTGTAATAGTTTTCTCAAGAATATCAAAAAAACCGTATATTGTCCAAGGGTTTTCTTGTTTTTTTCTGGCGGCTTCTACACCCTGTGCCTTTTTTAAAGATAGTTTATTTCGTTCACAGAAATTTAAGAACCACTCTTCTCCAGGACGATCATTTTTGAATTTTGTTTTAATCTTGTTCTTTTTAACATAAGTTTGAACTAAGTCAAGCAATTCATTTCTGGAAAAGTCATATCCCCATTTTTGCATCACACTTAAAGTTAAAGTTAACTCCTTTTCACTGTCGGTAGGTAAGCAATTTTTACCTCCACCGCCTTTTCCACCCTTGGCTGTAATACCTTTTCCTCTTGTTCCAGCTATATAATGCCTTAATGTACTCCTGGGTACATTGTAGAATACAGCTGCATTATAAACTGTTCTGTTGCCATTTTCAACATCTTGTAGAGCTTTGGTTAGTGCTTCTCTTGTGTATTGTGCACCATCAGCTCCTTTTTCGGTCCGCCGCTTATAGTTTCTCACCATATTGACCTAAAATCACATGTAAAAATCATTTAGGGAATGTACGGGGTAACTGGAAACTAATGGCCCAGTTTCCCAAAACGAAAGACCCAGTTACCCGTCATAGAAATCTTGACGGGGCAACTGGACCATGGCATGTGAATATTCACTTAACGCTTATAACCTCAAAATCTCATGCCTAACTTTCAAACAAACCTTTACCTAAATGTTAGATACAACTACCAAACAATTTATTGAAAAATGTACTTACTGTGAATTTTTCAGTGGCACTCTTAACTTCGTTGTTAAATTTAAAATATTTCGCTTATTGAAAATAACTTTTCACGATAAAACGAAAGTGCCGGGAAAACAATGAACACTTGCACAAAACAGTTAAGGTAGAGAGGTAACGCTTCGCCGATGGCGGGAAACTTAAAAATAAACCTGAAATGAAATAAAAATATATGGCCCAGATGCCCCGGTGGCCCAGTTAACCACTTTGACCTTACACATTTCAATTGTAAAATCATTTGGACTACTTTTATTTGGCAACGAATAAATAATTTCATGTAATTGTTGTACATCTATTAATTTAAAGTATCTAAATTTATTATTGCACGTTTTTATTTCTAATAAATCATTTTGAAGTGGAATACTCCCTAATATCTCCCTAATACTGTATTAATAATAATAATAATAATAATAACTTTATTTTCATACGACATGTTTTACATGCATGGAAAAACGTCAAAAGAAAAAATAACAATACATTGTATATACATTAAAAATATTAATACAGCATATTATATTTATACATTAAAATGCAACAAGCATACAGCACAAAGCTTTAGTACAAACGTTAATAATACGTTAAACAATAAAACAACTTTATTCCGACATTTCAATGTGAGAATTAAAATACTCGTCAACAGTATAAAACGATTTATCTAGAAGATATTTTTTAATGACTTTTTTAAATTTATTTAAATTGTATATTTGCTTTACATTGTCCGGCAGATGATTATATATTTTTAAAGGCATTAATTTCGGTCCATTTGCTGAAAGTGACAAATGATGATTCGGCAATAGAAGGTTATCTTTCATACGTAAATTATAATTTATTTTCCTATCAGAGAAATTTGTCATTTGAAAAATATTTTTTTTTACATGAATAACACAAGCCAATATGTACAGTGAAGGTACCGTTAGGATGTTTAAATCTTTAAACAACTGTCTACAATAATGAATCCTATTTTTAAACAACATTGTTCTTATAATTCTTTTTTGTGAAATAAGAAGTTCACTTGCTCTGTTTGAATTGCCCCAACATATGATGCAGTAATTTAAATGTGAGTTCACGTGTGCAAAGTAAAACATTCTAAGTATTTCCATACTTAGATAATTGCGCAGTTGCCAGATAATGTAGCACATTGTTGCCATTTTGTTATTTAAAAATTCGATATGAGCAGACCATTTTAGCTGACCATCGACTTTAAGACCTAAAAATTTTATGTCTCTATTTTCGTTAATTGATTTGTTATTTAATTTTATAAGAAGACTGTAATTAAGCTCTTTGGTAGAAAATGTCATAAGTTCAGTTTTACTAGAATTTAATACAAGTCCGTTATTAACACTCATTTCCTTGACTAAATTGGTGCACGTGTTGGCTTTATCAACTAACTGTTCAACATTATCTGCCGCAATAACGACAGCGTAATCGTCTGCAAAGAGAGAACCTAAGGAAATGTCAATTTTGTTGCTAATGTCTATATCGTTAATAAATATAAGAAACAATATGGGTCCAAGAGTGGAACCTTGTGGAACCCCATTTGGTACTAACCTTTTCTCTGACACAAAAGCTGAATTGTTATGTTTTAGTAAGACTTGTTGGTGACGCTCACCAAGATAGCTGGCTATCCAATTTAGAGGAGCTCCTCTTATTCCATAATTTTCCATTTTCCCAAGTAGTAAATTATGATTCACCGTCTCGAAAGCACGGGTGAGATCAAAATAAATACAGGCAACTTTCATTTTGTCTTCTAAATAATCTATAATAAAATTATACATACTTAGTAATGCGTCTTGTGTGGAAAGTCCACTTCTGAATCCATATTGGTTTTTTGTTAATATATCATATTTGTTCAGAAAGTTCACTAATTGGGTTGCAAAGGACATTTCCAGTAATTTGGAAAATGTTGACGAGTGAAATACCCCTGTAATTGGACATTTTATCTCGTTCATTTTTTTTATAAATAGGTATGACTAAAGATTGTTTTAAAATTGTAGGAAAGGCGCCTTTTTCAAATGACAAATTAATAATCACCGATAAAGGATATTTGATAACATCAGCTACTTGTAATAGGAGTGAACTAGGAACACCATCAAAACCCGTCGAATCTTTTTTCGAATTTTTTTAAATCATTATTAATATGTCCTCAGGTAATATTGGTGTTAAAAATAAATTGTTCGTGTGGTTAGGTATTGTATTATTCATGTATTTATCCGCGGGTGTATCACATATTATATCTGTGATTGAATTTATAAAGAAGTTATTAAATTCAGAAGCAGCAACATTTAAGTCTTCTATTAGTTTACCATCATAGTTAATAAATTTCTGAGGGAGAGGTTCACGTTCTGATATATTTGTATTATTTCTAATTATTCCCCAAGCAGTTGCTGATTTATTATTGGATTGTATCATTTTCGTGTTGTAATAATTTTCTTTTGCCGTTTTAATGTTATTTTTATATCTTCTTTTTAGTTCTGCATATATTACACAAAAGTTAGGATTTACGGAATTTTTTCTAGTGTTGATTAAACTTGCTCACAATGATCTCTTTATCTGTATAATCAATTCCTTCAAACTGAATAGTCCCAAATGTGTGTCTGCTTCTAGTTGATACAATATCTTTTAAAGTTTTCCACATTTCTTTTGGATCATTTTTATTTTTGTCAATTTCCTGTTCATAATATGTACGTTTCTCATCTTTTATCTTCTTAACTACAAAGTTTCTAATGTTTTTATACTCTTGCCAGTCTTCTCCTTCTTTGGTTATCACATATTTTTTGTACTTAAGGTCTCTCTTATTAATTATATCAGCGATTTCTTTGGTAAACCAAGGTTTCCGTTCACCCTTGAAACTAACACTAATTTTTGGCATTAATTCATCTATAACTTTTATAATGTTACTATATAAATTTGCATATTTTTGATTCATATCAGTCAGTCTATAATTTACATTTACATTACTTAACATACTTCTAAAGTTACTTACATCTGGTAATTTTTTTCTGACAACAAATTTACTTATGTGATCATTACTTTTTTGCATCGTAATAGAAATTTTTATCAGTGAATGTCTGTTAAATACTGGTTGCCTAACTACTTCACAGCTAAAATTACCATAATTACTAATAACCAAATCAATTAATGATTCTTGACCAGTTGTAGCGATATGCGTATATTCTACTACGTGTTGCTTAAGACCATAATCACCTAAATATCTCCTTAACCTACTTGAGTATGTTGTCTCTGCATTCATATTTATATTAAAATCTCCCACTAATATCACTGTTTTTGTTTGGTTTATTAAAAATGTTTCACAAAATTCTTCAAAAAAGTCCAAAAATGTTGCACTTGACCCACTCGGTGAACGATAGATACACCCTAACACAATTTCATCGGTTCCAGTCTTGATTTTTACAACCATTAGCCAATACTGTTTTTGACAAACAAATTTTTCATGTATTCAATATTTTACATCATCCCTTATATATAAAACTGCACCCCTGCTGTTGATCTCGAGTCTGAGTCTAGACGTGCACTAGTATAATTGCATATTTGAATTTCAGAATCACCTATATCTTCCGTAAGATGAGTCTCAGTAAGACACATAACTGCTGGTTTTCTACTATTTATAAATTGTTCTAGCTCTTCAAAATGGGCTGCAACGCTTTGGGCATTTTGTAGATAAATAAATTCTTCATTTACACTGTTCTGTAGTTGCTATTCATTTATTCCATAATCAATTTTAGTTTTTTGCTGTTCTATTTTTCTATTAAAAATCTGACATTGCCAGTCAAAAGCTGTGTGATTTACATCTAAGTTTAAATTAAATTTTTCATTAGCCATGACACAATTTACACATTTCTGTGTGGTACTATTACAGTCCTTGTATTCATGACTGCCTTCTCCGCATTTACTACATGCTCGTCCATTTTTGCAGTTTTCTGCTTTATGATGATATCCACAACATCTGTAACATCTCATTATATTCCAGTATTCATAAACATTGCATTTTGCCCATCCTACGTTCACTTTTCCTTCCTTAATTACATTTTCAAAACTTTCAGCATCTACTTCTATAATAGCTGCATATCTAGTTTTCATTTTGTAAATATTTCTAATCTCAATATATACACCACTTCTCTTAAAGTACATATTTTGTCTTAACAAACACTCTTTTAATTCTTTTTTTTCTAACTTTTCTTCTATCCCTGTAATTCTAATGTGTGGCTTTTTCATTTTAGGTACAGTTACCTCAATCTTATTTCCCAACTTCTCCTCTACTGCTTTTTTTACCACTTCAACCTCTTTTTCTTCCTCACAGTAAATTGCAACTCTTCCCTTATTGATTGGTTTAATATTGTTAATGCGAACTTCCAATTCTCTTGGGTTTATCGCCTCCTTTATTTCATTTCTCATTTTTGTGAAATCTTCCATCTTTTTATCTTTTGATTCGATTATAAGTAATCTGTCTGCCTTATTCTTTAACTGTTCGTCTTTGCCCTTCTTTACTTTATCTGCCCTGCTTTCATCCCTTTGAAAATTAACCCTCGTTATTGTATGTTTATTATTATTGCACTGATTATTAACTGTTTGTGCATTCAACGCTATTTGTTTTTCTTTCTGTTCCATTACCCGTAGCAAGTCTATGTTAGAGTCCTTTAAGTTGCACACTTCGTTTCTTAGCGTATCTATTAAATCTGTTAACTTTTTAATTTTTTCATTGAAATATTTTGTAGAAATTAATCTGCTACCTCCATATCACTACTCAGAGTCTGCAATCCTTTCTTTTCACAGTCTTCACAGATGTAAGCTAGTTTTGGATTTTTTAGACTACTACAACGCATCTCCGTTTCCGAAAGATTGCTGCATACTTTGCACCATTTTGTTTTGCAGAATTTACATATTATTAAAGTCTTTGCAATTTCGTCACTGCATTTAGTACGAGTTAACATTTTTTAAAATTAACTGAGCAGTGAATGCAACATACATACAAAAGCACATGTTCACACAACGTTTGTCTAGTGAAAGGTGGCGAAGAAATTCTGGACTTTGTAGATGAAGGGAGACAGAATAATGCAGATATACCTATGGAATATGGCTGGCAAAATTACGATGAACATGACGGAAGCATACGACATTATGAGATTATGCTACAACTATGGAATAATAGACAAAATATTTGACAAATACAGTTTCTTATTAACATGCACATGTAGAACCGTAACCAGTTTTTTATGATTTTAAAATTGAGATATACATTTCAAATAGTACTTTATTTCAGTTTATTATACACGTGTGTTCATAGTATCTCAGCTATTACTAAAATTTAGTAAAAAATGAGTTACGATGTTATTGCATTATGTATTTAAGTAGAGGAACATATATTTTCAACTGCTTTATTTTGAAATAACATTTAAACAAAAAATAAAAAATTTATAAGTACACATTAAAAATTCATACCTGGTAAATATTATAATTTTATTCTTAGAACAAATCATCAAGAAACCAACTAACAACAAAATTAGAAAGTTAAACAGAAATAATCAGCTTAATAATAATAATGGAAAACAGATTTTAGACGAATTCTTTGATAAGACATGAACTAAACAAAAAATTTCTAACCACAACCAAATATGTTTTTTTTACTCTTTGTTGGTTTTGGTTCCTTATTGCTAATTTACTACCTGCCTTTTTCCAATTCTACTGATGTGTGAAGAAAATTTTCAGTTAAGAACATAAAAATAGTGGCGGCCCTTCTTGTTTTTCACATAACAGTTTCTACCTAATCTGGATAATTAACCTAACTAAATGAGCTAATAAATGAAAACAGTATTTTCTCAAGATAGGTAGCAAGCCATTGTATAGTTTTAATAGTTTACTGTCAAAATTAAGAGAGTTAAATAAATGAATTAACAAACAAACAAATGAGACCTCAAATTGGATATATGATCGCTTTGACAGTATCTATTCGCATCTATCTGTAAATCAGTTAGTTATTTTATTAAGGATATCCTTCAATAAATTTGTTGTCTCCTCATGTTGTTGCTTCAGGATTTTTTTTCTCTCTTCTTCTTTAATGTCATTCTTCTTCTCATACTCCTTTAACCACTTAAGCATTTCACTTCTTTAATCTAAATTTCTGCTTTTTTTTAGGAACAGTAGTATTTTTATTAGTATTTTCTTTTGATGAAAATGTAGAAGCAACAGCCTTAGAAATAAAAAAACTAACTAAACATTGCATATTCTTCCAAGTTTCTACTTACGAGTCCCATTGAGGAACATTTTCCTATTGGTTTGACATTTGGTTTGTCTCCAATATTAGTAGAAATTAGATCGAAATATTTCCAATACTTTAAATCATTGCCTGTTTTATTATTATAATCAATTATTTCTTTATACTTTGTTACCAAAGTTTTCATTTTATTTTCGCATTGGAGGGAAATTTCTTCATACCCCCGTTCCATAAGACATGAAGCTATTTCCTCATATATGTGTTTTTTCACAAATTTAGGATTTTCCAATTTATTTTTCCTTTCTGAGCATAAATCAACTAAAAGGAGGGTTTCTTTTTCGTCCCAGCGTTGAAAAGTAGTGTTTGTTTTCGAAATCTCAGATTCCGAAAACTCTTCTGCCTGATAGTCCAGTTGCACTCTCTGATAACTAATTTCTAAAAACGATTCTTGTAAGTATATCATATAGATATTTATATTCAAGTAAATTATTGCTAAGCGGATGCTTTACACAGCGATGGGTAATGGTTTAATAAATATGACAAACTAAAACGAAACAGTATATAAACCTAGTCACTCATCCCTTGTGATTTATTATTCCATTATAATGTGCAATACATCATATGATCTGAATGTGTAGAACATCAGTATATTAATTATATTTTCGGATTTTATGTCTAAAAAAACTAGGTGTAACCTAATTAACTACATTTAGCTATATGGTGCTATTTAAATATTTAAAAGCGACCAGCAAAGACTTACCTGTTTTATTATATAAATATGTTTTACCATCTACTTCGTGAATTTCATAATTATGATCAATTTTATGTACAATTTTTGCGGCACTCATTTTAAAGATTTTTATAACCTCCGTTTGACATCTCTTTAGCTATTTTTTATTTGTAACCAATAATCTACTCTTCCTACGATCAAATTCGGTCGTAGGAAAAGTAGCAAAAGTGGAAATAGTAGTGGTCAATAAAACGGGGCGATACGGTTCTACTTCCACGAGTAGAAGGTTTCTGGGGACAATAAAACGCGCCTCTTGCAACGATACCAACAACTATGAAACGCTTAAATATTGTTGGTGCACCAGAATTCATATTAAGCCACCCTTAAAATTTAAGTGACCCATAATTATTCTCAGCTTAACATAAAAAGGCCATAAGTACTGGGGAAAAAGTTTTGCCATATTCTATCCTACGTTTTTGGATAACACCTTTTGCCATTAACCTTGTATTTGTGAAGGTAGCACTAGGAACATGATAGCTATTAATCACAGGATTAAGAATACCAGCTTTTCTCGATGGTACCCATTGAATATTCGGTAAATTAAAATCACCCATAATTAGAGACACTGTAGACGGGTTTCTTTCCATTAGTGTATCTATATTGTGTAAGAAAGTTTCATATGTTGCTATGGGTAATTGCGGTAGAAAATACTTAGTTCTGACAATTAATAATACGCAAAGATTCGATCATTATTGAAATCCACAATTCTTCCTCAACTACTATGTTAATTTTCTTCGAGTTTAGATTAAATTTTGTAGCAACCAATACTCCCCCACATTTTACTATTGACACAATCACTTCGATAAATAAAGTAGTTTTCCGGAACTATTTCACTAGCTGAAATTCCAATATGCAGCCATGCTTGTGTTAAAATAATGATATCATAATCGTTGGCCATAATTTCATGATGTTGATTGTTGGTTAGTCTTTTGTTCCTTCTTAGTTTAGTTCCTATTGTACGTATTCCTGATAGGAATTTTATAGATTTATCTGTTATTCCCTGGGCCTCCATTTCATTGAGCTTGTTTTTCACAGAGTCAAAAAAGTCCTGTTGGAATTTAGTTTGGTCAGATATGATATGGATTCCTTCTGGAGCATTGAATTTGTTTTTAAGGATTACAAGAGCATCGCTGGAATTGTTTTATACAACTTTTATTGGCCTTGACTTTTCCGGAGTTTGACATTCTAAGCGAAATACTTTAATAAAGTTAGTATCACAACTGTCCTTTGGTTGATCGTTATTTACAATAAAGTCTTTGCCTTTACAAATGTCATTTAATGCTAGTGATTGCAATCCCGCACCAATTGCAATCCCGCGGGAATAATATATTTTTAATAAAAGAAACTTGCAATATAATATAAGGTAAAATAAGCTATTAAAAAAAAACAACTTACACAAACAAAATATTAATTCTACATATGTATAAAGAAAATGAATTGAAAACAATATTTATTATATATATAAAAACAATCATAAAGCATGAGATATATATTAATATATAACACAAAATAGAGGAGTATTTATCTAACACTGGTAAAATTAACTAAAATAAATAAATATTTAATGTCCAAAATAACAATAAAAGGAAAATATAATTCGTGTTAAAATAAAGTTAAAATTTTTAAAAATGAAAATAAAATAGTGAAATTATCGTACTTTTTCATGGGGTAAAATTTTGAAAGTATGATTTTAAAAAGCAAAGAATATGAACCCAAGTAGCACAATTAATTCCTCAAGATATCCAGAGGATAAAAATTTAGGAATTATAAATATCTTCTAGAGGTCTGTAAGAGTTCCTTCCCGAAGATGGGCAAATGTCAGTATATCAGGATTAAATAGTACCTCCCATGGTAATCGAAAAAAGCTATTAGTATAGAATCCTGTGAGCAGCCTTTTGCATACCTATAGAATTCCCATAGTAATCTATTGGACATCTTATCGCTTACAAAATAAATTGTCCTGAGGACATCCTTATAGAATTTCTATTAGATGTACCATCACACACTTCTTATAGAATCGCCCAGTGGCACCTGGTGAAATTTTGGTTAGGCAATCTTAGTACCGAGGCATATGGGACCCAAACAATACGACGCAACTAACGAGACTAATTGAGGAAATTTTTCCAAGAAAAATTTGCAAAAAAAGTCTCAAGAAAGCAGTGCACACCTAGGCTTTTGGGAAAATACTTATAAAATATTTACAAAAGAATTCTTGACAGAATAAGGAAGAACAGTTATTCAACAGATTCTAAATTTCATTAATTCATTATAGTTACACCTTTTTGAATTTTTATTTCAATTTTTTAAAAAAACTATAAAAAATGAAATTTAGAATCGGTTGAACAATTGCAAATATTTTAAGTTTTCAAAAAAACCTTGAATATGCAATCCCGCTTTTTGAAATTTTTTTTCAGCAAAACTTCTTCAATTAATATCGATAAGAGATGCCTTAAAGTATTATTTGTGTTCCATGCCTCAATACTGAGATGTGGCTAACCAAAATTTCAACAACAGCCGCTGGCAGTGCCTTCTAAAGTAGTTCTCATAAACACCAAAACACTTGAACATTACTCGACATGTGTTCCAGCGGCTATATTGGTATTGTCCAAAGATGATTAAAACTAAAGTGATTTAGTTTACTTTTTATAATCGGCAGATAATGCCAACATAGTTGTCGAAACGTGCGTCGAGTAAAGTATTTGATTATCAAGGTTTTGGTGTTTGTGGAAACTAGTCAGGGGTATTATTTAATTACCAAACCAAGAGAATAAAAAATAATAAAACTGAAATACATGTATTTATTTATGCAAAACATTTATAACATTAATTATTCCTTCCTCGTAAGACATTTTCTCTTTCCAAACGCGCCTTACCATGGCGCAGCCAATCCCTTGTTAACACTTCGAAATCCTTTTCTGAACACTTATGTTTTGTTTTAAATAAATCTAGAATAAAATTATAAATATATTATTACCAAATAAAAAGAAAATACAGAAAAAATTATAGGAAGTATAGAGAGGAATATTTTTATGAATTTTTAGTTTGAATTGTCAGTTTTATTCAGTTCTACTTTTCTTTTAATGTTGCTATTGATATTAAAAATTCTACTTTTTATAACGGTCATAGAAAAAATAGTGTTAACTAGTGGTATAACTGTGAACTCCTTCACTTACGTGGTTACTGAACTCACTACGCATCGTCCAGTCTCCATACTAGTAAAAAAACTAACATTTCTAACACTAGTTGCACAAGTAACTATTATGAAATAAATAGTTTATTCATTTGACAAATATCAAGGTGGGTTCAATCCTCTATAGCTGTTAAGAGTCTGAAGGATATACAACCTGGATCTTTAGAATGTGTTTTATATAAATTTATTTTTTTCTCGACTTTATTTACTGTGTATTTTGCTGGTCACTAGAGGTACCTATGTCGTTAAAATTAACAATTTTATTACTTAATGGTAGTTTGACAAATGAATCTTTTACTTGTAATAATAATCATTTTAGTTTCACATAATTATTATTAATTTGGAAATATCCATTTTCCAACTGTTTTCCAAACATTACAAAAATTCACCATGTCTCCAACACTCTTAAAAATATTTTTATTATTATAATAGCTCGAGAGAAAGAAATGAAATTTGAGGTGTTGTCAATATGGGAACTAAAATATTACTTTTTGAGAGCCAATGGTGACCTTGATGTTAAACATGGCACCGGAGCATCATTTTCCAAAAACAAAAAATATTTGGTAGGAGGGGCCTAGTAGCACCTTCTTGTGACATTGCTAACCGTATATACTTTCAACACATTCTAGCGATTAAAATTAAAATGACAGTTATTTGAACGACAGCAACAATTTTTAAACATTCAAAGAATCGAGTATTTTATGTCAGCAGGGAGAGGGAGCTTCAGAGCTACACTAAGTATATGAATTGAAAGCAAACACTTTCTGATTAGATTACCATGATACTACCAAAATACATAAAAGTATCTTTAGAAATGAAGGTTGTATATCGTCCCTTCAATTGTAAAATTATTAATTTGAAGGCTGCTTAATAAAATACAAGTGGAAATATGCATACTAGGAAATCCGCAAATTCATATTATTTGGCCAGTTTTGCGACTTTCAAATAAAACCACCCTGGCCTACCGCAATCAGATAAAAATAGAAATAGATATATTTCTGGTCCAAAATATGGAAAGTGTGGAGACAGGGAATAAAAAAAACATAATTAGACAAAAAATATTATGTACATACCCATAATCACCTTCATCATATATATTTTCCCAATTGGAAAGTTTTCCCTCAGGCCTTTCCAGCTGCATTTGATTCCCAAATTATTGCTTAACAATTTTTGAAAGTTTCTGGTATGGTGATCTTTTGCCCCGTCACCACCAATCATTAAAATGTAAGTACACTGAAAACGATAAGTTAATTAGAGAATTGTTTATATAGTGTTGGATCTACTAGATACTTCCTACAGCTGTAGCACAGATATTTATAGGCATCTATAAACAAATAAATTTTCAAAAGGGGTAGGGATTTTGCATGATTTTTTGGCAGATTTTATAACAATTAGTCATTTTAAGTGGAGTAAATTATATCGAAATAAATATTTCAGAATACAAAATAATTGTTATCATCTTCTCACTGTTTGTTTACTTAATCTGTTACTTATTTTTTAAATTATAATACAGTTATGTTAAAATAAAATAGAATCATGCTAAATATTATAAAGGAACAACACAGCTGCAGACACCGTAGTAACTGTTCTCTTCAGTGCGACACAAAAAAAAAAAAAAAATACGATAAGCATTCACAAAAATAAAAGATATAAAGGATAAGTAAAAATTATGTCTTCTTTAGATTTAATTTCAAATTTATTCTATTCCTTTAGCTATGCACTGAAAATGAGTAGTTATTCTAACTTTTCCATCTCCACATTTGTCAATGTTTTCTTGTTTTATTTTAACACCATCCGTTTTTATTTTTTATTACTCTTCACACTGCAATTTAAAACATTACCAACCGCCAGTTATAGTGAAAATAATTCAGCGTAGAATATTTGTATATACTCTTTGAAGCAATTTTCTAAATTTGTCAAAATATTAGTAATTTCAATGAAAAATGTGAATTAAATTTTTTGTCAACCAGATATTATTTTTTAGTGTCGTACAAAATCAATTTTAGTTTTACTTTCTATGCCTTCTACTGGAGCTAAGCAGAAAGATATAATATAGAGGGCTAGATAGGCTAAAGTGATGCCCATGATGAAAGACTTTATCATGGAATCTGCACAAAAATTTTTTGCAACAAAACACGACACGTAACATGACTAACATTCGAGCACACGACCACTACGTACACACACATAAACTTATATACGAAAAATTAACAATACACTACGAAAGACGGTAACATCACGCAACTGACGAATAACTCTACAATACATACCTGACAGATCTCCCCCCTTTCCCTATTCCCATAGGCATTGGAATCGATGCAGTTCCCAAATTCTTCCTTACTGTTGGTTCTATCAAAAATGAAAAATTTATTATTGAAGGGCGACTGATCAATTAACATATCGATGGGTTTTTGACAAAAAGTCGTAAGCGACAGATCGCAAATTTTACAGGAATAGACTTTTTTAAATATAATTGTATTTCTAAGTTGTAACTATACTAAATTTTGTATAATGATTTTGTTCGTCATTACAAATTAATACTGAAATTAAATTAATGATAACACAAATTTTCAATTTAATTTTGCTGCTTAAGATGTTATGTCAGAAACATTTTTTTTGAAATTTGTCGCTTAATATATACATACGATATTTTATTCGGATCATTGGTTTGATCCATTAGTAAAAAATAGAGCGTAAGTGCAAACTTTCAAAGGATTTATTTAATGTAAAATACAAAAGCTAAATTTATAAGTTGATTTAAATGAAAATACACCTAAAATAAAACAAAACAGATACAATTATCCAATTATTCTGAAGGTGGGCGGAATTTTGTTTAAAAACATGACGTAATTCGACAATTTCTCCTACATTTCTGAATCGATTAAAAAATTTTTTTAATAGGCTTTTAGAAAAAACTCGATAGAGTGTGGCTCGGCTATTGGAAACTAAAAAGAAAGCATTTTTTTCTCGTGTGAAAAAAAAAAATTTTGTTGTTTTCAATGGCCGAAAAACATTTTATCGAGTTTTTTTCTAAAAGCCTATCAAAATTTTTTTTGACTAGATTTAGGAATGTACGAGAAATTGTCGAATTACGTCATGTTTTTACACACGGCGCTGCCACCCTTAATTTTCTTTGTCTCCTATGTCCTCTTGGTCTTCCTCATCAGTCTCTGCTAATGTATCTGGAATATCGCTGCTGCAACCTAAATTTTTGTATTCATTCACAAAACGTTGTGGTATTACATTCTTTTCACATAGTTCTATCAGACTTTTATTTTTTAATTTTTAATGGTGAAGGGTATAGGAACTCGATATTTTTTGGAGCAACTACGGGTCTTTTAGCTAAAAATAGAAACAACAGGACTACTTTTCGTTATTTAAAAAAAAAACGCATAGCAACCAACCTTTATCTGATTCAATAATTGGTAAAATCAACTCTTCGGCATCGTCGGAATAAGAATATTTCAGTGTAATGTTGTCTTCGCCTTTTTTGAAACAAGCAATTCTGACCTTACTGATTTGAAATTGTTTCACATCCTTCGATGTCGCATCCGTCGATGTTGTATCCTTCGATATCGCATCCGTCGATGTTGTATCCTTCGATGTTGTATCCTTCGATGTCACTTTCTTCGATGCCGCTTTCTTTGATGTCACTTTCTTCGATGTCGTCTTCTTCGATTTCATATCATTTGATTTTTTTTTTTTTGGTTTTGGATTGGCAACACATGGTGGTTGTTTTCCAACACACAAAATCGGAATGTTCCATCTTGCTAACTTTTAAAGGTTGTGGGTTAACCCTAGCATTGCCAATTAATGTCGGCCATTCTGAAGGAGCCCAAATAATACGCTTACGTGTGAATCGTTCGATGGTAGCATGAACTGAATCTACCGGCATATAAGTGTGCCCAGGAAGAATAAAAACAATTTTAATAACTATGTATTTTTTTTACACTTTTAAAAAGATGTATAACATTGTTAACATCGCTCTGTTCTTGTTCTGCCCCGAACAACTGTCACAATAAAGAGCAACCGATTTTACATCTCCTCTCTGATCCACTTCCTCTAGATATTTATTAACTACTGTACATATTTCGGTTACAGCCACGCCTGCCATCCGTTTCGTCCCAAAGATAACAAAATGCTTTTCTCGTTCCACTTTCATATACAGTTTCGTTGTATACAGCAGCATATTATCACCACGTGGAGTGTTTAACACTTTTTGTAGGTCAAAACTTGCACATACAAAGGTGTTGTCATCTTTTGCAATTTTTTGATCAGAAAGAAAAAGTTTTTTGCTGTCTTCTTTATGTCTTATATGATGTTCATATAATATTGCTTCATCTTCTGAAAATATCATATCTTTGTCTTTTCTAGCTTCGCAGGCATTGCATTTGTCTTTTTTGGGTACATGAAAACCCACAATTAAATCATTATTGAAAATGTTTCTGAAGACTTTTAAGGATACGTTAGTGTTTATTTTATAACATTCCAATTGATCTTTTACAAAAATCCTATACAAATTAGATACGTTCCTTAACTCCGTAGGAAATATTTTCTTGTTGTGCTAGCTCTAGTATAATGAGATGGAACTGCTGGTAACTTCTTGATGAACTCATGTACCCGATTTTTGTCCTCAATTTTTGTTTTATGAGATGGCTCGTGCTTACCTCTACGATCTGTTCTGGCAAACTGTTCACTATCTGCATTGTCCTTTGTGTATCTTAACATCATTTGGGATATACATAACGTTTTCAATATAAATTGTTGACATACCACGATTTGTTCTCCATTCCATGGTATGATATACTTAAAGGTTCTATCTCTTCTACTGTATTCAACATTAGTCCGCCTTCGTTTTATCTCAGTTTCCATTATGCAGGAAAAAAGCCAATCTCTTTGCCTTTGGCGGCTGCCTAAGCCCCAATAGAATTCGATAATGTCATGTCGTTCTTGTTCTGTAAATCGTGTTGCACAAGAATTTTGGCAAGTCTTGTTTTTGCATGGATTTACTTGGACTGATTTAGAAGCACCGAAAACCTTTTTAATTTTGTTAACTTGCTTTTTACAAGTTTTCTTGGGTTTTCTTAAACCCGATTTTACCACAATATCTGTTGGTATTTCTTCAACGTCAGAATCTGAGCTCGACCAAAAGAAATTAGAATCTCTATCTTCATGAAAAGAATAGTCAGATTCAAATCGTTTCAATTTCTTATCCCTCTGTGAACCCCGTATTTTGTTATTATTGTGCTCAGATTCTGAACTAGAAGAATAATCTACCAGCTTTCTTTGACTATTTTCTACAACATCATGGGGATCGTCTTCAATTTGATTTAAAGCTGTATACGGTTCATGTAAAAGATTCGTAAAATTTTCCTCAAGCAATGCTTTGGTAATATTTATGTTCCCATTTTCTACCGATATAATCGGAAAATTGTCAATATCAAATGCATCTGGGAGACTTTGTTCCTTTTCGGGTTCATAAGCAGGACTTACTATTTCAGAATAATTAAATGAATTATTAACATTCAAATCTAAAATATCTGATGTAATATTCCCATCATTTTCAGGTTCGCTTAAAATGGTAATTTCCGAATAGCTAGCTAAATTATCAAAATTTTCATTATAGGAAATATTTTCTCTTTTACTGGTGTCCTCAGTCCATTGTGCATTTTGATCAATTGCCATTAATACTATGCGCTGACTTCTTGAGGAAGTCATTTTCTATAATAAATAAAGTAGATCAGGTCTATTGTAGAACTAAAAATAAAAATGTGACAACTTACCAAGAGTAGATACTGGCAACTATAACAAATAAATCACTATGAGATTATTCAAATACTTTATGCACAATTAATAATAAATTAAACACAATTTTAGGTTATGTTATGTTCATGCCGTGTCGAGCTTTGATTTACAACTGTAATAAGTATACCGGAAATATAACACGAAAACAAAAATAATAATCCGCCTTTAATTTTATGGGACGAAAAAATTATCTTAAGCGCCTAAAAGTGTAACGTAACCGACGCAACTCTATTGCGCTTACGATTGTCTGGCAGTATATGATGTAGGCTTATGATATTTCATAGCTATTTTCAATAATTTTCAATAAAAGTGGGCGCTTACGATGTTTTAAAACATTTAGTTTACGCATAATACGAAACAATTCATACACGATGTTTTCTAGGAAGCTGTAGTTTAACGTAAGCTACCATAAGAACAAAAAAAGCTAAAAATGAAAATATTGTCGCTTACGGTGTTTTGTCAAAAACCCATCGATATATAGAATGTCTACCTCAAATCTACTGATCTACTTCTTTCTAAACATGTATTTAAATTTTGGTCTAATGTGTAATTAGGTATGTTATATTAATTTATAACAAGAATAATCGTGAATAGATTCATAGGGAGATAAAGGAACTTTAAAAGCAAAATAGACTCCTTGCTTATGATTAAAATATAATGTTACCACTACAAGATTTACTTAAGAGAAATATGACTTTTATGTACTTCTAATTCAGGTGGTGGAGATACAGATGATGACCTCTCGGATGAATCTTACAAAAATAAAAATATGTTACCAGAAAAAAATTTGCCTACAACTAAATAATAATGATATAAAATTATTAACCCTTACATGTATTCAATCGCTTATGTTTCCTTTTTCTTATGCAAATGTCTACCTAATGCCTCACAGTCCGAAGATCTTTAATAATTAGGTTAAAGTTTTTGAGACGCTCTTCAACCATGCTCACGCAATGATCTGTTGTACAAGTACCTTGGATTTGGACCAATCCAAGATAGCAGTGTTTTTGCTATAGTGTAGATTTATATTTAAATATTTCTGGTTTTTCGAGATGTCGAGTTTTGTGGTTTCGTTTACCATATCGGCTTTTACCGAATCTGAGAATTTAATGACTATAGATCTTATTGTGTTTGGACATGATGGAAGTTTATGGCCACATTTCATAAATAAATGCCTCAAGTCTAAAGATTTGCAGAAGGATTTAAAGCAAAAACCGTATTTGGCAGTCATTTGTGATATCATTACTTCCATGGAATAAGCTTATAAGTAATCACTTCTTATTTTGGCCTTTTCCTTTGGTATAACATTTTCATTTTCACCATCGTTGTTAGACGAAGTAGAATGTAATTGAAGAATTTTCTGTGACTGGGACACACTTTGCTGACTCTCACGTAATGACTTTATATCTATACAATGTTTACTTTTCAGGTGTGTCACTAACCCTTTTTTTGACCGTTGGCTTGTTTTTAAGACCGCAGAAAGTAAGCATTTAGGTTTTCTGAATTTTTCCCTTTCACAAAGTACTTCCAAACTGTAATCGGCTTATCACTCTCGGTATCACTGTCTATTTCCACTATGTCCTCGTCATCGCACATTGCGCTATTTGATTGTTTATTAGACATATTTATTTCACAAGTAGTACTACTACTACTACAAACAACAGTAGCACACACAATAAAATGTAAAAATAGAATTACGAAGTACGCTGGAACAAGAATAAACATGCACGAAACACATAAGACACTGGAGGACTGAAGAAGCAAATGTTTGCCCATGCATTTTGTTGCCTATAACAACGGTCATGCCAGCTCGTATCTTGTACATTTTCACACGCCACCCATTGCGTACGCAACCCCGCAAATCCCGTGGGATCCTGCAGATCGATTGATCATAAAATTATCCCCTGAGGTATAATCCAAAAGATGTGAAAAATTGATCTAGATTTATTGTACTATTCTGTAGTATTTTTCCTGATTTTTTTGGGACTTGTGCAGCTTTTCTGTTATTCCGGTTTGTGGGTTTCGTAACAGATCAAATCGAGTCCTTAGCTTCGTGCCAAACATGATCTCGGCTGGTAATTTGCTCGTTGCTGCCTGTTCAGCGATCATGTAGGTATATACTCAGCTTGTCCATTACTTTGCAGGTTATTAACTGGAGTCGTTATATGTTTTATACCATTCCATTTACAGAACTTCCTCATATTTTCTGTTACAAAATTTGTTCCATTATTGGTAACTACTATTTTGGGTAATCCAAATCTAGCAAAGCATTCTTTGAATTTTTCTTCAGTTACTTGTGACTTTTAGGCCAGGCGACAGGTCGAAAAAAAAGCCTCAATAAGGAAATAATTAGAGGAAAGCTGGAAATTGCTTTAATCGCTTTATTTGGACCCAGAAATTACTCTCCCAAGTTTTCCCCCTCGAGCGAAGTCGGCGTTGGCCCTTCTGGCCCTAAGAAGGTACCATTTTTCGGTTTTTTGCAAATATCTCCCAAACCATCAACTTTATCAACAAAATAACTATTATAAAAAATGATCTAGAGTAAATTTGCTACAAAAAATTTCTTTACCGTTTGTCTCTAAAGTGAACCGTTATGATGCTACGACCATTCAAAGTGGAGCCCTTGGAGTTAACTTGTTACAAGTATAACAGCTTTTCAATGTAAACAGCTGTGGCAAAGTACCTACGATTAGTATTATTATTGACTAGTATTGACATTTTTATTTTCTAATTTACCGCGCGGAGAGGCATCACGCGATTTTTTCTAAGGAGCTTCACATCGCGAAAGTTGTTGCCGGTTATGCCTTTCTGTGCTGCTATTCCAATTTCATAGGCCATATGACAAGTGATTTGTCCATCCCCAACAACTCCTGTGCTTAACGAAACAATGTGTTGTCCACGAGGAAAGGGACCGTGAGTTGATAACCATCCAACAAATTTCCTCAAGTCCGCATCATCCAGCGAGATCTGCGCACACCGTGCATCCACATGTTGTTCTGTAGTTGAAAACGCAATATTGCAAAATTATTCCAGTTGTTCATTTATGTCGAACAGAGCAGGCATCGCGAGAATCCACTGCGCCAGTACGCTGTTTGTTATGCTGCGCCTGTGCGTAAGACCACCGCTACTTTTCATCGATCGCATAAGCGTTTGTTCTATGGTCATATCGGACCAAATCCCCGACCAAAACCTATCGGATCTTCGCACCGTAAAAAAGCCATTGTTGACAAATTGGTCATATTCGGATGAAGTAAGTTTGGATCGTAGATCGAACATATCTTGCAGATATGTGGCAAGATTTCGTATACAGAAAGTGACCACTAGCGTGAAAATAAGGTAGCATCTTCTGAATGGAGTCTAGATATAGTTGCTAATTTCCACTTCTTTCTGCATACACGAACTGTTTTAGCAGAGTGACCATCTCGAAATATTGAATCCAGAGCTTTGCCGTCGGTCCATGTTGGCTTAGTTCCTCCAATTTATTGGAAAAACGTTGTAAAATGCTTTTGAAAGGCTCCATATCTAGTTTTCGCATAGCACCACATTTTTCATCACCATGTTGAAGCCCGATGTCTGCCACTGCCAAGAGCGGCTGCCGAATGCTCGTCGTCGGTCACATCTATCCGTTGAAATACAAGCGTGGCCAGAGCCAGTTGTGCCTGGGAATGTACTTACTGACCATCTTTTTATTGATACCTGCATTAAAAACACCTGAAATGCTGACAAATATTTATAACATGTAGAAACTTTGATATGGCATATGATTTCGATAACTTTTCCGCAAGAATCAAAAAGGGCTCCATTTTGAATGGTCGTAGCATCGTAATGGTTCACTTTAGAGACAAATGGTTAAGAAATCTTTTGTAGCAAATTTACTCTAGATTATTTTTTATAACAGGTATTTTGTTGATAAAGTTGGTGGTTTGGGAGATATTTGCAGAAAACCGAAAAATGGTGCCTTCTTAGGGCCAGAAGGACCAACGCCGACTTCGCTCGAGGGAGAAAACTTGGGAGAGTAATATCTGGGTCCAAATAAAGCGATTAAAGCAATTTCCAGCTTTCCACTAATTATTTCCTTATTGAACTACCTGTCGCCTGGCCTATTTAGTGACTTACAAGGAAAAACTTCTGGATATTTGCTATTCGAGTAAGAAGTACATGCGGTTTAGTTCTAAATAGTCTGTGTGTATATGATACCAGGGTTCTTTTTGTGTATTCTGCTTTAGGCGGGTTTACTTTGTGGTTCAGATGTGCAACTCTTACCATTTTCTCCAATTTCCTGTCTATGCCTGGAAACCAAAAATATCCTCGAGCTACTGACTTGGCTTTAGGAATTCCTAAGTGTGTTGGATCGTGAAGTTCTTCCAATAGCCTTCCCTGGAAATTTCTTGGTATCCCAGAGAACGATATTCTGATCTGCAAAAAGTTCATGCCTTTTTAAAAAGAATGGTTTTAGGGTCTCATTAATTTTGTTGGGCTATTCATCTTGCATTATATATTTTTTTTACCGTTTTTAACAAGGTATCTTTGTTTGTTTCCACCCTAATTAATTCATTATCAATTGGCCATTCTGACTGATCAGAAATAAAATTAATAAAGTTGCTTTTCCCGTCAAATTCTTGGTCTATTGTTCTTATTCTTAGTGGGGCCCTGAATAATAACATCTTTATTTAACTAAGTATATATGAAAACAAGTGTAGTAGCAAGTCAACATAGCAAAATAAGAGTTAAAAAAAATAAAAGTATACAATAAAATATAGTATATGAATGAATGTAAAGCAACATTACACTTATAGCACAAACAGTAACCAGTAGTATAAAAGATGAGAATAATATAAAATAGACCATTGGCCAATTGGTGAGCACATTACATGTCAATCGAACAGCTGGCCAATTTCTCTATATACTCTTGAGAGGAGTAAAACTAATGCGACAAAACTGTTTTATTCTTGTTTTATAGATATTGTTATTTAAAGATTTTACATTTCCAGGTAGTTTATTGTATAGGTTTAAATTTAGCGAGTTTCATTCAGAAATTGCGAATCTAAATCTAGGTGCCCGCAAGATATCACCTGACCTTGTAGGGTAGTTAAGTAACTCAGGCTGAATAGAATATGAGCGCTTATTTTTATGTGCTTCTAATACTGAATAGAAAATATACAATGACGGAATTGGTAGAATTTTATATTTAATGACCAAAGGTTGACATGGGTCATTGAAACCAGCGTTATCTAGCAGTCTTATAGCGCGCTTGTGTAGGCGAAAAACTCTAATTGACTGACCAGAGTTCCCCCACAGGAGCACTCCATAGCACAAGTGCCAGTGAAAGATGGAGTGATAGGCTGTTAAAACTATATGAGTACTGAGGACATTCTTCGGTTGTCTCAGTACATAGAGTTGAGCGGACAATTTTTTGCATAGATTTTCAATATGGCTTGTACATTTTAAACCATCATCGAGGGTGATACCTAACAGCTTTACGTTACTACCATTAATAAAGTTATTATTAGAAGAAAAGACAATTTGTTGTGTTTTCCCTCGATTTGAGTTGGTTAGATGTAAACCATTGATCGGCACTGTTTTCGGCTTGAAAAGCCATTTGCTGTAAATTAGAAATATCGTCATGAGAAACAAATAAGGAAGAATCGTCAGCAAAGCATATGCATGTTACAGGAAGTACTGAACGAAATATTGTTCAGATAAATAATAAATAAAGTGGTCCCAGGACCGATCCCTGGGGCATGCGTGACTTTAAAGTTAGATGATATGCTATTTAGTACGACTTTCTGTGTCCTATTTTACAGATAGGATTGAACGAAGTTTAGAGGTAATCCTCTCACACCATAAAAGTTTAATTTACTTAGCAGGATGTCATGCGAGACACATTCGAAGGCCTTGGGGAGGTCACACAGTGTAAGTGCTGTGAATTTGCCCTCCTCAAGGCTCTCCACTACGTCACGCACCACCCTGCCAACGGCTTGGACCATGGAGCAGTTCCTGCGGAAACCGAATTGAAACCTATCCAATAATCTACTGTTTTCGAAAAATTTCATTAATCTATGTTTAAAGATGATTTCAATTATTCTGCCAAAAATTGGTACTATTGAAATAGGATGATAGTTGTTGGGTTCACCTTTTTTTGGGAATCGGAATAACCTTTGTAACCTTAAAAATCTCGGGGAAGACACCTTGAGAAAAACAAAGATTAATTAGTTCAGTTAAGCACGTTACTCAAATATCGACAGTTTTCTTTAATCATTTTTACGTTTAGATCATAAATATCAGAGGAATTTGAATTTTTTAAATTACATATGGCCGCTCTGACCTCTACTTCTACTATTACTACTATTTTCTGCTACATTAGTAAAAACCACAGACTAACCCAGACGCGCAACTCAATGTATATTATGAATCCGCGAATGAGATAGACAACACTTATCTCTCTCTAGGTGATATAAAGCGCGTTGCAGATGGCGCCCAAGCAGCTCGTACCAGTAAGCCGCGAAATTCAAATAGATTTATAATTGATTACACATGCACACAAAAAGAAAGTGTCATAGCCGGCAGATTAGAACACCATACCCTTATGTACTTTGATACCCTGAATTCGAATCTAACGTCGAATTTGTTCCATCGGGTCACAATTTAATTTTAAACTCAGAAAAGTGGAAGTGGAAGTGAGAGATTTATTGCTATTTCTTGAGTTTAAAAAAAACTGTGAGCCAATGTAGCAAATCTTACGTCAGATTCGAATTCAGGACATCAAAATACATAAAGGCATGATGGTCTAATCTGCCGGATTTGGCACTTTCATTTTGTGTGCCTCTATGTTATATTAGCTGCTCACGTTCAGTACGAATTATTCAGTAATTATGTATATATAAAAGTATTAAAAGAGTGTTACACTATTTAATTGACTGTTTTGGACAGAAAAAAAATCACAAACATTCTCTGAATTTCTCATTTCTGAAGTGAGCGGCTCACATATATTTATTATTGATACCTATCGTTAAGCGCTTATATGAATTTTCTTAAATGAAAAAGACAAACAATACACAATTCTATGAAGCTGTATTATATTAATGAAAAAAAAATCACAAATAATAGAAGACAATATATTGATTAATATTAAAACTATAATTAAGAAAGGTACAATAATATAAGTCGGGACATGTATATAACAAAGAAGTAGTGCTTTGTCATGATCGACAAACTTAATTATACTTCTTTAAGTATTTGGTATTGCAGTCTGCTATAGCTTGTTATGTGGTGAGCACGTTTGGTTAGACTGTCTATAGTGTTCTGGATTCGATTCCCAGCTCCGACACTGGCAATGTTGGTAGGCAATGGATATTGTATAATTTTTCAAATGTGCAACCCCCCTTCCCTTCCTTTATAGGTACCTACTTGTACAGGCTATACTGCAGGAAATTAAGTTGGTATATAGCATTATTATGAAGGGTCAAAATTTTTGTTGATGGTTTAAAACACTCATCTTTAAAATGTTTGTTGCACACTCTACACCCTATTATGTCCAAACATACGTCCCTGGAATTTCATGCCCAAAGATTCTTGCCAACGTCGTGACCTGAAACAAATCAGTTTTCCTATATTTATTTCAACATACCGAACCTACAATGTTTGCAAAATATTAAAACATTATTTGGGTATTTAGCAGATAAGTTTCTCATCGGGGACAGTAAAATACATCAGTGAGATCATGGGATGAAACGTCACACTTTCCTCCCTTGACTTAAATATACAGGAGTGTTTCGTTAATAACCGTTCATAACTCTGAAGAATCTTTGATTCAAAATAAAAGGATTTAACTAAAAACACTTAGATAAAATGTCCCCCTTACTAAGATTTCATTTCAAATTTTAAAAATTATTTTTGCCCATTATTTTGATAGGTACTGTTAATAAATAATTAAAATAATTTAATTGATATAACTGACGTAAAAATTTCTATTTACAAGACTTTTTGAAAAAACATACTACTTGATAAAAAAAATCTATTACTTCAATTTGGCTATAATAGCACCTTAGATATAGTAGGTATATGGCTATACGTCACCAATATTGCATGCTTGACATATTCAAACATGATACATAATTAATTATACAGACAAATAGATCTAATAATTGGTAAATTATATAAGTATGCAGAGTTTTATACTCGATATTAATAAAGTAAAATATTTCACTTACTGTTCGATATTCAGAGGGAAGTAAAACAATTTCTTCACTTCGTTTTCCTGGAGTCCACAAATTATACAGTATAATACCATTATCACAGAGTAAATCACACAAAAACTTTACAAAATCCACAAAAACCCAAATTGATGTTGTTTGTGTTGCAGAATTTGAAACGCAATTAACCTACCACAACATTTCTGCACTGAACCTGTCATTCACAAATTCAGCAAAACGTAGCGCCCATCTATTTGAATAGTATGTAGGTATCAAAATCACTAGCGCCTCCTACATTGCGCTTTATATCTAGAGTGAGCAGGATGACGATATTCAGTGACACATTGGTTAGACACAGATAGATAAGCGGATTAATTTTCACATCCGCTTAGCCCTCTGAGGTGCTCTGTGGTAAAAACATCATTAAAGTGATCTGGAGATATAGAACATTCAGTATTGTTAGACTTATTATGATTTCGTCCAAGGTTTATGAGTTTCCAGCTATCTTTTGATTTATTATTACAGTTTAATATATAAGAATCATTGGCAGCCTTTTTGATTCAGTTATTGCATGTTTGTAAACATTTTTGTAAGAGTTAAAGGCAGTAACTTTGGTAACTTCATGTACAATTTTCATGACAGATAATGTGTCCCTCATTTTCTTTAGTTCATCAGTGAAAAAGTAAACGGGGGTTTATCATGGTGAATAAAATTTCGAAGGGGAAAAAGTTTATGCAAAGAGATAGATAGATAGTCCGCTAAGTAATTGTCCTTACCTTTGATGTGTTCTACTCTGTAATTGAAGCCTGACAGATATGAGCCTATTCTCTGAAGACGACTAACAGATACTGTTCGAACTTGTCCGTGATGCCGATGGATCAATAGCTTCCAACTATCATTTTCTGCATTAGCACAGCTGACACTCCAGGATTTGATGCGTCCGTCTGTAAAATTAAGGGTAATTTAGGATTAAAATGAACTAAGATTATGTCTTCAGCTAGCAATTGTTTCACTTTTTCGAAAGATTTGTTTTGCTCTTGCGACCAATGAAACCTTGAGTCTTTTACAGAGTGATCGAAGGCGTGTGTCGATAAATTGTGGATAAATCTACCATAATAGCCGACCATGCCTAAAAATGGTTTAAGTTCTGTTAAATCTTGGGGCGAGAGATACAGCTCTTATTTTACTCTGTCTAGCTTTTGCAACCCATTTTTTGAAATTTCATGACCCAAATATTCGATTCATCTTGCACTTGTCTAACTTAGCCGTTAGACCAGCTTTTTCTAAACTGCTTATATCGATACTGTTACGTGCTTACAGTTTTTAGTAAACACTTTGTGGATTGGAATAACTTGCAACAAGAATTTTCACAAACCACTGATTTATTTAATCACTAAAATTACACTAGTAAATATTTAAAAATCACACAACTAATAATAACTTAATCTAACATGAATTCACTACTTTTAAAACACTATGTACTTTTCTTCCTATACACTTGTCAACTTTTGTCTAACCCAAAAACTATCTGTCTGTTTACTTCACTGAACTGAACTGTATTGCCTACTTCACTCAACTGAACTCTTCTTCTACAAACTGTCTCTGTAACCAGAATCACAGACTACCCAGAACTGTACTGGATACTAAACTGAACTGTTCCTTATACTTCACTAAACTGTACTGTTCTCCCATCTGCTGGCTTCACCTCTTTATAAACCCACTTGGAATGTCCAGAATATCATTGTAGAACTTTCCAGAAATATACTGGAATTCTCTATAATTTTCTTAGGCACTACTAAATGGTGGTTCGCCAGTTGGCCCACAGATGGCGCCACCCTTCTGGCCAGGGAGTAATTACAACTCTCCTCTCTGTTAGAGGGCAGCACATAACACTGCCCCCTCCTTAAGCCTGAACGCCCCGGTCAGGCATTCCAGATACCCCAGTATACTTTGCCAACCTGTCCAGGTGCACGATCTTCATCTTGGACTTCTTTCTACGTTGAATCCTATCAGGCCCGCGCCTAGCACTTTTGGCGCCCTTGTGCAAATTTAAAATAACGCCCCAAATTTGTATTACGTTCATATGTGAGTACAGATACGGGTTAAGTTAGGTATTATTATCCACTATTGAAAAATAATTTTAAAGAGTATTTTCATAAATTTATTTTCATTTTTATATTTTACAAGTACAAGCCATACAAGTATTTTCTCATTGAGGTACATAACATGATTATAAACTTATAAAAAACAGAAATATATTCTAACAGTATTACAACTCAAAATTTTTGTATTTTAGTTTCAAATATGATATGATACAAAAGCTTTTTGGCTCGTTGCAAGCCAAATTTCAAGCTCAAACATGAATAAAATCAGATTTGTTTGAGTATACACAATTCATGTTATCATGTTACGTATTCGATCGAATAAATGCTATTATTGCGTATTCTCATTTGGAAAATATGTTATTTTCGAGAAGTAATTCGGTTCCCTCGTCTTAAAGAGTAAAAATAAAAAATAAACCAAATAAAAAACAATGTAATAGCTAGCAATTCCTTACTGTTTTTTTTTAATCCTTATAAATTTTGTTTTGATAATTTTGTTTGTTGCTTTATCTTTTTTTTTTTACTTTTTCAGTTTTGAGGCTTTTCGGCGCCTTAGGCGCCTCGGCGCCGTCGTGCACTACACGACTTTGCCCTTATGTACGGCGCGGGCCTGAATCCTATAAACAACGTCGTTGATCCGAGTGATGACAGAATACGGTCCTTCCCAAGGTGAGCGAGGCTTCGAGAATCCTTCATCACTCCGCTGTGGGTTATACAGCCAAACCGAGTCCCCCACCTTGAATCCTGCTGAACTGGCATTGCGGTCATATCTAGCCTTCATTCGATCACCACTCCCTGTAGGTGACCTCTTGGCAGCCACATTCGCACAAACCTTGCAACTGCGACACCAAGCCTCTACATCCTGACAGCTATTTACCCAGTAAAATCGCTCCCGTACTCTAGCTTATTTCTGCTAAAGTGCTCTCTGGATATTCCCTCGTGCACTTCCCGAAGTACTTTTGGTACTCGGCACCTGGGTATCAGCAACCGCATGGTAACTTCTTTCCCATCCGGGCTCTCCCATGCTCTCCGTAATAGTCCATCTATAACCCTAAGGAAATCCCATTGCGCCCATAAAGCCTTCAGTTCAACACTTTTACTGGAAACGTCCTTCCATTTAGGGCGGATTCCTTTTTCTTTCGCCTTCAACATTGGTCCAATTTCATCGTCATTCAGTTGTTCCTCTCTTAGAACTTCCTTTGTCCAATCCTTCGGAACCTCTATCTTAACTGCCTTCACTTCTGCTATATCCTGCTGCGTTTTTACATTCTCGGCAATCACTTCCTTAGGGCTCATCTGGCGACAGTACCTCTTGACATGCCCCAATTTGCCGCAATTATAACAGCGGATTACTTTTGTCGGACCTCCAGCACTTCGCTGCTGCTTCGGCTCCTGTTTCGGCTCCTGTTTCGGCTCCGGTCGCGAACTTAATTCGTTTAGTAATTGTGCGACCATTTTCTGTATGTCTGTTAACATAACAATCAATCTCATCTTATCAGAGCGAACTTCCTCTTTCTTTGCAGTGTTTACTTCCCCAGGATTCCGTTCTCGACACTGCCGCATCATATGTCCTGGTTTGCTGCACTGATAACACCGAATCACCTTCCTTGGCTGTCCATCGCTCTGTTCTCTTTCCTGCTTCCTTGGAGCATCTGGTTTGGTCATCAACTGGCTTTTCATTTTGTGCATGTCAGCCATCAAAGATTCCATATTTGATATTTCTAAATGGTTCCCTTCTTCCACTTTCATGGCTCGTACTCTCGGATGTAGTCTCTTCATAAGCGGCTTTAACTTCGAGGGCATGGACCAAGACTTCGCTACCAGTCTTAGCTCGAGATAATCTAAGGACTCGCCTGATCTCCTCATCTCTTATGCCATCGATGAAAGTACCAACTGTTAATTGTTCCTGGAATTCTTTGGGTGCATCCGGGTAAGCCAGGTATGTCAGTCGCTCAACAGCTGCTTCAAAATCTTGTAAACTTTCCCCAGCCTTTTGTGTGCGTAATTTGAGCTGAGTCGAGTATACTTGGGCGAGGTGTTGGTCGCCATATCTTAGATCTAGTGCAGCTTCCAAAACTTTAAAATCCCGTTGCTGCGTCACTGGGATAGTCTGAAGCAACTCTGATGCTTGACCTCTTAATGCTAGCACCAATGCCATAGCCTTGTCTTCATTGCTCCAATTGTTTGCGTATGCCGCTGCCTCAAATTGTCTTTTATAGGTTGACCAAGAAGTTTGACCATCAAAGGAAGGCGGTTGTAATCGAGGGCGATGATAATACCAGTTGTCCTCCTTGTTCTCTTAACAGTCGCTTAAGTCGCTCTACCTCTCCTTCAACTGCACGAAATTTTCCTTCTATATCGGTAACTTTCCTTTCAACGCCAGTAACTTTTACTTCAACGCCAGTAACTTTTTCTTCGACACCAGTAACTTTTTCTTCGACGCCAGTAACTTTTTCTTCGACGCCAGTAACTTTTTCTTCGACTGTAGTCACTTTTCCTTCAACGTCGGTAACTTTTCCCTTAATGTCACTAATTTCTCCTTCGACGTTACCAACTTTTTGTTCAACTTTATCTACTTTTTCCTTGACTTCATTAGTGGCTGACAGGATAGCATCTTGTTGCACCTGTATAATTTTTCTCAATTCTTCCTTTTCTTCTTGTCGTTTTCTTTCTTGTTCTTCCTTTTCTTCTTGACGTCTTCTTTCTTTTTCTTCTTCACGTCTCTCCTGTTCTTTCTCTTCTAGACGTCGTTTTTCTTGTTCTTCTTTTTCTTTCTGACGTCGTCTTTCTTTTTCTTCTTGCCGTCTTTCTTGTTCTTCTTTTTCTTCTTGGCGTCGTTTCTCTTGTTCTTCTTTTTCTGCCTGACGTTTCCTTTCTTTTTCTTCTTCGCGTCTCTCGTTCTTCTTTTTGGTCTAGCATCATTTTTCTAAATTGCTCGAACATGTCTTGCATTTGCTTTTCGGCAGCCATGCTTCTTGTTTCCATCCAAACAATTAACTCGAAACAGCACGAACAAGTCTTATTTAAAGTCTATATCGCCTCTCAGTTGAAACCACTTAAAAACTACACTAATTTCTAAACAGAATGGCCCAGAAATTTCCTCACACTAGCACAAATAAATCTTGTCTAATGTCTATATCACTTTCCAGTTCAACTCACTTCAATATCTCCAGTGGTTTCCAAATAGAACACTGGAACTTCGTCGAATTCTTCAGAAATTCTGTTGCAATTCCGTTTCTGACACCAATTGTTACGTGCTTACAGTTTTTAGTAAACACTTTGTGGATTCGAATAACTTGCAACAAGAATTTTCACAAACCACTGATTTATTTAATCACTAAAATTACACTAGTAAATATTTAAAAATCACACAACTAATAATAACTTAATCTAACATGAATTCACTACTTTTAAAACACTATGTACTTTTCTTCCTATACACTTGTCAACTTTTGTCTAACCTAAAAACTATCTGTCTGTTTACTTCACTGAACTACCTACTTCACTCAACTGAACTCTTCTTCTACAAACTGTCTCTGTAACCAGAACCACAGACTACCCAGAACTGTACTGGATACTAAACTGAACTGTTCCTTATACTTCACTAAACTGTACTGTTCTCCCATCTGCTGGTTTCACCTCTTTATATACCCACTTGGAATGTCCAGAATATCATTGTAGAACTTTCCAGAAATATACTGGAATTCTCTATAATTTTTTAGGCACTACTAAATGGTGGTTCGCCAGTTGGCCCACAGATGGCGCCACCCTTCTGGCCAGGGAGTAATTACAACTCTCCTCTCTGTTAGAGGGCAGCACATAACAATACCTATTTGCCAGAGTATTGTAAGTCACATTTAGTAAACTTTACAGGAGACGTTTTTTTTATTTGAGTGTTAGATGTTGTAAATACTGCGATTATTACCTCCATATCATTTTGAGGTACCATTTTAGCTAAAATCATTATAATTTGGCATGATTTCCATGGTTTTCCTATTTTTTATGCTACTTACGTTATTTTGGCAAAACAAAATTAATAGGCTATACCTAAATAATTATCGTAAGTAGGGTACTTACGATAGACTGGCGTTTGTAAATACAGGAGCAAATGTACTTACGATGTTTTGGAAATAATGTTTTTTTTGTTAAATAAATTAGCTACACAATAAAAATTCACAGTGCATTTTCTTAAAGAAGTTACAGTTGTTATATTTCTGAAGATAATAATAATATAATATTAAAAAAAACGCAACAGAAGTGTTATAATATTATTAACAAAACAATACTATTTAATTTTAAAACAGTAAAATAAACAGCAATGATTTTATAATTCATTTTCAATGGTGTCACAATCCTCCTCATCTGTTTCTGGCAAAACGTCTCTAACTGTGTTGTTAGATTGCGTATTCAAATATTCATCGTGGTACTTAGTTGGTATCACATTTTTTTTACATAGGTCTTCCAAATCTTTTTTCTTCAATATTGAAATTGGTAATTTTTTTTGATATAATTGATCGATTTGTCGAACGTGATCTTGGTTTCTTTGTAAACGACGAGCTGAAAACAACAATTTAAATTTGGTGCTATTATATGAAATTAGACTTACTACTTTTCCGAGAATTCGTTGGTTTCTGTTTTAATTCAAGGAACTGCAATTCACCATCGTCGTAAGTGTAATTAATAGCAATCCGCGAATTGCCTTTCTCAATAATGGCTTGCTTCATTTGGGATATTTTAAATTTATCACCATCAACTGTTTTGGTTTTGACTGATGGGGGTATTGCTGCATCCCCTATCTTTTTCCAATTGAAAAACTCGTTATATTGCATTCTTATCGTCTTAAAGTGTTTTGGTTTAGTTCTTGAATTTGCAATTATTGTGTCCCACTCGGAGGGAGCCCAAATAATTCTACGTTTAAGAAATCGTTCAATAGTCGCATGCACTGTGTCAACTGGCATATAGGTATGACCAGGCAATAAGAAAACTATTTTGATTTTTTTTACATGCTTTGATGTCTCTTGAAGAAATACATGCAACATGGTGAGCATTGCTCTATTTTTATTCTGTCCTGCACAACTGTCACAGTACAGAAGAACTTCCTTGAAACCTCTTTCATCAACATCTGTCAGGTATTTATGTATTATTGAGCAAATTTTGTTGCATCCACGATTGCCGTCACACTCTCCCCATAAGAAACAGAAGCCATTTTGCAACCCGCTTTCATACACTGTTTCGTTATAGAATGAATACTTTCTGGAATAGTAGAGAAGTAAATTATCACCATGGGGCGTGTTCAAAACTTTTTGCATATCAAAACTTGCACATAACACCTCAGAGTTAGTTTTCTTTTGGTCTGCTAAAAATAAACTTTTGCATTTTTCCTTACTCTTAAGATGTTCATCATAAATTTTCTTAGACTTCTCCGTCTCTTTGAAATCTACTTTGCTTCACAGCTGTTACACTTATCCTTCTTAGGTAGGTGAAAACCTAAATTAAAGTCCCGCTTGAATATATCTCGAAACACCTTTAGTGACACAACAGTATTTCTATTATGTAATTGTTTTTGATCTCTTTTAAAAATCGTGTACAAAGAACTAACATTCCTCAATTCTGAACACAGATATTTTCTGGTACTTTTATTCCTACAATAATGTGAGGGTACTGCAGGTAGTTTCATAAGAAATTCATGCGCGAAATTTTTTTGTTCCTCGCTAGTTTTATTATGCGGGGGATGTTTTCCTCTTCTATCAACTTTAATGCTTTTTTGAACTGCTTTGGTCACTAAATATCTCATGGTCATTTGTGAGATGTCCAATGTTTTGAGTAAAAATTGTTGACATACTTCTATTTCTATGTCGTTCCAATTTATAAAATAATTGAAGGAATTTTGTCGCCTACTCTGGCATGCTTCTTGCTTTCTTCGCTTAATTGGGACTTTCTTTATACAAGAGAGAAGCCAACTGCACTGCCTTTCGTAATTACCTAAGCCCCAGTAGAACTCATGAATTTCATGGCGCACTGTATCTTTAATTTTTGCTCGGCAGTTATGTTGGCAAGCTTTTTTGCAAGGAATATCTTGTACATTTTTCCCTTTTCCCAAATTATGTTCACGCTTCCTTTTCATTTTTTTCGTAAGTTCTTTCTTTTTTCTTAAACCTTTTTTTCCTACAACTAAATCTTCTGGGTCACTCTTTTCTTGATTCACACTTGAGCCACTACTTTGTCTTTGACCAGATACAACAGAATAATCAGAAGAGACAATACGTTCACCAAAAAGTAGTGGTATAGTTTTTCTGTTAGTATTATTGACAACTTCGCCATTCTCACTGCTTGAAGAATCGTAGTCAACTAGTTTTCTTTGAACTATTGTTAACGTTGTGGCATTCTTCTCTTCTACATTATTTTCTTCGTAACTGCTGACTAACTGAAGCTGATCTGACCTATTCATAGATTGTCTGTTCAGTTCTCTAGTAGGTGTTACAATAATATTATTATCATCAGTAATGTTAGTAAATAATTGTTCCAATTCAGTATCTATAATAATGTCATTACCTCTATTTGATAATATATTTTCTTGAAATTCATTTACAAAAAGCAAGTCTTTGGGTGAAATACAGATCTGGTCTAATTCACATTCCTTACTGGTTCCACATAATAGTATAGGCATACTATCGATTTCTTTTTCTGTAAACAACTCTCCATTTTGAATATTAATGGCCCTTGCATTGTCCATAATTATGTCCGTTCTTGACTTAATTTTTATGTCTTTAGAAGACATCATGAACAGGTGACCTACCAATAGAAGATGAAAGTAACAACACTAAAACTTATGTAATTACGGTACGTTAATGGTCTTTGGTACCCACTTATGTTTTATATTATTTCTCTCATTTAATAGGCATACACACAATGATAATATTAAATACAAGCAATGTAAAATTTATTAAAAAGTAGGTAGTCATGTCTTATTTTTTGCGGGATTATTATTATTATTATCAATATTATTATTATTTGAAAAAGGTCTGGCCGAGGTTGTAGAATACATACTTAATAATAATAGTATTTCAATAATTTCTGACATTATGATTGGTGGTGGTGGTGGGTGGCTGATATCGAAAAAATTTTTAGAGAGACCTGTTGCTCTTGTAGTACAGGGTGAGCGAAACTCGACGTCTCAGCTCTATTATAAGAAAAAGAAAAACAATAGAAAAATCTAAAAAGAGGTTATTAAATGGCCAAACAAATTTTAGAGACCCTTGGTTCTCGTATACACACTAAATCCCAACTTAATTTTTTACTCCCTTTAATAAGAGGGTGGGGTGGCAATGGGGGTGATAGAGGGGGTAACTAATGGCAAAAAAAATTTTTGAGGCGTTTCGTTCTTGTATACACACTAAATCGCATTTTTATTTTCTTACTCCGTTTCATGATAGTGTAGGGGTGGTAATGGGGGTGATAGTGGGGGTGACTGCCAAAAAAAATTTTGAGACCTTGACTTTTCGTACATGCCCTAAATCGCAATTTTATGGACTCTTACTTGCTTGCTTTGCCTATTTACCCTTATTTACCCCATTTACCCCCCAACCCTTCAACGGAAGTAGATCAAAATATAATCTAGTTTCAGATCTCATTATAATACATAAGTGTACCAAATTTCAAGTCAATATCTTAAACGGTTCCAGAGTAAAGGTGCGCACAAAAAAAAAAGTTACAGACAGACAGATTTTTTTTTCGCTCAAATTTAAAATCTCGACGTTTCATGACATTCTAAGCCTATTTCAACAACAAAAAATTTTAATTTTTTTTTTTTGCTTTACTGTACTACCACTGGATGTGGAAGTAATAAGGAAGTTACAGAAGAGGCCCATTATTCATTTATATGTGGTATAAGAATATATCTAACGTGTACGTTCCCCATCCCACCGATGTTGTCAATAGTATTGTGACTCAATTAATTGTGATCTATACACTTTAAAATTGAAACCTATTACACTCTAAGAAATTGTAACCTGATACACTTCAAAATTGGGACCTAATACACATTAAAATTATGAATTATGACCTAATACACATTAAAATTATAACCTAATACCCATAGCAATTCTGACCTAATACACTCTAAAAAAAATTGTGGCCTTTTAGTTCTAAAATTTTTAAAGCGAGTGTAAACATATTAAACAAGTGTGTATCGAAATTCTACAAATACTGGCTTATTTGGCATTGAAAGATTTACAATTCCCGCCAACTAAATTTTGATAGGCCACAATTGGGTACTGGGGTACATAGGTCACAAGTGGCCAGATACGTGTATATGGGAGTATGTAGGTGTGTAAGTATGTGAACATTATGTAAGTATGTAAGTAAGTGTGTATATTTATGTGTATATTTTATTGTATTGTATGCGCGTATGTACGTATATGCAAGTATGTCTGTTTGTATATTATACAATGTGTATTATTTCTAAGAACATATATTTTTTTTTTTAGTATTGTTGATATAGCGTTATTCACTTAGTGTTATACATTTTATATTATTATTCTATGTACTATTGGGATAGTACATAAGACAAAGAATTATAGATATACTATATAAATAAACATAATACTCCACAAAATATCAAAGATATTTGAGCGTGGGGCTCAAATATCTTTGATATTTTGTGGAGTATTATGTTTATTTATATAGTATATCTATAATTCTTTATCTTATGTAATTATATTGATTGTGCTAAATAAACATTATTATTATTATTATTATGATTGAGGACATTGTTAAATTGGAGTTTGAATAGTTATTTAGTTTACTTCACATCAATTAAATGAAAATAAATTATTACATTATGTTGCTTGTGCATTGTGCATGTCTTTGAAATTAGAGAAATAATATAATAACATGTAAAAAAGTACACACGATAATAAATATCTAGAAGACTTCTAAAAGGCAAATCTAAATCCTCTCATAGTCATTTGACAGTGTAACGTGCGATGTTGGAAACACCTCCGTTACACGTGTATAATAAATTATTATACAAGTTAAATTATTAATAATTAAATCTCATATTAGCTCCCGTACTATTAGGAAATAAATAGAGTATTTTAAATTATAATCAAAGTCTCCGTACTAAGCATTCACGCTGCTGATCAAGGCCGAACGTATATTTGCCCGAATTTTATAGATATTTTTACGGTTAATTTAAAATATAGCAACCAAAACTTTGCTTAACAAACTCAACATTATCTAAAAAAATATCATCAGTTCTATGTTCTGTGTAAGTAGTAAGTATCTATGGAAATAACATAAACAGAATCTTAAAGCTGTGTATTTGACATACACAGCAAAATAAGAGTTCTTCAAAAAATAGCTTTGAAAACGGAAAGAGATTACTTTCCGAAACGTCAGCAAAATACATTATTTTTGTGTTTATTCCGATTTATATTATTTGCAAAACATAACCTCTGACTTTTCCTTTGGCGTAAACGTCACGGGCGCAGAGGCTCTTTTTTCCAATAATTCTATTATTTTGTAGATCCGGTGATTTGTTTTGAAGAGGATAATAGTACATGTGGTAGAAAACCCAAATAATAGGAAAGAATATTTGCATAACGTAGTTTAATATAACGGATAGAGGAAAAATTAGTGGCCCAAATCAGATTTATGAGCCTAGATTGTAGTTAAGATTTATAAAATCATATGTAAGGCGTTCGTGTCCATTCGGTTCTCGTCAGTTTCTTTAAAGAATTCGTAGAAGGGAACCGCATGGTACAAACACATTCTTTTTATGTTGACATCTGATTGAAGCTAGACATAAAAATTTCGTAACTCTGTAAGAGGATTAAAAAAGCCTTAGGAAATAAGGTAAGGAATTAAATACAGTGTCATGATAAATCTAACTATGATAATATATTTCAGGCTTTTAGTTTATTTTATTTTTTCTGGTAAATTATCCTTGCAACTGTGTTCATTTCGGAATTTAGTCCTGATGACTTGGATGTTTTTTTTTTGAAATTTTAAAACTTATTGGAATGAAACATTCAATGAAGTCGACAAACCTTTAAATTGTTGGAAATGTAAAAAAAATTAATTCGCAACTGTATTACTGGAATCAACCAGGCAAAGATTTGGGTTGATGTGTTGGACGTGGGCTATTAATTTTTACTACATGGTATGGTTATAAAATGGAGATCGATGATGAAGTAATCTACTATCTCTGACTTAGAGGACAATCTGAGGCTAATCTCACTTGAAGTTTTTACCATAAAGCTAAGTATTTTAGTACACTACATGGGAGCGGTATAGTGGTTTGATAGATTATCAAAAGAAAAATTTAATAGTTCTGCTAAATTCAAATTCAAAATTGTAGCTTGAATAAATTTTTAATTAGTATAGTACTAATTAATTTAAATTTCTTAATAGTCGATAAGGGATTACGTAAAGTATCTAGCTGAATAGCAACATTTTCTTACTCATTGCTAATTATCATATGGATGCTATATGGGGTTAAGCATAGTAAACTTCTATAGATTGTAATATATTTTTTCGTATTTCAAATATTTGTAATATATAAATTTTTTGTACATATCTCTATAGGCTGTAATATAGTAAGTAATTTTTGTATATATTTCTATTTCTTTTGTAATATATTAGTATACTTTGAACTTCTAATTTTTCTGACCGTCTATGGTCTGGCGCCCTCTTTTGAACCAACTACCCCTTGCTCTCCATTTCTTTCGACAGAGCTAGCTGGCCTAAGTGGGACTTCACATTTTGGGCAAGATACTATCACCAGCCGAAAGGCTCCGAAATTATAACGAGAGTCCACAACAGATAATATTTAGGTTAGAAAAATAAAAAAAGTGTATCATAAAACGTCACTATTACATTACTTTAAAATTGATAATTACTAAAACATGTTTAAGGAAGTTAAAGGACAAATAACTAACAAAGATTTTGTCCGACTAGAGCTGAATTCACTACTTTCAAACAAAATAATGACAAAAATGATACTTACAAATTGAATGTACAACACTATACTGTTCTCAGATCTCTATCATAAGTTACACAAACTATCCCCTCTCCAGTATATTTGAGGTACTTACGATAATCTGGCAGGATATACTTCCATTTGTCCGCATACTTACAACAATTCTGCCAGTACGCAATTTTATAAGTGTTGTTTACGATATACTAAAATTAGTTTTTCCGCTATTTTTATTTAACATAGGCTTACAATACTTTGGCAGAAAGTCTGCAGCCATATACTGCTTACGATAGGTGTATAATCTCAATTTCATAAAAAATGTTACTTACGATACTCTGGCAAATAGGTATCGATATGCTTGCGGTAAGTCATGAGGCAAATACAAGAATTGAAATGTGAAGTAGAATGCCTGAAAAAGGAATTTGATTCTAGAAGTGAACAAAGTTCATTCAATCCTGAGGTGGTATTTAATGAAATTAATGATCGAATGATAAGGTCTAATAACAACAGCAGCAACAGAGTCTGGCTCCAATATTCTATCTGAAAGGATTAATGCAGTTAAAGGCAGGTGAGTGATATTTTGCAGAAGCTTGGGGTAGAAGATGAATTTATCAAAGTTGCTAAGGTTGTCCGGGTAGGACATTAACTCAGAATTAGTGAGGATCTTGCTGAAATCTAAAAAAAATTGTACTCCTCTCAATACAGAATAAGTGCAGACTTAGACAAAAATAGACTAGAGGGCGGTGAGCAGAATCTTACGATTAGGTTTAATAATGTTGTCCCCAAAGTTATAAAATGCAGTTTTATGTTCTCATTTTGATGTCATAATTTTAAGCAAAAGTTGGTTAACGAAGGATATTGGGGACTCTGAACTGAATTTTAAAAAAAACCTTGTGTTTTATTTGCGGATGATCTCAAATTATTTAAAATTATTAACAACTGTTTATATTTGAACATCAACAAATATTGTTACATAACTTTCTTTAATCGCCTCACAGATCTTCCAGCGGCCTGTATAACAGTGTATGCGCAGAACCTATGCAAACTTAGGTGAGCGTTGTGTAGGTGATATACCATCCTTCGGAGGGGATGTAAAGCCGTCCCTTGTCTATTAAATGTTAGGCAAGTAAAAGATCCCTACTCTTCTTAAGGGAAGAGGTTCGGCAAAATTCCTGGTGGGGGTAGCTCATCTACAGGCGTCGGTGATAGGCCTCAGTAGCGGAAATAGACCGATGTTAAATAAATGTTAAAAAAAAAACTTTCCTTAACACTCTAAGGAATTTAACACTTCTTACTTTATTCAAGATTCTGTCCTGAAATCTGTAACTTCAGTGAAAGATTTGGGAGTTACTTTTGATATTAACCTTAATTTTATGGATCACATCAATAACGTGTTGGTCGATTCCTCAAAAATGTTGGGGTTTCTCACAAGAAACTGTAGTCTATCTATCTCCTCAATTAAGTGTATATTATTCAGTCATTAGGTCACATTTGGACTATGCTTCTATAGTTTGGTCTCCGCTTTACTCTCTCCACATAAAAACTCTTGAGCAGGTTCAAAATAAATTTCTCAGGTTTTGCGCAATCAAAATGAATTGTCCAATAAGCAACCATGATTATAATGATATTTTGTCACAACTCTACATGTCTCCTCTGGTAGCTCGTAAAATTGTAACTGACCTCTGTTTTGTGTTTAAGTTGGTAAAAGGTTACATATCGTGTCCTGAGTTGCTGGCTCTTATTGAATTTAACATCCCCAAATGTTTATTGAATTTTATATTAATTTTCATTCGACTAATTATGGAAAGCACTCGGTTTTTGGACAGAACCCTATAAGTTATTAATCATTACAATTTGGATTAGGTCTTTTCTAATTTTAAATTTTAATTCATACTGTTATTTATACTTGCATTTGTTGTTAGTCAATTAGTTTGTAGTAGTTTATGATTGTTTTACACTTAATTGTTTCTTTGTTTATTATTATTACCATTGTAACGGGGTTTTCCCGTATAATAAATAATAATAATTTTAGCGAACTGCTTACCTTTATGAATTTTTGCAAAAATGCTGTCAATGATAGGTAACGGATAGACTACTTCCTTCAGATAGGGATTTGCCATCAGCCTTCAAAACTGCTACCAACGGAGTTCCCCATTTACTACTATCCACCGTTGCGAGTATGCCTTTGTCCACCAATCTCTGCAACTCCCTGCTCATTTCAGCTTTGTAGGCAAACGGTACATTCCTTAGTTTACGGACCACAGGTCTCGCTTCTGTAACGAAATTTTTGCATATTTATAACAACCCAATTTTTTTCCCAAAGGTATCTCTATATTTGTTTATAACTTTTTCTACTGCCAGTATTTCTAGTAGCAATAGTATTGATATACTTTAATCCGTTATCGAAAATATTCATAAAATCAAGACGTCCTACTATCGGTCCACCATTTTTGACTAGATATTCTACAGTTTTTTTTTGCAAGTTATTGAAATCAACTTTTGTCACATAATAGCCTAATGGTGCTATATTTTGGTTATTATAGCCTTTTAAAATGGTGTAGTCTTTCTTTAATTGCTGTTTATTTGAAAAAATATCTTTAAAAGTTTTAAACATCACAATTACTATATTTTTCTAACTTTACATTCACTGCACTTTTTTTTAGATTCATATTTTACAAAATCCATATAATGTATCTTTTATTCATTGTTACTTTTCATATTACTAAAACTGACATAATGTATATTAAAAAATGTTACTGGGTGAAGGACTTAGGCCGATAGTTATTTGGTAGTAATATTATTAACCAATAAAGAGCATTTATTACTATTATCTTTAAAGTTATTACTACTACTAATAGTTGCGCCAGAGCCAGAGCTGGGTAGGATTCGAATCATTCATGATTCGAATCCTAGATTCGAATACTTTTTGAGTATTCGAAAGCGGTATTCGAATACTTTCATTTAAAAATGTTCCTAATCCGGATTCGTAAGACAAATGAAAAAGGATTTGAATCCTGGATTCGAATCCTTTTCGCTAATCATTTTTTGTGGTTCCAATATTTTTACGCAAGTGTTGTGCATTATGTTATTAAGTGTAGGGAGCGTGAAGCGGCACAGAGTCAAGATCTTGTATATTGTAATATATTGACAGGCAAATAGCATGCATTTTGGTAGGTACTTGTCAGTGTTGCCAATCGGTGGAGAATAGTTCGATTTGCGGGTTTTTTAGGTGTTGCGGATATTATTCGGACTAAAATATTTCGAACAATTTTGGATATTTTGTCTGTTTTTAAAAAATAAAGCGATTACTTTCTCTATCATTATATTATTTTTCAATTTTTAAAAAGTCGACGTTTCGTTGTTATTTTAAGATATCATTGGTAAATAATTTTGGTAAGCATTTTTTTTTTTTTTAATCTTAATTTTTTTCTTCCCTCTTCCTTTTTCGTTAAATTTCTTATCTCTTTTATTTTATTTGTTATATCATGTTTGTCACCTACTTAGTTTATTAATGTTGGAACTTCGTCACTATATTTGTAGTTACTATTAATTATTATTGTTATTGATTATGTATTATTATTATTATTAATTATAACTATATTACACAGTTGTGTTTGTAATATGTAATTGATAAAGTGAGGGTTAAGTGGAAGAATGTCGTATAGACAAACTTCGCCCTCAAAATAAAGACGTTTATTATTATTATTATTATATCCTCAAGACTATTTAATTTTAATTTTCTTTGTAAAACTTAGTTTTAAAAGTTGTAAGGAATATGGAATATATAATGGAAATTGAAGGCATAAAAGGCAGCCGTATTTAAGGCATTCAACCTCCATTGACTAGAATCTAATACCTATTGATTAAATTCTAGCCGACATTGAAGGTTTAATGCCTAAAATACTGCTGACTTCTATATGTCTTATTTATGTTACACATTTTAAAATTTAGATTTACAGGAAAAACATAAATTAGATAGCCCTGAGGATGTTTTAAAATAAAAACGCAACATCGACTTTTTAAAAATTGGTTTTATCAATCTTTTCACCCTGTCCCAACAAATTCAATAGTGTAAGCTTAACGTTAAAATAAAGTGAAATTTATTAATTTCTTTTTATTTAATCAATCAATCACCTATATATATTACATAATCAAGTAAAGTACTAATTTATTCATCATAATATTAAAATAGAAAGTAATAAGTGTAACTGTAACAATAATTGTGAAGTTAACTTGAGGATTCGGATCCGTGATCCGAAAAAAGGATTCGAATCCTGTGATTCGAATCATTTTTTTCTACAAAAAGGATCCGAACCTAGTGTCCGTGATTCGAATCCTTTTTGAAGATTCGGATTCGTGATTCGAATCCATTTTCAGAGAATTCGACCCAGCTCTGGCCAGAGCCAATCCGAATTTCAGTCTTTTTTGTTCACTTTCACAGATATTATGAATGAGTTTTTGGCGCTATCATTTAAGCTTGTTACTGCAAAAACATGATCAGAATTTTCGATATCCACTTCAAAGTTTAAAAAGTAATGTTTTCTTTGTTTACATGCAAACTCTATATGACCTTTTCTATTTAAATTCCTACAGTTGAAATTTGAAAATCTACATACCCTATAATGTTTTCATCCACAATGAATACATACCTCATAAGTAACTTTTCCCTTTTAACTTAGCCATTCGCTTGCTGAGATTTCTGTCATTTCTACTATCCCCGCCATTACCCGTTCTCCATTTGCTCCTCCTCCTTTTTGCCTGTCACTTCTGCCTTCCAACAAGAACTGCTGCTGTGCGTTCCATCCCCAACGTTGCCTCTTTCTCTGGAATGATATGGGGTTCTGGATAATAAATTTACCTCTTCTTTCTCTGTTGATTCTCGCGTTGTTGCCAATTCTACCACGTGCTTGAGATTTTTGGACACATCTTCCTCACATAGTCGGTCCAATATCTTACCGCTCGTCATGCACCATACGAATTTGTCTTTTAATACTTGCTCCAGGTTGTTTCCAAATTTGCAGGTTACCGTCAAACTTTTTATTCTGGCGTACCATTCGCTGATGCTTTCACCAATATTTTGACGGGCTTCATAGAATTTTAACCTTTCTCTCCATACTGACATGCAGGACTTAGCCGTTTACTTAAAAGTTCGCACAATTCCTCGTACTTCCTATCTCTTGGTAATTCCGGATGTCACAGGTCTCGCAGCAGTTTATATGTCAGGTCGGGGCTCCTATTAAACTTATGAGTGTGGCAGTTTTCAATTTTTCCTCTTGGATGTTATTCGCGACACAATATTGGTCTAGATGTTCCATTTTCTCTGCCCAATCTTCATATTCGGCATTAAATTCACGTACTTGCCTTACGATGCCAGGTAAAGCCATTTATTTTTCACACATGCACTTGACTGTACTGTTTACTATGTTTTCCACGTTCGCAAGTCACCCTTCCAGCAGTCCGTCCAAATCTCAGTTCCAGGTAGGACGTGTTGTTGAATGTGCCGCAATAGTGTAATAGCTCCGCGATTTTGGATGTAAACGACGAAATCCCGCCAAAGGTTCACGTCGTACATCCCCAAAACCCATCTTTCTGGCATAATGCGTCCAACATTGTATTTTCTCTTTGTTATGACGGCCTCGTCAATTTAGACTGTGTGCCCTGGACCACCTATAAGAATGAATTGTGAGAATAGCAAATAATGAACACTTAACTAAGCCAATCCTGATGCTGCCCTCTACCAGAAGATTAGCCGCATCAGCTTTATTTATCCTTAATGTGGCCGCTTGGGTGTTTCTCGCGTTGGCTCTTAAATCACTTAGCTTATACGACTTACCTGCATTCTGTCCGATTTTGTTGTCGATTGCCTGTGTCACATCGGTTGTATTCGCGGTGGCGTCAATCCCTCTAATGTGAAGGGTCCCCATCTCATCACCTGTACCGACAGTGTGGACGCTGAGGTTTTTGTTAGGGTCCCTGATTTCGTTGTGTATCTCCTCCAACGCTGTTGCATCCTTATCGAGTGTTATGAGCAACTTACCCTCCTTTGTACTTTTTATGGCCCGAATACTGTCGCTAGCGGACTTACCCTGAATGCAACCCTTGACATTATTGAGTACATCCTTGTACGTCTTACCCTGCTGCTCGACGACTATTGCGAATGTGTTCCTGCTCCTGGTCTTGCCAGTGGTAGGCTTGGCCTGGTTTGTCTTTGCAGCGTAGATAGCCACTCTAGTACTCGTATTGTGAAAAATGGTTTCCACCAGCTTACGGAACCTATCAGGCTCCAGGCAGTTTATGTTATGCAGTGCCACCCACTCGTCATGAGTCGTTTTCGCCTTAACCTTGGCAATTTTATCCCAAAGATCTTCTAGAGATCCGTCCAGTACTACCCTGATTATTCTTCTGGTGGCAATGAATAATTATCAGTCAAATTTCCAAATTATTATTATTACTTTAACCCACATAATGTAAATAACAATAGTATAAATCATTTTTTGTAATATTGTATTGAAAACTTTGCAAAATATTTATATATATATATATAATTGTAACAATACGCGAAAGAACCTTGATCAGTAGCCTATTGAATCAGTTGTTGATTCAATAAAGTTCATTTATTATTATTATTATTCTCCCAAGTTGCATCGATTGTAACACTCTTGTATTTTACATCTAGAGGTTATTGAACAAGACAATAGATAATAACTTACCAATGTGACAAATGATTCTTCAACCGATTCACTCCCTAGTAATGACATCTTGTCCATTATATTTAACACGATCTCTTCGCCTTGAGTAAGTTCTTTTCATGCAGGTCCTCCACCTGTTCCGGAGCTATACAGTTTTTCTACTAAGTTGACTTCTTGATATTTTTTTAATATCTTGCAATGTCTAACAATAACAAGGATTATGTGAAAAAAAAGTATGTGTAAATTGCGTGAACCTAAAACTATCGAATTGAATTAGCTGCTAAGCATTATATTTTATTTAAAATTTAAGAACTTAATGTAATGTAGTTTATAACCAAAGTACATTCTAATAACTATTTATAGTATTTATACAACTGTTTAGAGGCAATATGAGAATGAAAATTCAACAATGTCAGAGGTATAACATTATGTTTTAGCATACTAAAGTCAAAATTTAACTGGTCGCACTTACACGTCTCCAAGAAGTCCAATCCTTTTTGGCTTCAGGGACGCTGTGAAGATTGTCAGTTATATATTGTCACTTTATCTTAGCTTCTTTATGTGTGAAGTTATTTGTGAATTTTGTTGTACACAACTTTTCAACGTTTTCCAAAAATGTATAATAAGCATTTTTTTCTGTGCCTCCATAGTATGGCAGCTTTGCCTTTTCTCTGCCTCAGCCATAGGCGAACTTTAAATTTTTAGAATAGAGTAAGACTCGAATTGTGACGAAATTTTTCTCACGATATCTTATTTTGGGTCGTAGAACACGAATCTGACACCTAGGAGGTTAAGTTTTAGACGTTTGACGTTTTAGTATAAACAAATGAACAACATCAAAACAAAGGTTAACTCTTAACCAAAGCATAAATGTCAAAAAAACAATAGATATCCAATGCGCTCGTTCATCACGCGGTAGCGCTAACTGAGCGATCACGTATCATTATGCAAGAAGCTAATGAGGACAGTGCATGAAGCGTAGTTTAAATATGTGATCAGTGAGCGCTACTTGATCGCTCACTGTGATGAACGCAACCATGCTTAAACTACGCTTCTTGCGCTGTCCCCATTGGCTTCTTGAATAATGATACGTGATCGCCCAGTTAGCGCTACCGCTTGATGAACGCGACCATTGTGAGCGATCAGATAGCGCTCACTGATCACGTGCTTAAACTACGCTTCTTGCACTGTCCTCATTGGCTTCTTGTGATCAAATGACGTAATGATATGTGATCGCTCAGTTAGCGCTACCACGTGATGAACGCAACCATTGTTTCGCTTGACATTTATCCTATGTTAAAACAAAATCGTGTATTGACACAGAACACCTAGGTAGGTCTTCTGTGGTATTGATAAACCGGCCCTAAGCGACCAACTGAATGAAGATATTTTTCAAACCTGTAGAGAATATTATTATGTAAGTTTGCCAACCCTGACATCCAACGTGATTCAAGTAAGTTTTACTTTTACATCTCGAAATCTCCGAATCCCGATTGAATTGTAAGTGTAATTTAAATCTGGATTTGAATAATCCTGTCATTTATTTCAGAATCGGTATTTATAAATATATGTCCAAACAATCAATGTCATAGTGATGACGTCAAACTTTTTAAAAGCGTCAGGTCATATATGCAACAACGCGCCACAGGCCAGGGTCACAAACAGTCAAAAATAGTATGCTGAAGTCGAGTTATAAATAAAGTGCGAGGTAACAGATCACATCTCATAAAATTTTACTCATATTTTAGTTAACCTCAATCCCCAGTTTGATCCTTAGTTGTCAACCAAAGCGACGTCATCGTTAATACGGTTTGCAATTTTGAAACAGTCTAAGAACGTACGACACCGCTTATCACGAAAAATAGCTGGTTCTGTGGTTCTGTCAAGTCAAGTGTGTGGTGTGCTAGAGCGCGCGGACGACGATAGTGTAATTTGCCGAAGGTTTGTATTTGGGTATTTCATCTTTACTTATTGTAAGATACTTGCTTTTATAAACATTTTATATACATTTTTAGCTTCGATAGATGTTTATTTTGTTACATTCGTTAAATTGAATTATACATTGGTATTTTAACGTGAAATTAACTCATTCGAATTTCAAAAAAACTCCAAGTATTTAAAATTTACTTGTAAACAACTTTTTCTTCTATTTTTTTTTTCATTTCATGTTAAAAACAGCAAGAAAAGAAATCAGGCTACGGTTTTGCCAATGTAGATAAAATAGATTTGGTTTTTTTAGTTTCTTAACAAAAATCAAGGAGACTTTGGTGGTGTAGAAAAGATTGAAGGTCAATTACTTAAAGGAAGATATTCAAGAGGTTTAATAATCTGGAATACCTATATTGGTTTCTCTTTTGGCTGACTGTTGACTGTTGGATTGAAAGTAGAAAAAGTACCTACAAAATTTAGAGGTAATTATTTTAGTAACATTATTACCTAATTAGTAGAAATTGTAGATTTAAAGGATCATATCCCTTCAGGAAGCAAAATCCAGGATATTTCTAAATAAGGATTTACATTTTTTCCCATTATAATGGCATTAAAACATTCATTTTATATTGAATGTAAGAAATACATATCGTCGTTGGTTCAGTAATCAGCTCTGTTGTGTGTAAAATACAAAATTGTTAAAAAACTGTCTGTTTCATGTCGAAGGATTAGAAATTCACTACTTGAGACATGCATGTTGATAAATTTAATTTAATTTTAATTACCGGGGCAATGCCATGTATAAATATGCACATAGGAGGTATTACAGATCCAATGGTGATACAATTATTGAAAAATGATATTAATTGTAGTACAATGCAATTTATTTATTACCGAACATAAAGACACGTTAACAAAAGTATCACAAAAAGAGCACGGGCAAGTTTTCACAGCTAAATTTGGTGTAGCGAAAACGTTGGGATGACTACCCATTAGCTGTAATTTGGTTTTAATATTTCAAAGCTATTTATTCCAAGTATTTTTTCTGCTATAACTTTACTGTAGCGGGATTGCACAACCAATTCTGTGCGATTACTGTTTGAATACCTGCATCAGCTGTATAATGCCTCGCACAGCTATTCCAGCAGCTCCATAAAAGCTGTAACAAATAGTTAAGAATTTTGGTTACATTATGTATTTTTACATCTAAAAAAATGCTCTGGAAGCCAAAGCTGTTTTCCATATTTGTAGCTTTGGATTGGTTTTTGCAGCTGCAAACAATGGCAAATACAATAGTCCAAGATCCCACAGCCCCTAGACCTATGTCATTTTAGCAAAGCTAAGATTCTCGCAGTAAATGTGTTGTTACACATAAAAAGGCCCCACTTTCAAGCTAACAAGTACGCAACACGTTTTTACCTACATATTTGTAGGTAAAAACGTGTTGCGTACTTGTTAGCTTGGAAGCGGGGCCCTTATACAGATAATAGGTCCTAAAGGTAAGCAAAAAATCTTACTATTACGCTCATATAGCTAAAAGTATATGTAATTTTATTAACAGCCGACCGTGGTGTAGTAGTTTAGTTGCCTGATTCTCACGTGCGAAGGTGAGGGTTCGAATCACATTTTTTTTACACTTTGTATGAGATGTATTTCGGCTCGATTAGCAATTGAAATAACTAATACGAGCCAATAAATGAGTAATATGTAGAAAAAAATGCATGTGTAGTTACTTTTACGTTAAAGTAGCATAGCTGGCTTTTATATATGTTTTACACAATATTATTAAAAACTAACATTTATTATTGCCGTAACTTCCTCCAAACGTTTTAAAGCTGGAGAATCACAATAAATGTGTAATATGTAGGTAAAAACGCATGCGTACTTACTTTTACGTTAAAGTAGCTTAGCTGTTTTTTATGTTTTACACAATATTATTAAGAATGAACATTTATTATTGCCAGATGTTTCCGTGGACCCTCACTTCTGTCAGACGCTTTAAAGCAGTAGAATCACAATAAATGTATAATATGTGTACTTACTTTTACGTTAAAGTAGCATAGCTGGTTTTTATATATGTATTACACAATATTGTTTAGAATGAACATTTATTATTGCCAGACGCTCTCCGTGGGCCCAACGTCCGCCAGAAGCTTTAAAGCTGGAGAATCACAAATGTGTAATATGTAGGTAGAAACACATGCGTACTTACTTTTATGTATTTATGTTCGTATTAGTTATTTCAGTTGCTAATCGAGTTCTCTCGTACAAAATGTAAAAAAAGCAATGCAAAAGACGTGATTCGAAACCTTAACCTCACGCATGAGAATCAGGCAACTCAACCAATACAGTACGGCTGTTAATGAAACTACATAATTTTTGCTATATGAATGTAATAGTAAGATTTTTTAATACTTTTATTACCTATTATCTGTAAAAGGGCCCCGCTTTCAAGCTAGCAAGTACGCAATATGTTTTTACCTACATATTACACATTTACTGTCAAAAACTTAGCTTTGCTAAAATGCCATTGGTCTGGGGGCTCTGTGACAACAACATTGATATGTTTTAAACTAGTACCTATATGCCTATACCAACTTATATCAAAATAAGATGCCGTCACAGCTATTTGGCTATCGATTGATAATACAATTAAAGCTATAAAATAGCAAGCAAAATTTGGTTAATTCAAGATTTTATTTTGGTTGTTTAGTTGCCATTTTCCCATAAAAACTATTAAAAAGTCACAAAGTAACAAATAAGTTTCTATTTCTTAAATGTATTTATTGGTTAAAAATCTAGTAATTATTTATGCTTAGAAAACTAAACATTTGCAAAAAACAAGCCATTCGGGTTTAGTTTCTACTTTTTCATTCTTAGTGTCAATATACAGGCTGTCCATTTTATCAGGGCCCTCGAGAATATCTCGCTTAATATCGGTCGTACAAAAAAAAATATTTTTACGAAAATTGTGCCGATTTATATAACCTACAAAATGGTTTAAAGACACTTTAAGAGTTATGGCGGAAAATATCGAAAATGCGGAAAACGTCTAGGCCAAATATCTCCGTTATTTGAAGAGATACGAGAAAAATTGTAAGGCGAAAATTTTTTGCAAAACGGAGTGTTTCAACGAGGTTTTATCTAATGTTTTTCAAAACCGCTGTATTTCGAGATATACTCTTCAGGCTGTTAAAAAAATTATTTTGAAATAGGCGGAAAATGGCGCCATTAAATAAGAGTATTTTCCTCCCTTTTCAACGATATATCACATGCCATGTTTATTCATTGGTACTACGTTAGTAATTATAAAAACATTTTTTTAAACCAATAATTTTTTCTTTAACAAGCATTATACTTGCCGTGGAGAAGTATGATTAAATAAAACGATAAAATAATTCAATAAGTTGCTCAAATCTTTGCTATATATTCGAGGCAAGAATTCAAGCGATGCACGTCACGAGTGATCTCATTAAAGAAACTTTAATACTAACATAATTTTTAATCATTAATTACGTTAAAAAGAGTAATTCTTGACATCCAGTTATTAAGCTTTTTTCAGAAATAAGTACAGTTTAATGGGGCTTCATGATTCTTAGCAGTATTGTCTTATTTATAGAATCGATCTGTGACGTGCATCGCTTGAATTCTTGCCTCGACTTTAATAAAACATTAACACAATTAAGAAGAATAAAGTAAATTCAGGTAACAAAAACAAATTAATAATAAAAAGAATATACCACACAGAACATTAATATTTATCTAATCCTCAAAATAATTTTTTAAGATATATCAAGTGTTCAACGTGTCCACCGCAATTTCTTATGTACAATCAAGCGCGGCGAGGCACTACATTTAAAACTTTACTCAGCATTTCGGGGGTAACTGTAATATATGCCTGTTGAATTCGAGCATTTACGTCCTCTACATTTTGCGGTGTCATCGAAAATACCTTATCTTTAATATACCCCCATAGAAAAAAATCCATTGGGGTTATATCTGAAGAACGAGGTGGCCATCGAATAAATCCATTGGTACCTATCCAATGTTGAGACAAAATTTCGTCTAAATAATCTAGGCAAATCTGGGAATTGTGGGGAGGAGCTCCATCTTGTTGAAAATATTGAAAGTTGTGTCAATTCTCTAAAGGTAGGTCATCTAAGAATTCATTAAATTCATTTCTCAAAAAGGTTAGGTACCTTTGACCACTGAGGTGACCATCATAAAAATAAGGACCTATTAAATTGGTGCCTAAAATACCTATCCACACATTTATTGAAAAACGATTTTGAAACCCAGTCGGTCTATGCCAGTGTGTATTTTCAGAAGTCCATTTGTACTGAATATTGCGATTAAAAATTCCATTATTGGAAAAATTTGCCTCGTCGGACCAAAGTATTTTACTACATATTAATGGATCGGCACACTTCTTTTCCAACAGCCCCCTACAAAAAGTCGTCCTCCTTGGTTTGTCCCCCGCTTGTAAATTGTGAACTTTTTGGCTTTATAACACCGGTAACCATTTTTCTTTAAAAATTTTTTAGCACTTATTTTATTTATATGACAACCTATTTGAATTTCTCTTAATGATGTTTCCAAATTTTCTGTATTTTTATTTCTTACATAATTAATAACTCGGTTTACCTTATTTGCATTATCAGTAGCACTGTTCAACCTTATCTTCTTTAAAAATGAACCATTATTTTTCAGTTTCGTAGCTAATTTTCTGAACAGAGTTTTATTCGGATGTAGTGCTTGTGGAAATCTGTTTCTATATTCTACTTGAGCTAATCCAGAGTTAAAATTGCATTGGCAATATGTAATGAACATATAACGATCAATGTGAGTGAAAATCATTTTTGAAAATTCTAAATTCTTAAACGAGTGTGACTGAGTGAGAGTTTAAGTACTAACTGAGATGATTTGTCAAAAAATTAAATTGTCAAGTTTGTTCGTAACCAACTATTTTAAAATAATTGAAATAATAGTGAAATCATGAAATACAAACAAATGGATATTATACTTAAATTAATTGGTAAAGACATTTTAACTTTCTGAGCAAGGAGTGACGCTTTTATGGAGGACCTCTATAAGTTGGCATAACTGTGAATACTCTTTCCATAATTGCTCCATGTTGCTTTCTTGATTATTATTTTGTTTTTGTTACCCGAATTTATTTTATTCTTCTTAATTGTGTTTAATGTTTTATTATAGCAAAGATTTGAACAACTTATTGAATTATTTTATCGTTTTATTTAATCATACTTCTCCACGGCAAGTATAATGCTTGTTAAAAAAAATTATTGGTTTTAAAAAAATACTATAAAAATAATATAATTACTAACGTAGTACTAATGAATAAATATGGCATGTGATATATCGTTGAAAGGGGAGGAAAATGGCGCCATTTCCCGCCCGTTTAAAAATAATTTTTTAGCAGCCTGAAGAGTAAATCTCAAAATACAGCGGTTTTGAAAAAAGTTAGATAAAAGCACGTTGAAACACTCTGTTTTGCAAAAAATTTTCGCCTTAGAATTTTTCTATTATCTCCTCAAATAATGGAGATATTTGGCCTAGACGTTTTCCGCATTTTCGATATTTTCCGCCATAACTCTTAAAGTTGGCCATGGAAATCAAATGTCTTTGCTGACATTTCTGAAAGTAGTTCTTTCCGTTTTCAAAAAGAAAATATCATCAGTTCTGTGTAAGTAGTAAGTATCTATGGAAATAACGTAAACATAATCTTAAAGCTGTGTATTTGACATATTGAATTTAAGCTTTAAGTTTTGCTGAAAGACATTCTGATGGTATGATTTTGGGTACAGTTGTAATATATAATATAGGCCACAAATTCTTAGTACAAACTGAAAACCGTCAGTTAAAACATTGCCCACACGATCGGTTGTAATTTAAAAATGTGTTAGCCATGACCAGTAATTCACTGAAATATAACTATAGAGATGAGGTCGAGATGAATTTTTTTGGCGTCAAGCATAGTATGCTTCTTCGCCACAAATTTAAATTATAGAGATATTAGCTGTATCAATATTTCTAAACAGCCACACGATGGCTCTATCATAATCACTCAAACTAATTATTTTGGTCATATGTATTGCGTCTTTTAACTACAATGACGTTTCTGTTACCTAAGCATTATTCTTTATTTTGGTAGTGATGATGTTTTCAAAAGGTCTTTAATGCCAATTATGGGAGGTCATTATAGCTAAATGACTTTTTTCATAGTTTTGAAAAGGTCAACATCCCCAAATTACAGCTAGCTGTGCTGTTTAAAATAACTTTGGTGTGTAAAAAGCACCTTTCAAAACACTAAAACATTTGAAAGCTACACTCGAATATACTACTCGGGCACATGCAACATTGAGGGAACATTGGAGGCTGAGCAGTGGCTGCAGACAGGTTCGAGACTTGGTAACGGGGCCGAACAAGTCAAGGACGGCCTGGCTACTAGGCAGAAGCCGGAAGACTCTGAACCAATTGGTCAGAATCCTAACTGGTCACTGCAGGCTCAGAGGACCCCTATCACTGATAGGGGTCGAGGAAGATCCCACCTGCCCAAGATGAGGAAGTGATGAAGAAACATCATTTCACTTCTTGGGACAATATGAAGCGTTCGGGCGCCTGAGGTATGAACTCTTCGGCGCCATGATGCTCCCAAAAGAGGAAATGGACTCTCTCAAATAGAAACACGTCCTGACCTTCATTTGAAGATCAGGAAGGTTTCAAGAGGGAGTAGCAGGTCGAGTAGGAGTGAAAGGTTGAGGAGACGTCAGAGAGTAGGTAAAAGTAGGGCCACAGGAGTAGGCCACAAATGGGCCCTTTTGTGACCTACTTGCCAGGCACCAGGCATCCCCCAATAATTACTACTACTACTTGTTGTTTCGCTAACCATGCTAGTATTATCTGATTGTTAAGACCGAAAGCCGATCTTATTCGTCCAAACGGGGGCAGTTTGACCATGCTTATCTGGCTACGTCCTTTCATTTGCTAAAAAAATGTATTAATATAAATTTTATATTTTTCCAGTGTTTTCAATATGGACCAAAGTATTTCTGTGTTGTCCAGATGAACTAAGGATCGTGCTTCTCCTGGGGACTGAATTAATATGGTGACTGAAATGAAATAGGAATTAAATTTAGAGGTAAACATCCTTAGGTTTTTAAAATGTTTGTTACTGGAGTTGTAGGTACAATTAAGACACGGAAGTGTTTATTACTTATTGTTTATTAACATCCTCACTTAAAAGTAAAAATATATTAACATGTTCGCTGTCACTGTGATTAAGTTACCACAGGCCTTTCATGCTTTTTATTAAACAGCAGTTATTATGGTTAACTAAATATTTATGATTAAAAGGCACTCTAAATAAATCTATAAGTAGAATAACTTGGAATTTATTCGCCTGAATGAAAATTCATTTCTTAACGTAGGAAAGCATTAATACCTAGCATTATAGGTACAATTTCGTAGCGGCATGCCATTGGCTGTGGGCTTTTTTTTTCATTTTTCGACGTAAGAAAGCATTAGCACCTAACGTTGTAGATACAATTTCATAGTGGTATGCCATTGGCTATGGGCTTTTTTTGGTGCTACGTGAAATTGATGTGAAAATATCTGTTAGACAGACTAGCTCGCCAGTGGTAGCGAACATGTTGAGTTGGTAAAAAAACTTAAAACAAATCTTGACTTCATTGAAAGAAAAATGATCATTATAATATATGTGACAGTCTTAGTATAAAATAAAATTTGTTAATTGTGTCATTATTATACTTCAGAGGATGTGGACTTCCCTCAGACAGATTTTACATTTATATTATTTTTATATAGAAAATAAGTAATACAAACTAATAAAAACTACAAAATAGTAATAATATTACTAACTCCAACTCTTTTTTGCCTTTGCAGAAGATTAGTTGCATGATCCGGTTTGCTAGATGTTTATTTACTATGCTATTGCAAAAAGAGTTATGTAGTTAGTCTTCCAGACTTCAATTTTAATTCGACATTCGCAAGCGTACAAGTGGGTATTCTGTAACAATAGATGTTAAATTTTAAAGTCTGTTACTTTTATGGTACTATAAAATAACCTTTTAGTGTTTTAATTTAGGAACAAAATATTAAAACTGGTTATAGAATTTAATTAAAATGATTTATTTCAACTAATATATGTTGAAATTAAAATGGATGTTAAAATTTAAGTACATTTGTTATAGGTTAGAGTTGCTTTTTTGACAGGCATTCAAATTTCAAAGTATGTTAGAATTTAACATGTTTAATGCACTTTGTATGTTAACGCTGTAACAAAATTTTCATGCCTGTTTAAATTTTTTAATTTTTAATTAGTGGTTTTAGTAGTGATGTTATTACAGGCATAAGATCGAAGTCAATGACCAATATATTTGTAGACGTAGTATGATTCAAGATGCTTGCCTGCTCTGGCTTGGTGCATGACACTCTTTGACATCATTACAACCGGTATTAAGCGGATTCATATGTGAACTTATATAAGGCGGATTAATATGTAGTAAAAATATATTAATAATAAGCTTTATTCGATAAAAAACCATACATGGTATAAAACACGTCAAGACAAGAAAATGCAATCTGTAGTAGTAGCGTAAAACACCTTAACTAACATGTTTTAAAAATAATAAAAGAAAAATTAGACAGAAGAACACATTATAATTCAAAGTCAGAAAAATATTCAATGTATTTTAGCATTTGATGTCATTTTAGATATGACTGATGGTCGAGAGGTGAGCGCACTTGCCTCTCACCCAAAAGTTCAGGGTTCGATCCCCAGTCATGGCAGTGGAAAATACTGTGAGAGGGATTTTTCCACTATACACGGATATTGGGTGTGTGTCCCTTGTCTCTAAATGTGTAGTCCCCTCCCACACAAGGCTCTTCTAGAGCCTTCCGGGATAAAGGGGGTTGTCATTACCTGTGGTGTATTATTTATTTTATTTCTTTTATTAAAATTTGTTTAAAATCCTTTTAAAAAGTATATAACAGTAGGATTTTTAGTGTGTCCGGCAAGTAATTATATACTTTAAGTAGGTCGTTACACGTTTTTTCGCTCAAATTTTAAATATCGGTGTTTTATGACATTTTAAGCCTATTTCAAAAAAAAAAAAATATATATATATATATTTTTTTTGCGTTACTATACTTCCACTGGACGTGGAAGTAATTAACTTTTAAATTTTAATATTGCAACGAATTAACCGCAAAATTTTATTTGATAATTTTATTACAAAAATATATAACTTTATAACTATGGCTTATGCAATTAGGTGGGCACTGCCTATCCTGCCATCTCTTACTGGCTGCCACAGCTATCAAAGTCATTTTGGCCATATTTATCGAGTCTATAAGTACAATGACAATTTTGCTACATAAGCATTATTCTCCATTCTACCTTTGGTGTGCAAAAAGCACTTTTACAAGACGCTAAAATATTTGATCACTACACTCGAATACACTACTCGGTGCACATTTCACTAATCTTGTTAGCGTTATCAGATCGTTAAAACTGAAAGCTGATCTTATTCGTACAAATGGGGGCAGTTCAACCATGCTTATCCAGCTACGCCCTTTCATATGTTGAAAAAATAATTTATATTGATTTTATATTTTTCCAGTGTTTTCAATATGGACCAAAGTATTTCTGTGTTGTCCAGAACTAAGGATATTTCTTACCCTGGGGACTGAATTAATATGGAGATTCAAATGAAATAGGAAATAAATTTAGAGGTAAATATTCTTAGGTTTTTAAAATGTTTGTTACTGGAATTGTGGGTACAACTAAAACACGGAAGTTTACTTATTGTTTATTGACATCTTCACTTAAAAGCAAAAATATATTAACATGTTCACTGTCACTGTGGTCGAGTTACCACAGGCCGGGCGTGCTTTTTATTAAACAGCAGTTCTTATGGTTAAGTAAACGTTTACGATTAAAAGCCACTCTAAATAAATCTATAAGTGGAATAACTAAAAATTTATTCGCCTCAATAAAAGATCATTTTTTGATGTAAGAAAGTATTAATACGTAGCGACTGTGGGATTTTTTTGGTGCTATATGTAAATGATATGAAAGCATTTGTTAGACACGCTAGATTGCCAGTGGTAGCGAACAAGTTAAGTTGGTAAAAGAACATTTCAGTTTTGTAATTCAATAGTCTTTATCATTATTGCTTATTAAACATATTGCCCTTAAAGCAAATCTTGACTTCATTGAGAGAAATATGAACTTAATATATGTGACGACAGTCTTAGTATAAAGTAAAATTTGTTAATTTTTTTTGTTACTTGTCATTATTATACTTCGAAGGATTTGGACTTCCCTGAAAGACGGATTTTACATTTATATAATTTATATATGGAAAATGAGTAAGCAAAGTAATAAAAACTACAAAATAGTAATGATGTACTAAAATGCATCATAAACGTTCAACTGCTTGCTTGACATGTTCCGACTTTTTTTTGTGTTTATGGAAGGTCAGTTGCGCGTTCCAATTTGCTAGATGTTTATATTTATTTATTTATTTATTTATTTAGTAAAAATTTAGGTACAAAAGATGATCCAAAGATATTCTTATTCCTAAACGCCCAGGGGATGGTAACGGAATATTTACAAAATTAAATGTGGATATATGTATACATAGCAATACCATATAGTATATTTTATAAATACAGTAGTAAAATGGACATATATGTACATTACATCAGATATACAATTACAAAAACATGTATAATATCTTAAAATTAATCGTATTAAAAGAAAAAAAAAATGTAAATGTCTATGCACTTATCCCTATATTATTACATAGTGATGTGGGTTTTGCATCTTTTATTAAATAATTGTATGTTCCATATTTTCAACTCATCAGGAAATTCATTATAAGTATGTATGCATTGATAGAATGGATTTTTTAGTCCATAATTACTTGTCACATTGTTCTGATAGATGTTATTTCTATTGCGAGTATAATGTTCATGTATATTATTGATGTACTGAATCTCAATGTTAGATTTATGTTTTTTATTTAAGAGTTTATGTACATACTTTGACTGTTCTAATTTAAGTAACTGTGCCAGTGATAAAACTTCACTAATGTTTAAAATGTCTTGTGTAGGTGTTCTGGGGTGTAATCCAAAACAGGTTTTTATAGCTTTGTTTTGCAGTGTTTGATACTTGCTAAATAGATTACTTGTACATGATAAATAAATAATAATTAAATATCTGAAAACACTTTCAATATAAAATAGATAGACAATTTTCCTTGCGTTTTCACTTATTAAGTTGTTGGCCCTGTACATTGCTCCACACAGAGGCATAATTTTTGAATTTACATACCTATAATGGTTCTCCCATGTTAACTCATTATCTATTTTTATTCCAAGGTAGTTATGATGCTGTACCTATACTTTGTTTCTTACTCGAAATGATCACTATCACAAAATATAAATTGCGAAATAGCTCTAATTGCATATCATGCATACATTCAATCCCGGATCAGATATGGCATTATTTTTTGGGGAAACTCTACTGATGTAAATAAAGTATTCATTTTACAGAAAAGATGCATTAGAAATATACTAAACATGAAGCCAACTGATAGTTGTCGACAAGTATTTATAAAGAAAAGAATTTTGACAATCTTTAGTCTGTATATTTTAGAAGCTGTTATATTTGTCTCAGAAAACAAATCTTTATTTAATGATTGTGATAAAACACACCCGCACAATACTAGAAATAAACATGACCTCATAACACCAAATATTCCTAACTTTACGTATATCCAAAAAAATGTACAATTCTGCCTAATAAAAATTTTCAATAAGTTGCCAAAGGAAATTAAAGCTCTCTCAGGTAGAAAACTTAAACAAGAACTAAAATTCATTCTAGTAAATAAAGCCTACTATAATATCGAGGAGTATTTTAGTGATAACATACAACTTTGAGTGATATATATAGATTTAAAACTTTTATTGTTTTTCTTACTTGTGTTTTAATATAATAAAACTTTGTGGTATTTAGTTAGATAGTATGTACAAATTATTTTAATTATTTTATATATAAATTTATACATTTATTTTAATCTTGTATTAGTGTTAAGTGTAGTGGTAACGTTTAGTGTTAAGTTTTATATATGACAAGTTCTATGCCCATTGGGTATCATGTAAAATTCTGTTTTACTATTTTGAACAAATAAAGAGGAATCTAATCTAATCTAATCTATAAACAGCATCTAAGCAACAATTGTCTGTATTTCTTAAGGTCAGCATTTATAGAGTGCTCTAGTTCTATGCTTATGGTGAGTATAAACAAGTACCGTGTCATCAGCAAACGTATAATATTGTGCTAACAACCCAGTTTTACTTAAATTCAGTACATATATCAGATAGAGCAAGGGTCCCAAAACTGAGCCCTGTGGTACACCACATTTGACTGTATTAAAACTACTTCGCTCATTATCCCGTGATACAAATTGTCTTCTGTTATCCAAGTATGATTCAAGTAGTTTCAGTGAAATTCCACGAAATCCAAGTTTCTCCAATTCACTTAATAAGAGGCTATGGTCAACTACATCAAACGCTTTTTTTAGATCAATGAATATTGCGACAACATATTTTTTTGAATCCAAACTGCTATATACTTCAGTCAGCATATCAAGTACAGCGCACTGCGTGTTACTATTTTCAAGGAAGCCATATTGGTATTTATCCAATAGCTTATATTTTACCATGTAATTTAACATACGGACTTTTATAATTTTTTCAATTATTTTGGCGAAAGTATTTATATTTGTAAGGGGTCGGTAATTACCAAATAAATTTGCTTGTCCGTTTTTAAAAACAGGTATGACTGCCTTTAAGAATTTTGGGAAATATTCCCTGTTGTATCACTTCATTTATTAATTTTAATAGTACGTCTTTGATAGAGTCAAATATCAAAAGGATGTCTTTAGTAGTTATATTGTCCGGGCCAGGAGCACAATTTACTTTTAAATCATTTACACTAGCTGTTAGCTCTTCAATACTAACAACCTCACAGAAGTATGAGTTAACACATTTTACATCCTCAAATATAACAATATTATTTTCTTTATTTCTTTCCTCTTTAATTGTTGTAATTATATCTTCTCCGATGTTCACAAAAAAGTCATTAAAGCATTTCACAATTTCTTTAGGATCACTAACCTCACCATTTTCTGTTTTAAATGCATAAACTGGCTTGTCCTCACTTTTGGTATAATTTAGGGCTTCATTTATAGTTTTCCATATTTTTTTTTAATCGTTACCTGCTCTATTCAGGGAGTTTTCTATATATTATTTTTTCAGTTCTTTAGATCTTTTTTTAACCATATTTTTTAAATGCTTATAATTTCTTTGTTTTCTTGCTTCTTTATAAGCCTTATCCCTTAGTTAATTCTATAAATTCATTGTCAATCCAATTATTTTCATACCTCTTTATATAGATTATTCGTGTTGCCTCTTCTTTTGTGTTGTTAATTATTTCTATAAGTTGTTCAAAATTTGTAATCTCTTTATATTGCATTTTTTCCAATAATATGCTTTTGAATTTGTTGTTATCTAGTACCTTTTTTTCAATTTTGCCTTTGTTTTTTCTTACGTCCTTGTTTACATCAATGCTAATATTTAGACTTTTATGATCTGAAAAGCTGCATTCCTTAGTTATAACACGACAGTTGATTTCTTTATTGGATAATACATGATCAATTAAAGTTGCCGAGTGATCCGTGACTCTTGTTGCATTCATTAAGTTAATTTTTGTATCTTAAAACCACTTATCGTTATACCATTTATATAGTCAATTACTCCAAGTTCATTATCAATTACATTTATATTTATATCACCGATGACAATGGATTTACTATTTTTCTTAGTAAATAAATAATCTCTATCTCTTCAAGTTTATTTCTGATACTTCTTACATTGGCATATATGATACTCAAATTATTATATTTTACTTGATTTATTTTATTTAGTTTTTTTGTATTTTTATTAGATAAGTTTGATTCTTTATTTGCAGCACCTCTGATGTATCGTCCTTTCTCAGATAAATTTTACCTTCTTTCATCCAGGCATATTTATATCCTTCCTTCTTTTTTAGCTCTCTTGCCTGTTTAAATAATTCTTGGTTACTTTTAGTTAAGTCCTCATTTAGGTATATATATATGTGTTGGGGCCATTTAGATTTACATCTTGTGTCTGTAATCTTCCATGGGTTCTTTTACATTGCATTATTTTATTTTTTATTTCTGCACTTTTGCATTTAATTAATATTGGTACAAACTTTTGTTCATAGGATTGCCCCCCTTTTTTTTTTTAGTAATCGTGTTTCTACGACATCTGTGCTGGATACCTCAGCTTTTATTTTTTTAATAATATTTTCTACTGGTGGTTTTCTGGTGTTAAATCTTGTTCAATAATGCCATTTATAATTATATTATTTGCTAAATTCGTTTGTTCTTGTTTATTATATTCAGCTAGCTGCGCTTCTATACAGGCAATTCAGTTTATTAGATTTCTATTTATATCTTCTTGGGCTTGATATTTATTTAATAGCACATCATATTTTTTATCCATTTCCCTTAGTTGATTCATCACATCGTCTAATGTGTAGTTTGTTGGCTTATCATCTATTGCTTCATCCCTAGGAATTTGTATGCTTTTTCTTCTAACCTGTTGACATTAAAACAATGAACGAACAACATACTAAACTAAGCTAAAGTATATAAACCCGGGGCAAGAATTCAGGCGATGCACGTCACAGATCGACAAAATTACTATAATTATATATGTCAATCAAAGCGGCGGCACCTGAGATAGCTGCAACCCCCAATTCAGGTCACATGCAAATTGTATTGCCACAACTGAAAATATATCATTAAAATGATCAATGGTGACACAGCATAAAGCTTTATGCTGTGCCTGTGATAACTGCAACGTCTGCAACCCACAAAACATAGAACAAAAATTTATCAAAATTCGATTAATTGGAACAAAAATAGATTGTAAATAATTTCTCAAATGAACTTTATTTAATAACTGGACAATGAGTTTTATAATATATATTATAGTACAATCATAATTATAAATAAATTCTGCTAGTTAAATAAAATTACTACGATATTAAACAATTATACATTTTTTAGTTATTTACTATTCATGATAAGAGAAAAAAACATTTAACATATTTAAGCAAATTGAAACCTTCTTCGTCTGAACTGTCGTCTGTATCGGATCCATTTAAATTAATAATAACGGGATGGATAATATCTTCTCTGTCAAAAGCCACTTTATCATTTTTTCCACACCATTACCATCTCTCTCAATATATTTATTATAATGTGTTTTTGCTACGCCCCCAAACTTTTTCAATTAGCTGGAATATACAATGATATATATGGTGGTAGTCTGAGGACCGTCTGGTTCGTATTGTTGTGCCAGCTTATCAGCTTCGTATTCCTTGGGCGGTTTGTTTTTATAAAAATAAGGTTTGTTAATATATAAATATAAATTCATATGGGTATTAGAAGAGTATAGGACGGCAATATTATTACTACAAATTACAATTTCTGTCCCTGGACTCTTGATATTAATAAATGAAAATAACCAGAAGTATCTGATAAAATTAGTTTATGATATGTATACTGAGTCGAATATACATACGTACCCACAAGAGTTAAAACTTATGTTAAACTTTATGTACCGCACTAAATCTCTAAACATATAATGAATCACTTACCGTGCCACCAACTCAAGTAATTGTACTTTAAGCATTCCTTCGTCATTTTCAATATTTCTGTTTTGTAGCCAGGATATAATATTGACTTTTGTCCAACTCAAATTCGGAATTTTATCTACCAAACTACTGTGATAACTAGCATTATCCAAAATTATTAAAGACGGTTCTTCCAAATGTTTTAATAACTGGTTTTCAAACCATTTCAAAAAATTTGTTTTATGAAAAAAAAAACAGACATTTACACCTTTTCCCTTCAGTTTTGTTTTTTTTTACACTTTCTTTATTTCCATCTTGCCATGATCTTTGTACAGAACTATACTCAAAGATCCACGTCTCATCTAAATACAGAAATTGTCGAGGATACCCCAATGAAATATATTTTACATATTTCTGCAAAAAAGTGACGTGATTGAAAACAATACTTGGCAGTTCCGTTAATCCTCTATGTGGATTATCTTTTAGAAATTTGAAACCTATTTTTTTCAATATTTTGCCCAAGCTACTCAAACTTTCTTTATAAATGTCCCGTTCAATCAACAGCTCTGAAAGGGATTGTCTGGTAATATGTTGTTCTAAAACAATAATAAATACTTTAATAAATATTTCCATACATCATTTTAATAAATACTCACTGTTTCTGTACATTTCATAAATAACATTTCGAATTGCTGCTTGGTCAAAGTTATCAATGTCACATACAGGCTTTGTTGTTGGTCCAGTTCTTTTAGAGCTACCTAAAGCTTCCCCATTCTGCATTTTTTTGGAAACGTTGCTAACAGCACTCAAACTTATGTTTAAAGTATTAGCAAGTCTCTGAAATTTACTGGTTATGTTATGATATATATAGTTAACTTCTGGAATTATACTTGCCTCTCTTACAGCAGTTAATGGTAACAGTGGTCCACCGGCATCACATTCTCTCTCAAAATAATTTATTAAAGAACAAATTAATTCCTGGATATCTTTACCAAAAAATGCCTTCGGCATTTTGACAGGTAACCTAAAAATATAATGCATTCATTGGTTTTCACACAAATAAATCTTGCTCCACTTACCAGAATAACACTAATAATACAATTATATTAGTTCTGAAAAGAAGTGATGTTAAATAAAACACGCAAATAACGATTAATTAAAAGCACGAGAGAATGAAATCAACAATAAAATAATTTGAATCAATAAAATTGACAGTAGATCGATTTAAAATATCGGTGCTGTTGTAAATTTATACTACCAACCTTTCATGACGAAATACAATTTAATTAACTTCTATTTCTAAAAAATGCTAAGGATTATGAAGCCACATTGAACTGTACTTATTTCTGAAAAAAGCTTAATAACTTAGTGTCAAGAATTACTTTTTTTAATGTAATTAATACTTAAAAATTATGTTGGCATTAAAATGTTTTCAATTACGTCACTCGTGGCGTGCATCGCCTGAATTCTTGCCCCGACTTTATTACAGTTATGAAAAATGAGACTTGTATCGTCTCTGTAACCTACATGGCCTACTATTCTAACTGCTCTTCTTTGAAGACCAAATAGCCTGTGCCTTCCCGTGGCATGTCCCCACGCTAATATAGCATAAGACCGGCGTGATTAAATAAGTGCATAATATGCTGTTTTTAGTACATTTTTTGATAGATTTGTAGACATTTGTCTAAGTACATAAATGTTTCTGGTTATTATGTTGGCAATATAATTTGTATGTTCATCCCATTTAAGAACTGGGTCTAGGTATACTCTTAGAAATTTCACAAACTTGGGATTTTCCCCCAGAGTATTAGTGTCGCGTATTAATGAAGATGTCATTGTTACGGTTTTATTTTTATTTAGAGTTGACAAATTTGTTGAGAACCCTTATAGCCAAATGACTTTTTTATAGTTATGAAAACGTCAACATCCCCAAATTACAACTAGCTGTGCTATTTGGAATACCTTTGGTATGTAAAAAGCACTTTTACAAAACGCTAAAACATTTGAACGCTATACTCAATACACTACTCGGCGTTTCACTAACAATGTTAGTATTATTAGATTGTTAAGACTGAAAGCCGGTCTTATTCGTCCAAACAGGGGCAGTTCGATGCTTATCCGACTATTCCTTTTCATATGCCAAAAAATGTATTTATTTATATTGATTTTATATTTTGCAGCGTTTTCAATATGGACCAGAGCATTTCTGTATTGTCCAGATGAACTAAGGATCTTGCTTGTCCTGAGGACTGAATTAATATGAAGACTCAAATGAAATAGGAATTAAATTTAAAGGTAAACACACTTAGGTTTTAAAATGTTTGTTACTGGAATTTTGGCTATAACTGAAACGGAAGTGTTTATTACTTATTGTTTATTAACATCCTCACTTAAGAGTAAAAGTATATTAACATGTTCGCTGTCACTGTGATCAAGTTACCACGGGCCTGGCATACTTTTATTAAACAACAATTATTACGGTTAAGTAAATGTTTATGATTAAAAACCGCTCTAAATAAATCTATAAGCGGAATAATTTAAAATTTATTCGCCTGAATAAAAGCTCAACTTTTGATGTAAGAAAGCGTTAATACATAGGGTTGTAGGTAAAATTTCGTAGGGGCATGCCATTGGCTGTGGGCTTTTTTTGATGCTATGCGAAAATGATGTGAAAGCATCTGTTAGTAGATACACTAGCTCGCCAGTGGTAGCGAACATGTAGAGTTAAAAACATTTGAGGTTTATAGTCCAATAATCTGTCATTGACTATACAACATGTTGGTCATAAAACGATAAAATGCATCGTAAACATTCAACTGCTTGCTCGACACGTTCCGACTCTTTTTTGCCTTTATGAAAGGTTAGTTGCGTGTTCTAGTTTGCTAGATGTTTATTTACTACACTATTGAAAAAAAGAGTTATGTACCTAAATCTTCCAGACTTCAGTTTTAATTCGACATTCTCAAGCGTACAAGTGGGTATTCTATAACTATATACGTTAAATTTTAAAGCCTGTTACTTTTATAGTACTATAAAATAACCTTAAAATGTTTTAATTTAGCAACGAAGTATTGAAACTGGTTATAGAATGTAATTAAAATGATTTATTTGAACTAATGTATGTTGAAATTAAAATGGATGTTAAAATGTAAGTAAATTTGTTGTAGGTTTGAGTTGCCTTTTTGACAGGCATTCAAATTTTAAAGTGTGTTAAAATTTGACATGTGGTTATAGAATACGCACTTAGTATGTGAAGACTGTAAACACGTTATGTGTATATCTCAGAAATATATCTATTTATCTATTCTTGTCACACATCATAAAATACAGATTACAATAAGCCGATCCTGTTTTTTCGTGGGGAATACCAAATCTTCCAATGTATAGCCATTATACTTTCAAGCTTCCTCTTTCCTAAGAAACTGGGCTAAAATTCACACCTAATCATTTACAATACGCATGCATTGTGTTTATGGGATAAGTTCAAAAATTATATTATATGAAATAGAATAGTTTGTGATGAAGTAAGAAAAAATATTTTTACTCCTCGTGCACTAATGGGACCATTTCTACTTATTCTAAAAACATCATTTTCTTAAAGAATGGCTTTTAAAATGATGATCTACCAAAAATTAGTACTTTCCATTAAACCGATCATGTTAAAGAAAATTATTAGTCGCGCGAGGCTTCTTAGGTTAGATTATTAAACTTGTAAACTACATTTTGTTTTGTGATTTGATTAAAAATGTTATCATACCATACTAAAAATAAATATAAATTGTGTGTTGTGTGTGTGTTGTTCCTGAATGCAAAAGCATGACGGCATCAACGCCACACAAATATTTTATTCGTTTGGCAACAAGCAATGTGTCGATCTGTTTTGTTAAATGAAAAAACAGGAGCCTATTACTGTCAGGATCATTTTAATGTAAGTTAATTATATTAATAAATGATAAAAGTATACTCAGATCCAAATATAAGCAGCATTTGCGGCTTCCTTTATTTTTTTACAGTCGGTAGCAATATATAAAAAGCATTCTCTATGACGAAGGCAGGACAATGTTGTCGGCGACAAGAGGGCAGTAAATTCCTTTACCCGGTATAATAACAGTAATCGAATCGTTTTTAGTGGTACCAAAAAATGTGGAGGAACATACAATTTATAGGGCCGTTGAGTATAGGAGACGGAAAAGATATAGAAATAAAAAAATGATCAACTAATAGGATTTTACGTAAAACTGTATTTAATACAATAATTATTCTCACTAACATTCAGCAGCTAATAATGTTTTACAGAAGAATATTTTAGAAAAATATTTGCTCCACTCGTCCTTAATATGTTTGTTTACTGTCCAGATGCCTGTTGTCGGCAAACTGTTAAGATAAGGAAAACCTTTCTACACATAATTGGTTTTATTTTGAAAACACTTTACGGTTAAGTAATTATTTATAAATAAAATCTTATTTACCTTTGCATTTTAGTGCTTAAATATTCGTGATTGGAATTAAAATGCTCCATAATCATTAGCAAGTCTGCTTCCGGAAGATTAGACGAATCTGCCTTTACGAAACCTCTTTCACACATTTTTGTTTTTTAAAAGCACAAACTATAAAAAATATTCATCTACACCTCTATTTATACACACATAAATTCTAACACTGACAATACGGCGGGCGGACGAACCTCTGTTATCGGTTTAAGCCCAATGACGTCACGCTGGATTGAGTTTCTCTTTCCGTCCGCGGCAACTTTGGGGCTTAATATTATGAAAACTATCATAGATGAAGGTGTAAAATTTCGTATGGTTGTTTTTTATATAAAATAGATTAAGATAATGTTGAAAAAATCGAAATATAAAATTATCGGATATGACCCTATTGTTATATTTTTGAGGTTTTAATTAAAATATCAATATTCTCCTGTTAATATCTATTATCACAGATTGTGCTTTTATATGCTTACAAGATTTTTCACATTGGTACATTCGTATCTGTTTTTTACAACTCACTCTTTCTATACTATTTTATTATTAAGCATTGCCAACCTAACTAACACTAATGATTGAAGAATAAATTGTATAAGTAATCTTCACTAAATGGTATATATTTTATACATATTTATTTAAAACTTATAAAGTTATTTATTTGCTGATACTAAAAACCTTTTTCAATTTGTCGGTTAATATTAAATCAAATATTTTACTCACAGATGAATTGAATTAGTTGCTGCTCATTTAATAATTTAGCAAACCAACTAATAATTTTATTACTTGAATAGATTTTGGGCTGCGCAACTATCGGTTTATATGCAGCTTAAAAATTTATTGTGCTGATATAATAATTTTATTTTACTTATCGTAATTTGCTATTGGTGTTTTAAAATCACAACAAAAAAATAAAATGCTGCACAAATAATGTTTTTCGCTGATTATTCTTACTTGATTGATGCACTCTTAATTATTTTTGCTTGATCGTACTTGGTGCTGAATAAAAGGAACTTCTTTGAGGGTGCGTGCGTCTGGCAAAAGATCTCTGGCTCGTTTATGTCTTTTTCATAGCGTACTTACCTTCTGAGGAACTTTATTTCTAGAAATGGCTACTAAGCATTTCAGAAATTTTGATGGTACATGTTTGATGATATCATTGACACTCTTATCATGTTGTGTCTGGCACCTTCCTTGCATTCTTGAATTGTGTTTAATTTCTTGATGCTATTTTTCCAAAGTCATGTTTGCATTCTGATGAAGAGTCCTCCTATAGCAATGGGCCCGTTCTTCTTCACACAGAGCATATAAAATGAAAAGTCTATGTTTATGTTACAGTTTGAGAGCTTATTTTAACTAACTTGTGGTGTGGAGGTGTTATTGGTATGGTTAAAAATTGAGACACAGAAATATTCTTAGAATTGATAACATGTGATTCGTAAGCATAAACTGAAATAAGTAGCCTGTTTTTGATACATAATTTATACATAATAGTTTATTTCTTATTTGACAGACTTTAAAACAACACGAAGTGAATACAGTTTTTGTAGTCTACTTTAAGTACATCAAAACCAACACACCCAATCAAGAAAATGTATGAACTTATATTTGCTATTTTACGGGGAGTTTAACAACTAATGGCCCAACATTTGTTGCAGGGGTCAAGGAAAAAACCTGTCAAAAACCTCAACCAGACTACTAACTCTTTAAATTGATAACAATACTTATTTTTAGTTTCCATAGAATTGACCCTATTTCTCTTCAAGTCCCATCTTCTCCATCAGATCCCTGAACTGATGTGATGGTAAACACTTTGTCAGTAAGGCAGCCTCCTGATGACCTGTAGGCAAATATTTCAAACAGAGACTGTGTGACGCGTTTTTCTCCACCTCGCACGTTGACGTGGAGAAAAGGCGCGGCCACTCTTTGACACACGAGCTTCGGAAACAAGTTTTTGAATTACTCGGGCGCCAGTCCTAGTTTAAGTGATAGGACACACTACCCTCAAGCCGAGTACGCGAGGCTGAGCAGCTCAAGTGGAGAAAGTTTATTCCAGTGGGTCAATATATGGGAAATTAGACGTTCACACATAGACAGTAAAACTCAGAATTTTCAATAAAATCAGTATATTACGATAGACCTATATGTACAAAGCTAAATATTTATTATGAAAAATCTATAATTTGTCAAATACCAGGAGGAGCACGCGTAGCAACGCAAAACCCCAATAGTACCAGATGACTCAGGTGATCAGATTAGCAGGCTGCAACACACAGAATATACGGTTAGCAAGAATAAACAGGGTGCAGAATAGTTACGGACACCAGACGAGTAAAGCAAGACACAAATATATAAAAACCACAGTGAAACAGTTATCCAGTACTTGCTAGTACATCAGTTTACCTACTCCTCTTATGGACTTACTTACTCCCTGTGCGTACGGTCGGGCATGTCTGCTTCGGTGGAGCGATCGTAGTGGAATCCCTCTCTGCAGGGCTCCTCAGATCCTTTTCTGAAAATGAAACAACTTACGATAGGAGTGGGAGTAGACGCCTGATGGATGCGCTGCTGGTCGACTGGACTTTGCCAAAATCCTACACCTGAATATGACAGATGGCACCTAGGTTCGCTTCTCGGAGTGGACACGTCTGATCCCAATGAGTCGCCTGGGCTGACTGACTTCTTGGCTGCGCAGGTCCTCTTCTAGCAGCGAAACCTCTTACCATGGAAGTGGGAGTAGGCGCTAGACGGATGCGCTACTGGTCTCTTATGGACTAGAAAAATAAGGCCACTACGGATTTGTGGACTTTGAAAAATAATTCGAATACAGATTTGTGAACTTGGAACAACTAACGGTACCTTTTGGTTTTAAATATTTAGCGTGAACACGTCTGCTGGCTCTGAGTCGATCGGGAGGACTAACTGATCGGTGTGAATCTAATTACCGCCTTCAGAGATGAAGGAGTGGGAGAAACAGCGGAAAATAGGTGCGCGGTGTATCACTGTGACGTCAGCTGGACTTGTAAAAATCTTTGAAATGTCTTTGGGGACTTAGAAAAATAACTCCACGATGGATTTTTGGACTTGGAAAAATAATTCAAATATAGATTTTACGGACTTAGAAAAATAAATGTTACCTGAATTCGGGACTTGTGATATTTTCGCTACAGCACCAGAGCAAACAGCGGACACGTGTACCTCGTGGGACGGCAGCCAGAAGACTAAATGCGGAATAATTAAATTATTCCCGTGTACTGAAGGAGTGACGTCATATGAGTGGCGTCGAACGGACTTGTAAAATATTTTAAAATATTTTCGGACTTAGAAAAATAACGCCACGATGAATTTGTGGACTTAGCAAATTTACCTTACTCTGGTACTACAGGAAGGAGAGCTCTGCACGTCTAACGTGGTCGGTCGCTGTGCTACGAGTTGAACGTACATGAACAAATAGATACGTTGGATCTTAATGATTAACAGATATTACGTAACGAAATCACTTGGGCTACTGTAGCGTAGCAGATACCGTAGGCACTGACTTACCCGGAAAGTGATGTACGTGCCTACGATAAAATTTCTCTAGCTCAGACTATCTCAGGGCGTTAAGCCCAAGCTTACACAAACTATGATAAATTATTAGTTCACTTACTTAACAAATCACTGAGTTTTTCCATATGTAGTGGTCGCAGACGAAATAATGACACTTTCTTTAAAAATGAAATGCACTATATTGAACAATTTACAAAATTGGTTCTCTAGAATATAACCTGGCAATGTTCACAGTTGTGGCCAATATTTCACGATTAATCAGTTATAACATTCATAAAATGCCTCGTGTAGCTACACATCGGTTTACAATATTATCATGAATTGTCATAAATTCTGCCACAAAGGTTTGATTTAAGGAACCTCCTTAAATATATGTAAATATATGCATAAAATATTTAAAAATGTACAGGTTAAAATGCCAAAAGTATAAATTGATGTCCAGCGGAACCACTGAAGGTGGTCCCTGGTAAGTAAAAATAATAAACACACACTTATTTAGGGTGGTACGATACCGAGTCCGGTGGAAGAACTGAAGCCCTGCAGAGATGCCTTCGGGACACAAGAAATGGACCCAAGGATGGGGTTGATCGTGGCCTCACCAGCCCTGGAACCTTCCACTGTTTGTGGATGCCCCGTCCGTGGAACTTCACTGACGTGCGTAGAAGCCCCGTCCGTAGAACCCTAAAGATATCACGATTTAATTCACAGTCAGAAATGCACGTGAAGCATGCTTAATGTGAGAAATTCTGACATAACCTACAAATGAAACATAATTTACCTCACTGATGAGGGAACAATCCACCAAAACTCCTGGAAGCCACAGTCGGATAAATGGGGTTGAGTCGCCTTTTAAAGTTGACACTGTATTTCCACAGGAAAGCCTGCAAATTTGCGAAACACGTGGGTAGAGAACGGGCAAGATGGCGTGAAGAGGTTAGCTTACCTTGTGTAATTTAATATCCTGCTTCCGCAGATAAAATTTACTCACAAACACAAAATATTCCGCTAAACGGAACAACAACAGATTGAGGAAATTTTCTTGAGTTGGTTATTCTAAAATCCATCCGGATGCCTTGGATAAAATCAAGGTTCACAGAATAACAACTAACCAACAAGCCAAGCCAAGCCAACCAAAAATGGCTGCTTCCGTTTTCCCTGTTGATCACGTGTCACAAATGTGTCGCCCTCCCATGGAGAATAGCGAAATGTGTTACGGACGTGTAGCAGTTGTTATAATGCGGCCCACAAAACGCTAAAGCGTATGGTGGGTCGCATACGCCAGAGGTCCGCAACAGCTGGGAAGGCACTGCCTCGAGCGTGGTTTGGCGTGTCTGAAATGTAGAAACTCTTCTCGTCGCTTCCCCACCTGAGTTCATCTGTACCTTTACAAGTGAAATATTTTTACGCGGTATTGACAATCACAAATATTAATTATTTTCTAACTAATTCGCTGCTAGCGGTACAATTTATACGGAATAATCGAAATTAAATATAACACGGCAATTTCTATAACATGTTTAAGAGATTAAATAAAATAAAACTTGGGCATATCTGGGTAACGAAAAACACTTCGTTACAACTGTTGTTCTCTATATGTTCTTGATATGTTTAGAACGTTTATGTCTAACTGGATTACTTGCCATTGCTATACAACTTTGTTTGTCTTCATACAATATTATTGGTTCTGACATATATTGACATTAATACTGACTAACAAAGATTTTATCCATAAGGCCAGCAGAGAAAATTTTTATATTACAGAAACGTACCCTACGGGCTTCACGCAACATAGCCATAATCATATTATTTTACTAGAGTTAATGGCAACCTACAATATGAATCCCACCATCTAGAATTATACAAAATGAGTCCTTACTATCAAGGTGCATTACTCTACAACAAATTAAGTAACCATGTTAAAGAGGCCCCTTCCGTAAACTGTTTTAAAAAGAGGTTAAAAGCCTGCCTTTTGGAGAAAACATTTTCTTCACTTAATGAATACTTTAATGGCTAAATCTGCCTGGATCAGTCTCTGGAGTTACTGATTGCGAGCTGTAATTGTAGCATTTGTTTTCACAGTGTTTTATTGTTGTTTTGGTTTGTTCTTTATTTTATCGAATTGACGTAAATTGTATACGAACTTAATTGAAACCGTATAAAAACTAAAAGCCGGCAAAAACAATCGGCATCTCTTTATTGTACATGGGCGGAAGTAAATAGAAATAAATGCTTGTCATAAGAAAATGATAAGATTTTCGGGCATTATTTTATTATCCTCTGTTTCAAATGGTCTCCAGAAAACCATGGTAAATTAGTAAATAATTAAAATATTTTACCTTTTATATAGTAGTAAATATTTATAAATATGAACAATAATAATTTCCCATTTTCCGATAATTTACCTAACATTATATAATGGATATTATCTAGCCCCGGAGAAGTATTTTTTGTGGACTTTAGACATCTGTCTAGTTCAGACATGGATAATTTCCTTAACAAATCATGTTCTTGAATTTTGTCCTCAACTTTTTCTATTTTTTCTATTGGCATCGGAGGAGTAAGTTTACAATAAAAATCATTTAACACGCCATTTTCGAATGGAAGTGAATTGGGTTCCTTAATATGATTTTTTAAGTTTTTTATTTGTTTCCACACATCCCCAATTTTAGAATTTTTATTTAGTCGTTGCAAAATTTTAACCAACATTGCTTTTTACTTTGTTTTATTATTTTTTTTGTTAATGCATTCTGCTTTTGATTAAGTTATCTAATGTTGGACTTTCTTTATATTTTTTTAAGGCCGCCTTCTGTTTGAAAATAGCTGTTTGACAAGCATCGTTCCACCAGGGTTTATTGAACTTCTGATTGAATATTTTTTTCTTCTTCGGTATACATGTTTCGTTAATATTATTTAACTTATCCAAAAACAAATCATAACTTATTTCTTCTGAGTCGTTGAAATTATCCGTTAGAGAAGAAATGTTCCATTTTTTATAAGAATTTTTTACAAAATTGTTGTTACCAGAATTAATCATATTAAACATAATTACGTAATGGTCAGACCCTAGTGTGTCCTCCATTACATCCCACTCAAAATCCGTAAAAATTTCTGGATTGCATAATGTAAGATCTACTGCCGAGGCGCTATACTGATTTATTTTTCTTGCAATTGTCTCTTCTCCATTATTTAGAAAACTTACGGAACAGTCATCCATCGCGTTCAATAAATTTTCATCCTCCACATCCGTCCAAGAGCAACCCCAAGCAACATGATGCATGTTGAAATCTCCAGCCACGATGTATGGCTTTTTTAGACTATTAAAAAATCTTTGCCAAGTTGCGTTACTTATTCTAGAATTGGGTTTAATATAAACAGAATAAAGATTAATATTTTTACCCTTGATATTAATTGTAACAGAAATTGCTAGGACATTATTTATTTTATAAAAGAATTTATTTTCTACAAAAGGCAAATGTTTCTTAATTAAGATTGCTACTCCTCCCTTTCCGTCATCTCTATCCTCTCTAAATAAATTATATCCACTAAAAACAATGTTATATCCTTTTCTGAACCAAGTTTCAGAAAGAAATGCAACACATATTTTTTTCAAACAAAAAATTTTCTAGATAACCTTTATTTGATAATACCTATCTACCATTCCACTGTATCATATTGAAATTAGCCATTATTCTTTATTATTTCAAGAATATTAAGTTTTATAATATTTTCCAAATTATCATTATTTATACTTTTGTTTGCAATTAAACCTATTACCATGTTACATATTTGGGAGCTTATCCTTGTTATTAAATTATTTTTTATTACATTATGATATTGTGGTGTACACCTATAATCCTCATAATTTGCCGGTTCTACCCTAGGGATTGCCAAGATATCTTTATGTGCTTGAAGAAGGGAATTTCCGTCTTCTGATCTTTTTCTTTTAGTTTGATAATTATTATAATTATTATTTGAACCTATTTTTGTGACAGTTGAATAACTACTTTCATATTTTTTAATTGCCTCTCGATAAGTGACATTCTCCCTGCCCATAATATTTTTAATATTTTTTTGTTTTAAAAATTCCGGGCATTGTTATAGTCATTTGCATGATGTCCGCCCTCACACATAGCGCACCAATAATCTTTGGCTTGACAACTTGATGTTTCATGTTCGCCGCTGCATTTTGCGCAACGTTCTTTCCCCTTACATTGTGTACTAAAATATTCATAACGTAAATATTTCAAACACTGAACCACTTGCTGTATATAAGGTTCTACATCGCACATAATGTTATGTATAGAGTCTTCACTAGGTAATTTTTGACCATTAAAAGTTACCACTATAGTAGTGGTAGGTACTAACTCTGTTTGACCATTACTATTGACCTTTTTCCTTTTTATTCTACTTATGTTATCTACTTTAAATGATTCACCAAGTATGGATTTAATATTTGATTTTAACTCTTCCTCTGATAATTCTGCATCAACGAATTGAACCACCTCTTGTCTGAATTTATATAGTCTAGGAAGAAACGCTTCTAAATTATTTTCCTTTAAGAAAGGGCTGTTAATCAACATATTTGCGCTAGAGTGAGTTGATAGCTCTACTTTTACCCGGTTTATACCAATACTATTTATAGAATTTATATTTTGATCATACTTAGGAATACTCTTATTTATTATTTTACCCACTGAAATTAGGTGAGCCCTGCCTATATTTCCTGTTTTATTCTGCACATATACGATGTATGGCCCGTTATCTGTAGGTTCATAATAAAAAACTGGTTTCTTTCTGTCTATGTTTTGTTTGTTTGTATTGTTTTTATCTGCCTCTCGATTGTTTTCTAATGTTGAAATCTTTCCACTTACCTATGCTCTGTCAATATCTTTCAATATTTTATTTTTTAAATTATTTAAACAAGACGGTACTCCCTTATTCGTAGCATTTTCCATTTCCAGATCCATTTCCGTTGCGTTTGTCTTTCCCCGGTCAGGGGAACTCTGTCTGTTAACATTTTTAATTTAACGATAAATTCACTCGCACTCGGTTTTTATGCGTCCACTCAGTAATACTGTTGGAAACGAACTGTTAGAGCATTTAATTTTATGTTGTTTTGCGTTTTGACGTGTTCTATTGTTTTGAAATAAATTCAATGTTTATTGATGTTTACGTTTTTATAATTAATAAATGAAATGGCGCCTTGTAAATTTAATGTGGTTAAATGAAAAGGATGTCACCGGAACATTAATAAAATTGTGGGGGAAATCTTGCACTAATGATATTTATGCAATGTATTGTGTACGCGAAAAAAAGATTTAGATGAAACATGGAATTAATGGAATAAACCAAGATGCTCAAAAAGTTGTAAATAAAAGAAAATCGGACTTACTTATTTTTCTAAAAAAAATTAGATTAGATTAAAAGTTTTATTTTTTTATGATGAATTCTATAATGCATAAATGTTTATTGGTGCCGATAAGTATTTTTATTTATATTAATAATTATATTCATAAAAAAATTGGGTACTTATTTAGCGCATATTCTCTACAAAAAATTGCTATAAAGTACATATTTTACAGAAAAATTGGTTGCTATTTACATATTCTTGTTATTATTTACTCCGACCCCTGCTACTATATTTAAATGCATATTTTAATTAAACGAAAAATATTCTGCTCGTAGTAATAAAAAGTAACAAGCAAGATAATTTTCATTTATAAAATGTAATAAATGTAATCTAAAATATTTTAAATGGTTCTCTATTTTTTATACACTGGAAGTATTTCATTTTCTTCAGCAGGTTCTTCATCTTCCAAATCTTCATCCTGTAACTGAAAAATTTTAAATATTGTAGGGTAGGGTGGTGTATATTGGGACGTTTTTTTTTTGTTCATTAAATAATTATAATTCTTTTGGAGTTTCCATATTTTCATCAAAAATTGAAATTACTATTTTCTATCGAATGTGTATGTCAAATATAATAATTATTTAATACTTAATAAGAAAAAAAATGTGCCCCTACATATGCCACCTGTCCCTATATGAACCACCCCATGGTACATACAGGAACATTGAAAAAAATATTTATTGATCATGATTAGAACATTACAAACTAAGTAGATATATATATATATATATATATATATATATATATATATATATATATTTTGTGAGATAAAACATTACTGGACATTGTAAGATGAAAAATCAAATTTAAATATACAATGTTTAATTGATCTTTCTGTTCCCCCGACCTGCTTGACCTCACGAGGTTTACAAATAACATCCATTTGATTAATAATATCTTCATCCTTAATATCTGGAAAAATAAACTTGGAATCGGACGTTTTCCTCAAGAATATAATATTCATTTGATTCTATTCTGTCAATTTGACCCACGTAGTGCCGAACACTTTTTTTAAGTGGATACTGAATTAGAATGAAATCCGTTACTTTCAATTGTGAGTTGTCTTCTTCTTTCTCTTCTTCCGAATCTGTTATGTCATCGAGGGAGTCATCATCCACTATCTCTTCCGCGACATCACTCTCACTAGATGGGTCATCTGGAATAACTTTTTTTTCACGGTACGAGCTCTTTGCATCTTTCGTTGTTTTGCTTTCTCCTTTTCAATCTTCTCATCTTAGGGGCGAGCGTAGGTGCGTCTTTACTATGTACATACTTCGGTATGCGATGTAAAGCAACGACAGGCGCAGTTAGTACTTGGATGGTGACCATTCCAACGGAAACCGCGTTCTCGCCTCACACATCTTCCAGCGGCTTGTATATCAGTGTATGCGCGGAAGCTATACAACCTTAGGTGAGGGTTGTATAGGAGATATACCATCCTTCGGAGGGGATGTAAAGCCGTCGGTCCCTTGTCTATTAAATGTTAGGCAAGTAAAAGATCCCTACTCTTCTTAAGGGAAGAGGTTCGGCAAAATTCCTGGTTGGGGGTAGCTCGTCTACAGGCGTCGGTGTTAGGCCTCAGTAGCGGAAATAGGCCGACGTTAAATAAATGTATAAAAAAAAAAAAATCTCATCTTCCTTTTTTTTTATTTCTTCCATGTTGGGTGTATCGGTCATAACAATGGATTGTTTCTTCATTCTAGCCTTCCGTGTTGTAGCCCTATTTTGGGCTTTCAAATGCGGTCTTACCTCCTCTGGTGAAACAAATTGTTTTTTAACTTCTTTGGGTGCTTCACAATTTGAAGATGAAGGTTTTGTTAGTTGAACCTGACTTGATGTGACGTTTGGTGGTGTTCTTTCTAACTCTTGAAATCTATTCAGATTGGAAGATTGTTGTTCTTCTTTACTCTTGTCATTAGTATTTTGTTCAGGTCTATCCGTTACATATGAACACATGTAGTCGATTTCTGTGAAGACTTCTGGGTTGTAAGGGCATATTCCAGTATGTTTAAAACCCTTGATTGTGTTAGATGGCACAAAGGCTTGGGGAAATGCTTTCCCTGCTGTTTCTGCTATATTATAAATGTTAATTGGTGTTCCTGGATGGTTTATGAGCCAATCATCCATTGCTTTGTTATAGTATGTTTTGAATGGTCCATAACAGGCCACGTCAAGTGGTTGCAGCTTGTGACTGCAGTGGGGAGGTAAAGTCAATAGAATCACTCCATTTAGCTTACAATGTTTCAGTACATTGAAGTCACAGTGGCTCTCATAAAACCACAGGTAATTACGACCCCCTTTATCCCGGAAGGCTCTAGAAGAGCCTTGTGTGGGAGGGGGCTACACATTTAGAGACAAGGGACACACACCCAATATCCATGTATAGTGGAAAAATCCCTCTCACAGTATTTTCCACTGCCACGACCGGGGATCGAACCCGGAACTTTTAGGTGCGCTCACCTCTCGACCACCAGTCATGATTATCTAAAATTAAAAGAATTTTATTATCAACAGTGCATCTCGTAATCTCTACCAAATGCTGTGCAAATTTTAAGAAATTATCCCCAGTCATCCAACCACTAAGATTAGCAGCTCCCTTGGATCCAGGCGGACCACAATTTAGCATGTGAGGTTTGAAATGTTTCCTCGGAAACACAAAGAATGGTGGTACATATTGTCCATTTGCACAGATAGTAACACACATCGTAACAAGAATGCCTCTTTCAGAACTGGTAACCTTCCCTACTTGTTTTTGTCCTAAAGGAGCAATAATTTTTGGGGGTTTATGGACTGTGGTGACCGAATTTTCATCGCAATTGTATATTTTATTCAAATCAAATTTATATTTTGATATTACACTTTTCAATTTTTCAAAAAATAATTTTACATTATGCTTGTTGAAGCTTGTAGCCCAGCTCAAACTAGTAGCTTCAGGTGTACGCAAAGAAAGCTGAGATTGTCTTTTGCGAAATAATCTAATCCACTCAATTCCAGCTTGCTTCTTAGTGTGCCAACTCTGGGGTACAACTTTGTCATTTGCAATTGCAAACTTATAAGCAAATTTACGTGTGCCTTTTACTGTGAGCCCATAGCACATCTGACAGGCTTTGATTAAATGTTCTGCCAGCATTTTCTCTTCTGCATCATTATATATCTGGCGAAAACCATGCATCCGTTCAGAAGAAAACCCCATTCGGTCTTCTTCTTTAGCTTTTTGATATTTGGAAACGACACGATGTAGGGCAGACTTACTTAAACCGTAGGTTTCTGCTGCTTGTCTTAACTTCATTTCGCCGGCGATAACTCTTTCTACAGTGGTTTTCATACTTTTCTTATAATTTTCATGAAATATCTTACTCCTTTTCATCTTCATTTTTTCGTCTTTTCTACTGACTTTACGCATCTGCAAGAAAACACATACTTACCTATTTTTTCATTTATACTAATATGGTATATAAAGGGACAACTTGATGGTATATAAAGGGACAGTCCCACTATTCACCATCTATTTTGTCCCACTACGTACCATGAGCACGTAAACAACAATTTATATAACCAAACAAAGAATTGTTTATGAAATCACTATTTTATTTATACATACCTTTAGCAACTTTTCTACAACAATTTCTATAATTTTTAAAATAATCCGTAAAGAAATAACCAAATGACACTAAAAAATCACACATGAAATTAATAATTTTCAGCAACATCGGCCATGTTAGTTACTGTTATGAAGTTTCTGTCGGTAATGCAACAAACGGTGGTTTAAAACCACGATACTGCATTGCAGTCTACAGAGGGGCTTGAATATTTCATCTTCTCTCATATAGATGGTGCACAGAGTCCATGTCCCAATATATACCATGTCCTACTATACACCACCCGACCCTATGTCGTAATTTATATTAGAAGTTATTGTTTAAACAATTTAAAAAATTTAAAATAGATGTATTTGCATTTAAATATAGTAGACATAATTGTTAAAGTAATTTATAAAATAAATAATTATTAGTACGTTAAAAGGTCGAAAATAAACAATTATACGCGTTTGGAAATATTATAATATGATAAAACTAGAAGCTGAGAAAATTAAAATTTTTAAGCTCATCGATTGTTTGAACGCAAGATTTGATTTTTGAGATGGCAGACGCACTCTGCTAGCCCCACCACTGCCTCCCCTACATTTCTCATGGATTTCGCACAGGCTTGAGTTGTTTTATTTAACAATTTAACAAGATTGCCCATGAGCGCAAGTATTGAAAATTTATTCCTAGTAAGTACTTGGATAAATAAAGCTATTGGCCGAAAAACAGCCCTTATACACTTTTAGTTTTATTGTAATTGAGTTCAATTTTGATCTATCATAATTCCGGTTCTATTAAACGAATCATCATGCTTTTCTTTAAAGAAGCGTCTTCCCGAGTACTTTCAAAATATATTTTAAAAATAAAAATCCGTTGAAAATTTTCAAAGTTATTGCATTTGTTTACAAGCAAAAAATTTGCCAAATTTTTAAACAATTCCCTAGGCCCTGATTATTTTGTGGTATAGACAAGCTCCATGTAGTTTGCGTCTATTTGCCATATTTAGCCATTTTAAATCTGCAAGCTTATGGGAGATTCTCTCTTATTTTCTAATACTAAAGATAAATCTTAAGCAACTGTTTTGGACCTTTTGAATCCTTCTAATGTCAAGGTTATCTAAACACGGGCCATAAAAGGAGTCACAGTAGTTGAAACTAGAAAGAATGATCGAATTGCATAACATTGCTTTGACACTCTTGTTCAGCACATGCCTATGAGTAAATAGCAACTTTAACTTATAGTATATATATATATATATATATATATATATATATATAGTATAGTAATAAGATGTTTACATGATTTTTTTACTAGAGGTATTTGTTTCCTTTTTCCAAATATGATAGCTTTGGTTTTTCGTGGATTTAATAGTAATCCATGCTCTGTTGCACGCTTGTCAATATTTGCAAGATCTGTGGTTATTTCTTTATTTGTGATATCTACATTAGCTGGTTTAAAATGTTTATATATTTGAAAGTCATCGGCATAGGCATGCGATGAACAGTGTTTCACTGCTGCAGAAAACCGAAAAGTATATAAAGGAAACAAGAGAGGTCCCAGTATACTCCCCTGTGCTACGCCGCCTCTGTTTATAGTTCGATAATGAGAGATCGACCTACTAATGACGACAGCTTGCGATCTGTCGGTAAGAAAGTTCGTTATTAGAGTGACAGCATCAGCATTTAAACCGATGTGTTTTAAAATTGAAATGAGCACGGAATGATTAATCGTGTCAAACGCTTTTGAGAAGTCTAGGAGTACCAGCATCAAGAGTTTGTCCTGATCAGTTGCAGCAATAATGTCATCGGCGATATTTAGCAACGCTGTATTACAACTATGACCGGGCCAAAAACCCGATTGAGTTAGAGGTAAAACGTTGTGGAGATTTAAGTACTCACGAAGTTGAGCCTCCATGATCTTCTCAATAACTTTTGATAGACATGGTAAAATGCTAATTAGTCTAAGATCAGAAAGTTCAGTGGGTGGGTTTACTTTTGGAAGTGCCATAACGTGAGCTTTTTTCCATTGTTTAGGGAATACCGAGTTTAGTCAGCAAAAATTTATCACATTTACTCATGACGTTGGTTACATAATGAAAGTAGTTTGAAAAAAAAACTGTTCGTGTAAAAAGAAAAATAATTTGTTAATTTAATACAATTGCTTCAGTATTTTTTATTGTGAATAAAGTATAAGCCTACCTAAGTAGAACTATGACAGGTGTAGTGATATGACATCCCCACTCAATAATTTCAGTCATTTGCAAAATTAGTTCATTTAAAACTACAACTTATGAATATTTTTTATTTAAATTTACTGATTTTGTAAACGACTGCAATTATTGAGTGAAAATTCATATCACTACACCTGTCATAATTCCACTTAGGTAGGCTTATACTTTATTTTATCAATATGTGTATTAAAAAAAAGTTATGGCCAAAAATAAGAAATATTTCCTTATCGGATCTCTCTCTCTTGGATATGCCCACCTTAACGTCACCAAACCTAAACTAACACACTTCCATTACGAATTTATACAATACTAATTAATAAAAAAAAAAAAAAAAAAGGAATAGCCCATTCCGAAATTAGAAAGATCCCCTACATCATCATTATAGACTTTAATAAGGAAGAAAATAAAAATATATAAAGTGGCTCAAATTCGTGAAGGACTGCATGGTCTATTAAACCTTATCTATACAACTATTATATGTTATATTCTACCTAAATATGAATAAACCATATAAAACAGATTTTTGTGTATTTTTTTAAATAATGCATTTTTCCCTATGGAATTAACCCTTTTCAGGTACCGCTCCCTTTCCAGCAACTTCAAAAGTTATAAAATGAAACGTTTATTAAATTCAATATGTTTTATTATAACTTTTCTATTAGTTAACTATTCGGTTTTAATTTCTAGCCGGTGCAGCATGCGATAGGCCATTTGGCAACTTGAAATAAAATAAGCAAAATAAGTTCTCTATGAAAGGATAAGTTTTCTACAACCTGACTAATACTTCCACTTTTTTGTTTTTGCTTGTGGAAGGCATACATGTTATCTCAAAAACCCTCTTGTAGATTTTCTCTGAGAAAATTATTCGTTTCTTTCTTGTTAAGTTTGTGTTATACTTTTGATATGCACCACTACTTAACAATCTTGAATATGTTTCTTTTTCAAAGAATTTCTTTCAAAAATGAAAATTCTAATGCTAGATATTGTAACAGAATATTTTTTCTCAAACGTTTTAAATTACAAACAGCATATTTGCGTCCACGCACCGATTTTCATACATTATATATTAGGTATTTGCAATTATGCTGCTTGCCAGAGGATGAATATTCATATTTTTTGTGTACACGTTGAATCACTATTGAATTCATCGAGATGTTCTTGTATTGCATATTTTCTCAAGTTTTTATTCTGACCTTGTGTCTTATGGCATAACGACCGTGAATTTTTCCCCCACTCGCCATCAAAAATTGAAGAATAATTATTGTATCTTTATAATACAATTATTTATTTATAGTCTTGGTGTCTACAGATTAAAGTCGGCAACTGAGGAATGTCCATTGCCAAAAGTGACGTTTCACGTTTCTGATTCCTATTGGTCATAATTGAATGGACTATGCATGGTGTAGCGGTTAATGATTTATCATCATTCCATGAGGCACCTATCTATCAGCATTTTTTAAAGCAACTTTAACTCTTCATGTTCTACTTGACATGCAGGCTTTCAAAGCGGACATCGTGTTTTGCTTAATACGTACCTGGTTCTTTTCGATGAGGATGGAAACCGAAATTTGCAAATGTTAAGTGTATGAGATTCGACAATTAAGTATCAAATTTCATGCGTTATGCAATTGTTCCCAAACATGCTTTTTGGCCTTATACTGTAATGTAAATTATAAGAGTTTGGGAATTTATTAGCTAATTGTGTGTACATTCGCTCACCTCCTATAGTTAATATAAACTATGTTAAATTCTGCAAATGTAAAGGGAGGAAGAAAAACTGGTCTTGCATTGGACAGTAGAGAGCTTACATCTTTAACTTTCTACTTCTCCAACAGAAGATGTGTTTAGAGCCAACCAGCAACGATGGTTTTCAATATTATGGTCTTCTTACACAAAACGAATTTTAAATTTGTCCTATGATCGAAACTATTTTATTAAAGAATGGTTCCTTAAAAAAAATCCAGCATTTGGTATCATATTTTGCTTAATACTTAACTGGGTATTTTCGATGAGGATGGAAACTGAAATTAGCCAATGGGTTATGTATAATAAGATTCGACAACTACCAAATTTCATGCATTATGTAATTGTTCTCAAACATGCTTTATGACCTCATACTGCAATGTAGATTGTAAGAGATTGATGATTTATTTGCTAATTATGACTAAGTGCACTCACATTCTGTGAAGATAATCCATGTTAAATGCTGCAAATGTAAAGAAAGGGTGGAAGAAAAACTGGTCTTGCATTGGATAGAAGCGAGCTGCCATCTTTCTCTTTCTACTTCTCCAACAGAAGATGCGTTTAGAGCCAGCAACGATGGTTTTCAATATTGTGGTCTTACACATTTTTTTTTTTAAATTTGTCCTATGGTGGCAACTATTTTTTAAAAGAATGGTTTCTAAAAATCCAGCATTTGATATCATATCTTGCTTAATGCTTAACTGGATATTTTCGATGAGGATAGAAACTGAAATTAGCAAATGGGTTATGTATATAAGATTCGACAAGTACCAAGTTTCTTGCATTATGTAATTGTTCCCAAACATGCTTTTAGGCCTTGTACTGTAATGTAAAGTATAAGAGTTTGGGAATTTATTAGCTAATTTTGTGTGCATGCGCTCACCTTCGGTAGTTACCATAAACCATGCTAAATCCTGCAAATATCAAGGGAGGAAGAAAAACTGATCTTACATTGGACAGAAGACAGTTCCCGTCTTTCTATTTCTACTTCTCCAACAGAAGATGTGTTTAGAGCCAGCAGCAATGGTTTTCAATATTATGGTCTTCTTACACAAAACGAGTTTTAAATTTGCCCCATGATGGCAACTATTTTTTTAAAGAGTAGTTTCTAAAAATCCAGCATTTGGTATCATATTTTACTTAATACTTACCTGGGTATTTTCGATAAGGATGGAAACTGAAATTGGCAAATGGGTTGTGTATATAAGATTCGACAAGTACCAAATTTCTTGCATTATGTAATTGTTCCCAAACATGCTTTTAGGCCTTGTACTGTAATGTAAAGTATAAGAGTTTGGGAATTTATTAGCTAATTTTGTGTGCATGCGCTCACCTTCGGTAGTTACCATAAACCATGCTAAATCCTGCAAAGATCAAGGGAGGAAGAAAAACTGGTCTTACATTGGACAGAAGACAGTTCCCGTCTTTCTATTTCTACTTCTCCAACAGAAGATGTGTTTAGAGCCAGCAGCAATGGTTTTCAATATTATGGTCTTCTTACACAAAACGAGTTTTAAATTTGCCCCATGATGGCAACTATTTTTTTAAAGAGTAGTTTCTAAAAATCCAGCATTTGGTATCATATTTTACTTAATACTTACCTGGGTATTTTCGATAAGGATGGAAACTGAAATTAGCAAATGGGTTGTGTATATAAGATTCGACAAGTACCAAATTTCTTGCATTATGTAATTGTTCCCAAACATGCTTTTAGGCCTTGTACTGTAATGTAAAGTATAAGAGTTTGGGAATTTATTAGCTAATTTTGTGTGCATGCGCTCACCTTCGGTAGTTACCATAAACCATGCTAAATCCTGCAAAGATCAAGGGAGGAAGAAAAACTGGTCTTACATTGGACAGAAGACAGTTCCCGTCTTTCTATTTCTACTTCTCCAACAGAAGATGTGTTTAGAGCCAGCAGCAATGGTTTTCAATATTATGGTCTTCTTACACAAAACGAGTTTTAAATTTGCCCCATGATGGCAACTATTTTTTTAAAGAGTAGTTTCTAAAAATCCAGCATTTGGTATCATATTTTACTTAATACTTACCTGGGTATTTTCGATAAGGATGGAAACTGAAATTAGCAAATGGGTTGTGTATATAAGATTCGACAAGTACCAAATTTCTTGCATTATGTAATTGTTCCCAAACATGCTTTTAGGCCTTGTACTGTAATGTAAAGTATAAGAGTTTGGGAATTTATTAGCTAATTTTGTGTGCATGCGCTCACCTTCGGTAGTTACCATAAACCATGCTAAATCCTGCAAAGATCAAGGGAGGAAGAAAAACTGGTCTTACATTGGACAGAAGACAGTTCCCGTCTTTCTATTTCTACTTCTCCAACAGAAGATGTGTTTAGAGCCAGCAGCAATGGTTTTCAATATTATGGTCTTCTTACACAAAACGAGTTTTAAATTTGCCCCATGATGGCAACTATTTTTTTAAAGAGTAGTTTCTAAAAATCCAGCATTTGGTATCATATTTTACTTAATACTTACCTGGGTATTTTCGATAAGGATGGAAACTGAAATTAGCAAATGGGTTGTGTATATAAGATTCGACAAGTACCAAATTTCTTGCATTATGTAATTGTTCCCAAACATGCTTTTAGGCCTTGTACTGTAATGTAAAGTATAAGAGTTTGGGAATTTATTAGCTAATTTTGTGTGCATGCGCTCACCTTCGGTAGTTACTATAAACCATGCTAAATCCTGCAAAGATCAAGGGAGGAAGAAAAACTGGTCTTACATTGGACAGAAGACAGTTCCCGTCTTTCTATTTCTACTTCTCCAACAGAAGATGTGTTTAGAGCCAGCAGCAATGGTTTTCAATATTATGGTCTTCTTACACAAAACGAGTTTTAAATTTGCCCCATGATGGCAACTATTTTTTTAAAGAGTAGTTTCTAAAAATCCAGCATTTGGTATCATATTTTACTTAATACTTACCTGGGTATTTTCGATAAGGATGGAAACTGAAATTAGCAAATGGGTTGTGTATATAAGATTCGACAAGTACCAAATTTCTTGCATTATGTAATTGTTCCCAAACATGCTTTTAGGCCTTGTACTGTAATGTAAAGTATAAGAGTTTGGGAATTTATTAGCTAATTTTGTGTGCATGCGCTCACCTTCGGTAGTTACCATAAACCATGCTAAATCCTGCAAAGATCAAGGGAGGAAGAAAAACTGGTCTTACATTGGACAGAAGACAGTTCCCGTCTTTCTATTTCTACTTCTCCAACAGAAGATGTGTTTAGAGCCAGCAGCAATGGTTTTCAATATTATGGTCTTCTTACACAAAACGAGTTTTAAATTTGCCCCATGATGGCAACTATTTTTTTAAAGAGTAGTTTCTAAAAATCCAGCATTTGGTATCATATTTTACTTAATACTTACCTGGGTATTTTCGATAAGGATGGAAACTGAAATTAGCAAATGGGTTGTGTATATAAGATTCGACAAGTACCAAATTTCTTGCATTATGTAATTGTTCCCAAACATGCTTTTAGGCCTTGTACTGTAATGTAAAGTATAAGAGTTTGGGAATTTATTAGCTAATTTTGTGTGCATGCGCTCACCTTCGGTAGTTACCATAAACCATGCTAAATCCTGCAAAGATCAAGGGAGGAAGAAAAACTGGTCTTACATTGGACAGAAGACAGTTCCCGTCTTTCTATTTCTACTTCTCCAACAGAAGATGTGTTTAGAGCCAGCAGCAATGGTTTTCAATATTATGGTCTTCTTACACAAAACGAGTTTTAAATTTGCCCCATGATGGCAACTATTTTTTTAAAGAGTAGTTTCTAAAAATCCAGCATTTGGTATCATATTTTACTTAATACTTACCTGGGTATTTTCGATAAGGATGGAAACTGAAATTAGCAAATGGGTTGTGTATATAAGATTCGACAAGTACCAAATTTCTTGCATTATGTAATTGTTCCCAAACATGCTTTTAGGCCTTGTACTGTAATGTAAAGTATAAGAGTTTGGGAATTTATTAGCTAATTTTGTGTGCATGCGCTCACCTTCGGTAGTTACCATAAACCATGCTAAATCCTGCAAAGATCAAGGGAGGAAGAAAAACTGGTCTTACATTGGACAGAAGACAGTTCCCGTCTTTCTATTTCTACTTCTCCAACAGAAGATGTGTTTAGAGCCAGCAGCAATGGTTTTCAATATTATGGTCTTCTTACACAAAACGAGTTTTAAATTTGCCCCATGATGGCAACTATTTTTTTAAAGAGTAGTTTCTAAAAATCCAGCATTTGGTATCATATTTTACTTAATACTTACCTGGGTATTTTCGATAAGGATGGAAACTGAAATTAGCAAATGGGTTGTGTATAAGATTCGACAAGTACCAAATTTCTTGCATTATGTAATTGTTCCCAAACATGCTTTTAGGTCTTATACTGTAATGTAAAGTATAAGGGAGAGGCAATTCATTAGTTAATTTTGTGTACATGCCCTCACCTTCCGTAGATAGCATAAACTATGTTAAATTCTGCAAATGTAAGGGGAGGAAGAAAAACTGGTCTTGCATTGGACAGAGAAGAGCTCCCATCTTTATCTTTCTACTTCTCCAACAAAATGTGTTTAGAGCCAACAACAATGGTTTTCAATATTTTGGTCTTGTTACACAAAATCAGTTTTTAATTTGTCCTATGGTTTCAACTATTTTTTAAAAGGATGGTTCCTAAAAATCCAGCATTTGATATCATATTTTGCTTAATACTTACCTGGGTTATTTTCGATAAGGATGGAAACGGAAATTAGCAAATGGGTTATATATGTTAGATTCGACAATTAAGTACCAAATTTCATGCTTTTATGCAATTGTTCCCAAAAAAGCTTTATGACCTCATACTGCAATGTAGATTATAAGAGGTTGATAATTTATTTGCTAATTATGACTAAGTAGGCTCACCTTCTGTAGTTAACATAATCCATGTTAAATTCTGCAAATGTAAAAGGTGGAAGAAAAACTGGTCTTGCATTGGACAGAAGCGAGCTGCCATATTTCTCTTTCTACTTCTCCAACAGAAGATGTGTTTAGAGCCAGCAACGATGGTTTTCAATATTGTGGTCTTACACAAATTTTTTAAAAAATTTGTCCTATGGTGGCAACTATTTTTTAAAAGGATGGTTTCTAAAAATCCAGCATTTGATATCATATCTTGCTTAATGCTTAACTGGATATTTTCGATGAGGATAGAAACTGAAATTAGCAAATGGGTTATGTATATAAGATTCGACAAGTACCAAGTTTCTTGCATTATGTAATTGTTCCCAAACATGCTTTCAGGCCTTGTACTGTAATGTAAAGTATAAGAGTTTGGGAATTTATTAGCTAATTTTGTGTGCATGCGCTCACCTTCGGTAGTTACCATAAACCATGCTAAATCCTGCAAATGTCAAGGGAGGAAGAAAAACTAGTCTTACATTGGACAGAAGACAGTTCCCGTCTTTCTATTTCTACTTCTCCAACAGAAGATGTGTTTAGAGCCAGCAGCAATGGTTTTCAATATTATGGTCTTCTTACACAAAATGATGGCAACTATCTTTTTAAAGAGTAGTTTCTAAAAATCCAGCATTTGGTATCATATTTTACTTAATACTTACCTGGGTATTTTCGATAAGGATGGAAACTGAAATTAGCAAATGGGTTGTGTATATAAGATTCGACAAGTACCAAATTTCTTGCATTATGTAATTGTTCCCAAACATGCTTTTAGGCCTTGTACTGTAATGTAAAGTATAAGAGTTTGGGAATTTATTAGCTAATTTTGTGTGCATGTGCTAACCTTCGGTAGTTACCATAAACCATGCTAAATCCTGCAAATATCAAGGGAGGAAGAAAAACTAGTCTTACATTGGACAGAAGACAGTTCCCGTCTTTCTATTTCTACTTCTCCAACAGAAGATGTGTTTAGAGCCAGCAGCAATGGTTTTCAATATTATGGTCTTCTTACACAAAATGATGGCAACTATTTTTTTAAAGAGTAGTTTCTAAAAATCCAGCATTTGGTATCATATTTTACTTAATACTTACCTGGGTATTTTCGATAAGGATGGAAACTGAAATTAGCAAATGGATTGTGTATATAAGATTCGACAAGTACCAAATTTCTTGCATTATGTAATTGTTCCCAAACATGCTTTTAGGCCTTATACTGTAATGTAAAGTATAAGGGAGAGGCAATTTATTGGTTAATTTTGTGTACATGCGCTCACCTTCCGTAGATAGCATAAACTATGTTAAATTCTGCAAATGTAAAGGGAGGAAGAAAAACTGGTCTTGCATTGGACAGAGAAGAGCTCCCATCTTTATCTTTCTACTTCTCCAACAAAATGTGTCTAGAGCCAACAACAATGGTGTTCAATTTTATGGTCTTGTTACACAAAATCAGTTTTTAATTTGTCCTATGGTTTCAACTATTTTTTAAAAGAATGGTTTCTAACAATCCAGCATTTGATATCATATTTTGCTTAATACTTACCTGGGTTATTTTCGATAAGGATGGAAAAAATTAGCAAATGGGTTATATATGTAAGATTCGACAATTAAGTACCAAATTCATGCTTTTATGCAATTGTTCCCAAAAAAGCTTTATGACCTCATACTGCAATGTAGATTATAAGAGGTTGATAATGTATTTGCTAATTATGACTAAGTGCGCTCACCTTCTGTACTTAACATAATCCATGTTAAATTCTGCAAATGTAAAAGGTGGAAGAAAAATTGGTCTTGCATTGGACAGAGGCGAGCTGCCATTTTTTTCTTTCTACTTCTCCAACAGAAGATGTGTTTAGAGCCAGCAACGATGGTTTTCAATATTGTGGTCTTCTTACACAAAAATAATTTTAAATTTGTCCTATGGTGGCTATTTTTTTAAAGAATGGTTTAGAGAAATCCAGCATTTGATATCATATTTTGCTTAATGCTTACCTGGATATTTTCGATGAGGATAGAAACTGAAATTAGCAAATGGGTTATGTATGTAAGATTCGACAAGTACTAAATTTCTTGCATTATGTAATTGTTCCCAAACATGCTTTTAGGCCTTGTACTGTAATGTAAAGTATAAGAGTTTGGGAATTTATTAGCTAATTTTGTGTACATGCGCTCACCTTCGGTAGTTAACATATACCATGCTAAATCCTGCAAATGTCAAGGGAGGAAGAAAAACTGGTCTTACATTGGACAGAAGAGAGTTCCCATCTTTCTATTTCTACTTCTCCAACAGAATATGTGTTTAGAGCCAGCAACAATGGTTGTCAATGTTATGGTCTTCTTACACAAAATTAGTTTTCAATTTGCCCTATGGCGGTATCTATTTCTTTAAAGGGTGGTTTCTAAAAATCCAGCATTTGGTATGATATTTTGTTTAATACTTACCTGGGTATTTTCGATAAGGATGGAAACTGAAATTAGCAAATGGGTTATGTATATAAGATTCGGCAAGTATCAAATTTCTTGCATTATGTAATTCCCAAATATGCTTTCAGATGTAATGTAATGTAAAGTATAAGAGTTTGGGAATTTATTAGCTAATTTTGTGTACATGCGCTCACCTTCGGTAGTTAACATATGCCATTTTAAATTCTGCAAATGTAAAGGGAGGAAGAAAAACTGGTCTTACATTGGACAGAAGAGAGTTCCTATCTTTCTATTTCTACTTCTCTAACAGAATATGTGTTTAGAGCCAGCAACAATGGTTTTCAATGTTATGGTCCTCTTACCCAAAATGAGTTCAATTTGTCCTATGATAGCAATTATTTTTTTAAAGATTGGTTTTAAAAATCTCACATTTGGTATCACATTTTGCTTAATACTTACCTGGATATTTCCGATGAGGATGGAAACTGAAATTAGCAAATGGGTTGTATAAGATTCGACAATTAATTACCAAATTTCATGCGTTATGCAATTGTTCCCAAACAATCTTCATGACTTATACTGCAATGTAGATTATAAGAGGTTGAGAGTTTATTTGCTGATTATGCGTGTATGCGTTCTGCATTTTTTAAAGAATGGTTTCTAAAAATCAAACATTTGGTATCACATTTTGCTTAATACTTACCTGGGTATTTCCGATGAGGATGGAAACTGAAATTAGCAAGTGGTTTGTGTAAGTATAAGTTTCGACAATTAAATACCAAGTTTCATGCGTTATGCAATTGTTCCCAAACAATCTTTATGACTTTTATACTACAATGTAGATTATAAGAGGTTGAGAGTTTATTTGCTGATTATGTGTGTATGCGCTCACCTTCTGTAGTTAATATAAACCATGTTAAATTCTACAAATGTAAAGGGAGGAAGAAAAACTAGTGGTGCATTGGACAGCTGAGAGCTTCCATCTTTCTCTTGCTACTTCTCCAACAGAAGATGTGTTTAGAACCAGGAGCAATGGTTTTCAATATTATGGTCTTCTTACACAAAACGAGTTTTAAATTTGCGCCATGATGGCAACTATTTTTTAACGAATGGTTTCTAAAAATCTAACATTTGGTATCTCATTTTGCTTAATACTTACCTGGGTATTTCCGATGAGGATGGAAACTGAAATTAGCAAATGGGTTGTATAAGATTCGACAACTAAATACCAAATTTCATGCGTTATGCAATTGTTCCCACACAATCTTTATGACTTTTACACTGCAATGTAGATTATAAGAAGTTGAGAATTTATTTGCTGATTATGCGTGTATGAGCTCACCCTCTGTAGTTAATATAAACCATGTTAAATTCTGCAAATGTAAAGGGAGGAAGAAAAACTGGTGTTGCATTGGACAGCAGAGAGCTTCCATCTTTCTCTTTCTACTTCTCCAACAGATGTGTTTAGAGCCAGGAGCAAAGGTTTTCAATATTATGGTCTTACACAACACGAGTTTTAAATTTGCCCTATGATGGCAACTGTTTTTTAATTAATGGTTTCTAAAAATCCGTCATTTGGTATCATATTTTGCTTAATACTTACCTGGGTATTTCCGATGAGGATGAAAACTGAAATTAGCAAATGGGTTAGAGTATAAGATTCGACAATGAAGTACCAAATTTCATGCATTATGCAATTGTCCCCAAACAATCTTTATGACCTTATACTGCAATGTAGGTTATAAGAGGTTGAGAATTTATTTGCTTGTGTGCACATGCGCTCGCCGCCTGTTGTTAATATAAACCATGTTAAATTCTGCAAATGTAAAGTAGGAAGGAAAACCGATCTTGCATTGGACAGAGGAGAGCTCCCATCTTTCTCTTTCTACTACTCCAGCAAAATGTGTTTAGAGCCAGCAACAATGGTGTTCAATGTTATGGTCTTGTTACACAAAATCAGTTTTAAATTTGTCCTACGATGGCAACTATTTTTTAAAAAAATGGTTTAAAAAATCCAGCATCTGATATCATATTTTGCTTAATACTTACCTGGGTATTTTCGATGAGGATGAAAATTGAAATTAGCAAATGGGTTATGTATAAAAAGATTCGACAAGTACCAAATTTCATGCATTATGTAATTGTTCCCAAACATGCTTTTAGGCCTTATACTGTAATGTAAAGTATAAGAGTTTGGGAATTTATTATCTAATTTTGTGTACATGCGCTCACCTTCCGTAGTTAACATAAATCATGTTAAATTGTGCAAATGTAAAGGGAGGAAGAAAAACTGTGTTGCATTGGACAGCAGAGAGCTTCCATCTTTCTCTTTCTACTTCTCCAACAGACTGTGTTTCGAGCCAGCAACAATGGTTTTCAATGTTATGGTCTTCTTACACAAAATGAGTTCAATTTGTCCTATGATAGCAATTATTTTTTTAAAGATTGGTTTTAAAAATCTCACATTTGGTATCACATTTTGCTTGATACTTACCTGGGTATTTCCGATGAGGATGGAAACTGAAATTAGCAAATGGGTTGTATAAGTATAAGATTCGACAATTAAGTACCAAATTTCATGCGTTATGCAATTGTTCCCAAACAATCTTTATGACTTATACTGCAATGTAGATTATAAGAGGTTGAGAATTTATTTGCTGATTATGCGTGTATGCGCTCACCTTCTGTAGTTAATATAAATCATGTTAAATTCTGCAAATGTAAAGGGAGGAAGAAAAACCTGGTGTTGTATTGGACAGCAGAGAGCTTCCATCTTTCTCATTCTACTTCTCCAACAGAAGATGTGTTTAGAACCAGGAACAATGGTTTTCAATATTATGGTCTTCTTACACAAAACGCGCTATAAATTTGCCCCATATGGAAACTGTTTTTTAAAGAATGGTTTCTAAAAATCTAACATTTGATATCATATTTTGCTTAATACTTACCTGGGTATTTCCGATGAGGATGGAAACTGAAATTAGCAAATGTGTTATATAAGTATAAGATTCGACAATTAAGTACCAAATTTCATGCGTTATGCAGTTGTTCCCAAACAATCTTTATGACTTTTATACTGCGATGTAGATTATAAGAGGTTGAGAATTATTTGCTGATTATGCGTGTATGCGCTCGCCTTCTGTAGTTAATATAAACCATGTTAAATTCTGCAAATGTAAAGGGAGGGAAAAAACTGGTGTTGCATTGGACAGCAGAGAGCTTCCATCTTTCTCTTTCTACTTCTCCAACAGAAGATGTGTTTAGAGCCAGAAGCAATGGTTTTCAATATTATGGTCTTCTTATACAAAACGAGTTTTAAATTTGTGCTATGATAGCAATTATTTTTTTAAAGATTGGTTTTAAAAATCACACATTTCGTATCACATTTTGCTTAATACTTACCTGGGTATTACCTATGAGGATGGAAACTGAAATTAGCAAATGGGTTGTATAAGTATAAGATTCGACGATTAACTACCAAATTTCATGCGTTATGCAGATGTTCCCAAACAATCTTTATGACTTTTATACTGCAATCTATAAGAGGTTGAGAATTTATTTTCTGATTATGCGTGTATGCGCTCACCTTCTGTAGTTAACATAAACAATGTTAAATTCTGCAAGTGTAAAGGGAGGAAGAAAAACTGGTGTTGCATTGGACAGCAGAGAGCTTCCATCTTTCTCTTTCTACTTCTCCAACAGAAGATGTGTTTAGAGCCAGAAGCAATGGTTTTCAATATTATGGTCTTCTTACACAAAACGAGTTTTAAATTTGCCTCATGATGGCAACAATTTTTTAAAGAATGGTTTCTAAAAATCTTACATTTGGTATTACATTTTGCTTAATACTTACCTGGGTATTTCCGATGAGGATGGAAACTGAAATTAGCAAATGGGTTGTATAAGTATAAGATTCGACAATTAAGTACCAAATTTCATGCGTTATGCAGTAGTTGTTCCCAAACAATCTTTGTGACTTATACTGCAATCTATAAGAGGTTGAGAATTTATTTACTGATTATGCGTGTATGCGCTCACCTTCTGTAGTTAATATAAACCATGTTAAATTCTGCAAATGTAACGGGAGGAAGAAAAACTAGTGTTGCATTGGACAGCTGAGAGCTTCCATCTTTCTCTTTCTACTTCTCCAACAGAAGATGGGTTTAGAGTCAGGAGCAATGGTTTTCAATATTATGGTCTTAAAACAAAACGAGTTTTAAATTTGTCCCATGATGGCAACTATTTTTTAAAGAATGGTTTCTAAAAATCTAACATTTGATATCACATTTTGTTTAATACTTACCTGGGTATTTCCGATGAGGATGGAAACTGAAATTAGCAAATGGGTTGTATAAGTATAAGATTCGGCAATTAAATACCAAATTTCATGCGTTATGCAATTGTTCCCAAACAATCTTTATGACTTTTATACTGCAATGTAGATTATAAGAAGTTGAGAATTTATTTGCTGATTATGCGTGTGTGCGCTCACCTTCTGTAGTTAATATAAACCATGTTAAATTCTGCAAATGTAAAGGGAGGAAGAAAAACTGGTGTTGCATTGGACAGCAGAGAGCTTCCATCTTTCTCTTTCTACTTCTCCAACAGAAGATGTGTTTAGAGCCAGAAGCAATGGTTTTCAATATTATGGTCTTCTTACACAAAACGCGTTATAAATTTGCCCCATGTTGGCAACTATTTTTTAAAGAATGATTTCTAAAAATCTTACATTTGGTATCACATTTTGCTTAATATTTACCTGGGTATTTCCGATGAGGATGGAAACTGAAATTAGCAAGTGGGTTGTATAATTCTAAGATTCGACAATTAAGTACCAAATTTCATGTGTTATGCAGTTGTTCCCAAACAATCTTTATGACTTTTATACTGCGATGTAGATTACAAGAGGTTGAGAATTTATTTGCTGATTATGCGTGTATGCGCTCACCTTCTGTAGTTAATATAAACCATGTTAAATTCTGCAAGTGTAAAGGGAGGAAGAAAAACTGGTGTTGCATTGGACAGCAGAGAGCTTCCATCTTTCTCGTTCTACTTTTCCAACAGAATATGTATTTAGAGCCAGAAGCAATGGTTTTCAATATTATTGTCTTCTTACACAAAACGAGTTTTAAATTTGCCTCATGATGGCAACTATTTTTTAAAGAATGGTTTCTAAAAATCTTACATTTGGTATCACATTTTGCTTAATACTTACCTGGGTATTTCCGATGAGGATGGAAACTGAAATTAGCAAATGGGTTGTATAAGTATAAGTTTCGACAATTAAGTACCAAATTTCATGCGTTATGCAGTTGTTCCCAAACAATCTTTGTGATTTTTATACTGCAATCTATAAGAGGTTGAGAATTTATTTGCTGATTATGCGTGTATGCGATCACCTTCTGTAGTTAATATAAACCATGTTAAATTCTGCAAATGTAAAGGGAGGAAGAAAAACTGGTGTTGCATTGGACAGCTGAGAGCTTCCATCTTTCTCTTTCTACTTCTTCAACAGAAGATGGGTTTAGAGCCAGGAGCAATGGTTTTCAATATTATGGTCTTAAAACAAAACGAGTTTTAAATTTGTCCCATGATGGCAACTATTTTTTAAAGAATGGTCTCTAAAAATCTAACATTTGATATCATATTTTGTTTAATACTTACCTGGGTATTTCCGATGAGGATGGAAACTGAAATTAGCAAATGTGTTGTATAAGTATAAGATTCGGCAATTAAATACCAAATTTCATGCGTTATGCAATTGTTCCCAAACAATCTTTATGACTTTTATACTGCAATGTAGATTATAAGAAGTTGAGAATTTATTTGCTGATTATGCGTGTGTGCGCTAACCTTCTGTAGTTAATATAAATCATGTTAAATTCTGCAAATGTAAAGGGAGGAAGAAAAACTGGTGTTGCATTGGACAGCAGAGAGCTTCCATCTTTCTCTTTCTACTTCTCCAACAGAAGATGTGTTTAGAGCCAGAAGCAATGGTTTTCAATATTATGGTCTTCTTACACAAAACGCGTTATAAATTTGCCCCATGTTGGCAACTATTTTTTAAAGAATGGTTTCTAAAAATCTTACATTTGGTATCACATTTTGCTTAATACTTACCTGGGTATTTCCGATGAGGATGGAAACTGAAATTAGCAAATGGGTTGTATAATTATAAGATTCGACAATTAAGTACCAAATTTCATGCGTTATGCAGTTGTTCCCAAACAATCTTTATGACTTTTATACTGCGATGTAGATTATAAGAGGTTGAGAATTTATTTGCTGATTATGCGTGTGTACGCTCACCTTCTGTAGTTAATATAAACCATGTTAAATTCTGCAAGTGCAAATGGAGGAAGAAAAACTGGTGTTGCATTGGACAGCAGAGAGCTTCCATCTTTCTAGTTCTACCTTTCCAACAGAATATGTATTTAGAGCCAGAAGCAATGGTTTTCAATATTATTGTCTTCTTACACAAAACGAGTTTTAAATTTGCCTCATGATGGCAACTATTTTTTAAAGAATGGTTTCTAAAAATCTTACATTTGGTATCACATTTTGCTTAATACTTACCTGGGTATTTCCGATGAGGATGGAAACTGAAATTAGCAAATGGGTTGTATAAGTATAAGCTTCGACAATTAAGTACCAAATTTCATGCGTTATGCAGTTGTTCCCAAACAATCTTTGTGATTTTTATACTGCAATCTATAAGAGGTTGAGAATTTATTTGCTGATTATGCGTGTATGCGATCACCTTCTGTAGTTAATATAAACCATGTTAAATTCTGCAAATGTAAAGGGAGGAAGAAAAACTGGTGTTGCATTGGACAGCTGAGAGCTTCCATCTTTCTCTTTCTACTTCTTCAACAGAAGATGGGTTTAGAGCCAGTAGCAATGGTTTTCAATATTATGGTCTTAAAACAAAACGAGTTTTAAATTTGTCCCATGATGGCAACTATTTTTTAAAGAATGGTCTCTAAAAATCTAACATTTGATATCATATTTTGTTTAATACTTACCTGGGTATTTCCGATGAGGATGGAAACTGAAATTAGCAAATGGGTTGTATAAGTATAAGATTCGGCAATTAAATACCAAATTTCATGCGTTATGCAATTGTTCCCAAACAATCTTTATGACTTTTATACTGCAATGTAGATTATAAGAAGTTGAGAATTTATTTGCTGATTATGCGTGTGTGCGCTAACCTTCTGTAGTTAATATAAACCATGTTAAATTCTGCAAATGTAAAGGGAGGAAGAAAAACTGGTGTTGCATTGGACAGCAGAGAGCTTCCATCTTTCTCTTTCTACTTCTCCAACAGAAGATGTGTTTAGAGCCAGAAGCAATGGTTTTCAATATTATGGTCTTCTTACACAAAACGCGTTATAAATTTGCCCCATGTTGGCAACTATTTTTTAAAGAATGGTTTCTAAAAATCTTACATTTGGTATCACATTTTGCTTAATACTTACCTGGGTATTTCCGATGAGGATGGAAACTGAAATTAGCAAATGGGTTGTATAATTATAAGATTCGACAATTAAGTACCAAATTTCATGCGTTATGCAGTTGTTCCCAAACAATCTTTATGACTTTTATACTGCGATGTAGATTATAAAAGGTTGAGAATTTATTTGCTGATTATGTGTGTATGCGCTCACATTCTGTAGCTGATATAAACCATGTTAAATTCTGCAAATGTAAAGGGAGAACGAGAAAATTGGTGTTGCATTGGACAGCAGAGAGCTTCCATCTTTCTCTTTCTACTTCTCCAACAGAAGATGTGTTTAGAGTCAGGAGCAATGGTTTTCAATATTATGGTCTTACACAAAACGAGTTTTAAATTTGCCCCATGATGGCAACTATTTTTTCAAAAATGGTTTCTAAAAATCTAATATTTGGTATCACATTTTGCTTAATACTTATTTCGGGTATTTCCGATGAGGATGGACACTGAAATTAGCAAATGGGTTGTATAAATATAAGATTCGACAATTAAGTACCAAATTTCATGCGTTATGCAATTGTTACCAGACAATCTTATGACTTTTATATTGCAATGTAGATTATAAGTGGTTGAGAATTTATACATAATTTCGGAGCTGCAACTGTCGTTAGATGTAGCAGTAAGGCGAGGAAACCAACCAACCAACAATTTGACATTGACGAGAATGTCTTCCGCAAAAACTACTAAATTTAAATTTCGCATTTTTCATTGTAGAAGAAATTTCCATCGACAACGAATCAACTATAAAACTTACAGTTCGACAACGTCGGTGCCTTTTTTAAATTGTGTAATAGACCCAGTTGAGCTGAAACGAAATCTCGGTCGAACAATTCAAATCTTCTCCCGTCGAACATGTACGTCAACGATGATGCCTACTCATTGTGCATGCTACCGCTTCGGTAAAGTTTCTGTAATAATAATAACAATAATAACTAGCAGTTAAGCAGCTAACACAGCAACAAAAAAAATGATAAAAATGTTTCTTAGCAATAGTTTTTTTCACTTAGGTTTGTTTGTTGTTTTCTTTCTGCCACGTCCAGGAGCAGAAAAGTGATAGTTTTTTCTTTGCTGACTTATCTGACTCAAAGAAATTGGTGGTCACGTTGTAAGCAAAACATTGCACAGTGTATAAATGAACAAGTTACGAAGCTAAAGTTATTTTTTACCTTATATCAATGTAACGTAATAAGATGTAATTAACCAGGTGGCTGAGTGAATCCTTATTTTATAATTTTAAGCGACCTTTCTGTTGTGAGTGGTTCAGTTTTTTAAAGATATATAAAAATAAAAGGCCACTTGCTCAACATTTCTAGATTTTTGTAAACACTTCCAGACAACTGCTGATTTTTGTGATTATTCCTTGACAGTTTCAACTTTATGATTTTCCCCTTCTTTCCAGCCAGGATCTTTTGATATCCAAAATTTTAAGATTAAGCTGTGGAACACCCTGTCTGTTTTTCTAACGATAAAAGGCGAACTGCACATATAGAAGTGACATGACAATCATTTTAACATAATTTATCTATACGAAGTCTGGCAGAAATAATGAAATCATTTTCGTTCCATGCATGTCATTGGTACGTTAACAGACGTACTATCTGGCGGCCTTCCTACCATTATACAACCTGGTTCTGACAGAAAGGAATTAAATAAGCAATTTACAATAACCTCGATATAGGTTATTATTATTGTCGATTTAAGGGATTTATTATTAACTTACCAAATTGTTGCAGCCAGGTCGATCTCTAATTGGTCTTTCTACTTCATCCGTTGCCTCATTTATCTTAAAAGGAACGTTATCGTTATTGGCCACCAATGATGGAGCATAACAATAGACCTTCATCATTTCTGCACTATCTTCTGCATTGTTACATAGGAGCAATTTATAATATCGGCGTTGGCCATAGCATGGAATGCCTGAGAGTCATCATGTGTTAGTATTAAAATCTCAGCAATTTCATACATGAATTGGGAGAAACAATTTCTGCTTATTTCCAAGGGGCCACGCATTATAGACGACAGTTCAAAAGGCCGCGCTGAAACGACACGTTTCACATGACTTCTCGTCGATGGTCGGGCATCCTCGCGTCTAATCATTGTCGTAGGTTGTCGTGTTTCTCTTTGATTGGTCAGCGTTTGACTCCGGCTCCTCGTGATAGGTCCGCTTGTGGCAGGTTGATGTGTATCTTCACAATTTGTCAATATTCGAACGTGCCTCCTCGCGACTGGTTCGCCCACCGTGGGTTGTATGTGTCTTCGGTTATAAATCCTCCTAAAAGAGCGGGCTTCCATGAAATGGGAGCTAAAACTGACTCTACTGGTTCCCGCACTAATATGCACTTGTGTTGCGTTTGAAAGTCGCGGTTCTCGCTATACTGCTGATAGTACTCTTCTCCGCAACAATAACGGAGCCTTGTACTGTGCGCTGGCGGCAGACAAAGCGTCGCGTTGAAAGTTTTGGTTCGTCGAGCAGATGCTGGTAGGTTGGATTGTAGCTAACTGGTAGGCTGGATTGCAGTTGGTTGGTAGACTGGATACACTCGTAGTTGATTTGCAGTTCTCAAAGTAGCGACGGCAAACTATGGAGCTGCCGTAGTAGTATGTGTGCTTTCTGTAGCTACAATAAGGTGTCCGCACTTGGGAGCTTGTCTTGGTATGTTTATATGCACTTTCTTTGTCTATTTCTGGGGGGAACGAGTTAGAGGGATATAGGAAGTGTGTAGGTTATCCTGGTTAGTTTTCGGATAATGGGAATAATTTTTCTAGGTATGAGTTTTTGTTAATTGGCAGGCGGAAAATAAAGGGGGCCACGATGACGTAAAATATACAAGTAGCTAGCCTATGGGTTGTAGATATAGTTAAGCGAAGGGTGCTTAGGTGCTTGTGAGAACTTGGCTGTTAGAGGGAGAGCTATAACTGGGTTAGGGTACTGGAATAGTTTTTCCGCGAAATGTGGGATTAGTATGGTGTAAACGAATTCATCTAGTGTTTGTGTCCCGGTGGTATTGTGTAGATAGTCTAATGACGTACTTCGTGGAAGTTTGGTGGCCCACCTAAAAAATTTATTTTGTATTTTCTGCAAAGATTTCTGATTACATAGAGGAGTTAAGGGATACCAGACAGGGGCAGCATAGGTTATTATAGGGGGTAGATAGGACTTCTATAGGAGAGTGGAAATATAAGAGGGGGCGGATTTCAGGGTTGTTTATAAACGATTCGATCGAACATAGGTTTTTGTTTTTATAGAGTTAATGTGTTTTATAAAGTTTAACTTTTGGTCTATGTGAATTCCCAGATAAGTATACCTTTTGACCAATTTATTTTCTGATTTTTTATTATAATTTCATTTCTGTTTAGGTGTATACTTTCGTTTTGTCGCGATTATTGTTTGAGTTTTTTGCGTGTTAACAATCAGTCCCCATTTTTCATAGTACGATGTTGTTTTGTCTACTTGTTTTTGGAGGATTTTCGTTAGTATATCCGGGTTTTTAGAGGTGCCTATTATGGCGGTATTGTCCGCGTACGTCGCGTAAGTCAGTCTGTGGTCTTTTAGGGGTGGGATGTCGTTGGTGTAAAATAGAAATAAACCGGGACCAAGGGATGAACCCTGGGGAACGCCAGAGAGAGCGGGAAAAGGATTGGAGCACTCCTATTTTATTGCTACTCGGAATTGGCGATTTAGAAGAAGATTGTATTGTTTTAATAATACGAATCGGAATATTCGCGACGCGGAGCTTGTATAGCAATCCAGGGTGCCAGACTTTATCGAACGCCTTCTCGAGGTCCAGCGATACTATCCCTGTTAGGTGGCCTCGATTGACATTCGTGGATAGAATTTCGCCGACTCGGAAAAGCTGTTGGGTTGTGGAGTGTTCCGGGCGGAATCCGAACTGGTCGTTTAGGACTTTCCGGCCCTCGATTCCGTCCAGGCGGGATGAAAGAATTATGGAGTCGAAGACTTTTCCCAGGACCGACAGATCGCTAATGGGGCGGTAGTTGGTTGCCTGATTTCTAGGCTTGTTGGGGATAGGGATGATTTTAGCCGTTTTCCAGGGGGTGGGATAGTGGGAGAGCTGTAATGATGCATTATATAGTCAGGTCAGGAATAATATGGCTTTGGGTGGGAGATGGCGGAGGGCATAGGGATATTGTCGAGTCCTGGGGCCTTCTTTGGGTTCAGTTTTTTAATATGGAAAATGACTTGGGAAGGGGAGATCGGGATTTGTTGGTCGGTGGACTCTTGTATTTTGATCTTATTTGTAATTGAGGGGGACTCATAATAAGTGCTCTACAGAACGCCAAATTTGACATCTCTAGCTTATAGTCGCGGTATTGCTTCTCCGAAAGATTGTTGGAGGAAAGGTTAAATGCCTTAGCAATGCCTGCCGTAGATAAGCCGAATCTTATTTTATTCAGGATCTGGGGGTCAATAAAATCTTCACCAAATACTGTTTCTTTTGAAAGATTTGTCTTCCAGTTTCTCCAACCAACAGGAAATGTTTCCTCAGCTAATAATTTTAATCTATCCAGAATTCTATCTTCATCTTCCGTTTCAGCTGACTCTTCCAATAATTCTTCTATGGTGCTATAAGCAGTAGCCTCCGCCATCTGTAACCGAAAAGAATCCATTACAATCCGGTAATTTTATAAGCCGAAGTAAAAATATCACCGAGTCCGCGGGGCTGCGGCTGAGGGACGAAATGGCTCCTTATATCAGCCTAGACGGCTGCGGCTCATGAGCCTCTACGGTTCCATAAACTCAGCCGGACGGCTGCGTGTCCTCGAGACGAGCCTTTACGGCTGCGTCTCATAAGCCTTTTCTGCTCCTAGTGCCGAGCCGTAGGCAGCGGCAATTTTAACTTTTTTTTTTAAACTGATTTTAGCAAAAAGTGATCCTCATATTTTGAATTACTGGTTTCCAACTCTCACAGACTAAATAAAAACTAATCTGTGTAAAAGGATAAAGCTTACCTTACTTTGGTAGAATGTTAACCACGTTGAAACCTTTTACACAGAGGACACATACACACTACTCGAAAAACGACAGCGTACTGAAGAGAAACGTGCCCACTTGTAGATAGCGCTTAGCCTACCGGCACGACACCTGCGGGCAGCGTGATAGGAACATATATACACGAAAGAGGGCGGTGGGTAATCTCTGAAAGGTCAAGCCGAAGGCACAGACCTGAAATATTCATGTTAATATTTACCAGTATTTGTATTTCCATAAGGTCTACTATAGTCTGTTTTTAAAACCAGGAGGACTAAATATAGAATCCCAATTTACACTACATACTACAAAATTACCCTAGAATATTTAAAGCAACCAACATTACACGACTACAGTATAGGTGTATGCAGTCTAATATACTTACTAAAAAGGGGTCTAGGGATTCCTCACATTCTTAATAATAAATTTCCAAAAAAGAATATTGTTGAGATATTTGAAATTTGATTTGGTATATGAAACTTATTAAACAATATTTAAAAAAAAACAAATTTAATTATTTTCCATTGATGTGTCAATGATTATATATAATTTTCCCTCCACGTCCAATTTTGCCATGTACTGAGGAAGCTTTGAGATTATATCTCAAAGCGCAAGTGCGTTTAATTTTTAAATTATATGCCTGTGAAAAATTAAGTGTGTAAATGAAAGTAAAACAAAAGTTCCCTATTAAATACACAACTATTTATTATCACAGGGTTCGATTACTGCTTGCAAGAAGAACCAAGAAGAAACTTGCAAGAAATATCAGAAAACATTTGTAAAAAACAGAAATGCTAACATAATATCAAAATGACATTCTCACTATAAAAAATTATTACTACATAAGTAACTTTGTCACTCAAGACAAAACAAGCCATACATGTTATACATAAAATTAATTATTAATAAACTTAAAGTAATGCATAAGTGAAACTTAATTAATCTAATCAATGGTAATATCGAACATTATACGTAGGTATATTTTAAGAAGTAATAAACACTACATTTATGAACTTACAGAATACATAGTTGAAGTAACAGCAATAATTAATTATATACGAGTCATCTTAAACACCAGTTAAGCTTAACAGCCGCCTAGGCTAGATAAGGAAAAGGGCCGCGTCAGCCATCTCATCCCGTACGCATCGCAACTCTAGACGGCAGCCACTTCACTTCGTGTCACACCTTCAAACCAGTAGCATTATTATTCATTTATTAAATATAATTGTTAAACATTTATATGTTTGAAAATAAACTTTGTAATATTTTCAATTAATTAATTATTTTTTTAAAAAATCGTTAAGTCGGCCACGCGGCTTAACTCACCTCTAGAATAAGTCCTTAAATGAGTCGTATAAATGCAAAACTCACTCTATGGTAAATATGTCATTTTGAGATATTTGCAAAAAACTGCTATGAAACGTTCTAACTTTATGCCAGTGGAAAATTTTTGCCAGTAGATGACACTACATGCACTGAATCAGGTAACATTAATTTCAGAAATTATAGTTTAAGGAAAAGGTCAGAAATTATATTTAAAAAAAATGAACAGTGAGTTTTGCACCTAATCCGTTCAAACAGCTAGTTTTGCATCCAACTATATTCAATAGTAATGTGAAATAAAATAATTAGTAGGTGTTTTATTCAATATATATTACAGTTAATACATTATAACAAATATAAAATATTTATATTTTAAATATAACCCTGGAACTTAAATTTGCAGGTCCACATATTCGGAATTTCTGCATTCCTCATCTTCCAAAATTTCATTTTGTATTGTGTCTTCTAAATTATTTTCTATTAATGGAAATAACACGTTTTTATATAATGCAAGCTCTTCTTTTTCCTGCCAGTTATCACCAAAGTGTCCAATCAACAGACGATCGATTGTCGATTTATCTCCTTTTAAAGTTCTTCCATAAGGAACAAATTTTGGTGATAACAAAGAAACGTTCTTGCCTCTCTTGCATACTCCCTTAGCTGCTCCAACGTCGATACTATAGTTTGGTTCCCCACGTATAACGATATTTTCTTTACCACTTCTCGTAAATATAAACCTCTTGCTTTTGTTGAATTGAAAGTGCCAAGCTCCCGGTCGTTTAAAAACAGCATTGGTTTCACTCCTCCAGTCAAAAATACTCCATTGACTGTTTTTTCTAATAGTTGCATATTTTTCAATAACTTCGCAGTATTGTTCAGGAGTAGTAATTACAGATAATTTCTTTAGGCACCTTTCTACTAGTCCAAAAACTCTGTCTGGGGGCATATACGAATGTCCCACAATGGGAAAAATAAGTTCGATAGTTTTCAGTGTTTTAGGTGCATCTTTAAGGAGCCATGAAGAAAGCATCGCAACAACGATGCTATTTTTATTTTGGCCTCCGCAGCCATCTGCAAATAAGCGTATTTTTTCTGTAGTTTCACTGAAGTTAAAATTCTTTAAAAAATGATACACTGCGGAGGATATAGTATTAGACTCCTTAGGAGCATCACTTTCTAACCAAACGTAAGAAAAAACACGAGACGGATCTAATGATCCCTTGGAACTACCATTCACAATAGCAAAATGATAAAAGTTCAACTGTTGGCTAAAGTAACATGCCTGATCTGGCAATTTTGGTAGAGCCAAGTTCTGTTGACAGTCAAAGGAAAAATTTTCTACAGTTGGATCTTCAGTTTTAAGTAATTTATAAAATGCTTTCGCCTTCAGCCTATGAATTTTTTGTTCAATCATAACTTCCTGTTTTTCTTTTTCTACCAAAGACGTTTTTAATATCCCAGCTGATCTTAAGCATGTAGAACAAACGTCAGTCTTTGGAGTACCAAAACCTATGTTGTAGTTTTTGTTCACATAATCACGAAAGTAACTCAATTTTACGTGGTAGTTTCCTTCAACCATTGTGGAATACATTGAATATAATTTTTTTAAATTTAATTCACATGGTAAATACCGCCGATCAAAGGTCTTGCTTCTGCAATAATGTGACTCGACGCATTTAAGAGATTCTATAAAGAGTATAATTTTATTTTTCTTATTATCATTTTTGTTCCCCACCCGATCACCACCTCTTCTTTCTTTAGGAATTTCGTTCGTCAGTAAAAAATTTTTAACTATTCTTTCAATTCGGAACCGACTTATACCAGAAATTTCTAAAAATGCTTTTTTGCAGACACGTACAAATTTTCCATTACTATCGGGAATATTGTAATCAATAGAGACTTTGCTATTCCTTTTTCTATTGCTATCATTTTTTGTCGGATTTTTACCATTGCAACATTTAAGAATGAATGTATCTTGTTTAACTTTGTCTGTTGATGAGTAAAGAATATCATGAAAATGTTTTATTTGCTTCATCTTTAAAGTTGCACAAAAATAGGGAAATCCGGGTTTGCCATCATGTCCACATTTGGGAAATATAGGTAAGTGTTTTGGAACATGTCTAAGAGAAAATAAATAAGAAAATAAGATGTAGTAAAATCATTTGTTGCTTTAGCTTACCGTAATTTTTTCATTTTCTCCCTTCTAGAGTCTTGCCGAAGTCTTTTTCTACCTTTTCCGGGGTGACAGGGGCTAATATTTTGATCCGCCTCCATTTATTTTCACTCAGTATTAAACAAGAAAACTTAAACTTATTAGAAACACAAACAATACTAACTATTCCGTAAACCTTCAAAACTAAATTAATAATGTAGAGAAACAGCTGATGTCACGTGTCAAGTTCTTAGGATTCTAATAGGCTGGAAAGTAAAGAGTGGCTTTTGCATCCAAATATTATAACCAACCAGTGAGTTTTGCACCCAGTTACATAATTTAACATTCGTTTTCCATATTAAAAAGTGAATTTTGCACCAGACCAACCCACTGCGAATATTCCATGTTATATTAAGAGTCAAACGGCGTGCGCATCAAAATTTTTAAATTTTGGGCAAAGAGTGAGTTTTGCATTTATACGACTCGAATACTTTAGCACTTATCACTGAAGAGCTAATTCTGTCTGTATCCCAACTTTCAGATGAAGTGTCGCTTTCAGCACCAATAGAAATAATTAACGGCTCAATTATAGTGTCCATGATTCCATCCAATTCTTCCTCTTTGATGGTATGCTCAACACAAATTTTCCAATGACTGCTTTTAATATCTTTGATAGCTTGCAATAAAAGTTCATTGACATTTTTTAACTTAACTATACGATTCTCTAATGCTACTTTATTTTTTATTTGAGCCCATATTAACTCGATAGGGTTTAATTCACAGTGATATGGTGGTAACCTCAATACAACTTTATGATTTATTCTTGCCATTTCATCAGCTACATACAAATTATATCGCTCTTTGTGTAGGTTTATTAACTGTAGAAGTTCGGAACGCACCATATGTATATCAAAATCAATATTGTTTGACGATAACCAATCTTGCATATCTTTTTTTTTTTCGACAATGTTGTTGGAATTTTTTCTACCTTGCGACTGTGGTATGACGCATTGTCCATTACAATGACAGCATTATCAGGTAATAGTTATAATACCTTTTGAAACCATTTTTCAAATACTTTTACGTTCATTTCCTCATGGTAATCTGTAGTTTTTATACCTTAAAAAACCAACAATCCTCCATCAACAAAACCCAATTCAGATCCACCATGAACAATTATCAGACGTTTTCCTTTACCAGAAGAATTTTTTAGGCCTGTAGATACACCCTCAATAAATGCTTGTCATCGATTTTTAACGCTCTCATCTACCAATATTTTTTCCTTTGTATGACCCTCGTTTACCCATGTCTCATCAAGATAATAAATGGATCAATTTTCCTTTCTATATTCTTTAATAGATGTTAAATAATTTCGTCTCCATATAATGATGTCATTACGTTCTAGTAATATACTTTTGCGGTTGCGCCTTACATATCTACAAAAGAATATATATGTTGAATAATTTTCATGAGCATATTTTTTTTTAAATGTACGGCTAATATCATAACTGCAGTAACGTTCAATTACTATAATAAACTATTGAAAAAAAAAATTATCATATGTTAATCATATTGTAAATATTAAACGAATACAGTCATAACTGTACATTATACAACAATGTAAATGTAACTTACTTGAAATTAATTTCCTTCATGAATTGATATAAAGAGGATCGAGAAAACTTCTGCCAATCTGGGCGACTATTTATTTCATGTAGAATTTTGTTTAGGGTAGGCATTTCATTTTTGTAGAAGAAGCTATGTATTATTTGTCGAATAGAGTTTTTCATTGTTTCATCAAATCTGGTAATAATTCCTGGTCTTCCTATCAAGTTTTTTTGGCCTGCGTTTATTTCCAGTCTTTCTATATTCCCTTATCGTACGGAATACAGTTGATCTTGCAATTCCGAACAGTAAAAGTGTTTAAAATAGGTATGTTATAAATCTTACATTGTTTAATATCTCACCCACTGCATTCATAATTGTAGATGCGATTTCACACATTGCTTCTCAGATAATGCTAAAGCACCCAAATCTAATCGTTTGCGTTTCTTTACTGGTGAAACTTCCACTAAACTTGAATTTGCCACAACATCCATATTGAAAAACTTCCAGAATATATATAATAAATATGAATAACATATAAGTTCTGTAAAGAGCTGTTTCCTTTTGCTTTCAAATTTCTATAAACGAGAATGAGTGATGATAAATAATTAATGAAGACACTTTGAAATTTGGTTGAAATATTCAACTGACATGTTTACGATTTGGCGTAGTGTAAAATTGGCGAACGCGCAGCCAATCACATGTGTATGATTTAGCGTGGCAAATTCGAAAGAGTCTTCCTGGTTTAAGAACAGACTATAGAGTCATCTAAACCGACATTCTTCATTATCAAACGGGTTCAACTTAAAAATATGTTAAAGACCACCTTCTTCTACTCAAAATCACAGTATTTTCGACGAGCACGTGTGCACTAATGAAATTTTATTTAGTAATACAATAAATGACGCGCGAATCAAGTAATCTACATACAAAATCTTTCCAAACAGAAAGGCAGAAGTCCCGTTTACGCTGAAGTAAGGGACTTGCGCCTTTTTATTTTATTTTATTTTTCCATTGAGTATGTGACTTCAGTCCTACCACAGAAAGAGAAGAGTGTTTTAAGCTTAATAATTATTTAAACAGAATTTGTAATAAATGTGGATATCCGCCCAACTGCTTCTCATATACAGATATATAAAATAGAAGTTTATTTTCTGAACATCTACATGTTAGAAAAGAATGTGAATGGATACTTTACACGTTATTTTTACTATTAAGTTACAGGTTGTTATATTTATCTAAGCAAAGTAAAAACTATGTATCTAGGTAGCTACTTTGGAAAATATAATATATAAAAGGCGACATGTATAAATACTTTATATACAAAATAAAGCTTTAATTCTGTGACGCGTTTTTCTCCACCTCGCACGTTGACGTGGAGAAAAGGCGCGGCCACTCTTTGACACACGAGCTTCGGAAACAAGTTTTCGAATTACTCGGGCGCCAGTCCTAGTTTAAGTGATAGGACACACTACCCTCAAGCCGAGTACGCGAGGCTGAGCAGCTCAGTGGGTCAATATATGGGAAATTAGACGTTCACACACAGACAATAAAACTAAGAGTATTTCAATAAAGTCAGTATATTACTATAAACTTATATGGACAAAGCTACTTCAACTACTAAAATCTATAAGTTACTTAGGCCGGGAGGAGCAAGCAAAAATCTAGTACCAAATGACTCAGGCGACAAGGATAGCTAGCACAAACTACTATTTAAAACATGAGCACCAAGCAAACGGCAAAGTGTTAACACAAAGTAAGCGGCGTTACGTGGGCAATTTAATAAAGCGATATTCTTGGTCTGGATTCAGGCACGTCTGCTTGCGGGAACGGTCAGAGTGGACTGACACGCTTGGTGTACCGGGATTTTTCTGGAGTTTGATTTTCGGAGGAAACACGTCTACTTGCTTTGAGTCAATCAGGCTGACTCCCTACATGGTATGAAATTACTTCCTTCAGATATGAAGGAGTGGGAAAAACAACAGAAAACAGAAGATGCGTGATGGATCACGGTGACGTAAGACGGACTTGACAAAATATTTGAAAGATTTCGGGGACTTAGAAAAAATAATTCCACTACGGATTTGTGGACTTAGGGACTTAGAAAATTATTGCAAATACAGATTTTACGGACTTAGAAAATTTACCTGGCGGCTTAAAATATTTAGCGTGAACACGTCTGCTGGCTCCGAGTCGATCGGGAAGACTCACTGGTCGGTAAGAATTTAATTACTGCCTTCAGAGATGAAGGAGTGGGAGTAACAGCGGAAAATAGGTGCGCCGTGAATCACTGTGACGTCAGCTGGACTTGTAAAAATATTTGAAATGTCTTTGGGAACTTATAAAAATAAGTCCACGACGGATTTGTGGACTTGGAAAAATAATTAAAATATAGATTTTACGGACTTAGAAAAATAAATGTTACCTGAATTGTGGACTTGTGATATTTTCACTACAACACCAGAGCAAACAGCGGACACGTGTACCTCGTGAGACGGCAGCCAGAAGACTAAACGCGGAATAATTAAATTATTCCCGTGTACTGAAGGAGTGACGTCGCATAAGTGACGTCGAACGGACTTGTAAAATATTTTCGGAAAAATAATGCCATAATGAATTTGTGGACTTAGCAAATTTACCTTACTCTGGTACAACAGGACGGGGAGCTCTGCACAACTAACGCGGTCGGTCACTGGGAAGGCACTGACTCGTGCGTGGTTTGGCGTGTTTGAAATGTAGAAACTCTTCTCGTCGCTTCCCCATCCGAGTTCTGTACTTTACAATCTGATCTACCTACTCGGGGTTTCTAGAAGTTAATTAATTTTAAATTAATTCGCCTACGGCGGTACAGTATATTTATAAATATAAATATAACAGAACTATAAAATATTTTCCAGAAAATAATGATATTTTATACATATTTCGGTAACGAAAAATACTTCGTTACAGTTCTGCTCTATTTTGTAACCGTTATAAAACAAAACTAAACTAATTAATAATTTATTTAAATCGTAACCTGACAAATCATCATGCTTAAATTGGAAAAAATGGAATTTTTTCCGCTACCATCCTTCAAGGAATTTTGTAATATTTTAGCAATCATTTCATGCGTAACACATTAATCTTCATCTTTTTTAGATGGAATAAAAAGGCATTTGTTTTGGTGGACTTTTTCAGACTTTCTCAGAGACTGTCTTTCCAACGAAGTGACTGATTATTTTTTGTTTGATATGTTTCACTATTGTTTTTAATTGCAGCTAGAGGTAGGGGAGTGGGTGGCTGGCTTGAACAGTTTTTAGTAACATTATTACAATTTTTTTTCAAACATTTCTCATAATGTCTTCGATTTATATGATGGATATGGCTATTTATTATAAAATTTTATTATTACGAAATTCTTAACCTCACGTAATTTGTACAAAAGTACCTGTAGCAAACCACTACTTTGTTAAAACCATCCCCATACTTGACAGTAAGTAGCTTTGAACATGAAATGGAATCGGAACATTTTTTAATCATTTAAGGTTTATTTCCATTAACATAGGTATTTGATCTACATATGCCTTAATTATGTCACGCCCTGACAGGTCAGCTCTAAATCTGAATTTTTTTTGGATGTGGTAACTTTAGTAATGACATCCATAAGAGCTACGAATGATACATCCCTTTCTGGAAAATAAATTAAATCGTCCCCTGCCTTTCGCAGAAACTTCACTTTCAGATCATCCTGTAGCCTTTCTTCTACCTGGACTATATAAAATAAAAACAGTTTTTTTAGTCGTGAATTTTACAAGTACGAAATCATTCACAGCTATGGCGAGTAGGATGGATTCGATGGGAGGATCTGGGGATTGCCAGAAGTGGAATATCTTCATCTTCGATCTCTTTCTCGAAGCTTATATCAGAACTGTTGTCATGTATGGACGTGTCTTCGTTATCTTCATCATCGCTAGCACTCTGCATTATTTTTGTCTTAGCGGCGTTTTTGTTTCTCGTTTTCATTTAATTGTTTTCTCTAGGTTATTGTTATCTTTCTTAGTCTTAGTTTGTCTAAAACAAAAGAAAATTTACGGAAGTCCTTGTCTTAGATCCATCATATAAGCAGAATTTTAAGGCACTGGGTTTTAAATGGTTCTCCATAATATATCAATCTGGAGGCGAATCTAAAATAACAGATAGATATTTTCAGCTATCTATGACAACGGAATAATGGGTGAAACTTTTAATGCTTGCCCAGGTCTACAACAAAAAGAAAAAAATGAAAATGAACATGATAAGAGAAAGTAACCAGCGGATTCGGGCGGCTGCCTAATGTGGATCCGGATAGCTGCTTAATGTGGATTCTGACAGTGGCACGGAACTGGGTCGGTCTGGGTGACACGGAACATCACTGGCGGTTTAATGGAGGGAACGAGTTCATTTTCGGTTGGATAGTCTCAGGGACAATCTCGGAACAGGGTGCCTCGGAGACCACATCTCAAACAGAAGGGGAATTCTTGAGGTCTTTTGCAGGTTCATCAATTGTGTCCTCGAAAACCACACCTTCAACAGATTTCCTGTGGTTTTGGGTGGTAGATTTTTTAATATTTGATGCATCTTTGGTCCTTGGATCTAGGGTTGATGCACCCAGAACTGTCGGAGTTGGACATTTTTCTATAATAAAGAAACATATTACTAACTTTTGGGTTTTTAATATGAATTCTGGTAAGCTTCTTCCCGGTATCCGATCCGTTATTTTTGGGAATTTCTTTAATATATTAATATTTCATATATTTTGGCATCACTATAAATGAATTTGTTAGTTCTCATAATTCTTTTCAAATATTTTACTTTGGGGTCATTTCTGATCACAGCAACATAGTTTTTTTGTTTTTTCTTCTCTTAACTCCACAACACAAAATATCTGTAAGGTCATCTTCCTCAACATCTACAAAGTCACCTCATCAGATGAGTCAGTATATGGAACACATAAGGTTTTATCTTCATCGCTACTGCTACTCACAGACTTACCAGGTTGAATATGAATATTATTCTGTAGGTTTATCTTTCTTGTGACAGCCTTTACCTTTTTTCTTCTCGTCTTCTGAAGCCTTCCCCTATTTTCATTTTTTCAGGTGTGTGTCTATTGCAATCCTACAATTGGCCCGTTTTCTCCCTCGCCTATTTTCCTTTCTTGGTGGTGCTCTTGATAATCGACGTAGTTGCTCTGGAGTTTTAATGATTAATGGCATCTGATGGTGTACTTGCAAATTATGCAACTTTAAATTAGAGGATTCTAGTTGATTCGTTACATCCAACAATATTTCACGGTGATCATCTCCAACTTCATGTGTTTTTGAAGTAGATGGTTCAGGTTCAGGCACCTCCAGAGGCATTTCACCACGACCTTCCTAAACCACATGGACTATAGCAGTAGATTGTTCTGGACGATTAGTAACCTCCGACGGTAAAAACTCATCTTCCTTAAAAATGTTCGAATTCAGAGGCCAAATCCCAGATACTTCAAATCCGGAACTGATGTTTCTCGGTGTGAATGCCTGAGAGTAAGATTTTTCTATAATTCGGCTACATCGTAGATTGATATTGGCTTCCCTGGATTTGATACATCCACTCTTTACAAGATTTGTTATAATATTTGTCTTAAATAGTGAGAAGAGAATACAGTATTGTCTGAGGGCTGCAATTTGTGACCAGTGTGTGGTCGAAACATTAATATAATAATCCCATTTTTCTTAGTCAGATTCAATGCATTAAGTGACAAGTGGGTCTCGTGGTTATCGAACACCGGAAGTACCTCCTTCCCCATTTCCGGTTTGATTATATCTATAAAATGTGTAAGAAATTTAACGAAAATTTCAGAATTGGACCAGCCTCATTTATTTGTTATCTGAATATTTTAAAGTGTAAAACTGTCACATAACTTTCCAGTCGCGCAATTGTTTTTTGCTCTTTAATTTCTTGACGTTTCAGTCACAGATCGTCTAACTTCTGAAGTTTGAAATGTAATGAAATACAAACCTGTTTGATTCCTCGTTCTGCAACTACCTTGTTTGGTTCGTGGACTGTTGGACATCCTGTCTCACCAACATTCCAAATGTGAGTTGGCTGTAATTTATTTCATTGCATTCCATTTCATTTTATTTTATTTCATTTACACTATTCAACAGGTCGTGCGACGCAATTACAGAATAGGAGAAATACACAAAAAAGTAAAAAAATAAAACAATATAAATTAACAAGAAATATTTTAAATATAGAGGAACAACAGAGGATAAGAATATGAATAACCAACAGTAAGGAGCAACAAAATATATCAATCATAATCCATCTTTTTAATTGACGGGATATTGCAAGACATAAATGTCAAGTGAACAATTTAAATTGTTATAATTATTGTTAGACATATTGTGAAGAGGGAAATACTTTTTATGTTTGTTCGTGCAGTTGGCAGATAAAATAGATTTGTCTGTCTTGCCTCAGCTCTGGGAGTATGAAAATTTAACATACATAAAATTTCTGAGCTGTTTATGTTATTATGAATTATCTTGTGCAATATGATCAGATAAGCTTTTATTCGAGTGAGTCGAAGCCGAAATTTATGAGAAGTTCGGATTCGGGGAATCCTATAGGAGGATATTCCCCTTCCTTCACTGTCTAAATTGTTGTAATAATGATTTATGTTTAACCCTTTCTTTCTCCTTTTAAACAAAGCATATCTCTACTTTTACAACTTAAATTGCGTATTTTACTTCTCTAAATGATACTGAACAAAAACATGTTTTTCTCTCTCCCCTGAGTTCCACTCCTATACCAAGTGCATTTGTTACTTTGCCCCTGTTAAAGCTTTAACGATCCGCTCGTAGTTTCTTCTTTTGCATAAACCTGGGCAATAGCATTAATATTATAACGATCCACTCGCAATTTCTTCTTCTGCATGAACTTGGACTTAAAATTAATGTGAGTATATGTTCACTAGGGAATATATTGTAACAAAAGCGAAATAATATAAAAATAATATTTATCTATATTTTTATATGCATGTTTATCTATGCACACTGTTGTCGAAGCCAAAAAAGGCTAATTGAATAATTTAAAATCAATCAGAAAGTCACAATTTGCATATTTACATGTTCATACATCGATATTACAGCGCGAAATAATTACGACGCAATTACAGCATCAAGACTATATCAACGTCTAACGTTCAGGATTCCGTCCGCCCCGAAGTAGACAGTACGGCGGCGAGGTTTGCAGCGACATCAGTCCAGTTCCCGCTCTCAACGAGATAACTACTACGATCAGTCCAGTTCCGGCACTCGATTAATCCAGTGCGAGCAGTCAACGCGAAAACAACTACGAAACCTCTACAAGATCTTCAAGCATTCTTCCAGAACTTCAACCCGACGAACCGATACCTAGTACGGCGTCTCACCAGTCCCTGCACTGTAGCTGAACCCTGTTTGCGTTAGGAGAAGGGCCATCTTCGTCAACGCGACGGGACTTTCAATTCATAACGATAATTTCACAGTGTTAGCTAGCCAAGTTAGGGATAAATTAAAACTAAATAATTGTGCAACGAACAGCAATAGAGTTCTGCTTAAGTTACATTTAATCTGGATCTTCGAGTTTTATTTATTTCTACGCATCGACACCTACCAGGCAAAAGCGCCTGTCTATAAAGCACTAAAGTTGGGGTACCTTGCACCAAAAGCGGTGCATGCGTATGTCGGTCTACGAGGAAGCCAAAAGGGGGTAGTAGCAGTACCCTCCGACACCAATAAATCGTTAATACCACCTCCAAACATCGAAATCGACCCTGAGAACTCGTCCACACCTAGAACTACGAAACACCACTATCGAGGCTGCTGGCGCCCATTCTATACAAAAAATTTGTAGCCTCCGATATAAAAAACATTTTTATTTTTCAACCTCAAACCATTAAAATCGTAGACAACGCATATATGCATCTTTGTGCATATGTATAAATCTTATCATCTAATAATATAAGGGCTATTTATGCCGTGTCGTAACTTTCTACCACCAACTTACAGGGTTATTCTTCATCACTGTCCAATTTTTGTGGTACCAACTCTGATGTCCACGGGTCGTTGTAGGGTAATATGTGACTCACATGTACGATGTCCTCTTTTGCCTTTTCTGAAGGTCCTTTTCTTACCTCATAGTCCACCTCACCAATTTTCTTTGTTATATATTTAGTAGGGCCGGAACCATCGTAACTAAAAGTTTTTCGCTTCGCCCTTTTTTCCTAACGGGGGTGAATACTTTGACTTGGTCACCCTCTTTATACTCAAGGTGACGATGCTTCTCATCGTACCTTACTTTATCCGTTTTTTGTTTATTTATTATATTTTCCATAGCAAGATTCCGGACGGCCAAGGCTTTTTCCCTAATTTCACGGGCGTCCGTCGAGTTACTAGGTTGCATTAGGTTCCCTGCCGTATACTAACAAATGGGGAAAATTTCGTCGTCTCCTGCTTTGCAGTGTTATGTGCAAACGTAACGTGGGGTAGGAATTCGTTCTAATCCGTCTGATTGGTGTTTGTATATATCGCCAACATATTGGCAAGGGTTTTGTTCAATTTCTCTGTCAGGCCATTGCATGAGGGGTGGTAGGCTGTTGTATATTAATTTGCTATGCCCATCCCTCTTAAAAGCTCCTGAACTAATTCGGATCTAAACGTTTGTCCCCTATCACTTAATATGTACTTCGGTGCTCCATGGCGTGTAATAATCTTTTCCAGTAGGAAGTTTGCCACTGGGCCCGCTTTTCCAGATGGTAGGGCTTCAGTTTCCGCCCATCTTGTGGCATAGTCCGTTGCCACCACTATCATTGTTTTGCCCTTTTTACTTCTTCTGAAAGGTCCTAATAAATCAATCCCGACCCTTTCGAATGGGGCGCTAACTGGAATGGGCTGTAGCAACCCAACGGGCTTTCTATTCTGTTGCCCTTTTCGGGGTTGACAGTCCCTACAGCCCTTAACGAATTTTTCGACATCCCTTTGTAGTCCCTGCCAATAATATCGATTTCTTATTTTATGTGGTCTTAGTGATACCTAAATGACCTGCTAGGGGTTCGGAATAGTGGGAGAAGAGTATTCGTTTATTAGTGATTTCGGAATTACCAGCAGGTTTTCTAGGCCATCCGCTGACGGATTTACTTTGTAGAGAGCGTCGTCGATAATCCTAAAATTTTTTGCGTACCTTGCCAGTGCCATAGGTACCGAGGGGCAAGTGGGATTTATAATGGCGTTTTTAATTTTAATTATTTCCGAATCTTCACTTTGGTGTTGGGCTATATCTGACGGGGCTAGCAGGAACGTGGGTATATCATCAACATCATATTTGTCTAAGTTTCCATCAGACTTTAGGACTGGATTCCTAAAAAGGCAATCACCGTCTTTATGAGCTACTCCGCTCTTATGTACTACCTTGTAGTCGTATTCTGATAGTTTTAGAGACCATCTCGCCAGTCTCCTTGTAGGATCTTTCAGCGAACGTATCCAACATAGTGCATGATGGTCCGTCACTATTTTTACTGGCCTGCCATAGATTAAGTGCCTTAGGTAACCTAAGGACCAAATGGCCGCTAATCCTTCGAGCTCTGTTATGGTATAGTTCTTCTCTGCCTTAGAAAGGCTTCTACTGACATATGCCACTGGGTGTAATTACCCATCCGGCCCTTGCTGTAGGAGTATGGACCCTATTCCCGTGGTTGACGCATCACACGCAACTCGCATTCCTTGCTAGGGTCGAAATGTTGTAGTACGGGTGCTGTAATTAATTTATCTTTTAAAATTTCGAAAGCGTCATTCTGTTCCTTATTCCATATAAATCCATTATCTTTCCGTGTTACCTCATGCAGGGGTCGTGCAATCATTGCGAAATCTTTTATAAATTTTCTATAATAATTACAGAGTCCAATGAAACTTTGCATGTCTCTTACTGAGTTAGGTTTCGGGAATTCTTTTATCGCAATAAGTTTTTCCGTATCGAGTGCTAGTTTTTGTTCATTTACAATGTAACCTAAAATTTTAACTTCTGGCTTAGCGTATACGCATTTGCTAGGTTTCAACGTGAGGCCTGCATCCTCTAATCGTAAAGTCTTTGCTTAATTTTTCTAGGTGTTCCTCAGCTGTTTTCGAAAAAACAATTGTCATCTAGATAAATAAGAACGTCTTTCCACTTCATTCCTTGGAAAACCTTATCGGCCAATTCCTGGAATGTGGCTGGGGCGTTACATAAACCGAAACTTAATACATTAAATTCGTATGAGCCATGCCCTTGCGCTACGAAAACTGTGTATTGTTTAGAGTTCTCATCTAATTTTACTTGATGGTAACCGCTAAACATCGAGACAACTGTAATATCGGCACCCTCCTAGATATGTTAGTATATCATCTATGTTGGGTATAGGATAAGTTGATTTTTTTGTCACATTATTCAACTTCCTATAGTCCACACAGAATCTAACCTCGCCGTCCTTTTTCTTGACCAGTACTATAGGGCTTGCCCAAGGGAAGCGGCAAGGCCGGATAATATTATTTTCCAGCATCTCCTTAATATGTTTATCGATTATTTCCCGCTCTTTCTGGGACACCCTATAGGGACGACATTTTATTGGGGCGCCTCTCCAACGTCAATTTTATGTGCCGTTAAGTCGGTTAAGCCCATACGTCTAACAGATTTAGAATAAACGTGTGAGAATTCTATTAGAAGTGATTCCAATTTATTTTTAAAGTTTAAATTTTGTATATGATCTAAATTATGGTCTTCTACCGTGATTTCGTCTTATTTTCCCTCAAGGTATAGGATTATTGCGTCCTCTCCGGCGTCCTCATTAGGTTTGTTTTCTTGCAGATATCCTATAGTAGTATTCAAGATCTTAACTGGGTTCACTCCTATATTCCTTATTTTTATTACGTTATTTTCGAATTTCGGTGTATCCGGGATACTCAGCCCACGAAGCACAAAGAAATTTTCATTTTCATGAAATCTTGTATCCAGGAGACTTTTGGTCATAGATTTTTCCGTTTCCACCTTGATACTGTCTTCTAAGGTCTTATCTTATGGTCCTGCGATGCAAATACTTTTATGATTCCATGTTCTGGTTTTAAATGTTTAATGCGTTTTGTTTGTCTCTCGTTTTCATGGGTTAATACAGATGTATCTAGGGGGTAGTCCATTGCCGAGGGGGGATTACAAATCAAAATATCAATTTCTAAATCTTTAAATATATAACTGATTATTTTCTTGACTTCCCGCCAATCTAATCTGTCCAGTCCGCACCCTAATCTTGGTATTGCTAATTTGTTCACGTTGTTATTTATAATATGATCTTTCATTTTCGCCAATGACGTTTGTAGTGCTGCCATTGAGGGTTTCTCCCAAAAGTATGCTTTCTTTACCAGGTAGTAAATGTATCTTCTGTTGCGCCTTAAGATGACTACGCCTTTCACAGGTTTGTTCTGTCCCTGCAATTCTTCTTGTCCTTTAAATTTTTCCTTGAAAGATTTCGTGATACCTTTAGACATCTTCAGGTCTGCTGACACGCAGTGTGCCAGTGCGTATTCGTCCGGTACCGAAAATATGTCCTTCGTCCTTTCTTCAATTTTTGCCCTAGTAATGTCCATGTACTCATTGTAAGTACTAAAATTAGGTTCCTCATGCCTATTATATCCATGTCCTGTCTTTGTTTCCTCCTTATTGCCCAGTTTGACTATCGGAAGTGCCCTCCGTTCCGGAATTATTTTCTCCTCTATCGTGCTCTTATTACTCAAAATTATTGGAATGCCAAGTTGGCAAATTAATCCTTAACACTTAAATAAGACGTATAGTTGGTCCAAAAATTATTAATAAAATATTAATAGTCAAATAGTGTCTCACAATTAAACAAATAATATATATTATATATAGGTATATAGATAAATAAATGGGAACAATAAAACTCTTCTTTATTACAGATCTTAATTTAGAAATTTCTCACCAATTTCCTTTCCTTTGTTGCTCAAGGTGGCCAACGGGTCTCGCTTCACTGGTAGGTGAGGCGGTGGCTGACAGTGGGAGCGGGAGCCTAACGTACGGAATAGTTCTGTTTATTTTGTGGAGCCAAAGAAAACTGAAGTTGAACTTGAAAATCCATTTATCTTGAAAACTCATTCAGCGGAAAATTCATTTCATTGAAAATTCATTTGGCGGAAAATGCCTTAGTTGAAAACTCGCCTAGTTGAAAATTCTCTTTTTTTATTTCAGTTTAGAAAATTCATTTAGTTGAAAATTAATTCATTTAGCTGCCAGAACTATAACGTTACGGGACAAAAAGAAAGAAAAAAATTAATTCACTTACAGAGATTCGAATAGAAAGCATAAAAGTTTATTTAAAAATATATTGTTAATGTAATAAACAAGAATACTGAAATCAATAATATTAAATAAAATTACCTAATTGTTGGTTGATGGCTGAGATACAACACGATTTTAGAGGTAGACAATGTCTTTTTTAAAAAAATCGCACTTAACAAAACGGACTTTTCTCTGGCAGTTCAGAAGGTAAAATAGATCCTATGTTGTTTCTAATTTACAAGGAAACTTTTATGACAGGGAAGCCAACCAATTAAAATTAATTCAAATAACTACCAACCCGGGCCGGTCCAAGGGTTTTTTTTGGCACATGCGAGGTCTGATTTTGGCGCCCCCTTACTCCCCCTACAACAAACACGAACATTCTGAAATACTCCCGTATCCCCTACCCGTTATTTTATTTTTTACTTATAACAATATGATATGATACAAAATTTTATCTAGGATTAACAATTTTCAATTTATTGAGGTAAATTTTATGTGGAAGTTTATATTAATTTTATACAATAATAATGAAATGAGAAATAAAATCAAAAATGTATTTTTCTTGCTTTTAACTTGGCAAAGTCTTTTAAAATTGTGTCAGTATCAATAGTATTCAAAACTTCACTTTCAATGGCTAACATAGCCAATCCACTAAGACGCTCTTGTGAAATGGTCGACCGTAGGTAGATCTTTATGAGTTTGAGAAACTCCTTTCTCCAGTAGCCACTAATATTGGTAGTGTCAGTAGTATTCTCAAGGCTATGAAGATGTTGGGGAAAACGTCAATAAGGGAGTTCATAGTTATGTACGATAAAGTCTTTTCGGGGCAGCTACCTTTGGACAGCAAAATTAGCAGTTCTTCTTGAAACTCATTACCATTGATGTCGCACTCATCCTCATCGGTCAAAACTGATTGTAGATCTTGACAGTGTTCTTTAAGAACACCTCTCTCACATTTTTCTAGTTGCTTGATGTCATACAGAAATCTGAAATGTTTGCTATGACTTTCCATCAGTTCAAACCTCTCTGTTAAGGAATTGATCGCTCTGTCGAGGACTACCTAAAGGAAATTGAAAAAACGATTCCTTTCTAGACTGCACAGATTCATCTCTACCTTCGTAAGAAAACTGTCTTTTTATCTTCCTTGGCCTCACACAAACTTCATCAGCAAATTCCCAGTTTTTCTGCCAGTTCCTTTGCTTCCGTTATTACACTATTCAGGCCTTTCTCCGACCTCATATTTACTAAAAAGTCTCTTACACTTCCAATCACCTCCAAAGCGCTCTGTAGATTAACTATTTTCTTCTGGAGCACTTTACTCACCATGTTTATTTTAAACAAAATGTCATGCCAACCGATCAAACAACAGAGGAAACGGAAATCTGTAATCTTCTTTGCAATGCCGATGGCTGTGTTTTTCCCAAAAGCATCAATCTTGGGGTCTGTAGTCGCTTCGTAGATAGCGTCATACACTTCATCGATTTGGTATCGCAGAGGTTCGAGAGCATTTATCCTGCTCTCCCAGCGGGTGTCACTGAGAGGTTTTACTGTCAAATTCGTGACGTGTTTTTTTAGTATACTCCATCTATGAGTAGATGCTGAAAAAAAATTGTATATTTCTTGGACATTGCTGAAGAAGTTTACAGCTGCAAGGCAAGAAAGGGCTGCATCATTGACAACAAGGTTCAGTGAGTGGCTTCCACAAGGGACGAAGAAGGCCCGTGAGCTCTGGTCAATGATTCTCTTTTGAACACCCACATTTTTCCCCTTCATATTAGACCCGTTGTCATACCCCTGGCCACGCATATTTTTTAAGGGTATTTTTCTTTTTGAGAGCTCGCCTAACAAGCACTCTATCAACCCCTCACCAGAAGAATCCGAAACCTGAACGAATCCAAGGAAGTGTTCTCTCACAACTACTTCTTTTCCTGACACTGCACGTACAAACCGAACTACCATTGTCATTTGTTCGTTATGGCTTACGTCAAGTGTGCAGTCGAGAATAACAGAATAATATATAGCTTTCTGTAGTTCACTTAGTATATGTTCATTAACGCGACAAGAAAGTAGGGAAATGAACTCATTCTGTTTTTATTTTCAGACATGTTTTCGTATTGATACTATGTCACTATTTTTCCTACCCGCACTGTCACTAGTCACTACTAATAGTACAAAAATGTCAACAACCCACAAAAGCATGAGATTTATACAATAGCTAACAGCTCGCAAAGGTGCCGAATGAGAATATGAGTCATCAACTCTAAACTAGCATAGACCATAGATAAGAGAAAAGAGAAGCGTAGGCGAGCGCACCAGCGCCAGAGAGAAGCAATATAATCGCCAGCGTCACGGGCGATCGCATTTTCGCAAGGGGTTAAAGTGGAAAGTAAAATATGCGTTCGCTGGCACCCCCTTGGCCCGCCGCCCCATGCGACCGCATGTTTCGCATGGGCCTCGGACCGGCCCTGCTACCAACGGACCTGAAATAAAATATTCTGTGCCATCTGTGTGTCAATAGGCGGAATAATTGCAAATAATAGATGTTTCATTACTATTGATTTAAAAAGAAAAATTTCTAATAAGGAATAAAACTTTGCTTTCTAATAGAATTCCGTTAGCAAACAATATTGTTTTCCAACGGAAACCGCGTTCTCGCCTCACACATCTTCCAGCGGCTTGTATATCAGTGTATGCGCGGAAGCTATACAACCTTAGGCGAGGGTTGTATAGGAGATATACCATCCTTCGGAGGGGATGTAAAGCCGTCGGTCCCTTGTCTATTAAATGTTAGGCAAGTAAAAGATCCCTACTCTTCTTAAGGGAAGAGGTTCGGCAAAATTCCTGGTTGGGGGTAGCTCGTCTACAGGCGTCGGTGTTAGGCCTCAGTAGCGGAAATAGGCCGACGTTAAATAAATGTATAAAAAAAAAAAAAAAAAAACAATATTGTTTAAGTTAACATCGGTCTGCCGCACTGTCTGCAAAGAAAGTAATTGTAAGAAGAAAACTTTATTTTCTGAAATTTACAGGTGAACAACATTTCAGAAAATATTTTTGCTTAATTATAATAATTATTACAAACAGTTAGAGCAACGAATTATAAATAAATACCGGAGTATACATTTTTTTTTAATGATATACAGGGTGTTGTAGTAATTATGGATTTGTTAAAAATTTTGACCTATTTGGCAAAATTTTTGTAACAGACATGTTACAAATGGCGGGGTTGCTGGCGTTTTCTCGGTGACCAAACTTTTCATTAGGGTAACGTTCGCCATCTCTTGCTTTCTTTGTTGATTTTCTGCCTGACTTCTTATTACTTCTTCGTGTACCTGAGCAGCTATAGGTGTAGGTTCTGGTAACCTACCCCGGTTTTCATCCACCAACTGTTCCTTAGTTATCTTGGAAGTCTCTCCTTCCAGATTATCTTCAGATTTTGTTGGTGTGACTCCTTCGTAAGCCTCCACAATGGGCGATTGTGGCGGCGAACTTAGTGTTTTGGTGAGATGGCTTAAATGGTACGTTTGTAATAACCCCTTGGATCCTTGCTGTTGACCTAGTATGTCTAATGTCTTCTTCTTTAGACATACTTTATTTTTCCGTCAGGAAAAGCATCCTCATAGTTTACGCACGTATTTTAAATATATATATATATATATATAAAATAAAAGAAAATATTTTATAAATATACTTATACCCTCTGTTGTTATTAAAATATTATTATACCAATATTTACCATGACCGCTTTATTTATTTTCAATGAACTTTATATTTAAATGTTGTGGCCTATGCTAATAAACAAAGAAATATTACTCTACTATATTTAAATTTCGTTGTGTCAGCAAGGTCGCCTTGGATAAATATTAGATTTTTTTCTACAAATACTAATTTATTTCCTTACTATATTTTTAGATTATAGACAATTACTAGTTATATGACTCAAACTTAGTATTCAATTAATAATTTTAAGTAAACAATTAACAAAATCTAGCAACCACTGCAAATAATGTAATGAAATACTGGCACATGAAATTATATACGTTGACAACAAAATTGTAAAAGCGACTGTATGAGATATTTAAATTAGGAATCCCCCAATCATTAAAAACATAAATAAAAATATTTCTGATCCATACCATACGAACTTGAATTGTTACTACTTTTCCCCATTAACTTTATCAAATTATAAAGGACTTCTACTAATATAAAATTCGAGAACATAACAATTTTGAAACAGAAAAGCTAAATTCTTACTGACACCCAAAAAAAAATGGAAAGAAAACTTTAATTTGGAATAACTCATCCTGTCTACCACAATAACCTAATCATCCCACGTACCAAGCCGAAGACGGCGCCTCCACCATATGTTGTTATCTTCAAGAAACTCGGGTAATATTGTCACGACCGCCCTTTTCAGAGGGTTGCAACTTGGGGCCACTTGGCTAGTGAGAGAGGGTGATGGGGTTACCAAAGTAGACACGAAAGTATAACAACATGGTTTATTGACCAATACAACAATTAGGCCACAACTGTGTAAAACAAATAACAAGCAAACAACAACACAATTTGACAAAAAAAAATGGTCTTACCAAAAATGTTCCATATCGAGGGTGAGATGTGTTCTAGGGACTTTCCACTGTAAAAACCGAACCGGCACTCAATTCGAGCTCGCGGCGATTCCCGCTTTTGGACTGCCGCCCGCGATGATTCTACTCTTATTTATAAATTTACTACATGCTCGCTTAGCAGGTTACCTATTGAGTACAAGTTTGTGTTTATTGTTTATTTTATTAATTGTTTAATCGATTCAATAATAGTCCTAGTTCTTAATATTTATTATGCTTGCAAAAGATAAAAAGTTCGAAACTGGAACAGTAATTTGTATCAATATGTAACCTACTAATGCTATTTTATATTTTTCTAAAATCAAAAATGGATAAAACTCGATTATGAATATACCCTACGTAACAGTATTTCAACAGACTTATTTAAATTAAGTGGGACCTATTGTGAAATAATCTCAATTAGAATAGAGTAGACCAAATAAAAACAAAAAATACATACACTATCACTCATAAAAATTATATCGTTTCAAGAGCTTCTTCAATATTACCAGGCACAAAATAATTTTCAGGAATTTGAGCGATTTCGTCGCTATTTTCTTTTAATAGCGCATTTCTAGTATAGTCATTTAAGTCAGTTGTTACTAATCTTGTTAGTGTTGTTAAAACAGGAGAGTTCTCTAAATAACAATCACTAGATGGTGCATCTTGCTGTAAATTAAGAAACGCAGAAAAGTTAGGTTATGGTTATTTAAAAAGTTTCGTTTTCTTACCCTCTGTAAATCAGCGGCATCAACTTTTTTTGCTAGAGCAAGTTGTAATAGTCTATTAGTTCGCGACGACATTGTTTCTTATTAAGAGGATTAATAATTACACCTTAATAACACTAAACAATGCATGAATATGCTAACTACTAAGTTCCGTATTTAAACTAAAATTAGACTGTATTTTCAAGAACAACGACACATTAGAGATGTGCCTATGTTGTTGCCGCCGATAGAGTTCTTCTGAGCAAAACTTTGCTGGAACAAGGAGTTAAATGCAAATGTGCCACTGTTTAATTAAATTAAAGTGGCTTTTCTACGCCAATAATACAGGCACAAGTAACTTTAAACAGTTTTGAGGCCAATCTAGAGATGTGCCGTTGTTTCGATTAAATTCAGTTTCCAAAAAGCTACTTAGGTCGACTAAAATATAAAAACAGGATTTTTCCGACTTATGCCACTGTTTCGGCCAAGGTGCGACATGCACCTTTAAATAAGAAGTCGATTTCTTATTTAAAATTTAATAAAAGTCCAACACAAAAAAGATACAAATTGTTAAAATTACAAATTAATGGAAATGTTAAAATAACATATTTCTATAAAAACTGTTGAAAGTTTATTGTGTACATACATTTATTTTTATTTTATTTTTTTAATCATTTATTTAACGTCGGCCTATTTCCGCTACCAAGGCCAATCACCGACGCCAGGGGATAAACTCATCAGTGTCTGTGTAGGCACTGGGACCCCTAACCTGGAAATTTCGCCGAACTCCCACAGTTTGTCGTGGGGTAGGGATTTTTAACGTGCTCACATCGTAGATACACGGAACCCACAGTTTTACATCTCTTTCGAAAGATGGTGACGCGAGCAGATCCGCTCATCCACTATATCTCATCGACTTGTGACCCGGTTTTGAACCCGGACCGTCTGGGTGGAAGAACGCGCCACTGTCCATCCCACCACCAAGCCGACTGCACATACATTTCGGTGTGAATTTACACCTTATCAATGTGTACCTTTAAAACAAAAAGTTCTGGTTGTCTTTGCAACGTTTCGACACAATTGCACCTGACTACTTCAGGAAAAATCTTTGGCCGGTTGTAATACACCTAATTTTAAAATTCTTGAATAAATACTCGTTAAATTTGACCAACTCTTTCCTGATGGCTCGTCTTCTATAAGGCTCCGCCAATTGCAGTGATATCAAAGGACGGTGGATTCTTACTTGGGATCGTGTAGATTCTAAAATGTCATTGAGGAGACGCGCCCTTCTCTTGTCGCGCATGTTTGATTTTCTTTGTCAATATTTTATCTCCCTTACTAATTTACAGCCACTCTGGGTTGACCCTAACCGCTGTTAATAATGCAGTCCGAGGTAAAATCTGTAAAATATAAACACAAAATGTAATCGATTGAATCATGATATACAGTGTGTTTCACTTCTCGTGAAGACACCCCTGTATCTCCTTTATTTGTGACCGAATTCATTTCTAATTTTTATCAGATATATACAACTCTATAAGGCGACTTTACATGACACATAAATGTCGTCTAGATCTAAAACGCCGGCCTACTGCGGTAAAAAGAAAATCGCAATTTTTGAGAAATCATAGTAGACTTAGAAATAGACAAAAATTTTGTTAATAAAAGTTGTTCAGAATCACAAAATATGCCCCCTATAAAATTTGGTGCAAATCGGAAAACTTTAAAAAAATATATTTGTTTCACTTCTCGTGAAGACAGCCCTGTATCTCCTTTATTTGTGGCCGAATTTCAAGACTAATTCATGGAGTTATACAGCTCCATAAAGCGACTTTGTCCAACACATAGGGATAATTTTTTCCAACAAATGAAAGTCGTGCACAATTATGATTAAAATTATTTATTAAATAAAAGATGAAGTAAGTGTTTACAATAAATGACTATATTATTATATTCGGCCCCTTTCTACTAACCCACCATCACGTGTAATACACTTCTCAATCCGCTTTCTGTTATTTATTACAATTCTTCGCAATTCTTGAGCTGTAACTTCTAAACACGCTTGCCTTATCCTCTCACAAAGCTGCTCCACATTTTGAGGTCTGGTCTTATAAACTTTGTTTTTAATATGACCCTAAAAATAAAAATCCATGGGAGTGAAATCAGGAGATCTGGGTGGCCAATATATTAGAGGGCTATTTCGTCCTATCCATCTTTGGGGAAAATGTTCATTCATCCATGCTCTTACTACTACGGAATTATGGATAGATGCTCCATCGAGTTGGAAATACAATTGTTCCAAAGGAAAATCGACTATTGCATTCCACAGATCATTATTTAAAAATTGTCGCAAATGTAACACATTTATATTTTGAAAAAAGAAGAACGGCCCTATTATTGTTTCGTTTAAAATTCCGCACCACACATTTACCTTCTGGGAATATTGCCTTTTACAATTTATTACCCAATCAGGATTTTCTACTGCCCAGTACCTAGAGTTTTGTGATGATACCACCCCGTTGGTGGAGAAAGTTGCTTCATCCGTGAAAATTATTTTCTTCAAGAAGTCTCGATTATTTAAATAATTACCTTGGATCCATATACAATATTCCAGTCTTCTCTCTTCATCACCTTCCTCCAAAGTGTGTAAAAATTTTGATTTATACGGTTGTAGTTTATGGCGTTTTAAACGTCTCCAAATTTTTGACACCGACAAATTCAGGTCACGAGCCATATTTCTAAGGCTGGTAGTGGGATTGGCGTTAAACGCCGCTAATATAACATTATCATCTTCATGCCTTCGATTAAGATGTACTCTCGGTTTAAGCACATTACCAGTTGTATTGAACAAGTGACATATTCTTGCTATGGTACCATGTATTGGTTGTCTTAGAGGATGTCTTAAATTAAATTCTTCTGCTGCTTCTCTTGAAGACCGTACATTTTCACCGACTATCTTTATTATCTCTACTGTTTCATCAGCAGTTAAAAGTATTCTAGCCATTATGAGTAAAAAAATGAAATAAGGAAACTAACAACTCAACAATAGATAACAACAATCACTTCTGTTATAAAAGTAATAATATTGACAGTTAATTTCACGGCATTCTTGACATTTAAAACAAAAAAACCGCTCCTAAATCTCTGAGCCGATAAGGAGGAAGGATATGATGGAGCGTTACTTCTCAAGAACAGTGGCAACAAAAAAAACCTGTATTACATTGTTAACTTGATGTGTAATAATAAGAAGTGACTCTTTTAGCGTTTTATTGAATCATGATTTTTGCTCACAACTTTCATTTGGTGGAAAAAGTTATCTCTATGTTTAACAAAGTCGCTTTATGGAGCTGTATAACTCCATGAATTAGTCTTGAAATTCGGCCACAAATAAAGGAGATACAGGGGTGTCTTCACGAGAAGTGAAACAAACATTTTTTTTTGAAAGTTTTCCGATTTTCACCAAATTTTATAGGGGGGCATATCTCGTGATTCTGAACAACTTTTATTAACAAAATTTTTGTCTATTTCTAAGCCTACTATGATTTCTCGAAAATTGCGATTTTCTTTTAATCGCAGTAGGCCGGCGTTTTAGATCTAGACGACATTTATGTGTCATGTAAAGTCGCCTTATAGAGTTGTATATCTGATAAAAATTAGAAATGAATTCGGTCACAAATAAAGGAGATACAGGGATGTCTTCACGGGAAGTGAAACATACTGTATATATGGAACGGTTTTAAAATATTTTTATGTTTAAAAATTGCTCGATATGTTTCTCTAAAATTCATGTTAAAAATTAATTTCATTATTCTTTATTGTAGAATAAATTTCGTAATATTTTGCTGTCGCACGGGTTGTTTTTCTTCCGCATGTTATATCCTCCACGGCAAGTTTTAATTGATCAGTCGTGTAACGCGAACCTCTGTCTGTTATCCAAACGTAATTCCTCATCATTATACAAGTTCCGAAAAAAAAAAAAAATGTTTCTGGGATAAATGGGTCACATATAGTTCCACTTGGTCCCAATTATCCATAACTTAAAAATTCTTTGGGATAAATGGAACACATATTTATCAGACAAGATTGAAAGGTCCCACATGCCTCGTGGTTCCATTAACCCACATTGACTTAACAGTATGCATCCCTATCTGTTTTCAAAACTTCATGCTTGATATTACAGATGGCCACATTTATATATTTAAGACCACCAAGTGTAAGAAATGTGTATAGGATTAAAATTGAAATTTGCACACTGTATGAATAAATCCACATAATTTGTACGCTTTTTAAAAATGTTAATGTCCATATTGATTAAAACTAAAATAGTTAATAAATATATCGATAATCATAATCAGGTATCGCCGTAATCACAATTCGCTGATACTTGCAACCCTCCAGAGATAATTGCTTGGCGTCAGGTCTTCGTCTGGTGGCGGCAGCTCTTCGTCTGGTGGTGATAGGTCTGAATAAGGAGTTTTTCCGAGTAGTTTTCCCTGGAGTTAGGGCGACACCTAGTCAAGATCGAGGACTAGGTGAAGATAAAATAAATGCTATATATATTTTTTAATAATATAATAGATGTAGTTAGTGACAAGTTTAACCAAGCAGATTTTTAAATCTTTAAACCATTTCCTTATATATTGTCCATTTATTAAACTTCAAGCGGATGTTATTAGGACTCACGAAAGGACAGTTGCTTTTGTCGTAAAGATCTGTACCATTTCCCCATCTTTAAATGTTGTTGATAGTTGCTAGTTGAACACTAGCCTGCGCTTATCTAATAAATCTACATTTTTTGTGTTGCGAACAGATATTTAGTTCACATAACCACTAGACCAGCTCAGTTCCTTCATCTACAGTAAGTACCTACTGTATTGCAACTCAAGCGAGGATACTCATTTATTCTAAGCCTATCTAATATGGTTGTTTTGAGGACATCATATCTTCTGTCAGCTTCCTTTACAGAAATGTTTTTGAACTGCTTTGCCACAGTTAACGCATCAGTAAATACGTAATAAAATGATTAATTATTGTAATAAACATATGGTTAGATATTTTAAAATGTCATAATGGAATTGTCATGTTATTTAAAAAAAATTTATTGCTCTAGACATATTAATTGAAATTTATTTATCACGTGTGCTGTTAGATGCGATTGGTCAATATAATAATAAAAAAATACATATAAATGCACCATTAATAGTAAAAGAAGAAACACATTTACACGCATTTTGTACATGCGGGTGCTCCACGCAGTTGAACCGGTTTACGAACGGATATATGAGCAACTAGGGTCGAAGAGAGGTGTCGCTGGCTGCAAGAAGAACCTGCTGATCGACAGATGTCACGCAGGACTCCATGCAGTATAAACGGAGCCTCTCTATGGCTTGGATCGACTACCGCAAGGCATTTGACATGCCATCGCATGAGCTCGTTGTTCACTTGATCCGATGTCTTGTGGTACCCGGTCCCGTAGTGAGATGTATTGAAGAACTGATGCCGCTCTGGAGGACTCGCTTTACCATAGCATCGGGTAACGATAGAGTCCAAACAGAGTCGGTAACATTCAGAAGAGGAGTATTTCAGGGAGACTCTCTCAGCCCCCTTCTGTTTTGCATCTCACTACTGTCATTATCCGTCTCGCTCCGGAAAACCCGTGGCTACAACTGCGGTACCCCCGGCGACAGGAGGCATAAGGTCACCCATCTATTTTATATGGATGATTTTAAACTTTGTGCCTCTGGAGAGAGGGATCTCCAACAGTTCCTTAGGAAGGTACAGGAGTACACGCAGGCTGTCGGTATGCAGTTCGGGTTGGACAAATGCGCACTGATCCATCTCAAGAGGGGACGATGCGGTGACTACGGAGAAGACGCGCAGCTCGTGGACGAAAGCATCTTACACCATCTAGATGTCGAAGAGTCGTACACTTACTTGGGTGTCGAGCAACGCTTCACCCAAGAAGTGAGTGTAGTGAAAAACGCTCTCCGCGGCAAGTACCAGCACCTACTCCGACAGATCTGGTCTTCAGAACTGTTGGGGAAGAACAAGGTGTCTGCTACAAATATGCTTGCCGTTCCGATCCTTCTCTACTCTTTCGGAGTAGTGAAATGGACTAGAGAAGAGCTGCGTCAACTCGATGTAGTAACCTGCAAGAAGATGCATCTCAATAGGAGCTTGCATCATACATCGTCCGTTCCACGGTTATATCTCCCACGACATCGGGGAGGCCGTGGACTCTTGAGCTTGGAGAGTCTCCATAGCAGGATGGTTCTGGATGGAGCATGTAAGGTCATCAGGAGTTCGGATCCCCTCCTCTGCATGGTCCGAGACTATGAAAATGCAGAGGTAGGAGCTTTTCTATTTAAGGCAGCACTCTGCCACCGAGTTTAGTTTACGTCTCTTAATAAAATGGAGTTTGAAAATGGTGGGAAAATTAACCGACATTTGTGGTTTTTGAAAAGTTAATGAATAAGCATAAAATAAGTAGGAAGTCAAAATTTTCAATATGAAGAAATTTTATCTATATGCAGAAAGATAAGCTGTGCAAAAGTTATGCAGAAATGTATAAATATATAAGTGTGTAAGTTGTTGTCGAGGCCAAAAAAGGTTATTTAAATTAATTAAATTCAATCAATAAGTCACAATTTATAGCTTAGCATCGTTACACATTCATATCTCAGCTCGAATTAAATACAACGCAATAGACGCGCTAAATGTATATCAACGTTTAGATTCCCGTCCGCCTCGGCATGACTGGGCGGGTCCGACACGACGCAGCAGGCGGCCCCGGCCGCTCATCCGGCACACAACGTCTAGAACGCCAGCCGACCTAACGTTCGGAGCTCCGTCCGTCCCAAAAGTTACAGGATCGCGGCGAGGTTCCAGCAGCGGCAGTTCACTCCGAGCAGTCAACATCTACACTTCAGTTCACTCCGAGCCTTAGCACGCGCTACAACTACAACTACCAGTTCACTCCGGGTACTCAAGCAGTTCACTCCGAACAGCCAACGAGTCAACATCTACCAGTCCACTTCGAGCAATCATCCAGATCTTCAAGTCTCAACCTGACGGACCAATACCTGCACGGCGTCATACCTACCAGCGTAGTTATACCCTGCAGCGTGGAGGAGAAAGGCCAGCTTACTTCAACAAATCATCTACAATCGTGTCGTGACTTTCAACTCGTTCCGAAATTAAGTGTTAGCTCAGTAAAAGTTAGGGGTAAAATTCAAATTAAATTAAATTGTGCAACGAACGTCGCCAGAGTTCTGCTTAACGTTACAATTTATTGGATCTCCGACTTTTATTTCTGCGAATCGTTACATACCAGGCAAAAACGCCTATATATATGCACAAAGTTGTGTTCCAAAAGCGGTTCAAGTGTATGACAACTTACAAGTTGCAACAAGGGGGTAGCAGCAATACCCTCCGAAAATCATAAAATCGTCAAAACCATCACAGAACTTCAGAAATCGGCCCTGAGAACTCGTCCACCTATCACAGATCTACGGGACACTACTCACGAGGCTGCTGGCGCCCTTCAACTTCAAAAATTTGCAGTCTCTGACAAAAACCATTTTTTTATTTTTCACACATCAACCCTAGTTTTCGTAGACAAAGTATATAAGCTGATTTCGTAAACTGGATGTTAAACACTTGTTAACGCGGATATAAAATTGTAATATTAATTACTGAAGTCCACAGTTAAGTTTATATACGTTAGAATCAGTACAAAAGCTGCAAGCAAATGATTTCCTGGTGAGTTTTACTAATAAGGTAAACTTTATTTGTCCTATTTACTGGAAAATAATGTCACCACATCAACTTGAAAAATCTATTTCCCCTAATTATATGGAAAGGTATAAACGTAAAAATGGTACAGGTATGGCCATCTGTCAATTGTTGAGTTAAGCGCAACAACCTGCCTTATGTAGATTCCCGTACTCTAACAAATTACAGAATCGATAAAAGGAATCTATAATACCACAGCTGACTTAGAGCAACAATTTGTAATTTCTATTCTATACATAACAAAAAATATGAATTGCCGTAATAAGTAATAAAACGTAAAACCGTCTTGTGAGGATTCAGCAAATATATTACATCTTATAGGATATACTATTTAACAGGATAATTAGAAAACTAAAGGTAAGAAAAATCATATGTACTTACATAGTAAACAAAAATATAAAAATTGAAATATAGGTATATGAGTGTAAATAGGTAAATATTTTGTAGACAATCGACAATCATTTCCTGGGATGCTGTAATAGACGAAGACATAAAATGAAAGAAATCGTTCATGTATAAAATAAACGATAGGGGCCCCAGCACAGAGTCTTGAGGCACCCCGTAACTTATTGTTAAAAGTTTTGAATTAAAGTTATTAATAGCAACAGATTGCTGTTTATGATTCAGATAGGAATTGAATAGATTCAGAGGTTATGAGAGATTATGCCATAAAAGCTTAATTTTTCTACAAGCATCTCACGTGAGACACAGTCGAACGCTTTAGGAATTCTCCCACATTATAAAAAACATGTTCCAATAGTAAGGTACATAGCTCATTTTTAAATTTAACTCTACCTTTAATCTGTTTTAAGCGGTCAGGAAGTTTATTATACAGTTTTATTCCCATATAATAGGGACTCTTTTCCTAGAGTGATAACGAGTGAGCAGGTGTTAGTAAAATATTTTGTCCTTTAGTGTCATAATGGTGGTTATAGTTATTTCTCAGAAATTTATCGGGATTAGATTTAACAAGCATAACAATTTCCATTATATATAAACAAGCGAGCGGTAATATTTTTAGTTCTCTAAAATATCTTCTGCATGATCTTCGCCTATTTACTCCTACTATGTTCCGTACTGCTTTTTTCTGCATCCTAAAACTCTATCGGAATAATGTGAACCGCCCCAAAATATTATTCCGTAAATAATCCTTGAACAGAATTTTGCATAATAATACGATAGCAATATATTTCTATTTGTGACAGTTCGCAGTCTGTACAGCGCAAAGCATGTAGGAGACAATTTTTTGCCTAAGAATTTAGTTGATTTGACCTGTTGTAGAGATTGACCATTTATTCAGGAAGGCCCATATGCTTACTCATTTTTCCAAGCAGGATCAGTTACTTTTTTTGTTTGTGAAATTTACAGGCTTTATCCCTATAATATTGTCCATGGTTAAATCTGATGTATGGTTGTACGATCGACATTAAATTTACAAGAAAACTCCATATCATTTCCCAAAGTCACAGTGCACACTTTAAAGTTTGAAAACAGTATTTTTGTTTTAGATATGAGTTTTATAGTTGAGGGATAAGGGAGACAGTTTATCATGGGAATCACCATACCAGATGTGACGTACTCATACCCACTTTTGACATTTTCTATTGGCTTCAAAATCTAAATTACATCTTTGATCTCCTCCGCTGTTAGTGTTCTAGGAGCATTGCAATGTTTTAATAAATTAGTACATAGAACATCGGAGAGTTGTAAAAATGTATTCACTAAAAAATCAAACAATGGAAATGATTCGAGATCGGCAACACTAAATATGACGTAAACTGAATCTTAACGCGGTGTATTTAATGTACACAGCGCATACGAATTGTTTTCATAACTTTGAAAAAGGAAACCGGTTTTCTTTCCGACACATCAGCGAAATACTTCATCTTTAATTTTGTTATAATTTGTATTGGTTGGCAAAAAATAGCCCCTGAGTATCCTTTTTTCGTAAATATCACAGAATTAAGGTGTTAGTTTTAGTTATTCTGATGTAAAACGAAATTTTTTGTGAATAGAAATTTTCGGAAAATATTTAGAAACGAATGGCAACGTGTCATTTTTAATTATATTTATTATTTCGTATTACATTACCGGGGAATCCAGAAAAAAGAAAATTCTGGGAATTTCAGTGTCCAAATTTGGTGGATAAAATGGAAACCATGTTTCTATTTTGACCAGCCATTGAATTTATTGGGTAAGTGCAGCAGGTCATGATTCTATTAGGAAATAAGTTAATAATAATTACGATATGTTTGTTCTAGCCAAAAGATCCATCGTTGTTGTCGGTTTAATATTAGGTATTCCATTTGAAGACCACAGGGGAAAAAGGAGGTATGTCACAAAATGATAATTTTGAGAAAAACGAATTTTAACGGTTGAACTCGCTAATTTTTATTATGTTGATAAATTTAAATAAAACTTCCTAGTTTCATTTATAAAAGTATATTTAACTAGTCTTTAGCAACAGTGTAACAAAAATAATATTTATATATACAAAAAAAATACGAAATGCAAACCATTACCGATTATTCAAGGGAAGAATGGGTATTGTCACAAAAATAAACATATATTCTTGGAAATAAGGAGGAATGTCCAGTTTTACATTTTCTTATTTTTATTCCGTTTATTCGTTCCGCATGTTTTGTTCTTATCTTTTTTACTTCTTATACTATTTGTAGTTTTTTATATTTCCACTTATCTTTTCTTTATCTGTGTGAGGTAAATTATCGTAGTAATGTTGAGATTCTATAGAACAAAACTTTTTCAGGTCTTGCAAATTGCTGAATTTTTTATCTGATATCGGAATGAGGCCTAAAATAATAAAAAAACGCGAAGATCTAAGCATAACATAAAATATAATAACAGTCATACCTTCATATTTTTTATTAGGAAACAGAAATTCATTATGGTACAGAACAGGCTCAGGCTTACTCCTCTTCTGGATTGGAGGTAGTATGGGAGTTTTCTCCCATTGTCCATTAAAGGAAGATCTATGCGATATTAGTCGTGGGTGAACAATACTTGCTTCTATTTATCTAACTGGGCGTGTTGGAAATGTGCATTTTTTGTTGTAAGGTAATTGTTTGAAAAATGTATCCCAATCCCTTATTATTTCCCGAGATTTTTCAAGATCTTCGACATGAAAGGATGCTGGCTTATTTCTAGATTTTTAAATTTCTTTCATCCAGTCATTTGGAAGCTCAGCAGCATATTTTTGGTTTATAATTGCCATATAACTGCCGCACTCTAAGTAAGAATGCCCCCTAATTGGGAAAGTGATTTTAACAGACTCCAGTTTTTTCCTGATATGGACGATGTAGTGCATATATTTAACCAAATTATAGTTTTTATTTTGCCCTCCGCACGAATCACAAAATATCTCCACATGCTTTATATTTTGATCAAGGTAATTTTCAATAAAATGGAGTAACATTGAAATAACTTCGTCACTTCCTTTATTACCAATAGTTTCGGGAAAAACATAGAATACGGATTCATCACTTGATAAAATATGGATATTAAATGAATAAACAGACAATTGCCGTTTGTAGTAAACGTCATTTGTAGTTATGTTTGGTATGGGCAAATTCTTCTGAAAATACATACAGATGGCTTCAGTTTCGCGATCTTTTTGACATTTAAATTTTCAAGTCCGTTTTCTACTTGCGCTTTCTTTCTATGAAGCATAGTTTCATTTTCTAGATTCATCAAAGATTTCAATATTTCATCATTAACAGTTGGTGATGGTGAATTCTTAAGTTTTAAGTTTAAATCTTTTTTACTTGCGGCGAACTGATCACAAGAACTGCATGTATCGTTGCGTGGATACCCAAAAGATATATTAAATTTAGCATTAAATATATTTCTGTAAAACTCGTATGAGACAGGATGAGTGGGAAATTTTTGATCACAAGAACTGCATGTATCGTTGCGTGGATACCCAAAAGATATATTAAATTTAGCATTAAATATATTTCTGTAAAACTCGTATGAGACAGGATGAGTGGGAAATTTTTCACCATACAATGCATGCATTTTTGCAATATTAAGATCTTCAGTTAAATACAAGCGATTTGTTTTTTTAAGGCTATAGTGGCTCTTGCAACCTTCAAATGATCTTATATGACTTTCCACATTTTCAATAGTCTGGACAGATTTTTTTCTGGGGCGATTTAAGTGCTTCCCTCTTAAATCAGGAGGAAAACTACCTGTTGTTTTTAAGTATTTTTGTAGGTGTTCCATTTTCTTTTTGCTAATTCCATGTATTGACATAAAAGCCCTGAAAGATACTGGAATTTCCAAAATCTCAGTGTTTCTTACAATTTTCACACGATATGAAAAATAATTATCATGCAACAAAGCTACATTTTCCTCTTTTCTGGGGCGTCGTCGTCGTTTAATAGCATTACATGAGATCAGCTCACATAAATATAAGTTTTGCTCATTATTTGATGATAATTGGTTAAAATTTTTCAAAAGTACCTTTCTTTCTTCGCTACCGATTTTTTCAAACCACTTTAATCTTTTGCATGCACAGTCGTTCCCTGCTTCATGAGTACTTAACGTCATTTTTTATTTACATCCTTAAGCCGCCCAGTTATTTTCTTTTTTTTAAACTTTCTGCTGTCCTGTTCACAGTCACTACTTTCTTCATTTCTCTCCATTGGGTTGTTTTTAATTTTAAAAACTAGTCCTATCTTGTAAAAATACAAATGAAATAACGTATATTATTAAACACTACCTATGTGCAAATATTCTTAAGACAAACTACCCACTAAAAGCAAATCACATCATTCTCTTAAAAATAAAGTATATGGACCTTCCCTGTTTTTATCATTTTTCATTTGGACATTCCCCGTTTTCCCCTGGTGTGTGTTTTTCAAACACGAATATTGGCGGACTGTGCTATCTTTCTACAGTGGAGATGTATTCATGACCAAGTATAGGGGTTTGCCTACCTGATGGCGCTGTCAGCTCACTTTAAGATATATTGTGACATTCCTCCTTTTCCCCTGTGGTCTTCATTTGCACTTCTCTCCCCTCTTCTTGTGATTATTTTAACGTAATTACAATATTTGCCACTCTCTATTAACGGAACGGCCTTCTCAGCAGTTCCTTCTATTATAAGTTTCTGGTGATTTTGGCTTCAACGCATCTGGGGTTGACTAATCGAAATTTCGGTAATAAATAATATTGAAAAAGTTGGCGTAAGTGCAGTAGGTCATGACTCGTACAAAATAATACTTACTAAGGTAAACACACCAATAGATGACACTATTAAGGAAAGAAAATTGAAAAATCCTGAAATATTCCAATTTTTTTAATAAATTTAAAAAGTAAAAATATAATAAGGTATCCTAAATATTATTGAAAGTTTTTATAATATCTTTTTAACGTTTAATTAAAAACTAATATAAAAAAAAAAATGTTAAATTTTACTCAACATCAGTACCCATAGATGACACCTCTAAATTAAAATGGACCAATAGATGACATGTTTTAAACCAATAGATGGCTCTTTTTTTAAACTTCTTTAACCGGCAATGATCTTTGAAAAACATAACTAATTCTCTCTCCTCTTCTTAAAATTTCTGGTTGAGGCACTTTGCCAATTATCTGGTCAATGGTTACAGAAGAAATGTCCTGTTCATGTGGTATAAACTCTTTTTTCATTCTATCTGTAGACTTTAGTCCCATTACTTGAATATCTGATCTTTTCTCTTGTACCACACATAGATATACAAATTTTGTTTGATTACGTTTACCTCCTATAAATTCACATAACACAAAATCACCCTCCATCAAAAGCTCTGAGTTAACAGATTGGTATGGTAAATCATCTTCCTCGTTGTTGACATCTTCGAAATCTTCATCCCATGGAGGGGAATCAGCGCTTTCAATGGACAAAGATTCTGAAGTTGTTGAATCACTGTCCTCCTGTCTTTTTTGTTTGCTTCTACTACTTTTCTCTTTGTTTTTACTTTTCTGTTCTTCAGCAGCTGTTTTCCTTTCCTGTACTTCCTTTCGTTTCTGTTCTCTTTCTTCCTTTTTCTTAGCTTGTTTTCAGCTTTTTGTTGTTTATCTTCTTCTTTCTTCTGGTAATACCTAATAGCTTGAGGCGATGTGAGTACAGTAGGGATTTTTTCCCTTTTGATCCTTTTGGAAGTAGAAGGTTTAACCTCTGGCCAAAATAGCACTCGTTTAAATGGAGATGGAATAGTAGGATCTACAGCTGTCGACTTCTGATTACCATTCATATTATTTTCTTTGTGAGGTGTTAGGTCGTGGAGTACTACTTTTAACTGTAATCCAGATGGTCCTGGTTCTGCTATGGAAATTTCAGGTCTCTGTTCATGTGGTGGTTCGGTTGCAACATTATCAAACGTCAGTGGCTCAGCTGCGATATTATCAGATGCTAGTGGCTCGGCTGCGATATTATCAGATGCTAGTGGCACAGCTACTATATTATCAGGTTCTAGTTCCGTTGCAATATTTTCAGATGTTTTAGTAACTTCTTGCAGTGGCGGCTGAAAAATAAAACGTAATAAATAGGTGGCCCTAATAGTAAAATATAATGCAAATTTACCTGTTCCAATTTATTTTTAATTTGTCTCCAAATACTGTAGAGAGACCAATCTTCTTTAGGTCCCTTCCAATCGCCTTCATTATTTTTAAACTGTAATACTTTCTCTTCGCCAATCTCATTCTCTAAATGAAGGAGAAATGTTTTTATTTCGTTTATATTCGTCTTTGCTGTTGGCAGTGGATTATTTAGTGGCAAATTTACAGCTTGGGGATTCCAAGGTAATAGTCCGCACTTCTTAAATCCATTTTGTAAAATTAAGGGATCAATTCTTTCTATAACTTCTTTAAGAAGTGGAGGAAAATCTTTTTTCTTAAGCTCCTCTCCGGTATGAGACATTCTCCAATCTTGCACCTGCTTTCTCCACTGCGTTTTCAGGCTATGGAAAACCGCAACGTCCATGGGTTGTATCAGGTGAGTTGCATTAGGATATAATGCAATTAGCTCAATCCCATATTTAGCACAAAATTCCGACACATGTAGGGAAATGTGGGAGGAATGGCCGTCAAGAAAGAATATGACAGGAAGTTCAATCTTCTCTTTTAGGAGCCATGGATGAAAAATGTTTGCAATAAATTCAAAGAAAAGTTCTTGGGTCATCCACCCGTTTTCTGACTTCCCTATTGCCCAATCTGACGGGATTGCCTCAGCGATTTGTAACGGTATTCTTTTGTATCGATAAACAATCATTGGAGGACAAATCTGGCCAGCGGCATTGGCGGTCAATAAAACGGTTATGTTTTTTTTCTCATCATTGGCCCCTGCTAAGTAGACCGATTTGCTGCCCTTTTCAGCCAATACTTTACCACTTTTGGGGTTCATGTAAAAGGCAGTTTCGTCTGCATTAAAAACTCTCGATGAAATATTCATTACATTGACGAGATCTTTTTCTTGAATGTAGGACCATACCTCTTTAAACCTTTGCACTAAATTCTCGCTGGTGACATTTGCTCGAGAACGAGTTAAAGTTTGATAGATCCTATCTCTGATCCTATCATTGCGTGCACGAAACAATTTATACCATTTTTCTCCAGGTACTTTTTCCAAACTCAACTCCTTTGCCAGCCTCGCAACAGTTATCATAAATGTATTTTTTGTCACTGGAAAATCCGCTCTGGACATGGAAATTATCCATTCTACCAAAATATTCTCTTGTTCGGTGGTAAAAATACCCTTTGGGCCCATTCTTTTTCCGATAGGCAGCTTTCTATTAACTTTATACATTAATGTAACCCTTGGTACTCCATATTTTTTAGCAGTTGCCTTAACTGAATTCCCTTTTTTCACTTCATCTATGGCATCCAGCATATTCTGCTGGGAGTATTTCAAAATTTTTCGTTGTTGATTTGGCATCTAGAAACAAAACAGAATGATTTTTACTTAGGTAAGTAGTTATATATAAATTATTCAACAATATACGATCCAATAGCTGACACCTAGGTGACCAATAGGTGACACTGCTGTCATCTATTGGTTCCCAATGCCTGTTTATATTGAAATTTGTTTGTGTAAGCATGACACAAAAAAAAACGTTATTTTTAAATAACCATATAACAAAATTACTAAATCTAATGCCCGACACCGGATGTCAACTATTGGCCTAAACAGATTCGGCTGCACCAAAAGCTGACACTACGCCAGCAAATTTGTCACTTAGTTTATCTGAATTTAATAAAAAGAAAACATAACCTAAGATGCCACACTTGTTTCCTAGCTTCAACGATCCAGTATATTCAAACAATAAATAATACAAAAAAATAAATTGTGAACTTACCTTCTTAATGTTCCTGTTAACAATATACAAAAAATCAGCCCACCACTCGACACTCCTCGGAAAACGCACTGTTAATGGCAGTAGATCTCACAACTAAATGAGAAAACCGTTACAGACGATCAAGCATAGGTTAAACAGTATTGCCAACGCTCGTATTTTAGTAAGAAATGTTCCTAAGTTTTAATATTAGTGGTTTTTGAAAGGGTGTCATGTATTGGTGTGGGAATGTGAGGGTGTCATCTATTAGCGGTTTTACCTTATATATTTCTTCTGGTCTAATTTTGGACATTCCGTTTGCACTCCTGTTCTCTATTCCTGTGATTATTCTAACGTAATCACAGTCGTTGCCACTCTCCATTAACTGGGAAGTATGGGTTATTCGTCTAATATAAGCCATGTATATTCGGGTGACAGTGTCTGGAGGGGAGTTCCGAAGGAGAGGGTATAGTGGGGAAATGCGTCTCCAGAATTTACCGATCACGTTGGATATTAGGGTGGAGTGAATTTTTTTTTCACCGATATCAATACGCTTGGGTATGCTTAAAGTTGGTGCTATATGACAGTAGTTTACCATTAAAATTATTTTAAAGTATATGAATATCTTGAGGTGCCACAAAGCTTCTAAATTTGGGGAAAATGGGAAAAAATTTTCTTCGGTGTAAAATAGGGTATAAATCAAATATCCAGAGGAGCCACCGAACTACTGAGAATGATAAAAAAAATAGAAAAAAAAACAAAATTGTTCAAATATCAAGTTTATTATTACAAGCTAATTAAAACAGTTTACTAAAGAATGATGAAATAAGTAAAAACAAGTTCTTAGTCTAGTTTATAATCAGATTTTTTTTCAAATTGGGGCATCAAAGATCTGGTTTTTAGTCTTGATTTGATATATCCGTCTCTCTGTGGCTCACCTACTGCGGCTGCAGCTTCTGTGACCAAACGAACACGTCGCTCGACAGACTGGGTGTGACAGGGGTAATTTGGAAATGTCACTATATTTTCAATCAATTATCAATATAACTTTTGAGCTCTTCCACACTGATTGATGCTGTTAAAGCAGGCTCATTGTTTAAATAAGTGACAAAAGTTATCATTTCGTAGTGCTCGTCGACTTCAAAATTAATTTTTGGAAGTTTAAATTTTCTAAAACCGATGTTTTGTCTCTGGTTTCTAGTTTTCAAAATGTCGTCAGTTAGCATAGCTAGTAGTAGATTCTCTGGATGAGAAAAGTATGAATGAATGACTGGATCAATTACGTCTCTTAAAATTTGTGGCAGATATCTGCTTAAATAAATAATTTTCCACAAATGTCGTGCTTCATCCCAACATCTTGGTTTAGTTTTGATCGCGAACCAAACTGGTGCGTGAACTTTAACGATAAAGGTGGCTAACATTACCAGATTTTCGGTAGGTTTTTCAGATGAAATGTATAAACGCAGTATTCTACTAGCAGTTGTTAGCCACCGCGTGTGTGAAATTGGGCCCGGCTGAAGGTTAGATAAATTCTGGGAGCACTCCCTAGATGTTACAGCCAAAGCTATTCTATACAGATAATTCTGATCGTTACTTAGGTCCGCCAAATCAACTGCTTATAGGCATTTCCTTCAATTGCCGTGTATTTTACAACTGGTTGCATGCACTCCTTTACATATTTATTATTAGCCGTTACTCGAGTCCGAGTATAAAAATGTTACAGTCGATGAATTGTGTACAATAAAAAACAAGTAAAAGGTGTAGTCTATTGTAATTCCCATTCATCTACGGTGCACACGACTATGGCTATAGAGGCCAATTCGGGAGAGCACATGTCGACCGCAGTCAGGACAAACATAGACCTGGTTAGGTCTTGGATTCGGCCTTCTTGCAGCAACATTTCCTTGATAGCTGGCCACAACCCCTCGCCATTCGGTTCTGTCCGCTCCAAGTTGTTCCCATTGCTCGTCTGCAATACCGCAGGATTTTAGATTTTCATGGAGAGCGTCTTTGAACCTCTTTCGTTGACCGCCACGCCTTCTTCTACCGCTTAGCAATTCACCATAAAGTGTACATTTAGGAAGGCGGTTATCATGCATACGATGAACGTGACCTGCCCATCTTAGGCGTGCTCTTGAAATAAGCACCTCAATTGGAAGGCTGTTTGCTCTCCTGAGTACTTCCACGTTTGATATGTGATGGAACCAACGGATTTTCATCATACTTCTGAGGTGTCTTTGCTGAAAACGTTCTAATTCTTTCACATGACGATGGTGAGTGACCCAGCTTTCACATCCATATAGCAGTGTTGGAATGACAACTGCTCTGTAGACAGCCATTTTGGTTGTCAAATACTCTCTCTCTAAGTCCCCAGAGTGCTCTAGATGCAGCGTTAATTCTATTGCGAATCTCGCTGTCCATGTTTGCTTTGTCATTAACAACGTTGCCTAAGTAATTGAACTGATCCACCACTTCAAGAGAATTTCCGTTAAGTGTAATGTCTATTTGGTTCACTTGATGAGGAGTTGACATAATCTTAGTCTTTCCAATGTTGATTTTAAGTCCCAAGGAATCATAGCTCTGGGCATACACATCTAAAAAAAAGTTTTTGAAGCTCTTCCGGCGTAGAGGCTAAAAGTGCACAGTCATCCGCATACTGGAGATCACAAATGAATCGTGTGCGTGTCTTCGTGAAAGCTCTAAAGCGCCCTATGTTAAAGAGGCCGCCATCAAAACGGTATCTGAGACCTAATCCTCTGACTGTCAGTTTGTTGTCAACAATAATTGTTAGAGCAGTGGTAAACAAATTAAAAAGTAGGGGTGCCAGGACACATCCCTGCCTAACTCCAGTGAGGGTTTGGAAAGATTCGGTTGCCTCATTATTATACATAACCTGGGCGCTGTTGTTTGTATGTAGACTGCGACATACTTCCACAAATTTTCTAGAGATACCTAAGCGGAACATAATTTTCCAGAGCACTTCCCTGTCCACCGAGTCAAACGCCTTGGTTAAATCAATGAAGGCCATGTGAATTTCTCCTTGATGTTCGAGTGCTTCTTCTTGAAGCTGTTTAAGTGCGAAGATTAGATCCGATGTGCCTCGGTTTGGTCTAAAGCCACTCTGTGTTTCAGGAAGTAACTTTTCCATAACAGGTGTTAGCCTATTTGCCATCGCTTTAGTGAGTATCTTCCCTCCAACAGCCAGGAAAGCTATACTGCCCTCCTAAGACGAACCCACGTATCTCCAATAAGGACAGTTTTAAGAAAAACGCGCTACAATACCTTCTGTGTGTTTGGTATGTTTTATGTCTTAAAAATCTCCTACTTTTGGTTATATTTGATGAAATTGGTCTACGCAAATTTTTTACGATAAAAAAACGTCTTTTTTTCATTTTTTTTTATAAAAAATGTTGAATACGGTAAATGGAACTACAGAAATGCAACGAAACTACTTGGCAAAAACCACGCAAATGAAACAAAATCACAGATACGTAGTTTTGTCTAAGTAATTATACAAAGTTTATGTTATGTGCTGATTTTAAGGTGTTTATATTATTTTATTAAAATTCTTAGCGCGCTATTTTTTTTAATAATCTAACAATGGAGACAATTACAACTACAACTTTTCTTTTATTTGCTTATTCGAAAGTATATGTAAATGGACGCTAAACAATTTTTTGAAAATGGGCAAAAAAATAATAAAGATTTGATTTTAGTCCTATGATGTCAGGCGAAAAAAATGCTGGCTAAACATAATCAGCTACTGGAAATGAAGACGAAACTTCCATATGGCTCGTATTACGTACTGTTTAAGAAGGCGATGACCATACATTTTCAAACAATAAGCAAAACATGCTTCCAATTACAAATACTTTCGAATACGCAAATAAACAAAATTAGGGGAAGTTTCCATTGTGTCTGCCATGTTATGGCAGAAATCAAATTCGAAACTTATAATAGGTAATAAAAACCAAATTTGATATAATACTTTTATTAAAAATAATTAACATTTCGTGCAATAAACTAGAAAGAAATAAATGAGGTCACGCAATGTTAGTATCTAGTCTGTGGAAGGAAGACTTCTCCAAAATTGCTGTCGATTTTCTGGTATTATGTCACCCAAATTTTTTATAATACTTTCAATTTTACTTTTGGGGATTCCTCGAGGCTGATTAATGGGTCCAGGTTCATTAAATTTTGATTTTAAAATCTTAAATTGAAGAAAATCCATGTCCAGTATCTCTTCTTTTTCGGTTATTTTCACTTTCAAGTTATAGCTGCCCTTCGTTGCTACCACTTTCGTAACTTGGGAGAGATAGATACGAGGCTCAGTTTTTTTTAGTTTTACTTGTGATGAGTAATCCTTCCACTCGAAAAAATCTGCTGGCGTCATGGGTTTTACAACGACTTTTCCCGAGTTAGACTTTTGAACTGCGTCCACGAAATCATTAAAATCGTACACTTTTTTCTTTTTAAGGAAAGTTCCACTTGATGGTGGAAGTTGTCTGCAGACATAAATGAGTGTCCCGGTTCGAAGTAGTTGATAACAATATCTTCTGCAGCCAGCTTTCCAGAGTTTATAATATATGTTAAGAAAATCATGAATGACCAACTCTTATTTTGTGAGGAGCAATTATCAAGCCATAAAACAAAATGTATAACATCGCGATTTTTATTAAAAAATGCATTAAAGGCACTTATAATTTCATCTTTAGTCCTCCCTGCTAAAGCTTCATGCCATAAGACAGCATATGGCTTATGTTCTTTAAATTTACCCAGTGGAACGAAGCTCTCATTATATACGACAATTCGTTGGGTAAATATAACCTTCTTAAACATATCAATTCTGGGAATCATTATGACCTTTTCTAGATCTACAGAAACCTTTAAGGTGTTACTTTCAACAGGTATTTGAGAATCATTTCTATATAATTCTCTGGATTCTTTGGCACGTTCAATATGTTTCTTCCATTTCTGACAAACGTCACAATCTTCTCGTATGTTTTCTACATTATGGTCATTATTGTGTAGCTTAAATCCCTCACATAGCTCACACTCCTCGTGACCTAGAGTCGCAAAGGAAATATTTTTAGACTTTACAACTTTTCTGTATACTTCATATGAACATTTTTGACTCTTGTGAGTGTCAAGAAAATCTTTGTGCATAGTATCTATTGTTAAATCGCTAGGTAAATAGAGGCGATTAGGTGCGCCTATAATGCGAGATGGTTGGATTAAAACTATCTATATGTTTTTCGATTTCATCTGTTGATATCTTTGCTTTTGATGGATGTCTACCTCGTTTGTCTGGTTCCGGTGCAATTATTTTTTTCTTAAATGCTTCATTTCTAACAAAATTTTGAATCGCCCAGTCATTAGTTTTCTTATAACCGAGTGTAGTTAAGAAGAATACTTTACAAACATTTTGCATTTCTCTTAGGTTATCTTTTAAATAATATTTAAACGTGTTTTGTTTAAAGTGGTTTTCCTCATTTGATCTTCTTCGTTTTATTTCAAGTCTAGACAACGAATTTAGTACAAAAGTTTTTTTTTCAATCCAGTTTAAATTCCAATACATTCGATTTATTTCTATTCTTCTTTCATTTCCAATATTCAAAATACACATTTTTTACATTTTTCCGGATCACATGGTGGTAGTATGTTATGTTTGTTTTTTGTCTCATCATTCCTTAGTTGTTTTCGTAATTTTAATGGCAATTTCACTTTCTTTCTTTTCCTTAAAGTTCCCTTTTTCGTGTAAATTTCAGTATCTGTAATAAAAAAAAGTTTGCTATAAAAAATAAGTACACTGAGAATAGGTAATGGTAATCTCATTTTTACATTAGGTGCTATTTATTTTTAGTAATTTTCAAATAACGTGTAGTTTTGAAATTACTAGAAATCATTTAGATAATTTTTATTTGATTCTTAGGCCCAACATAGGACCTGTATTTTTTTACGAAACTATTAACTGACTTATAATCCGGAAGGAATAAAAGAAGTATACAGTATTTTGTGAAATATTTGTTTACCTACCATTATCTTCAATTTGTTCCAAAACTACTTCATTTCCGTCTATTTCAGAAACTCGAGGAGCATTTTCTCCAATATTATAATTCCCGCCAGTATTTCCCAAATTAGGTATGTTTTCCTTGTTTCTTTCTGATATAGTTTCTTCTGCTGGATTTTCTGTAATTAAATTACCATTACCATGAGAAATATTTATCCTGTTATTGTCGTCTGAAAGTGCTGTACTTATTTCTTCTTCCAACTGAGAATTTTCACAAGATACTGAACAGTTATTATTTTTGTTTATTGCAGTATTGTCTGAATAAAACAATACTTCAACATTATTCGAACTATCGGACTTAACACAAAAACCGTGATTTGTATCTAATTTTATAAAATGACCATCAGTGGTATCCGATCCTGATGCGTGCAATAAGGATACATCTATTTGATCGTTTATATCAGTAGCTACGGAATCGTTTGTATTACTCAGTATGGTTAATATATTATTTGACACGATTTCTTCTTCATATAATATATTGTGCTGTAATATTATCTTCAGTATATAATATTGGGATATTACTCGAATTATTAGAAATCTCACAAGTTTGCTGCGCTAGCGTTACCATCAATTTGGATCTTTTTGAAGCCATCTAAAATGTATATTAAATAATATAATAAGAATTTCCAGACCACAATTTGAATATTGAATACGATTTTTGAAGTATTAGGTCCAATGTAATTAAAACATTACTATATCAACTTGCCGACGTTTCGGTATAATTTATTACCATCCTCAGGGCACTGCAAGATATAAATAAATTGATGGTTATTATTATTTTTTTATAGCGTTCTACTAAAGATATGATATTAATTTTATTTTTGTTTTTAATATCTCATATGTTCTTTTTCCTTGTTTTGTAGATACCTACTTGTTTGACCTATATAACTTTTGTTGCAGTTTTTACATGGCATTTTATATATTAAATTACTATTAATTTCATTAGAATTTATCACCTATATATTTAAAATAATTACAATCAATTTATTTATATCTTACAGTGCCCTGAGGTTGGTAATAAATTATACCGAAACGTGGGCAAGTTAATATAACAGTAGTGTTTTAATTACATTTTACCTAATACCCCAAAAATTGTATTCAATAATAAATAAATATAATAATAATATTTATAGCTTACCTTCAGCATTCACAGTTATTTTCACAATTTATACCACAAGAAAACCAAAATATATTAAATTAAACACGGACACGACCGAATCATTTACTTTTGCTACGTCAATTAGCGCCAAAAGTACATAACATACCAAGCATATACAACGCATAGACTTAAACGTAGTAAAAGCACCGCAAAGACAAGTAAGCACTGGCGGGATATTTGTGAGTTTCTAAGCATAAACCACGCACAGGATTATTCTTTAGTTAAAACACTGGGTGTACAAGTCTAATACGGGGATTTTATTACGAATTCTGTACATGCCATATTTATACTAAGTGCCGTAGTCTTAAATGGCGGTTGCGGGGAATCATTTTTCTTAATTTAATGTATGAAAAATACGAAAATACTAGGTTTTTAATAAGGAAATCATTCCTATAAATGATGTTTTAGTCAAAAATCAGTATAACTCATATTTCGATTTTTTGGAGATACGTGGGTTTGTCATAGGAGGGCAGTATACCTCTGTAATTTCCACAGTTCGCAGCGCTCCCTTTGTTTTTGAAGAGGTTGATTAAAAGTGTATCACGAAACTCCTGCGGAGCTTGACCACTTTCCCACACGACATCAAACAGTTTTTTGAGGTAGGGTATGAGCTCTGGCGACACAGCTTTAAAGATCTCAGCTGGGAGTGAGTCGGCGCCGGGGGATTTGTTATTTTTTAGCTGCCCAATGGCGGTTAAGATCTCTTCCGTTGTTAGTGGTTTATCTAAGTCTTCGAAGGTGTCATATTGAGGGATAAGATTTATAATATCGTGATCTGCTTGACTTTGCTGGTTAAGAATGTTAGAGTAGTGTTCTTTCCATCGGGCTCTTATTTCCTGGTCTTCTTTGAGGAGATTTCCATTTAAATCTTTAATAGGGCACATTTTTCCGACTGGGGCCGTACACTGCTTTTACTCCTTGAAAGAAATTCCTGTAGTCGTGTGAATCGGCGTACCTTTGAATTTCTCTGGCCTTGCTTGCCCACCACTCGTTCTTTATTCTTCTGATTTCGCGTTGCGTTTCATACTTAGACTGGGTAAAAGCTTCTGCTTTTGATGAGTCGTTGGGGTGGTTGATAACGTTTTAGAAGGCAATATGTTTGCGGTCAAGAAGTTCTTGTATAAAAGCTTCATTATCATTTTCATTTACATATACTGCCCTACCAACTGTAAAAGCCTTAACTGCACTTAGAAGTGTTTTGAGCAAAATGGCTAAACGCGTTTTTCTCTCTGCCACATCTAGATATTGCTGTTTCGTTTGATGTAAAGTTATGAAATAATGTTAAAAAATTTATATTTCTTTAATATCTAATAATTTTTTGATAAATTGACTTCCTTACATATAGTTTAGCAAAGGTCTTTTTCGTAAGTGTATGTAATTACTGAAAATATTATCCAAAAGTGCCTTATATAAATATATATAATAGTATTGTGTTTAATAATCAGAAATTACATTTACATTGTTTAAAAATTTAAGAATTGGAATTTACTGTTAACTATGAAATATATAAATTGTGTAAATTAATAAACCAAAAATTAAAGTAATATATTTTATTATAATTTATTTTAGAACAAAAGATAACTTTCTATGAAAAAATGGATAATACACAATGTTTGCTTTGTGAATATAATAAAAAAATAACTAAATAACACTCAGTCCTCAATACTAGTATTTAAATCTGGAACATCATGAACAGGTATGTCACGCCAAAACTGCTTTCTGTTTTCAGGCATGATTGGAAGTAATTTGGTAAGAATTCCATTCTTTTATCTTTGTCTATTCCTCGATGCGACGTTCTTGAAGGTGGAATTCGGATGCCTTCTTTATATGCTTTATTTACTAAGAAATTGAGTTGGAGGAGAGGGCCAACGGGACCACAAGAATCATTCGAATATGATAAGTTGTGATCTCTTCGCGCAACAACCTGAATAATGTCATTTAAATATGGACGTGGGCCTTGTCTCTTAAGTTTATATTGTGATGCATAATCGTGCCATTCGAAGAAATCCGATGGCTCCGTGCTCTTCACATCTACTTTTCTTAAGTTGCATTCTCTTATTGCATCTTTAAAATCCGAAAAATCGTATAATTTTCCCTTTCTTTTCATTGACAGTTCCAACTGATGGTGGAAACTGTCCGCGGACATGAATGTGTGTCCAGGTCCAAAGTAATTCAGCTCTAGTGTATTTAGTGATGCATCATCACTCTTTACAATAAATATAAGGAAAGAAAACAACGCCCAGTTTTTATTTTGGGCCGAACAATTATCAAGCCATAGAACAATATGTTCAGCACCACGATAATTGAGAATAAAAGCAAGCGTAGAACGCACTGATGATATCCTCCTTCGAACGTCCGGCAATTCCTTCGTGCCAGATGACTCCTAATGGTTTCACCCCTTGCTGCCCTTTTCTTGCCAGAGGCACAAAGCTTTCATTAAAAGCCACTTCTTTTGGTAAAGCAAACTGACTTAAAAGTGTCTATCCTGGGGAGCATAATTACCTTTTGTAAATCCACAGAGAAAAATATCTGGTGATTATCTGGACTTTCTGCTCTCTTTACGTCTCTTCTGTAATTCTCTCGAGCCCGATTTATGTGTACATTCCACAGCGAACAATTGTCACAATCAGGATTTAAAGCATCTTTCTTGTGATTTGGATCATGTCGACAAACATGCTCACATTGTTCGCACTCTTCATGACCTAACTTTGTGAACGAAATTTTCATATTGCTTACAATTAACCGATAACGCTCATAGGAACATTTAACCAGCGGGTTCTGAACTACAAAATTCGAATACATTTCTTTAATTGTAATGTCACTGGGTAAATATCTTCTGAGTGGCGCGTGTTCCCGTCGATAATGCGATACTGAAGGATGATAAGATTCTACGTGAAGCTTAATAAGTTGACGTTCTTCTAATTGTGTCTTATGACTGAATTTCCCTCTCATATCCTTTTTTGGTACTATATTATTACTTTCATAATTTGTACCCAACAGATTTTTAAGCAAAGTATTATTATTTTTGGTAAAACCCAGCGTAGTTAAGAAAAAGGTTTTGCAGACAATATGTGACTCATTTCTTTCACCCTCAAGTGTATACACAATTGAATTTTTTCGAGCGGTGATTTCTCCTAATGTTCGTCTCTTTACCGGTTTTCGTATACAGCATTTCAAAATATACTACCGCCTCTCCATCCATGTCATATCCCAGAACTGAGAGTTAATTGACTCTCGGCGGGGTTGTGAAATTTTTTTAAACACTCTTTTGTACACTCACATGCTGTACGTACAGGGTGTTTAGCTTTTTGTGTTTGTTTCGGAGTAACTTTAGTTATGTCTTTCGATTTCCTTTGCCTTATTTTCCCTAGTTTTGTCAAGTTGTTTGACAGACAATTTTCTTCAGTAGTATCACGTCCTGGACTTGGGACATGGTGTCAGGCTCCGGGATAATAATCTGAATTTGAATGTTCTCCACAGTTGGAATAACGTTATTTTCGACTTGCATATTTTCCGCCTGTGAATTCCTCCTTTGAATTTGAATGTTCTCCACAACTGGAATAACATTATTTTCAACTTGCATATTTTCCACCTCTAGGGTAATAATATTCTCCCGAACATGAATGTTGTCCGTCGGTGTGAAAACGTATTCTTCGATTATGACATTCTGAGCTGGTTCATAATTATGTTCTACACCAGAAGGGAGAATCAAAGGAACAGCACAATTGGTCAGATCAGTAAAAACTACTGGTTCCTCGATGGCTTCTTCGATAAAAATTTGTTACTAATATCCTCATTGTTTGCATCTTCTGAAATGGGTATTTTTATTTGGGTATTTTAACGTAATTACAGTCACTACCACTCTCTATTAACTGAGAAGTATGATTGTTTAAAAAACAGTCGAGGGCTACCAATGCCTCATTTATATACAAGTAATGATGGTTAATGGATTTTAAATCTCTTAATCGGTCATTGTTTTTTTTAAATACACTGTGCAGCCATTATTCTTTTTATACACTGCAGCTTTCATGTCCGTCTCTTTCCTTAACTTATTATATTCGCCTGCCCGCTTTAAAAAATAGCTGCGTCGGGGAAGTGTCTTTGTTTACTCTTTTTTCCAAGCAGGATCAGTTCTTTCTGCCTTTCGTGATGCTTATAGGCTTCATCTCTTTAATATTGCCCATAGTTACATTCAATTCTCAAAAAAACTCCATATCACTAACTTACAGTGCACACTTTACAGGTTAAAAACAGACTGATCATTTTCTGGTTAGATGTAAGTGTTATAGTTTAAGAATATGGGAGTAGTAAAAATCGCATATAATCCGCCCTCTCTCCGATCCGCCAACTAGATTCTTTACCCGGATCAGTGTTGCCAGGTTGGTAAAGAAAAATATCCCACATTACATTCTAAAAATTCCCGTGTTTAGGGCTAATTTCCCACCAAATTTCTCACAATGAAAGGCAAATTTCCCTGTCTTTTTTAATAATAAACATATGAAAAAAAACAGATTTTATATAAATTTTTTTATTAACAGGTAATTAAAAAACATAACCTCATAAACCTGTCATAAACTCAAAATAAAATTCTTTACAAAAAGCAAAACAACTTGAGATCACGAGAATCACAATAATATATTATATCTATATAAAATTATTTATACATTCCTATCAACATGAACATTAAGAAACTATAATTAGGTACTAAGAAATCAAATGCTTTATGATTTAGATATTTCTTCATTAAATAATTTAAAATGTTCATCTTTAGGAGTAAAATTTGTGCAATTTGTATTGCTAGCAGCAAATGCAGAACGAATAACACACATAGAATTTAAGGTATCATCCCCAATCCTATTTCGTTTTTTTGTTTTGATATCATTGAGGATCGAAAAAATTCTTTCAGCCTCAGCATTGCTATGGGGTAGTGACAAAACAATTTTAGCTAGTTCGTATATATTTTTAAATTTATATGTATCAGTAAAATCTTTAAATTCAGATATTTTTTTCCACATAATGTCTACTGGAAATTTACTTAACATTTCTATCTCATCATCGTCAAAATGAAAAGGCAGGTTGCGCCACTCATTTATAGCGTCTTGTACATTTAATAGATGCTTATAACGCTTGCACAATTGTGTTAAATCAACCAAGATAGTTCTATTTTTATTAAAAACATGGCAAGGTAATATAAATTCAAATTCCATAAATTCTTTATTCTGTAAAGGTAACCTATCTATCATTTCCCTTGCTATTGTTATGTAAAAATCAAGAATTTTTATACGGACAGCATATTGATCTACCCGAGACAAATTAGCGTTCATGTATGTTTCACATTCAATACCAACAAATATATGTTCCAATTCTAAATAGTTATGTGGATGCAGTAAGGTAGACAAATCAATATCTTCCTTTGGCTTCTTTGGTGTTAATAGTGCAGGTTTAATAAAATTTTGGGAGAACTGATTAAATAGTTTTTTTGAATGTTTATGTAATGAATGCACCAATATGCTCTTCGATTGGAATAAAGCATTAAACATATTCATATAGTTTAGGGCGTATTTAAAAAAAATCAAGTAACTTTTAACTACATTATTCTGTAGAAGATCCAATATTGTGTTGGCTGCGGCTAGATTGTCTTCAAACACAGCAACTCTAAAATATGAAAGCAGTGCATCCCAATTAATTAACAGTCGTTCTCTACACACTGATGAGCAGAAAGCCATCTAGTCCCTGATAATTTTAAAATTTTAAGGTGCTTCATATGAAAATGCAATTGAATTTTTTTCAATTCGCTACAACGTTTAGCGCTACCAGATACATATGTATACGCTAATCTAACTAGATTTTCTGCATCTTGTGGCAACTTCGCACATGCTTTACTGGCAATAAGCGCAGCTGAATGGCATATGCACTTAAACAGGATAGCATAAGGAATTTCTTCTTGAAGATGCGAAAAAAAGGAATTATTTCGTCCGACCATTACATTAGCTCCATCAGATGCTACTCCTAAAATGTTGTTTATAGAAATTCCATTCTTTTGTAAACCATCTTTAAATATGTTAAATACAGTAGTGGCTGTTGTATCTGTTGCATTCAATGCGATCAATTCAAGTAATTTTACTATAACCTGGCCTGAAATTGGCGAGACATACTGCACCAGAACACACAAAAATTTACTGGTTGTAATATCGGTTGTTTCATCACATAACACAGAAAAATGTACCTAAAAATGGCAATAGCGATTTATTAATATTTTATAGCAATAATTAATAAATTGTATATAGATACCTCTTTTAAATCATTCAGCAGCATTTGAAATGCATATTGACCTAGAACATTTTTAGTCAAAGATGTGCATTTTGTACGTTTTAATTGTACATCTTTTAGAATATTTGAGTCTGGTAAAGCAAATTTTAACATATCAATCAAATGGTCAATAACCATAAATGCCACATTGTGCTCAGCAAAAAAAGGCACATAACTGCAGCTCAGCTTTCTTAACATTGCGCCGCTCATGCTCCTGTTGCTTAGCATACTCTGATTTTGTTTGTGTAAATACATCATCTAATTTCTTCTGTTTAACAATTTTGGTTATAGATTTCTTGTGAATTACTGTATTTGCATGTTTCATTAACTCGCTTCGCCCACATTTCAAAACTTTATTGCATGAAATACACTTGCACACATATTTATTATTTTTATCACCTTCAAGCCAACTGGTAAATTGGGGTTGACGCAACCAAGCTGTGTTAAATGCTTTTTTTTGTTTTCTACGTTTAGGAGCTATTTTTCTTCTACTTTTATTTTTTCGATTTGTGTCATATTGCTCACTACTTTCACTCGATGACATTTTCCGACACAAACACTAAAATATTTACTCAACTTATAAATGAAATTAAGCTTAAAACTTCTTGGACAAGGCGAGTGGAAACATCAAGACACTCAAAACACACTACTTAACTACACAATTACACAAATGGCATCGCGTTAAGTTAGCTACACTAGACAGTTGATCGACGACCGGGATTAAATGTAATACGGGCCACAAAGTTCACAAGCCACAGATCTATTCTGCGGAGTAGAAGCAGATTATTGAAGAAGGCTTTGCGCCAACACGAATTGAAATTATGAAAATAAATTTATTTATTTTAGGAAAGTTGAAAGTTACTAAGTGTGCATCATAATTCCCACCATTTCAGGTACTTTTCCCGTTTTCCCATCAGTGTCGAAAAATCGCACCAAAACGGGAATTTCCCACCCACCTGGCAACACTGACCCGGATCGGTCGGTATATTCTTAGATATTATTTTTGTGTCAAATCCAACCTGTTCATGTATCGCTTGTGCGAAGTGAATCTCAAACTAGATATTCTAAAGGATTAAAATTGCGTTGTTTCTTAAATAAACGATTCAAATATAAAATTAATATTTATTGCGTAACATAAATAAAAAATAAATATAAGTATGTAAATATATAGATATATTACAATAAAATAAATACCAAGAATACAGCAAAGTTTAAGGTTTTTAGTTAACGTATGGGAAAAGAATTATTAATTTAAACAATTTTACACTGAAAATTTTATATACACAGTAATTACTTAGCTTTTAATATTTTTTTTAATTTAGAGTTTCCAGGCGCTTCAGACTTGAAGGTTGTTGATCGAGGTCCTTGCAGGTTGTAGAAATCTTCACAACACAATTAATAGGTTTAGAAATCTTCAAAATGATTAGATAAGGGTTTTCTCAATCGTAAAGTATCAATCAGGGCAAATCCGTATACCAAAATTCATGTGTGCCAAAGATCCTCTTTCGCACCACATATTTCAATTATCTTGCTTTCTATGTCTCAATAATTGTCTATGGAATTGTCCGTTTTGGGGGAATCTTTATTCCATTACAAATCAGTTCGTCCAAAGAGCAATTTTCTGGCATGAACACATATGTTGCAGGGTGTAAATCCGGCCTTTCTCAAACATTTTAGACACTTCAGTTCCCTTTGTGAAACAAGGCGGAGGTGATATCGCAACCTGTCAGAGCGTGCAAAAACAAAATATGCTTAAATCGATTTGAATAATTGTCCGTGCTGGCAGTAGAATAATGTTTTGTTTCTAATTTTTCTTTTCCTGATTTTTTGAAAATGTTATTACTGCTAGAAGTCATGCGCCCAAGGAAAATGACCAACAAGTCAATATCTTCTCCAACGATGGCGGAGGTGTTTTGAGTTGATTGTTCAATTGCTGTTTCAATAATGAGGACATCGGCATCATCCCGAGCTTGTTTGACTCCAATGTTTTCAATTAACTGCTTTTTATTCGAGCTATTAGATAGGACCTTCTCCTGGTTCATCTGCACTTCCATGGTTTCATCGAAACAAACTGCACAGGATGATGGAACAAGTGCGGTTCGTCGTCGCTGGTTCCATGGCTTCTGTTTCTTGTGTTGTCAGAATAGCCGTAGAATACGACAACAGTACTGGAACTGTAATGATTTTATGTATTCGGGAATAATATTATATCTTTGGACCCGTGACGCCAAGAGATTTTTTGTACAAATTAGAATTTGGTCTAGGTGTAAAAAGCGCGTTGCGTTCATTTTGCCTTGTATTGTATCTGTGGTTTGTTGGTACTCTTAGTTCCCTATTTCTGTAGATAAATTTTGCTACATTAAGGATATATAATCCATTTCAATTGAAGACATTACTGTCTAGAAAAAGTTGTTCTGTAGAATATCTTCGATTTTCCCACAGCATTACTCTAAGTATCCATTTTTGAGTTATTTTTATATTTTTCAATTGGCTGTTATATGTCCCACCCCATATTATAATGCCGTAGGTAAGTATGGATTCTACCAACGATTTATATGTCATTTTTAAAATATTAATTGGAAGAATGTTGCGAATGTTACTGTATTTGCATGTTTCATTAACTCGCTTCGCCCACATTTCAAAACTTTATTGCATGAAATACACTTGCACACATATTTATTATTTTTATCACCTTCAAGCCAACTGGTAAATTGGGGTTGACGCAACCAAGCTGTGTTAAATGCTTTTTTTTGTTTTCTACGTTTAGGAGCTATTTTTCTTCTACTTTTATTTTTTCGATTTGTGTCATATTGCTCACTACTTTCACTCGATGACATTTTCCGACACAAACACTAAAATATTTACTCAACTTATAAATGAAATTAAGCTTAAAACTTCTTGGACAAGGCGAGTGGAAACATCAAGACACTCAAAACACACTACTTAACTACACAATTACACAAATGGCATCGCGTTAAGTTAGCTACACTAGACAGTTGATCGACGACCGGGATTAAATGTAATACGGGCCACAAAGTTCACAAGCCACAGATCTATTCTGCGGAGTAGAAGCAGATTATTGAAGAAGGCTTTGCGCCAACACGAATTGAAATTATGAAAATAAATTTATTTATTTTAGGAAAGTTGAAAGTTACTAAGTGTGCATCATAATTCCCACCATTTCAGGTACTTTTCCCGTTTTCCCATCAGTGTCGAAAAATCGCACCAAAACGGGAATTTCCCACCCACCTGGCAACACTGACCCGGATCGGTCGGTATATTCTTAGATATTATTTTTGTGTCAAATCCAACCTGTTCATGTATCGCTTGTGCGAAGTGAATCTCAAACTAGATATTCTAAAGGATTAAAATTGCGTTGTTTCTTAAATAAACGATTCAAATATAAAATTAATATTTATTGCGTAACATAAATAAAAAATAAATATAAGTATGTAAATATATAGATATATTACAATAAAATAAATACCAAGAATACAGCAAAGTTTAAGGTTTTTAGTTAACGTATGGGAAAAGAATTATTAATTTAAACAATTTTACACTGAAAATTTTATATACACAGTAATTACTTAACTTTTAATATTTTTTTTAATTTAGAGTTTCCAGGCGCTTCAGACTTGAAGGTTGTTGATCGAGGTCCTTGCAGGTTGTAGAAATCTTCACAACACAATTAATAGGTTTAGAAATCTTCAAAATGATTAGATAAGGGTTTTCTCAATCGTAAAGTATCAATCAGGGCAAATCCGTATACCAAAATTCATGTGTGCCAAAGATCCTCTTTCGCACCACATATTTCAATTATCTTGCTTTCTATGTCTCAATAATTGTCTATGGAATTGTCCGTTTTGGGGGAATCTTTATTCCATTACAAATCAGTTCGTCCAAAGAGCAATTTTCTGGCATGAACACATATGTTGCAGGGTGTAAATCCGGCCTTTCTCAAACATTTTAGACACTTCAGTTCCCTTTGTGAAACAAGGCGGAGGTGATATCGCAACCTGTCAGAGCGTGCAAAAACAAAATATGCTTAAATCGATTTGAATAATTGTCCGTGCTGGCAGTAGAATAATGTTTTGTTTCTAATTTTTCTTTTCCTGATTTTTTGAAAATGTTATTACTGCTAGAAGTCATGCGCCCAAGGAAAATGACCAACAAGTCAATATCTTCTCCAACGATGGCGGAGGTGTTTTGAGTTGATTGTTCAATTGCTGTTTCAATAATGAGGACATCGGCATCATCCCGAGCTTGTTTGACTCCAATGTTTTCAATTAACTGCTTTTTATTCGAGCTATTAGATAGGACCTTCTCCTGGTTCATCTGCACTTCCATGGTTTCATCGAAACAAACTGCACAGGATGATGGAACAAGTGCGGTTCGTCGTCGCTGGTTCCATGGCTTCTGTTTCTTGTGTTGTCAGAATAGCCGTAGAATACGACAACAGTACTGGAACTGTAATGATTTTATGTATTCGGGAATAATATTATATCTTTGGACCCGTGACGCCAAGAGATTTTTTGTACAAATTAGAATTTGGTCTAGGTGTAAAAAGCGCGTTGCGTTCATTTTGCCTTGTATTGTATCTGTGGTTTGTTGGTACTCTTAGTTCCCTATTTCTGTAGATAAATTTTGCTACATTAAGGATATATAATCCATTTCAATTGAAGACATTACTGTCTAGAAAAAGTTGTTCTGTAGAATATCTTCGATTTTCCCACAGCATTACTCTAAGTATCCATTTTTGAGTTATTTTTATATTTTTCAATTGGCTGTTATATGTCCCACCCCATATTATAATGCCGTAGGTAAGTATGGATTCTACCAACGATTTATATGTCATTTTTAAAATATTAATTGGAAGAATGTTGCGAAGCTTATAAAATACATGGACAAGTTTTCTTAGTCTTGTATTAAGATATTCGGTATGGTCATTCCATCTCATTGTCTCATTTATTATAAGACCCAGATATTTAATGTTTGTAGCGTTCCCAATTACATTCTTGCACGTGCAGTTTATTAAGTCACATTTTTCGTGGAATTTTAAATTGTCAATTTTCGGTTGTAGTCTTGAACTATTGCTGAAAGTAATGAACTTTGTTTTTGCATGATTGAGACTTAACAAATTATTGTCCATCCAGCATTTAATTTTATACAGTCCCTTTTCGCTTTTTTTGGTGACCTCAGACCAGTCGGTACCGTGGAATGTTAGAGCAGTATCATCAGCATGTGCGATGATATCTCCACTTATATTTAATTTCAGCATGTCGTCTATGTAAAAAAGGAATAATTGCGGACCTAAAACTGTTCCTTGTGGAACACCATGTCACATTTTCTGAACTACTTAATGTTTTATTAATTTTTACTAAGCTTTTTAACTAATCTAATGCTACTCTCTAGTTCCGTATTTCTCCATTTTTTCCAACAATAGTTCGTGTGATATACTATCGAAAGCTATTTAAAGGCGAAGTTTAGCCACATGGCTATTTTTACACTTAACTTTTTAAATCGCTTAGAAATTAAGAAATGCACATGCGTGCAATACTGCACGTCACATATGACATGCAGTATTGCACGCTAAATTAACAATATGCCGATCTTTGTGATGGTCTATATCCTGGTATTGAGACTATATTCTAGGAAATGTTATTTGAGAGCCAGCTTTCAGACATGACAGCAATACTAAAGTCCACAAAATCAGCAATACCCGCTAAGTTGTATGTGCTATTTGGATAATGTTATCCTTTGTATTATTCATAATCGGTTTTCGTAATTAAGGCTTCTATCTTTATTTTATATACATGACAGTTAATGTCTCTAACCGTGTGATTTGTGCGTACATTTGTATCATGCTTAGTGATACTTTTGCCAGTCAATGAATACCGAACTGTTTTTCATAATTTTGTTTCTGAGACTGTCTGACACTTCTATGACTAGATTTATGGAGTTACTTCTATTTTTTTTTTATAATTTTTATATCTTTTTGGGTACACTGCAAATTATTTTGATTTTTTAACGGGAGTAGAAGTTCTTTGTCGCTTGCGCTGACTTTTCTATTTCATAAATAATCAACGTGGGATAAAATTTTTTGGGCACATCTACTGAGTATTTATCACCAACTTTTATCTTTGAATTGCTGGTTATCTCAGTTTATTAACAAGCCATTTCTTACTGATTTAGTGCTTTTTATAGCAATATTAAGATTATAGGGTTTAATATTGCTTTTTATGTCTTTTTCTAACTGCGTACTATTTGTATTACCTTTTGATTTGATAATTAGTATTGCGGTCTCTTGTTTTGGTTTTTTGTGACGGCGTTATATAGTACGGCACTGTAAGAAGTATCTTTTGACGAACATGGCTTATCTAAAGAAACATTTTTACTTCCAGCAGTTGTAAACTGGTCTAATAATTTTAATTTTTTTTAGCTTTTTTAGTAGTTCAATTCACGCTTCAACCCTTCGTTTTCTTTATACAACACTTCATAACGGGTAAGAGGGGTAAATAATTTAACCCTACTAAGAATATTATAAATTTACTTGGCAAGCCTAATAGATTATCATTTATAGCGTTTAAACCCTTTGTGGAGTCCACAAAGGGTTTAAACTTTTAAAGGTTTAAATTAGCCCACAATGTGGACTAATTTAATTTTTTTTCTTCGGAAAATTGCATTTTTTACTGGTAGGGTATATAAATAAGGTCAATAATACATAAATTAATTTAAAAAAAAAATGTTTCAACTTTATCAAAAGACGCTAGCATAAAAATGCAAAAATAAACCAAAAGTAAATAAATTAGTCTTTCTCATGGAATTTAAAGAAACAATTCGAGACCTCTGTTAAACAAAGTCCAACGTTGTATGTTGAGCAGTGCCATCTAGTACGGTGAGGTTGTGAACATGTACTACAATGTGCACATCTGACTTTTGTCTTATGAAATGGTAAATATGCACATTTATCGAACCTTATTTCTGCAGGAACCTTGACTTTAAATTTATTTGGTATATTTTCTGCACTCCTCCTGCCTCTCTTTGGCATACAAGGATCCGCACCAACTCCTATAGCAATAGCCAATCTAAAATCTTTTAAATTTAGACTTTTGGTATTTGGTAATCGGTCTCTAAATATAATGAAGGCGTTTACTATGGTCAGATCTAAGAAATGCCAGAATAACCTGTGCGGCCATTTCCGCGATTTTCGGTTAACTTTATACACTGAGACCAACATGTCAGACTGATTTACATATCCCATATGGGCATTATAATCATTTACCAGTTTCAAACACTTTTGGATGAACCATCCTTCTGCTTTCTTCTAACAGTTTCAGCTTCAGCTGGACTATGAAAGTTACTTAAAAATAGAACGGGTTTATTATCCATCCATTTCAGATAGAGTAAACCCTCTTTGCTTATTGCCCAGTCAGAAGTTTCCCTTTTTACTTTTGTCTTATTGTCTGCTATATGCTTTGGTTCATTTTTACACCTTCATCTTATAGTTCCACAACCATAAATTTTGTCCTTCAACAAATCATCCAGCAGTACAATGGCATTAAAAAATTATCAAAAAAATACCTTGCGATGCTTTCCTACAAATGGACGGGTCCTTGACTACCCTTGGTCCCAACCCATCCTCCCCTCTTTCAGATTTTCCAGTATACACCTGAAACTGAGATACGAATGCAGACTGGTCAGCTCTTATCCACATTTTATAGCCTCTATTAATTGGTTTTAAAGGAATGTTTTGGCGAAAACCAATTCTACCTTTGAACTTTACCATTGATTCGTCAATGCTTTGGTTCTCGCCAGGTTTGTAACATTTTTCAAAGGTTTCTGTAAGTGTGTCCAGCATCGGTCTAATCTTATAAAGTTTGTCAAATCCTGCTTCGCCTTTCTTTGCTTGAACAGAATTGTCATTAAGATGCATATTATTCAACAGCCATCCAAAACGATCGTGGGACATAGAAGACGATATATAAGGATCTCTCATTTCTATTATGGAGGACCAATAATCCCGGTAACTAGGTTTCCTTGTAAGTCCCATCATTAGATTTATACCAAGAAAATATCTGATTTCTTCGGAGTTCGTTGGCTGTAAACGTTCACCAAATTTTTGCATATAAGTGGGTTTCAAAAACTATTTTATCAATAAGTTCAGTTGTAAATAATAAATAATAATAATAATAAATACACCACAGGTAATGACGAACTCCTTTATCCCGGAAGGCTCTAGAAGAGCCTTGTGTGGGAGGGGGCTACACATTTAGAGACAAGGGACACACACCCAATATCCGTGTATTAGTGGAAAAATTCCTCTCACAGTATTTTCCACTGCCACGACCGGGGATCGAACCCGGAACTTTTGGGTGAGAGGCAAGTGCGCTCACCTCTCGACCATCAGTCATAAACACAAAAACGTGTCAGTGGGAGTTTCAGTATCATCAGGAACATTAGGAGCAAAGTCTTCTGCGAATGCAAGAGGTTTGTTTGCAAGATTCACGTCTTTAGTCCACTCTGGCGGCTTTTTAACAAAATGTGAAAGAGGGAGTTCATATTCACTATCGTATTTTTCTAAATTTATATTATGAATAGTCTCATTATCTCGGACTTCTATAAAGTGGTCTTCATCAAGTTCCTCTATATCGTCTTCAGATGGAGCGCCTGAAGTAACTGAACCAGTATCTGAGGGAATCGCATCAATAAAAGCATAAGCCTCATCTGAAGTTAAACCTATCATTGCAACTAAGTCTACATTTCTGTTTGCATAATATTCAAAAATTTATTTTCTTTTTGTGCATAGTTTTTCCTGTTCGAGAAATATATTCTTCTCCCTTCTGTCTAGCAATGGTTGATTTTCTTTTTTTCCCACTCATCGGGGTTTCTGGGACGAATTTTTGAAGTTTTTTCCTTTAGTTGGAATATTTTTCTTTTGGCAATTTCCCCTTTTTCTTTAAAGACATAATCTTCAGTCCCTTCTTGAAATGGACTCTCTGCAGTGATGTGATTTAAACATTTACTGCAAGAAGACCAACTCTCTAAATTTTTACTTAAATCCTGTTTATTTCGAAGTAGTGATATCTTTTTACTTAAAGGTTCATTATCTGATTCGTCTGATGAGGTTTCGTCACTTTTAGGGTCGTATTCACTGCCGGAAATTACATCCTCATAATCTAAAAAAAAAAATTATTTGAAAATTACAAGTATAAAAGCAACATTAACAGAATGCAAGTTAATAAAATTTAGGAAATTTTATATCCTCAGACGTAACTTCAGTAGTAATACAATTTAAGAGTGGAAAATTAAAATGTGTGTAACTCACCATTGTTATTTTTAAGAATACTAGTAAGTTCTATGGGATCGCTTTTAACAGAATCATCAGACTTCCTTGTTGCTTTACTACTATTTGGGTCAATCTTATTGTCTAAAATAACAATACAATGAAAATGTAAACTAATAGTGTAGCATTGCATATGCTACATTTTTCATAGTAATCAATTTAAAAAGTAAACTGGTGCATAGTGAGTTAGGCCACCCAGTATGTGGATAAATGTATTACTGGTTGCAGTGAAAAATCTCCTGAAAAGGAATTTATTAGACAAATATAAATATTTTTTTTATTCTTTCTTTCCTGCAAAAACATGCTTCACATGCAGTTAAATATATAAGTAAATAATAATGCAAATAATGCGGCACCGTTTCAGACAATTAACACTGCAATTATAACTTGTTTAGGTTGAAAAGCACTTGACACCTCATTTTGAGTTAACACCGAAATATAGTAAACACACGACGTCCTCTCTTCCTGGCTGGTTTAACAGCCTGTTTCTTATGAACTTGTTTTATTTATTTCTTCAGAAGCACATAGTAGCACACTCTCTATTTTAAGGTTATATTTTAGATATTTTAAATTCCTCTTCTTCTTCTTATCGTTCGATTTTGCCAAGAGCACAAGTCTGTGATTTGAGTTGGTAATTAAGACCTGCGTGTAGGGATCGTTAGTTTTTTTAAATTCGCAAGACCGCGTTAGAAAGCTAAGCCATCTTAGCAGCCTTTTAAGCGTGATCCATTGAAGGAGCCGGTAGTGCTTAGGCTTGGGGCTAGCCTAACTAGTAAATTTGGTCAAGCCATAATTTTTATTCACGCCATAAGCTTAGGCTTATAATCGATACTGAGCCCCCACAGGTCACTTGGGGTAAGTCTTGCGAATTCGTTTGAATTTCATTTTGTAAGGTGTATTTTTTTTATATCTTAGGGTTGAGGCAATTTTCTTTGGTGTGATATCATTATTGGTATATCATCTTTCCGATGTAACGGCCACACACAGATGGTATTATTTTAAGAAGCAAGAGGTCAATAAGCGAAAGAATCCGAGTCGTCGATTTTTTTTGGACCACGTAGACAGTGGAGACAATTTGAGAGTGGAGGCAGCGTGTTGTAGAGGGGTCCCTGCAGTCATACCTGATTCTGGAACAAAGTTACACCAGGGCCTTCTGTTGGGTGGTATTATTTATAACATTTTGTTTGATTTAAATTTCTACTTTTCATATATTTTTTTTTACTTGTAAGAAATGGTACCATTTTAATTAAATTTTAACATTTTTCAAATATTCATACATTTTCACAAATATTTTTACATAAAATTTTCTTAAATAATACTTGTTAAACCTTGTCATAATTTAATATTTTTTTATCAATCATTCAAATTTCAACTTAACTAAATTTTTTTGCTATTGCTAAGTAAATTATTCAACTGTCCCATTGTCAAATATTAAAGTCAACTTATTATTAGCATGTGTGTTTCCTTTCTTCTACTCATCTAGCTGGATATATATTATTGGTGAGCTTATTACATAACTTAGGTACTCAGTATTGTTTTCCTTAGCTTTCACAATACTCATGGTTCATATAGTAAGTTAAGGTGGCGCCCTGAACATCTATTTTTTTGTTTATATATATATATATATATTCACTATTTTATATATATATTTTTTTGCAAGTTAACAAATGAGTAAATATCGAACCACGACCTCGCTTTCCCATAACCCAGAGCTGCCGTTCGCATAATTGAAACTTCCTGGTTTTAAACCAAGGGGTGTTTTTTTTTTTTATGGCATCGACAGCTTAGGTCATTAGCCTTTAGGTGTAATACATTCCGTTACATTGTACAAAATAATGTTAAATCTTTAAGATCAAACCCGTTTGATATAAAAAGGAGAGGACTATTTTTATGGAATCTATATTGTTTGCAAGACAGCTGGCTAGGTTATTCGGGAGTTGCAGTTAGGTACGAATACGTGCATATTTTGGACACTCTAATAATATGTGCTTGACATTTATTATGGTTTGGCATGTATCACAATTTGGAGGTGCTGTTCCGCTTAACAGGTAAAGAGATGTAAGATTGGTATGGCCAATTCTCATTCTAGTTATAGCTACCTGTTCTCTTCGTTTGAGATTTACTGGCATGAGCCATTTTTCGACTATTGGTTTGACAACTTTCAGTTTGCTATCATTTCTGTTCCACTCATTTTGCCATGATATTACGAACTGTTTTTTAATGTGTGCTTTAATATCTTGGGTGCGTATAGGTATATCTTCAGGTATTCCGTTTTCAGCGGCTTGGCGAGCTGCCTTGTTTGTTAATTCATTACCCTCAATTCCTATGTGTCCAGGGCTCCAGACAAATTTAACTGTTTTCCCAGCATGGAGTAATACGTCATATAAAACAAGGATCCGTTGAATTAATGGATCTGGTGAAAAAATATCTGTGCATGCTTGAATTGCACTTAGAGAGTCAGAGCAAATAAGAATTTTTTTATTATCGAACATTAAACAAAAAAGTAGAGCTTGCCAGATTGCGTAAAGTTCGGCTGTAAATATACTTGCAGATGGGGAAAGGGTCCAAGAATGTGTTTCATTACCGAGTGAGAATGCACTACCTACACCATCTCGGGTTTTAGAGCCATCCGTGTACAAAATAACCGAGTCCTGGTGTTTATCAAGTATTTGATAGAAAGCATTTCTAAGTAGGATGTTACTGGTTTCTCCCTTTTTAAATAGTGTGCACTCTAAGTGTAGTATAATAGGTGGTCCAATTATCCAGGGGGGAACCTCACATACACTTGTTGGAAGAATAGATGGAAGTGATTCATATATTTCACTTAATACCTCTCTAGCACGAACAGCAGCTGGTCTAGTGATTGTGGGACGAGATTCGTATCTTTCTAATTGCTCGTCGTTAAATATAAACGCTTTATTAGGGTGAAATGGTTGGGCAGCGATTCCTACAGTATAATTTAGAAGGAGTCTGTTTCGTCTCAGCTCTAATGATGGGATGAACGCTTCACAATGTACTGACGGCACAGGGCTTGTACGAAAGGCTCCTGTGGCAAGCCTAAGAGCTGCAGTTTGAATGCAATCAAGTTTTTTTAAACGTGATTTTCTGGCAGATGTATATATGCCACATCCATAATCCATCTTAGACAGAATTAGACTTTTGTATAACTGCAAGAGAATTTCTCGATCTGCACCCCACCTAATGCTTGATATACATCTCAACATGTTTACAGTTTTTTTACATCTGGTGGCAAGGTCATCTATGTGAGGGCCCCAAGTAAGTTTTGAATCAAAAATCAAGCCTAGAAATTTCACCGTGTCACGAAATTGAATTTGTGTTCCTTTTATGAAAAGCTGTGGTTGGTTATGAGGCTTTCTGAGTCTGCAGAAGTGAACTGACAGGTTTTTGATGTAGCTAGCTTGAAACCTCGACGCTCAACTTCAGTTACAATATTATTTATGGAGTTTTGAAGGGTTTCCTCCATTTCAGTAACTGATTTTGTTGAATAAAAAATTGCTAAATCATCCACATACAAACATTTCTGCACTTGCTGGTCAATACAGCTTGCCACACTGTTTACCGCTATAGCAAACAGCGTGACGCTGAGGGTGGAACCTTGTGGCACACCAGATTCCAACTCGTGGGGTGTTGATTCAGTATTATTTATTCTTACTTTAAAATTTCGAGATGACAGAAAGCTCTTAATAAAAAGAGGCAGGTTACCCCTAAATCCCCATTCAAATAAACGTTCTAGTATACCGTGTCTCTATGTTAAATCGAAGGCTTTTTCGATGTCAAAAAATACAGCGGTTAGGTGGCTTCGATTAGCGAAACTATTCTGGATGGCATTCTCAAGCATAGCTAAGTGATCAGTTGTGGAATGAAATTTTCTGAAACCCATTTGACTTCCTGATAAGAGTTGTTTTGTTTCCAAAATCCACATTAATCGTGCGTTGACCATCCTTTCCAAAAGTTTGCTCATACAACAAGTGAGCGAGATGGGTCTATAACTTTCTGGAAAGGCTGGGTCCTTTCCAGGTTTGAGTATCGGAATAACTATCGCTTGTCTCCACTGGTCAGGGTAAGAACCTTCTTGCCATACTTTGTTAAAAAGATTCAATATCTCTATTTTTTCAGATTGGGGTAGCATGCGAATGAATTCGTAGTGAATATTGTCAGGTCCAGGAGCTGAGTTCTTTGCATCTTGTAAGGATTTTTCTAGTTCAGCAAGTGTAAAGGGGTCATTGTAAGATAGGGTAAGATTCGTACCAAAATTTAGGGTTTGTTCCTCAGATGTTTCCTTAATGGCCAAAAATTCAGGAGTGTAGTTATCTAGAGAGCTCGTGCGATGGAAGTGTTTGGCAAAACCTTAGGTAGACCAATCAGCGTTTTCAAGCCGCCACCTTCTGGGACGGTCTTGGTTTATAAAGTGGTTGGTGCAGTGGATAAATATAGGAAAGTGATCCGCGTGGAGATCGTCCGAGTGATTCCAGTCGATGAGGGGTGCTAGCGTTACAGAGCATAGCGTCAAATCTATGGCTGAGAAGTTGTTGGATCTTGCATTAAAGAATGTAGGTTCACCTGTGTTAAGGAGAATAAGGTCCTGTTCCCCAATAAATTGCTCTACAAGCCTCCCTCGTGCATCCAGCTTATTCGAGCCCCACATGGGACTGTGGGAGTTAAAGTCCCCTAAGAGAATATAGGGTGATGGAAGCTGTGCTACTAGATCTTTCAGATCATCGTTGTTCCAAGTAAATTCAGGTAGGTATATGTTGCATATAGTCATTTTGAAAGGAAATGAAATACTAATAGCTACTGCTTGTATGTCTGTTCTAAGAGTAATTCGCTGGGCTGATATTGTGTCCTTAGTGAAGATTGCAACACCGCCCCTTGCCCGCAGATGTGGCATAACATCCAATCTGTAACAAGCATATCCTCTAATGGAAAATGATTCTCCTGGCTTAAAATGGGTTTCTTGCAAACATATGCAAAATGGAGATTTATCCATTATTATAGCTTTCAACTCAGGATAGTGTGATTTGCAACCGTTGCAATTCCACTGAAGTATGTTTTGTATTTGTTGCATTTTTTTTTCTTTTTTTTTTTTATAAAGGTTGAATACTCTTATTTTATTTATATATGAGTTAAAAGATATAATTTTAGAGTTATATATGAAAATATATATTAGGTAAATATAGACATGTATATAACGAAAGACAAATATTCAATCGGACAAACAAAGAATATATACATATACATAAATTAAATAAAATTTTCCAATCTTTGGTGTGATAGTATCACAGTAAGTAGTTTTAATAATATATCACACTTAAAAAACAGTTACGCTATGAAGGTTGGGTTAGGCTTCTAGATTTGCCTGGCGGCCTACCTTTCTTTCGTCTTTTGAAATTCGATGCTTTTGACGTTCTGCTAGCATCGCTATCTGCTTCCTCGTTTTTTGAATCATCTGATGTAGCTGGCTCATTTTTATTCGACTCGTTCGTCCTTTTTCTTCTTTCCGAAAGTATGGAAAGGTTAGTTGAGAGTGAGTCGGATCGGGTTCTAGATAATTCCGTAGGTTGTTTAAATACATTATTCCTATCACTGGTATTAAACTGATTAGCGATTGATTTTTTAATTATTTCTGTCATACGTGGTATCAGCTCTGATATGATTGCTTGGGTATCAATGCTTCGTGATTGTGTTGCTTGAGCATATGACACATTTGGTGTAGGAGTCGAGATAATAACTCTTCTCTTTGCTTCTGAGTAGGACAAATTTTCTGTGACTTTTAATCTCTGGACTGCGGCTTCAATTTGATACTTTGGACACATTTTTGATCTCGCTGAGTGATTTCCTTCGCAGTTAACACATTGCACTGGTTCCTTGCATGGTGAGCCTTCGTGTAGCGGTTTTCCACAAACACAAATCTGTTCTTGTTCTGTACACCTAGTAGCTGTGTGTCCAAATCGTTGACATTTGAAGCATCTAATTGGTGGAGGAATATATGGCCGAACTTTAAGGTTATAATATGCAACTTGGATATTAGTGGGTAGATTAGGCGTGTTAAAAGTAAGTACATGATGTGCAGTGTCTATCAGATTTCCTTCCTTTCTTGTTTTAATCCTGGATACGTTTACTACTCCTTCAGTTTTTAGGCCTTCTATAATTTCTTCAATTGAACAGTTAAGCAAATCTCGGCAATATATAACTCCCTTGCTATTTTGAGTATTGGATGGGGTATGACTTCTACTGGAAATTCAGCGAATTTTAGAACTTGCATTAATCGTTTTGATTGTGCATTGCTTTTTGTTTCAACGAGGAGTCCATCTTTCGTTTTCCTTATTGATCTAGTTTCTCCTATTAAACCATACATCATCTTAGAAATTAGGAATGGGTTTACTTTACTAAAGTCTCCATCTAACTTTTTAACAAGCAGGAACCGAGGAAGTATTTCCGTCGTCTCTGTGCTTGTTTTCTGCCGTCCTGTATATACAAGGCTAGCAAGATTTGGATTTTTAAGTGGATCCGCACTATTCCTCGCAGTAGTCAGTCGTGGGTCGATGCTGCTTGAACCATCGATAGCCACGGAATGCTGTAACTCGTCCAGGGCAGATCCAGCACCGCAATCTGCACCAAGGGCTATTTTACGTCGACTGCCCAACGACGTTTCCGAGGCTGCTGTGTTTTGCATGTTCCCCATATTTTCCCCTTTAACGCAGGGGACACACGCCTCCATTACGCAGAGGTGCGGATTTTTTAGAGAGGTTTACTCCCTGGGAGATGAAACGATAGGATGTTTAGGATAAGGCAGGTAGAAGGGTAAGACTGGGAGAGGTCAAAGGTGTGATAGGAATAAGGTTAAACAGGACAGATGCTCAAGTTAGTCGCCTCTTACGACAGGCAGGAGGTTCCCTGGGTCTATTCTACATAAGCGGCCCGGAACCCAGACGGGGGAGCCAAGGGGTGTTACAATAGATCTAATTAACTATTAAAATACCTATTAGGTACTTATCTTCTCTTTCACAAGTTCCTGTTTGGGTCTCTACTAAAGAGCAGATATATTTTTAATCTACAAAAATCTCGACTAAAACTGAAACACCTTTTCATCACAATTCAACACGACATAACCTCAATATCAAGTGTCAAGTGTACTAGAACCTTGGAGCAAATGCAACTTTTTCAGTGGATAAAAGTGTCATGTTACCTTAACACCTTTATCGATTGAATAAGACGTCCGTACAAGTCACATAACACATTTATCTTCTCGATATCTCACCTGTTTATTCAAATTTATGAAAAAAACTACTACAGAATAAAAATATAGCATATTTAATATATATTAAGCGAAAAATAATATTTTTTCAAAAAATGTTACATGACACCTTTATCCAATTGTGACTTGTTCAAGTCAGAAAAATGAAACATTACCTTAAAAATCATTTGTTGGGGCGTAAGGAATATTCAAAAGTGAAAATGTAGAAATGTGACTCTTGTTCATGCCACAATATGTCTTGTAACGTCATACTAAAGTTAAACATCTCAAAAATCATCTGGAAAACAACAATCACCTCAAAAATCATCAGGAAATCGGATTTCCAACGAGATAAATATAAAAAGCTGGGCATATAAAACGTATTGTTAAAATTAAAAAAAAAGATAATTTTGTGATTTTCAAATCAGATAATGGTTGTGCCATTAAAAAAAATCACGTATAACCTTGTAATTCATTAGATTTGGAGGTTGTTATTTATTTGTCCAACGTTCGATATCTTGTTAGGAAACGATTTCACATCATTATTAAAATCTCGAACCGGTCCAAAAAATTACCAAGATACAGAGAACATTTATTATTTATTTTAAATTGTATAAATATTATCTTTCCCAAACGGCTAATATCTTTGTTTATTCAGGTTGCTAATATCTATTCTATACATCCACTGAGAACGCATATGTACGTTTTTCCATTCTATAATCACTTATATGTAATATAATATGGGTGTAAGATATTAGTGTTTCATTTATTTGTGCACAATTTTGACTTTTTTAAAGAGTTAGCTAAGTTTCTCAAGTTAATCCACCAACGTCTGCATACTTTCGTAATATTAATAGTATTTTAAATTCTTAGTAAACAGAACGCAGTTTTATACTTCGGGAGGTAAAATAACTTGCCCATTTGTCATTCGCTCAATTTTAGCATTATGTTAAGTCTATTGCATGATTTATTTTAATTAGGCAAAAAAATACTTCTTCTACTATTTTGTTCTTAAATATGGTCAAACATGATGTACACATAAAAATTTTACATTTGATGTCCTTTATTTAAAAGAAAAAAAATGTTCCCATTTGGGAACATTATGCATACAAAGAAGTTTTAAGATACAAATAGTAAAATAATTTACAAACACACTATTTCAAACTTGGGTCACTGATATGTGGGAAATGTGAAATTCTTTAAAACAATTATTTTTGTTATTAAGACACAAATGCACTCCACATTTATCACACCGTATGCGAGATTTTCCCTTGCAATTATTTTTTTTACACCTTTCTCTGTTTTCAGTATGGGACGGCCAATGACTGATGTCAGTTTGAATCATATTTGTAGGGCATGATTCTAAACATCTTCTTTTCGGGCTGAAGACTGTAGATGAGTTGCGAGGGGAGTTGCAAATAAAGGGATTAGTAGAACTAGGGCGCCCCCTTTTTCTTTCGATTGTTTTGCCAGCCAAACATCCCAAGTAGCATTTTAAGCAACATTTTGGCAAACGTTTCTAACAAATTGTGTCTGTTACCATGTCTAAAATGGGAGCTGTTTCCAACATGTTCCGATACATTTCCAACACGTGTATAATTTCTTATGGTTATACAGTACATGTTTCTATTGTGGTGGCACTAGGCGTTTCTTTGCTAGTTTCGAAAATAAAGAGAAACATGTTTCAAATTTGTAGCTCGCCGATTTATTCACAGTTTCACAAATGTTTCGATACTTTATTATATTTTATATTGATTCATTTCCATACATACGTTTTTACAATGAGAACAAATGTGTGCAGTTAGTTTCGGAAATTTTTATTATCTTTCACCAAATACGAATCTGTTTGCATATTGTGCGTATTTTTATTACTTTTCAACATGGAAACAATTTAAAGGTACACATAGGATAATAAACATGGTCGGTGTAGTACCTATAATGTGAAAACTTTGTCATCATTTTAAGCCATGTCTGGCCTGAAGAGACGTAGCGGAAAGAATTTTATCGATTATTCGGCGGAGATACTTCGATCTTTTTAATGCGCCTCGCAAATACAAACATTTCGAATATATTTTTGTATTAAAATAAAAATATATAGGTTATAAAATTTTGGTGATAATGATTATACCAAATTATATTTTTTTTTTTCGTGATTATCGTAATTAGTGATCTTCGATATTAAGGGTTTGTCCAAGGCGCTTTGTCAACGTTTTTTTTTTAAAGATTGCCCATAATGGCCGCTAAATAGCAAATGTCAATATTTACAACCAAAATGGCTACAGAAGCAGTTCTGCATATGTTTCGAAAATTTAGGTCATATTTTATGAAAAGAAACTTGATTCTGTAAATGCATCCACTTATTTCCGATTACTGTAGCATATTACCTCTGAAAGAAACTTGTTTCGAAATTTTATTGGAAATGTTAACAATTATTTTCTTACAGAAACAATTTCTTCTGTGTTCCGGTCTGGTTTCGAAAAGGTTGGCAACACGTAAACAAACGGCCGCCAGCCGGCTGTGTTGCGCGCGCATTTCGGCATTTCTGGCGGTTTTTGTATAATATTAATAGGAATTTCTTTTACTTTTGCCACATTATTTGATGACCCCGTTGTAAGTGCATCAGTCCCAAGATTTGTTAATTTATTATTTTGACATTCCACAGCAACTTTTTTTAAAGTCACTCTTGGTTTCACAATTCTTGTATGATTTAACAGATTGTAATACCTGGAAAAATGTTTAAATTGTTTGGTTTTTCCCATTTTCCCAACTTTTCTATGGTTAATAGTAAAATGTGAGGTTAATACCTATTAAAAAAATTCACACGGTTTCAGTTAATAATCTATTTTTTGGTGACATATGTTCCCATTATATTCATGGAAAAAAATGGAGACAGTTTGGAAACATTTGGCGACAAGAATGTGTTCCATACAATTTCAATAATGTATCGACACATGTTTACAATTTAGAAATGAGGTAACAGATGCTGCAGTATGTTTCGAAAATGTGTTCAAACACTTGTTCCAGAAAAAAATTATATCTAAAGGTCGTAACAGTTGTTAAACTGTTCCATTAATATTGTTGTGCTATCTGCAATAGGTAAAAAATGGTAACAATTTCAGAAAAAATGTTGGAAATGTATGTAAACCTTTGTATCTCCCATAAGTATCGAAACAGTTACAAAACTGTTTCCTACTACACTAAATTTGTCCCTAAACTGTGTCTAAAAATGCTACTTGGGATAGATCCTGTGCAAGCGTTGTTCTGAATTCTATTAGTGAAATGGATTCATTCCTGTTCAGTTCCTTGTTGATTCTCCTTGAGAGCAACCAAGCATTGACGATAACATCAGTCATATGACAAAATATCCGCATATACCATTTTCTACTCTTCAATTTTAGTGGGTATAATCCCAAGAGAGAATCTTGCAGGTCTACGCCACCCATGTGCATATTATAAATATTCACAATATCTGGGCGTTCAATGTCTTTTTTACAATTCTCAGATTTGAAGAATCTTTTCACTTTAGTGAGTAGCTCTGTTCCAGAAAACGTAGATATTAGTGAAACTATACGATTATCATACCATTGAACTGTGTGAATATCTACATTATCTACATTAGCAGTTTTCTCGACATGTGACCCCCTACCTTTACCTTTCTTTTTCATTTCTTTTTCTGTTATAGTCTTCAAGCCCCTGAGGCGATTTGTTTTACACCTATTTTATCTAAATGGGCCAATAAACTCAAACCAGAAAAATAGTTGTCATAGTATACCTTATGGTTTATATTTCTAGGAATAGGTCTACATAAACGAACTATAGTGTTACTAGCTGCTCCGATATCAGGTTCTCCTGGCAATATATTTTTGTCACCTTTACTATTGCAAAGTTCAAAATTCGAAGTAAAACCACTTATTCCGGACAAAACATACATCTTGTGGCCCCATTTGTGCGGCTTTTTAGAATTATATGTTTTTAGAGTTGATCTTCCTATAAATGGAATTATCTGTTCGTCACAAGACATATGTTCCTCAAATGGTATTTTCTGACAGGCACTTTTTATTTGGTTTAGCAGTGGCATAATTTTATCAGTGTTTCTGGTGGCCTGGTCGTTGTCAGAAAAATGTAGAAACCGTTTTATGGTTTCAAAGCGATTTACTGACATTACATCTGCAATTTGTGATGTTCTTGTATTGGAAGCCCAGTATCTACGCGTTGAATGTTGCCTTATCAAAAGACATCCATACAATTATTCCCAGGAATTGTTCAATTTCGTTTGAATTAGTGGTGAATGGTTTATCTGGTCTCTTCTGAACATTATATAGGTACGACTGCTCTACTATGTGGGAGATAAAATCATCTGTTATAAAGAATTTGAATAAATCGTATGCACTATGTAAAAGTAAAATGTCTTCTGGAAGATTACAATCTCCCAAAAATACATTTTTTTGGGGATCCCTGATAGTTTTGTATTTTTTCCATGTGATTTGCACTTTTTTTTTGGAGGAATATATTCTCTTATTTGCAGGGAGGCCAAACAATTCTGCGAGGGGGATATCATCTTCGGGGTCATAGATATCTGACTCTGCAGTAATATCTTCGAAGACTTGTAGTTCCACTGTAAAAAAATTTGTTGTTTAGATATATTTACCCACAGATTCAGATTTTTATCCGAATTTACCTTCATCTCCGTCATCAGATAGTTCCGAATCTTCACTATTGGAAGGAATGTCTCGTACAACCTCAAATCTCTTTTTCCCATAAAACGAATGAGGCCTTATTTCTTGAAACTCCATCGTAATTCTGCAAGAAATATCACATTTAGTCGTAAAAAAAAATATATAATATGCACCTAACAAACTTTTAACGCATGTTGTTCCCAATTGGGAACATATATATAAGACGTCATTCTAGGTACAAATTTTTTAAAAAGGGGTCAAATTTTGCACTAATCTATAGCTAACACTATTAAATAAATATAAGAAAATATTTCACATAACTGTAATACATTTTCACGCAGTATTTTCACTAGTAAACAAGTGACACCAAGAAATCTGACTGATGACTAACCTACAAAGTTGTAAGTGACAGCCATTATAGTTGAAGCGACATCTTTCATCCAAAACTGCAATAACGAGCAACTAAACATGTAGGAAGCTAGTATATTCTGGACAAAAATAGAAAACTTTACAAGAAACAGATCTTTGAGTAGCTCAAAAAGGATGGGTTCCCATTCGGGAACCTTATGCAATAGAGGGTTAAAAAGGAAGTTAGGATTACCATTATTTACCACATTTGGCAATTTGCAGGGAACAGTTACCACATTTGTGTATTTGATTGTTTATCCTATTTTATGTATTTTTAGAATGGTATAAAAATAAATTTAAACTTAAAACTTCTATTTATAACAGATGAGGTTCAAGGTAGAATGCACAATTATTTACGTAGAAATTTAGAATAAAAAAATATATACACTCCACCAGGTTCATTTGATGTGGAAGATTTAGATAGTGGAACAGTGATCGCAGGACAATGGAGAAAAGATTCGGGATCACTCACTATTGCCCCTTAGAAAAAAGCCAGAAAACCGTCACAGATTGCCTAAGATATGAAAGATGAGTATAGTCAATATTTCATATCAGAAAAGGGTCGAGTTCCCTGGTAATCGAAATATGCTTAATATTATATTAATAGCGTGTATTATAATTAATAGTCTTCTAATTCAAACTTCTAATAACAAACAGAAGGCAGCATGGGATAGTATCAATAAAAATACAAATATAACTTCTGACTTAACGGCTAATGATTTCTCAGACTACTTCTTCGATGTTATAAATAATTTAATGATTAATTTTGATAATGTTGATGACACAAAGATTTCGGATTTTGTAAAGAATATACCTAAAGCAAATAAATCTTTTTTTCCATTTGATATGGAAATTAAATCTATTATATCACACTTAAAAATAGTAAACCTAACTAATAGCGAGGTTTTAAAATTAGTTAGCGACGTACTTACAAAGCATATTGCACATTTAATAATCATGTGTATTGAACATGGAGTTTATCAAAAAAATTTCCAAAAATCGCAAGTTACTCCTATATACAAGAAGGGAGAGTTTAATAATACCGACAATTATAGGTCTATTTCCATTAGACCTGTCATCTTGAAAATATTTGAAATCGTTCTAAAAAATAGACTGCTAGAATATGTTGAAAAAAATAACCTACTAATTAGTGCTCAATTTGGATATAGACATCCACTGTTAACGCAATCTGCGAAATGTATGCAAAAGTTATTGAAGCTTTTGAAGAGCGAAAATACTTATCTCATATGTCTTTAGATTTTGTAAATGAGCACATTACTTTGCTCTCGGGGTAATACTGACTGTCCTTGGAAATTGTCGAATTGTACAATGCAAGAAAACATTTTTCAGCAACTGGAAGATAAAATCAAGTAAAGTGTAACAAATTGTGTATTACAATTTCTTATGCACCTGAAAATATATTTTCTTAATTTTGGCCAGTAAAAATGTTCGGTTATCTTTTTTAAACTTTATAAAATCCAAAATGTCGTGAAGTAGGAATATCATGACACTGACCAATAATTTGTTCTCGCCGTGAAAAAGGAACAACTAATTTCCAATCAGAGGTGTTTATTTTTAGTGGAATATTTTTTGGTAAAAATTTATAAATATAGCCTTCATTTACTATCTAATGTGGATAGCGTTCTGGATGTTCATTTATGTTATCTCGCATTTTAAATACCAGGGTTCCAGATCATCAAGCAAGATACCTAAAAAAGATACACAAAAATGCCACAATGAACATTGTCCTTACGCAGTTAATTATTTACTGAACATTTTAAAACTTGTCAACTAAAAAAATTTTGCCAAAAAAATAACAAATTGAGCAGTATAAATGTTACTATAACTACGGCAATTAATAGAAAATTTATCCATGATTTTTACATTCTATTTTCTGTTTTTTATTCAGTGTAATTAAAAAAATTACGAAATATAATCATCAAAGATTGTTCACAGATTTCAAACCGCTGTATTTTAGAAAATACTTATCTCACTCATATGTCTTTAGATTTTGTAAATGCGTAAATTACATCTACCCACTATACCGCTTACTGGGTATACTAACTGTCCTTGGAAATTGTCGAATTGTACAATGCAAGATAACATTTTTCAGCAACTGCAAGATAAAATCGAGTAAAGTGTAACAAATTGTGTATTACAATTTCTTATGCAGCTAAAAATATATTTTCTTAATTTTGGCCAGGAAAAATGTTCGGTTATCTTTTTTAAACTTTATAAAATCCAAAATGTCCTGAAGTAGGAATATCATGACACTGACTAATAATTTGTTCTCGCTGTGTAAAAGGAACAACTAAATTCCAATCAGAGGTGTTTGTCTTTAGTGGAATATTTTTTGGTAAAAATTTATAAATATAGCCTTCATTTACTATCCAATGTGGATAGCGTTCTGGATGTTCGTTTATGTTATCTCGCATTTTAAATACCACGGTTCCAGATCATCAAGCAAGATACCTAAAAAAGATACACAAAAATGTCGCAATGAACGTTGTCCTTACGCAATTAATTCTTTACTGAACATTTTAAAACTTGTCAACTAAAAAAATTTTGCCAAAAAAATAACAATTGAGCAGTATAAATGTTACTGTAAGTACGGCAATTAATAGAAAATTTATCCATGATTTTTACATTCTATTTTCTGTTTTTTATTCAGTGTAATTAAAAAAATTACGAAATATAATCATCAAAGATTGTTCACAGATTTCAAACCGCTGTATTTTAGAAAATACTTATCTCACTCATATGTCTTTAGATTTTGTAAATGCGTAAATTACATCTACCCACTATACCGCTTACTGGGTAATACTAACTGTCCTTGGAAATTGTCGAATTGTACCATACAAGATAACATTTTTCAGCAACTGGAAGATAAAATCGAGTAAAGTGTAACAAATTGTGTATTACAATTTCTTATGCAGCTAAAAATATATTTTCTTAATTTTGGCCAGTAAAAATTTTCGGTTATCTTTTTTAAGTTTTATAAAATCCAAAATGTCCTGAAGTAGGAATATCATGACACTGACTAATAATTTGTTCTCGCTGTGAAAAAGGAACAACTAAATTCCAATCAGAGGTGTTTGCCTTTAGTGGAATATTTTTTGGTAAAAATTTATAAATATAGCCTTCATTTACTGTCAGGCAAATACAAGTCAACAAGCCTGACATAGTACTTCTCGACCACCAACTCAAGAATTCTCAGCCCCTGCTGAGAGCAACATTGTCTTGAAAGAGGAGGAAAAACGGAAAAAACATCGAGATTTGCTCTTCGAACTCCGCAGGCTTTATCCAGGCCATTCTGTTAAAATAGTGGTACTGATTATAGGAGCCCTCGATGGAATGAGGCAGACGCTGCTTTCAGAACTATAGATCATACCGGCACACACAGGCGAAAAATCGACAAAAGTCGGACAAAACCTACAGTTTATTTAAATGTTTTTAATATTAACTTTAGACTACATTTTGATGAAAAAAATATTTCAAGTCTAATTACATTGAACCAGCTCCCTTGATAATTGCGTTATGGTTTATGTACCTAGTACTACAGTGCAAAAAATTCTTCTGGGAAAGAAAAAAGTATTCTTAGTAAAAGTTAATGTATGAGAAAAAGTAAATTTTGACAAATTTTATTTAAAATATACAGGGTGATAAAAAACAGTAAATGTAAAAACTGAAAAATCTGTATTTTCCTGTTCAATTTGTGGTTTTTGGTAGTAGTTCTTTTGATTTAATTTTTAGGCCTTCACGTGCATATCGGATAAAGTTTGACTACGTTATTTTTATTGTTTTGCCAAGGATAAAATTTTCGGAAATTCAATAATATACTAATTTTTTTATGTATACGTAAAAACAACTATGTTTGAAAGTTTCATGTGATTTCAATCACATGAAAGTTTCATCAAGTAAAGGTCGAAACAATCAACAATACTAGTTTTTCTTAGGACCCAAAATAATTTTACCCCTTTAAACTTAATAATTATTATGGTAATAAAAAGGATAGGTATTGTAATAAATAGGCAATAATGGTTGTAAAATTTTATTTAATATCTGGTTCATCCAATAAATTTAAAACCGCTTGTGATATTGATCCTATTTTCTTGGGGAGCAATTTCCTTAATCCAGTAATATATGGATCCAAAGAAACCATAAGCCTTTGATATGTATCTTGCATGGTTTGAATTCCTGAAAATTTTCTAGAAAATATAACATATATTGCCGCAGTTCTGTGACAAAACTCTTAAATTTTTCTGTGTTGATAGTGTAGCCACAAGACAAGATTGATAATATTGTGTGTACGTTTAATTAAATTTAAGTTGACTTTCGTAATATCGGCAACCACATCATCATTTTGGAAGAAAGTGCGAGCTGTATTCTGCCGTGCTAAAATCAAACGCCGTATCTATTGACATCAAAGTTTTTTTGATAACCCTTGGTAGAATACAATATAGGTTATTTAAAAAAGATGATTTCCAATGTAAAATGACGTGAAAAATCGTTTAGATATGTTTAATTTTAAAAAAAATTAAAAGTTCATACTAAAAAATCAATTACGACTTTTATTATTAAAAATATTTTGTACATACTAAGGCATAATGCGGCATATACATTATATTGATTTAAAACGCAGATACGGCAGTCTAGCTTAGCATTCACAGGGAAATAATTAACAAAAAATGCCGTAATTAACTTTTTTTTACCTTTTGAGTGTGTTTTATTTAAAAGTGTTTTAAAAACACTTCTTTAAATTTTATTCAAGACTACATTTTATTACAAAATATTATGTAATTAACAATACAAAAGTAAAAAGCAACTTCAACTAATCCTCAGATTCTGGTAAGTTTTTCCAGAAATTCTTTCTGTTTTCAGGAAGAATTCTTCCAAGATTTTTAAGCAACTCTTCTTTTTTGGATTTAGGGAATCCGCGGGGTTTGATTCGACTTGGAACATGGGCCAATGGTTTTTTTCGCAGCTTTCTTACAAAGAAAATCTAATTTTATAAAATCTTCAATATATGAAGTTTCGTAGTATAATACATAGTTGCCACGGTTAGCTATAATCTGGACCATGTCGGAGAGATGCGGTCTATTTGCATATTTCTTTAGGGCAACTTCAGTTTTCAAGTCTTTCCACTGATAAAAATCTTGATAATCCATTTTTTTAACTTCGACTTTTCCTTTCTGCGCTTGTTGCACCGCAACAACAAAGTCGTCAAAATCGTAAGACTTACCCTGTTTTTTAAGAGATAGTTCCACCTGGTGGTGGAAACTATCTGATGACATAAAATAATGTCCCGGTTCAAAGTAATTGAGAAATATGTCAGTAGCAGATATTTCATCAGAATTAATCAATCTCACTAAAAGCGTTAGCAAACACCAATTTTTGTTCTGGCTAGAACAATTGTCTAACCATATAGTTATTTGCTTAGCATCTCTATGTCTCTTGAAAAAAGAATAGAAACAGCTTGCAATATCTTCTTTGTTTCTACCTGAAATACCCTCGTGCCACAAAACAGCGTATGGTTTTAACTGCGATTTTGAACCGATTGGTACAAAACTTTCATTGTACGCTATAAGTCTCTTAATAAAAATAGCCTTCTTAAAACTGTCCACCCTCGGCAACATAATAATTTTCTGCAAATCTGCAGAAACACATATAGTGCCTTCTTCAAAATTTGTGCCAGATTGCGTCTGATAAAATCTTCTGGATTCAGTAACAAGAATCTTATGTTTTTTATAACTAGAACATGTCTAGCAAGTATCTTGAATATTTTCTTCATTGTGCTCATGTAATTTGAACTCCTCACATTCTTCGTGCCCCAGTACTGCAAATGAGATATTTTTTGCCCTCACACGCAAACGATATGATTCGTATGATACCTTAGAATTGGTATTTTTGGATTTAAAATCCTCGAACATGGTGGAGACTGATATGTCGCTGGGCAGATATCTTCGGTTCGGTGCGTGAGCACGTCTAAAAAAATCAAGAATAAATTTATATAATTGTTAGTTGTGGTACAAAATTTAGGAACTAACCTGTAATGAGATATAGATGGATGAAACGTCTCAATATGTTCATCTATAAGAGAGTAATTCTCTTTTTAGCCGAATCGCAATGTCTATTCTTTGGCGGATTAAATTTATTTCTTGGAGTTTTCGACAAGGTATCATGTAAAACTCTATCGTTTGATTTTTTATACCCTAAGGTTGTTTAAAAAAAAGGTTTTACACACTTGTACCATTTCATCGGTTTCATCTTTCAAATAGTACTTAAAAGTATTCTGTTTTGTTTCACTTTCTGTTGTCCGACGTTTTGAATCTTGCCTGGTGCATGTGGTAAGCACGAAAGCCTTTCTCTCTTCATTAGTTAAACTCCAAAAATTTTTGTTTATTACAGTTCTCCGAATTTCATTGATTTGATTCAAACATGCTTTTCTACAACTCTCTATATCGCAGCCTGGTAGTACCCTATGCTTTTCAATAATTTGTTGTCTCTTCATATTCTTCTGTTCTACTTTAATCTTTGGATCTATCCGCCTCCTTTTTCTTGGGTTACCTGCTTTCGTGTAACCTTTGGTATTATAGGTTGCATCTTCATCACTATGATTAACCGCATTTTCTTCAAATGGAACACCATGACTATCTATTATAGATATAATATATAATGTAGAGGTAGACGGTGGAACATTTTCTATAAGAATATCGGTTAGCTTTCTGTCTACATCTTTTGTTATCTCATTATTTATAATTTTGCAGGACTGATCAACTTTTAAAAATTCGTATTTTTTATCATACTGTTGAAATTCTGTGTCATAAGGTACCATATTTGACAAATCTGTAAATATAGGTAAATCATCAGCACTATTTTCGTTTAAATTAACCTCAGAAATTCGGTCTATTAGTAAATCTGGAATTGATGTATGTTGGTTAGTGACAAAGTGAGATAACGGCAAATCATATGTCATCGGGAATACCTATGTATTTCTTGTCTCATTCCCAATTTTAAAATTTTGGGAATTTTTGTATGGAAAACCTCAATGAAGTTGTGTATACGATGCCCGCCCATCAGTATTTCATAATGCCAATATAGATCAGATAATTTAAATCAAATTGGCTATTTGGATTGGATTTTTCCGATAATGATTTCATTTTAGTATCTAAACTGATTATGTCTTGAGAGACATATACTTTCAAAGCACTTTTGTATTCCTCTACTGTGGTTTCTTCAAGGTTACTAATATTATCAGGTTAATTACTACATCCTGTTAATGAAAATACATTAATTTCATTAATAACTGAAATAAATATGTATATCTTATCTGCTTTACATGCTAACATTTCCTTTTTCATTTTTGGCGAAATATCTAATGTTTGGGTAGACTTTCATCTTTATGGGGCCGGTCCATCGTTCATTAATTTTTGCTTTACAGTTTGTCATACATCAGCCAATGCTACATTTTCATAATCCTTATAACATATTTGGATATCATCTATCAATGATTTTGTCGCAATAATCTAGAACATTTAGGTTGGGATATGAAGTTTAACATCCCTTATTCGACCTACAACAATGCGTATTACAGTATAGACACTCTAGTAATTTAGTCTATTTCCATTTTCATAATATTTTAAAACTTTAAAAAAATTCTAATTATTTTTTTGTTATTATTTTACCTCTAGATTACCACAGAAAAATATAAACTTTGGTATGCTCGTGTGGCTAGGTGAATACATAAATATACTCTCCCTGCAAATGCAGAAGGGTTAATTGCATTTTTATTTTGTAAGCGATAGTATCTTTTTCCCAAGCTTCCAACTTCCTCTTGAGAATTTTTTTGCCGACTGCTGCTGCCAAGATAAGCTACACTATTACTACTTGAAGTAGGTGTCTCCGGCTCCAATATATATTTTAAAGGCCTCAACACATTCTGCGTTACATCTTCTCGATTTGGGTTCATTTTCCTCGTCCGATTCAGGATACATCTATACAATCAAAGGATATAAACGTAAAGACGTATATCTTTCTTGAATTTATTCATATTAGATTGTTTTATATGTTGGGGCAATTTATTGTATAGATGGCATACATTATATGTAAAGGATTTTTTGAATTGCATAGATTTAAATTTGGGAATCGATAGTAAATTATTTGATCTTACTTAACAGAGTGGATGGTGGAGTGTTGTTAATAATGTTTTTAGGTAGGCTGGTTCACCGGTGGTTAACATTTTATGCACAAAGTTTGCTAAATGTAAATTTCGTCCCTGTCGCATGGTTAACCAACCCAAATATTTGATCTTGTTTGAGACGGAGTCACATTTTCCAAGTCCAAAAACGAATCGTACACAGGCCCTTTGAACCTTATCAATTTTATTTTGAATGGTATTATCCAAAACAGGGCCTTAGACGACATCCACATATTAAATCTGCTTAAAATAAGTGAATCACAAAGTATTGCTACTGGAGTCTATGATTATTAAATTTACAGTTCCAGTAACTGCTGCCAAGTTCTACACCAATACTGCTCCTATTTATTAAGCGTTTCACTGCTGCAATTTTTTTATTTCAGTTTTATTACATTTTTAACTCGAGTAGTAAAATAACGTTTTTTAATGAGTTCTTTGCCTTCTTAGATAACTTTATAAGAATTTTTCTAACTATTGTTGCATTTAGAATTTTGATACACCTTTTATAATAAAAGTAGTAGTTACTATGACTTTAGTTATACAAGATGTATCGAAATTCTCGGTTAATTTTAAGTAAAACAAATATAATTCTCGGTGTAAAATTCGCTCTTAATAGACGGAAATTTCGATACATCTCGTAAAAAGTAACATAAATAATTATTCAATTAGAATTGTTAAGTTTAATATAAATCAAATAAATGTAATCGATTATAGCGTACTTTGGGGAAGATAAATAAAATAATAATTTTAAAAACCGTGTGGTTTCAAGTTATTAAGGCAGACTTCGTTAGTTTTCAGTATTTAATTTCTAAAACAATAGAGTGTTTTTGTTGACCACGTGGCAATGTAAAAATATATACTTGCAGACTGCAGTTTCGAGCTGTTGGCTCTCGTCAGTGCAAGGTAGGCATGCGACGACCGGCACGAGGATTCTTTGACTACTTGCTACATCCCGGTATTTTTACAATAGCGACATGTAAAATAGTCAGCAGGCGCCATCTAGCGGTCCAGTGTCTGTTGCAATCGAAAAATAAATAACCTGACGGCTTAGCATAGTTCAAATGTGCTTTTAGAGGGCGGAATATTAAACATAATATTTTTAGTCGCAAACTCCTCTATAATAATAATAATAAAATAGTTTATTTGCATAATAAAAACAAAAAATTCACAATGCTTTAAAATCTACAATACATTAAAATGCCTTAAAATTTTACTACAAATCTTACAATAATCGTACAATTAGCATCATGATTAAATTGATAAGGGTTTACAAATAAACTGAATAACCCACAAAGTCTTAGACTGTCCGTGGAATATTTGCCTCATTTGCATTCACTTTTAGCTATTAGTATAATAAAATGGGTATAATAGAAATTAGAGGACCTTATAATTAATTAATTAACTCATTTAGATGCACTTTAGATAATTGAATCTCTACCATACAAAGTAAACGACATACATACATTCATACCTATATATACACACACAGATATTTTCATACATATACCTATATACACATTGAGTACATTTAATTGTATCGAATGTAAAGTAATAAAATTTGTGGTTGATGACGTTGTTTCATTTCGATTAAAGTTTTTATCATTGATCTATTGCTGTTTAACAGAAATCGCTTAGTTTTTGTTTTGAATATGTTGAGAGACCTAATATTTAATATTTCAGATGGCAAATGATTAAATAACCTTGGAGCTAGATAGTGGTGGTTGCGTTGACCAATATTTTTTTTACTAATGGGGGTTTTATACTTTTCACTTCTGTATCTCGTGTCATGCAAATGATCAATTCTTTGTAATGTGTGTTTATTTTTATATTGGAATATGCTCAAATATAGAAAGAATAACTGTCTCAAATCTAACAGCCTTGCATTTTTATAAAGTTCATCAGATGGGTAAGTATTACTTTTATATAACATTATTTTTAATAATTTATTTTGTAATATTTCTAATTTTTTTATGTTGTAGACGGCACTACCCCATGCAGTGATTCCGTATGATAACCTGGATTCCACTAGGGCATAATATGTCATTTTTAAGTAATTAATATCTAAAATAGCTCTCATATTTTTAAATTTAAATAGTAATGATCGGACTGTTTGCGCAACTAAGTTAATGTGCTGTTCCCACCTTAGATGTAATGCCTAGGTATTTTATTGTATCATCACCAATAATTTCTGAAGTAGAGTCATTACTATTTATTTTGAGTGTTGCAAAATTGGGTAGTCCTCTTTTATCGCAAGAGAAGGGCAAATATTTGCTTTTCTTAAAATTTATTGTAAGAAGTTTGTAATCAAACCACTCTTTAAGAATAATCAGGTCTCTTTCAGCATCCTCTTTTATTTTGCCCCAGGAACTACCTTGATAAAAAATTGCAGTGTCGTCCGCGAATCCAATTATGGTTCCCTCGATTTTAAGGCCGAAAAGGTTATTAACATATATACTAAAAAGTAAGGGGCCCAAAACTGTGCCTTGAGGCACCCCGTATTTTATAGTTCGCACCTCGCTTCTAACAGAATTTACCTCCACAAATTGTACTCTTGCGGTAAGGTAACTCTTAATTAAACCTAAATAAGTTCCCTAATACCTATATCTTCTAACGAGTCTAGTAATTTTGAATGACTAACTGAATCAAACGCCTTAGTTAGATCTAAAAATATGCATAGAGCAGGTTTACTAGCATCTAGAGCTTCATAAATTTTGGTAGTTAGGCATGATATAGCATCTTGTGTGGAACATTTTTCCTTAAAGCCGAATTGCATTTGCGATATAAGTTTAAACTTTTTAATATATGTATCAATTCTCAGTTTCAAAACTTTTTCGAAAATTTTTGTAAGGTTAGTTATAAGAGACACTGGTCTATAATTTGTTATTTCTGTTTTATCACCATTTTTGAATAGCGGCTTGACAATGCTAATTTTAAATGCTGTTGGACAAATACTTTTTGTGAATATCTTGTTAATTAAATAAGCTATTGGCTCTGAGATATATTCTATTATTTCTTTTAATATTTCAGCTCGAATTCTGTCAATACCCGGAGCTTTACAATTTTTCAGATTTCTGATGATGTCACAAATTTAATTTTTATTAGTAGGTTTTAAAAAGAACGAGAAAGACGTTGGAGCCTTAGTTTCTTTGTACTGTACTTTTTTAATTTTTTTAGCAAGATTTTCACCAATATCTGTGAAGAAAGAGTTGTATGAATTAGATATAGTTAAGTTATCTGTAATTACTTCCCCCTCAGCACCTTTTACCTCTTTAATTTTTGTACTGGTAGTTACTTTATTATTGTACCCTTTGACAATATTCCAGATATTCTTTGCATTGTTTTTATTCTTTTCAAGTTGTTTTTTATAATAATTACTTTTGACTGATTTTTTAGCTGTAAATTGTTAGGGTCTTTTTTTAGGTCCCGATGGAGCTTATCTCTTTTGTTTATAGATGTTACCAACCCTTTTGTAATCCAGGATTTTAATTTGCGGTTTTTGTGTGTATTTGTTATGACTTTAGTACATTTGTCTAAGCAGTTACTTTATAGTGTTAATTAACCAATCCGTTGCTTCGTTTAAATCTTCAATATTATAAAAAAAATCCCATTCAATTTGTTCAACAATGGTTTTAAGTTTTTTATCATCAGTGATTTTGTAAGTATTTTTTGCACAACATTACCTTCTTCTGAACAGTTTATCTGCGCATTAAGTACGATTGCATAATGATCTGTTAGATTTGTTTCGATAACCACCGGAGTGCAGTTATCTAAAGTCTGAGATGTTCTAATGAAAAGGTGATCAATGCATGATCGGCTATTACCCTGTACTCGAGTAAATGTGTTAATAGCAGATTGGAAATTATATTCACTCATTATATTAAGGTATTCATTGCTATCCTCATTGTCATCTAAAATGTTTATATTAATGTCTCCCACGATTATATTATAGTCGACATTTTCTTGACAAATTGCGCCTAGATAATGTTTTAAACTCATTATAAATTGTTTAGGACAGGTGGAAGGTGACCTATATATTGAGGTTAGTATAATGTTTTTCCCCTTATATTGAAACGTGTTTTTTATTACTTTACATTCGTCAATATTTAATATCTCTACTTTATAATTTATTGAATTTCTAATAAATACAATCACACCATCGTTTTGATTCAATTTCCCATAATTGTATAAAGTTTCATAGCCATCTAGATTATAATAATTTATGTCATGTATTTGTTGCCAAGTCTCTGTCAAAGTTATAACATCAAACTCTGTAGTGAATTGACTTAAGAATATTTTCAATTCGTCAAAGTGTTTAGCAATGCTTCTGATGTCTAAGTGCAACAAGTTAAGATTATTCTTTGATTTTTCATTTAAGATTTGGTCAAGATTTTCTGCTTTTACTATGCGGCTACTAATTAGTGTGTATTCATAGTCTCTGAGGTATTGATCCATTGTTTTATATTCTTTTGATTTATATTTTGTTGTCTATATAATAATATGCAACAATATATTTAGTCTCATAGGAAAAATACAGTTCTACTAATATTAAGTGGTTACTATATATACATATATGTACCTATATACGATACGAGATGATTCCTCGTTCAACAATTTTTTTTTGCAGTTCGGTATATCATCTTTTGAGAAAATTTTTATTGTATTTGCTTGAAAGTCTCCTATGTATTCATTCTTTTTTTTTTAAGGTTAAAATAACTTACTTAACGGTTTGTGTTCTTTTTGGTCTATCACTTCTTTCAGTTTTAGCGCTGGCGGTGGAGTTGGTTTGTGGTGCAATTCTTCGTATTTTCTTCGCAGTTGTTTTGTCTGCACTTTGTTTATCGTCGCTTTTCTGTTCCGTGTCCAATGGGTGTGAATGAATATTTGCCTCTTGAATTTTTTTTGCTGATTAATATTATTTTCCCCTTCTTATTCTTCGTCTATTGAATCTAAGTTTTCATCGCCTATATTTTGGTTCAAATTATCTTCTTGACTATTCTCTAGCTGGTTTAGGTCTTCTACACTATATGGCTTTCTATTGATGAAAAGTTTATCTCCTCTTATGTAAGCTAGATTGTTTGCTTGTCTAGCTACTTTCAGATGTTTGTATAAAATTTGATGTGTCTTTCTTTCTTCTGGGTTCAGGTCTTCTGCAATTATTCTTACCTCGGTGCCTCTAAGTTTATTGCAGCTTCTTAAGATTTCTTGTTCTTATATTAAGGCACAGAATTTTATTAGAATTGGTTTATTAGCCTCCTGATTACCGATGCTATAGATATCATTAATTTCAGTAGGATTTGTTTGCACGCCAAGGAGATGATCCAATTTATTTAATGTGTAATCCAACAAAGTTTTCTTTGCTTCTGCACTTTTTAAATTTTTATTCGGATTATAGTTTAGGCCGAATATTACAATGTTATTCCGCCTTGTTTGTTTCTCCAGAAGATCGTGTTTAATTTTTAGCTGTTCGTATTTTTCTTCGATTTCCTTCCTTTTCTCTATTTCTTGATAAATCGTATTTTTTATTTCGTGTATTTCACTTTTAAGGTCGTTTATACTGTCTTGTATTTCTTTTGTTTGGGTTTTGTTTGCTTCTTCTATTATTCCCTTTAAATATTGTATTGTAGCTATATCCATTTTATTTTATTGGGCCACTGATTGAACACTGGTGTTTCATCAGCTCTCGCAAGCAGTTTCACGACGACAATAGATATTTATTGCGTTATTGCTTGCCAGATGATGGTTCGGATCACGACGACCGACCACTCTCTAGGATATCTGATGTTGATTTATTGCACTGTGTTACATGGCCTATGTCCATTTAACAGTTTATTTAAAAACTAGTGTTTTGTGGATAGTTAGCACGACCTGTATATTTTTTGGATTCAGTTCTTGCAGGTGAAACTGTTTTCAACTAACAGAATTTTACATGTATAACTGCTAAACCATGTCACACTGTTTTATGTACTTAATTTTATATCTTAGGAACTTAGTCCTGTTTTTCTATTAACACTATTATGTATCTCATATCCGTTGTAATACAGCATTATTATCCCAGGAAACAATTTGTCTACAAAATTTAGTTACATCAGATATCTATTTTTCAATGTTTATATTTTTGTTTACTATGGAGTACATATGGTTATTTTCCTTACCTTCTCTCATTCTATATATAGTAAATCCTATGAGATGTAATATGTTACTGATTTATCAATAATATCAATACGTTTTACTACTTATTTACATCTGTTAATATTTGTTGTTATGTATAAAATAGAAATTGCAAAGGCAAATCAGCTGGCATGGAAAATAAACTATTATTATAGATTCCTTTTATCGATTATATGCCACTACTTTAGTTGAGTATGGGAATCTACAAGGCAAGTTGGTGCGCTTAAATCAACCACTGACAGATGGCCATACTGGTACTATTTTTATATTTTATAGCTTTCAATTTCAATAGGGAATTAGATTTCTCACATTTTTTTGGTAGCGTTGTTTTCCAGTAAACAGGACAAAAAGTTTACCTTATCAGTAAAACTCACCAGGAAGTCATTTGCTTGCAGCCTTTGTACTGATTCAAACATTATAATTTTTAACTGCGGACTTCAGTAATTTATATTACAATTTTTATATCCCAGTTACAAAGTGTTTAACATACAGTCTAAGAAATCAGCTAATTACTAGTGCATAGCTAATAATAACTCGTGCATAGCTAATAATACTCGTGCATAGCTAGTAATAACTCGTGCATAGCTAATAATTACTCGTGCATAGCTAATAATAACTCGTGCATAGCTAATAATTACTATTGCATAGCTAAAATTACTTTTGTACTGCTAATCAGATTACTTTTGTATAGCTTAAATTAATTTCCTGCAGCTTTGTATAGCTAGCTTAATGTTTCGTGCAGCTAATTCAAATATATTTTGTACAGCTAACTAGCTTATATTTGCATAGCTAACATTGCTTAAATTTTGCATAAATAACTTGCATAAATTTTGTATGTGCTTATATTTGGTTAAATTTCCTACAATTTTCACCCCATTCATTGAGAGACGTAAATTGCCAAGAAAAATTTAGAATTCTTGCAATAAGAGACAATTGTGGGCCTGGATTGCTGTCCCAGAACCAGCCACCTGACCCATAAACCACCTAGGATACTGGTATCAATTTGTTTTTTATATATATATATATTTTTTTTACATTTCAATTTGTCTCAAACCGATTTGTCTAATTTTTTTGTAATATATTTTGTCATTCATTTTAAACATCTTTTTATTTCTCTTACCAACAATTTCAGTCTGATCTATAGCAGACTGGTTATTCGAGAAAAAGAGACTATTTTGCTTATTTTACTATAGATGGTGCCCAATTTAACATCAATTTTTCTTTGTCTCCTTTTCTCGAAATAAACAGAAATCTGTCGCTTATGCTGTACATGTCAGAAAGGGTAAGTTTCTCCACTCTTACGAATGCTCTGGACCCACGGCTCTCTGCTCCGGCTTATACCAGCTAGTCGTCCGCACATGTTGCCTCAATTCTTTCTCAAAAATAAATAATAAGAGAAAGGAGGTAACAACTGCCTGGTTGGTCCCTTTTAGAAATTTGTCACTACACAACGTCTGAGTTTTTAAGTTTAAACACTGTTATATCGATATAATATTATTTAAATATATTATTTAAACATATTATAGCAGTTGACACGTACTGTTTCGCGCCGTTTTTTTCACACAATGTTTTAGTCCATCTTTGTTTTTTTAATTGTTATTTTATCCGGCTTAACCTTCGGTTTTCTCTGGAGCGTCTTGCCGCACGTGTTTACTCTTCGACATCTTCGTTTATAAATCCTTATTTCCTATATATCCTATATCCTATAAAGCAAGTCTGACAGTAAGCCAGTGTTGCTGGCATCTTGTTCTTTGAATTCCTCTATCTAAGTTACTACGTTTACATGATAGTTTCAACTACAAGATTATTTCAATTTTTTTAAATTGAGGTTAATTTATTTAATTTTCAGCTATCATGGTTCACATTTAATATCTAACTTGTTAATATTTGATTCCATTTGCATTTCTTAGAATTAAATTTTATAAGAAGTAATTTGTTTAGATTTTTTCCAAGAATTGCTAGTATATGTAATAAGTAATTGAACCCCATTATTCAGTCTGTTAGTTTTTTATTCTGTAGAACTACTACTATTATTATTGTTCATATTCTGCTTTCAATTGTCCAACTTTAGCACATACGAGTAGATGTTGCTCAGACCACTAATATCAGTTTTTTATTCATATTGTTACTTTCATTATTAATTTCTACCATTTCAATGAAAAGTCTTTTGGTTTTGTTTTTTTCATTGTTGTGTAATATTTTACAGTTACTGAAATCTAGGTGATGACTTGTATCCATTGCATGTTCTGACAGTGCACATGTACGTTTTTCTGTTCTGCAGTCACTTTTGTGTAAACTGATCCGGGAATTCAATGTTCTAGATGTTTGGCCAACATATTTTAATTCACAATTTTGGCAAGGTATACTATATACTACATTTGATTTTTTTAAGGAGATATTTTTGTCTTTTAATTTAGTATACAACTGACCGATGTGTTTAGTATTCTTTTGTGCTATTTTTATGTTTTTGTCATGCTTTAAAATATTCACTATTCTTGGTGAAAGTTTTTTAATGTATGGGATTGAACCATATGTAGTGGGTTCTGTATTTTGCGTTACTATCTCTCCGATATTACCCAAGATGTCATTACCAACTGTATTGTAGAGTAATTTTTTTAATAGCTTTGGTGGATATGAATTATCTAATAAAATGTTGTGTAATTTGTTCATATTTGTATTCCTTAGAGAAGAATGTGATATTTTATGTATTCTGAGTTCAGCCCACCTGTCCGAAGCCCTGCATTTTGTTATGTATATAAAGAGGAAGAAGATATATTTGGGGTTATGAATAGTTTTGAGGTTAGAAAATCTCTTATGACAGTTTTGAAAAAAGGAATATGGCGGGAAAAGGTTTGCTAGGAGAAGGAGAATAATTAATTAATAAATGATGAATTATTGTAAGATGAACGTCAAAAATTGAGAGAAGATAAAATTATCAATAAAGTAAAGGAAGAAAGAACAAAATAAGTTGTAAAACTATATAGTATAAAGCAGAGGAGCTCTGAAGACAAGAAATTAAAAATAAAATATAATTACTAATAATTTAATTTAAGACAAGCGATATAGCATTATTCATAACTGAAGATTCATAGGCCAATGGACAGACACAATACCGGTATAGGAAATTAACGAAGACAGATAAGAAGGAATAACCAATGAAATGAAGGACACAGACAACGTTATTACTTTTAGAATTTAAGTTTGATTTTGTAAATCATTTAAGTTAGGGTAGTAGGGAAATTTTTAGGGTTATATATTAAAATCACATCTGTCGTAATGAAGATTGTTCTTGTCATCTGAACCGACTATTTAAGTCCTGTGTGTCCCAAAATATTTTAAATTATTTTTTTTTTCAAAATCTAAAAGTGAGTGGTAATCTCGTTGGTGAGGTTATCATATCATTTATGTATATATATATATATATATATATTAAAACAATATTTCAGTCGCAAGCTCCTCTATAAAATCCTTAGTTTACTATAAGGAATATAACCAGACTGCAACCAACAGCTACTCTCCGGGCTATGTGCCCCGCCGAGCGCTGAATTACAAGTCACAAGCCTGGCGCGTTAAGAAGCAATCAAAAGTACATATGAAAAAAAAATACGCATTTATTTTTTATATTTAAATAAAAATAGTCATTCAATAAGATCGTTGACTATTAATACATAGGTAGGTAACTCCAAAATATCAGTGAAAATTATTTGGTAGATAACTTATAAAATAAAACAAAAACATTATTAACTATTTAACTACATTATTTCTTTGTGGAAGTCCAACTGTATCTCCCAGTTCAGGAACAAAAAAAGTTGACGTTTTGTCGGCATTTGCTTTGGTTTTATTATAGCAAAGTAAATTTCGTTTTTTTGATAAAATATGCAGTCTTCCTTTTCTGGCCATCTCCATAATTTTCCACATTTTGCACACATTTTCTATAGAAATCACTTGTCCAGGCGTATATTGACCCTTGCAGTCAACTACAACAAATTTGCCTTTCTCAGGTAGATAACCATCAGCGTTTGTGAGATTTGCTATTGTAGTATTTTCAGCAGCGTTTTCTTCTTCTGATAAATTCAGTGAAGAACTAGAAGCTAGTCATCACCTTCCTTTTCGTCGCTGCTTGAGCTATTTACTACCGCCTTCTTTTTCTTTCTGATTTTATCTGTTTTGGTATTAGGAGCTAACAGCGAACTCTCCAGTTCCTTAGCTGAAATGCTTTTCCCTGGTGCTACATCGATTGTTTTTCATTTTCTCCTACGGCTGCTTTTCTTGCATTTTTAACATATTTAATAAAAGCATCCGAAACATGTATTGGGTTAGGTTCTTCGATGTCAGGTTGAGAGTAAGTTGGCAATCGTTCGAACACTTTTTTGCACAAAGAGGATATTATACCTGTTTTCATGAAACCTGACTTTAAATTTGCATCTGCGTTTTTAAGAATTTTAACCTATAGCTTATTTAATAGAGAAGGAATTTTTTTGATATGGTTAGTATTCTCTGACCGTCAGAAGTAGCTTTCTAAGTATCCAGTATTTGTCTCCAATGAGACTGGAAGGATCTAAAGAAGGCGACATCCAACGGCTGAGTGAGGTGTGTCGAGTTTGGGGGAAAGGCAATGAACACAATGTCGTTTTCTTCGCAGGCCTTTAGGACTTTTAAACTTATGTGAGAACTTAGGTTGTCTCCGACTGGAATATTCTTTCCATTTTTCTTTTTAAAAGTTGATAAAACCATGGGAAAAAACCAGTACCACCTTCAAATCACCCAAATTTCGAACGGTTATATCGAACATTTGGGAACCGCCTTCCGTCCATGTATCCCACACTTTCTCCGCTTTGTAATTATCATATAGCGGCAAAAGTTCCCCGGTAGCATTGACAGATATAAGACTCCACGGCTGCTTCGGTGGAATTTTTAATAAGTTCGGGATATTTGCACCCACGTTTGGTAAGAAATCTTTTCTTTCGAGGGTCATCGACCAAATTGGTCTCATCGTAATTATATATAGATCGTGGGGGAACATCCCAAGTTTAAATTTTCAGATGAAAGAATTTATTGTGTCTTCATTGACGGCTGACCCTTTTGATATTGCTGCAAAATCTGACAAAGTTCCTTTCTGTGGCGCACTAAAAAACATTCTGACCAACGCTGTTCAGAAAAGTTGTTCTTGAATGCGTTTACTTTGCAACCACCTCTGTCTAAATACATTTTAACAACACACCTCAGATCAAACAGAGTTAGAGGAAATCCAAAATTACACATTATTATAACGTTATGGACGAATGACTTCTTCTCTGGGGGAAAAAATATATTTACGACCTGGTACATTTACTTTCTTACTACGGTAAGCTTTTAGTTTCAGTATTGTACTACGAGGTATTTTGTACTTTTCCGAAGCTTCACGTTGAATCACTACATGATTTCTGACGTCATGTAAACATTTTTCTATAGCAACAGTACTCAGTACCGTACGGAATATACGGTCTACGACCTATTTTGCGACGTAAAATTTTGTTCGGTTGTGCCATCGTCCTCTGGAACAAAATAGTTTATGACAATAAAATGTATGAATACGCAATAAAGTGCATGAACTACCATATTTGTTACAACTATAATCTATGCCATTGTATTAGTACACTTGATAGATCGCCCACTCATAAACACAACTGTGAATTTTTAAAATTTTCCTGCTAGAACAAGAATAAAAGACGAAATTTGCAAGTAAGTAGTTGCATATCGAGACAATACTATTACTCATGGTATTGATCTAAAATGATTAAAACATTGGTAGTACTTACCGCCTATAGTATACAAAGTTTACAGATCAAAAATACACTCGATCTCAAGGTAAAGTGGAGATTTCACGGAACGTGATGTCACGCTGAAATTGGTTCCTTGCCTGCGCCTGGAACGTATACTTAACACAAGATGTCGCCCAATCATGTTTTTACATATTTACGCGCAAGTACGCTGCTTATGGACTATAGTTGTGTTGATCGATTATTGTGTAAAATTCGGGCAATTAAAGTTGGGATGTAACATTGCATTTTCTTTGTGCTGGAGTAAACCGAAAATTTATATGTTTTACAATTTTCATAAAAGATAATATATATGCAATCCTGTGTGACACACACCTCTTAGACAAGTCAGTTTGCCCTTAATTCTCTTTATTTCGAATTATTTCATATTATTGATAAGGGAAAGTATCTGACACTTTTTACGTTCATTTTAAACTTTTTTATATCAATTGGTAGGGACTTTTGACTACTTTTGCAAAATTTGGACTGATTTTCTCATTATTGAACAAAACGGAAGTTGCAGTGTACACTCATGTGTTTTGTCCTAGAAGAAAAAAATGCAATTTTAATTGCATGAGACTATAACCGAAAACAGCAACTTTCGATATCTTACTGTATTTAAGGGAGAAATACTTTATTAAGTGAATTGTATTTATATCGAATGCAAATGTATCGGTAAGCCACTATAACCATCATTTAAAAAAAGATCGTTCACTTTCTATGTGTTGGTGTATAGAAAAAGTTACAAGCTTTAATTCTTTGCTCTTGGTACGTTTTGATATATTAGGCCATTTAGAAGTAATAAGCAAAAATGTGATATTACAGAGTAGTATATTTTTTGTAGTGGGAGTAAAAGGTTTTTATCAACTAAAAAAAAAATTACGCGGGATATAATTTTTTTTTCATTCGACTAGGGCAAACCGCAAGGTCTGTACTTCTTACTGTTTTCGAGAAATGGCCCACCTTTTTGTGGCTCACCTAGGAGGCTTAAAATTCTAATCTAATTTTTCTCGTGGTTTTTTGAGATTATTACATTCAAAGAATTTACTATTTAGTCAATTTCACTGGTTACTATTTGTATCTACTTTTAGATTTTCTACAGTATGGAACCTTCAACTATGCATACCAACTCGACGCATCTTTTGCTATTAATAATTCTATTTCCTGATGGTGTCAACTTGGTTAACAAACTGATCGTCAGTATACTAAGCAGTATTTTTATATTTTAGAATTGTATCAACTGTTGCAACCATTTTTATGTATTTTTTTAACTAAAATGTTTCATTACTTACATATTTACCAATAAACTGATCGACAACTTGGTTGTTCTTATATATTTCAGTTCCAGTAACTAAATTTTAGCCAGTAACTGCTGTCAAAATCTGCTTCAATGCTATTCCTAATTTAGTAAGGATGTTGAAAAGACAAGGTTGTGGTTTGTGAGGGCGCAACCACGTTTCGGAGCTCACGGGAACGAGGAGTCGTTCGATCAACTTTATTAATCTCAACGGTCCTAGGGCTCCACTGGCTTTTAAACCGATTGAAACTAGAAAATCGCCCAGTTATAATAGGAACCTACTAGTTACTCTGGTAGTACCACTCAAACAAATGATATGTTCTAAATATAATGAAGTATATATTGCAAATTAGATAGATATAAAAGATATATCTGTATAAATAGATATAAAAAATTAAGTGGACCAAATTTATAAAACATTTCTCTACTGTAAGCTTGTTATGCCAGTTTTAGTACATTTTAGCAAGAGTAGTAACATAGTGTTTCTTAATGAGTCTGATTATATAATAAAATATGCATAGAGGAATCTAAGTTTAAATAGAACCGTTTTCCATCCCAAAGGGAAGAAAACGAATATTTCAAGTCTTGCCGAAGCTTGACCTCTCGGAGATTACCGTCTTCCCCTTCATAAACGTATGTCCCCTAACTCACCTAGCTATGTCTGCGAGAGCTCCTGTTCGCGGGTGAGGCGTGCGGGCAACCACCCTGCGTGAGATATGCCGGTCAGTCGCCACGTGTCTCCGTATGACGGCAAGGCCTTACTCGGGTCAAGCTTCAGCAAGACCTGAAATATTGGTTTTCTTCCCTTTGCGGTGGAAAATGGTTCTATTTTAGTTTTGTGCCTTCAATTTGACCTCTCGGAGAAATGTTTATAATCTACCGGCATCAGCGTACTGTGACCAAATTATAAAAGGAACAGCGTATATTATTAATAAAAGAACTTTATTGAGGTAACAGAATAAGGCATAAAGTGTGACCAAACTTCTAGGTCTTGAAACATAAAACAAACCTATCCTTAATACGGAAATCGAAAATAAATTATATTCTTAATATTAAACATACAATCGTAGCATATTATAAAAAGGAATGATAATTCTTATACTTACTATAAAAAAATACAACTACACCATGGATATCAAACAACTCTAAACGACTCATTTAAAACCTTGGCGTTATACTGACTAGGCTTTATCACTGACTTACAATAATGTTTGAAAAAATTTTCTGAACCTCGCCAGCTCTTTAGAATGTTATCCAACGGAATGTTATTTTCAAAATCGTAAGATGTTACTACCGATCGAATAGAGCCAGGGCCACAATTAATCCCTAAATCTGCAAAGGGAGAATTTAACCAGCCGGCGATTACTGTCCTTGAAGCTGCCTCCACTTTCCCTCGCGTAGTAATAAATAAGTTAGATAATCCCGCTTGCGCCTTCCTTCTAGCTGAGGATAATTCAATCAAGCTAAATCAAGAAGAGTATCCCCTGAACTACTAATACCCCAACCAGATTGTCGGCTTCTAGCATTATCCGTTTTAGAGCCAAATTTAGGCCAGAAGGTAATCGAAGCTTCTGAGATATCACAATGATCCGCATCTATACTCAAAAGAGTCAAATCATGAATCCTGCGTCCAGATGCCAAAAATAACAGTATGGCCGTGTGGCGAGAAACTTGAAACAACATTTCTTTCGTCGGGGGGATGGGCCTTCAACCATTGCAACAAATCCTGGATATTCCAAATCTGAGATTTTGGAGTAACTGAGGCGCACCTCTTCAGGCTTATTGCTTTCAATATGGACATGATAAGAGGATGAGATGAAAGACGGTCTCCACGCTCAGGGTCAGAAAAAGAAACAATGACTGATTTGTGGACTAAAATTGTTGCATATGCTAATCCTTTTATTCTGAATAGAAAGCTTAGGTACCTGCTGTGGACGAGGACTGCTAGGTTTTGCCCCAGTTTGTTTACACCACGAGACTCACTGCTTCCATGCTGAACTATAGGTTTTCTAAGTAGAATCGCGCCAGGCAGACTGGAGAAGGTCTGAAACTAAGGCACTCCACTCCGTATTTGCCACACCTCTAAATAAAGATCCTCCATGTTCTGAGGTGGTAAATTGGTCGAAAGGTCGATGAGGTAACGACTCAGATTTGGAATACGGAAGGGAGCTTCTATTGCTCTGCTCTTCTGATCTGCACTCCAAAAGACGTTTTCCCATCGAGAAGCTACTAACAGAAATAATCCCGACGCCTTGTTCAAGTGCTGGAGGACTTTGGGGGTGAGCGGTGGAGGTGGAAAAATCCACGCCAGACTGAATATCCAGGTTTTGCTGAATGCATTTGTGAACAACGCTTGAGAGTCCCTTGCATCTATCGAGACATAACTGTTGACGACTTTTGACTGACTTGTAACGAACAGATCTATTTGTGGAACTCCCCACTTCTGAAAAATTAATGCCGTCATTACCTCGTCCAAGTGCCAATCCGGAAGACGCCTGTTCCTCGAGAGGCAATCGGCAATGGTGTTTTTGCGACCCGGAATATAAAAAGCGAGAAGATCCATTCCGAGGCGATGAGCCAGAAGCAGCAAGCTCTTGGCAGTTTCCAATAGAATTAACGACTTCGTCCCTCCTTGGTTTCTCAAGTAAGCTACCACAGTCCTGTTGTCCGACTGCAACATTACGAACTTCCCTGCTAGAATTTTTTGGAATTTTGTTATCGCTATGAAGACAGTAAAAAGCTCCTTCATGTTTGTATGCCACGAAGCCTTTGTTTCTGGGATCACCGTCCGGATAAGCAACTCTTGCCTTGCTGAATTCCCCAACCGAGATCGGAAGCATCTGTTATGATGAATACTGGCACCCACAGATTACACAATATACAGATACTTCACGCCAATAGTTACAAGTAAAACCGAATGAGCGCCATCTCTTAATTGGAAGATAATACAACCAGTTTTGGTGGGACTTCGAATCGCGTTCAAACCTGGAATCGCTAATATGGTGGAAAATTTGATTTCACAGGAAAATAGTCCTGTAATAAATAAATAGTCCTGTAAAATTGAAATATTCATATATTTTAAATTAATTAACACACATTAAAACATAAAAATGATAAATGTTTAGTTGTATACAAAAAATACATATCAATAATTAAATATCGAAAAAATATATGGTTTTTACTACACAATTAGCTGCAGAAGGATAGCATTTATTCAGGAACTCTACAGGAACAGCAACTTTATTTTTTATCTTGTCCTGAACACGGATAAGGCCTCACTTCTTTTGAAATAAAAAATCGTTGGCGTCGGGAGTTTAGAGCTGAGACCCCGGAGGCTTCCGTGCACTTATTTTCGATGGTTTGAGTCTCAGGGTTGGTTTTAGTAAGTGCTGTTTCGGGTCGAATGCTACACCCTGTAAGTCGTGACTTGCACTACTTTTATCACTTTAGTTTAAAATATTCACTGATTTGACTTTTACAGCTATTTTCGGGTTAACGGTTACACCCTGTATGTTGTGATTTGATTGGAATTAAACGCTGAGGTTTAAAGGGATTTACAAATTTCTTTTATTGTTTTAATCGTCTTGAACTGAGTTGAAGAAAGATTATATTTTAATTTTACAAATTTGTTTTGTAATAATAACTAATCGACAACAGAAATTCTGTCTTAGATTAATTTGAACGTGTGTGAAAAAAAATGCAACAAAAACATCTAAATCGAAAAAATTCACTTCGTGATTGAACCTCGTATATTGAGGGAAGATTGAAAGGGGGGCCACTTAAGGCGAAGGATTTAATAAAGAACTATAACAAAAAAGGGGGCCACTTAAGGCGAGAACTTACAAACTAACTCTTTTTAACCAGGTTGCGGCCTGGGAAGCTAGAATCGGACAGATTGTCACAGCGAAAGCACTGGATCTGGGATTAAGAAAACCTAGCTAGACGGGAGTATCTACAACATAAGTTCAATAATAACCGAACCCGTTCAATAGCGTCTGCAGTTATTACACAAAGCTAACTTTGAAACTTATTTCTTCCCAAGAACACTACGCGAGAACTTTACACTAGATTCACTGCCAAAACTGAACTTGGCTACGGCTTGCGATTCACCGGTATTTATACTAAATTAGAAATGTTTCGTTTTTCTCGCCCCATCGAGTCTCGCGGAAAGCTGGAAAGGCGTGAAATCGCTCAGTGCGGGCACGGATGAGTCATCTATTGCATCATGTTGCGCAATACTGAAAATTTTGGAATTTGGAAATAAAACTTATATAGAAAGATCGGCGATGCAAAGGGGAATTTACCAAAATTATGATGAGAGTTGGATCTATTTTGGTTTTGAAGTTATTTTAAGTTTTGTGTGAGAATTCTGGCTCGACCCCGTAAGGTATCAGGAAGGTCCGCTGTTAACAAACTGTAACTCCGTTAACAGGTTTCCAGTTAGTGCGTAAGATATTAAGATAAGATAATAACAAGGTACAATACGGGTATGAATCGAGCTGAACTTTGATATAGAATGTGTGTCTGCTATTATACAGGGGTGATTGAAAATGGGGAACGATTTATAATAGCAATGAGATTGTGGGAGTTCGATGAAAGGGTATTTGAACGTTTGAGACTCGAGGCATGGAAAGTGATTTGAAGTATACCGGGGTTGATCGAAAAGTTTAAGATTTTGAAATTAAAAGTATTTATAGAAAATGGGGGGATTGAAGTACGAGGTTGAGAATTTGAGGTTAGATGGTGATTTTGACTAGTTTGATGATTGTGAGGGGGTTGTATTTTTAAGGGGTGGTTTTTCTGAATGTTCCTTTGCAGAATGACTGGGATGAATGTGGGAAGTATGGTTTCGATGAATTTATGTTATTTGAGAATTATGGATGGTTCGTGAATTTTTCCGGATTTATGTGACCTTGAATGTGGTTTTTCAATGTTACTTAGGTCTGGTTGACTTTTTTATCATGGTCTGCCATGATGCTTGGATTGATCTGAATTTTTTACTAATTTTGCATTTTTTATTTTTTGCTTTTTGACTTATAGGGGGAATACCCTATAACACCCCCCTTCTTTCGGAGGCTGAATTTATGGTGTCGATTTAGTTGAACATGAGATTTATAACTATGTATTAAAGTTGGAACCTGGGCTCGGCTGGAACTGTAAAGTTAACAATGTATTGGCCAAAACAACCCTGGGTTCTCTGAAACATAGATGTGGTTAAATAATGCTTAAAACTACAAGGTAATACATGTACGTATGCACGCTGGTTAATAAAGAAGAGAAGAAAAAAATTGGCGTGGATTCACCATAAGGGCGAAGCTTTTGTTCAAATTATTTTGTGTGTGTGTGGGGTGTTATGTGTGAACGTGTAACATGTGTGTGTCATTCTTTGTTTGTGTAATTTTATTTATTATTTTTTTTTCCTCTTTTTTTTTTTTTTTTTTTTTTTTTCTTTTTTGCATGCTTTACAAAAACATATATATATATTTAAAAAGTTTTAACAAAATAAATCCCTCTAAAAATAATTTCAATAACCTAAAAATAAATATTCTAAATATATAAAAAAGGTTCAGTCATAATAAGGGGAGGGGGATCATCTTGTCTTTTAGTCTTCAGGTGGATGTATTTGAATTGCTTCTCCATTTATCCTTATTATATTCCGAGCGAAGTCTAGTTTTGCATTGTTTGTTTTAATGAAATTCATCCCAAGTATAATGGGGTTCATTAATTGTGGCATCACTATAAACTGGGTAGGTATATTCTGCGTTCCAACTCCTAGAATGATTGTAGCAGTTCCAATCGACGGTGGTGTGCTGCCTCCGCAAGCAGTATTTATGCTAACGTTCATTATCGAGTCTAGCCCTAGTCCTAGATCACGAACTACTTTTTCGCTGATTAAATTCATTGTGGCTCCTGTATCCACTACAGCCCACATTATGTGATTGTTTATCCAAACTGCTATTTCTGGTGAAAACTCTAGGTAGTCTTGCATGTACATACTATTGTTAGGTGGTCTCAACACTTCATTTGTGGCCTGGTCGAACGATGAATGCTGCTCTCTCCACTGGGCGTGTTTACTTAAATATGAACACGGCGGGGGTGCAAAACTATTTGAGATAGAGATCATGTCCGGGCCTTTCCTTGCACGAAAATCAGTGCTTAAAATTGGTCTATTTTGGGAAATTTCTAGGTCATTGGTATCCAAATTTGAAAGTTCTTCTTTAGTGTCAGTTACTAGGGTGATATTCCTAACTACTAAATTTTTTTCATAATTTTCATCAATTGGGATTGCGTCTAAATCGGGGGTTTTGTCTAATTCTAATGATAAAATTTGGTTTACCTGGGGTGTTGTGGTTGACTCCTCCGTATCCTCGTCAATACACTCGCTCTCCTCTGCGACTAGATTAACGTAAGGGTCCTTGCCTTTGTCCTGCCTTGGGTAGCTGGCGGTTTTATACGGATGTTGAGGGCAATTTCGCTCCCAATGGTTCCCATCGCAGAAACGACATGGTCGCGTCGGCTCGTCACTTGGCTGAGGGTAGTTTATGTTTGCTGGAGCGACAGGCGGTCTAACGGTGATTTCCGCTTGCTTCGCAGATTGGGACGTCGTCGCTGTTGCATTCACATTGTGCGGTCTATATCGGGTGTCGGTTCGCTGCTGTGGCTTGGGCGTTACATCTGTTGCTTTAGCGGCAGCTTGCCGGTGTTGGACATTGGTCTCGCTGGGTACTCTGTACGTCGTTGGCGGTGCATATACTGTTGGCGGTCTGGTTTCTACGTAGGTTTCTCTTTGTGGTCTGTACGTCGTTGGTGATGTAGTTACTATGGGTTGTCGGTATTCAACGTGAAATTGTCGTGGTGGTCTGTACATTGTTGGAGGTGGGTCTATTGTTTGGTGTCCTAAATTTATATTATTGCGTCGTTGTGGTTGAAATGTAGTCGCTTGTGGTTTGTATGCACTTTGTCGTCGTTCAGGTGTATAATTTAATGTCTCTTCAATTTCGATTGCTATTTCTAACAATTCGTCGATATCATTAAATTCTTTATATCGGATTTTCTCCCTTATCTCGGGGAGCAGTTGTCTGTATATTAGTCGAGCTTTTTCGAGGGGCGGTCTGAATTTGTCCACTCTATCAAATAGTCCTACTTTTGTAGATATAAATAGAGCGACGGGCTCTCCTCTTTCCTGCAACTTGGTGTGTAGTAACATTTCCGCGGCAGCCTTTTTTGCTGTTGATTCATAGGTCTGCCGGAGGCGGGCTTTAAATGTTCGGTAGTCGTGTGTTAGAGTCTTGTATGGTTCCCACCAAGCCTGGGCTTGTCCTCTAAGTTGTGAAGTACACAATACTAGTTTATCTGACTCGTCCGTTATTCCCCTTCTCACGAAGTACTGTTCCATGTTGGTAAAGAATCCATCGACACTTTCATGTACTAAGCCACTAAACATGTGTCTGGGCGAATGGGTAATGTCAGGGATGATCACTGGTTCATAATATAAGTTTTGTCTTACCGGGGGCGGTGGGGGCGGCGTCGAAACAGAAGGTTTTACGCTCTGTATCGCTTCTCTAATGCCTTGGGTAATTTTGTCTATGAATTGGTTCATGTCCAGTTGAGGGGCGGCTGGGGGCGGCGTCGAAATTCCACGTCCTAAGGTTGCTGGATTTCTGGGACTTGACGTAGATGGTTCTAATACTGGGTTTCGAGGTGGTACTTCTCTCTGTGTGCTGTAGAAAATGTCTCTCTGGCTTTCGAAAGAGTCCTCTAGAATTGGGTCCATTTTGTCGGGTTTTCAGCCGTGCGTAATATACTTTTATCGTCGCTTTCCCTACTCGATCCGAGATCGCTAAGACAATCGTAGTATTACGTCTTGTTCGGCGTGCTACTCTTTAACGTTGAAAGTATGTAAAAATTGACTTACTTGTGAGTCCGACGGCACTATAACTGCTCGAAATTTTTCTCACAGATTACAGGCCACCTAGTTGGGCGCCATGAACACGGATAAGGCCTCACTTCTTTTGAAATAAAAAATCGTTGGCGTCGGGAGTTTAGAGCTGAGACCCCGGAGGCTTCCGTGCACTTATTTTCGATGGTTTGAGTCTCAGGGTTGGTTTTAGTAAGTGCTGTTTCGGGTCGAATGCTACACCCTGTAAGTCGTGACTTGCACTACTTTTATCACTTTAGTTTAAAATATTCACTGATTTGACTTTTACAGCTATTTTCGGGTTAACGGTTACACCCTGTATGTTGTGATTTGATTGGAATTAAACGCTGAGGTTTAAAGGGATTTACAAATTTCTTTTATTGTTTTAATCGTCTTGAACTGAGTTGAAGAAAGATTATATTTTAATTTTACAAATTTGTTTTGTAATAATAACTAATCGACAACAGAAATTCTGTCTTAGATTAATTTGAACGTGTGTGAAAAAAAATGCAACAAAAACATCTAAATCGAAAAAATTCACTTCGTGATTGAACCTCGTATATTGAGGGAAGATTGAAAGGGGGGCCACTTAAGGCGAAGGATTTAATAAAGAACTATAACAAAAAAGGGGGCCACTTAAGGCGAGAACTTACAAACTAACTCTTTTTAACCAGGTTGCGGCCTGGGAAGCTAGAATCGGACAGATTGTCACAGCGAAAGCACTGGATCTGGGATTAAGAAAACCTAGCTAGACGGGAGTATCTACAACATAAGTTCAATAGTAACCGAACCCGTTCAATAGCGTCTGCAGTTATTACACAAAGCTAACTTTGAAACTTATTTCTTCCCAAGAACACTACGCGAGAACTTTACACTAGATTCACTGCCAAAACTGAACTTGGCTACGGCTTGCGATTCACCGGTATTTATACTAAATTAGAAATGTTTCGTTTTTCTCGCCCCATCGAGTCTCGCGGAAAGCTGGAAAGGCGTGAAATCGCTCAGTGCGGGCACGGATGAGTCATCTATTGCATCATGTTGCGCAATACTGAAAATTTTGGAATTTGGAAATAAAACTTATATAGAAAGATCGGCGATGCAAAGGGGAATTTACCAAAATTATGATGAGAGTTGGATCTATTTTGGTTTTGAAGTTATTTTAAGTTTTGTGTGAGAATTCTGGCTCGACCCCGTAAGGTATCAGGAAGGTCCGCTGTTAACAAACTGTAACTCCGTTAACAGGTTTCCAGTTAGTGCGTAAGATATTAAGATAAGATAATAACAAGGTACAATACGGGTATGAATCGAGCTGAACTTTGATATAGAATGTGTGTCTGCTATTATACAGGGGTGATTGAAAATGGGGAACGATTTATAATAGCAATGAGATTGTGGGAGTTCGATGAAAGGGTATTTGAACGTTTGAGACTCGAGGCATGGAAAGTGATTTGAAGTATACCGGGGTTGATCGAAAAGTTTAAGATTTTGAAATTAAAAGTATTTATAGAAAATGGGGGGATTGAAGTACGAGGTTGAGAATTTGAGGTTAGATGGTGATTTTGACTAGTTTGATGATTGTGAGGGGGTTGTATTTTTAAGGGGTGGTTTTTCTGAATGTTCCTTTGCAGAATGACTGGGATGAATGTGGGAAGTATGGTTTCGATGAATTTATGTTATTTGAGAATTATGGATGGTTCGTGAATTTTTCCGGATTTATGTGACCTTGAATGTGGTTTTTCAATGTTACTTAGGTCTGGTTGACTTTTTTATCATGGTCTGCCATGATGCTTGGATTGATCTGAATTTTTTACTAATTTTGCATTTTTTATTTTTTGCTTTTTGACTTATAGGGGGAATACCCTATAACAGTCCTAGGCATTAATATATGTCCTTTCCTAAGTTTCTCGAAAAATCCATTTACCGGAAGCCATTTTTTATAACACATGGGTTTTCCTCAAGTATTTGTTTAATATCTCCGGTTCTGATTGTCGGATTTCGAAAAGAAAAATCAAATGATTATAATAAAATTATCTTTAACACCTCATCAGTAACTATCCAGTTGCTGTACTACATAAACTAAAAAATAAAAACTTATGCCCATAGCGGTTTTTACATTCATGTAAATATCTCTAAGACTAATGGATGAATTTTGGTAACATTTTAGGAAATAATACTTCTTATGAAGGCAAATCGTGTATAATTTAAAGTCAAATTTCTTTAAATGACCAAAAAACAATAAAATTAAAATTCATCAATCAATCAGTAACATTCATAGTATTCATAGTAAATGAAAAAAATATAGATATAGTTGTATGATGATTAGTACCTGAGATATGACACTGTGTTTTGAAAAGATAATATTTAAAAATTCGGATTCAAGATAACGTAAAAAAATATGTTTATTAATTTTTAGAAAAATATGAATACCATCTTAAAGTACCGTACACGTAAACGTAGATTCATTGCCCTATGTTGTGTATTGCAAAAATGGCAGACGATTAAAAATTTGAATTTGATTTGATGATTTATTTCAATAAGTATTATTTCCTAATATTTCATCAGAATTCATCCATTAGCTCTCGAGATATTTATATAAATATAAAAACCACTATGCACATCGCTTTTTATCTATTTTTAGGTTATTTATTAAAGCACTACTAGTCACGTATCAAAAATAATTTTATTACAAATTTTGTTTGTTACGGACCTCTAGCGTATGCGACCCACCATACGCTTTAGCGTTTTGTGGGCCGCATTATAACAACTGCTACACGTCCGAAACACATTTCGCTATTCTCCACGGGAGGGCGACACGTGAACAGCAAAGAGAAACGGAAACCGGGTAGGCAACCATGTTTTTTTTGTTGGCGTGGTTGCTAGTAATTAATTGGTAATTCTTCCAACCTCGGTTTTATCCAAGGCATCCTCGTGGATTTTAGAATAACCAACTCAAGAAAATTTCCTCAATCTGTTGTTGTTCCGTTTAGCGGCATATTTTGTGTTTGTGAGTAAATTTTATCTGCGGAAGCAGGATATTAAATTACACAAGGTAAGCTAACCTCTTCACGCCATCTTGCCCGTTCTCTACCCACGTGTTTCGCAAATTTGCAGGCTTTCCTGTGGAAATACCGTGTCAACCTGAAAGGCGGACTCGACCCCATTTATCCGACTGTAGCTTCCAGGAGTTTTGGTGGATTGTTCCCTCATCAGTGAGGTAAATTATGTTTCATTTGTAGGTTATGTCAGAATTGCTCACATTAAGCACGCTTCACGTGTATTTCTGACTGTAAAATAAATCGTGATATCTTTCGGGAAATCAGGGCAGGTCAAAATAGGTGCAGTAACCAAACACTCCTTAAGAAGTTTAAAAGATTTCTCGCACTCAAGTGACCAACACCAACTAACATTCTTCTTAGTGAGGTTCGACAAAGGAGCCACTATTGTAGAAAACTGCGGTACAAACCTTCGATACCAAGATGCTGTGCCTATAAATCTACGAATTTCCCTAACATTTTTCGGAGAAGGTACACTCAAAATCGACTCTACTTTCGCTGGGTCAGGACGTAAACCATACTTAGGCATCGGAATAGGCAATGACGAATTCGTTTTTTTCTCTATGTTGGTCTTAGTAACATGTTTTAGGTCACTTCTTTCGTCAATTTGGTAGTAACATTTGCTTTTCTGGTTCATTGGTCTTGCTCAGGTGGCTGAAACCCACTGAGTAAGTTTTCACCTCTTTCCGCCTCACGGGAGGAAGTGTCTTTGGTTGGATCTCTGTGATGGGGGATGCACGAATACCATCACCGTGGTTTTACCTGCGAGGGGTAAAAGTCCCCAAAAATGGTCTTGTGTGGCGCTTGCGTCTTGAGGGACTCCGTCTCGTTGGGGGCGCTCACATTGCTGGCAGCTGCCTGTAAAGGTATCCGTCTGGAGGGGCTCGAGCTTGGGAGGTGCTGCTTGGAGGTAGCCTGGTCTAGGCCTGGTTACCATTACCCGGGTAGGCACTGCTGGGCTTCAGACTAACCTCGTTGTTTAGCAAGGGTGGTCGTCGTGGTGTGACGGGGAACACTCCCATACCTCATTATTTTGCTCGTGGAGTAGCCTTGGGGCGAGCTACTTCCTAGCTGTTAAGTCCTTATACGTTTTTGTCCTTCTTTTTTTCCCTTCTCTTTTTTTTCTCTATGTATTTTTTTTTACTTGTGTTGTTATGCCTGATGGTAACTTGGGAGACGAGTTAGCCATCCCCGTGCATTTAAGTCTCCTTATTTTTGACATTATTTTTGTTGTTATGCCTGATGGTAACTTGGGAGACGGGTTAGCCATCCCCGTGCATCTTAAGTCTCCCCACCAATTATCCATCCTCTGGTGAGAAGCTAGTAAGAAAAAAAAATCTTCGATTTTTTTTTTCTGCGAGTAAAGGGGGAGTTGTTACGGACCTCTAGCGTATGCGACCCACCATACGCTTTAGCGTTTTGTGGGCCGCATTATAACAACTGCTGCACGTCCGAAACACATTTCGCTATTCTCCACGGGAGGGCGACACGTGAACAGCAAAGAGAAACGGAAACCGGGTAGGCAACCATGTTTTTTTTGTTGGCGTGGTTGCTAGTAATTAATTGGTAATTCTTCCAACCTCGGTTTTATCCAAGGCATCCTCGTGGATTTTAGAATAACCAACTCAAGAAAATTTCCTCAATCTGTTGTTGTTCCGTTTAGCGGCATATTTTGTGTTTGTGAGTAAATTTTATCTGCGGAAGCAGGATATTAAATTACACAAGGTAAGCTAACCTCTTCACGCCATCTTGCCCGTTCTCTACCCACGTGTTTCGCAAATTTGCAGGCTTTCCTGTGGAAATACCGTGTCAACCTGAAAGGCGGACTCGACCCCATTTATCCGACTGTGGCTTCCAGGAGTTTTGGTGGATTGTTCCCTCATCAGTGAGGTAAATTATGTTTCATTTGTAGGTTATGTCAGAATTGCTCACATTAAGCACGCTTCACGTGTATTTCTGACTGTAAATTAAATCGTGATATCTTTAGGGTTCTACGGACGGGGCTTCTACACACATCAGTGAGAGTTCCACGGGCAGGGCATCTACATACAGTGGAAGGTGCCAGGGCTGGTGAGGCTGCCATCAACCCCATCCTTGGGTCCATTTCTTGTGTCCCGAAGGCAACTCCGTAGGGCTACAGTTCCTCCACGTCCGGACTCGGTATCGTACCACCCTGAATAAGTGTTGTGTGTTTATTATTTTTACTTACCGGGGACCACCTTCAGTGGTTCGGCTGGATTTTCAATGCATACTTTTGCATATTTTTAACTTGTACATATTTAGAGATTTTATGCATATATTTACATATATTTAAGGAGGTTCTTTAAATCAAACCTTTGTGGCAGAATTTGTGACAATTCATGATCATATTGTAAACCGATGTGTAGCTACACGAGGCATTTTATGAATGTTATAACTTATTAATCGTGTAATATTGGCCACAACTGTGAACATCGCCAGGTTATATTCTAGAGAACCAATTTTGTAAATTGCTTAATATAGTGCATTTCATTTTTAAAGAAAGTGTCATTATTTCGTCTGCGACCACTACATATGGAAAAACTCAGTGATTTGTTAAGTAAGTAAACTAATAATTTATCATAGTTTGTGTAAGCTTGGGCTTAACGCCCTGAGATAGTCCGAGCTAGAGAAATTTTATCGTAGGCACGTACATCACTTTCCGGGTCAAGTTTGCCTACGATATCTGCTACGCCACAGTAGCCCAAGTGATTTTGTTACGTAATATCTGATAATCATTAAGATCCAACGTATCTATTTGTTCATGTACGTGAAACTCGTAGCATGTTTTTTTTTACTTTTGGAAATTCTATAATTAGAACCGGAGTTATTGAAAAAATACTGGTAAGTGTATTTTCCACAAAAATTAAGAAATAATATATTTTAATGGCGTAAAACAAGATAAAAAAATAAAATTGCTGTTCTTCGACAATTTCAAATTTCTTATCTATTTCTCCTATTCTTGTTCGGCTAAACAGATTTTAGACAGATTAAAGGAAATGAGAATGAGTGTCAAATTGAGAGAATGAAGACAACTGTATAACACATTAAGATTTGAAGTTAGGTGCGCGGTTGCTTTACATGTTTTTTCTTTCTTCTCGAGACGTAAATATTATGAGCTTCTTTTATTACTTCATTATTACCTACATATGGTTTAGCGTCCTTCCCCTGTATTTTCTTATTCCAGTCCTTTGCACCAGTTGTGAACTAATGTCCTAAGTGAAATTTTGCTATTAACTTAATAATAGACATTTTGTGTTCATTACAAGAGATGAATTGAAAATCTACATTTTGAAATATTTGGTGTTTCATATTACTTAGAAGACTACTGGCATGTGGCCAATTTTGCAGGCACATTAATACAGTTTTGTAGATTTTATGGAAGCACTCGGCGAATTTTAAGGTAGGATAACATAGCCGTTTAGCCCAACCATTTCCATATTCCCTCGCTAAAATAAGTTCGTTACTATTAATGTCCTTGTCACAGAACATGCTTCTTTTACATTCTGCACAGTTTGCGGATGCTTTTTTAAATTTTTTAAAAATAAATCCAGCAACAAAGTTATTAGAGAGGTCGTGTAATTTTTCACCTAATGTATTTGTAGTGCTATTTGTGGGTGGTGATAATGAACAAACTGGCAATGTCATATTTTCTTCGGCAGTAGAATCATCTGTATTTACAAATGTTTTTATTGCATTAAACATATCACTGCAGTCATCATCTTCACAGTTGAAACTTTTGTTATGAATCGCTAATGTAGAGTTTACAATAATGGTTTTAAAAACCCCAATAAATGCAGACGACGATGGATTAATATATAATGCTCCATAACTTAGAACTTGACCAAACATATTCTCAAGGGGGTCCTGATTTAAATTTCTTTCTAACATATAATCAAAACCATCGTCTTTCAACACTTTCCATATTGATATAAAATTTCTAATAGTAAATATCCAGTTTGTCAAAGTTGGGGAACACATAATCAAAACCATCGTCTTTCAACACTTTCCATATTGATATAAAATTTCTAATAGTAAATATCCAGTTTGTCAAAGTTGGGGGTCTCTTCTGGTTATTCTTTTTTATTTTCTCAAACTCCATTGAAGCTAGAAGTGGAAGTGCTTCTTCGGTCCAAAACTGAATGTGGGTGGTAGAGTCGCTTATGCCACATCGTAATAGTTTTCCGTGTCGAGGGTTTTTATTGCCTCCATTGACAGAATCAAATAAGCGGTCAACGAAATACAATAATTCAGCCGTGTTTTCTGCACCTTCCCCAAGTTTGTTTTGGCTATCTGAAAACAAAATAAATAAATAAACACGCAATATGGTTAAAATAATAATTTACCAATTTTGCCGGCCAACATTAACGTTGACGGGGCGAGCGTAGGTGCGTCTTTACTATGTACATACTTCGGTATGCGATGTAAAGCAACGACAGGCGCGGTTAGTACTTGGATTGGTGACCATTCCAACGGAAACCGCGTTCTCGCCTCACACATCTTCCAGCGGCTTGTATATCAGTGTATGCGCGGAAGCTATACAACCTTAGGCGAGGGTTGTATAGGAGATATACCATCCTTCGGAGGGGATGTAAAGCCGTCGGTCCCTTGTCTATTAAATGTTAGGCAAGTAAAAGATCCCTACTCTTCTTAAGGGAAGAGGTTCGGCAAAATTCCTGGTTGGGGGTAGCTCGTCTACAGGCGTCGATGTTAGGCCTCAGTAGCGGAAATAGGCCGACGTTAAATAAATGTATAAAAAAAAAAAATTAACGTTGACGATAATCTTTGGCTAAATATTTGGGCTGCATGCTTCACCTTCATTTTTTTAAATTTGTTTTCATATACATGCTCGTCAGTAATATGGGCAAGAGTTCTTAAGCCTTCTATTGTGTTTGGGCCGTTATCGTATTCATGCAAACGTTGAATATGTTCCCATTTAGCTACTTTCTTTATCTTATTGACAGTAAAGTATAAATTCTTTTTTATAAAATTGTTTCTTAACCCTTTAATAAATGTGGAGGGTCGAATAAAGGATACACCTTAAAGGTACCAATTTCAAAGTATCCAGTCCGATAAAGCTTTGCTTCCCCTCGCCTGATATACTTTTTTTTGTATCCCGTATTAAGGAATTCAATGCAGCAACATTTCGACCCATTTGGTCACATACTGTAGCGATAGGTTTTAAACCTATTCTAATTAGATTCTCTAAAATTTCTTTTAATACGGATTTTATTTCGTAGGTTTTAGCACCACCTGTACTTGAGAAATGGTAACTGATTGGTGCCTTCATTTGTTTTTTTATTCCTCTAATCATAAACATTGAACACGAAAAAGCCCTCTGTTTTAAATTTGATACCCCACGTTGGGCGCCATGAACACGAAAAGGCCCTCTGTGTGGTGAAAATAAAAAATTGGAGCAGTGGGGGTTTAGAGCTGAGACCCTGGGGGGCGTTCGTGCACTTATTTTATTTGTGAGAAGTCTTCTGGTTGTATTTCTGCTGTGATGGTTAGGATCAAACGCTACACCCTGTATAATTGTAATCTGGATCGCCGAAGCACTGTGGTGTCAACCTTCTTGTTGTTTAACACTGTATAGTTCTTTGAGTTTTTTACAAGGATCAACGACTGCACCCTGTTTTTGAAAAAATAACACTTGGTTTTAAAACGAACGAACAATTATTTATTTAAAGCTTTGGCTTTGAATAGAGTTTGGAAAAAATGTATTGTAGATTTTTTTTTATTTAACAATATTTCTTTTTTAGAATGAAACTATTCGACAGCATAAATTCTGTCAGTAGAATTTAGCGAAATGACTTATGGAAATATGTCTTATTTGATGTAATCTGAAAAAATTCACTTTGTTTTAGGATTTGACTAGGCCGTAGAGGCGAGAATAAAATTGTCACTAAGACGAAATATAAATATTAAAAATAGAGAGAAATGGGGGCAGTAAAGGCGATTACTTAAAACTACTCTTTTTAACCAGGTTTCGGCCTGGGAAGCTAGTTCGGAACAGCTAGTCACGAGAAGTTGCTAGGATAGGTGGTTAAGAAAGCCTAACTAGACGGTGGGTATCTACAACTTTAGTTAAATAGTAACCGGACCGGAAGCACTAGCAAATAAGCTTATTACACTAAAATCACTTTTAAGAAACTTGTTCCACTGTATCACGTCGCGAATACTAAACATAGGAGTCACTGCCGAAACGGAACTTAACTTCGGCTTGCTGCACGCCGGTATTTATAGTGTTTCGAGGAAGTTTCATTTATTGCGCCCCATCGAGTCTCGCAGAGAGCTGGAAAGGCTTGAAATCGCTCCGTGCGGACAAGGATGAGTCATCGATTACGACAAGTTGCGCAATACTGGAAATTTTTTGATTTTGAAGATGAAATTTATATAGAAAAATCGGCAATGAAAAGGGGGATTTATTAAAATTAGAATGAAAGTCGGATCTATTTTGGTTTTGAAGTTATTTGAATTTTTATCGGTAAAATCCGACTCAACCCCGTAAGGTATTAACGGAGGTCCGATGTTAAAAGCTGTAACGCTGTTAAAAATGTTCCCGATAGGTGCGTAGTGCGTGAAGATAAGATTTTAAGATGTTTCTAACGGGTACGAATCGAGTTGAACGGAGATATTGTATGCTTGTATGCTATTATACGAGGGGTGATCAAAAATGGGTGAAATTTAGAATAGCAATCGGGTTGCGGAAATTTGATGAAATGACATTTGGACTTTTTTGACTCGAGGCACGGAACGTGATTTGAAGTATTCAGGGAGTAATCGAAAAGTTAGAAGGGAAAAATGCAAAACGGTTGTAAGAAAGTTGGGAAACGGGCTCGAAGGTTACTTTTGAACGTAGTTACGTATACGAGGGGTGGTCAAGAAGTTTTAAATTTTCGAAAAGGAAATTGTTTATAGAAAACGAACGTATTCAAATAAGACGATGAAAATTTGGGTTTGGATGGGGATTTTGACTAATTTGATGAATATATGGTGGATGTATTTTTAAGTGACGTTTTTCGTGATAAATCGGTTGAGAATGAGTGTAAATGAACGTTTGAGGTTGGAATTCAGTGAATTTAAGTTATTTGTGAATTATCGAGTGTCGGCGAATTTTCTCAGATTTTTTTGAGTTTAATTGTGGTTTTTCGATGTGACTGGTGTCTGATTGACTTTTTTTATGTAGTTTGCCATGTGGCATGGGATGATCTGATTTTTTGGTGATTTTTTGAATTTTTTGTCTTTTATTTTTGACTTGTAGGGGACATACCCTACAGCAACATCATTACATGATCTGCAACATGACGTGTTCTTTTTCCAGGTCCCATATCTTCGAATTCTTGAATTAAATCTTTGTTTTCGTTGAAATTATGTGCTGGCAAAATTGACATCTCGTCAAACATTACTGACACATACCGCTCACTTGGATCCATTTTGGATACAATTTTTTCCAAGGATAAAAAATATTTTTGTTGATTTCAGGTTCAAAAGTAATTTTACTAAGGAATCTGTCTAAGGTTGATTTACTTGGCAACACAAATATGTTTGACAGAAACCATAAGATTTGGGGCTTTGCTTGTATAATGGCAATGACAATATTTTTTCATTTTCGGTGAATCGACGTTGTCTAATTGGTTTTTTCGATTCCCGGAACTGACATGTTATAAATTGTGCTGCCATATCATTAAGGAACTCAAGATTTTCTTCAATTGCTTTTTCCCTTTGGAATTTTTCAGCCTCAAACAGCCTCCTTCTAAAATTGTTCTTTACATTCTTTACATTCTGGTATCTTTTATACAACCGTTTCACTTCATTATATAATTTTTTTCCGTGGAGTGACTCCTACAGGGCTGTTTAGGCCAACATTGACCAAAACTTGGTGCGGAGTTAAATTCTTGGCTGTAACAATATATTATATTTGTAGAGAAACTTATCACATCATATGAATTATAAATGTATTTAATATCAATTAGGGTATTAATCAAACTACCTGTTTGTTTAGACTCTTCGGGCAAAATAGGTGAAACTGCCTCCTGATTCAATTCACTGAAAGTCATGTCATTATCGAGGTCATTACTATTAATTATTGGTTGCATCACTGAGACGTAATCATGGTCCATCATTACATCTAAAATTTAAAAAATAATAAACAAACATTGTTACTTTTATAAGTAGTATCATAAATAAAAAAACAGTTAAATAGTTATTTTTAAGTGAACATGAACATACCATTAAATATGTTAGCACAATCTACTGGCAGTGCTGTTATAATCTGGTGTGGTGTTATTATAATGTTGGAAATTACGTTTACATCATTACGGGGTCGATCTACAAATATTTCATTTAAATTATATAAATTACAAAAATATATGAACATATTACCTGAAGACAAATACAAAGTGGGTAAAGCATTTAAATGGATTCTGTTTGAACCAGGAGAAACATACTGCGGCTCGAAATGGCGATGGCAAACCCTTTTGTTAAAATAAATTGTTTCATGATCAATAACACGTAATTTATTGTCAATAGCACATATCCATTTGTTGAACCTCACGATGTCCTTTCTCGGATTTGGGAAACGATGTCGCTGAAAAGTTTTATCTTCGCAGTTAGGCACACAGCACTTAATTAATCCCATTTCGTCGCTCGTCTATTAAAAGGATAAATCTTCAATATTTAATACAAACATGTCTGCACTCTAATATGTACTATGTACAACCAAACGAAAGTCTGACAGTAAGTGACACATGATTCGAAAATGGCAACGTAGGTTAAATCGAAACCTGCATTAGCGATAGTCGAAAGTCCAGACATCTATTGTTTGTAAGAACTATTATATGATAACCACGTGACTGGGTTGAGTTGGGTCAATTTATGTGAAATCTCTATAGAGTTCGTTGCTTTGTGCTGGCACCCCAAATTTTTCCTTTGGCTTGTCCGCCGGAAGAGTACGACTTGCACGTTGGAAATTCCGGGAGAAAGGGCGATCTAGGGGGGTCACCAATGACGCGAAACCCTGCCTGCCGATTAGCGACATGACTATTTCCCAGCTCCATACCTGGTTTCTCAAAACGTCTTGGAAATCTCGTGTCAAACGAACTATTTTGTTGTCCTCCGTATTTCTTATAATTCCCAAGAACTCCAACTCTCTTGTTGTCCTCAGAATCGATCTGTCCGCATTTACTGTCGAACCTAGGGACCGAAGCAGGTGACGGCACACATTCCAGGTGATTTTCGAGATCTCTTTTGATCTCAGTACGCTTGCTAACCAGTTGCTGACTCGCGAAAAGGCCAGAGGAGTGCTTGACAAACCGAAAGGGAGACAAGACATCTGGTAAAGCTCGTTTCTGTATGCACGAAATCTCCGATGGCCCTCCTTTATGGGAATGTGGAAGTAAGCCTGAGGGAGATCTAATTTTCCCATGTAATCGTCTTCCTGAAGAAAATTGGGGACCTTGCTCTGATTTATTAACCGGAATTTCTTTGGGTTTAAATGCTGATTTAATCGACGAAGATTGAAAATTTGACGAATTTTCCCATTTTGCTTGGGGATGAGGAACATCTGTGACAGAAATCCCGCCTTGGCTTTGGTTGGATCTTTCTACGACGAATGAAATGATCAAAACTTTTATTTCTTTCGACATGGCTTTTGACGTTTTTGTCGAGAATTTTCTTAGCAAGCTGCTGCTGAAAATAATTAAGGGTGGTTTCTTTATGAATGGCATTGAATAACCGTTTATCATCCTGAGGATTAATGCAGATGCTCCCAATTCTCTCCACGTCGAAATGTGTTTTCGTAGCTGGTACTTTGTTAATACGGTAAGCTTTTAGTTTCAGTATTGTACTACGAGGTATTTTGTATTTTTCCGAAGCTTCACGTTGAGTCACTACGTGATTTCTGACGTCATGTAAACACTTTTCCATAGCAACAGTACTGTACTCAATATGTGGTCTACCACCTATTTTGCGACGTAAAAGTTTGTTTGGTCGTGCCATCGTCATCTGAAACAAAATAGTTTATGACAATAAAATGTATGAATACGCAATAAAGTGTATGGACTACCAGTTTTGTTACAACTATAATCTATACGTTTGTATTAAGTACACTTGATAGATCGCCCATTCATAAACACAACTGTAGTCCAGAAAGTAGTTTGGACTGTAGTTGGGATCTAAGTGTGAATTTTTAAAATTTTCCTACTAGGACAAAATAAAAGACGAAGTTTGCAAGTAAGTAGTTGCATATCGAGACAATACTATTACTCATGGTATTGATCTAAAATGATTAAAACATTGGTAGTACTTACCGCCTATAGTATACAAAGTTTACAGATCAAAAATACACTCGATCTCAAGGTAAAGTGGAGATTTCACGGAACGTGATGTCACGCTGAAATTGGTTCCTTGCCTGCGCCTGGAACGTATACTTAACACAAGATGTCGCCCAATCATGTTTTTACATATTTACGCGCAAGTACGCTGCTTATGGACTATAGTTGTGTTGATCGATTATTGTGTAAAATTCGGGCAATTAAAGTTGGGATGTAACATTGCATTTTCATTGTGCTGGAGTAAACCGAAAATTTATATGTTTTACAATTTTCATAAAGGATAATAAATATACAATTCTGTGTGACACCCCTTAGACAAGTTAGTTTGCCCCTAATTCTCTTTATTTCGAATTATTTCATATTTGTTATGATTGATAAGGAAAAGTATCTGACACTTTTTACGTTCATTTTAAACTTTTTTATATCAATTGGTAGGGACTTTGACTACTTTTGCAAAATTTGCACTGATTTTCTCATTATTGAACAAAACGGAAGTTGCAGTGTACACTCATGTGTTTTGTCCTAGAAGAAAAAAATGCAATTTTAATTGAATGAGACTAACCGAAAACAGCAACTTTTGATATCTTACTGTATTTAAGGGAGAAATACTTTATTAAGCGAATTGTATTTATATCAAATGCAAATGTATCAGTAAGCCACTGTAACCATCATTTAAAAAAAGATCGTTCACTTTTTATATGTCGGCGTATAGAAAAAGTTACAAGCCTTAATTCTCTGCTCTTGATACGTTTTGATATATTAGGCCATTTAGGAGTAATAAGCAAAAATGTGATATTACAGAGTAGTATATTTTTTGTAGTGTGAGAAAAAGATTTTTTATCAAGTAAAAAAAGTACGCGGGATATAAATTTAATTTTTCATTCGACTAGGGCAAACCGCAAGTCTTGTACTTCTTACTGTTTTCGAGAAAAGGCCCACCTTTTTGTGGCTCACCTAGGAGGCTTAAAATGTCCTCTGGCAGTGTTACTTTCGGGATACTCTCGCTTCCTGAATCGTGCTCCTCACCGTTCACTATGGATAAAAAAAAGACAGTTTATAATTCGGAATTATTGTTTGCAAATAGAAATAATATCTGAGAACCTCTTAGATAGACAACTAGATGAACGTAAATCATTATTTTACATCTGGGAGCCGCCTATATAAGCAACCAAATATATACAGTTAAGAACAGTGCTAAAGTTCCGCCATCTCGTGGCAGTTTTTCTAGGAGCGGATGAAATCAGTAGTGTGGTTGCTGGACCACGAAAATAATAAATACAATTCTTATTATTTTTTTGTTATTACTTTATCTCTAGGTTACCACACAAAAATATAATTTTGGTAGGCCATCAAGTGGCTAGCGTGGCTAGGTGAATACGCAACATATACTTCCGCTGCAAATGTCGAAGAGCCAGATGTATTTTGTATGTATTTCCTCTTGAGATTTTTATTTTCTGTTTCAAATCTTTTCAATAGCTATATAAAATTTGGCCCTGTCTCCGAGTACTACTTTACGTCCACAATTTTGGCGGAAATTTCGATACAACACATAATGAGTAAAATAAGTATTTATTTAATTATAGGTGTTAATTTTAATATAAATTAAATAAATACGATTGATTATATTTGAGTCAAACACTATACCTAAATCTTTTATGGATTCACATTGACTTAAACCCGTGGACTTTAATTGATATGTAAATTCTGTATACTGTCTTTTTTAATGTAAAGGTTAGGCTTTTGCATTTTTGATTATTTTCTTCACACCAGACTTCATTCTTTTTCATTTTGAATAAATACAATCTTCAAAATTATTTATAGCATGGTAAATTTTGAGATCATCAGCAAATATCACTTTTTCGCAATCGATAACCTAGATCAAATCATTAATAAAAAGCAGGAACAGCAAGGGCCCAAGATTAGATCCTTGTGGTACTCCAGAGTTAGCAATGAATTGCTTAGAATCGAACCCGTTGTAAGAAACGTACTGAATTCTGTTGATTAAGTACGACCTAATAAGTGCTATATGAGATTCATCAAATCCAAAGTCGTTCAGCTTAATCAAAATTATTCCGTGATCGATGCGATCAAAAACTTTGGCATAGTCGGTATATATAACGTCAATCCATGATTTTCAGTCAACAAGTACAGAAGCTACGTATAGGGAGAATATTGCTAAATTTGTAAATGAAGTATATATTATAAAATAGATAGATATAAAAGATATATATGTATAAATAGATATAGAAAATTTGGACCGGTTATATAAAAAAAATGCATTTTATTATTTTATGGTTCATTTTAAAGTCAAACGAGTAGAATGTTTAAAGTGGAAAGACAACCCTTTGTAGATGAATGTGAAAATAATCGAACAAAGAAAATATACATCAGATGGGGTAGACGTTGAAGAATTGAAGAGGCAAACAGCAGGAGAACTAGCTAAAATTGTAGATATGAAGAAAGATATTTTCCAAGAAGTTAATGTCGGCGTTGAGAAGGCTGTCTTCATAATACGTATTAATATACATTGTTATTGCTCAAATGAACATCGTTATTATCCTGCTGAAGTTGGTATAGCAAAATTTAATTTGAAAGATGGAGAGTCCTCAGTTTTCCAAAGTTTAATAAAGCCTAATTCATTGCCTATAGGCCACGTTTCAGGCGCTATTACATACTTACGAAATACTCATGAACTTCAGCCTCCCATAGCCAATGACAAAAAAAAATGATATAAAAGAACTATTTAATAAAATGAAATAATCCTTACAGAGTGAAGCAAGAGAATCTCGGAACATGTATTCTCTCGAGTCCGAGTATAAAAAATGTTACAGTCGATAAATTGTGTACAATAAAAAACAAGTAAAAGGTGTAGTCTATTGTAATTCCCATTCATCTACGGTGCACACGACTATGGCTATAGAGGCCAATTCGGGAGAGCACATGTCGACCGCAGTCAGGACAAACATAGACCTGGTTAGGTCTTGGATTCGGCCTTCTTGCAGCAACATTTCCTTGATAGCTGGCCACAACCCCTCGCCATTCGGTTCTGTCCGCTGCAAGTTGTTCCCATTGCTCGTCTGCAATACCACAGGATTTTAGATTTTCATGGAGAGCGTCTTTGAACCTCTTTCGTTGACCGCCACGCCTTCTTCTACCGCTTAGCAATTCACCATAAAGTGTACATTTAGGAAGGCGATTATCATGCATACGATGAACGTGACCTGTCCATTTTAGGCGTGCTCTTGAAATAAGCACCTCAATTGGAAGGCTGTTTGCTCTCCTGAGTACTTCCACGTTTGATATGTGATGGAACCAACGGATTTTCATCATACTTCTGAGGTGTCTTTACTGAAAACGTTCTAATTCTTTCACATGACGACGGTAAGTGACCCAGCTTTCACATCCATATAGCAGTGTTAGAATGACAACTGCTCTGTAGACAGCCATTTTCGTTGACAAAGCAAGGTCGTGGTTGTCAAATACTCTCTCTCTAAGTCCCCAAAGTGCTCTAGATGCAGCGTTAATTCTATTGCGAATCTGGCTGTCCATGTTTGCTTTGTCATTAACAACGTTGCCTAAGTAATTGAACTGATCCACCACTTCAAGAGAATTTCCGTTAAGTGTAATGTCTATTTGGTTCACTTGATGAGGAGTTGACATAATCTTAGTCTTTCCAATGTTGATTTTAAGTCCCAAGGAATCATAGCTCTGGGCATACACTTCTAAGAGTTCTTGAAGCTCTTCCGGCGTAGAGGCTAGAAGTGCACAGTCATCCGCATACTGGAGATCACAAATGAATCATGTGCGTGTCATCGTGAAAGCTCTAAAGCGCCCTATGTTAAAGAGACCGCCATCAAAACGGTATCTGAGACCTATTCCTCTGACTGTCAGTTTTTTGTCAACAATAATTGTTAGAGCAGTGGTAAACAAATTAAAGAGTAGGGGTGCCAGGACACATCCCTGCCTAACCCCAGTGAGGGTTTGGAAAGGTTCGGTTGCCTCATTATTATACATAACCTGGGCGTTGTTGTTTGTATGTGGACTGCGACATACTTCCACAAATTTTCTAGGGATACCTAAGCGGAACATAATTTTCCAGAGCACTTCCCTGTCCACCGAGTCAAACGCCTTGGTTAAATCAATGAAGGCCATGTGAATTTCTCCTTGATGTTCGAGTGCTTTTTCTTGAAGCTGTTTAAGTGTGAAGATTAAATCCGATGTGCCTCGGTTTGGTCTAAAGCTACTCTGTGTTTCAGGAAGTAACTTTTCCATAACAGGTGTTAGCCTATTTGCCATCGCTTTAGTGAGTATCTTCCCTCCAACAGCCAGGAGGGCTATACCCTGTAATTTCCACAGTCCGCAGCGCTCCCTTTGTTTTTGAAGAGGTTGATTAAAAGTGTATCACGAAACTCCTGCGGAGCTTGACCACTTTCCCACACGACATCAAACAGTTTTTTGAGGTAGGGTATGAGCTCTGACGACACAGCTTTAAAGATCTCAGCTGGGAGTGAGATTTGTTATTTTTTAGCTGCCCAATGGCGGTTAAGATCTCTTCCGTTGTTAGTGGTTTATCTAAGTCTTCGAAGGTGTCATATTGAGGAATAAGATTTATAATATCGTGATCGGCTTGACTTTGCTGGTTAAGAATGTTAGAGTAGTGTTCTTTCCATCGGGCTCTTATTTCCTGGTCTTCTTTGAGGAGATTTCCATTTAAATCTTTAATAGGACACATATTTTTCCGACTGGGGCCGTACACTGCTTTTACTCCTTGAAAGAAATTCCTGTAGTCGTGTGAATCGGCGTACCTTTGAATTTCTCTGGCCTTGCTTGCCCACCACTCGTTCTTTATTCTTCTGATTTCGCGTTGCGCTTCATACTTAGATTGGGTAAAAGCTTCTGCATTTGATGAGTCGTTGGGGTGGTTGATAGCGTTTTGGAAGGCAGTATGTTTGCCGTCAAGAAGTTCTTGTATAAAAGCTTCATTATCATTGAACCAGTCCTCCTGTTTTTTACTTGCTGCAGTGCCAAGAATTTCCTCACTCGCACTTTTTAAACTGTCTTTAATTTGTGTCCAGGTAGCAGCGACATCTACAGAGTTGGTTTCTTCTAGTGCACTCAAATTCTCTTGAACTTTTTGCTTTAGCTGTTCGACGGTTTGTTGGTCACGCAATTTACTAATACAGAGACGGAGTCTACGTTTTACTTGAGTTCTTCTGTGTTTGGGTCTCATAACAATTTTCATTTTAGAGACAACAGGACGATGATCGGTCCAACATTCGCTATCAATGCGCGCCTTTGTAATTTGGACGTCCTTGAGATGCTTCCTACGTACGATAACATAGTCCAGTAGATGGCGAGGAAAGATATATGAAACAGTTTAAACAAATTTTAGATACTTGGTGCATCGATTATGAGGATGATCATTCTGTATTTACTGTTTACGATCTTCAATACTTGTTCTATACTTTGAAAAATGCTGCTGCTGGTAAAGATGTGTGGGTATCGGACTCTTTTAGCTATAGGGAATTAGAAAAGGATCACTATCAATATACAGAGGGAATATCTTGCGAATAACAAGAATCTTCGAAGCCCGCAAAAATTTATAAAACATTTATATTTCAGCAAGAGTAGTAGTAACATAGTGTTTCTTAATAGGTCTGACTATATAATAATATATGCGTAGAGGAATCTAAATTTAAATGCCAAATTTAAATTTATAACAGTTTTCTTGATAATCAGGTCTAAAATGTTACCGAGATAATCAATAAAGGATTCATCATTTAAATGCCATTCTCAGAGGTTCTTTGATTTCTTAGATAACATTTCCAAGGAGAGTAGAAATTTTTCTCCCTTTGTTTCGTAAAGAATTAGCTCCTAAAAGACCGGTCAGGAATTTCGAATTTTGATACATCTTTTATAATAAAAGTACTAGTTACTATAACTTTAATTATATAAGATACACTATTTTTATATTTCAGAATTTTATCAAGAGCTGCTGCCATTTTCACGTACATTTTTTTTGTAACTCAAATGTTTTCTTACTTTCATATTTACTAAAAAATTGATGGGCACCTTAGTTACTTTTTTTATATTTTCAGTTCCAGTAACTAAGTTTTAGCCAGTAACTGCTGTCAAAATTTACCTACTCCAATACTGCTCCTATTTTAGTGGTGGGGTTGATATGCCAAGGGGGTGAGAGAGGTAAAAATATATATTAAACATATCTCTGCTGCAATCTCTTTCTGCATACGGAAATCTAAGTATATGCTAAATATAGATTTATAACAGTTTTCTTGATAGTCAGGTCTAAAATGTTACCGAGATAGTCAATAAAAAATTCGTCATTTAGGTGCCACTCTCAGAGGTACTTTGCGTTCTTAGATAACGTTTCAGAACAAATTTGTTGGAATGTTTCTCCCTAGTGTTGCTGTAGAATTAGCTCCTAAAAGACCGGTCGGGAATTTTTGAATTTTGATGCATTGGATCGATTAGCACCTTAGTTCTGCACTTTATATCTTTCAATTCCAGTAACTAAGTTTTAGCCAGTAACTGCTGTCAATGTTTACTCCAATACTGCTCCTATTTTAGTAGTGGGGTTAATATGACAAGGGGGTGGGGGAGGTAAAAATATATATATATTTTTTTTATGGTGGAGGGGAAATCCTACATGGACACCCGGCGCTAGTGTCTGCCCACGCCGGGTAGTGTCGGACTCCTACCGACTAAAACCCCTCCTGGATCAGTGTTTCCACGTAACCTGGAACTGCTTTCGCTTTCCATCAGGCCACGGGTCATTCGTCTTTTATTGGTGTTAGTAAAAACGTCCCACGTGTTCCCTTACATCCCCCATCTGTTAAAGCAATTAGGGGTTCGGGGCTAGATTTCTTCTATCCTCTTCCTTTGTCCTCATTATTCTATTTAGAGCATGTGCTACATTTTCCCAGTTCTCCTCCGATTCCAGCATATACCTAATTAGGTTATCAGGGTTCCAATAGTCTCCTGATCTCTCGGTCCTCCACCGGTTGCAGTAGAATAAGGTATGTTCTCCCCACAGTACACACACTCCCGTGTGTCAACCTTTCCTATATCAAAGAGATATTCCACAAAGCAACCATGTCCCGTGAGAGCCTGGGTGAGGTGGAAGCTCATCTCTCCATGCCCCCTCTCCATCCACGTTCTTATATTTGGAATAAGTCGTCTTGTCCACCTCCCTTTAGTTGAGTTGTTCCAACTAGTCTGCCATCTCTCGAGGAGTCTCTCCCTTGCCTCTTGCTTCCCCGTCCCTTCATACACCTCTCTTCTCTCCTTGGCCAGTAGATCTATCGGGGGGACCCCCGCTAGCACCAGGACTGCTTCATACGACACAGTTCTGTAAGCACTGCAAACTCTGAGTGCAGCACTCCGCTGTACTCTCTCAAGCCTCCTTCTGGTGCTCTGTACCGCCATCGAGCTCTCCCATACTGGGGCTGCATACAGTAAGATGGAATGCACCACACTGCATAATACCCTTCTTTTGCTAGCCTTGGGCCCAAACGTGTTACTCATAAGCCTCCCTAAGGCAGAGGCGGTTTTCCCCGCCTTTTCTGCTGTCTTCAGTGCATGTAACCCATAGGTTAGCCGCGGGTCTAACCATATTCCTAGATATTTTAAGCCCCTGCTAGGTCTAATCTCCACCTGCCCTACTCTTACTGTGAAGGGTGGTAGAATTCTTTTCCTCGTAATGATGATGCACTCTGTTTTCTCTGGGGCTAGTTCTAATTGCACCCCATTTAACCACCGCTCTATTCTCCTGATGGTTTCATTTACCCCTGCCTCTACTCTAGCCACCCAGTTTCCTAGCTGTTATGGCCAAGTCGTCGGCGTACCCTGTCACCGTAACACCGCCCTCTAGGGGCAGCTGTAAGACGTCATTGAACATTAAATTCCACAAGGTCGGACCCAGGACCGATCCCTGTGGAACCCCGCAGGTCACCTTCTTCCAGTGTGCTCCGTTTTCTGCCTCCCATCCAATTCTTCTGTTCTCTAGATAGCTCTTAATGATTCTGAGCAGATAAGGAGCTACTCTCACTCTCCTCAGGCTACTGACAATCTCAGCCCATCCCGCCGTGTTAAACGCATTTCTGACATCCAGGGTCACTACTGCACAGATCCTTTTAGAGTTCATGGCCTCCCTCGCAATCTCCGTAATCCTCCTTACAGCATCCACCGTCTAAAACCGTACTGATTATCCGCCAATCCTCCTTTCTGCTCTATTTCAGTCTCTAGTCTTCCCAAAAAATATATATTAAACATTTCTCTGCTGCAATATCTTTCTGCATACGGAAATCTAAATAAATGCTAAATATAGATTTATAACAGTTTTCTTGATAGTCAGGTCTAAAATGTTACCGAGATAGTCAATAAAAAATTCGTCATTTAGGTGCCACTCTCAGAGGTACTTTGCGTTCTTAGATAACGTTTCAGAACAAATTTGTTGGAATGTTTCTCTTTAGTGTTGCTGTAGAATTAGCTCCTAAAAGACCGGTCGGGAATTTTTGAATTTTGATGCATTGGATCGATTAGCACCTTAGTTCTGCACTTCATATCTTTCAATTCCAGTAACTAAGTTTTAGCCAGTAACTGCTGTCAATGTTTACTCCAATACTGCTCCTATTTTAGTAGTGGGGTTAATATGACAAGGGGGTGGGGGAGGTAAAAATATATATTAAACATTTCTCTGCTGCAATCTCTTTCTGCATACGGAAATCTAAATAAATGCTAAATATAGATTTATAACAGTTTTCTTGATAGTCAGGTCTAAAATGTTACCGAGATAGTCAATAAAAAATTCGTCATTTAGGTGCCACTCTCAGAGGTACTTTGCGTTCTTAGATAACGTTTCAGAACAAATTTGTTGGAATGTTTCTCCCTAGTGTTGCTGTAGAATTAGCTCCTAAAAGACCGGTCGGGAATTTTTGAATTTTGATGCATTGGATCGATTAGCACCTTAGTTCTGCACTTTATATCTTTCAATTCCAGTAACTAAGTTTTAGCCAGTAACTGCTGTCAATGTTTACTCCAATACTGCTCCTATTTTAGTGGTGGGGTTGATATGACAAGGGGATGGGGGAGGTAAAAAAATATATATTAAACATTTCTCTGCTGCAATCTCTTTCTGCATACGGAAATCTAAGTAAATGCTAAATATAGATTTATAACAGTTTTCTTGATAGTCAGGTCTAAAATGTTACCGAGATAGTCAATAAAAAATTCGTCATTTAGGTGCCACTCTCAGAGGTACTTTGCGTACTTAGATAACGTTTCAGAACAAATTTGTTGGAATGTTTCTCTTTAGTGTTGCTGTAGAATTAGCTCCTAAAAGACCGGTCGGGAATTTTTGAATTTTGATGCATTGGATCGATTAGCACCTTAGTTCTGCACTTTATATCTTTCAATTCCAGTAACTAAGTTTTAGCCGGTAACTGCTGTCAATGTTTACTCCAATACTGCTCCTATTTTAGTAGTGGGGTTAATATGACAAGGGGGTGGGGGAGGTAAAAATATATATTAAACATTTCTCTGCTGCAATCTCTTTCTGCATACGGAAATCTAAATAAATGCTAAATATAGATTTATAACAGTTTTCTTGATAGTCAGGTCTAAAATGTTACCGAGATAGTCAATAAAAAATTCGTCATTTAGGTGCCACTCTCAGAGGTACTTTGCGTTCTTAGATAACGTTTCAGAACAAATTTGTTGGAATGTTTCTCCCTAGTGTTGCTGTAGAATTAGCTCCTAAAAGACCGGTCGGGAATTTTTGAATTTTGTTGCATTGGATCGATTAGCACCTTAGTTCTGCACTTTATATCTTTCAATTCCAGTAACTAAGTTTTAGCCAGTAACTGCTGTCAATGTTTACTCCAATACTGCTCCTATTTTAGTGGTGGGGTTAATATGACAAGGGGGTGGGGGAGGTAAAAATATATATTAAACATTTCTCTGCTGCAATCTCTTTCTGCATACGGAAATCTAAATAAATGCTAAATATAGATTTATAACAGTTTTCTTGATAGTCAGGTCTAAAATGTTACCGAGATAGTCAATAAAAAATTCGTCATTTAGGTGCCACTCTCAGAGGTACTTTGCGTTCTTAGATAACGTTTCAGAACAAATTTGTTGGAATGTTTCTCCCTAGTGTTGCTGTAGAATTAGCTCCTAAAAGACCGGTCGGGAATTTTTGAATTTTGTTGCATTGGATCGATTAGCACCTTAGTTCTGCACTTTATATCTTTCAATTCCAGTAACTAAGTTTTAGCCAGTAACTGCTGTCAATGTTTACTCCAATACTGCTCCTATTTTAGTGGTGGGGTTGATATGACAAGGGGATGGGGGAGGTAAAAAAATATATATTAAACATTTCTCTGCTGCAATCTCTTTTTGCATACGGAAATCTAAGTAAATGCTAAATATAGATTTATAACAGTTTTATTGATAGTCAGGTCTAAAATGTTACCGAGATAGTCAATAAAAAATTCGTCATTTAGGTGCCACTCTCAGAGGTACTTTGCGTTCTTAGATAACGTTTCAGAACAAATTTGTTGGAATGTTTCTCCCTAGTGTTGCTGTAGAATTAGCTCCTAAAAGACCGGTCGGGAATTTTTGAATTTTGATGCATTGGATCGATTAGCACCTTAGTTCTGCACTTTATATCTTTCAATTCCAGTAACTAAGTTTTAGCCAGTAACTGCTGTCAATGTTTACTCCAATACTGCTCCTATTTTAGTAGTGGGGTTAATATGACAAGGGGGTGCGGGAGGTAAAAATATATATTAAACATTTCTCTGCTGCAATCTCTTTCTGCATACGGAAATCTAAATAAATGCTAAATATAGATTTATAACAGTTTTCTTGATAGTCAGGTCTAAAATGTTACCGAGATAGTCAATAAAAAATTCGTCATTTAGGTGCCACTCTCAGAGGTACTTTGCGTTCTTAGATAACGTTTCAGAACAAATTTGTTGGAATGTTTCTCCCTAGTGTTGCTGTAGAATTAGCTCCTAAAAGACCGGTCGGGAATTTTTGAATTTTGATGCATTGGATCGATTAGCACCTTAGTTCTGCACTTTATATCTTTCAATTCCAGTAACTAAGTTTTAGCCAGTAACTGCTGTCAATGTTTACTCCAATACTGCTCCTATTTTAGTGGTGGGGTTGATATGACAAGGGGATGGGGGAGGTAAAAAAATATATATTAAACATTTCTCTGCTGCAATCTCTTTCTGCATACGGAAATCTAAGTAAATGCTAAATATAGATTTATAACAGTTTTCTTGATAGTCAGGTCTAAAATGTTACCGAGATAGTCAATAAAAAATTCGTCATTTAGGTGCCACTCTCAGAGGTACTTTGCGTTCTTAGATAACGTTTCAGAACAAATTTGTTGGAATGTTTCTCCCTAGTGTTGCTGTAGAATTAGCTCCTAAAAGACCAGTCGGGAATTTTTGAATTTTGATGCATTGGATCGATTAGCACCTTAGTTCTGCACTTTATATCTTTCAATTCCAGTAACTAAGTTTTAGCCAGTAACTGCTGTCAATGTTTACTCCAATACTGCTCCTATTTTAGTGGTGGGGTTGATATGACAAGGGGATGGGGGAGGTAAAAAAATATATATTAAACATTTCTCTGCTGCAATCTCTTTCTGCATACGGAAATCTAAGTAAATGCTAAATATAGATTTATAACAGTTTTCTTGATAGTCAGGTCTAAAATGTTACCGAGATAGTCAATAAAAAATTCGTCATTTAGGTGCCACTCTCAGAGGTACTTTGCGTTTTTATAGTCGAGGCAAGAATTCAAGCGATGCACGTCACAGATCAATTCTATAAATAATACAATACTGCTAAGAATCATGAAGCCCCATTAAACTGTACCTATTTCTGAAAAAAGCTTAATAATTGGGTGTCAAGAATTACTCTTTTTAACGTAATTAATGATTAAAAATTACGTTGGTATTAAAATTTCTTTAATGAGATCACTCGTGACGTGCATCGCTTGAATGCTTGCCTCGACTTTAGATAACGTTTCAGAACAAATTTGTTGGAATGTTTCTCCCTAGTGTTGCTGTAGAATTAGCTCCTAAAAGACCGGTCGGGAATTTTTGAATTTTGATGCATTGGATCGATTAGCACCTTAGTTCTGCACTTTATATCTTTCAATTCCAGTAACTAAGTTTTAGCCAGTAACTGCTGTCAATGTTTACTCCAATACTGCTCCTATTTTAGTGGTGGGGTTGATATGACAAGGGGGTGGGGGAGGTAAAAAAATATATATTAAACATTTCTCTGCTGCAATCTCTTTCTGCATACGGAAATCTAAGTAAATGCTAAATATAGATTTATAACAGTTTTCTTGATAGTCAGGTCTAAAATGTTACCGAGATAGTCAATAAAAAATTCGTCATTTAGGTGCCACTCTCAGAGGTACTTTGCTTTCTTAGATAACATTTCCGAACAAATTTGTTGGAATGTTTCTCCCTAGTGTTTCGTGTAGAATTAACTGCTAAAAAACCGGTGGGGAATTTTCGAATTTTGATGCATTGGTCATCGATTAGCACCTTAGTTGCTGCACTTTATATCTTTCAATTCCAGTAACTAAGTTTTAGCCAGTAACTGCTGTCAAAATTTACCTACTCCAATACTGCTCCTATTTTAGTGGTGGGGTTGATATGACAAGGGGGGGGGAGGTAAAAATTTTATTAAACATTTCTCTGCTGCAACCTCTTTCTGCATACGGAAATCTAGGTAAATGCTAAATATAGATTTATAACAGTTTTCTTGATAGTCAGGTCTAATGTGTTACCGAGATAGTCAATAAAAAATTCATCATTTAGGTGCCACTCTCAGAGGTACTTTGCGTTTTTAGATAACGTTTCAGAACAAATTTTTTGGAATGTTTCTCCCTAGTGTTGCTGTAGAATTAACTCCTAAAATACCGGTCGGGAATTTTCAAATTTTGATGCATAGTTGCTGCACTTTATATATTTCAATTCCAGTAACTAAGTTTTAGCCAGTAATTGCTGTCAAAGTTTACTCCAATACTGCTCCTATTTTAGTAGTGGTGTTGATATGACAAGGGGGTAGGGGAGGTAAAAAAATGTATTAAACATTTCTCTGCTGCAACCTCTTTCTGCATACGGAAATTTAAATAAATGCTAAATATAGACTTATAACAGTTTTCTTGATAGTCAGGTCTAAAATGTTACAGAGATAGCCAATAAAGAATTCGTCATTTAGGTGCCACTCTCAGAGGTACTTTGCTTTCTTAGACAACGTTTCAGAACAAATTTGTTGGAATGTTTCTCCCTAGTATTGCGTGTAGAATTAACTCCTAAAAGACCGGCCGGGAATGTTCAAATTTTGATGCATAGTAGTGGTACTTTATATATTTCAATTCCAGTAACTAAGTTTTAGCCAGTAATTGCTGTCAAAGTTTACTCCAATACTGCTCCTATTTTAGTAGTGGGGTTGATATGACAAGGGGGTGTGGGAGGTAAAAAAATGTATTAAGCATTTCTCTGCTGCAATCTCATTCTGCATACGGAAATCTAAATAAATGCTAAATATAGATTTATAACAGTTTTCTTGATAGTCAGGTCTAAAATGTTACCGAGATAGTGAATAAAGAATTCGTCATTTAGGTGCCACTGTCAGAGGTACTTTGCTTTCTTAGATAACGTTTCAGAACAAATTTGTTGGAATGTTTCTCCCTAGTGTTGCGTGTAGAATTAGCTCCTACAAGACCGGTCAGGAATTTTCGAATGTTGAGATGCATTGTTCATCGTTTGGCACCTTAGTTGCTGCACTTTATATATTTCAATTCCAGTAACTAAGTTTTAGCCTGTAACTGCTGTCAATGTTTACTCCAATACTGCTCCTAATTTAGTAGTATGGTTGATATGACATGAGGGTGGGAGAGGTATAAAATTTATTAAACGTTTTTCTGCCAGAATTTCTTTATTTCAATTTTAATACATCTTAGCAAGAGTAGTAAAATAATGTTTCTTAATGAGTCTGATTATATAATAATATATGCATACAAAAATCTTTTAAATGCCAGATATAGATTTATAACAATTTTCTTGACAATCAGGCCTGAAATGTTACCAAGATAAGCAATGAAAAATTCATCATTCAGGTGCCACTCTCAGAGGTTCTTTGCTGCCTTAGATAACATTTCCAAATAAATTTATAGGAATTTTTCTCCCTATTGTTGCGTGTAGAGAATTAGCTTCTAAAAGACCGATCGGGAATTTTCGAATTTTGATACGTCCTTTATAATAAAAGTAGTAGTTACTATAACGTTAATTACGAGATACACAGACGGTCTGGAATTTTCAAATTTGGATGCATCCTCCCCGAGTGCTTTCAAATAAAACAAATATAATCCTCAGAGCAAAATTAGCTCTTAAAAGGTCTGGTGGGAATTTCGATATTTCTGGTAATAAGTAATATGCGATCGATTATATCGTACTTTGGGGTAGGTAAATAAAATAACAAAAATTTTAAAAACGGGGTGGGGTGGTGGTATGTGTTTCGTATGATAAATGAGCACACTCTTGTTTAGTATTAAGTAAGTTTTTTATTGGAGCGCACGTCCTACACCATTCAACATAACCCAACCGATCTATTTCTCACAGGACCGTACTCGGCTTTTATTAACATCGTACACTATGATACTGGTTTTTTAACTGTTTTATTTTTTCTGTTTGAACAGAATCTTCTAAGATATCTTTATCTCCGTCTTGTAATGGTCTTCGAGACATATTGTGTCCAGGGTATAAAAAGATTTTCCGGGTACACGTTCAATTTCATATGTGAATCTTGTTAATCGAAAATTAAATCTTTGAAGTCTTACGGTAAGGTCATTAATCGGTTTTTTCTTTAATATACTAAGTAAGAGTAAATGGTCAGTTTGCATAATGAACGATTTGCCCAGCAGATATTTTTCCAACTTATCGCATATGCATGTTACTGCGTATGCCTCTTTCTCGGTCTGGGCGTAGCGCTGTTGTGTTTCAAGGTTTTCTGAACAATATGCTACTGGGGTCCGTCTAATGGTCTAATTGTAGTTGCTCTAAACAACCACCAACACCATAAGAAGAACTGGAATCGGCCAGAATTCTAATTTTTGCACCGACGTCATACATTTATAAAACTGGTGCAGCCTCACTAATGTTTTCAGCTTATTAAAGCAGTCTAGATGTTGGTTTAATGTAAAAACTATATTTCGTGTGTTTAGCTGCGTGTTCAAGGATTTCGTTAAGTGGTTGATCATTTCCAAATATTGTCTTCTGGTGGTTTCAAATCTATAATAGCTCTTATGTTGTTGTCATCTATTCTTAAACCCGACTTTCCTACAATATGTCCCAATAGTTTAATTTCCAAAATCCTAATTTGGCACTTGTCCTTATTTAATGTTAAACCATTGTCTTTCAAAATTTCTAGAATATTTTTAAGGGTGTCGTTTATTACATACTGCAAAAATAATGATATCCATATGGACAAAAACTCCTTTTTGTCTGTGAAATAACCTATTCCATAGCCTCAGGGGTCTCACCGTAAATTTTCGAATTTTTTAAAATGATTTTATGACATTTTTCAATCAGATGTTATGACGATTTAATGACATGTTTCATAATTTCATAAAATTTATTGCACTTAAATACAACCTAAAATTTAAAGCTAAGTAACGAAATAAATACTTTTAATGTAATTCATAAATAACTTCCTCACTTCTTTTTAAATCTTTTGCATCGCGTTCCTGTTGTTGGATGAGCTTCTTAAGTTCTTCAAAAACCCTTTTCACCTTTTCTGCTTTTTCTAAACTCATGCCAATCATAGAATGTGCTTCCATGATCCCATTTTTATTCAAAGATTTACATTTGTTATTCAACAGCTGTGAAAGATTTTCATTACCTTCTTTGATAACATCTGCGGCTATATTTAGTTCTGCCTCTTTTTGAATTATTTTATTTTTTAACTTTGAGATCTTTTCTTCATGCATCAGGAAGAATTAGCTTGAAGTGTAACATCCGAACAACTGTTGATAATATATATGAGAAAACTAAAAAGAGACTGCTACACGCTCCCCAATGTATTGATTTAGTTAATTAATCTGGTGAGCTGCAATCAGCGTGCAACTACTCTCCGGAGCTCTGCTGGTGGTAGGGGGGTTCGATTTATTCAATAATAATATTTGTATAGGGCGCCACCGACTACCAAGCCAGTTGTAGACTTAGTATCCAAAATCGTAACTGACTACCTAAGTTAGATTCAAATGAAATTAAATAACGTCCATCATTTCTGTGGATTTATTTGCAAATCCTTCCCTTCCGGCCCCCGGGGAAATGGCATAAATATAAAAAAAATGTTTTAAATGGTGTATATCAGTAAATATAAATGTATAAGAACAAAAAAAAAACTATAAGTAAATATATGGACAAACGTTAGAATATGACAACCAAACCAACCCTACCTCTGGTAAATATACCGTACGTGACGTCACGATGGGTGCACAGGTTTACCAAGTATGGATGCGTAGTAATAAACTTTAAGTTATTAGTTAAATATGCGAGGTTACCTTTTTGGGCCTCCCTGTATATCAATGTGGTCACTGAAGGTGGTACCATCAATTCAAATCCTAACGCTGCCTATATGACACGATAACTACAACGCTAAATTTATAATGAACCCGACATAAAGACAGAAAACCAGACTAACTATAAGCACAAAAATACTAAACTTGGTAATCCAACGGTATGCAATTACTAATAATTGTAAAACAGCAAAAGGCTGAGCATAAAGCATAAAAAGATTTTTTTGACACATCTGGCAGATATTGAGGTTTAAAAACTCTGAAAAGATATCCTTTTTCCACTCAATAAAATTGTATTATCTAAAAACAGGCATTATTTCAGTTTGTTTATAGTTTTATTACCATTTTTCAATAAATACAAAATAATGATGTCGTTTTAAGCTTACTGTAATAATAATAATAATAGTAACACCTAATCATCCTCATCATCTTTGTTAGTTGTTGGCCATGACAAAATAATATCATTATAGAGTTCCTGGTGTTCTTCGGGTACATAATGAACAACTGATTGAATGTTTAGCATTTTTTTTTCATTTATGGGTACTTTATCTGTGTATACCATATCCGTGGGCAAAGTTATATCTCGATTAGCTTTGGCTAGAGAAAACACCAGTTGCTGTAATCCATCATGAACTCTGAAACAGTGATGTATCCTTTTTGTGTTGCTTTGAAAGTGAGATGTCTATATTTACTTATTGCAAACTTGGTGCCTTTGGGAGAGGTACTTACACATGTCTTTTTAAAAAATTAGGGCCACCATTCGTTCCAATTTAATATATCTGTTGTTTTTATCTCACGTACCTCAAACTTGGGCTCATTCTTTTTTGCATTTTTAATCATATCAGTATATTGAGAAGGTAAATTAATTCTGTCGTTTCTGCGCACCTCCCTCTTTAAGGTGGCAAAATGCCTATCACATGGTAGGAAACTGTGTCCTCTGATTGGATAGTATTACTGTATAACCTTAAAACGACCGTTCATAGTTAAGGAAAGCAGAAGTCTAGTTAAGATGTGGTTACGGTTTTGTCCTCCGCAAGCATAGCAAAATACGTGCAATTCTGTAACTTCAGGAGGAATATACTTGTTAATATAGTCTAGTACAAATGAACATACATCCGGACTCTTACGAGCTAAACCCTCATGATAAGTATAAAATACGGACTTATTAGTACCTAAATTATTGATGCAGAATAGTAATACCATAATTTTCTTAAATAAAACATTTCCTGTACTGGCATGTGTGGTAAAGGCAAATTTTGCATATAATCAAAAGCAATGGCCGCAACATTGTTGTCTGTTTTACATAGTTCTGAAATAGATTTCATTTTGTTATAAATTTTTTTGGCTCTCCTCTTATGCACCATAAGTTCGGCCACTGCAATTCTTTTCGCATTCTCATTAAGACTAGGTGATTTGATTTTGATATTCAGATCTTCACAAGTACCACATACGTCTACCCGAGGTCTTCCAAAACGATAATCATAGTTGCCCTTAAAATGTTTTAAATAGTATTCATATTTTACAACACCATGCAAATTTGGATGTAGCAACAAGAAAAGTTCATGCATCTTTTTAACTGTCAATCCAGATTCTAAATACTGTACTTCTTTGCTTGAATAATGTGATATTTTAGTTGGAAAGGAACGTATGTGTTCGTCAATTTTCACAATAACATCGGATTTGAGGAGGTTACCCCTGTTAAAATGTTTTCCCCTCATGTCTTTGGGTGATTTAGAATTGGCGAATTAGAGACAGCGAACAGACTGCAAAATTCCTTTCTGCATATTCGAATACGTTTGCCATCTTTCGTCACAAAATATATGAAAGAAGCTGACTGTTGTCTGGAATCTTCATTTTTAGGACGTCGTCTCACTATTGGCTTATATAAGTCCCATCAGATACGTGTCCAGCTCATTCTTTGGTCTGCCATCATAAATGGTCTTGAAAATTTCGTTTTTCTCTTGTTCTGAAAAATTCTCCGTATATTTTGAACGGCACCCGCAGTACGGACTTTGTTGACTTTCGTGGAATTATTTCCCCTTACTTGTAACGTATCTTTCACCTTTTCTTCTTAATATCTTCATGGCTTCTTTTTTATGCATATTTTTGTTTACTACTCCTTTCTGTTTCCTTGGCTTCTTAGCCGGAAAAATGTTTTCATCTGACCCACTATCCGCCATAATGTGTCTGCAATAAAACAAACGTTCTAAAACTGCTTATGACTACTCCTTTTTTATATTATATAAGTATGCTTGGATTAAAAAAATAAACATTATTATTAAGATTTTAAAACTTACCAAGATTATATATTATTTATAATAACTGCACAGTAAACATTTAAATAATAACAGCACTAAAACAAAGTACCTAATACATTCTTAAAGTCAGCTGATTATTAAGCCATCTATTGCGAACGAACAAAAGTATGAAACTAAAAGAATATTATAATGTGTGGAAAAAAGAAACTATTCCTGGAATTATTTCTTTTTTCCACTACATGTTCGTCGGCGCGGTTGGTTTTCGGTATAATGTGCTATGCAATAATTCCCTTTTTACGCTCATTTGATGTATCTCAGCGAAAGGTACAAAACTGCTATCTCAGTTTGATTTTGTCCATTTGCGGAATTATTCCCCTTTTCCACTCACCGATTCAAATAGATATGGCTTATTTGATCGTTCTCCCCGCAGATGGAATTGAGGTATACTGGTGTTCGTCCCAGCAGCAGGCGGCACTCCCTTTCAGAACTACAGCGATGCACCAGACTAACTAACAGAGGTGACACTCAACACAACAGAACGGACCACCCGAGTACAAAACTCCTGCCCCTAGTAAGGACCCTACAACCACAATTTTGTATTTCCATACCTCGTGTTGTTCGGAGGGTAATTTTAAGCAGACACCATACTATCAAAATTAGCCATAGAATTCACCATTAGGTATCCATCTATCAGTAACCTAATGTAATAGAACTGCTAAAATAAGAATATCCAATAAGATATGGTGAGTTTATAAAAAAGTCCTCGTCTTAACTTAATCCTACCTTAATCTTAAATTTTGTCCCTAAAAATTATCTTAGGCCTTAAAATTTGTTAGGGGTTTATAAAAGTTTGTCCTAGTCCTAAGTTGGTAGTAAAATAGGGTGAACAGACCAATTAGAATCGCCGTCGGTGCACATGCGCAGTAGCGACAGATTGTCAGTTGTCAGATTATTGCTATTTAGTGACAGAGTTTGTGAGTGACAGCGTGAAAACCGAACCTTTTTAAACTTATAATTTTCCAGTGTGTGCTTTTGTAAAAAAAATGAATCGAATGCAGAAAATTGTCGCTTAGTATGCGCTAGTGTTGGCATCAGCAACAGTCAGTGTAATTAAATATCGGACACAACGCACCAGACGCCGTCGTAGATATAAAATTCGACCTATGAATAGAAAAAGAGGAAGTGAGGGACAGTACACTTCACATTAGTGAAGAGTATGGTAAATGAGGAAGTGGACAATGAACAGTTCATAAAATTTATAAAGGTTAGTACAGACCTGCAACTGCGTCACGTTCCGAACGCCGTCGCGAACCCCGTCGCAAACTGCGCCACGTTCAAGCTGGTTGTTGGCGTAATTAATTTTGGCGTACCAAACTTCGAACAGAACGCGTTCGTGTCGTTCCCGATAATATAGTCAAATTTCCATAGTACACCATGGAAGTAGCTGCAGCGGCCTATATATACATTCATTATGCATTAACCGAAAAGAAAAAGCGAAATGCAGAAGATGGTGGCAAACAAATTTATATGCGAAAAGAGGAGGTAACAGTTTGTTAAGTGATTTAAAGTTTCAAGCTATAAGTGGGCATTATAAAAATTTTACCAGGATGACACCTTCTGATTTTGAGTATTTATTAAACGAAATTGGACCAAAAATAGTAAAACAAGATACTGTACTCAGAAAAGCGATCTCTGTGCAAGATAGATTGGCAGTAACACTACGTTTCTTGGCGACGGGTGATTCCTATGGCAGCCTACAATATTTATTTAGAATTTCCAAACAATCGATAAGCAGCATAGTTCCAGAGGTTTGTCAAGCACTGGTGGAAGTATTGAAGGAAAATATAAAAGTAAGTACAAAATAAAACTTTATTTCTATAAGTACAAAAAGAAAATACATGATTAGTAGCCATTGTCATAATTTTGACTGCTATAACTATCTGTTGAATTTGAGGTGCCTGGAGTTTCTGGTGAAAATTTTTTATAGAATTGGCTGAGAGCTGGGGAAGACCGAGGAGTTGGTGTACTAGCTATAGAGTGGGGTTGATCAGCGCTTCGAGATATAAGGGAATTGGGGTTCTGCTGCTGGTAATTACTGTCAACGAATGGAGGTTGTTGCTGGCAGTTATGGGGATTTAGAGGAATAAAAGTTTCCAATGGATATTGTGAAGGAGGAGGATTTCGATTGTAAATGCTTCTATCGGCATTAAAGTTTATTTTAAAAATCTCCTCTTGTACATTGATGCGGACTTCAGGGGAATAAGCTTGCAGCTTCTTTGCAATTAATTTACCAAACATTTCACATTCATTTTCCTCTTTTTGTGACGAAGCTGACCCTTCCAAAATATTAAATGCCTTATCAAGTCTTTCATCAATCACTCTCGATCTCTTTTTTTTTGGGACAGGTATGGGGTATTGGGTGGCCCCATTTCTCTGGAAACTAAGGCACCTTCACCCGAACCAGTGGCTTCTGGTAAAACTGCATCTGACGTTGTTTCTTCCAAGTTTGGTGAATTGGGATCCTCATTCACATTCTAAAATAAAGTACTTTGGTTAATAAGTTTATTATACAAATTATTTTAAAAAAAGAAGCAGTATGTGTCTCTTGTCACCGTCTATAGTGCCTAATTTATTGTTTACAGATACCTACTACAGCATTGGAGTGGACTGCAGTTGCAGAGCAGTCTGAAAGAAACTGGAATTTTCCGCACTGTCTAGGAGCTTTGGATGGAAAACATGTTGTGATACAAAAACCAATAAAGAGTGGTAGTGAATTTATGAACTATAAGTCTACGTTTAGCATAGTTCTCTTTGCTTTGGTGGATGCTAATTACAACTTGCTATTTACTGATATAGGATGCCAAGGAAGAATTTCAGATGGGGGTGTGTTTAAAGATAGCCTATTATACAAAAAATGATTAAATATGATTTAAATCTCCCACTACCGAATTGTTTGGGGACGAGAAAAAAAAATCCGATATTTTTTTATCGCTGACGACGCATTTGCGTTATGTGAAAATCTCATGAAACCTTTTGCGGGACATTTTCCTAAAGGATCTTTGCAAATAATTTTTAATTACCGCATCTACCGAGCACGCAGAGTAGTCGAAAATGTATTTGGAATCATGTCGGCTGTTTTTCGAATTTTGCGAAAACCGTTACTTCTGGAGCCTGAAAAAGCGCAGTTGGTTGTATTAGCAGTAGCACACCTACACAATTTTTTACGAAGGAACGCAATATCTCTAAATTGTTACTCACCGCCAGGAACATTTGATGAAGAAGCGGAAGATGGAGTTTTGATTGAAGGAAATTGGAGGACTGTGGTTGGAGAAAACACAAGTTCATTGATTCCTCTTCGAAATACTCCGCGTAGATCATGTAAAATAGCGCAAGAAATGCGAATGGAATTGGCACAATTTTTTATTACAGAAGGTCGAGTTTATTGGCAAGAACATACGCATGGAATTATTATGTACCGAGAACAAAAATTAAATAAAATCTTACCGTGTGAATTCTTGGTCTTGGTTCGTCTTTGTCGTAAAGAAAAAGCATGCTTTTAAAAGAAAACCAATTACTCTCATAAACTTCGTCCTTCCCTAAAAAAAAAAATGAAATATTTAGAACGCACATTCATATTTACAAATTGTTTATTATTAGATACTGTAATGTAGGTACCTAGTGTAATATGCCTAGGAAGCAAGTAATGTATCAATCACCCTATTAGCATTAGCATTATTTTTAGTAATCATTTTATCATTAAATAAGATTATGTTGTTTCATTTACCCTTAAATACTGATACTATATCTTATTAAATATTTAAGTTATTGAAAGTGTTTTAATTAAAAAGCTTCTGCATACAATACAATATACATGTGAAATTAAAAATCTTTCAAACTAAGGTTCATTTGAATATACCATGTATGGTTTTAAATAGGTATTTATCCTTATAAACTCCACGTTTATGATATATATAATTTCTCATAATAATTAAAATTCGTACCTTTTCCTGTGCTACGACTTTTTTTATCTTGGCCTTTTCCCGACGTAAGGAAGAAAGCAGTGACTCCATTTTCCTCTTGCATTCTGCAGATTCAACAGCTAATTCCCGTGCGATATCCTCCCATGCATCCAACTTTTTAATTTTATTAAAATGTTGTGGATGTTTCGCCTTCCACAACAATTCATGTTTTTCATATCACTAATTAACAGTATAATTTGTTCTTCCGTCCACTTCATTTAAAACTAAATCGGTAAATCTATTTATGTGAACGCCGAACGATTTGTGAACTGTCAACTCGTCCAAACCTGTGTAACGCTGTTGTGCGCACTTTCTTTGATGCGACGGGGAGAAACCGACAAGTGATGGATCGCCAAAAAACCATTCGACGAACGGTTATCAAGCGCGCGTGCGTGTTTGTTGCATCGTACACACTGCTGGAGAGCGGTTCGCCGCGCGGTTCGGAAGGTGGCGCAGTTGCAGGTCTGTACTATGCTTAAGGATGACTCCGAATATGTTTAAATACCTATTGGATATAGTTGGCCCAAGGTTAATTAAAGACAGAAGAGGAGGTTCTCTGTCGCCAGATCATCGGTTATTGATGACACTGCAGTAAGTCTTTTATAGAATGTAATGGAATTTAAATAATCATACATTGCCTTTTCAGTTACTTGGCCGAAGGATGTTCAATGCAAGAAATTGCGAGAGGATTTAGAGTGGGTAAAACAACAGTACATGTAATAGTTTCCGAAACAACTCAAGTGTTGTGGGAAGTTTTAATGCCACTGATGTTGCCTGTACCAGATTCAGAGACCTTCAAGGATATTTCAAGAGGTTTCTTCCTTCGATGGAATATGCCGAACTGTATTGGTGCTGTAGATGGCAAACACATAATCATACAGTCGCCAAAGTATTCGGGGTCCGAGTATTTTAATTATAAAAAAAACTACAGCATCGTCTTAATGGCAGCATGTGACGCATATTATCGTTTTACTTTGATTGACATTGGTGGTACAGGTTCAAATCACGATAGTACCATATTTCAAGAGAGTGGATTCGGTATGTCCCTGTTACAGGAACGTTTAAACCTTCCACAGCGCACCAATCTACCCAATTCAACCATCATTTCAGAACACTTTGTGGTAGCTGACCAAGCTTTTCCACTGCATAAGCGCATTATAAGACCATATACTGGAGAAAATTTGAGTGAAAAAATTTCAATTGTCGTGTATCGAGAGCTCGCCGGACAATTGAAAATACCTTTGGTATTTTAGCACAAAGCTGGCGCATCCTCCGTAGGTCAATTATAACCAATGTACAACTGTGCGAACAAATCGTCAAGGCGACAGTTGTGCTACATAATTTTATTCAAAAAAGTGAAATTGATATACCAGTCGCTGAAAGAGGATATTGTGCTACAGGTTTAAATGATTATGTCGATGAAAATGGTGTAGTACATGCAGGTGCCTGGAGGGAGGTGTCGCGCAATCTGCGGTCTGTAGGACGGCTGGGTGCCAATAATGCTACCAGAGCTGCCATGCAGGCCCGTGATAACCTTGCAGATTATTTTATGTCAGACGAAGGTAGTGTGCCGTGGCAACAGGATTATATTTTGCGAGGGTCGTTGCCAGAATAAACAATAGTATTTTATATACAACCAAAGGATATTTTTAAAGATGAAATGTTAAAGTACATATTGATGCGAACTTTCGATTTTGCTTTATTCTGACGTAATAAACATATTGTTTAAAAATAATTTGTTTTTTTTTACTACATATACCTATTTAATTTATTTCATAGACGTGCGGACTAAGGGGGTGACAAATGGGGTAAATTTTCAGGTTAATTGTATTACGGATTTTTTTTTAAAGATTACGACCATCTCATAGGGCATCCTTTAAAACTCCTTTGTGCCAAATTTTGTTAAAATATCTCTAGTAGTTTTGGAGACTACCATAGTGTTGTTGTCTGAAGACATCACATGGTTGAAATATTCCTATAAAAAAAATAATTATTGTACTTTCAACGTATTGTTACACCTTTCTTTATTATTTTAAATTGACAATAAGTAACAGGTGGCTGCAAAAGGAATGTCATATTAGTCCTGAAGAAGCTTTTAAAATAAAGCGAAACGTCGACGTAGTGTGAAATCCAATTGCTTTATTTCATCCTATACCGGCGAGGAGAAATTTGATTGAACATCGTTTAAGATACAATATAAATAACATAATAATATATTTTATTCACTGTCGCTTAACGCTTCACAGATAACTTGAAGAATCTGGGCTTTGACAGTGATTTTTTTTTGTTTGATGCCCTTTAAATGCAAAGCCACGGTTCTGCCAAAGGCATAATCTTCATCCTGACTTTCATCGGCTTCAAGTGCATTACGCAAACTTTCCAACGTGTCGGTAATGCTTAAAGATAACTTCAACAACGCACTATCCTCTTTTTCTGGTCTTCTCTTCTTTTTCGGCATTTCTTGCCTCAAATTGCTTAAGCGACTGCTAGATCCCGACCTTGGTGTATGTCGGTCCTCCTGCTCTACTGCAGAAAGAACAGACTCCGCTTGGGAATCCTGGATATCAGGATCGTCCTCTGTTACCTGTTCTGTATTGTCAGAGGAGGGTGGAAAAGGCACTATTGTCCGTAGCGTGCCCCACGGCGAGGATTCTGGCTCCTGAAGAACCACACTTGTTGACGTGGATGGTTTTATTGTAATATTTCCACTTGCAGTTCTACAATATGAAACACTGGTATATAAATAAAACGGTTCATAGAAAAGTCAGTATGCATAATGTTTAAGGCGATTAAACCGTATTAAAACGCATAATGAAAGCTTTATTTCACATTCTAATTCTGCACTGCAGTAATTAAGAAGATAGCTCGCCCAAAACCAGATGCATTTGATTAATATTAACTAACAAATATGAGTTATTTGATTTAACTAATAATGTTGTGTATGAAGACACCACATTTAAACAAACAACAGTTACATTTTAATATAGATTTTACTTACTTCCTCCTAGGGATGACAACTTCATCCAGAAATGAACAGGCACTGTAAAAGGGCCAAGTAATTGTATAACCTCCGGAACCTGATGGTCTGTTTGCCATGCGCCTTTGGCAAATCTGTGGCGAATGTTGTTCCACCTGTGTTCACAGATATCCGCTGAAAATCAAATACACATTAGACAACAAGAATTATTTATTAATTTTTTATAATACCTGTTACACCCAAAATAATTGAAATTGTTGCTCATGCGTTTGCTACGTAGAGCTTGTTACGATGCTCTTGGTGTTTTTGGCTCCAAATGACACTGTATTGGTGCACCAATTCAATTAATTCGCCGTCATTAAAATTTTCATCAGCCATAATCACTTTTGCACTTAACCTCAACTCAAATGTAAACATTCAACACTGTGTGAACAGTTGGCGCCAAAACACGGAGCAGAATAACAGATGACATTTCCTAAATCGACCGGTAGGCGTGGCATTTAGCGCTTACGTATTTGATTGGTCCTATTCCTAAGAGATCTAAAAGTTAAAAGTTCGGAACTTTCAAGGTCGGTTCTTAAGATCTACTTAGGACTAAGACAGTATTGCGACTTTTATAAACGGCAGACGTGTAAAAATCGCCTTCTCAAAAATATCTACTTCCAGACAAACCATAACCAGATTGCTTCCTCCAGGTAACAATATATTCTCCAAAAACTATTCGATGCCAGAATAATTTTGTGAAATTAGTTTCCACTCGGGAGTCACAACTAACCCACGCCGGACGGAATTCTATAACCCCAAAGTGACGTAGTGATATCTGTCAACGGAGAACTGGAAGGCTAGGCCTGACTTATAGGCAACTAGTTATAACGACTGAGCTAGACCAGAAATAAGTTTACCACAGATGCTGGAATGTTGGTAGAAATTATGAGCTTGTTAGGGTCGAAGAAAATTCGACCCGTAACAAGACCAATTTTTATTTTGGCTGGAACAATTGTCTAACCATATGATTACATGTTTGATGTCTCTATTTGCCAAAGAAATGCGCGGAATGTAGATATAATATCATCTTGTGACCGGCCAGCTACTCCTTCATGCCATAAAACAGCACATGGTTATTTTTCAGATTTTTTCCCAGTTGAACAAAGCTCTCATTATAAACTACAATCCGCGTGGTAAACACGATTTCTTTAAGCAGCATAATGACCTAAAATTTAAAAATATATTGTTTTTTCTATATATTTAGGCCATTTTAAAATGTTTACCTTTTGTAGATCAGTCGAACCGATAAGCCCTTTCTCGGATTTAATTTTGTCTGCATTTCGTTGATATTCTTTTCGAGCATCAGAATACTTGTTTATGAATTGTCCATTTTTTACAAACATCACATTCAGAAACATTCTCAGGAGTAGTGAATGGATTTTTTATGAATTTTAAATTCTTCATTACCAAGGGCGGCAAACGATATATTTAAGTCCAAATACAATTTTTCTATAAAGTTCGTCAGAAAACTGTGTGTTTGGCTACTTGGACTGAAAATCTTTAAACATATATGTTATGATGTCGCTAGGCAGATATTTTCTATTCGGCGCGTGCTCTCGTCTGTAGTGGGATATGGTTGGGTTAAATGAGTTGATATGTTCAATTATTGTGTCTCTATTAACTTTGTGAGAGGAGGTACGTCGTCTATTATCCTTTTTGAGTGCTATTAATTTAGGGTCAGTGTTACGTATATTTTTTAGTATTCTGTAGTTTTCTTTGTCATAGGCCAGCGGAGCTAAAAAGAAAGTCTTGCAAACGCATATTTTTTCATTTTTTTCAGACCGTAAGTAATATTTAAAGGAGTGAACTTCGTGACAAGCGCTGTTTGGAAGTATTTCCTTTTTTAATACCATTATAAATAAATTGCTTTTGTTGTTCTTTTGATAACAACCAGTTTGTTTGTTAAGGTTTAATTGTCTAGTGTATCTAATTTTCCTTGCCCAGTTCAAAATATGCAAGACTTTTTACTTCATGATCTTTAATTTTATTCTATATTTTATGTTTTTTCCTTTTACTTAATGAGTCTTCAAACCTTTTTCTTTTTCTCTTTTCCCCTTTCTTTGTATATAAATTGCTTTCCACTGTATTGACTGTATAGTACCTTAACTTATATTAATGGTATTTTGTGATTTTCTTTATCACTACCTAATTTACTGTCTAATTTTATATTCAATTATTTTCTGTGCATAATAGTTACGTTTGGGTTTTGTTAGGATAAAACTAAGGTTAAATTGGCTCTGGGCTATTTTGTGTAACGAAAAATGATTCCTTTCATAAATAAATAGATTCATTACTATTTTATTTTTATAGATCTTCTATCTTACATAAGCATTCGTATAGGTTGAGACCCTGTATTTCTTTGGGTAATTTATTGTACAGTATTGGCACCTTTATAATAACAGTGTTTTTCATATATAGAGCTTTTATGACGTGGTAATATTATTAAGCCACTGTTTTACCGGGTATCTGAGCTACTGAAGATGTAAGCTGACTTATTTTTATGTACAAATAGTAATGTTTTTAATATACATATGTATATTCCAAATCATTTACACGTTTTCTTTTATAATTTCGCAGCAACTCTTGCATTTCCAGGTTTTCCTATCTACAGAAAACACTTTAGTCACTAAGTCAAAACATTTATATTGCAGCTGGTAGAATTGCGTTTTAAAACACTATAATTTTTAACTTGTGATTTCGATGCAAATTTTACACTTTTTGTCAGACAAATTCTCGTCATTCACATCGGCTGGCATCTTAGGTCCTTATGTCACCCCTAGTCATGTTCTTGTCGGGCTGTAACTCGGGAAGATCTTTCTGTCACGACGCATAGTTCCACACGCATAAATCTTTTCGTTTTGGAGCTCATTTAGCAATCCCATTGAATTGAAATAATTATCAAAATATATTTTGTGATTATGTCCACTAGATCTCTGCTTAAATCTTACCACACGTGCCCCTAACAGTTTTTCTGTGGTGTCGCCTGTGTATCAAGAGTATATCATCCTCAGAAATATTTGGAGCAGAAAATGTAAGGCACATTGTTGTTGAAGACTGCATTTATATCGTCATACTTTTCCTGTTCAGCAATTTCTTGGGCGTAATTTTTATTCATCTGCTCATCGTAATCACTTTCCTGTTCAAACACATTTTCATTCCCTGTTAGAATTGACCGTAGCGAGTGCGGTTCTTCATATAATAACTCTAATATTGTTGGAGAGATTATTAGCTTTTCAGGTGCTTCATTCGAATCGTAATCGTTGGTAATCGGGACTCAATGTCAGAAAGAATCAAGGTGTCGAACTCATCAACCATTAATTCAGTTATATCATCAAAGGTCCATGCATATTTTTCAATGAACTGACGCAGTTTGTCTGTACATTAAAATTGATCGTTTATTTTAGTCTTGCACGAACTAGTGGTCCCTAAAGGGACCTCAAATTGTCATATATAAATGAGGTAGAGATATCAATAAGACATTTAATATATTAAATTTATATGAACTTGATGACTATTAAGAACAAGTAAATTCATATACCAGACATATTGGCTGAAAAATCTAAAAAAAAACTTCAAAATTAATTTTCGAGATAATGTGTTTATTGGTTTTTAAATTTATATTAATTTTAATATTTAAAAGTTGCATTTGGTTTACTATTAGCTAGATATTTTTTTAAAATGTGATCTAAGCATATTAAATTTTCATGTGTAACGGTACAAATTCATATTCTGCAAGTACTGAAAGGTATTTGTTTACATTTACATAATTTTCATTCATTAAGTCGATGTTAATGTCACCAATTAATAATTGAATTGAATTTGTTATTTTCCTGATTCTTTTCGAAGTGTTTATCAAGTTCGTCAATGAGAAAGATCAAGTTGCTCGGTTAGGTCTACTCTATATAATGCAGTTATTCTAATCATACATTGTTAATTGTTAGATTTATAGTACTTAAGGAAGCAACACTTATAGTTAATTTATGATTAGATATATTATTATTGAAGCCATATTTTTTATTGTTGTCGCCTCCATTATATAAGGTTGTATATCCAAGTATCTGAAGGTTGTTTGTTTTAAGCATTGAAAACACTCAGAACAATATCACAGGTTAATTTATGTGATTCCATATAAGCCAGAGAGTACCGGTATTTTAATGAGGTCGTAAAGTTTTTGTTGCCTTTTTGACCGCCCAGCAAATATACACTGGACTATATCTGTCTGCATAGATATTAAAGGCTTTTTGCCTTTCTTTCCTAATTCATTACATATTAAGCACATTGTCCGAATATTGAATTTCTTTTTATTGGATCTTAACGAAGACGATGATGCATTTTCAATTTCACTGAATTGGGAAACATTTTTAAGATTTTGCAAATATAGGTTTGTCTGCAGGCTATATATGAAATTTCATTTCGACTTTTTCACAGAAAATGTTTTCCTTTTGTTGCAAAATCTTTTCGGCACAAATGTCTTGCCTTTTTTCCGCGGCACATATAATTGTTTTTAATCCTTGCAATCTAAGATTTTTTGTCACGAATTTGTTATTTTCATTCAAAGTTTGTCCACAAAATAAACATTTCATTGTTAAACACTAAATAATATGTAAAAACTCAATAAGAATAAATATTGTTTATTCGCATTCACATTATATAAAGAGATGTTTGGACGGACAATATAAGATTACTTGTATTGAATAGTCCACACACTTGCGTGGCGCCGCGGTGGGCGCATCTGGGATCGAAAAACTCAGCTATAAATAATAGAATTTCGAAAACTACAAGTTGTAGAGAACTCGGGTTTTTTTTAGACTTCCTTGAGGTGTAAGCTTTATTTTATACACAGATGATATGACAAAATTCCTTAAAATAAAAAACGATGAGTGGACTTTTCATTCTGCAGGATCTCATTGTCTTTATATAATTATCAGGAGTATAAATCGGCTGGTGATACTACTAATGCTGACTCATGTCGCTAAAATCGGAATCACTGGGAAGGAAGGTAAGTCCAGACATTAAAAAAATTATGCTGACTGTTTCAAGGCTGAGATATTCGCGAAGATCAGATTTAAGCAGAAGAGTTAGCTTTATATTTCTATTCTGTCCGCCGCATGCGTCGCTCCTCAAAACGAGATGTTTTACTGTTGGTGGGAAGTGATTTTTAATGTACTTCAGTAAGCAGGGTCCCATCTCTTGAGCACCCCAGCATTACATACCGAAAGCTGGCGTTTATAGAAAACTATATTTGTGGGAATGTGAGGTAATGGAAGAGTTTTCTAAATCAAAAGTTATGCATTTGATTTCTTCGCTGTCTCAAAATCTTGCCTACGCAGCCTTTGAGCTTCTTCTGCTAACCGTAAGTGATCACTGTGCTTTTCTTTAATATCCTCTTTCTTCTGTAATTTTGTTCGTTATCTATTTGGGTTTTAAAAGTGTCGCAGATATTGCAAGCATATTCATTTCTTTAGTGGTTTCATTCGTAAATTAAATTGTGTGTAAAAAATTCTCTTGTAAGAGGCGATACTGACTGGGGCATTTTTTTCAGAGCAGTACACTTCATGCATTTTCCGTATCGTTGTGCCTGGTGGAAGAAAGCTAGCTTCAGTTTTGGATCGAGAGTAGTGTGAAATGTATCTTGGTATTTTGTTTATCTGATCAGTCAGAGCGATTCGTCCATGAAATTTTTGAAGAGCGGTACCAAACCTGCATGTAAATATAACTTAATGTCTTAATAAAAGTACTGTGACATTTGAGCATATTCCAATATAAAAATAAACACACATTACAAAGAATTGATCATTTGTATGACACGAGATACAGAAGTGAAAAGTATAAAACCCCCATTAGTAAAAAAAATATTGGTCAACGCAACCACCACTATCTAGCTCCAAGGTTATTTAATCATTTGCCATCTGAAATATCTAATATTAGGTCTCTCAACATATTCAAAACAAAAACTAAGCGATTTCTGTTAAACAGCAATAGATCAATGATAAAAACTTTAATTGAAATGAAATAACGTCATCAACCACAAATTTTATTACTTTACATTCGATACAATTAAATGTACTCAATGTGTATATAGGTATATGTATGAAAATATCTGTGTGTATATATATAGGTATGAATGTATGTATGTCGTTTACTTTGTATGGTAGAGATTCAATTATCTAAAGTGCATATAAATGAGTTAATTAATTAATTATTAGGTCCTCTAATTTCTATTATACCCATTTTATTATACTAATAGCTAAAAGTGAATGCAAATGAGGCAAATATCCCACGGACAGTCTAAGACTTTGTGGGTTATTCAGTTTATTTGTAAACCCTTATCAATTTAATCATGATGCTAATTGTACGATTATTGTAAGATTTGTAGTATAATTTTAAGACATTTTAATGTATTGTGGATTTTAAAGCATTGTGAATTTTTTGTTTTTATTATGCAAATAAACTATTTTATTATTATTATTATTATTATTATTATTATACCACTTGGTCGTCTAGTTGATATTTTCGAGAAAAAATTCTCTGCTGAATTTTTGCCATATAACCTTTGATTTGGGTATTCAGTTACGCTTGCAGCTGTAAAATTGGTTTGCGAGTTATAAGACTGCAAGGACCAATATCGATCAAACTCTTGTTTTCTTTTTTCCATAGAAACTTTATCAGTACATTTTTGGGAGCAACTGCATTGAAAATCATTAAATTGTTTTGAATCGACTTTCACACCTTTATAGTTATAATATGTTTTATTACTGTTTTTATTAACTTTTTTCTTAGTCCTATTTTGATCCTCAAATTTTCGCTTGCGTCCCTTCTTAGGTCTTCCTTTATATTCATATAAATTTTCATTTGTCTCAATAATCTGATCTGATCATCGGCGTCAGCAACTACATGATGTGGTTGGTTATTGGGTGGTTCTATTTCGTTGGAGGGATCTTCGACAGAGTCGTCGTCGTCTTCCGAATCTGAGTACTTAATAATTTTGGCACAATTGTTACGAATCCGTAAAACTCTATTACCAGTCACTGCCAAACTCGGTCCAGGTTCTGTTTCACATGCAATTTGATCTATAACAAAAAGTCGGTATTTAAACAAAATATCAAATCAAAATTTTCAGTCGTATTCTCAATCGTTTTCAAAAAATTTGCTTCATTGCATGTTTTGACTTAAGTTATGAAAATAACTCACTTCACAAAATAATTTCTATTTAAATATAGAGGGAAACAGAAATCGCAAAAGAATTTATTAAGTTTAACAGTGCCTACGATTTTCAACAATAATAGTTTGAGATTCTACAATTTTTAGATTTTCTTGAAATTATTGATTGGAAACCTCATTATAATTTGTGTTTTGTGAGCTGCTGGTGGAGACATTTCTTACTTGTGAAATAGCATTGTTTTCTCGGAAATCCATGTCTTCCTCTGAAATTAATAAAAAGTGTAATCTGCAAGAAGCTAGCTGCCAACCCACATTCAGCAAGTTTTTTTACACTTTGTACTTATAAATAGATATTTATTTAGAGTTAAAATTTTTCGCAAATGTGGCAGCTACCGCGTTTTCATATTCAGTATCTTCTTGGACGGAAAAAGAAGCATACTTTTAACATCTTTTAAGTGATTTCCATACAAGTTTTTTAGCGAATATTTCAGCGACATCGAGTCCTCTCTATGTTACAAATCTGTCATCGAAATTGCATTTCATATAAGATATGTTCTTTTGATTGATTTGTCTGGTCGATAGCCTAGTGGGTTAAGGCGCGAGGTGGCAATCGCGATTAATCACACGGACATCGCATCACTGGGTTCGAATCCTGGCGCCGGCACTGCCGGAGGAAATTGTTGTTTGTCCGCGTTTTTTCAATGTGTAACCCCTTTCGCACAAGCCCTTGGCTTCTGGAATTGGGGGTTGTCTAATGTCTGTGGTGTTTATTATTATTAATAAAGCAAGAACAAGTGCTTCCTCGCCAGACGGTATGTTACTACTTAATAATTAGCTATAAGGTCCAGTTACATTAGCTGGTTACTAGCCGCTGGTTAGTATTTGCTGGCAGAGCAGCAACATGCAGCGGCTGGCAATGTGGTCAGTCTTCGCTGCTCTACAATCGGCTGCCATGAAGTAGTTCTCAGATATATGTCGTCTGTGACGCTACATAAACGTAAACAACGTGTGAGGTTGTTATTAAGGATGGCAGTGAGGAAACTTTGTTTAAAAATCCATCCAGCAACATTTAAGACTTTTAGTTAGTAATTTAGAATATGACGCCTCTTTTACATTCTTCGGACATATAACATGATCGCCGCTCTCAGGTACATGCAGAATCGCAAGTCGCTATACGCCCATGGAGACATCTATGGTGTATAGTAGCAATTTACCATATGAGAGGATTTACTTACCTCTCACCACTACTCAATTTACTAGTTTGTATAAAACTAGCAGGTTGACCACTATCACGTGTCTGTTCCATGACCTATGGCATACTGATGAGAACTAATAAGTTCTAAACCGGTCTATGTCTGATCAGGGAATTGACAGGTGATATTGGCTACCATTCTTTCATAATTTGTAAGGTGTAATTCAATGCAGGTCGGGGTATTTGCCCGCTGAGTAATTGTTTCCTGCAAATCATATATTATAACAGTAGGTTAAGTCCTCCTAGGACTGAAAGGTCGCCGCTTTCAGGTACATGCAGAATCGCAAGTCGCTATACGCCCATGGAGACATCTATGGTGTATAGTAGCAATTTACCATATGAGGATTTACTTACCTCTCACCACTACTCAATTTACTAGTTTGTATAAAACTAGCAGGTTGGCCACTATCACGTGTCTGTTCCCTGACCTATGGCATACTGATGAGAACTAATAAGTTGGAAACCGATCTATGTCTGGTCAGGGAATTGACAGGTGATATTGGCTACCATTCTTTCATGATTTGTAAGGTGTAATTCAATGCAGGTCGGGGTATTTGCCCGCTGAGCAGTTGTTTCCTGCAAATCATATATTATGTCTACCATGTTTGGAAATTGTTTCTGAAATTTGAAACCAGACTTACAGAGCTTGAAATAGAATAATAAAAGCTTATAAATAGCAAGGTAAAATTAATGTTCTCATTTGCACAACCTGTTTGTTAATAATCCTCTACTACATTCTACCACCATACAAAACGGTATTGAAAATATTACGCCGTATGGTGATGTGTAAGATGATCAGGCGCAAGAGTCCACGGCCCCTCAATGTCGCGGAAGATATAACCGTAGGATGCAAACTCTTTTTGAGATGCATCTTTTTTTGGGTTCCTACATCGAGTTGACGGAGCTCACCTTGAGTCCATTTCACTACTCCAAAGGGGTATAAGAGAATCGGAATGGCATTTTTTACTACACATTTCTTTGGAGCGTTGCTGGATACCCAAGTAAATATTCGATGTTATAATAAAACTAGCCCTCTAGACCTACCTAGAGTAGCATCAATTCTTCCACATATTTCACTACAGGACCAGCGACTGCAAGACATCGGAAAAAGTGTGCAATACGCTCGTGCGATGTGATATTAAATGCCTTGCGGTAGTCGATCCAGACAGACCATCCAGAGGTGCTTATACTGCACGGAGTCCTGCATGATCAATGAGCAGGTTCTCTTTGCAGCCAGCGACACCTCTCTTTGGCCCTCGTTGCTCATGTATCGGGTTAACTGTTTGGACGTACAAAATGGTATAAGCTCCATGTAACATGCGTTTAAACGGGTTATCGGTCTATAGTTCTTTGGGTTGGACGAATCCCTGGCATTGGAGATTAGCACTGACTGCCCCTCAACAATTCCACATTTAACCAGACATTAAAAATCCTGGCTAAATCGTGGTGGGTACTAGTTAACTTTTTCCACCAATAGTTATTTATTCCATCGAGACCTAGAGCTGCAAAGTCCTTAGAGCCCTCAAGAGCTCTTCGAACCTCATCTGGAGTTATTGGTTGACACAAATACTGTGGTAGCTGAAGCCTTTGGCAAAAGACTTCACAGTGTGCTATATAGTTCCGGAGAGTCTCTGTTGAGCGGAAGCCTCTGTTCGTAAAATGTTTTATAGAAATCTTCCACCTCACCAGCAGTCCGCAGTTTATCTGCAACATGCTGAAGCGGTTCGAATAGGAGGGAAGGTTTTTGGCGAAAGAGATTATTTTTAGCTAATCCCCTCGACCGCCTCACTAGTGACTTTTTACGAGCCATTAGCATCCGTCCTGTCGAAGCAGTGCCGTTTGGTAGTTCATATCACTACTTGGGCGTGCAATGGACGCCTCTCAGCCACTTCAGTCGCCGGCCGAGGAGTAGCATTGACATAACCCCTGCTACGAAGATGGGATACATAATCATGCAGATTTTCTAGCGTGAAAGTGTCATGTTCTGGGCGTCTTACACACCACAGAGCATACATTCGTTCCATGTATCTATCCTCTTCGAGCGGGCTCACTGCTTTCGTAACGTAGTTCACACAAAGTGTCCATTTCTTTATATATTTCTATAGCACTATGTTAAGCTCATAAATTACCAACTATGCGTACCTAGTTAATGGTCAAATTAAAATCATTAAATTTTAATACTTCTTTAGTTTAAATATATCAAGCTGTCCCCAAATACTTTAAATATTTAAACAGAAAGATTGTATGTTATGTACTAGGGATGGTACCGAATCGAATTTTTTCGGAACAGGTTGGAGTCGTTCGTATAAATGTATACCGGTTATAATAATCTGTCCCGATTTCGATTTCCCCCAAGACCGGTGTTCTTTTAATATGATTAAAAATTATACAATTATTAGTATTTTATTTTAAAGTTTTCATATTTTTTAAATTAATTTCATTTTTTTGTTGCATCAAAATATTAACTAAATTACCAAATAATTTTATTGCCTATTAAATTAAATTGAACATATTTATAAATGTATACAAAACACAAGTTTATAATTGTTTGTTTTTCACAAATTTATTTTAACTTAAAACATGACAGTTGTTTCGCCATACTGTGACTTCTTCAGACATAGAATATAAATAGTATAAAACTAAAATTACTAAGTACAGCATAGGGAATTTGGTATTTAATTATTATCAATTCTGCTTCTCTTTTTCTCCTTAATTCCTCCTCATTTGCCGCTCGAAGTGGTGGATTAATCAATATATTTATTTAGTACAACACCATCAAGAACCGCCCCACTTCGGCAGCTAAATTGGGTCTTGGATCCAATGATTCTAGTAGCATCACCCAGATCTCGATTGGTAGTTCAGGAATTATTACTTCATTAAACTCAATCATTTCAGGGTTCCTGTTTTTTTTTAAATGACTTTTATCAACGATAAGTTGATATGGCAGTTCGTATCTAATTAATGGTCAAATTAAAATCATTAAGTTTTAATACTTCATTAGTTTAAATATATCAAGCTGTCCCCATATACTTTAAATATTTAAACAGAAATATTGTATGTTATGTATTAAGGATGGTACCGAATCGAATTTTTTCGGAACAGGTTAGAGTCGTTCCGGATATAAATGTATACCGGTTATAATAATCTGTCCCGATTTTGATTTCCTCCAAGACCGATATTTTTTTAATATGATTAAAAATTATACAATTATTAGTATTTTATTTTAAAGTTTTCATATTTTTTAAATTAATTTAATTTTTTTGTTGCATCAAAATATTAACAAAATTACTAAGTACAGCACAGGGAATTTGGTATTTAATTATTATCAATTCTGCTTCTCTTCTTCTCCTTAATTCTTCCTCATTTGCCGCTCGAAGTGGTCGATTAATCAATGTAGCATCACCCAGATCTCGATGGGTAGTTCGGGAATTATTACTTCATTAAACTCAATCACTTCACGGTTCCTGTTTTTTCTTCAAACGACTTTTATCAACGATAAGTTGATATGGCAGTTCGTATCGTACCCTGTTGACGACAAGTACAGGGTATTTATCATCTACAGCTATGGTTTTTTTTCAATTAAGTGTTTGCGTATGTCGAATCTTGGGTTTTAAAATTGAGGCTCCGTATGTGTTCCTTCAATCTTTTTTAAAAAGTAATTCCTGTCTGCCCAATATATGGGTGATTCACAGATTAAGAGAAATTTTGATTACTAAAATGGTTAATCAATCTAAGTGTTTATTCAATTGAACTAATAATAAAATTTAATGCAATATATATTTATTAATAAAAATACATAGTAAACAGCACACTTTTTTGAAAAGTAAAGAATACACACAGGAAAAACGACATGGTAATGTCAAATAAAATACATGGTAATGTCAACGAGAATGGCAATGTTTAACATTGCAAAATACATTAAACTAAGGTTAACATATAACTAAAAATATATTAATGGTATAAAATAACAAATACATATACAGGGTGGACCATTAATAATAGACCATAGTTCAGGGGTAGATTCTTTGGGCCAAAATATGAGGATATAAAATGTTGCTGTGGAAAAAGATACAGGGTGTCAAAGTTCAAATTGTTCTTTCGTTATTTTGCAATAACTCAACAGCCACTTGACTGATCTTCGTCAAATTTGCTAGAGAAACAATAATTTCTGTATTACATTACGTTAGATCATAGAGCGCGCCGCAGGACCTGTATCTGATGAGGAATTTTTTTCATATTTTTTTTGACAAAACGTTGTGGTACTTCTGTCCAAAAAATCTGATGAGGGCGTCATTTCCACGTATAAAAGGTACACTTGCTAGAACTTGATAACTCCAACCGTTTTCGAGGAAAGTGCCGTTAAACATTTCAATAATTTTTTGAAAGTCAAATTCAAATTTAATGAAACAAAGTGTATTTATGGAAAATACAAAATGTAAGGGAAAATAAAATCGCAATAACAGCGTAAACTCTTTTTCTTTTTCATTTTCTTATGAACTAATGGATTATTTTCATGGTATTAAGATAAATACATAAATCAAAAGATTATTTAAAATAAGGAGCTGATCTTATTAGAAGACCGAAAAATAACTTAAAAGTGGACTTATAAACTTTCACCCCATGCAAAAACCCCGTTGCCGCAGCTTAGAGTAAATGTTCGATATGGTCTCCACCTACTTCTATTCCTTTTCTAATCCTATTCATAAAATATTGAAAAATACATTTTCCTGTCCTCTAATAAAATTCGCTGCGTTTTGTATTTTGTGCCACAGTTCTTCTCTCGAGTTGATAATATTTGCATAGACTAAGGACTTCATATGTCCCCACACAGAATAATCCAAAGGATTATATCCAACCGACTGGTAGACGATGACCGTCATCCCTTTTGTTTAGACAATTGGGACATTTTTCAATTTCAATTGCTTCGCGGATGATTCGCGGTTTCTGAAAAAATGAGGGTGTTATGATTTTAGTGTTATCGAAGTCTATATTATGGCCTGTTAGGAGGCGGTGTTGGGCAAGTGATGATGTGGGATCGGATTTTCTAACTGCAAGACGATGTTCATATGTTCTATTGTTAATCCGTCTGTTGGTTTGTCCAATGTAGGTTTGGGAACAGTTTGAGCAAGGTATTTTCGTATACACCGTGGGAATCATTAGGTACTTGGTCTTTTGGGATTCTGAGGCTCTTTAATTTAACGCTACCATACTCATATATCACGATACACCAGGTATCCTGTGTTCTTCTCGAGCTCACGCTATCAAAAGATCGTTCAAGATGTCGACCAACAAAATCCGGAACCAGAAAGTGACAGAACTGCCAACTGAGCCTAATTTGGTACCCCTGGTATAATAAACGAAGTTGGTTGCACTGGTAACTGCAAGTGTCAGTTTTCGAATGGACGTTTGTCGTCGCTAATCTAAAAATGATATTTTCGGCGACCATATTTTGGAATTTTACTTGCACATTTCTCCAAGTGCGTTCTATATTCTGAGTGTGTACACCACTGTCAGGGTCAACGAAATTATATAAATGGTTAACCTTGGCGTACTGGAAATTCTCGTTTTGTGAACAATCGTGGGATTTCCAATAGTGAGAATGCATGTTAGTACCTGGTAGTATCCATTTTTTAAATATCGCGAGCAAAGTTTCTTTTGACATGTCCTCAACAGGAACAAAAACTTTTTTTTTGAATTGCGTTCAAAATCACCAAAAACCCATTGATCCTCTATCACTCTAAACCTATTATTGTACTTTCTTTTACCCATTTTTGCTTCATCGATTTCTACAATTTTCCCTACACCGGCTAAACGGTTTGAGTCAATCATGCAAATTAAACAAACTTCTCGGCAAAAGCTTGCCCAGTCTACCACCGTAGTTGGAGTAAAGTGACATTCGCGCTCAAGCTTTTCATGCTTAGGATACCCTATGTAAAACCAAAATGCAACAAATTTGCAAATTTCTTGAATGCCCAACCTTGCATTCTCAAAAAATGTGCCTTTCCGTGCGCTAACAGAAAATGGACATTGAACCTTAACCTTTTTACGTGTTTTAATTACTACAGTCATGTTAGTACATCTAAATCTAAATTATCACGTGGATAAAATGTGCAAGCTTTGTCACAGTTTGGGCATATCACATTATTTTCCTGTTCAGTAATTGGGTGTTTACCTGTTGAACAGTGTATTTTAAATAAATAAATAGATTATTTCCTAAAACCCCATGCTCTTGCAAAAACACCATCGCCCTCTCTTCTTGGATAATTAATAAAATGAAGTCAAATATATCGAAAGTATAAGAAGCACAAGCTATTATTGAGCAAATTAGGAAAACAAATTAGTAAAAACTTATCTGGTCCATACTTGCTTTGTTGGCCGTTATGGGAGATAATTTGAAAGTTAGTGGGTTGAATTAAGTCCATTTTTAGCGCTGAACGACGTATGCGACGTTACTTTTACAAACACATTCGCGCCCGATCAATGACATTTCGAAATCCGTGCGTGGATTATATATGTTAGATTGGATAATCACTGATTAAGTTTTTAAAAACAATTTTATTAGTTATGGTTACAATTATTATTATTTATCGCAGTTTACATTATAATCACTTAAAATTACTTGTTCAAATATAAAAAACACTGAATTCAACAAAATTATACAGACTGAATAGCGTATGCTGGTCAATCCCATTTATAAGATTTAAAATGCTGGATTAACAATACTGTTGATTAGACTAAATTTCAATTCTGTTTGCAGTTCTCACAGTAACATAAAACTCGTACGTGTCTTTAAGTAGTTGAAATATCAGGTTACAATGATAAGGGTTCTCGTATATTTATACTGAATCTCCTTTTGGGTAGTAGATGTCCATATCCGCGCAGTAGTCTGGATCTCCGTGATTGTGGAGGTTGCGGAGGTTGATCATTTGATGAAGATATTCCAATTTTTATGTCCCTTCCTCTCTTCTTATATTTACAAGTTATATACAAGATAATAAGCGTTACAATTAAATCAATGGTTAAATAGGTGAACCAGGATATATTTTTAGTTAGAAATGGTTCATTAATTAATTTGTCTAGATCATCAGAGTACTGATCTAGTTTATGTTTTGCGATGTTTAGATCGTCCGTGTTAAGATTACTTAACTTAAGGGTTTTAACTTTGGGAGTTTATGTTTTTCAGGTAGGTGATTACAGCAATCATAAGGTATCCGCACTGCATAATTGCTGTAGGTGATGTTGTCCTGTTGGTGTGAGGATGCGTGCACTCGGGTGCTGCCTATGAACGCGTTGCACTCCAGTTGTAAGGTTAATATAAAGTTTATGGATATTATCTTCGTGATAACGTCTCTATTGTTACATTTCACGGTTACTGGTAAACTGTCTAAAACTGATATTAGCAATTTGTTGTTCCTAAGTTTTTGAATACTATAATCTTTAGCGAATAAATTTGACGGGCAAGTCCGGGCACTATACTTAATTGTCGTAATATTTGGGCTTCACATATCGCGTCACTGTCTATGGGGTATAAAAATCCTAAAGATGCATGAAATTGATTAAATTCATGTATATTTTGCAGTTAAAACTTAATATTACTTAAGGAACACATTAAATGCCCATTAATGAATTTGGGAAGGTTTTTTTGAAAACTAGCATCCAGAGGAATGATGTGAAATACAGAGAGGAATGACAAAATTTTTATATTTTTTTATTTACTATAAATGATACAAATAAGAAACAAAAATAATATTCTGATAAGAAAAACAAAACATTATATACGAAGAACAATTAACTTTGCTCAAAAACGTCAATGTCATCATTAAACTTGTAATATTGTTTGTTGCCTCGTATATGGACTAATGAATGTGATAGAATTAATATAATTTGATCGTAGGACATAAATGATACATTATTTTCATTCAGTATAAATGCTTGTGAGTTTTTAAAATTGCACACTTTGAGAAACATAACCTTCACTTCTCCTTGAAGTTTTTAACGACACTAATATATAAATATCAGATTTGATGTTGTCGGGTCTTAGTTCTAGATCATTTGCTGCCGGTACAATGCTGGGGGCCTGCTTCGCTATCCGAATAAACTTCCTCATAACGAGTTCGTTGTTTCTGGCGTCTAAGATTAAGAATGGGTTCATTTTCAGACTCCTCAGAGTCTCTCTGAGCGGAGTAGTCTAATGTTCTCTGAAATTTTTTTCATCGCCATCTTCTGATGCAAAACAACTTAAAGTTTGAAAATCTAAAACTCTCATCGAGTAATCTTTCATCACAACTTGATACACCTTGATAGTACCTATAAAAGGCTTTATTTTGTATTTCTCATTATAGCATCTATGTTTTCAATATCTTTTTTGGTTATAGCAGAACAGTCTACTTTTGCTGTATTATTTATAAGACTTGTTAACAGGGTGTTGAAGGACGCAATATCTTTCCCTTCTCCGACAAGTCTATCTGCAGTTCTTTCTGTGACCCCGCCGATCCCATCTGGGGCTCCCTTGCCATGCCCAGCTTCTAAGTAGTTCCAAGAAAACTTTTTAATTTTGGGATACAATTCATGAAGTTTAGTTCCTAAAATATAAAACATAGTTTTGTTCCTGTACTGGGTTGATCGGCTGTCATATTAACAAAATGAAGGATGTCTATGTTTAGATTTTCGGCAATATAGGAAAGAACTGGTCGAACATGGGCCCAAATTGCGACTACATTGTGCTGCAGCAATTCTGATAATGTGCAAAACACTTTGATTTGACTATGTCTACAGATTTAAAGTAGATTACTACTGTATTGAGCGAAATCTGTTGCCTTGACCCTCCAAAATGAAATGTCTGTGTTTCTTCAGCATATTTTAAGGATTTAGTTTTCACTGAAATCCATATGGATTATTGTTTCATTATCTTTAAGACTGCGTCTTTTTGAATCAGTTCTTTATATTGATGTAGTGCTCTACCCTTACGTTTCAGGAATCCAATAATGGAACTCTCAAACTCCTTAATAATATCTGAAATATTTCGATGAAATTTCTGCTTCGTTATTTTCTTAACAACCTTTTGTTTTTGAGTTTTCTTGTCGAAGAATGTATCTTTTTTAACCACCCATTTTAAATAGTATCCATTTGTTGTGGAATCATAATTTTGTACACAATCTTTTCATTACAATCTGGACATTCTCGTAAAAGACACTTTTCGGTTTTGTTTTTACAGCAGAACAACTTGACTATCTCATTAGCATTATTTTTTTCAAGGACGCCCAACCTAAATAAAGATTGAACTAATAGTATCATATTTGAACATGGAGTGCAACAGCATGTATCTCGAGCTGAAGCTGTTCTGGAAACAATCCAGAATGGGCGGTTTTTGCACCAAAATGCATAGCTAATAGGTAATTTTGGATGAATGGTCAAATACTTTTTATGTAAATTTTTAAGGTGTCATTGAGTTTTTTTGTTTTGTGACTTTTGTGCAATAATCCCTCTTTCCTGGACACATTTTACTATGCAAGTCAGATTCAAAGAATCTCCAGATCGCATTTCGTTTTTGAGTTTGTTGTTTAAGATAATTCCTTTTTCTGGAATAGTCTAAAATATTACCAGTTTCAGTACTATCTAAAAATATTTTGCCGCCTCGACAGATTTTTCAAAATTCATTTGTGACACGGTACTTCTTGACAACTTTTCCAGTTATGACCTTTTTGAACATTTGTTTTTCTTTGAAATTTTTTAGATTTTTATAATTTTCTTTCAATTGATCAGATATTACTTCCCAAACAGTATTTTTTTTACTGCAGTTGCTTTTTGCCTATCATCGACTAACAAATTTTGCATTCTGGTGTTGGTTTTTTTACTCATCAATTTCTTTAAGCGATAATACTTCTGTTTATACCTCTGAGATTTTTTTTTTAAGTTTCTCTATCAAGTCTTTCTGTCGTTTATTTTATCTGCTTCTTATTTTTCTATTTTTAACATACCTTTTACGTCCTGAACGTCTGCGAGCAGTTGTAGGCGTTACCTGTTCGCTATGTTCTTCTTCCGAGGCAGGCGGAGTATTATCATATATTGCTGCATGCAAAATCTCATTGTCCCTTCGAATAGTTTTCTTCTTATTCCTATACTTTTGGGAGTACTCTTTACACTTTTTTCACGTTGGGCTCTTTCGGTTAATTCACTAATGGGTCTAACCACCTTGTTTTGTCTTTTCTTTAAATACCGAATCCTTTCTTTCTCCTTCAATTTTTCTCATTTAATTGTTCATATCTTTCCCGTTCAGCGATTCTTTTTTCTCTAATTTCTCTTCCCGAGTTGCAGGCTTACTTTGTCTTGTCCTAGCCATGGCATGCAAATCTACAAATGAAATATATTATTACTTAAGAGGAACTGAGATAAAATAATCATTCCTCTACCAACATTCTCATTCCTCTGGATTACTACATTCCAGAGGACTGATGTATTCAACCTTTTTCCCGGTAAAACTGACAAACGTCAATTCCATAACCTCACTTATTCATAATCCATGCATTCATATTGGGCTTTATTGTTAATAACATGAAATATAGTAATATTACATCTAATAATTAAAAATAATATATACCAGAGGACTGACTGCTCAAGTGTGACAAAATGTATTTCAACAAATGTTTATTTATAACTAAACTTGAATTGAATTTTTGATGCTTACAAACACAATACACAAAGTGATACACGACACTTAACTTTCTGAAGCTAATTATGAGATGCCAGAGCCATCTGATGTTATAGAGAGAAGGCTTAAATTATTAACAGAGGACTGACGGATAAAACTGTAACACAATTTAAACAGCTGAAATAATAAATAATGTTCTGTTGTCATAATATAAAATGAAACCGTTTATGTTTGACTATTTAAACTTATGTATATTTCAAAAATAGTGATAATATATTGAACAGGCTTAATTCCATTTGAAAATTGACCAAAATATTCATGTCGGTGACAGCCAGAGGACATGACGTTTATGCGTTTTATATAATTTCTTATAGATTACCCTAAAGAATTTTAATATTAATTTGTTTAGTAAATTTTGAAGACTTGGTAACAGCAGAAAGAAATGTTTGCGGAGATTCAGCCATATGTCTAATGGATCGGAAACCAACTATCATTTGTCAATTCGTGACCAGACATAGACCGGTTTAGAACTTTGTTCTCATCAGTATGCCGTACGTCATGAAACAGACAATTGATAGTGGCCAATCTATTATTCTTATTGTAAAGCAAATGAAACCGTGGTGAGAGGTAAGCAATATATATAGCTTTGTAAATGCATGCATATCGGGTTGGCAGTTGGATAGTTTTCAGTAGTTTATGGTGTTTTTACAAATTATTTATTTCTTTTATTAAAAGAGCTTTCCGCCATGAGTAAAGGATGTATTGTTCTATAAAGCCCATAGTATGATCATAATAAGGAAACTGGCGATATACAAGTGTTGTTAGTGTATAAATAGGTGCATGAAAAAGTACGCATCATAAAAAAAATCAATTTTTTTTATTTATATATAAACGGTTCGTATGCGCCCAAAACTGATTTCAGATTCGTGTTCTACGAGTCTTATTTGTGAATGTGTCCGTTTCGCTTTCACTGAAGTAGATTTTTTTCAATTTTGACCTATTTATCATCTCTTTCGCACTAATTTGTAATTGGTGTCTCTCTCACAGCGATTTTATTATTCGATTGATTTTTTGTGTCTATTTCACGGTCTTCACGTAGGCTTCTAAGCGTCCTATCACTAATTAATGTGTACCTGTCACATGTGCTGCTAGCACTGCTGGTCTCGTTTTCTGACGATGCACACGACACGACTCTAATTGAAATTTTGCCGTCACCATAAATAGTACAAAAAATTTGTGCAAAACACATTTCAAAAAACACAAAAAGCTCATTCCTTTATTTCCAGTACATATAAAACTATTGATAATTAATTAATCTAAACAATAATGATAATAAAAGTTAAGCGGAAAATATAAGTACAGATTTCGCCATATTATTAGTTTATTTTTTCCTAATGTTCTTATTTTCCTATTTTTAACATATCTTTTACGTCCTGAACGTCTGCGAGCAGTTGTAAGCGTTACCTGTTCGCTATGCTCTTCTTCCGAGACAGGCGCAGTATTATCATACATTGCTGCATGCAAAATCTCATTGTCCCTTCGAATACTTTTCTTATTATTCCTATACTTTTGGGAGTACTCTTTCCACTTTTTCTTTTTTCACGTTGGGCTCTTTCAGTTAATTCACTAATGGGTCTAACCACCTTGTTTTGTTTTTTCTTTAAATACTGAATCCTTTCTCCTTCAGTTTTTCTCTACCTACAGGATCATTCTTTAATCGTTCATATCTTCCCGTTCAGCGATTCTTTTTTTCTCTAATTTCTCTTCCCGAGTTGTAGGCTTACTTTGTCTTGTCCTAGCCATGGCTTGCAAATCTACAAATGAAATATATTATTACTTAAGAGGAACTTAGATAAAATAATCATTGCTCTGGATTACTACATTCCAGAGGACTGATGTATTCAACCTTTTCCCGGTAAAACTGACAAACGTCGATTCCATAGAATAGAATAGAATTTATTTTACCATTTTTCTGATACATATTTATGTATATTTGGCACGTCAGGATAGATATTTTACAAATATAGCATTACAACATTAATTAGTAGGCATATTTAACAAGTGTAGATAACATAACACAAGATATTTTATACAAAATAAAACAAAGTGTAAACAAACATATTAAACAATAATTGTAAATAAAACACTTACATAAACAACATATGTTATAACCTATACATACCATATGAGTGTTTCATACATATGTATTCACTAATCGACTCAAAGTTTTCCATTTCATAAACAGATATATCATGAGAAAGCTACACCTTCCTATTCAAAAACTCGTCAACACTATAAAAAACATTTCGTAGCAGAAGTTCTTTACTTCTTTTTTACACGATGGTAGATTCATATATTTAATTGATTGAGGCAAAGCATTAAATAAAACAATACAATTATAGCGTAGAGAGTTTTTGAAACTGACTGTTTTATGAGCCGGAATAGACAATAATTCTTTATTTCTTGTATTATACATATGATTATCGACTGAGGTAGGGAACGTATATAAATTATTTTTTAACCTCACTTATTCATAATCCATGCATTCATTTGGGTTTTATTGTTAATAACATGAAATATAATAATATTACATCTAATAATTAAAAATAATACCAGAGGACTGACTGCTCAACTGTGACAACATGTGTTTCAACAAATGTTTATTTATAACTGAACTTGAATTGAATTTTTGATGCTTACAAACACAATACACAAAGTGATACACGACACTTAACTTTCTGAAGCTAATTATGAGAGGCTAGAGCCATCTGATGTTATAGAGAGAAGGCTTAAATTATTAACAGAGGACTGACGGATAAAACTGTAACACAATTTAAACAACTGAAATAATAAATAATATTTTGTTGTCATAATATAAAATGAAACCGTTTATGTTTGACTATTTTAAACTTATGTTTATTTCAAAAATAGTGATAATATATTGAACAGGCCTAATTCCAGGTGAAAATTGACCAAAATATGCATTTCACGAGTATGAAAAATATATTTTCCTTCAATATTTTCAATAGTGTTTTAGAAGGAATTTATGACAATATAATTTCTTATAGATTACCCTAAAGAATTTTAATATTAATTTGTTTAGTAAATTTTGAAGGCTTGGCGACAGCAGAAAGAAATGTGTACGGAGATTCAGCCATATGTCTAATGGATCGGAAACCAACTATCATTTGTCAACACCTGACCAAAATAGACCGGTTTAGAACTTATTTGTTCTCATCAGTATGCCATACGTCATGAAACAGACAAATGATAGTGGCCAATCTATTACTCTTATTGTAAATGCATGCATATCGAGTTGACAGTTGGACAGTTTTCAGTAGATTATGGCGTTTTTACAAATTACCTATTTCTTTTATTAAAAGAGCTTTCTGTTATAAAGCCCATAGTATGATCATAATAAGGAAACTGGCGATATACAAGTGTTGTTAGTGTATAAATAGGTGCATGAAAAACTACGCATCATAAAAGAAAATCAATTTTTTTTATTTATATATAAACGGTTCGTATGCGCCCAAAACTGATTTCAGATTCGTGTTCTATGAGTCTTATTTGTGAATGTGTCCGTTTCGCTTTCACTGAAGTAGATTTTATTCAATTTAGACCTATTTATCATCTCTTTTGCACTAATTTGGAATTTGTGTCTCTCTCACAAGGATTTTATTATTCGACTGATTATTTGTGTCTATTTCACGGTCTTCACGGAAGCTTCTAAGCGTCCTATCACTAATTAATGTGTACCTGTCACATGTGCGGCTAGCACTGCTGCTCTCGTCCTCTGATGATGCACATGACACGACTCTAATTGAAATTTTGCCGTCATCATAAATAATACAAAAAATTTGTGCAAAACACATTTCAAAAAACACAAAAAACTCATTCCTTTATTTCCAGTACATATAAAACTATTGATATTTAATTAATCTAAACAATAATAATAATAAAGTGACTGCTGACATCTACTTCCTGTCCTACGTTCTCCATGGCGTATAAAGAGCCTTGAATGGGTTGAGAATCTGAGACAGTCGCTACTTCTACGGAATTATTTACCCTGACCTAATTTTTATTTTTTATTCTTCACATACTTTTTTATATACTTAGATCATTTTTATTAACTGTTTTATTCACATTTTTTTTGTAATTCTTATTTTTACTCCTAATTTTATTGTTTATAAAATATCTTGTCATTGTTAGTCTTGTAGCCTGATGATGTGAAGGAAGTTGTAGTTCACAAAACCGGTCGCCATTACAAAATTAAAGTATTTAGTGAGCTAAGACATTGTTTGTTTTTATTCAATATTAATGTCACATACCGGACATATTTTTAATATATAGTTTTTTTTTAATTAATGCTATCGTGCTATTATTTTTTTATTATTATTTTTTAATGTTGTCGTATTTTTGTGTGTGTTTGATACAAATAAAATGTGGGGAGTTGTTCAATACAGCTCTTGGTTAGTAATCTAATCGATGTTTCTAGTTTAAATTTTAAATTATTATACAAATTAATAATATCTAAGCGAAATAGTACCATAATTATTAAATTTTTGGGTAGTTATTTAGGATGAATTTGTACAAAAAATAGTTTACTTTCGAATTTTTCCCTGATAATAAAGTAAGTATATTTACAGGTAGTTGAATTTTCTCCTCGACCAAGTGTACGTATAACCTTTGAATATCGAAATACGATACCTAATATAAATTACAGTAGAATATGTTGTAGGTCTGCTATTTCATCACATATGCAGTTGGGGCCGTCTGACAATCCAATTTTGTATTTATATTGCGGGAAGTGTGATTACTTCTTATTCTACAAATTGTTTGTATAAGATGTCTATTTGTGGGGCATTCTTAAACCATGGGGAAGACGGAATTTCTGGTTAAATATTACGATAAAACATACCTTTCTCAAAGTTTTCATATGGAGTTTTCCAATTGTTTTTCTTCATTTTTATAGGAAAGAAAAATGCGAGGGGTTTTGTAATTATTTATATCTCCTTCTTCTACTGCTTCTTTCGCTAGTTTGTCTACTATTTCATTATTTTTAAGACCTTGTGCTCTGATCCACAATAGCATAACTGATTTTAGTTTGAGTTTCGCCTCAAGATTTAATTGTAGTATATTCAATAGCAAATGGTTTAGATATATCGAAGAAGTAGCACCCTTTAGTTTATCAGCCGCACTTTTGCAATCTGTAAAGATACAAAAATTCTGCTTGTCTGATTTCAAACATACTTCAAATGCTTTTACAATTGCGTAACATTCTGCACTGAACACACTAGAATTATCTGGTAGCTTAAATCTAAAATTTATAATTTCCTTTCGATAGTAAATAACACATCCTGTCTTGTTGTTAAATTTGGAACCGTCTGTATAATATACTCAGCATTTTCCCACTTTTTAGATATTTGTTCTTCAAAAATTGTGTTCCTTAGTTGCTCTGGTACATTCTTGTAATCTGGCATAGCTTGTACAGATATTGTTTGTTTATATATCTCGTAGCCAATAGAGAAATTTGAAAGTCTATCTATTTGATGTAATGCATGTAGATACTGTGAAACATCCATAAAACTTTCCACCAGTAAGGATTCCACTTAACCAACTGATCATTTTGTGGCTGGCTTTGAATGACATGGTTGTTTATTTCGGTATAACCAGGATAGGATGGAGGTGATATTAAGTCACTTGGAGAACTTGCCGTTGGTGGAGGTGATATTAAGTTACTTGAAGAACTTGTTTTTTAACGACTATTGCTGAATATTGTTTGCTTTCGCAATTTTCTTCCTGAAATGTTTCGATAATCATCGACATGTTGTCACTTCTTAATACAAATGAAATATGGTAAACAATGTCCATTCAATAGTAGTAAACCAAATATATCCAAGCCACGCCTCTTTATGACTTAACATCTAGCGTGTGATGATGTATGGTGATTTAGTCGACTTTGCTATTAAGAAATGGTTTTCGGATTTACCCCCTTTTGCAGTTATAGGCAGACTGGATTTAGCCGGTTTTGCAGTTAAAGTCAACTTTAATGTAATATTAGAGAGCGATATGTTGCATTTTGCACTTCATGTTATGTTTCGATATTAAATGTTGTATGGATGGTATATCTCCTATACAACCCTCGCCTAATGTTGTATAGCTTCCGTGCATACACTGATATACAAGCCGCTGGAAGATGTGTGGGGCGAGGACACCGTTTCAGTTGGAATGGTCACCCATCCAACTACTAACTGCGCCTGACGTTGCTTGTATTAAAACCTTGTCTTCAAACATGCCTTTCTCAAAGTTTTCATATGGAGTTTGCAATTGTTTTTCATCTTCATTTTTATAGGAAAGAAAAATGCGAGGGGTTTTGTAATTATTTATCTCTCCTTCTTCTACTGCTTCTTTCGCTAGTTTGTCTACTATTTCATTATTTTTAAGACCTTGTGCTCTGATCCACTCTAGCATAACTGACTTTAGTTTGAGTTTCGCCTCAAGATTTAATTGTAGTATATTCAATAGCAAATGGTTTAGATATGTTGAAGAAGTAGCACCCTTTAGTTTATCAACCGCACTTTGCGATCTGTAAAGATCGAAAAATTCTGCTTGTCTGATTTCAAACATACTTCAAATGCTTTTACAATTGCATAACATTCTGCACTGAACACACTAGAATTATCTGGTAGCTTAAATCTAAAATTTATAATTTCCTTTGGATAGTAAATAACACATCCTGTCTTGTTGTTAAATTTGGAACCGTCTGTATAATATACTCAGCATTTTCCCACTTTTTAGATATTTGTTCTTCAAAAATTGCGTTCCTTAGTTGCTCTAGTACATTCTTGTAATCTGGCATAGCTTGTACAGATATTGTTTGTTTATATATCTCGTAGCCAATAGAGAAATTTGAAAGTCTATCTATTTGATGTAATGCATGTAGATACTGTGAAACATCCATAAAACTTTCCACCAGTAAGGATTCCACTTACCAACTGATCATTTTGTGGCTGACTTTGAATGACATGGTTGTTTATTTCGGTATAACCAGGATAGGATGGAGGTGATATTAAGTCACTTGGAGAACTTGTTTTTCAACGACTATTGCTGAATATTGTTTGCTTTCGCAATTTTCTTCCTGAAATGTTTCGATAATCATCGACATGTTGTCACTTCTTAATACAAATGAAATATGGTAAACAATGTCCATTCAATAGTAGTAAACCAAATATATCCAAGCCACGCCTCTTTATGACTTAACATCTAGCGTGTGATGATGTATGGTGATTTAGTCGACTTTGATATTAAGAAATGGTTTTCGGATTTACCCCCTTTTGCAGTTATAGGCAGACTGGATTTAGCCGGTTTTGCAGTTAAAGTCAACTTTAATGTAATATTAGAGAGCGATATGTTGCATTTTGCACTTCATGTCATGTTTCGATATTAAATGTTGTATGGATGGTATATCTCCTATACAACCCTCGCCTAATGTTGTATAGCTTCCGTGCATACACTGATATACAAGCCGCTGGAAGATGTGTGGGGCGAGGACACCGTTTCAGTTGGAATGGTCACCCATCCAACTACTAACTGCGCCTGACGTTGCTTGTATTAAATAAAACCTTGTCTTCAAACATGCCTTTCTCAAAGTTTTCATATGGAGTTTGCAATTGTTTTTCATCTTCATTTTTATAGGAAAGAAAAATGCGAGGGGTTTTGTAATTATTTATCTCTCCTTCTTCTACTGCTTCTTTCGCTAGTTTGTCTACTATTTCATTATTTTTAAGACCTTGTGCTCTGATCCACAATAGCATAACTGATTTTAGTTTGAGTTTCGCCTCAAGATTTAATTGTAGTATATTCAATAGCAAATGGTTTAGATATATCGAAGAAGTAGCACCCTTTAGTTTATCAGCCGCACTTTTGCAATCTGTAAAGATACAAAAATTCTGCTTGTCTGATTTCAAACATACTTCAAATGCTTTTACAATTGCGTAACATTCTGCACTGAACACACTAGAATTATCTGGTAGCTTAAATCTAAAATTTATAATTTCCTTTCGATAGTAAATAACACATCCTGTCTTGTTGTTAAATTTGGAACCGTCTGTATAATATACTCAGCATTTTCCCACTTTTTAGATATTTGTTCTTCAAAAATTGTGTTTCTTAGTTGCTCTGGTACATTCTTGTAATCTGGCATAGCTTGTACAGATATTGTTTGTTTATATATCTCGTAGCCAATAGAGAAATTTGAAAGTCTATCTATTTGATGTAATGCATGTAGATACTGTGAAACATCCATAAAACTTTCCACCAGTAAGGATTCCACTTACCAACTGATCATTTTGTGGCTGACTTTGAATGACATGGTTGTTTATTTCGGTATAACCAGGATAGGATGGAGGTGATATTAAGTCACTTGGAGAACTTGCCGTTGGTGGAGGTGATATTAAGTCACTTGAAGAACTTGTTTTTCAACGACTATTGCTGAATATTGTTTGCTTTCGCAATTTTCTTCTTGAAATGTTTCGATAATCATCGACATGTTGTCACTTCTTAATACAAATGAAATATGGTAAACAATGTCCATTCAATAGTAGTAGACCAAATATATCCTAGCCACGCCTCTTTATGACTTAACATCTAGCGTGTGATGATGTATGGTGATTTAGTCGACTTTGATATTAAGAAATGGTTTTCGGATTTACCCCCTTTTGCAGTTATAGGCAGACTGGATTTAGCCGGTTTTGCAGTTAAAGTCAACTTTAATGTAATATTAGAGAGCGATATGTTGCATTTTGCACTTCATGTCATGTTTCGATATTAAATGTTGTATGGATGGTATATCTCCTATACAACCCTCGCCTAATGTTGTATAGCTTCCGTGCATACACTGATATACAAGCCGCTGGAAGATGTGTGGGGCGAGGACACCGTTTCAGTTGGAATGGTCACCCATCCAACTACTAACTGCGCCTGACGTAGCTTGTATTAAAATCTTGTCTTCAAACATGCCTTTCTCAAAGTTTTCATATGGAGTTTGCAATTGGTTTTCATCTTCATTTTTATAGGAAAGAAAAATGCGAGGGGTTTTGTAATTATTTATCTCTCCTTCTTCTACTGCTTCTTTCGCTAGTTTGTCTACTATTTCATTATTTTTAAGACCTTGTGCTCTGATCCACACTAGCATAACTGATTTTAGTTTGAGTTTCGCCTCAAGATTTAATTGTAGTATATTCAATAGTAAATGGTTTAGATATGTTGTAGCACCCTTTAGTTTATCAACCGCACTTTGCGATCTGTAAAGATCGAAAAATTCTGCTTGTCTGATTTCAAACATACTTCAAATGCTTTTACAATTGCATAACATTCTGCACTGAACACACTAGAATTATCTGGTAGCTTAAATCTAAAATTTATAATTTCCTTTGGATAGTAAATAACACATCCTGTCTTGTTGTTAAATTTGGAACCGTCTGTATAATATACTCAGCATTTTCCCACTTTTTAGATATTTGTTCTTCAAAAATTGTGTTCCTTAGTTGCTCTAGTACATTCTTGTAATCTGGCATAGCTTGTACAGATATTGTTTGTTTATATAGCTCGTAGTTAATAGAAAAATTTGAAAGTCTATCTATTTGATGTAATGCATGTAGATACTGTGAAACATCCATAAAACTTTCCACCAGTAAGGATTCCACTTACCAACTGATCATTTTGTGGCTGACTTTGAATGACATGGTTGTTTATTTCGGTATAACCAGGATAGGATGGAGGTGATATTAAGTCACTTGGAGAACTTGCCGTTGGTGGAGGTGATATTAAGTCACTTGAAGAACTTGTTTTTCAACGACTATTGCTGAATATTGTTTGCTTTCGCAATTTTCTTCTTGAAATGTTTCGATCATCATCGACATGTTGTCACTTCTTAATACAATTGAAATATGGTAAACAATGTCCATTCAATAGTAGTAGACCAAATATATCCAAGCCACGCCTCTTTATGACTTAACATCTAGCGTGTGATGATGTATGGTGATTTAGTCGACTTTGCTATTAAGAAATGGTTTTCGGATTTACCCCCTTTTGCAGTTATAGGCAGACTGGATTTAGCCGGTTTTGCAGTTAAAGTCAACTTTAATGTAATATTAGAGAGCGATATGTTGCATTTTGCACTTCATGTCATGTTTCGATATTAAATGTTGTATGGATGGTATATCTCCTATACAACCCTCGCCTAATGTTGTATAGCTTCCGTGCATACACTGATATACAAGCCGCTGGAAGATGTGTGGGGCGAGGACACCGTTTCAGTTGGAATGGTCACCCATCCAACTACTAACTGCGCCTGACGTTACTTGTATTAAAACCTTGTCTTCAACTTAATTTTGATAATGTATAAACACGACATGATTCTTGTCCTCTGTTTTGCATTCGATTCACTATTTGGCTATTGCTAACAACATTAATTATAAATTATTATTATCTAGCGATTGCTAACAACTTTCTTTAATTATAGACCATTATTGCTAACAGCTCTATTATAGATTATCACTATCAGGCCATTGCCACAACCCTAATTACTATTAAATAACACAGCATACTTTTGTATCTCAGTTCTTGTTATTGCATCAAAACACTCAGTATATCTATAGTATGGTCATTACTATCGCGACTCATATTTTCCTATTATAATATTTAGACAATTGTCTCAAATATTTAGATTATTTTTGATTTCATATTTGCTACATCAATTTATATAAAATAAAATGGTTTTTTCTTACTATTTTTCCCATCAATTATTGTCTTTTGTTTCACCTTTACCTTTTTCGTCCTATAAGTATATAATAAACTAAATAAATGGTTTCATTTCAAATCAAAATATAAAGCAAACTTCATCTACAACTGTACAATACAATCTTGAATAATAAAATACTACATAAATAACATATATAATTAACTAGTTCTCTCAATTAATAGACAGTGTGTTCAAGTTTACCAGGTATTTCAATTAACAGAGTGATTGATTTTCTAAGGTATATAGTATGAGACAGAAACACGTAATATTAAACTTTATATAAAAGGGTAAATTAAAAAGGGTTACTACACAGACACGACGAAATTTGGGCCCTACAGTAACAAAACTAGACGATCACGCAAATGGTCAAATCTTATTTGTTTATCCTTCAGATAAATAAATAGTAATGAAATTTATTGGTGACATAATTACCAGTACTTTTTCAGTAATTAAACAGGGTACCCTACAGCAGTTTCAGTATCCAATCATATATTAACTAAACACCATAATAGCTTCACGCCTGACATGATACAATAATCTGCAAAGTATATCAATATGGCTAAATTATTCATTATAATTTTTTTGAAGCAGAAAAATAGGCGTTATTGGCATAATCGGTTGAGTGTGATTTTAAATAAAATAGATTATTTGAACGAGTGACACATTGCTTTACATTGAAAGAAAGATATCCAGTGATAATACTTGAGTCAATCATATCATTAAAAATTTTAAATAGGCACAAAATATATGCTATGATCCTTCTAGAAGACAGTTTTAATATTATGTAGCGTTTAAGGATCACTTCATAAGTATCATAGTGCAGATTCCTGCTAAATTTGTAATTTAATAAATGTACGAATTTGATTTGTATTTTTTCAACACGTTCAATATATTTGGCATAAAAAGGATTCCATATCACAGATGCAAATTCAAGATGACTACGAACAAGCGAGTTATATAATAGTATAATAGACTTAGGATTAGTAAAGACTTATCGACCGCTTTGAAAAAGTCGGTATAGACGGCATCCATCTGTTTTCTATTTGACATACTGTCCGAAACATTTGGTCACCACAGAACGATCACGGAAAAAGCCATTCTCGCTAATCAAATTTTTTGTTGCAAAAAATATTTCATTTGAGATTATGGCCTCAAGCATTTTACCAGGAACTGACAGTATTACTTGAGCTTGTTTCCAAATTCCAGGGAAGCCTCCCTCAAATATTGATTTATTATATATAATAAACAGCGAATATAAGATAGAATCTTCGCAAGATTTGAAAAATACAGGAGGTATGCCATTTGGGCCAGCTCCCTTATTCATATCCAGCTTATCTAGTTGATTTTTAATTTGCTTAGCTGTTACAAAATGTAATATAATTGTGGTAAATGTCTCACTAGAATTTATTAAAGATGGGGTATCAGATCGTTCAAAAACAAATGCAAAATACCTGGAAAATTATTCACAAATATCAAGGTCGTTAGAAGTTATCTCGTCACCAAATTATATAAACTTTGGAATGTTTTTAGAACGACTTTTATTAGATACATAAGACCCAAAACATTTTATATTATATATAGGTTGTGTTGACGGGAATAGGTCAATAAATTATTGAAAACCAATTTCTCATGATTGTCGACGTTTCGATTTATTATTAAATCATCCTCAGGACTAATCAGGAAGGTTTTCTGTGTTATGATTGACTAAATAAATAAATTTACAAACAATCATTTAGGTACAACAAAACAAATAAACGGATAACAATAGAATATCTTTTTTTTTATACATTTATTTAACGTCGGCCTATTTCCGCTACTGAGGCCTAACACCGACATTTGTAGATGAGCTACCCCCAACTATTCTATTCATCTATTTAACGATTTTGATTCAACTTATATATCTTCGGGCACGAGACATTTTATAGTAATTAAGAGCTATTAAAAAATCAACTTGTCTGATCCTTTCTCATGAAATTTGTAAATAATTTTTATAAGTGGAAAAATACTCACTAAAGAGTGAGAAGACAGAAGAAAAGACTCGTTACGTTTAAAACCTTTTTTATTTTTTACATCATATAATACAGAACACTTTACACTAATAATTATACTGGTTTTCAACTTCCTTTATTAGAGGAAAATGTAAATTAGTGAGTGCTGCGCAGACCTGAAAAACTGTGAACGATCCATGCTTTGATGGAAGTCTGAAGGACGTATTTTCTGCTCGAAAAACTTAGGAAAAAGAAAAAATTAATTTTCTTTTTCCTCAACCTTTTCCTAATTCTAAAACGTTCACAAAATTTTTTTAGGGTTCAACACGACTGTTTCAAACGGAGAATAATATAATAAATCATACTTACTGTCGTTTATGCTTAACTGCTGCTCTGATGGTATCAATTGGAAGACGTCGTAACACTATAAATCTAACACTGTCTGTATCACACTCTCTTAAAATTAAACCTGAAAAGGAATTTTGTTAGAAAACACAACTAAAAGACAATATAAAGTTCAAAATATGTATATTAAATCTTTTAAAAATTTATGTTTTTACAACAACTTCTTTCAAGAGAAAATGTTAACAAACAATGGTCTGACCCGTGTACAACACATGGTGAGGAACGGGACGATTCATACGGTACCAACTACCATCCAATATGCAGTTTGATAAGCTAACGATGCACAAAAAGATTCAAGAAAAGTTTCATGTAACTGAAATTTTGGTGGGCTTTTGCTTGCCTGTCTTATAAACGTATTTATTAATTCACATAAATTTTGGTCGCTCCTCGGAGCTTAAAATTGCTTGAAGCGTCTCTACTTCGTTTGTATTATGCAATAACAAATTTTACGTTCAGGCAAGGCAGATCCCATGCACGTGTGAGTACATGGTATAGATACTTTTTTGACTCCGAATCACTGAGGAACCGGTTTAGGGCAAACCCCGTCAAAACCGACTGCTAGGAAATGATGGGGGTCCCATGTCGCTAAGGGCTATTTTCGCTATAACTTCCGATATACTTTGAATAGTCGTTGGACTAACTTGTCCTCATATTCAATACCTCGTAAGAGTTGCAGTGCTTGACAACGTGGATTCGTAAAAGGGTTTTTAATCTTGGAAATTTTGAAGTTCAAGTCCAATTTTAGTATACTTTCTAAAATTGGGTGGTCGGGGCGACATTACGTCCCTGTGCAGCGACATTTACTACACTTTCTAAATTAACGCTCCTTGAAGAGTTAGCGAAAATTTGGCATAAAAAATGCTCCGAAGAGCAAAAATATGTTTCCAAGAATTAAAAACCTCCTCCACGGCGTTTTTACGTGAAGCACGCTTTTCTTACGAAGTATTTCCTAAGTCGGATTTTGTTACAACGTCGAAAAGTATATCGGGGTTATAGCGTTCTTTAGCAAAACCACAGATGCATGTGGTACTAATGTGGCTGGTATTGAAGACAAAATTGTATAAGACTTTATGCGTCTTATGACCCGTTCCACATGAATCCGTGCTTTGGCAATTGTTCTTGTCCTGACAACTTGTGCAGGAGTAAACTGAGGTGTCGTTAGAAAAGGTGGCAAATTCAGTGAGACACCTTCTGGTAACACATCGGAGATTAAGAAGCCTTTGTCTGCCAGAACTAAATCTCCTGCCGACAATTTTTTTGTAATTCCACAGTGTTCGGTAATTCTTTTATCGGAAGTCGAACCTGGATATAATTTACTTGCGAAGGTCACCACACCATTTGGTGCAACTCCTATGAGTCCTTTTAGAGTATTTCGGTGTTTATATGAGCTGTAAGTTGCTCGCTGCCTTTCCATATTTATTGGACGAATCATACTTAGCTCAGTGCAGTCAACAATAATCCTGCAGGTCGTGACCGAACTGAAGGATGTGGGCATGCACATTTTATTTTTATTCCGTGATGGAATATCCCTCATGAGTTGTTCAAATAATATTTCGTGCAATGCATATAACCACGTTTTAAAAATATTTGAAACAGTTTCACGGCCGATATTAAACCTTAAGGCCAAGTCATCATTTAATAAATTTAATTTTAATTTCATTAAAGTAAGCAATAACTGATCAATTTTGGGCATCCTGACGACTTGCCAGCCTGCAAAATAATTTAATTTTCTGTGTTCAAACAGGGAGAATAAGGCTAAAAAGATTTCTTTCGTTGGAAGGCCCGGAAGAACAGTTATCAAATGGCTTTTGTTTTCGATGTGGTGAAACGAGAAACTTATGCTTAAATTTTCAATATCATTTTACAACTTTTCAAGTTCCTGCTTAAGAAAATAGTTTTCTCCCTCCAACATGGCTACAAACTGTAATCGAGGAGTTTCAGAAGGAGTTTCTGCCTCAACTTCTGGCTCGGCAGGTGGTTCTGTAATATCCATTTCAATTGGAGTCGTACTTCCTTCGCTATCTGATAATTCTTCACCTAGTACGTGTTTCTGTAAACCAGATGGTCCAGCTTCACTGTCAGCTGCTTCGATAGTCTTCTTCCTGTAATATCCCAATTTACTTTATATATAATAAGTATATTTATATATTTACCTAATTTTGCTTTTCTGTTCAGAACTCTCGAATTGTTTCCCTACATTAAAATCAAAAATGGTTGGCCCCTTACTTCGATCACCATTAACAAAATGACAATTACAAATGCGGGAATGTTTACTAGGCTCTCTGTCTTTACACCTAAAACATATCATAATCATATAATGTATTAAAAAGTAACCTTGTTTATGGTAGGAACCTACCTTATTAATTGAATCCATTTTCTTAAGTCCTTCCTATCCCTTGGGAAGACAAAAAATGTACATGTGTGACTTGTGCTGTAATGTTTGCACGTTGGTGCAAAACACATGACCATGGTAATTAAAGGTTTTTCTTATTTTTATCAGTTCAAAAAAAGAAAGAGGTTGTCTCTTCGACTCCGATGTATATATTTTTGACCTAAAAAATTAAAATGTTTCATAGTAGTCACGACAATAGCGTCACATAACCTCACTTCACTTTACATCCACTTTTTTTACATAAAGTATGCAAATTGTTAAAAAATTATTTTAGTAATGCATACCTTATGTCTATAGGAACAAGTATGTATATTTACCTTAATAAACTATGAACACTTTATAAAATAATCTCTTTTAAAACACCACCCTATCTAAATTTACGTGTGGAACGCAGTTTGTTTGGAATGCAGACCTTGACTTACCTCAACCACGTACGTCACACTTGCGGAGTCAATTTGGATACCCGTGTAGGCAGGCGGGACGAAGCGAACCGAAACAATGTTTTAAAAGGTTACAGATGTTGTATACGGGGGCGATGAGAAAGTAAGGGGAGTCTGGATCGGATCAGATGTTTGAAAGAAAGCGGGTACTGTATACGGGGGTGGATAGAAAGTGAGAATAACGGGGACTGACCATGATTGCCGTATACAGGGGCGATGAAAAAGTTGAAGATGGTAAAGATTAACTAGGGATTGTGAATACGTGCGACTGCTGTATACAGGGGGCGATGAGAAGTTACTTAGAATCGAAAAGGTGGCGAAAGCGGTATACAGGGGGCGATGAGAAAGTGTGGGAAAGACACCGTTGTTGAAGAATGGGGAAAGGCGATGAATGTCGTATACAGGGCCCGTCGAAAAGTAATACTGATAAAAAATGGAGTGACGGACGTTATATACGAGGGGCAATCGGAAAGTAAAGTTTTCTGGAGGGGAATTAAAAATATTCTGACCGGCGGTTTGGAGAGTCTATTGAAGGTGATCTTATGTTATACAGGGTTGGTATTTTTTCGGTGGTTAAATTTTGATGTTAGGGTTGTAAAATTATTGTTTAGAACTTTTTGATGATTTTTCAGATAGAATTTGATTACTTGTGAATTATCGGTTACCTATTAATTTTTTCAAATTTTTCTCTGTGGAAATGTAGTTTTTTGGTGAAACAAAAATGATGGTTACTTTTTCTGTTTTGACAGTTCGAGGTGGTAGATCAGATCGAAAGTGATTTTTAGCATTTTTTGTGACTCATTTTCTTATGGTACAGGGAATGTACTATAACACTTCCCCGGTTTTGGAGATAGAGTTTTGGTGTCGAAGAGTTGAACAATATATATGTTTAATATGTACAAATAAAGCTTAAAACTAGTTTAAAATATACAATGGTAATAGATGAGTTCAACTCTGAAAGGTAAATGTAATAAAGTAAAATGCCAGTCTAAATTTAAATAGAAAATCAAAACTAAACTACAAGTTAAGTAATATTATGAGAGTTATTTCTCTCCTAGTTAAAGGTTACAAATGAAAATTAAATGTGAATTGAAAGAATACTCAAAAATAAAATATTAAATTTGAGCTAATATACAGAAGTTGATAACATTATTTGTCTATTAGCAGTGCGACTCTAGATATAAGTTAGAAATTATTACAGGAAAACGTGGGTCTGAATCTAACTAAAAGTGAAAGTTCAAATAGAAATCTCAATAACAACCAAAATGATTTAAAAGTTATCGCAGTACTTAGTTACGATAGAAAGAATTACTAATTTTATGGCAAAATTAATTAATTTAAGGTGTACTGATTTCTTATTAGTGGTTCTTTATGAGATATGAAATTTATTATTATCTGTGTGTATGAACGACTTCTTTCTGAAAACTTGGTTGTTTTGATAAAAACAGTTAAAAATTAAAATATTCTTCTTATAACTCAACTAAAATATACTCTGAAAGAAACTAAAGAGATTATTCATATAAAACGTAAAATAAAATAAAATTCTTCATTCTTGACTTCATTCACTTGGTCATTTACTTCATCCTAAATGTAGGAATTCTCCATTTAATATTATGCAGTTTTCCACTAGATCGATGAAAACTAACTGGTTTTTTTAGGAATTCCATTCCGAGAATAACGGGATTTGTTAGATGTGGTACTACGAAAAATCGGATAGCTGCAGCCGTGGCTGATCCTACTTCGACGTTCAGCATTACTGTTCCTTCGGACTGGACGGTTAATTCTTGGCTCGCGGTATTAATTGTCACCGCTTCGTCTATTTATATGGGTTGATCCAAATATTCTACTAGCTCCGAGCTGATTAAATTGTGTGTTGCTCCCGTGTCAATTACGGCCCAAATGAATGTGTGGTCCACCCACATTGCGACTTTAATGGTTGAGAGGTGGGTGTTCGGAAACGTAGGCATCTTGCACACTTCTTCTCTGAACGGCAAATGATAGTGGCGTTCGGGTCGGTAATTTATATTTTCTTCTACTTCTATCGCGATGTTTAATAATTCGTCGATATTTTCGAAATCTTTTCTCTTATTTCCGGTAACATCTCACCATATATTAAGCGAGCCTTTTCTATTGACGGTCTGAAAGGGTCTATCCTGTTGAATAAACCAACCTTTCTCGATATAAATAAAGCGACGGATTCGCCTCTATCTTACATAGATGTGTGCAGTATTCTTTCTGCAGCCGCCTTTCGAGCGGTGGTATCGAAATTTTGTCGTAGTCGGTTTTTAAATGTGTCGTATTCGTATGTAAAAGCCTTAAATGGTTCAAACCAAGCTTGGGCTTGGCCTCGTAATTGTGACGTGATTATTAATTTATCAACCTCATCGGTTATGCCCTTTCGGTTGAAATATTGCTCCATGTTAATAAAAAATGCATTTACACTTTCGTGTAATAGGCCACTGAATATATGTCGCGGCGAATTGGCTATGTCCGGGATAGTAGCCGGGTCTGGAATTTGTCTCGATCTGGGTGGAGGTAGTGTTGTCGAATTGGGATGAGCTCCTCTATGGCATCCTTGATGTTTCGATTTATTTTTCTCATTAGTGCCTCTAAGTCGATGTTGGGATTGACTATAAGCGGAGTGATTATTTCTTGTCTTGATGTTGACGGTTCTGGGTTTCGAGGCGATGGTATCCTCTGCGATGGTTCAAAGAATTCTCTTTGACTCTCGAATGAATAGTCGTCTCTTGGATTCATTTTGTAAAAATTAATTTTTTGTTTTGTCTGAATTTAATCGTTGTCTGCCGTGCGTAGCTTGCTTTTAAAAACTTCAGGACCCCTACTCGATCCAAGGTCCTTCGGAAAATCACAAAACCACGTCTTGTTTCGGTGAATTTTCTTTAACGTTGAAAAAAAAGAATTATAAAAATGAGGGTTATTTTTCGATACGCTCGATTAGAACTGGGTGACTCTGGCTGGACCTTTTTATAGGTGTGCTAGCATTGGATTGTATCGATGATGGCGGTGTTATGGGGCCCTCATTGATAATAGGGCTGACGAGGATTGGAGGACTATCCGTACTCATGTTTGAGTCCGCTAGGGGGGTACAGATTACTTGATCTGGTGGGTCACCCGGTGGGAGGGGTATGTCGGCCAAATTCATAGGTATTGGCTCATTGTTCTGGGTTTGTCCTTTTGGATCCGTAGGGAGGCGAGTAATTAGGCCGGATATGGAGTCGTCGCCCTTTACCCAACAGGTATCGGGTTCTTAGCTGTACCCAGGTTCTTTTTATTGAATTGCGGCGCCTCTTCTGCGCGGCGTTTATCCTAGGAATTTGTACCGGAGGTAGGCTAGCGCCTCGGGGCAGTTCCCCCTGGCTCTCTTCTGGAGGGCGATGGTAAGCATTTTTGGGGCACTAAAATGACAAAGAGGGTTTTAAATCTTTTATATGAATCCATACTAGCTTCTTCCCAGTATCCGATTTGGGGTTGTATATAACGGGGGAAATTACTTTGGTAACAGTATATAGGACAGGGGAATTTTGGAGCTAATTTAGATGAAAACCCCTTAATTGCAGAAGATAAAGGATGTTCACGTTTTATGACGCGATTGCCCACGTGATAACGTTTTTCCCGGCGACGGAGATTGTAATACTGGCTCTGATTAGTGAAAACTTGCGCTAATTTTACCCGCACTAGTTTAAACATTCTTTTAATTTTTGTAATCGTTCAGTGTGGGCCGGTGGAATGGCATTATCTTCCTCTGCGGGGATGGCCTCTTCGTCAGTGATTTCCTCAGTTTCGGCTTGATACACAGTATTTGGCAACGTCAATTCTCGGCCAAAGCTCACAAAAGCTGATGTGAATCCGGTGTTGATTCGTGTTTCGAGCTGTTGATGGCTAATTGTACGACGTTCAAGTTTTGGTCCCATTTTCGATGGTCTTGTTCGCAGTACTGCGCGATCATAGTCTTGATGGTACGGTTGGCTCGTTCAACTGGATTCGGCTGGGGTGTGTATGATGGGGTAAATCGGTGGTGAATGCCAAACTCTTTCAACAATCCTCGAAAAGTCTTGCTATCTATCATATTGGCTGTCATTGTCAGTGATCACGGTATGTGGACAACCAAAACGGGTAATGATTTCATCGTACAGGGCTTGGCTTACATTCCGGGCAGTGGCACTTCGTAAAGACCGGCACTGGATCTATTTCGTAAATGGATGTTGGAATATTACCAAGTAGTTGTGTCCTTTACTGGATCGTGGCAACGGTCCTACCAGATCAGTACTGACAGTTTCCCAGGGTTGCTTGATGGCAGATGGTTGCATAGTTCCTGGTGTCTGCTGCTGAGGAATCCTGTAACGCTGGCATTACATACAACTTCTTACATATTTGGCAACATCTCGGAATATGCCAGGCCAATAGTACCTGTGTGTGATACGGGCTATGGTTTTGACGATCCCCATATGCCCAGCAGTTGGAGCATGGTTTTCTTGCAGCACAGCTTGACAAAGTGGTGTTGGCACACATTTTTTCCATGGATCAGAGAGCTCAGGTTCATTTAAGTCGCTGGAATCCCAAAAGTGACGGTACAGCTGGTTGTTACGAATACAGTAATCCGGAAAAGCTTCTAGGTTGCGCTCAACTTCGGTCTTCTTTCGTTGGTACCAAGAGAGTTTGGCGTCTCGTTAAGAGCGCATAATTCTTCAGTTCCCATATCGGAAGAAGGTCCCTCTAATCGTTGAAGAGACAGCATCTGCGATCAGGTTCAAACTCCCCTTGCGATACTTGATCTCGAAGTCGTATTGTTGCAGAAAAATACTCCATCTAGCCAAACGGCCTGTTGGACTTTTGAAGGAATGTAACCATCTCAAGGATTGGTGGTCGGCCAGAACAGTAAAATGGTGTCCCTCCAGATAAGGTCTCATCTTTTCTATGGCCCAAACAATGGCAAGGCACTCTTTTTCGGTGACGGAGTAGTTCTTCTCCGCTGGAGAGAATGTGCCACTTGCATAAGCTATCACTCAATCACTGCCATCGACTTCTTGTGTTAAAGCTATACCAAGTCCTTGTTCAGAGGCATCAGTCTGAAGGACGAATGGTTTGTCAATAACTGGGGCTTCGGTGAGACAGGCCTTTAATTTCTTAAACGCTTCTTCTTGTTCGGTGTCCCATTTAAACCGATAGATCTTTTTCACCAGTCGAGTTAAAGGTGTCACAATTCGAGAAAAGTCTGGTACAACCATGAGGCAATACCGAAGAAACGACGGATGTCTCTGATTTCCTTGGAGTGGGAAATTTCTCGATCGCCTCTACCTTTTCGGAGTCGGTGTTAATACCTTCTGCGGTAACCACATGACCCAGGTATTTCAGGGATTTTCTGCAAAACTGGCATTTGTCTGGGTTCAACTGCAAGTTTGCCATCCATAACCGGCGAAAGACCTCATGGAGATTTTTCAAGTGGTCATCAAAGGTTTCTCCTAGCACTATGATGTCATCTACGTAGGCGAATGCGTGAAGTTGGAATGGAAATAATGGAAGTGAAATAATCCTCGTCCTGGTACTGTGAAGGCGGTGATTGGTTTACTTTCAGCGAAGAGAAGTATTTGCCAATATCATTGTTTAAGGTCATTACTGGAAATGTATCGGACCTTCTGTAGTTTATCCAAAATGGCATTTATGTATGGAAGTGGATAGGCGTCTTTCTCGGTGACCTCATTTACTTTGCGAAAGTCTGATGTAATGTTGGGCTAGCTTCGTGGTTCCAGTTATATCTTGAAAGCTTGGTAATTCTTTATCCAAAAAAGTTTACAGTTTTTCTTTTTCATTGTTGGTGAGGGCCAGAGCAATTCCTCCCATCGGGTTCACCAAATCGGGTGGTAGAACCGGACGGTAGTTCAGGTAGTTCATTGTGGTTGCTAGATCTACGTGGAAAGATTTCCTAGCACAATGTCGGAGGATAAATTCTCAAAATATAATAATAATAATAATAATTTATTTACCAGATAAGTCACCAATACAGAAAATTTACGTGAAATGACAATATACAGGTAAATAATTAAAAAAACATCCCATGAAGCTTTCGCTTGTGTTTGGGTTAGTACATGTAGTAGTACATGTAGTACAACTCGTTCCTTAAAATGGTTTAAGTTTATCTCGAATTCCAGATCACGTGCAGTTGAGATGGATACTGGCTAGTTGGGCAGACGGCGTGGATACGGCGATTGCACTTTTCCCTCGTTGAGTGATAAAATCCTGGACTTTGTTTCCTATGTTGGAGCGAACCGATCCGGTGTCTACTAAAGCGGCACATTGCTGGTTATATATCTTCAGTTTTACGTGGGGTCGGACGTCTTTGGAGCTGGTTTCTTGCGAGGCAGTAGTATCACAGAACCATACTGGCCTCGTGTCGGTATAGTTCCGGTCTAGTTTCCCGACCTGGGACATCGGCATTGCTGACGAAAATGTCCAGATCTGCCACATCTCTAACATATCATGCTTTGCTCTGTAGTATTGTTGTTAGTGTTGGAAGTCGACGGTGGACTTCCGGCATTATTTCCTCTGCCTGCTGGCGCTTGTTACTGGCATTGGTTGTATGTGACAGCGGTGGGATTAGTTGGAGCTGATCGAATGGGTGTGTTACTACGTGGAGTGGATAGCAGTGGCGGATCAGGCCGAGACGTTTGCTGTGTTCGTGAAGGTGCTGGGCTGGTGTCTGGCTGTTTTGCGGTGCTGTTCGTTCTATATACTTGTACTTCTTTACGCAGTGCCTCGAATTCCTTGATCTTGGCTGTCAGAGTGGCTATGTCCGAAAGTTCTGATCTTGGTATGTACTGTCTATAATCCGAGAGTATGTTGCGATACAGCCAGCAGAGTTGCTGTTGCTTTGAGAAATCTCCATGGCGGCGAATGAGTGTCTGCATGTCGGTAATGTAGGTATTGGCAGCCTCGTCTAGTTTCTGGAGACGGCGACCGATTTGTGCTTCTATCTCCTCTTGGTAATTATTTGGAATATAGAAGATTCGAAATTCCTTGGTAAAGTTATCCCAGGTTCGCCAGGGGGAGTGGTTATTGCGATGCCATAGTAAGGCCTGTCCTTGCAAAAGCTTGGGAAGTACGGGAAACAATTTCTCAGGACGAATTCCAGTGTATGCACAGACTTCTTCCACACGTTCTAGGAAAGCTGCAGGGTAGCTTTTTCATTGAAGTGCATGCCCCAGTGGATCTACGCAAGTCTTTCAGGGTTTTGTATTGGTGGGGAATAACCAGCGGGAGAGGGTTTGTTATTTTGGATGAGGCACACCCTTCCTTCATAAAGCGGACTAAACGGCGTTTTTTCTCGTCTACCGTTCCTGCTAAGCTTAATCCTAACTTCTGTAGCTCGTCTTCTATCTCCTCCTTCTTTAATTTATATATCCAGCTAAGGCGTACTTCTCCCCATTCTCAACTAAGGGTCTCTCCCTGCGAGCCTTCGCCGGATATCTCTGAATCTCCTCCGGTAGCCATTTGGTTTTGGATGGCTGCTTCTAGTAACAGCTTAAGCTGGTCTCTCTTGGTTCTCAGGTGAACTCTTCAGGATGGTGGTATTTAATGAAAACGATGCGGTACACGGAGTGTAACAACCGATGCTAGAACCGATGCGGTACACGGAGTGTAACTGATGCTGGAACTGGTGGGAACTGATGTCTTGAAATAAACCTTACTGTTCGACGGCTTCAAACCAACTGTCCGGTGGACACAGTGGATGGTAAGACTAGCTGGAACCGATGCGGTATACGGAGTGTAACCGATGCTGGAACTGGTGGGGACTGATGTCTTGAAGTGAACCTTACTGTTCGACGGCTTCAAACCAACTGGCCGATGGTAACGGGGCAGTCTGACGATAGGTAAAACTTGTGTCTTGAGTGAACTGTGCAGGTCGACGGCTTCAAACCAACTCTCCTGTTGAAACGGTACAGTCAGATGGCAATTAGAACTGATATCTTGAAGTGAACTACACAGATCGACAGCTTCAGACCAACCACCTTCTTCCTTTGCTGAATCCTCTTTACTTTTTGGGTACAAGTACAAAGAAACGGTGAATACCCAATTACTGGTCCTGATGGTGTCCAGGGACTCACTTCTCACAGTCTTAGCAGTATTCGACCTCCCAGGTAGCTCTCGTACACGTCTTTCCACAACGGTTGGTCGGACCCAACTGAAACTACCACTAGCATTCGAGTCTACGTCCTCAAGGTACTCTAAAACGAGGGGTCGCTTCGACTATAACTTTTGGTCTCAGTGATGCCAAGTATTCTGGTCAAAATTTTGACAGTTGGTCAAAAGTGTGCAAAAGGTGTATCTCGGTGCCAGTTATCTTTTAGTGACTGTTTTATTCATTTCTGACCTCTCATTTGGCTACAGTACACTTTTCTCGGAACGGCTGATCGGATGCAACCGAAACCGGTGACAATCAATTCCTTGTCCTCGATTTAGTCCAACCCGACACCTCTTGTGTCTTCGGGAATCTTCGGAAATGCTTCGGCAGAGCTCGAATTTCTGGTTAAAATTCCAGCCTCCACATGTCTGAACTCCCTGGAAACTTGTTTCGATTCTCTCCTTCCTCCAGTCGTTGACAAAATGGTAAATAAGCTCTTCGGGAGCGATCGTATTCGCTCGGAAATGATCGCAATCAATTCCTGATGGTTAGTTTAGACGGAAATGACACCTCTCTTGGTCAAATGCGTCATCTAGTACTTTTTCGGTTGCTTTCGATGACTGCCAAATGTGAAAGACTAATCTAATTTCCCTTTTTTCAACGGTCCTTGCTCGGGCGCCAAGTTTGTGACGCATTTTTCTCCATCTCGCACGTTGAAGTGGGGAAAAAGCGCAGTCACTCTGACACACAAGCTTTGAGAACGAGTTTTCGAATTACTCGGGCGCCAGTCCTAGGTTTAAGTGATAGGACACACTACCCTCAAGCCGAATACGCGAGGCTGAGCAGCTCAAGTGAAGAAAGTTTTAATCCAGTAGGTCAATGCATGGGAAATTAGACGTTCACACGCAGACAGTAAATCTCAGAGTATTTCAATATTACCATAAACCTATATGTACAAAGCTACTTTTCTTAACTAATTTCTTCCTACTAAATCTATAAGCTACTTAGTACCGCGAGGGGCAAGCAAAGGTCTAGTACCAAATGACTCAGGTGACAAGGACAGCAAGCACAAAGACTACTGGTACGAGGGTAATTACTAAAGTGATAACATGGTGCAGACCAGATACGGATACCAGGCAAATGAAGCAAGACCGCAATTATACAGGGTGTTGCATCATGAGAGGGACACAGCTTAATAGGAGGTAGAGAACATCAGTGGTAACCGGAACCTCCCATAGAAATGTCTCATTGGGCCTTCATTACGAAGTTACAGGGTGTTAAATAATTTTTGGCCAAACCTGTTTTTTGTCATAACTTTGACAGGGAATGAAATAACGGATTCATATTTGGTACGGCTAATGTACTAACGAGCCCCAAGAGGTACATATATAAAAAAAAATATATCCAGGTCCGGACTCACTATAATTTATGTTTCTTTTTTGCATCAATAAAACATCACCCTGTATATATTTTTTTGAAATTTCGATACGGTATTCGAAAAGAGCAAGAAAAAACAAACAAAATGGCCTATTTCATTTTTCTGTTACACCTTCGTGGTTATTTAAATACGTTGTTAAATGTGCAAGAAAATGGATTACAGAAACCTATTAAATGAGAGGCACGTGAAATAAATAGTTTTATGACTAAAATTTGCAAAAATTCTATTGAGCCTAGGTGGTCTGGGTGAATCCTAATTCCGGCACGTTTTAAAGGTCCATTTTGGCAAAAAACTGTGGTCCTAATAAGTAATCGGGTATGAAATAACAAAATTTTTAATCAATCACAGTAGGCTTGTTCAAAGAATAAAAGTGACAGATAATTTAAACCATTTAGGCCTAAGCAACCAGTTACTTTGATCAAGAAAATCATCAACATTTTATACTTAATAAAAATTGGAAAAGAGAACAAACTAAAATCTAAATAAATAAAATATTTTCCATTCAATTAACAATAAATAACAAAACAATAACTAAATGTGTTTAAAAATAAAACGTAATTGACACTAAAGTAAATTTTCAAAATGTCCTCCCCCACATTCTGTGCATTTTCTTGCGCGTTTAGAAAGGTCACCAATTGCTCGACGTATCATTTCTGGATTATTCCGTATTTCGTCGCAGGTTGTAACGATGCGCTGGATTAAATGTTGTCTACTTTCAATTTCAATGCTATAAACCTCGTTTTTTAAGTGGCCCCATAAAAAGTAATCACAAGGGTTACAATCAGGAGATCTTGGTGGCCATTCATGTGGACCCCCGCGTCCAATCCATCTATTAGGATACACATTGTTTAAGTGTTCTCTTACTTGAAGGTTAAAATGTGGTGGGGCCCCATCATGCTGAAACAACATGCCTCTTATACCGATATTTTCTAACATATTCGGTAAAATGTTTTGAAGAAAATCAAAGTAAATTTCACCATTCAATCTTTTTTCAAAAAAATGTGGCCCTTTCAAATGTCTATTCACAAGTCCGACCCAAACATTTACAGAAAACCTGTGTTGCGAACGGCGTTGGCGTACCGCATGTGGGTTTTCCTGTGCCCATTTATGATTATTTCGTGAATTGTTTACTCCATCCCTTGTAAATTGTGCCTCATCCGTAAATAAGGTTCTGTAAATGACTGGGCGATGGTTAGACAACCAATGACAAAATGCCAGGCGGGGGATATCGTCGCCTTGTTGAAGGCGCTGTACCTGCTGGATATGATATGGGCGGTAACGTTCTCTTTTTAGGGTTCTCCATACTCGCCAATGAGGAATACCAGTTGCCAAACTGATTCGTCTAGTGCTCATATTTGGGTTTTCTTGAACTACGTTTATAATATTGTTTTGTTCCTGCACACCTTGTTGTAAAACACGCTCCACAACTGCAGAAGTAGGAAACTTTCCGTGTTGTCTTGCATACTGGAACACCGTACTAAAGGTTTTATGATTAGGGCATCGACGACCAGGAAAACGCAGCCGATATTCTCTTTCCGCCGACCTACCATTTCCATTACAGAAACCATAGATGAATATTATGTCAGCATATTCCACGTTTGTAAATTTTACTGGCATAGTTAAAATATTTTCACAAGTTTTCACTAACTAAATGCGGATTATTGACACATTAAATTACTAACAAACAATTATTCAACTGTTTAGGAGATTTCTTTTTATTATCTATCACTTTGAACAAGCCTACTGTGATTGATTAAAAATTTTGTTATTTGATACCCGATTACTTATTAGGACCACAGTTTTTTACCAAAATGGACCTTTAAAACGTGCCGGAATTAGGATTCACCCAGACCACCTAGGCTCAATAGAATTTTTGCAAATTTTAGTCATAAAACTATTTATTTCACGTGCCTCTCATTTAATAGGTTTCTGTAATCCATTTTCTTGCACATTTAACAACGTATTTAAATAACCACGAAGGTGTAACAAAAAAATGAAATAAGCCATTTTGTTTATTTTTTCTTGCTCTTTTCGAATATCGTATCGAAATTTCAAAAAAATATATACAGGGTGATGTTTTATTGATGCAAAGAAGAAACATAAATTATAGTGAGTCCGGACCTGGATATATTTTTTTTTATACATGTACCTGTTGGGGCTCGTTAGTACATTAGCCGTACCAAATATGAATCCGTTATTTCATTCCCTGTCAAAGTTATGACAAAAAACAGGTTTGGCCAAAAATTATTTAACACCCTGTAACTTCGTAATGAAGGCCCAATGAGACATTTCTATGGGAGGTTCCGGTTACCACTGATGTTCTCTACCTCCTATTAAGCTATGTCCCTCTCATGATGCAACACCCTGTATACAGTAATAAAATAGATTTTTTTTTTTAAAAAACTACAGTGCAATAGTTTATAGAATACTTTTCTAGTGTTGTAATTAATGTGTCCTGAAAAGATAAGGGATGATTACTACTACAGTTATACTGCAACTTTTCAGCACTCTGAAAATCCCAGCGGGTGATATCGAGAGCACCTACAAGATGCAATTCCTCGTGGCAGCGGCTGAAAAGACACGATATGTTTAATATACACAAATGTAACTTGTCAGCACTCTGAGAACCCTAGCGGGTAGTATCGAGAGTATCTACGAGAAGCAATTCCTCGTGGCAGCGGCTGAAAAGACAAGGTATGATTAGTAAATACAAATGCAACTTTTCAGTACTCTGAGAACCCCATTGGGTAGTATCGAGAGCACCTACAAGATGCATTTTTTTTGTCCCTTGAAAATCGAGACTCGCCACAAAATATGTCTTTTAACCTTCATGGCGAGCATTTGTAAATTTATTTGCGAAAAAAATTTTTTGGTAACTTTGCCCTCTTTGGTGATATATCTGGATACAGACTTTTCTGAGAGTACCGATAACTCCGTATTTTTTAAAAATTGTATATACTTAAAGGTGGATTGTACAATTAATTTGTTTTTCCAGTTCCCGAATAACAGCTTTTCCTAATGTAATTCCCCTCTTCATTGCTGCCGTTTATATGTGATGAGACTTAATAACTTAATATTGAAAATTACGATCAACAACGATGTAAACAAAATACGCGCCAGTTGTCGACGCGTGGAAAATCTGGGACAAGTGAGCCGCATGCGAGCTAGCAGAAACGAACAAAAAAGAGCTGCGCGTGCGCTCGAGACCACATAGCATAAAAACTGCCCCGCCATTTCAATAATTTGAAATTATTATTTTAATGACATTATTTTCAATTTATTTTTGTCCATGAAGCATAAAAAAATTTTCTTCAACAAAAACTGTCATTTCTAGCAATTTTTTTATGGAAAACTATTGGTTAAACAATTTCTTTCTCAACAGCCCGAACCTTAAACGGTTAATCAAAGTTCCCTTATTTGATATTATATTGAAATCATCATTTTGAATCACTCTCAACATGTCATTTTAATAAACAATGAAGAATTCGTGACAGTTATGGAATAATCGATCTTGAAAAAATCTTTATTTTGGTAGTGTCATGCTGGACTCTCTTATTTTGTGATATGGCGGACTCGACTGGGTATGTGGGCCTGGTCGAAAATCCCGATCTTACACAGAGGTTGTATCGAAAATTGGTTCCTCTGCATAGTAATTCTCGGAGGGACTATTAACAGTATAATAGTCCTCGTTAGTGTTGTCATATTCCGAAGTATTAGCTGTATAATAATTCAGACTCGCGTAAGAGTCACTATCCGTATAGTATCCCTCATTGATATTTTGGTGAGGATTGTCAGAATCGTAATGATTTTAGTTTTGTTTTCGCTCTTTTATTTGTATTTGGTTTATAATAGTTAGGATTCGGTAGGATCTCGGGGGTCTTGCATTGTTAAAATTTGGGCAATTTTGGGAATTTCTGGGGTTTTGGCTGTAATAGTTGGGCCTTTGTTGTTGGAAATTTTGCGAATTTCCAGGATTTATGTATAGTAGTAGTATTTTTGGGGGTACCAAAATTTGGGGATTGAAGATTTTGTTGTTTTTAACGGCATTCCCTAGCGGTATGTCCCGCGCGTTTGCAAAATGTACATTGTTTTGCAGTTAAGAATAAGTTTGGGTTGCGCATAGGAGTAGTAGCACTATTGCTGCTATTGAATTTTCGCGTTTCGAAATAATTTAATTGGAGCTCTCTCCGAACTTCCGTTATTGCCGTTAACATATCCGCGAGATCGCTTGCTCTAACAACCTGCACGATTTTGGGTTCTAGTCCTGTAAGTAGAGTGTACAGGACCATACCTTCAGCTAATTGTGTTTGAGCTTGTTTTTGCGCCAATGTTAGCCGTTGTTTGTGGACGGAAGAATACATTTTCGCTTCATGGGCTTGTAAGCTCGTAATAAACATAAGCGGAGATTCATTAGAGAGCTGTCGGATCATTTGTAAATTCTGTATTAGCGAGGTTAGATGATTTTCTAAGAGTCTTAATCTCGTCCCATGAAGTGGGATTTCTAGAGTTCACAAGTTCAGCTGCACCTTTTAATTAGTTTTTTATGTGAGCGGTTGAGCGCCGTTTGATTACCGATTGACATGTCGTAAGCAGTTTTGCAGTAATTTAAAAATGTATTTAAATTTATTTGATTACCGTCATATTCAGGAACGATTGAGAATATTTCGTTCAATTTATATGGTTCAACAATTTCTGGTTCGGGTCGTTGTTGAGCCATATTTCTAGTGGTTACTGGCATAAACTAATTTAGATTTGGAAGGCTTGTTTTACTTATAATCATAAAGACAACAGAGCTGTTCCTCCTACGAATAAAACGCGCAAGAAGCGGCACGGTTATTAATTTAATTTAATTTCGCATTTGAATAACGAGATGATTCTATAAGTACTTACACGTAAATTTTCATTTGTAGACGTTGGCCATTTTCTGATTAAGGGTGGCGGGGTCGATTGTTACGCTTTTGCTCTGTTCAGACTATAACCCTCTCAGTTAATTTTTTTTTTCTTTTTTTTTTTTTGTTCCGGTTTGCTGTTGTTATAAAAGTGGTTAGGCACTAAGTGAATATAAAATATAATTTATAGCAAACCTATCACGGTGGTGACTGCCCTAAGAAATGGAGGATACACAATGCACGGCTAGGCAATTTATAGCTGAGGAGAGCAAGGGGTGGGTTCGTGAAAAGCGGGCGCCAGACCACTTAGTATGGTCAGAAAAGGAGTAGAAAAAATACACTTAGTTTAAAAATATCACCTACAAGATATATTTACCTATATAATGTATATAAAAATAATTTTTTAAAGAACTATTGCAACATTAAATTTAAAAGTTATTGTAAGTTAGTATTTCCCAAAAAAATGTTAGTTTTAAATTTAACTATTTAAACCAAATAGTAATAATGAGTCTGATTGCTCAAAAATATTTAAATATCTAGGCAATATTTACAGGGGGATGAACTTGTGTGCGAGAGGGGCACCACAATCGTGCAAGAAACGTTGAAAATCTCAAGTAATATAGGTATGGGCAATATAATACAGATTATAAAACAATATATCAAAAGTACAGCAACAAATATAAATAATCAAAAGGTAACGTTACTTTAAGGACGTTCACCCAGCAAGTGCAAAAGGCAACCTTACTGCAATTCAGTAAAACATAATTAAAACTACACTTAAATACACTAGTACGTTGATGTAAGGCACCTTATACGAAACACTAAAATCCTAAAACTACATTAACTTGCTTCTACGCTACCTACTAAGCCTACTTTAACTAGCAAACTTCCAAGTATGTGAATCACTGTCACAAAATGGAAATTATGTTCTAAAAAAATGATGAGAATTACAAAATGGAGAAAATTAAATTTTTAGGCTAGTCTAAAAAATTGTTGGAATGTGACTGAAGGTCACGATAATAAAAAAGTTATGTTTAAACTACTAATAAATTTTAAGGCATGAAAAGAACAGTATAGTACAAAAGTTACAAAAGGGAAAAATTAAATATCTTATTTTTTTTTAGTCTAAGAAATTTACAGTTACCAAATGGAGATAATACTCTGTTCACAATGAAGTGTAAGCGTCTTTTAGTAAGATAAAGAACACAAATACTTAGAGACTGTGTCTAATTCCTAGGGTGAAAGGGTGATCAGAACCACGGTTAGGTCTGAACAGTCAAACTATTTCCAGTGCTAACTCAGGTATACCACGCTTATAGCCAGTCTGCGCCTAGTTATCCATAGGTATTTTATAATTCCCAGAAATTATAGAATCGCTCCCCAAACGAGTAACTTCCCATCAAATATCAGCCGTCCCTGTCCAGGTGGCGGTCCCCAGATAAATACACTTCCAGTTGTTCAACTATGCATCTCATATCCAAAAATAATGTTCCCATATAACTGAACTCAATCAGAATCATGTGGAATTTGCACGCGTAAAAAAGAAGAAACCATAAAAAAGAATTTAATCCTCATGAAAGAATTGCTTAATTTAATCCTCATAAAAGAGTTTGCGTAACAAACGTACAAAGAATTAATCTTCGTAAAAGAAAAGATCTTCGTAAAAAAAAAGAACCTAAAAGTAACAATTTGACAGTAATAAGATGGTTGTCTTATTTAACAAGATTACGTTCTTACCTTATTAGCATAAGGTTCTTCGAATTTCTCGCCGATGATATTATTAGATAATTAATCCATCTATCGATGAGTACTTAACAAGTGTTAAATAACATACAGCTAACTTATCACAAGCGTGTTGCTCTTAGGCAGGTAGAAGCGGAAAAAGCCGTTTAAAATTCACCTGTTGAATTTTCGACTACCCCCGTACCAACCCAAGATCAGACATTACCGAAGACACCCGATCGCTACTTGTCCACTGAATGGAGTAGGAAAATTATGTTATTCTAAAATATCAAAATATATCGTCTTTGATATTCTTTTAGGAGCTTTCATAGACCCTAATTAAGATAATTATGATTATAAATAACAAATTGTTGAATAATTTGAGAAATAACGACAAATGGTACATTTATGAGAGGATTTTCTCGGCTCTTAGCGCCGACGCAATCAGCTGGTTAGCATTGGACAGCGTTGTAGGTCATAGTCCAGTACGATAGTATTTAATTTATAGCGCACTCATAGTCCAGTCCCTTATTAAGGTTTAATTATTGAGTTTCCGATTTACTGTTGTAACGGAAAATGAACATGGAACTGTTACAAGACCAAAAGAATGCTCAAAACAGAACAAAAGCACAACATATTTGCGAACGGCTAGCTGGTATAGTGCGGGAGCTTAAATGGGCCGTGAGCAGGGAAAAATCAATTTTTATTTATATGAAAAATATTCTGTGTTAATCAGTCTAATTTTTCTCAATATAAAGAGAACAATTTAAGGTAAATTATTAGTGATATTTAGAGGGCGCCATCTATGGTATATTCAGTGCTGCTCTTTAAATTTTCAAAAACAAATTTCTATAGACAAATTTGAGTTATCTGAAATGTTCAATTAAAACGAGAATAGTTTAAAATAAATGTATATTAAAAGAGAAAATTGATGATTGCTATAAAAAGTATGTACAAGAAAAATATATTTTAATATAATAAATTCAAGTCGTTGAAATTAATTTGATTTAACAATGAAATAGATATTACCAAGTCGCAAATCGGCTGCTTCCAGCAGTCTTGGTCCTTTATTCTATATCTAGCGCTGATAGGATCAGTTCATATAACCAGTAGTTCTTATCAAAGCATAAATATTTTCTGGTACTTTATTTTAATAAAATTTTAACAATTCCACTGGGGAATTTAGGTAGTTACGTACTCTAGCAATACGTGCTCCAAAAATACATATATCATAATCTCAATTATGATGATCGAGCCTCAAAGTATTCTTATAATTATATAAGACAGGATGGATCATGAAGGTAAATTCTGATTTTCAATTCGGATTAAATCTCAAATTTAAATTTAAAATGAATTCTAAATTAAATTTTCATTTATGTAAATTAATTTTTATTTAAATTAATTTCTACTTAAAGTGAATCCTTTTATATTTAAATTGAATCATTTTATGTTTAAATTAATCTTGATATTTAAATTGGTATGAACTCTTTCTGATGTAAAGCACACTATTAATTTACGACCCAAAGATGTAGTCTTGAAGAATTACTATATATCGTAAATGAGTTCAAAAGTGGTCTGCCAATCTCAAAAGTCGAATAGAAAATGATTGTTCTATACCACTACTTGAATAAAGAAAACTAATTTTGTACCAGAAAAGAACTTTATAAATTTAAAGGAACTAAGTTGAAATAGCACGTTAGGAAACATAATAATTACCATTTTGGTAAATTCGCAAAAGTAAAGAAACCTAATTTTAATAGCCCGTGTTTATACCAATTGTGACTTTAAAAATGCATTCTGTAAGAGGTAGCGCCACCTGGTATCGAATTATGTAAGTACCACCACTATACAAATAAACGACTCTGTAAACACTAAACTATTAGTTTCTATACCAGTAGAGGTCAGTGATTTACATTAAGTTGTTAAAGTCTGCGATAATAAAGGTTGGTTTCACAAACTGATTTGTTATGATTTATTGCAAATTGCCATTGGATAACCTATAAATCATAGAGGTAAGTAATTATTTAACATTTAAACCTAAATATTATGAATAATAGAAAGTATGAATTGACATATTATATACCTGTATAGTTTCACATTAATCATTAAGTGTTAACTGTAGTTAAATAAAGTTATGTTTTAGGATGAAGCCGCCTGGAAGAACTGGGAACTGTGCAAAAATGATAAAATGAAATAAAATATAACTAAACTATGATTAATATACAAGACTTATTAAAGTATGGTATTACCAATAACAGTACAAAATTGTTATACACTGTATTTAACAAATAGTTGCAATTTCCAGTGAATTTCAGCTACAAAAATCCATCCATGTGTTATACAGGGCGCGTTAAGCATAAGGAAATATGGGGAAATTTGAATAAATGGTAAATTTGATTATTCAAATGTTACACGATGGTTTCTCTTCTGTTGAAATATTGTTACGTAAGGAGAAACTATAAAACAGCTTTAGTTAGTTACATATTGATATAAATTATTTTTCCAAATTCTAAATTGATATACGTTGCAATAATATTAAACAAATATTGAGAACGAGACCTGACATTGAATTATTAAAAAAAAAACAATAAATACGAACTTGTACTCAATAGGTAACCTGCTAAATAGGCATGTAGTAAAATTATAAATACGAATTTTGTTAACGCGGGCGTCAGTCGAATTCGTAAGACAGTCCTATTCTTAAGTGTTAAGAAGTGCGACTCTTTATTCTAACGCATCTCCCCACATCAGTGATATTGGTAAGAGCCCCCCAATTTGTTACTATTATTGTTGTGCCTGTTGATACTGACAATGGTGGTGGGTGTAATGGGGTAGTGAAGCGCAAGTTATAGCCTCTCCTACTCAATTGTTAACCTCACCTTCGCGATGAGTTCAATTTGAACTTGGTGCACCCTGTTTTCACTAACGAGGCTCTAACGACCGAGTAAGGGCGGAATAACCCTTACCTTTTGCCGTGAGCACATCCACCTTCTCACGAAGAGTGCGGTAAAAATAACCCACCGCACACAAAGGTTGCTTCTGGAATCGTTTGGTTGCCCCATCGTCGCAGTCTCCTTCTGTGCCATGGGACCACACCACTCGCCTTCCGCAACCGAGCTGGTCAGTTGCATACCTGCTCCAGCTAAAACTTCAAATGCAGCTTCGTTTTCAGTCGATTAAGGCTTTAAAAAATGATGGAGCGTTCAAGTGGGACAAAATCATCCGGAGGTAAAATACCCTCCCGATCGGATCTCCGGGGGAGGGTGCCCACAGGGACACCTCATCGAATGTCGAAAAAACACCGACAAGTTACATCCAAGAAAACTAATTCTTTCATCTACGGCGCTTGGAATGTTCGTACTTTGAACGACAGCACTCGCACCGATCGGCCTGAAAGAAGAACTGCTCTAATAGATAGAGAACTTCACCGACTCAATGTTGACGTTGCAGCTCTCAGCGAAACTCGATTTTTGGAGGAAGGCTCTCTCACAGAAAAGTACTACACCTTCTATTGGAAAGGTCTTCCCATCAATTCAAGAAGACAACATGGAGTAGGATTTGCCGTTCGGAACCAACTTGTATCCAATTTAACACAAGTACCACAAGGCCTATCTGAGCGTCTAATGCTGCTACGCTATGAGCTATCAGATGGCAACGCGGTAAATCTAATAAGCGCCTACGCTCCCACTCTAGATGCAAGTCACGAAACCAAGGAAAGCTTCTATCAACAGCTGGAAGAAACCCTCTGTAGAATACCTAAAACGGAACGACTCGTTATTCTTGGCGATTTTAACGCTAGAATAGGGCGAGATGCAGACACCTGGCCAGGCATCATAGGCAAGAACGGTTTAGGCAACATGAACGCTAACGGTCAACTACTCCTAACTAAATGCGCCGAACATGATCTAGTTATAACAAACACCATTTTCCGACAAAAGGATAAATTTAAAGGCACCTGGCGTCACCCCAGATCAGGTCACTGGCATCTACTGGACTATGTTATCGTACGTAGGAAGCATCTCAAGGACGTCCAAATTACAAAGGCGCGCATTGATAGCGAATGTTGGACCGATCATCGTCCTGTTGTCTCTAAAATGAAAATTGTTATGAGACCCAAACACCGAAGAACTCAAGTAAAACGTAGACTCCGTCTCTGTATTAGTAAATTGCGTGACCAACAAACCGTCGAACAGCTAAAGCAAAAAGTTCAAGAGAATTTGAGTGCACTAGAAGAAACCAATTCTGTTGATGTCGCTGCTACCTGGACACAAATTAAAGACAGTTTAAAAAGTGCGAGTGAGGAAATTCTTGGCACTGCAGCAAGTAAAAAACAGGAGGACTGGTTCAATGATAATGAAGCTTTTATACAAGAACTTCTTGACCGCAAACATATTGCCTTCCAAAACGCTATCAACCACCCCAACGACTCATCAAAAGCAGAAGCTTTTACCCAATCTAAGTATGAAACGCAACGCGAAATCAGAAGAATAAAGAACGAGTGGTGGGCAAGCAAGGCCAGAGAAATTCAAAGGTACGCCGATTCACACGACTACAGGAATTTCTTTCAAGGAGTAAAAGCAGTGTACGGCCCCAGTCGAAAAAATATGTGCCCTATTAAAGATTTAAATGGAAATCTCCTCAAAGAAGACCAGGAAATAAGAGCCCGATGGAAGGAACACTACTCTAACATTCTTAACCAGCAGAGTCAAGCCGATCACGATATTATAAATCTTATCCCTCAATATGACACCTTCGAAGACTTAGATAAACCACTAACAACGGAAGAGATCTTAACCGCCATTGCACAACTAAAAAATAACAAATCTCCCGGCGCCGACTCACTCCCAGCTGAGATCTTTAAAGCTGTGTCGTCAGAGCTCATGCCCTACCTCAAAAAACTGTTTGATGTCGTGTGGGAAAGTGATCAAGCTCCGCAGGAGTTTCGTGATACACTTTTAATCAACCTCTTCAAAAACAAAGGGAGCGCTGCGGACTGTGGAAATTACAGAGGTATAGCTCTCCTGGCTGTTGGAGGGAAGATACTCACTAAAGCGATGGCAAATAGGCTAACACCTGTTATGGAAAAGTTACTTCCTGAAACACAGAGTGGCTTTAGACCAAACCGAGGCACATCGGATTTAATCTTCACACTTAAACAGCTTCAAGAAAAAGCACTCGAACATCAAGGAGAAATTCACATGGCCTTCATTGATTTAACCAAGGCTTTTGACTCGGTGGACAGGGAAGTGCTCTGGAAAATTATGTTTCGCTTAGGTATCCCTAGAAAATTTGTGGAAGTATGTCGCAGTCTACATACAAACAACAACGCCCAGGTTATGTATAATAATGAGGCAACCGAACATTTCCAAACCCTCACTGGAGTTAGGCAGGGATGTGTCCTGGCACCCCTACTCTTTAATTTGTTTACCACTGCTCTAACAATTATTGTTGACAACAAACTGACAGTCAGAGGAATAGGTCTCAGATACCGTTTTGATGGCGGTCTCTTTAACATAGGGCGCTTTAGAGCTTTCACGAAGACACGCACACGATTCATTTGTGATCTCCAGTATGCAGATGACTGTGCACTTTTAGCCTCTACGCCGGAAGAGCTTCAAGAACTTTTAGATGTGTATGCCCAGAGCTATGATTCCTTGGGACTTAAAATCAACATTGGAAAGACTAAGATTATGTCAACTCCTCATCAAGTGAACCAAATAGACATTACACTTAACGGAAATTCTCTTGAAGTGGTGGATCAGTTCAATTACTTAGGCAACGTTGTTAATGACAAAGCAAACATGGACAGCGAGATTCGCAATAGAATTAACGCTGCATCTAGAGCACTCTGGGGACTTAGAGAGAGAGTATTTGACAACCACGACCTTGCTTTGTCAACGAAAATGGCTGTCTACAGAGCAGTTATCTACAGAGCAGTTGTCATTCCAACACTGCTATATGGATGTGAAAGCTGGGTCACTTACCATCGTCATGTGAAAGAATTAGAACGTTTTCAGCAAAGACACCTCAGAAGTATGATGAAAATCCGTTGGTTCCATCACATATCAAACGTGGAAGTACTCAGGAGAGCAAACAGCCTTCCAATTGAGGTGCTTATTTCAAGAGCACGCCTAAGATGGGCAGGTCACGTTCATCGTATGCATGATAACCGCCTTCCTAAATGTACACTTTATGGTGAATTGCTAAGCGGTAGAAGAAGGCGTGGCGGTCAACGAAAGAGGTTCAAAGACGCTCTCCATGAAAATCTAAAATCCTGCGGTATTGCAGACGAGCAATGGGAACAACTTGCAGCGGACAGAACCGAATGGCGAGGGATTGTGGCCAGCTATCAAGGAAATGTTGCTGCAAGAAGGCCGAATCCAAGACCTAACCAGGTCTATGTTTGTCCTGACTGCGGTCGACATGTGCTCTCCCGAATTGGCCTCTATAGCCATAGTCGTGTGCACCGTAGATGAATTGGAATTACACTAGACTACACCTTTTACTTGTTTTTTATTGTACACAATTTATCGACTGTAACATTTTTATACTCGGACTCGAGTAACGGCTAATAATAATAATAAAAATGATACTGACACTATTCGTTGTTATTTTGTTAATAAATTATATATGTTTTAAACTCGTCTTCTACTTTGACTACCCAATTTCCCTCTCTCACAAGCCAAGTGGCCGTCAGTTACGGCTCTCTGAAAGGGGGGGGGTCGTGACAATATCACCGATTCCCTTGTGTTGAAAATGTAAGTAAACACTGGATCATTATATGAACGTTTAATCCCACTAATTGCACTTACAATACATAGCATACAATGAAAGAAAAGTTGATTTGCACACATGTTGGGATAACAGTTATGAATAATTGTAACATATTGTCTTTACACACATGCTAATAAGACATAAATGACGAGTAAAGAGAGCACTGCTCACACACTTCGTGAGTACGGGTGTTACACTGGCGCTGGACCTGTTCTTTTGGAATAAGTATCATCTGGCTATTCAGTGTACCTATTACCAAATATTAAATATACCTGTTTCGAGTCCGCTGCGCTGACACCGTCACGTGTTTGCCGTAAACCAAGTGTGTCAAGTTGTCGGGCACAAAAAACGAATGGAACGGTAATAGGTACTTTCTTAAATCGATGTCGTTAGCTATTAATCAAAGTAGCTATTGTATTAATTCAGTAGAATTAGTTGTGAGTGTAATTTTAGAATCTTTCAGTAGCATGTGATAAAAAGAAACTAACTACAAAATAAATAAAACAAATCTAAAAATATAAAAATTAAACATCTTCACACTGGCTTTAATTACTTATCAACATCAATAAAATGATGGCTATGCTCGAAAGACAAATAATATAAATAGAAAAGTGAAATAATTTATTAGCAAAAAAAAACGAATATTATACTTAAAAATAAAAGTAACAAAAATAAAACAATATAGTCTTTTGTTTTAGTTACCAATCAGTAATCATGGTTACAGCCAAGAAAATAAATATTTAAGAAAATATTATAAGAAAAATTAGCAAAAAATATATAGGGATTTTCATCTAAATTTTATTTACAAAATTTGGCGTTATAATTTAAAAATAACATTTGAACATATTTTGCGTTGAGCCGTCGTTGGCGTTCACTTAAGACTTCGCCCGCTTTTGAAAATAAACTTTCACAGGGCACCGAAGTAGCCACAAAGGATCTTTTTTCCGGCCTAAAATATCTTCTATAATCGCCTTTGAAATCGAGCTTTTAACCGGCGTTTAATCCCCTCTTGAGAAACTATTTTATCTATTGAAGTCCATGTCGAGAATTTTTGTTTCTTCGGCTCAGTTTCGGCGATTGTCGTTTCACTGTTTTCTGAATCGAGTTATCTAGGTTCTTTATTTAAATTTTCGTCAGCCAACTCTGAAACAATATTTCTTTTACTCATTCCACAGCGTCATTGTTTTTAAATGACAATGTTTTAAAACTAGGGTCCAAAAATGTTGTGACGGCAAGTATGTACTTACATACTTCACATTGCCTAATCTGTTAATCTGTTTCTTAGACCATGTTGTAATTTTTTTATAACTGCCACTTTGTTGGATACAGCTAACACAATTTTCCTATTAACACCCTAATTCAGATATAGTGTTTAGTTCAGCACTCAGATTAGCACTGGTATGGCTTTTATTAAAAACCGCACATTTAAGAAGCATTGTCTGAAGCTTAAAATAAATCATCATCAACAAAATGAATCGTAACTCTTATAAAGCTGTCATTATTGCCATACGTCCAACAGTCTGTGGTTAAACCGCCTGAACCTCTTTAATTTTTTCTTTGCATATCACCAAGCATTCTTCATAAAAGATTTTGGAAAGTTTTGGAAATAACTTGCCTGGTTGGAATTTCGTAAGCGGGAATTAAATTTTCGTATATTGACGAAAGCCTCAACTTATTACCGGAGCAAGGCGCCTAGCGAAAACGATAAAAAAATAATATATAAGTATATCTTTGACAAAAAAAATAACCAACAAAGGAGAATGTGAAATATATTTATCAAATTTATATCAATCAACGCGGCTGCCAGGCCAGTAATAGAAAAAAATTGTTTTAGTGAGTAGCGATGGGACTCCGGCCAACTAGTCGGCGGGGGAGTGCGTAAGTAAGGTGGCAGTTTTTAACTGACTGATTTGACTGGAAGATACTGAGTGGAAAAAAAGAGGGTTAAATAATATTAGTAGCTCTATTGATAAATAATTAGCAAAAACAAAATAGACAACAACAAAATGGTTAAAATACACACTATTAAAAAGATGATTATATAAACATGTATGTGAAAATGGCGTAATTATCGCAAAATAACAGGCGTTAACAAAAATTATATCATAATACAAGGTAACCGTAGATCGAAGGTGATCACTTTCGTCTCAGGCGTTTATATAATTACATAACATAATATAATGAAATGTCAAAATATGACCAAACATTAAAAGTACATACTAACAGCTACAAATAAAGTAATATGGAAAAATTCAACGGTAATAGATTTTTCTATAAAATGGTGTGGTGAGGGCACGCCACGCCAAATCCTGGACTGGAAACGTACAGTCCCACCTTCGTTTTCAAACTGTCAGGTCAGTTGTTCGAGATACGTTGCTTACATAAATCCACCAGTTACAAGGTACGAAAGAAGAAAAGAGGAAAAAAACCCTGAAATAAGTAAATACAAAAAAATTGAGAAGTATTACATAACCAGTTTCACAAAAAAATACAGTACTCACTTCTGCGCCCTGTAGAAGGTTTCTTTACATAGACTTGTCTTGATTTCGGTATACCATAGGTACTGAAATCATTTAAAAATCTCCCACTTAAGATGGCGGATAAGAAAGACTTACCATTCTCTCTCACAAACTCCACTACTTTGTAATATCACTCCCAAATTAATGGAACTTCACAACAACTACAAAATAATTCAGCTCGAAACCTGCCTATTCAACGCCTCAGATGAAACAGAAAAATGGAAAGTGAGCACGAATTTCAACGGGAGCACAAAAAAACATTATTAAAACTTAAGACGTTAAAGAAGTCAGAAAAAAAAACAACAATAAAATAATCGCAGAAGACAAGTAGCATATTAATAATATCGTCTTATACCATTAAATTATTTAATAAACGCATACATATTTAGGAACTACATTTCGCAGCGGCGGAACGGCGCGGCGAGGGGTTCTCGACTACAGTTACTGTCAGAGTCAAATTCGCCAGCCGATAGGCAACCAATCTCTCGGCTTACGTTTATCATACTAGTCTCTAAATAATTTTTATCTTGGGCGAATTTAAATCGTAACAAACTGACAACGTCTACATTGTGTAATGGAGCAGTCATTCTTACGCCGCTCCCATTCCATTTTAGTATATAGCAAGTATTTAACTTTGGCTTGTAATATTTTTACTGTTACGTCACTCTCAGTGACGATTAGGTATTAAGTGTATGAGTCATACCTCCGAGAGTGATCATTTTCCTGTGTATTGCTTCGGTTTATAGAGACTTTAGGCAATGGAGGCTTTTCTGAATTATCACATTGTTTCTCACGACCTTTAATATGGGACCCTTTGGTACTAATATTGCAACCCTTATCCTTTTCGGTAACGAAAAACGCTTCGTTACGTTGCAACTAATTGACTGACTTCAGGATCTTCTAACTGTGGTAATTGATTTTGATCCAACACTACTACATTATTGACCCCTTCAACAATAAAATTGTTTTTATTGCTAAAGCTGCCTTTATTAGTTGACATGGTGACAGTAATAATCAAATGCACACTAAGTTATATGTTCATTCTGAAGTTTGATATCGCAAAGTTCTATCTGTAACAATTAGAACCTTGTTAATATATATTAAAATTTACAAAGTTCTATCTTTGTGTTTTTGTTAGCAATAATTTTACATAGTTCTATTTGCACCACTTATAACATTGTGATTAAACTCTTCGGTTTAGGAGTGCAGATAGAACTACAACCAAGCTATTTCAGCTTTTTGCCAATAGATGTCCACAAAAGTAATATAAACATAGAAAATATCACATAGAACCATAAACAACAAAATCTTTATTTTTTTCAAAGTTGCAGTTAGAACCTTGTTATTCTTAGGTAGCGATATTCCAAAGTAATGTACCTTATGTGCCTTATCCTGGACATATGGTACATTAAATACAGTTCTTTTTTCGTAAAAATTCAATTTCAATACTCTTTTCTAATATGTTTAAGACTTTTCCTGCGAAATGTACTACATCTTTTTACTACATCTTTTTTAGGGCGATATCTAGCTAATATTTACAGTCCTACAATAAGTAATTGCTGTTTCTTTACAGGGTCATCGTTTGCCAGTGATTCTGGTATGTCCTGATATTGCATGATATTTAATTCTCATTCTTTGGTAGTTTCAGAAAGATGTCTATCATTCACACCAAGTTCTTGAATATCAATTCCGTTTTCATTTGTGAGGTCATAAAAATCGTCCTCTTCATTGTCGCTTTCTATATGAATGCGAAGGTCACTATCTGATGAGCTTGAAACTTCAAGTAATATTCTTTTTTTTTCTTCCTGGACTTTTTCTTATTTGGTGATTTTTTATTCATTTTTAACTGCTTCTCATTTTCATCTTTTCGCATTCTTTCTCTCATTCTATATCCGTTAAACTTTCTGTTACCCGACTTTGTTCACTAGGAGTCATTTGTTTTTCGCGGTTATTTTTCAAAACAGACAATGGCAAGTTCAAGCCCTTGTTTAAAATTTTCAAATGGTGGCTCAGTGCTTTTGTTACTAGAATTTGACGATGTTGATGGAACACTCTTGTCTATTTCAGCTGCTTCTTCAAGTGATGATATTGAAGTGAGAGCGGTACTGCATTCCTCAACAGTCTTTGCAATTTCTACTTGTTTCAACATTTCCTACTTGCACAAAGGGTAAACAACGGAGCCTTCAAAGCCTCCACAGCATTGCTTCTAATGAAACAGGTTATGAACTATTTTAAAAACTGAGGCACCTCCATCCTACCAGATGGTGAGCAATTATACCTAGTTTTCTCCGGGCCCCCAATGCACGATGTGGAATACAGATGTAAACCTTTGTAATTTATAAACATCGGCAAAAAGTCATCAGTAGCATTGCAGCACATGAGAACTGTATACATAGCCTTTGTAAGTAAGGCTTCCTATTAATTTATTAGGATTGCGGCTTCCCTTTTTACAAAGCCTGCATCAATTTGGAATCCTATTCCGTCACAGTTAAAAATATTTTGGGGTTTATTTTCTAAACCAAAAACACAATATTATGTCCTGCAATTTATGATAACAAATCCTACGATTGCTCTGTTTTTTGGCAGATTTTGAGCTATTCGTCGACTAATTTCTTTTGGCCATCTTGTTTCGAACATTAAGCACCAATGTGGGCCAGGCATTCCATTATGAAATGGGTTTGCCCTATCCATTCTTTTAACGTATTCCTGGTCGCATCTTTCGAGCTGAAATCCATCAAAATGATAACCTCATTCTCCCAATTTAACTAGTGTGTGAACTAACAGCTTCTCCTTTTGATTCGTAACAATGGTTGGTCGATCTATTTTCATTCATTTAGTACCCTTCACATAATTCATGAGAGTAGTTCTATTTATGTCATATCGTTTGGACGGTAGCTCAGTGAGCTAAAGCGTCTGGCTAGCAAACTAAATTGATAATTTGAATAAAAATATTTTAATGGTAATGGTTTAATGGCTAGCAAACTGAGTATGCCTAGCGAAGTGAGGTCGAGCCCCGCAAGGCGAAACAATTTTTCATTAAAAAAATTGCCCCAAGAGTTGTTCGGACTCCACAATAAACTCTCTCTCTTTACCTAGCATGATATCCTTGAGACCTTCCAGAGAGTTACTTCGATAATTTGAGAGGCGGTTAAAAACATATTTAAGAAACTTCCACCATTTCGGTCTTCCTCAATAGCTTTCCTCATATTCAACATCGGCTGGGTCACAAAACTCTTTTAGTTCCGCAACCCTGACAGTGTAAATATAATAAAAATACGATTAAATTTTCACAATGACATTTTCGACGTCAATTGGTAATAAATCTGCAGCAGTTTGTATGGCATTGTGCATTATATGAGGTGCACAGCCGACACCAATTAAGGATTGAAAGTCGTTTTAAGTTTTTTAAAGACATTATTTTCCTTCTCTGGTATTATGTTAATAACACAAATAAAATTGATGGAATATGTGGTTATATGGTTATTAATTACTTCCTACTCCAGTAACGTGAGAAAGACAAGTAGGTTTTAAGATCAAGTCATTTTAAACTTTGAGTGTAGTAAACAATGCAAAATTCATGATAGAATGAAGAAAAACGCTAACTTTTGAAAAACTTCGTTAAATTCTTTTGTGTATCTGAACATTTTCAAATGCAGAAACAAAATATGATGAATATATATTAATTGTAGATAGAACAGTGTAAAGCAAAATACTTTATTTTATAGCAATACAAAGTGGTTTTGTTGTTTTTATTAACATATTTTACACGTAAATTTAACAAACGTATATCTGCATATTATATAAGTTATATAAAGCCATTAACTTCTCAAATACCATAACTGCATAATTTACAAATATATAGATTACATAAAAATCTTTGTAAAATACCAAAGCGCACTACATACTCTAAGCATCTGGCCTTATTTTTTTTATTAATACTATGGCCATATCAATGTCCTTCTTACTAGGTTCTATCCAAATAAGTCAATGCATCCGTCACAGATATATCCTCATACGTCCATGGCTTAAATAGTTCTTCTGGTAGTCGCTGAGATGCCTAAACTAAAACAAAAATTACATTCATCCTTAATCCGTTTTAATAATGTTCTAATGTTGAAAAGCAGTAATTTGTGATTAGACAGACATAAGTAGTATACCTTGATAGTAAACTTTAAATTTCATATAGATCTACACTTACTTTACCAACAATGAGATATCGCTCGCTAATTTTTTTTGCACCCAAAATCTATCCATTAACAGGAAAGCTGGGCAAAGGCCTAAATTTGGTCATCATTGGTTGTAGGGATCGTTTGAAATAACAAATAATCCATCACTACACTTTTAGAAATCTTTGGGATATCACTTAGCCATGCTGTTAAATGTCCTTCTTTTAAACTATATAAATCAACATCATTAATATATTCTTAGAAATATAATTTGGTGACTCCTAAAATGAAGTATATAGATTAAATTTCAACTAATTTAACATTTCCAATTGCTAAAATTATCTCACCACTTCGAAAATAAACAACTTTTGACAGTACGGAAAAAACGCGTTGGTTAAATAACGCAAATAAAACAAAATTAAAGCCGATTCAACAAATCACCAAACGTATTAGTAGAAGGGAACGCTAATAATTAATTTTACACAAAGAAAGCTTTTCAAAAAGCTCTAAAATTCCTTAAAACTTGGGATAATTAAATGACCGTAAATATCACGAAAACTTTTGAGTCCACTGAACTGACGTTGCAGCCTGGTTGTCACGTCAGCTGCTAGTACTCCATTGCGCCTAGGTGTCATTTTATGTAAAGCTAGAAATTAATTTTTAAAATTAAATAATTGAAAGAAATATAAATTAGTAACGGACGTATCTTTTTATAAAATAAACGCAACACTAACTATACAATAACTTCATTAAAAATAATTTATTAATATCTCATTTCATATCTCAAACAGATTAATCTCTTCAGTACACTTTGCTTACTAAGACTAAACCCAAGATTAGTAAACATGAGGGAGGTTGCCTACTTACTAACTTTCACCCAATCAGGGCCCGGCGCGGGAACGCGTCACCGTGCCTGCCCAATTCAAATAGTTCCGATTGTTTCTATGCACATGATGGTGCATTGACGTCGTTATTTCCGATTTAATTTTAATTCTAGCAACGGAAAGTATCGAAATTATTATATATTAGCGAATCGTCATGAAATAAAGTGAGTTTTACCATAATAGTATAGATTGTACATATAATAATGTATACTTATCTACAATTAAATATTCCATATGTCATGAAAACCATACATATTTTGTTTGCAATATAATTTGAATGTTGCATTAATGAAATTAAAACTCTAGTACTTTTGTATATTAAAAACAGTTTTTTTATTATTAATTTTATTAAGGTAGCCTTCATTTCATCCTCGAAATCTTGCGGCTTGAAGTGTTTATTACAAATTCGTTTGTTAATAGCTGAAAACTGATGTTTTTTGTAACATTTTCGTATCCATTCTTCTCTTATAGCTGGGTCCTTTGGAAAAGAAAAAAGACAAATGCTTTCCCCCATCTGTTTAGCTTTCTGCGAATTGGTTTTATAAATCGCTACGCTGCATATTTTTCCCCAGGCATCTGTTAAAAAGTAACAAGTTTGCTTCAAATGTGACTTACAATGTAATATTATTAAACATTTACTTTTGAGATCCAGAAAAAAATCTATATCACTTATAATTTAAATCGTCTGTTCCTATACTATAAACTAACAATAACTTATTACTCACAAAAAAAACCAACTACAGAACACTAAAACTAAAGTCAAACTTAATTCGAAATTATTTAAGGGAATTATTTCCGGGACGGGGGAGCGTTTTCCTTCGAGGCACTGTCGGCGTCAACGTCTTCGCCCACCGGTATATCTTTTCCCGGGGTCGTGGGGAACTCGGGAGTGATTGGGAACATCCCCATTACATTGATGGGAGTGATGCACCGCGTTATATCGAGACTATCTCCAAATAGAGCTTGCAGTTTCTGCTGGATCCCGGGAGTTAAGGAAAGCGGACTCGTCGAAGTCTTTTGGCTTCCAGCGCTCTCCGGAGTGGGAGGTAGGGGAGATAGTAAAGCTGGGTGTGCTATCGGCGTCCTGAACTTTCCTGGCGATTGAGATGCCGCAACCTCGACTTGTTTGGCTCGTCGTGCCGAGTGTCGTTCTGCCAGACCGTAATCCATATATAAATTCCTGAACTCTCCCTTGGGTTCTGGTAAATCCCAGTACGGGTGGTTGTCGGGCGGTATGCCAAAACCATTTAATTTTACTGCTTCTGAAAAAAAAAGGTTTTATGTCTTTGCTCGCTCCACAGGATTTGCCTATGATGTGTACGGTGGTGTCAGTCGATGTTGAATCCCAAACTTTTTCAGTAACTCTCTAAAGGTCTTGCTATCATATTGGCTGCCGTTGTCGGTGATTACAGTACGTGGGCATCCAAATCAAGTGATGATCTCGTCGTAGAGAGCTTGGCTGACATTTTTGGCAGTAGCACTTCGTATAGGACGGCACTGTATCCATTTGGTAAAGTGGTCTTGAAATACTACAAGGAAATTATTCTTTTTACTGAATCTAGGCAGTGGTCCTATCAGGTCGGTACCCGTTTCCCACGATTGTTCGACAGAAAATAGTTGCATGGTTTCCGGTGTCTTTTGCTGAGGAATCTTGTATGGCTGGCATTGCATGCAACTCCTTACGTATTTGGCAACATCCTGGAACATACCAGGCCAGTAGTACTTGTGTGTGATACGCGCTATAGTTTTTGCAATCCCCATATATCCAGCAGTTGGAGCATCATGGTTTTCTTGCAACACATTACGACGGAGTGGCGTAGGTACACACAGTTTCCACGGATCGGAGAGATCAGGTTCAGATAAGTCGCTAGAATCCCAGAAGTGATGGTACAGCCGGTTATTACGAACACAGTAATCTGGAAAAGCATCAGGGTTTCTCTCGACTTCAGCCTTCTTTCGCTGGCACCAAGAACAGTTTGGCGTATCATTTAGAGCGCATAGTTCTTCAGCCCCCATGTCAGAAGTAGGTCCCTCCAGTGGTTAACGAGACACGATTCAAACTATCCTTACGGTATTTGATCTCAAAATCATATTATTGTAGGAAGATACTCCATCTGGCTATACGGCCCGTTGGACTCTTGATAGAGTGCAACCATCGTAATAACTGGTGATCGGTCAGAAGGGTAAAATGATATCCCTCCAGATGCTTTAATAACGAAAAGCTTACTCTTTGGATTCATAAAGTGGGCGTACAAACTCCATTGTATCGTAATGGGCCCATTTATTACTATTTTTCTTTCTAGCGGATCCACTTGGACGTTGTTCGTTGTGAACAATCCTCCTGAAGCCTTAGACCATGCAATGATAGACGTGCCTCCCGAAAAAAACACAGCAGCAGTTAAAACGAACGGCTTGTAAACATTTGCCTTTAATCATAGACTTAAAAAGCCTACGGCGTTAATCCATCAGTGTTACTGTGAACGATCCATCTTTTCACGTCTGAAGGACTTTTATTATACTTTCCAAAAGAGATATTAAACGTTTACAAAGAAGTGTTCAAAACGACTTTTTCAGACAGAGAATAATACAAAAGCTATACTTACTGTTTCGTTTTTGCTTAACTGCTTCACTGATGGTACCAATTGGACGTCGTAACACTATAAATTTAACACAGTAAATAGTAACATTTTCTTAAAATTTACCCTGAAAAGGAATTTTGAAAACACAAGAAAAAGACAATATAAAGTTCAAAATATATATAAAATCTTTTTTAAAAAATTGTTTTACAAAAACGTTCAAGAAAAATGTATTGACAAACTATAGTCTGGCCCGTGTACAACACATAGTGAGGAAAGGAACGACTCATAATGTAACCAACTACCATCCAATGTGCGGTTTATAGCTAATAGCTAACGATTACACAAAATGATTCAAGAAAAGTTCAATGTTTATAATTTTGGTGGGCTTTTGTTTGCCTGTCTATTTACGTATTATCAGTTAATTTAGTTCGCTCCTCGGAGCTTAAAAATGCTTGAATCGCAACGACTTTGAATTATATTCTAGCAATTATAAATTCATACGTTAAGGCAAGGCTGTCCCATGCACGTTCTGAGTACATCGTAACTATACTTTTCTGACACCGAATCACTGAGGAACCGGTTTGGGGCAAATATGCTTAAAATCCATCATTTTCCCATCAAAATCAAGTGCTAGAAAATCAAAGGGCACCCTCGACGCTAAATAAAACTCGAAATACTTTGACTAGAGATTGGATAACTTGTCCTCACATTTAACACAACGCATGAGTTGCAGTGCTGCACAACGTGGATTCGTAAAAGGGTTTCTATTTTCAAAGTTAAGCATATTATAGAAAGGAAAAACATTAATAATGGCAAAGTCCTTATCACTTTTGAAGGAATTATGTTACCAAGATACATTGATATATGTTATTTACCAATGCCAGTAACCCCATACATCTCCCCAGTCACTCAGTGCTTCTCGTTCGTGTCTATTATATGGACACACTAAAATTCAGTGTAGAGGTAAACCCAAATGTTTCAACTGTGCATCACAACATGATAACACAGAAAAAGACTGCCAAGTAATAAAATGCTTAAATTATAATCAAGATCATAGATAGAACCTATTCATGGAACCTATTCATGGAAGCTTTCGAAGAGGAAGCCATACGCTGCAGTGAGAATAAACCAAAGTGCTGGCTACGCTACGTAGACGATACGTTCATCATATGGCCACATGGAGAATCATCTTTATCTGTTTTCTTCGACCACTTGAATAAACAGCATCCAAGTATCAAATTTACAATGGAGACCGAGCAAGATGGAGCTTTACCTTTCTTAGATGTATTAGTGAAAAGGTCACACAATGGCAAGCTGGCCCATGGTGTCTACAGAAAGAAAACGCACACCGATCGTTATCTACATGCGACATCTCACCACCATCCACAACAAAAGAGAGCGTTAATTAGAACCTTGGTCCACAGAGCCAACACAATATGCGACGACGAGAACAAACCCGAGGAACTACACAATGTCCAACAAGCTTTAGAGATGAACGGATACAGTCAAAGCAATATACAACGAGTAGTAAATAACCAGAGGAGAACTACAGAAGAAGAACAGCAACAACCAACAACGTATGCATGCCTACCCTACGTCGCGGGAGTCACAGATAGGCTGAAGAAGATTTTATTCAAAAAGAAAGTAGGTGTACGGTTTCGAACAGTGAAGAAAATACAGCAGATGCTTCCCTCAGTCAAAGACCCTGTCTCCAAACTGTTATCAAAAGGTGTTTACCAGTTGAAGTGCACATGTGGTAAGAGCTACATCGGACAAACAGGACGGAGTATCCAGTGCAGAATCAAAGAACACCAGAGAAATACCAGATTTGGATACACGGATAGGTCGGCGATAGCAGAACATGTCCATAATAACGAGAACCATAAAATCGACTACGAGGACATCATTATATTAGACAGGAATACGCGCTATTATCCGCGAATCATTAGGGAATTACTGGAAATTATGAAAAACGTGAACAACTTTAACAGAGAGGATGGGTATCGACTTAGTAACACGTGGAGACTGGTATTGCCAAGTACCAGCACCGTAGTAAGTCACGGTCAACCAAACACGACAAATGAGCAGCGAAGCGAACCAAGCGTGACCGATGACCAGCGAAGCGAAACGGCGCCTTATACAACGAGGAGTGTAACACAACAGATTCAGTCTTTAGAATCCTTCTGAAGAAGCTGACAGGATGATCAGCGAAACGTCAAGTCAAGTTCGACGACCACGGCAAAACCCGGAAGAATCTACTTCATAAGATCATAGATCTTCTGATAAAAATTGTCCTGAATATCTAAGACAAAAAGAAATAAAAAGGGTTATGGCATTTGATAATATTTCATATTTTGACGCTAACAAATTATGTCCTAAAACCTATAACAATGAAAAAGATTTCATTGCACACCTGCAGGACTTCTACCCTCTACCGACAAAAAATAATAATGATAATAGAATTGATGTAAGTCAGAGACGAATGGTTGCTAACGATAGTAGTCTCATTAAATCTAAACGCAGTTACGAGGATGTTGTCTCAAATTCACAGAAAAAAAAAAGTAGAACAATACCAAATATAAATACAGGTTATGACCGAGAAAGTCATGAAAGTTGTCTATTATATCCTAACTCTAGAGAGAAAAAAAATCCTCGACAATCCCAGACCAAACAGGGATCATCTCATGAGTTTACCACTCCGCCTTTTAGTGCCCCACAAAATTCTGAAACAAATATTGTAAGTGAATATTATAATAGTTTCCTTTCAATTCCCGATTCATTTAAAATTAAATTGGCTTTAAAGTTGACATGCATTTGAAAATTCCAGGAAAAAATTTGCAAAACGGTATTATTATTGTAATTTTGTATACAGGCATAGAAATATCACTAAGAAAAATTTTTTTTTATTATTTATTTTTCTTTCAGAAATATTGGTGGTAAAATGATTCAAGTGCAAATACTGTACTAAAAAAACTTTATTTTCTAGAATTAAAAATTTGTAATGCAATTTTATTCATAATCTGAATCAATTAGACCGTTGCCATCGTCAGTGTTTTCATCGTCTGAATCTAGTGTCGACTGGGAATGGTCCAGATTAGAGGGTCCAGGCTGGGTTTGTTTTTGGCTCAATGTCATAGTTGGAGTTCGATTCTTTCTTTTTTTTTTAGTTTCTGCTATCCCATCATGTTTAATACTCATATAAAAGTTGTGGTTAATCGGTGGAATGTATTCCAACAAAGTTAGTAAGTTTTTGTACTTGGCGGCTTTAATTTTTATTGAAGTTTCGTTCAAAGGTTTCATTATGGAAAACCTGAAGGACGGACGTCCGAGTTGCGAGGTTTCCATGTTGCAGGCTCCAAAACTCAAAGTCATTATTGAGAGTACTTTTGTATCTAAACAACAGTTTTTCACGTTTAAAATAGGCAAACCAGCTAATATCTCTCCATTTTAATGGGTGGCCGTCAGTAGACTTTTTAGGATCATTCATTATTTCATGAAGGGGTGATAAACTGTAAAAATCATCTTTGGTCATATTATTCACGAAAAAATTGGCTGATGTGCTTCTTATTACACTCTTCCAATCCGCTGGAACAAAAACTTGAGGGATTTGTCTTTTTTTCTTTTCAATTAGGCCAAAACTGCGGTCACACTCCATGTACGTGTGACCAGGTTCAAGGAACTTGTGATGAATCTCTGTTATATTGGTTGCTTGAACAATAAAAGTAAAAAGTTTAGATATGTTTTTATTTTTATTCTGGCCACCGCAGGAATCACTGTACGCAATAATCTTTGTAACTGTTGGTGGAAGGCTCTGGATAAATTTAATTAAACATGAACCTATTTCGTTTGAACCTCTGGATGCAACAGTTTCATCCCATACAAACATATGACTTTTTCCATTCAGTAAATCAAATACACAAAAGTTATAAGTCCATAGTTGATGAAGATAGAATACTTTTGAAGTCGTCAATAAAGGTGTTGGCAATGCTTGTTGTAAATCAAAACATATGACCGCAGTATTTTCTGAATTATTTTTGTTTCCAGAAATATCACTTTTCTTTGCATCCGTTGCTTTCTGAGCTTTTCGTTGGTGTATTTCCAGGTCACGCTTAGCTTGGTGTATTACTTCTTCATCTCTAGAATGTTTTATTAGATTTTGAAAATTGTCACAACGGCTGCATGTGTCACTGTAGGGCTTATGGAACCTCAAATTAAATTCTGTATTGAAAATAAATCTATAATAAGACTCTTTTATTGGCACTTCTAATTTTTCAACACAAAACTCCTTGTACAGTTTGTACATCTTGCTTACGCTTAATTCTCCTGAGAGATATTTAGTATTTGGATTATCTTTCCGAGAATAATGGCTTTTATATCTCGGAAACATATTGATATGGTAAATAACAAATTTCTTTGATGATTCCTTGATTTTGTTTGGAGGCTCCTTTTTGCCACGTTTGTCTGGTTCGGTCATACCAAGCTCTGTAGTTTTTTTAAAAACAATTTGAAATCGACGCACAGAAATGTCAAAAGTGCGTAACAAAAATTGTTTACAAACTCGTTTCCCAACTAACGTTAGTACGGTGCTGTAATTTTTATTTAAAGAAGCCGCAACTTTACGCCTCTTGGGTGTAATTTGTTTAATGCACGAAGATAAAAATGAAGTTTGCTAATCGTAGGAAGAAAGTTCATAAAATTTCGTAAAAAGCTGTTTTCTTTGCGCCTCACTAACATTGTCATTGCAGTGAAATCGACAAACGTGAGTATATTCTTTTAGTTCCCTTGGATTTCGTACTTTATTTTTTCGTCCAACATACATTTTTCCTTCTGTCCGCAATTTTTTTGCATTGCTGTCTCTCCACTCTTTGTGGCGTCGTCTCCTTTTTCTTGTTTTCGCCGGAGTCACATGGACATATTCATTTCCATTCTCATTTTCAACCTCTGAATGATCTACATTTTCGTTTATATCAGGAATATAATCGGAATCCTCGTCAGTTTGGTATGGATCAGATATTTCTGTAAAAAACCATAAAACATTTTTTACAGTAATCTAACCTAAATTTTAGATTTTAAATCGCTTTTTCTAGAAAACTAATGCACTTACCATCGTCAGCACTCATGTTATTCACAAAAGACTCAAAAGAGCTATTCAAACTCAAATAAATACTGTTTGTTCTCTGAGGTAAAAACACACGAAGAATTAAAAATAATACTAGCTCCTTAGAAGTAAAAAGGTTCAAGTGCACTTAAATCGTTTTACCATATTCTTTTCTAGCAAATATTTTTATAAGTTTTTCTATTTCACAAGAGATGGCGCCTAGGGTTGTAAAATTTACTTGTAACATTTTACCTCCAAGTTGAGATAGCTTTTAAGTGTGGTATTTTGTACTTAGTTCATATTTTTTTAAAAGTGCACTTAAACCCTTTTACTTCCGATCCCCTCAATTATTCTCAGGTCACCGACCTGGATGATCCTGAGAATTATCACAAGTCTACTCGTAAACAATCTAAGCTAATTTTAAAATAATCCAAATGGACCATCAAACCAACATAAATTTTGTACAATGGAATATTCATAGTGCTAATGCCAATAGGAGCAATTTAATTAACTTGATAAGAGTACAAAATCCAGATATTATATTGTTAAATGAAACCTGGCTTAATCCCCTTAAGAGCTAAATAATTATCAAAAACTGTTACTGGATAGAAAATATAAAGCTAAGGAAAGGAACAACGTTAAATAAAAACAAAGGTTACTATTTGTCTTGCCAGATTTTACATTCTAACATCATTTTGGAGGGTTGAAATTTTACACAACCGCCACTGTTGTTGTCAACACCCGCATTGGATGCTAAAATAGCTTTAATTGTTGATGTGTTTAATAAATTCCTTGTATCGCTTTTTATATTAAAATAATCACTAAAAATCCGCTCAACACTGGCGCTTGAGAATGGCAAAACAGAAGTAGTAGAAGTAACAAAAAACATTAGCTTGGAGCCAATACTGCTCACAGTCGTTAGAATTCAATTGCAATTCTTCAAAATCTAATAAAGCATGTATAACGCGTGAATATACATACTATTTTAAAACGGAATCTGTTAATTATATGTTTCAAAGACGTTGTCTCAAAACTTTGTGCAGTTTCGGGATCCAAAATTTCAATAATTATATAAATAGGATCTTAAAATTTAAATGTCTTTAATGTTTTTTACTAATTCTATGTAAAATGATAAGATAGGCTTTAAAAACCTGTCAGATTCGTGTCTTTCTATGTCTGGATTTTTTTTTAATTCTTGAAAACTCTCTGTTTCTGCCTAAGTAAATATCCTCTAAAGATACAAAATTTGAAGAATTTTCGTAGTTTAGCATAAAGATGTCTTTATTATCTCTTATTATTGATATTTTTATAAAATTGGAGCACAATGTTTTTAGCAGATTCTCTGTTTCTGGTTTGATCTTAAAACGAAGTGGTTATTCTGATTAGAAAAATAAATTGAACTCTGTCGTAAGGCCCAAAGTATACAACATAAACTCAAGATAAACTTTGGTAAATACATTTGACATAGTTTCCAACATGTCAGTCGTAATAATAATAATAATAATAATAAATGGTCTTTTATTAGGCGAAGTTTAGCTATTACAACTATTCTTACACTTAACCTAAAAAACGTATATAAAAAAACTACTTAAAACAACATACTTATTGTAAATCTTCAATAACAAAGCAAGGACAAAAAAAAAGAAAAACACAAATACAAAACAGGTGAGGTAGTAAATAAAAATGAACCACAAAATCACTCATCAAATACGCATGTCTGTAGCAATTCAATAATAATTTTTTTTTTTTAATTGTTAATTTAGCAGATTTTTTTTAAGATTTCTTTTAAAGCTGGTAATACCAAGTGTTTTAAAACTTTCTTTGATACCATTAAAAACATTTGGGGCCTGATATGAAAAACAAGACTGAAATTTGGTTGTCGAATGTTGAGGAATAGTAAGTTGATTTGGGGTGCGAATATTGACACCATGCAAGGTACCACGATAAATCAATTTATCATATAAATATGAAGGAGACTTAAATTTAACTATTTTGAAAACAAGTGTAGACAGATGAAGTAATCGCCGATTAACCATATTCAACCAATTAAGTGCAGCTAGTTTGGATGATACGTGATCAAATTTCCGCAAATTGAATATAAAGCGAATACAATTATTTTGCATCTTTTGTATCCTAAGGCAATCGAAAGAGTCAATGCAAGGACCATACATGACATCACAATAACTAAAATGTGATAATACTAGATGTTCACAAAGATATTGTCGCATATAACTGTCCAAAACAGATTTATTGCTGTATAAAATTTTGAGTGAACAAAAGGCCTTTTGGAGACAACTAGTAACATGAGGCGTGAATTTAAATTTACTGTCAACATGCAATCCAAGATTTTTAGCAGAATCTACAATAAGCAAGGTATGTTCTTCAATTTTTATATTAATATGTTCTGCTACTTGCAATCTATAGCTAGTGTTACCAAATAGTAGTAATTTAGATTTTACAGGATTTATGTGTAAATTATGATTTTTAGATCTTAATATAATGTTTCTCAAATCTAAATTAATTGCATGATTTGCGGGCTCGACGTCTTTTGGAGAAAAACTCTTATAAACCTGGGAATCATCAGCATAAAAGTGATAATTACAGTGACTAATAGAGTTAGATATATCTGCCGTATATAATATAAAAAGTAATGGCCCTAGTATTGACCCCTGAGGAACACCTTTGGTTAGAAGACGCGATTGTGAGGGGATGTTGTTGACAACTACCCTTTGCTTGCGAGATGCTAAAAATTTTTTGAAAAAAGATACACTTATATCATTAAAACCGTAATAAGTTAATTTAGAAATCAATAATTCGTGATTAATCGTATCAAACGCCTTTGAGAAGTCCAGCAGGATAAGCGCTGTAACCTGTTTATTATCCCATGCCTTTAAAATTTCATCACCAACCTCCAGTAGGGCGGTGGCGGTACTGTACCCTCTTCTAAAACCTGACTGATAACGTGGCAAAATAAAATAGTCATTAACATAAGCATACACTTGCTCATAGACAACTCTTTCCAAAACTTTTGAAAGTACGGGTAGTATACTTATGGGCCTTAACTCAGAAAAGCCTTTAGCCTCCCTCCAAGAAATTGGGAAGTATCCCTTCTCCAGGCAGGTATTAATTATATGTGTAATAGGTAATATAAGCGTTGGTAGACAATACTTAAGCATGTTTAATGATATACCGTCATTTCCAGAGGCATTAAACTTAATAGACGAAATTATTTTCATTACTGTTTGAGCATCGGTTAAATGAAAATTAAAATTCAGGGTATCGTTATACATTCGAGCACGATAATATTGTATTAGTTCGGAGCAATCTTCATCTAAATTTTCTGCGGCAGACAAAAAATAATCATTGATAGAATTGGTGTCAGATAAGTGAGAGGGAATTTCAGTGCTTTTGTTAGGGGATATATTAAAATCTCTAAGGGTTTGCCAAACTTTCTTAGAGTTCATATTTTTACCATTATTTGTTAAAAACTTAATGTACGCTTTCTGTTCTCTTCGAATAGACAATAGAACAAAATTCCTTAGTTGTTTATAATGATTGTAGTCATCAGGAGATTTAGATTTCTTATATTTATTTAGAGCTGCGTCTCTTTGCTTCATCATTATTCTTATGACATCCGTAAGCCATGGCGCTTTTGGTTTAGTAATACGAACGGTCTTTAAGGGTACGTGCCTATCAAAAATATTGATAATATTATCAGTCAAAAAGTTCACTTTATCATCGATAGACTGCATATGATATATTTGGTCCCAGTTTATAGATAAAAGATCAAAGGTAAATTCGTCTAGAGAAAAATATTTAAAATCCCGAAATAATAATAATAATAATAATAATAAATCGACTTTATTGTGGTAAACAGTTTACAAGGTAGAAAACACAGAAAATAAAAATTACAAGGAAAGGAAAAATAGTGCAGAAAAGTAATGATACCCATTATGGCGAAGTCTAGCTGAGAGCTACTCATACTCAACCACAATGAGGCACATTCACAATTCGTTAATTTAAACCAGAAAAATAACAAGTTAAAGAGAATATGACCAATGGTAAAAAGTAAACGTAAACAATGCAATTAATAATAGCTGGGCATACGTACTTGGACACGGAGTAAGTAAAAGCCAAAATAATTTAGAACTATTGCTTGCCTAATAGGTAACTTTTATATTTGTATTTGAATTTATTTATATTAAAAACTTTAATTTGTTCTGGAATTTGATTGTAAACTGAAATAGCATTAAAGATAAAACTTCTACTAAATATGGCTGTCTGGTGATGTGGCATTGTAAACTTGTTTTTGAATCTTATATTTCTTGTGTGGATAGAGGATCGAGTATGAAATTTATTTTTTAGAAAGGAGGAAGAGTTTGGAGATATCAATGTTTTATGCACAAAATTACTTAGATGATGAATTCTACGATTATTCATATTAAGCCATTTACATTCCTTAATTTTATGAGAAATATGATCAGATTTTCTTAATCCAAATATAGTGCGACAACAAGTATTCTGAACTTTTTGAATGCGATTTTTGTCATATTGATCAAGACAAAAGCCAAAAACAAAATCACAGTAATTAAAATGGGATAATACAAGTGACTCACATAACATTTTTCTTAGATTGAAATTTAAAATGTGACGATTTGAAAATATTAGCTTCAAAGAAGAATATGCCTTTCGCATCAATTTTTTTACGTGACTCTTAAATCTCAGGTTAGAATCAAAAATAACTCCAAGACATTTCGCTTCGTCAACAACCTGCAGAGTTGTACCATTTATTTTAATATCAAGGCTAGCTTTAACAACGTTAACCTTATTCATGCTACCAAATAACATTAACTTAGATTTAGAAGAGTTTAAATTTAAATCATGTTCGACTGATAAACTCATAATTTTATTAAGTTCACGATTTATGATATCACCCGCCTCTACCGTATTTTCAATACTAAAATGAGAATAAAGCACGGTGTCATCTGCATAGGCTTGTATCCGAATATTTGAGACAGAACAAAGAATTTCAGATGTGTAAATAATAAACAACAAGGGACCCAAAATTGACCCTTGAGGAACACCTGACAATATATCTAAACTTGGAGAATAAGCATTATTAATTAATATTTTTTGCGTGCGCCCATTTAAGTAAGATGATATAAGTTCAACAGCAGATTGTTCAAAACCATAGAATTTCATTTTTGCACATATAAGCTTATGGTTAATGGTGTCAAACGCTTTAGAGAAATCAAGTAACACCAGCACACTAACCAAACCTTTATCAAAAGCCTCAAATATGTCATTGGTAACAACAGCTAAGGCGGTGCTGGTACTATATCCTTTTCTAAAGCCACATTGCGAATCTGGCAAAAAATTATTAAGTGTGAAATACTCATATATTTGGTAAAATAAAATTTTCTCAAAAATTTTGGACATGGCCGGTAAAACACTAATAACTCTAAGATCAGAAAATGAGGAGGGGTCATTATTTTTTGGTAATGGTTTACCTACTGCAACTTTCCATAACTGAGGAAAATATTTTACCTCAATGCAACAATTTATAATATGTGTTATATATTGATCTATAAAAGGACTGCAATATTTAAGCATAGAGGACGAAATGCCATCGATACCTATCGCATTTGTTTTAATATTGTGTAAAATTTTATTTACTTCATCAACAGAAGTAAGTGAAAAATTAAATGATAAAAATGGGTTTTTCGAGTTGTTGTTGTAATATTCAATTTTATTATCACATTTATCACTAACATTCTGAACAAAAGATGCAAAGTAATCATTAATTTCCGTAGGATTGGCCAATTCATCAGGAATATTTATCTCCTTATTAGAGTGGACATTAAGAGTTTTGAGCGCTGCCCATGTATTTTTCAAGTTATTTTTTATACAAATAGACTGTAAATAGCTTTTCTTTTCTCGCCTAACTATTGTCAGAGTATAATTACGAAGTTCTTTATACCTAGACCAGTCATTGTCAATACGTGTACGTTTATATTTTTGTAAGGCTCTATCTCTTTCTTTCATAATAAGTTTTAAATTTGGTGTAAGCCACGGCGCATGTGGTTTAGTAACTCTTACCTGTTTAATCGGTGCATGTTTATCAAACAAGCTAATTAGATATTCATTAAATAATTTTATTTTATCATCAATGTTGTTTTCATAAATTATATTAAACAAAGGGAGGGCATGGAGATCAGCTGTAAATAAATTCAAATCAAAATTTTTATAGCAACGAAAAACTACATATTTAGGTTTCATTTTGACAGGCTTAGTTTTTATATCACAAAAAACCATTCTGTGGTCTGAAATACCTTCCATAGAAATTGTACCAGAACTATTAACAATCTCATTATTTGATATAAATAAAGGGTCAAGTAGTGTGCTAGATGTACTAGTTACTCTAGTAGGGTCAGATATTAGTTGCGAAAAATTATAAGCTTGAAAACAAGAGTCAACTGGGTTCCCAATATTAAACAAATTTACATTGAAATCGCCAGTGCAGATAACATAATCAGCAATAGGACATACAGTAGATAAAATCTCATCAAAATCATTTAAAAAATTATTTATGTGAGTATTAGGGGGTCTATAAAATGTACCAATAACTATTGTTAACGAGGGCATTGTTAATTTAATAAACAAATACTCCAATTCTGCACTTACCCGAAAATCAAAGGCTAACTCATGATATTTATAAGAAACTTTGATATACGCACCAACTCCACCTCCTCTAGTACCTCTATCTTTTCGTAAAAAACGATATCCCGGTATTGCAATAACATCGGATATAACATCATCAGAAAGCCATGTCTCAGTAACCATTACTATATCAAATTGTTTTTCAATTACACGTAAGGAAAATTCATTAAAACCTGTAAACAGTGACCTTATATTAACATGTGCAATTTTCATATTAGAAAGTTAGAAGGAAAATAAACAAGTAAAGATAATAAGACAAGCAAGTAAGTAACCATATTAATCAAGATTACTCCATAAAGATATATAAAAGTATATGCATGTAACTGTCTGTTATTGAGAAAATATATTCAAATATAATAAGTACTATACAAAAAAAATATATATATTAACAAAGAAACTAATGTTATTCAGCTAATCTTACTCAAAATCCAAGTGACAATATGCCAGCAAAACAATTAGGAAAGAAAAAAATAAAAAATACGCAATAAAATTTATCAGAAAAAGTGAGTCTTAACAGAACACAAAACTAAGTAAGTAATAATTACGTGAAGCAAGTGAGCACAGAAAAATTTCATGTAAACATTAAACATATCCAAAATACAACAATTAGTGGAATACATTATAACAAAGAATTGAAAACATTTGAAGTTGAGAAAATAAATATATATAAACACTATTCAGCATATGCATTAAGTGGCATGTGAATAGAAACTATTTCACAAATTGAAAAATAATCAGTTAAGCTACAAATGTCACGCATATTATCAACAAAATAATTTAAAAAATATTGAAAAGAAACTTTATATTGCATTAAGTAAGAAATAAACAGAGAAATTTCAAAATTAATTTATCAAAAAGTAATTATAACATAAGATTTATGTAAACATCATTAAGAGATATTTTCTAGGAAATGAAATTATTGAACAAAATAATTAGCCAATAAAGTATCAAATTAAAATATTACTAGAAAATATTATAAAGAATTAATCATAATAAGGAAAAATATGTACAAATTTATGCATTACGTATGAAATATTTCCTACTAAAATTTGGAAAGAAACTTCTATTTAGGGTGTTATAAGTAGAGAAATATAATTAGTAAAATACTACTGACCGTCACTATGACACACACTAGAAAAACATTGTAAACACCTATGCAGCAGTATTAATTTCAGACAAATCGGCTTCGGATTTAATTAGCTTTCTACCGTCCTTAGAATCAATATATACCACTCCATTGTATGACCACGCAGACTTCCCAAAAAGTTCACGGGCTCTTCTAAATAATTTTAAATTGTCAAACGTAAGCATTTCAGTAACAAGAATCCGAGAACCTTTCAACTTCTTTTTATTGAAGAATACCAGGTCGCGCATCCATCGCTGGCAGAAATGAACTGCAACTGGCCTTGGATTATCATTTCTTGTTTCATTTTTTCCAAATCGATAACATTGGTTGATATCTGATTTATTCACTTTTACACCCATATTATCAGAAAATAACTTTAATATTTCTTCATATAAATCAGCTTTCTTATCAACAACCAAACCATGCACAATAATACAGTTATAATTACGTTTTAATTCAAAGTTAGTTTTAAATACATTCAAACCAAGTATTTCTTCGTTTAATTTTGTTACATCATCTCTTAAAACACTGACAGCCACATTTATCGATGCCTCAAATGTATTAAACTTCTTAACCAACTCACTATAATCTGCAGAACTGCATACATTCGGGGATTCGAATTTCAGAGTTAAAAATTCATCTTTAAACTCCTTAAGGCCACGCTGGAACTCTTCTGCCAATTTATCAACACGTGAATTAACGTCCTTGATTGTAGTATTTGCTTTACTTCCCATTTTATAGCAAAACAATGCACAGAAGGAAAAAATAATGGGTTTATGATTAATATTATACTATTAATTTTTATTTTATCCACTTATTAAGCAAAATTTATTAAAATTTCTCTGAGCTCACCACACACACGACTACTCACAAAGCGCCATCTTCTCTCTATCAAATGTTAAAAATTTTTGAGTTTTCTTAATATTGTCCATATCAAGAGAAATATAAATTAGCATATGATCTGAAATTCCCTCTGCACTAATGGTGCCAGAACTTAATACCAACATTTCACAAGTGACAAAAATTTGATCAAGCAATGCTATACTATTATTAGAGATTCTAGTAGGTTCATTGATAGTCTGACTTAAACCAAATGAATCCATTGTTCTACACATGTAATCGATAGACGAGTCTGTATCATTAAAAAAATTTAAATTAAAATCTCCCATACAAATTACCTCATCTGCGACGGGCAGTATATTTGAAATAGTTTCTTCAATAATATTGAGAGAGTCTGCAATATTTGCCCTGGGCTGCCTGTAAACAACACCAAGAGCAGTAGTTTTTTTAGAGTGTTTTATTTTGATCCAAATTTGTTCTAAATTAACATTATAGTTAGAGAATATTACCTCAGCCACCTTTATACTAGAATGTATATAAATTCCTATTCCTCCACCTCTACTTGGCCTATCACATCTAAAAAATGTGTAACCTGGTATATTAATTATTTCAGACGGTATATCATTTGACAACCATGTTTCAGTAATACCACAAGCTAAAAAAGAATTTTTCAAAATTATATTTTTTAATTCATTGAATCCGGTAAACAAAGAACGTGCATTAATATGAGCAATTTTGCAATACATTTCTACAAAAATTTATAAAATATTATTTGTTATGAAAATTAGATGATAACTACTACCACAAAAAACAAAAAAGAAAAAGTAAGCTACTTACTAATATAAAAAAGAGATCAATAAAACAATTTTGCAGCAAAACGCAAACTATAAATGTAGAATCGCGAAGAATTATAAAAACAAAAAGATAAGACTTTATGATAGTGAAACAAAAAACAAATGACAAAGATGGGTACGTAAAAAGATAAACAGAAATGGATTAAGGGTACATTTGCAACAATTAATTTATTATAAGTAATACAGTATACATAATTAGTAACTAAAATGAGTAAATATACAAATAATTAGGTAATTATATACTAAATATTTGAATTTATTTTATTTTAGAAGAATGATAGCAACAAAGGAAGTATTTTAGAAAAATAAAATAAAATCAATCAACCCGTATCTATTTTCTATTGTCGGAAATAAACTTGTCTATTTCCTTCATTACTTGAAATTTATATGACTTATTATTGAGTTTTACAAATACCGAACCATCGCTGGACCACACATTTTTATAGCCATATTTTTCAGCAGCTTTTTTATAAATTTGAAGTCTGTTAGAAGTAAGATCTTCTTTTACTGCCAGACCCGTCGATTTCAATTTTTTCTTGTTATTAAAAACTAACATACGTTTCCTATAGCTGACAAATTTAATAAGAATTGCTCTAGCATGGGTGTCCCCTTCTTTAGTAAGTCCCACTCTATGTGACCTTTCCAGATCATTCAAGGAAATATCAAGATTCATCTTTTCATTAAATATATCAAGAACAATACTATCAGTATCCTCACCCTCTGCTTCCTCAATACCAAATATGCGAATATTATTTCTCCTAGAGTACTGCTCTGTACGATCGAGACGTGTAGAGATATTATGATTTTCGGATTTTAACTGTTTATTTTCAGCCATTAAGTCTCTTATTATCTTTTCTTGTCTTTTCATATGCTCCTCCAGCTTATCATGTACAGCATCCTTTATTAAATTTGATAACATATCAGTAAAGTCACTGGATTTTAGAACCTCTTTAATCATGTCTGCTACAGAAGGATCGGCTTGTTGTTGTTGATTTTTGCTATTAGATCTGGAACTTCCAACCATTTTGCACAATAAAAAGTTTACAGATTAATCAACACACTGTTCTGTACCACTTTGTACTAATCACACAATTTTCCAGTCTCAAATTACACATAAAACAGGAAATTTTCAGCCGCGGTTACGCACACGTACTACTCGATGCGCGCCATTCCGATTTGTAATTGATGGGTCTTCAAATGCAGATTCTGTTAGGTGTGCTTTTAGAGACTTGTATTGCTCGAGCGCTCTATCAACACATTCTTTAATGGACATCCACCTTGTTAGAGCTGGAGAGAGTATCTTGTAAATTTCGACTCGGAAAATGTTGGAATTCTTGAGATTTTTGCCTGCGTAGAGCACTCCTGTTAAAATGGGTGCCTATGTTACGAAGAAGACCTTCAACGTGCCTAGTGTATTGTTATACTTATTATTTGTCTTGGACTTAATAATACACTGTTTAGAATCGAAAACCTTTTATTGTTGACTACACAAAGCAAAGTATACATTGAACATTAAACTTAACCTTGTAGCATTGCATATGCTACATTTTTCATAGTAATCAATTTAAAAAGTAAACTGGTGCATAGTGAGTTAGGCCACCCAGTATGTGGATAAATGTATTACTGGTTGCAGTGAAAAATCTCCTGAAAAGGAATTTATTAGACAAATATAAATATTTTTTTTATTCTTTCTTTCCTGCAAAAACATGCTTCACATGCAGTTAAATATATAAGTAAATAATAATGAAAATAATGCGGCACCGTTTCAGACAATTAACACTGCAATTATAACTTGTTCAGGTTGAAAAGCACTTGACACCTCATTTTGAGTTAACACCGAAATATAGTAAACACACGACGTCTTCTCTTCCTGGCTGGTTTAACAGCATGTTTCTTATGAACTTGTTTTATTTATTTCTTCAGAAGCACATAGTAGCACACTCTCTATTTTAAGGTTATATTTTGGATATTTTAAATTCATCTTCTTCTTCTTATCGTTCGATTTTGCCAAGAACACAATTCTGTGATTTGAGTTGGTAATTAAGACCTGCGTGTAGGGATCGTTAGTTTTTTTAAATTCGCAAGACCGCGTTAGAAAGCTAAGCCATCTTAGCAGCCCTTTTAAGCGTGATCCATTGAAGGAGCCGGTAGTGCTTAGGCTTGGGGCAGTAGCCTAACTAGTAAAATTGGTCAAGCCATAATTTTTATTCACGCCATAAGCTTAGGCTTATAATCGATACTGAGCCCCCACAGGTCACTTGGGGTAAGTCTTGCGAATTCGTTTGAATTTCATTTTGTAAGGTGTATTTTTTTTATATCTTAGGATTGCCAGTATCCCTCATATGAGGCAATTTTCTTTGGTGTGATATCATTATTGGTATATCATCTTTCCGATGTAACGGCCACACACAGATGGTATTATTTTAAGAAGCAAGAGGTCAATAAGCGAAAGAATCCGAGTCGTCGATTTTTTTTTTGGACCACGTAGACAGTGGAGACAATTTGAGGTGGAGGCAGCGTGTTGTAGAGGGGTCCCTGCAGTCATACCTGATTCTGGAACAAAGTTACACCAGGGCCTTCTGTTGGGTGGTATTATTTATAACATTTTGTTTGATTTAAATTTCTACTTTTCATATATTTTTTTTACTTGTAAGAAATGGTACCATTTTAATTAAACTTTAACATTTTTCAAAGATTCATACATTTTCACATAAATATTTTTACATAAAATTTTCTTAAATAATACTTGTTAAACCTTGTCGTAATTTAATATTTTTTTATCAATCATTCAAATTTCAACTTAACTAAATTTTTTTGCTATTGCTAAATAAATTATTCAACTGTCCCATTGTCAAATATTAAAGTCAACTTATTATTAACATGTGTGTTTCCTTTCTTCTACTCATTTAGCTGGATATATATTATTGGTGAGCTTATTACATAACTTAGAGGTACTCAGTATTGTTTTCCTTAGCTTTCACAATACTCATGGTTCATATAGTAAGTTAAGGTGGCGCCCTGAACATCTATTTTTTGTTTATATATATATTCACTATTTTATATTTTTTTTTGCAAGTTAACAAATGAGTAAATATCGAACCACGACCTCGCTTTCCCATAACCCAGAGCTGCCGTTCGCATAATTGAAACACTTCCTGGTTTTAAGCCAAGGGGTGTTACAACCTTCGTGACGTGATTTTACCACATGTAGCCTCGGCTACCATCTTGCACAGTCTGTGTCCACCCCCGGTCACTCTCATAATTCCTTCTTTCTCATGCCCCTAGGTGGCGCACTAACACAAAACCTAGGAAGTTGACGTTGCCAAATGAGCCATATGACAAGAACACTTAACGCAAACAATATAATGTAAATTCTGTAAAATTAGTTCATACATTTTTTTTTTGTTAAAGCTTCTTTTAATGTTAAATATAAGTCATCAGCTGTTAGGCCGTGTACCTTTACAAGATCAAAAAACTACGTTTTAGTTGAATATTTTCATAAAATGTCGGAACAGAATGAAGATCATCTAAATTTTCTGTAACTTTAGGGGTATGAGCAAAGAAATTGCTAATTTTCGACAATTTATTTTTTTTTTGTTCTTTTTCTTCTCTTAATATTATTTTTAAGTGCTCTTGATTAGTATTTTGTTTTAGGAGTGTTCATTTCTACTTAACATTAAAAACGAAAAGTATTATTACGGACTAGACTGATTAGATTACAAAATAAACCTCTCCAGGGGTTTTATTTCTGCGACCGTTGTACATTTTTTTTGTTTTTTAATTGGACAACTTATGCTTTCAACAAGTTGATTAACTTCCTCATTATTATTATTCTTAATATCCTTATCCACATGAAAATTATTATTATCGTTAATTCTGTCTAAATTTAAACAAACATAATGGATGTGTTTGCAAATTGTGTGCAAGAGCACTCAAATGAATGAACACAAATATTGCAGAATTTGCAACACAAGGAGACAGCATGCACTGTATTATTTTTACGTACAAAAAACTCCTTATCACCGTTTTTCAACAAGTAAACACAATCCTCAGTATTACAAGTTACTTCATATTTTAAAGCTGTTGCACTTCTGTGTCTAACCATGAATATTAGTAATGTGATTTGTTGTCTTACATTTTGTGAGTTTAGAAGTCTATCAATAGTTTTGTCTCTAACAAATTTATGCAATGCATTTAAACTTTTGTCTAGTCGTTTGACTTTTTCCATCTAGGTAAATATATTTGTCCTATGCATACTTTCAATGTGCATATTCGTGTTTATGTCGGCCTTTTTTTCGGTAACAATATCCGCACTTACTTGTGTTAGTACAATAATTCGCGTAAAAATAATTAGTAATATTTTTGGTCTCAGTCTTGCTGTTTAAAATTTCTAAAAAAAATTCAGAGTCAGAAATACTGTTTCATTTAATGTGCATTGTAAATATTTTAGCGTTTTATATATCCTCTTATCCAATTACATGCCACAAACAAAACAGTTCAAAATAAATCAAACCATTAACAGTTCTCCACGCATTGCTGAATACACTAGCTAGGTCTCACAGTCCGTAAACTGAATAGGTTGCCTTGATTCAATAATCCTGATTCGTGTGACGTCATCTTTGTGCAGATTGATTTTCTTACATTGAGTGCAGTGTTACTTTGTTTGCTTTTTAAGTTATAATTACTTTTTTCGGACATTTATGTAGCATTTCTTGATATATTTATGAACAGTGATAACCTAAATTAATAATTTTGCGTTTATTTCGTTTTGTGATGATAATTTTTGACTATATAGAAAATAAGTTCTAAGCCTCAAAAATTTACAAGAAAGCATATACTTATTATATCTAGTTCTATACGATTATATATTTTTATTAAAATACATTTAAAATGCAATGTGGGAAATGCATTTAATATAATATGTAGTAACACAAAAACACAAATATGTAAAGAGAAAAGATAGGTAATAGGAAAAAAGAAAAACAAAGAAATATTTGTAATTTTCTATTCAATTGAGAGTACAGTTGGATATATCAAATTTATAACAATGTTTGTTACAATTTTTGCACATTTATGTAGCGGTATGAATATTTTAAAATATTAGTATGTATGTCCTATGCTTATATACAGTGTGTCCCTCGTTGGGGTACCGTACTCTTGTGAACTTTCTTATTCTTGATTTTTCGGGAAAAAGTCATTCTTAAAATAAAATGAATAATAATCGTTTATTTGGAAAACGCAATACTACAAAAATTTGGTATACAAAAGAATACTTTAAATGTAAATACATGTATTGCTTACTTCTAGTAAGGCTATACCTATTAAGAACATAAACACGAAAGAAGCTAAGTTTGATTCATTCAATAAAAATTTCTTTAATATATTTTTTTTGTTTTACTTAAAGACCCAGTTTTTATCTCGTTAGGCAGCAATTTATACAATGACAAACCCTTCATAAATATAAGTCAAACTTATGATAAATACTTATTTGAAAAGGTAAAATTTACGTTGGATCTTCTTCTACAGAGTCCAGAACTACAACACAATTACGTGGCGGTTTTTCTCGTTTTCTTCATATATTTTTTATTAGAATCGTCATCTTGATGTGGTCTTGTTTCGAATTATTTAGAAATTTCATTGTAACAAAAACTCTTTGTCTTACAAATGCATGAACCAAATCTTTTGGAATATTTTGTTTTTTTTTGTAAATTTGCCTTGTGGTATCTTTAATTATGTTTTCTTTAAAGGAAAATTTTGAGTCATGGATTTTTTTAAATTGATGTTCCATCTTAAAGACCTGCTCAGACCACCACTTAGATGGTTTTGTTAAGCCACCAAATGACAAATACCGAACCCAAGATGGCATGCTATACGTATGCATTGATTCTTTATTTTCATATGTGTATTTTCCAAGATCGGGATATTTGTCTTTCATTTTTTTTGCGAGGTATCCAGCAATATAAATTAATCCATCTTTCTCTGCTATATTGGTCCCAGAGGATGCAGATGAAGAGCTACAACTGGCTTCACTAATGTCACTTCCAGTTTCTTCGAACGTTGGTGTATCTGGATCTGCTTCAGGAATGTTCGAACACTGAATACGAGCTTTTTTTATTGCCTGTGTCAACAAAAATTCATTTTCCTCTTCTACTTGCACATTAGTTTGTTTCTGGACCAATCCAGGATTTTTTTCTAACAAAATCATGCGGAGTATGTATATATGTCTTGCTTCATTCTATTGAAATCGTTCCGCATTTTTACTACGAAATCTCTTACTATTGGTTTTGTATGATTAAGGTATCGAGTGGGGATGGATGATCATGTAATCCACCTTTCGCACGCACCTAAAAAAATTATCCATGTGTAATTTGATCAGAGGCTTGATAAAATAAAATAAAAATTAATATACATTTGTTTACTTACCTGGAAAAGCAAATTTTCCAAGCAATCTTGGTTCAATCGATGTGTGAGTATATATTTGATACCATATTTTTCGACTATGTCCACATACAAATCCTGTAGGGAGGAAGTGGAAATATAAACCCCTTTTTGAAATATTTGGAGACCATTCTTTCCTCAGCAACGCATTGTAGCAAAGGTGGTTTTCATTTTATTTAAAGTATTATTTTGTTCTTCAATGTTAATTCCTCCATATGGTCTTTTAGTTGGGACTGAGGCATTTGGGGTATATGAATTCATAATATCAAACCATGTGCCAACCGTTTCGATAAAATTTGATACAGATTCAGCCTCTTTTTTATTTTCATCAGGGAGATATCGCTTAAGAGCAGTCGCTGTGGAAATGGAGATTACGTGCGCAGCTCTAGCAACATTTTGCCTTTCAGCTTTCTCACAGGTTAAATGATGCATTGTTAACTTGTGACAAGAGCTAACTTCAGAACTTGTATTTTGTATTAACACCTCTATTGGCCGCTTAGTTATTAAAGTTCCATCCTCTAGTATGAAACCATTATCGATAAGCCAATTTTTGATTAACTTCAAAAGGTGAGGAACATCACCAAAAAAAATTTTTTTCATTTGAGACATTTGTAGATAATATGTTTTAGTCATACTGATTTCTAATTCTTTCCATAACCCCATATTTCCTCCACCATAATCCGACACACATGCAATCACATGGTAATTTATTTTATGCAATTCTTCTACAGCTCATTTAAAATAAATACTACTTATTTGAGACAATGTGGTAAATTTGATCTTACCTTGTTTTTTCAGTCTCTTCGGCATAACATTCATAATTTTAGCCTGAATAGCATCTTCATAGTCTTCAATTGGGAAATGCATGCTACATACTTTTTTATGTTTTGGATCAAACATATCCTTCCGATGACATCTTCTGACCCATTCTTTTCGAATTCCCATATCAGTTGGAAAAGAGTGGAAACTAATATGTTAGCCAGCTTTTTTAGCATTCTCACTGTTACTTTTACAGATGGCTACAGCACAGATAAATCCCGGTATCTACATTTATTTAAAACATAATAATTATGAATAATACTCAAAATATATTATTCATCTTTCTCGTGTACGACAACACTTTTAATTTAATGTTTTTGTTGCCATTACACAATTAAAAAGAAAAAAAAATAGGTACCTAAAGGGTAACCTAAACCCAAACATTGTCATATATTTTAAATTAACATACTTACGATGATTACAAAATATCCACTTCACAATTAAATGTAAAGTCTATATATATATATAATTTATTGCATAAAAAATCCAAAAATCTTCATAAAACGTTCGACGAATCGACAGCTCTGCACATAGACAAATAACGCTCTGCACAAAGTTGACGTCAGCTGCCCCCCGCTACCAATAATAAGGCAACCTATTCAATTTACGGACCGTGACTATGTCTGACATAAATGCTTTAGCATTTATAAAACCTACAACTTTTTGTGCTTCCTTGAAAAAAATTTCATTCATAAATGTGTCCTGGCGATTAGTAAATATAAATGCTACCGGGAAACCTTATCCAAATTCATCTAATACAAGTATTGTTGTAAGTTCGAAGTCATAAGAGTTCAGACGGTGTGTGCTGTCAACGCAAATGATATTTGAGCCACAATTCTGACTCAACACTATTCATTAAAATTAAGCAAACATCATTTTCACTAGAATTATAAAAATATGATAAATCACCTGTTTTTTATAAACAAGAATGGGATTTGGTGTACAATTAGCTAACTCTGTTATCCACAAGTTAACACTAATGAAGTCATTCTCATGACGATACCCAGATACTAAAAGAATTTTTAATATTCCTTCTTTTGTTAAAAGATCATCTCTGTTTAGTTCGGTTATATCGTCACGTGTAGGATCGATAATACTAAAATAAAAGCAATATATATATTTTTTCAACATACACCTTGCTACGGATTTCACGTACATAAACAAATAAATACGTTGGATATTGTGACGCTGTAAACCGAAATTTTCTATACTGATGCCACATCTGGTTGCTAGCCTGGCTCCTTGTCATCTTCTGGATTTCAAATGCTTCTTCAAAAGTTTTTGGAGATGATTCAACGTCTATAATTGGTAGACTGATTAAAATGTTCACCGCGCATTATCCAGTAATGGTATTGCTACGGGTTTCACGTACATTAACAAACAAATAAATACGTTGGATATTAATGATTATAAGATATTACGTAACGAAATCACTTGGGCTACTGTAGCGTAGCAGATATCGTAGGCCACAACTTAACCCGGAAAGTGATGTACGTGCCTACGATAATATTTCACTAGCTCAGACTATCTCAGGGCGTTAAGCCCAAGCTTACATAAACTATGATAAATTATTAGTTTACTTACTTAACAAAGCATTGAAGCTTCCATACGTAGTGGACGCAGACGAAATAATGACACTTTCTTTAAAAATGAAATGCACTATATTATACAATTTACAAAATTGGTTCTCTAGCATATAACCTGGCGATGTTCACAAGGTGTGGCAAATATCTCGATTAATAAGTTATAACATTCATAAAATGCCTCGTGTAGCTACACATCGATTTACAATGTCCTCATAAATTGTCATAAATTCTGCCACAAAGATTTGATTTAAAGAACCTCCTTAAATATATATATATATATATATATATATATATATATATATATATATATATATTCCATGACCTATGGCATACTGATGAGAACTAATAAGTTCGAAACCGGTCTATGTCTGGTCAGGGAGTTGACAAATGACATTGGCTACCAATTTTCATGATTTGTAAGGTATAATTCAATGCAGGTCGGGGTATTTGCCCGCTGAGTAGTTGTTTCCTGCAAATCATGTATAATAACAGTATATAGGTCAAGTCCACCAAGGGCTGAAGGTCACCGCTCTTGGTACTTGCAAAATGGCAAGTCGCTATATACCATGGAGACATCTATGATGTCTGGTGTATAGTAGCATTAGACCACATGAGAGGATTCACTTACCTCTCACCACTACACCATTTACATTAGTCTGTATAAAACTAGCAGGTTGGCCACTGTCATTTGTCTGTTCCATGACCTATGGCATACTGATGAGAACCAAGGGCTGAAGGTCACCGCTCTTGGTACTTGCAAAATGGCAAGTCGCTATATACCATGGAGACATCTATGATGTCTGGTGTATAGTAGCATTAGACCACATGAGAGGATTCACTTACCTCTCACCACTACACCATTTACATTAGTCTGTATAAAACTAGCAGGTTGGCCACTGTCATTTGTCTGTTCCATGACCTATGGCATACTGATGAGAACTAATAAGTTCGAAACCGGTCTATGTCTGGTCAGGGAGTTGACAAATGACATTGGCTACCAATTTTCATGATTTGTAAGGTATAATTCAATGCAGGTCGGGGTATTTGCCCGCTGAGTAGTTGTATAATAACTATATATATATATGCATAAAATCTTTAAATATGTACAAGTAAAATGCAAAGTATGAACTGATATCCAGCCGAACCACTGAAGGTGGTCCCCGGTAAGTAAAAAAAAAAAACAACACAACACACTTGTTTAGGGTGGTACGATAGCGAGTCCAGACGTGGAAGAACTGTAGCCCTACGGAGATGTCTTCGGGACACAAGAAATGGACCCAAGGATGGGGTTGATGGTAGCCTCACCAGCCCTGGCACCTTCCACTGTGTGTGGATGCCCCGTCCGTGGAACTCTCACTGACGTGTGTAGAAGCCCCGTCCGTTAGTCATGATTTAATTTACAGTCAGAAATACACGTGAAGCGTGCCTAATGTGAGCAGTTCTGACATAACCTACAAATGAAACATAATTTACCTCACTGATGAGGGAACAATCCACCAATACTCCGGGAAGCCACAGTCGGATGAATGGGGTCGAGTCCGCCTTTTAAAGTTGACACGGTATTTCCAAAGGAGAGCCTGCGAATTTGCGAAACACGTGGGTAGAGAACGGGCAAGATGGTGTGAAGAGGTTAGCTTACCTTGTGTAATTAAATATCCTGCTTCCGCAGATAAAATTTACTCACAACCACAAAATATTCCGCTAAACGGAACAACAACAGATTGAGGAAATTTTCTTGAGTTGATAATTCTAAAATCCACCAGGATGCCTTGGATTAACCGAAGTGCACAGAATTAACAACTAGCTGCCTCCCAACAAAAATGGTTGCTTCCCTTTCTCTTTGCTGATCACGTGCCTCACAAGTGTGTCGCCCTCCCGTGGAGAATAGCGAATGTGTTACGGACGTAGCAGTTGTTATTATGCGGCCCACAAAACGCCAAGGCGTATGGTGAGTCGCATACGCTAGAGGTCCGCAACAACCTATTACAAATTATTACCGATTAGGTTGGATGTGTTACTGTTATCCATGGGCTGGCTATGAATTTTGTGTATTGTTTCGAATGTTGGGGCGCCAGTAGCCTCTCAGGGATCTAGTAAACTTTGTGCAGATGACGGTCGAGTTCTCAGGGTCGATTTAATTTTGATTCGGCCCTCAATGAAGTTCAGGAAGCTGTACAAGGCGGGAGCCCTATCGATGTAGTTTGGATTAACACGTGGTCACACAGGGGCCACGTGGTCGGGTCAACAATGGCGAATTTTTCTTATAAAAAACACGTGAATCACGTGATAAAGTATAAAGAAGTATAACTGGAAAGACAGCTGTGCCTTATTGCTAACCAGTCCACGTTTGCGACCAAAGATATTACTGGGAGGTGAGTTCAGCTAATTACTAACCAGCAATACTTATGATTTTAGGGTAGGCAATAATTAAAGTCACAGTTTGATTTTAAGGATAACTAAAAGCAGCTCTTACAGTCGTTCGTTGCACTAAATCACACGGGTGTTTACGCACTACTATATATCCGATCTGTGCTTGGAAAGTTCGATTCTCTTGTGTAGACTTAAGCGCAGGGCACTGTATGGGTTAAGCACGTGCGTGTTGATCGTCGGAGCGATACTGAACGTTGCCGCCGGTATCCAAGTCTAGGCCAGGGGCGCTTGAGATTGTAGGCGGAGCTTGACGAAGTGTACTGGTCGACCGGTCGATGCAAATTGAGAGCGAGTCGTCGAAAGTAGTTGTCCCCCGATGTCGGGGTACATGCGGTATCCATCATTTGGTGCTTGCCGTAGGTTTTGCTTAATATGTCGTATCTTGCTTCTAGGAGCTAGCTATGTAAGTTTGATTTATTGTAGGCTATTGTGTTAGGCTGAAGTATTAATATGTGGATATTGGCAGATTTAAATGTTATTAATTTGCGCTTTAAAAGGTTAGTTGACATTCATTCGTTCTTATTGAAGATATGGCTTTTTTTTTGGTGCGTTTTATTTTTGTGCCAGTGCATCTTTTCGAACCTCAAGTTAGTACTACATTTAATCAGGGGTAGGTGTATTCATGTAATTTATTGAGGGATAAGCGGGGACATGCAGGAATTTGGGTGTAAGGGGATCTATTAGGGTGGGGTTGTTAGATTGTAAAAGGGAGGTTGCAAAATTAGGTACAAGTCGCTTGAGAATAAAGTCAGATAACAGAGGGGTGCCTGTTTGGTTGTGGAGCTGCTCTGTAGGTATTGTGCAGTAAAGTCGACCTGCCGTCTTAAGGGCTTTATTCTGCAATACCTGCAGACATTTTTGCTGGGTGGTAGTTGAAATGGGATGCCAAACATGTGCAGCATAAATAAGCAAGGGGCGTAGATAAGCTTTATATAATAATACAGCAGTTTTGGTAGGAGTCAGTTTTAGAAGACGAAATAGTGGAATTTTACACTGATGTTGTCGATGTGTGCATGGAAGTTAAACCGTGTGTCTAGTATAAGGCCCTAGGTAATCTACTTTGTCTTGCCAATTTATTTGGTGATTGTGGATGTGAGTCTTGGGATTATTTTTTTTTCTTTCTGGTGAAATAGCATGCCTGAGTTTTATTCATATTCGTATTTAGTCCCCAGTCTTTGTAAAATTTTATGGTCATGTCTGTCTGTCGCTGTATTATGTCTGTCATAACTTGTGGGTGTCCTGACGTCGTTAGTATCGCAGTGTCGTCCGCGTATAAACATATGGTTGTCCTGTGATCGTCTGGGGGTGGTATGTCGTTCGTGTACAGGATGAATAAAACTGGTCCGAGGGCTGAGCCTTGGAGAATGCCAGAAAAAATAGGGGTTTCAGTAGAGCACGCCAAGTTGACTGCCACTCGAAATTTGCGGCTGGAAATATATGGCTGTATCGTTTTGATGATACGTAAGGATAATCCCGCGACATGGAGTTTATATAACAGTCCAGGGTGCCAGACTTTGTCGAAAGCTTTCTCGCAGTTAAGAGCGACAAACCCCGTATATTGACCTCGATTCATGTTGGTTGCGGTAATTTCCCCGACTCGGAAGAGCTGCTGGGAGGTAGAGTGGCTGACGCGAAATCCGAATTGAAATTTATTGAGTATATTGCTTTCATCAAGGTGTGCCTGTACTCTGGTGAGTAATAGTATGTCGAGTACTTTAACTAAACAAGGGATTAGGCTTATAGGTCGATAGTTGGAAGGGAGGTTTGTGAGGTTTGTGTATGTTTATCATCTTGGCTATTCTCCACACCTCAGAATAATACGTTAGCCTGAGGCATAAGTTGAACAGCTTGGCGACATACAGTATGGCTGGGAGGGGTAAATGTAATTTTGACAGGTTTGCGTAGGAAAATGTTTGGGACAAAATAAGGATTTTGGGAGGCGATAAGTTTACTCAATGACTCATGTCTGAAGTCCTTTATTTGCTCATCTATTGTTTTTTTTTCATGGTATTGAGCTGAGTTTTCAGCTGGGGGTTACGGGTTCTGACGTATTATTTTCTTATACGATTTTTGTCTCGTATTAATTCAATTATATGCCTGAGAAATTGTAGGTGTCTGGAGGAGGTAAGGATTTTTTCTGTCTCAAGGCCAGCGCGTCCTGTATTTGTCGTGTCAGGGTGTCAACTGCCAGGTCGATTTCAGCGGAGGCGTTACAGGATGGGTTCATGGTGATTGTATGAGTTAGGTATCGGCTAAATCTCTGCCATAGTCGTTTTCTGTGGGCTTGCGTTGTACTGATGTGATAGTGAGTTTAATATTAAATGTAGTGATCACTGGCAGGTGATCACTATTTAACGCTTGTATGGTATTAATTTCATGCGAGTATGGTATGTTGCATGTTACCACTATGTCTATGACTGACAGAGCGGGGAGGGGTCGGGTGGTTTGTAGGGGAGCTATTAGGTTGAATTCTGGATTATCTAGGACATAGCGGTGAAGCCGCTTGCCTGCAGGATTGGGAGAGGGATGGTGGAGGTTCCAAGAGGGACGTTTTGCATTTAAATCGCCTGCCAGTATGTACGTCCGGTTGATTGCCTTTAGTTTGTCTAAGTCACTTATGTCTAGGTTTTGTTTAGGGGGGCAGTATGTGGAGAGAAACATAATGTTACTGTTTTGCTGTAAATGTATTGTTATTGCACAAGCTTCGATGGAGATCAGCGGTGGCAAGAGTATCTGTGAGTGTCTTATCTCATTCCTGACTAATACGGCAGTGCCGCCTTTTCGTGCGTGTAGCCTGTCAGAGCGGTACACCGAGAGCGAGTCGAGTCTGCGTGCTAGTTTTATACTAAAATAGGGCGCGGATAGGTGACCGGCGTTTGGAGCGATGTGACCGGGCCTCTCAGAATATCAAATGTGTATCATGTCAGAGTAGCGTTTTGTCGTTTTTTAGTCGAACTATAAATGGTAGTTAATGTTTGTAAACAGATACTAAAAATAATCAAAATTCTGAATTGAATGTTAATGATTTACCGAAATTAGGAAGATCGGTAACAGATGCTATACCTTCTCTGGCAATCTTGGACAATCTCGGATACTGAATCTCATGTTCATGCCCATAGTGATTTGTAAAGTACTTAACAAAGCATTTTCCATCATTTGTATTAACTATAATTTGGCTTGTGCAATATCTTTCCATTTTACAGGAACCCTATTTTGAAGTTCTTTTAAGCTTAGTTTCAGAAACTGTACGCTGTTTTCCTAAAAATAGGTACCTATAGATACACATTAAGCAATGAGTAGGCATATATATTAAGTGTGATTTTATTTCATCGCTCGATTATACGAGAGAGGTCCGGTCCACATTAGCTCGGATAATGAAGAGTATATGTATAGAAAAAATTCCCACCAGATCGAATACAATCAAAATAAATTTTCTTTTCAGCACCCTGCTGGTTTTTTAGACCAATTAATTTTGTAAATCTGATACCTTTATTTTTCTCCTCCACTTTTAGCCACATGACGAACTCTACAAATTTATGTTATCAGTTAGATACTTTTTAGTTTGGAGTTATCTGACAAACTTGATTTGTATTTGATATGTATATATCCCTTTCCAGCCCAAATTAGTTGAAACAGCAGGAAAAATATTCTAAGTTAATAAAAATCACAAAATGTATTTATTATCGTGCCATTTTAAGGCAATTAACTTTTTCTCCACATCAGTAAGGTAATCAAAAGAACCTCTCCCCTTCTGTTTCAGAGCCTTATCAGTTTTTAGCTTGCAATTTGGTGCCCTGTTGCTTTTCACAGTTCCTGCAGCAAATATTCCAAGTTCCTTTAGTTTGAGAAAAAGTTGAGGCGATGTGAACCAATTGTCACAATATAATTTATAATTCTGATTTTTTCGAATATTTTCGCATAATCTCATCACTATATCGCCGCTAATGCCAAGTTCAGATATCTCTTTTACTTTTCCCTTTCCAATGTAAACCTCAAAATCATATATAACACCAATTGATCCTGCTCGAGCGAACATTTTTATGGCCCATTTATGAGGTTTGTTTTTTATATATTGTTTCAAGGAGCTCCTTCCTTTGAAGGGAATGATAATTTCATCAACACAATTATGCTCTTCTGCTTCAATTGTTGCAAAATTGGCTTTAACAATTTCTATTATAGGACGTATTTTGAATAACTTGTCATATTCTGGACTGTTGCGTGGTTTCATTTTGGAGTTATCATTCAGGTGTAAGAAATTGCGCAGTTTATCAAATCTATTGCGTGACATTGTCTCAGCAATAGGAGCATAACGAGTTGCTTCAGCCCAATACATACGATAGCTGGGCATTTTTTACAATACCACTCAGGATATGCATGCCTAAAAACTGTTCTATTTCATCTTCGTTGGTATTGATTGAATTTCCTGTTTTTTCAACTGAATATAAATTTGTTTGTAGAGCAATGAAACTAATCAATGGGTCGTCAAAAAATACTCGAAGTAGGCTAACGGCGTTATTTCTGGATCAGGTGGGTCTGAAAAATTGATAGTGCAATCACAAACTACCGGATCAATATCCTTGTGATGCCATCTGTACACAATTTTCTTTTTCTTTTCATTTTTGGTCAAATCATCTTGAGGCAAACTAATTTCCTTTTCAAAAAGCAGCGACAATGGTATATCACCATCAGAATCGTAATGTTCATCATTACTTTCTTCATTTACTTCATATGCCACACCGATATTTTGTTCAAATGGTAGAGTGTAATCAGGTATACTGGATACATCTGGAATTTCTAAATCAATTTCACCATCAGATTCTTCAATATCGACATCAGAAATATCCCCTTCTAAAAGAAGAAGCAGGTGCCTTTCTTCTTGTTCGGTAAAACCTTGCCGAATCATTATCCTGTATTGAAAAATATATGCTATAAAATTTTCAATATTTTGTCCGCAAATAATCATAAATTACTTTTTCATGCAAAAATAAAAAATAAGTTGTAAAAAACATGTTTTCTCTCAATTAGATATTATAAGCTTCAATTTTGCCCGTTGACGCCAAATGGAATCATAACAACTGCACGACCATTTTTTACAACATATTATAGCATAACTTATATTTTAGTATATAATCACAAAGATACAACGATTGTACTTCCTTTTAAACAGAAAGTTTATAAGATTATTAAAAATTTCAACAATTTTCTAAATAAATTCGTACACAATAACAGCACTGTACACTGGATGACACACCCAAGCAAGCAAGATCACTGAGTAATCCCGCCAAATATTAATAATGTCTGTATAATATCATTGTGGAAGTTCTAGAGGTACAGTATTATATAAAATTATAATATTTTCATGCAACCAGACTTACACACTGGTAAAATTTGTATGATGCCAAATGGAATCACTGTGCTGGAAAGGGATATATACCTACCTTCATAAGTGTTAAACGTTTGGTCTAAGACTTCATTTTTAATTGAACGGTTTTGCTCCAGATGTTGTCTTAAATCCTTGTTAAATTTGAAAGAAATCTCACAGCCTTCTAAACACTTATATGATCCAACATTTTTGTGATAGTTTTTTGAAGGTACATATTGAATATTATGCACAGTTCCTTTATGTTTGTTGAGGTTACTTTGATTGGAAAATACTTTATTGCACGCAAAGCAATAAACTCCTTTTAAATTACAATGACAACAATAAGCTTATTAATAACATAACAAAGAGACCTAACCTTCAAATTAGAATCCAAAAGAAAGACGAAAAAGAACGCATGCGCTGTCATGGATCGGGTTCCTGCAATTACCGCCGTCTATTATTCCGATGTAATAACACAGCATAAGAAACAATCAGCAGACTAACTCTGAAGCGGAGAAGCGGCGTCTTTGAAGTATTGTCGGCGACGCTATTCCGGGCGAAAATTCTTTATAATTTTAAAATACATTATTTGACTAACAGAATATTTTACAGATATTATCATATAAAATTACTTACCTAATTAAAGATGCAAATCCTACAAAATATGGTGCAATTTTTTCATTAATGTGTAGATATTTCAATATTGTAGGCAGGGACCGTCCAATGCCGATATGCCATATTGGTGTATCGGCCATTTTCGACTATATCGGCGTATCGGCCTATTTTTGGCCGATATAATCGACCCATATGAAAGTTTGTAAAACGGTGTTTTAGGTTTAGGTCTTTATTATATTTTGTTCAAAAATTTTTAGGTGCGTAGTTGAATGATTGATACATACATATTAGTTATATTACACACCCTTAAAAATCTTAATATATATAAAAAAAAAAATTTAAAAACAAAACTGAAACTTGGAAAGAAGGACAACACAACACAATTAAAAATTCAATTTTGAAATTTAAGTTTTTCCAAGTTGTGGTATAAGAATATTAAAGATTCAGCCCTATCGGGATTTAGCCTGTTTTTTTCTGGACTCGTAGACAATGCCGGACTCTGAAACAGCTGTTCGCTAGCCACCCTTCCCGCAGGAGCTGACAAATATGTTTGCATCAACCTAAATAGTCCAGTAAGCAAGTTTCTTCTTGAAGCCCACCATTTGAAGAGGTCTCCATTCCTTTTTGTTATAGAAAGAGATCTATATTAATCTCACCGTCCAAAGGGTGGGACTCTACCTTAGCATTTTTTGCGGGACTAGAACTCAGGATTAATTTATCATAAGATTCCAAAAATTAAATATGAGCATCTTTGTCTTTATTTATCGTTGGAGTTGTTTCCCCAGCCCCTTTATTACTTTGACCACAATACATAATCTTAGATTACCGCTCAACCCCGGATTAAAGCTAAAATTTCGTTTGGGCCGCTTTTTTAACCCCAGATTTGTTTCCTAAACTTTTAATCTCCCAAAAGTAACGAATTATCCCAGAGTTAAATTTTCATTCTCAAATTCTAACCTAACAAACGATAAAAGTAAGTGGGTCTTTTGTGCGGTCTCTGGTCTCAGTAAATTCAATAATAAATGCTTTAATGGATTTCGTTTTTGAAAATAATATCTTTGAAGATGATTTAGAGGTACTTGATATCGTTGATTTTGGTTTCCCAAGAAGAAGATATATGAGGAGTAACTATTTCGAAGATCTTGATGAACTCCAGGTTTTCAACGATTCAGGTTAATGAAAAACACGACATTAAACGTTCTGGAGGAAATTGAGCACCTTATAGAATACCGCCATGACTGGTAAGTAGCAAAGGGAATAGGTACTTGCTATTCAGAGTAAATACATATATGTTTTGGTATGTTATGGTGTCCGCTATCTCGAACATGTCGGAAAAACGACTATAAGAAAATTTATTAATAACCAGCTGATTTTCGCTGTATTAATTTATTAAAACATACAAAAACAAGTTTTCGTATTGTCTGACGAAAATTATTTTCCGATTTCCCAGCCTGACACGTCAAAGTTGTCGGTTTCATGACAGCAAAAAATTTATTAATAACCTTCAGACATTGGAAAATTATATGCAGAAAATAGGTATTTAATTTGTGGTATAAGTGTCTGACAAATACAGTGGGGCATAACGAGAGTGTGACGAAAAAACATAATTTTCCAATAGCGGCCGTCGAAGTTAGGGCGATAAAAAAATGAAATTTCGTTTAGTCGAGAAGACGGTTAAAAGAGATACGGTATTTCAACTTACTTATTTTATAATCTTTATTTTGAATTTTTTGAGCTCTTTTAGACTATCTGAATTCGACTTACCCAAGTTTTAAGTTCGATAATAGTGAAAAATACGTAAAACTTTTTGTAGAAAAAAATAGCGAAAAATTGTCTTTTAGTACGTTTAAAATCGCTCTATCTCCGGTACTACTAGTCCGAAAATTTTCCTCCAGGGCCCAAATTAAAGGTATTGAAACAAGCTATAAGAAAACACTTTACAATATTAGTTATAACAAAGTACCTTTTATAAATGAAAAAACAATTAATCCAGTTTCGGTAAATATATGAATTCAATTTAAGTGTGCAATTTTGTATAAAAAATATATGAAGTATGCAGGGAATAAATAAAATTATAAAAATTATATACCACGTGCATCAGATAAACCGTTACAATTCTCTACTACTACACGTGTACTATACTACTACTATAGAATACAATACGGAGTGTAGAAAGACGTTCCACACTCCTATGTTCTATTATAGAGCCTGCGTACTAAACAGATGTACACAGGTGAGCTTGTATAAAACGATATATTTTCAAGCGCGAAGTTCAAGCAATTTTTTTTATGATTTTTGACACTGTAAAAATAATTTTTCAATGATTAGTATGAGATAATCATGACAATTTGAAGGAAATTACAACATTAAAAAATTGTATTTTCCAGGCGTCAGACTGAAAAACTGGAAATCATCTTTTGTGAGACAGTTAAAAAAATTGGATTTGATTTATTTTTATTAAGCTATATTGAAAAAATCAGTTTGTTATTTATCAATATAGCCTCAATATATACATATGAATGTAACATCCAAGCGTAGCTTGACAACCACATAGAAAAACCTTTTATTTAACATTTCCAGCTAAAAGGCTTTATTTCGCCGTCAGACAATTTTTTAATCGTATTATAAATTTTATTTAAAAATAAAAAAAAATTGTAAAAAAATGTTATGAATAAATTTTTTGCTGTCATGAAACCGACAACTTTGACGCGTCAGACTGGGAAATCGGAAAATAATTTTCGTCAGACAATGCGAAAACTTGTTTTTGTATGTTTTAATAAATTAATACAGCGAAAATCACGCCCAATGACCCACATTTATTGTCAGACAATTATTTTTTCACGTTTCAATTCACGTTTTTAAGCTATTCTACTTGGAAAAATAACAGTATCTATACATTTTTTATATGCCGTCAAAATTACATGTTTCGGAAAATCTAGCGGGAAAACACACCAAAAACAAAAAAAATGATAGAGGAAAATGATGTCAGACTAGGTCCAATGAAGCCATACACGAAGTTTGGAGAGAGTATGTATCAGCAAAATTTTTCCCGACGGGCACCTTAACCAGCACATTCGTACTAGAAACAGTGTAGAGAGGTTGATAGGTGTCTGGAAACGAAGATTCCCCGTACCTGCATATGGGATGAGGATCAACATGCAAACATCGTTAAATATTGTGGTTGCTACGGCTGTTCTACACACCATTGCAATCAACAGTAACGAACCACCTGTTCCAGAAGAACTTGACATTGATCAGCTTAATTATTTTATTGAAATGGGAAATATTCCTAATTTAGTAAATGTACCAGGGTAATGAGCATAATGAAGGTTTTACAAGAAATATTCTAATTAACACTTATTTTGCTAATTTATGAATCATTTTCAAAGATTGGATGACGAACACCGTCATCAATCCTCTGAATTGCCAGAAGCAGGTTTTTTGCCCTGAGTTTTCCTATAACTTTTTATTTTAACATCCCGAAATTTACCAGTACCACAATTTATAGATATTAAATTTCAATAGTCTGGATTAATTTTACTTTTTAAGATACAATAGGTTCTTTTTTAAATAAAATGTAGATATGTAACATATAGCAACAAACTTATGTTTATGTATTGCTGTTTTTAAATTCTACATTGTAATAGGAGTTTTTTCATATTTACTTTTTTAGTTAATAGAACCATCCCAGCCACACATTAGGCCAGGCCAGTTGTAATTGTACCAGCAAATTTTACATAAAACTTTATATTCACACAAAAATGTTATCCTTGCATCAATAAAAAAATAAAATTGCCTTTTTGTGTACTTTTTATTTATAAAAATACATAAATTTAATTTTTTTTTCCAATTATTCTAATTGCTTCTGTTTAAGCTTTACGTCAAGCTCTAGCGATACCATTCTTGCGTCATGTTCCTTTTTAAGTAATTCGGCCAACTCTATTTTTTTATTAACTAAAATTTCATATTTTTCACCCAATACTGATGACGTTAATGTTTTTACTGTCTTTGGTCGACGCCTGCGAAGGGACTGAACTTGTTTGGGTGTGACGCTTGATACACTTGCGTTTGCTGTTGGCAAAACATTTGCTTGTGATAAGTCCTCTTCCCAAATCACCTCTATGTTGTTGATGTTTCTTGGCACTGCCGAATCCTGCAAAAAAAATAGAGCTTAAATACTTAGGCAGTTGTTGAAATACAAAACAAGAGAAGGAACAAAACCGAGCAAATAAAATAGTTGCAGAACTGTGCAAGTGTGAAGCATTTTTTAAATCTTGTTTTTGAAGTAAATTTTTTAATTTGAATCATAGTAACGGCCTTAGAAACAACATTTTATATTTACAGATATTTCAGGGCAACAAAATGACTGTCTGATTCGACATATATCAATTTTCGATCTCCCGTCTCTTATCAGTTCCCTTTAGAAAAACCTCTCTTTATTCAAATAGACATGTGCGTACTCGACGTCATTCGTCTCCATGGCAACCAAAATAGTTTACCCGGACAAATACCTTTGATTCACACGACACTAGCAACCCAAAATACAATATACGCGAATTAAGAATAATCGAATACAAGTCTTGTACTGCTGTTAAAACTATATGAATTAGACATATCAAAACTAACATTTTTGTATATTAGATGTTTCTTTGTATGAGTTCAAATTCGGCGTTACAAAGATTTGTAACGCGTGCAACCTCCCCTGGTCTGGAACAGTATTTGACAGCTGTTTACTTTTGCTGATTTGTTGAGGTTAGAATAAGCTTGTAATACAACATTCTTTTATAATAATGGGTTTTAAATGCTGTATCCCTCAGTGCATTATGTCCTCTATGGGCACACATGGTTTTTCCATTCCTAAGGACAGCAAATCCAGGAGAAAATGGATAAAAGCCATCGGTATTTCTGAGGAAAGTATAACGTCGACTACACGGGTAAGATAAGTTATATGATTTTTTATTTCAATATACTTTTATTAAGAAACTTTTATTTTATATGTATGTTCGCGTCATTTGCACGAAGAACTTTTATCAATTTTCGACATGCCGTAAAGTGAAAAAAGGTATAGTCCCACATCTTAATTTAAAATTATCTCAAGGCATCTCAGAAGAAGCTGGAGACTGAAACTGCTCCCCTTTCAGAAAAGAAAAGAAGTGTACGAAGACGGATATTTAGATATACCAGACTATGTCAATTTTCAATTGTGAATTTTATGCACAATGATAAAAAGATTCTGTATTACACTGGTATACAGACTTATAAAATTTTATGAATTGTATTTTAATTTGTTTTCAAATCTGAAAAAGGTTCCGCAGGTACAGTTTATCAAAAAAGAAATGTGAAAAAGTCATCTAGGATATTTATGCATAATTTAATTCCCATGAATGAATTTTTTCTAACATTAATGAAATTAAGAAGAGGTTATGATTCTCAAACATTGGCTGATATGTTCCTGATTTCCAGAAGTGCAGTTGCACGTATATTTGCAACATGGATTAATTTAATGTATTATGAATTAGGATCTCATCATATTTGGCCACATAGGTATGTTTTAATGGAACATGCTCCGGAAAGTTTTTTAAAAGAATATCCTGATGTTCTAGGAAGCATCGACTGCACAGAATTTATTATAGAAACGCCTTCGTCATTTTAGTTAGGCAGTCCCAATGTTACTCTAAATATAAAGGGACAACTACTCTCAAAAGCTTAGTTTAGATTTTTGTGTCATCTTTATTCTCGGGTAAGTAGTCTATTCCAACACTACTTTTGTTTGTATTTAAAAGTTATATTGTTTTTCTAGGATCTATATCAGATCAACAAATAATTGAACAAAGTGGTTTTAATAGCTTATTAGAACATAAAATTGAAATTGGTGAAATAACACCAGGGGATATAATTCCTGCAGACAAAGGATTCAACGTCGTTGACATGCTAGCTGATATTGGAATTACGTTAAATATACCAACTTTCAAAATCACTGGAATGCAGTTTCAGCCAAGTGATGTGCAGTATATCAGAAAAGTTGCTAAAGAGTGGATTCATGTAGAGAGGGCGATTCGCAGATTTAAGTCATTTACTATACTTTCCAAAAGAATACCAGTGTCTCTTTTGGGAATTATAAATCAAATTCATACTGTTTGTGTTGTGCTTACAAATTTTAGGTATCCTTTAAGGATATGATAATATTAGTCTGAGAACTGACTGTCGTATTTCCTACGTCGTCAAGTACCTGTGCCTGTGTGTAAGTTAGCCTTTAGCCTTAAGGTCGCCATATCTGGAGTTGTCGAGAGCCCAATCAATAAAGGACTATTATTCAACTCTAAATTGGAAATTGTGGAGCATATTAACTCATCCACAAACTCGGCATTAAAATTATTAGGCTTGATAGTAAGAAATTGTAAACAATTTTCCAATGTAGAGGCCGTTAAAACATTGTATTTCTCAATCGTGCGATCAAAACTTGAGTATGGTGCTTTAATTTGGAACCTAATTTATAATGTTCACTTACAAGAAGTAGAAAAAATTCAACGAAAGTTTATGAAGTATTTGGTCTTCAGAATTTATGCGAATTATCCAGAGCATGGATATCCAAACGAATTGATTGACAAGATTACACATGACATCTTTAGAAAATATAAGGACCTACATTATATTAGTATTTTTGTACAAATTACTTAACAATTTGGTCCACTGTCCAATGTTGTTATCAAAAATTAATTTTAAAATCCCGACGTTAGAAGCACGTCAAAATGTTCTATTTTATTATCCCACCAGTCATACAAATGTCTTGAAAAAGTCTTAAAGTGTATTTACTGATAAAAATATCCTGGATGAATAAATAAATGTTTATTTGTGCTGAAACGTGTTTTTATTTATTATTCAACAATTACATTAATATAAACAAAACTAGGTACTTAATACATATTCCCTATAAAAAGTGGAAAGTACATATTTTACAAAAAAAAGTAATTACATATTCTTTTTCTTATTATAATGTATTATTTAGGATATGTTCCATAGTCAGCTTAGTACCTTTGGTTGAGGTTTTAGTGGTAACTCATTGTATTTGAAAAACAATGACAGCAGTTATTTCTTATAGTTGGTTGCAGCAATAATTATAGAACGCATGTCAAGTAAAAATAATAAGAATCGGACAGTTAAGTATTTATAAATAAATAAACGCTAACATTAATTTTGAAATGTATAATGAAGCTACTGTCTTTTTCCCAATAAAATGTTAGTGATCAGTAACTATAAATTCTACTATGTTCTGTGCATTGACATTTTCATACATTCTACATATGAAAGTTAATCTACTATACATTTCAAAACAAAAGCTTGGATCAAAGTAAATTCTCTCTATAAATATTTCGTTTCTTTTCTGAAAATAAATACAAAAATCGCACCACATCCTGTGACTAGCATTTGCCCCTGTACCTGGTAGTAGTAATTGTGTGAACATTTTAGTTCTGCTACATTGTTTTCATTTGTTTGAGGCAAAATGTTTTCACTTTTACTGCTTCTGCCAAGGTTTCAATTTTTTTAGACTGTGAACATTTAACCACTAGGAGGCCATAGCTTTCTGTTGTAGTTTCAAATACAATTCCATCAGGGCTCGCTCCTAAATGTGGATTGTATGGGTGGATGACCAATCCAGTTTGCCAAACTTTATTTCTTGTTTTGCGCCCATATGCCTGTCTTGCTTCGTCCTCAAATTTTAAGCCATATTTGATACTAGGTACATAATTGAGTCTTTGATTGTCCATAATTTGTCGAAAAATTCTTCATCAAATTTTTTTTCTTTTACAAAACTCTCCAAAATGTGACGCTGTAAACCGAAATTTTCTATACTGATGCCACATCTGGTTGCTAGCATGGCTCCTTGTCATCTTCTGGATTTCAAATGCTTCTTCAAAAGTTTTTGGATATGATTCAACGTTTATAATTGGTAGACTGATTAAAATGTTCACCGCTTCATTATCCAGTAATGGTATGGTCGGAAAAAATACAATTTCTTGGTTTTCTGGAGGCTGTATCTCTTCGCTTTGATCCACAGATTTTTGAATGCCAATGATGCTCCATGACTCATCTGAAATAAACAGTGTACATTAAAAAAAATGTACTACCATTACCCCGCAAATACTGACAGAAATTTCAGGATACTTGTACATTGTACAATTGAAAAACTTACCCTTATCTTTCAAATTAATTAAGAACGAAAACGGAATGGCAGGATTTATGTCTTTTAAAGCTGACATCATTTTATTTACTTTGTCCTCTGCGTTCTGTTCGCTTTGGCTTGTGCTTGGTCGAAAATAATTTGATGACAACAAACTATTTCTCTATGGTATGACTATATCTAAACACTAGTTTTTAAATCCTTTTTAAAAAGTGCGATTAGAGGTTAATCAGCTGATTAATTCTGTTAACTCGGGAATCTAGGGACTTTTAGTTCTTTGCCAGCTGTCTGCTTCTCCTCGAAAATCCTCGAAGGAAGGGGAAACGCACGCACATTCTTAACAGCTCTTAATCACGGTGGGATCGGAAACTTACCATTGCAAGTCCTTCACGTGGAACATTTTTCCTTGGGTTTATATATATTTTTTTTTCTTCTTCCCAATGTGGAAGGACCTGCTTTTTTACACATTGCTTCCTGAAAAATATCTTTAATCGAATTGGCGTCTGACTTTCTATGTCATCTTGCAACTTTTTCTTGGGTAATTTTTGGAGTATTTTCTCACGATTCAAAGGAACGAATCCAGTTGCATTAAAACCTGACTTTATGTTGTCACTATTGCCAACCAATAGAATAAGTGCTTGTTTCAATAAACGAGGAAATATTTTAAGTTCATCAACATTATTTAATTTTTCAGGATTAATTGGGTTGACTTGAAGATCTACTTCAAGATTTATTCTCGTGCAAGATTTTCCTTTCTTCAGAATCCTTCATTAACAAAGTGCTTGTAATGTGGTTCTCCCTGAATTACAATGTCATTGTTTGAGGTTCTTAAAGATTCATGATGTCAGTAAGATGGGATGGACCCTTATGCAGAGCTCGTCAGCGATTGAGGTGCAAGATGAGGCGCGTTGTAGCATCCCCTGTAGGAGCAGTTGTTGGTAAAGGTACATGAACAGGAGGATTATTCAGAAACTCTATCCCTTCTCTTTGTTGGAGCCCTAATACTCTAGCTTGCATTTCCTCCATCTGGTTCATAAGAGATGTCATTCTTTTATGACAACTGACAAAAGGAACGAAATAAACAAGTACATAAGTCTGGTAATACAAAAGAAAACTAACGAAAGGAGAACGAGATAAGCAATAGTACAAATAAATTTTATTTATATATCGGAATCTATGGCTTCCATTTGTTCATGATCGATTAAGTCTAAAGAAGTTTCTGAGTCTGGTAGGGTTGCCAAAAGAACTTTCTGTTCTCGGGCATTAATGGCACTAAGTTTTTTAAAATAAGTGCCTTTTTATCGCACGCGATTCCACAATTATTTGAAGAAATAGCATAAACATACTCCTTGTATTCGTCATCAAAATCTGTTTTATATTTTATGCAATTACTTTTTTGTGTGAAAAGAACTTCTACCAGATTTCCTAATAAAAAACCCTTTAAAAGATCCTCTGGTTTCTTCGTTGTCCTTTTATATTTTTCCACAAATGACATTGCTTTAACTCAAGTACCTCTAAATTTTTTCTATAGTTTTTTACAAGTTCAGTTAGTTCCATAAAATCATAGATATTTCTGTGCCTTAGTATGTTTTGCTCGATATTTCTATAAATACTATCGGCAGTTATGTGAGTATGGCCCTTTGTAAGATATAACGGTGTCGTGTGGTCCGGCAGAGCGATTAACCTCAGTAATCAGGGAAGTATATAGAACCCAATTTTTATACTGGGATGTACAGTTATCAGCCCAAAATACAAAATGAGAGACATCTCTTTCTTATTACCTTTAATAAAGCAATTCAATTCAATAGACTCAGCTTTACGTCCACCTAATGCTTCGTGCCAGAGCACACAATAACCTTTATTTTTAGATTCTTTATTTAAAGTAGCAAACGTAAGGTTAAAGACTTATTAGTCGGCTAGTAAAAATTGCACTTTTATTTTGGGGCATAATGGGCAAAACAAAAATCTTTTGTAAATCCATAGAATATATACGATTCATGAAACTTTGTGATTCATCAGAGTCTTTTTTATATTATAGGTTTGCTTTTTCAGCTTTAGCACGTTGAGAATTTAGCTGACCTTGAATATTATTGTCTTCATTATTTTCCAACATGTTCTTTAACATTTTGCATTCTTCAGAGATATCTGATTTGGATTGGCTAAGTAAAATATTCGTTTCTTTTAAAACTTGTCTATATACTTCAATTTTACAAACAGATGGTGAACACGCAGAAACGCAGAAGCGATTACAACCTTACGTTGGGCGTAGTGAACACGGACAACGGTAAGAGCTTTGAGCTTATTAGAAACCCTTGTGACATGCCATCTTTCGCTGCTGTCCGCAAGTTAATAAGTAGATCAATTCACCAATCTATACCAATAAATTGCACTTTTACATAGCTGGCACGCCACTTGAATTACCATCTTATCAGCTTTTCGCCAACAGATTGCGACGAGCCTTTTTTGGTTGAGGACCAAAATGAATTAAATGAACCAATAAAAGAGTATTGAAAGCAAAAAAGAAACTGTAACCGAAAGCGTTCAAGTCGCAGAGGCTCGAAACAGATATGCCGAGGGCTAGCTCAGCTCTAGTCGGAGAGAGGGGTAGGTCACAAAAGTATATACTACCAACTATAAATCATATAATCCTTAGTTATTAGATTATATGAATAAAAGGGCGCCACTAGCTTTAAATTAACTGCAACCTAGCTAGAAGGCTCCCAAAATCAACAAGGATACCCAAACGCTTTATGAAAAGGTGTTGAATTTATAAGAAACTAGAATATAGGTATGAATTGAAGGTATCAAATTTATTATCAAATGTAAGTATACTAGTTATGCTCACCCAGCAGTTTAAAATTTGTAAAACAATAAAAATAATTGAACCGGTCCTCGGTTACACCTACTTACTATCTAATATGATTAGCTGATAATAAGCAGCTATATTCACCGTTCGTGATATCACGTATGGTTCACAGTGTCCACATAAAATAATGAAAATTTGTGTCTACTAACATATCTTATTTTACAAATACCAGGCTGCATACATATACCTTCCTAAATTATTCCAAAATATTAATTTAAAAAAAAAATTACCCAAATATTAATTTACCTATGTTTACAAAAAAGTTTATCCAAATACTTAAAAAAAAAGATTTTAAATAGCCAGACATAAATAAAAGTAGCCACAATAGGCCTCACACTCCCAGAATTCATACGTTATACATAAAAACCTGTATGGTGAACTGCAGAGCTACCTTCCAAATAAAAGAGAATCCACGAATTCAAGTCCTTATAAATTGCCAAGGGTTGTCATAATTCCCATCTAAAGTGCTCCAGACCACGAATCTATGTCCAAGTCGTTGCCTAAGTTGTCGATGTTGTTCCCAAACTCGTATTCCAAACCTCGAATCGTTGTCCAATGTTGAGGCGAAGGGTTGTCAATAAAAAAAACTATCCAGGGTCCACAAGTGGAGTACAGGAGCTTCGTCTGTAACCCAGATCACTCCTGCACTGGGAATGGTAGTGCCAGGCTTCAACTTTTATGGGAGAATTCGTACCACCAGGTATACGAAAACAACAAAAATTTACAAAAACATAATCGTAGAAACAAAACGTGGAGAAAATGTGAGAGGTAACAGTAAAACGTAAAAGCCCTAAAAAAAATTACTTACATAAGTATACGAAAATTAGTAGTGACTTTAATCCTTACTCAAAGATGTAGGGCGGCTTAAATCTGCGGTCCAAGCCAAGTTGGAAGTCAATCGTTGAGAAATGGCTTTCTACAATTCCAAGAAAAGACAAAAAAAAATAGGTTAGGGCGACATGTGCTTTAAACATAAAAAAAACAGCGTACTTACAATCCGAGTTAAGCGAGTATAGGTGACATCCAAGACGACCAAAATATTCACCACAAACCGTAGAATTTCAGTATCCCATCCTATTTCAAATGGAAAGCCCCAAGTCGGCGATTAAACAGCAAATTTTCTACGACTACAACAAAAATGCACCCAATCCTCCATTCCCGAGTATGAAACTGAAATCGGGAGCGAGATGGAAAATAGAAGCCTACCGAAAACACCAATCACACTTGGCTTAAAAGCTCGGCCACCCACAATACATCGGTAACTAATCTGCCAGTTGACTAGCCAGTTGACGCGGCAACCCACATCACATCTACAGTCACTACTCGTTGTCTATACTGCGACACAAATAATAAATTTAAAATAAATTGACCCGTAACAAGATGGCTCCCGCTAGCAAAATATATCAATTTATTAAATAGATGTGTACATCTTAGGAAATCTACAATACAAACTATTATTATAATAGCGTATAAAAGTTGTTTACAAAATGATGGTGTAAAGATAGTTAATGATCGAAAGTCCATAAAAATCGACTTAGTTTTTAACATTTCGCAAATTGCAAGATCAAGATATACTGCTATGCATTTATCGCTTTTATCTAGAGTATTGGATTATTTTGTTGATTCCTGTAGAGCAATTATTTTTTAACTTCATAATATGTTCATTAACCTCATTGCGATTTATTAGTTTAAGAAACATTCATTTTTGAATGCTTGGTCTTTGGCAATAATTATTGTTTGTTTAATTTCTGATGCCAGTTTTACGGCTACGTTTTTAAAATATTTGTTAGTGAAATTCGCCACATCCCAGCGTACATCAACTTATAGCCGTCTTTGTGGAATTAACCACATTTTTGCGATATTTTGCTCCCCTTTTAAAGATGAATTTCTTAGCTTATCGGCCTAATTAGTCTCATCAAAATTAACTAGAGACGGATCTGTATTGGTAAAAATTGTTGAAGAAATCGTCTGGTTTTTTTCTATTTCTCATTGCTTTTTGGTGGATATATTTGCTGAAAAGCGATAGATATTTCGGTCTTGTCTTTTAATAAAATTGGAAGCCCAATCTGGACCTGGCAGATTACTTTTTAGTCTACTTTCATTAACACCTTTTTATCAAGATAGAATTTTACTAAAATTCTTAAATAGATCAAACGGAAAGCCTTAGGAGACCACATTGTTCAAGAGTTTCTTCTTCAATGGATAAAAGGCAGGGTCTTCCTGCTGTTGGATATATGCTCTTATTTTTTACCCTTAAAACCGAAGTAGATCTGGGTACTTTTTATTTTTTACTGCGCTATCAACCGTGTGGGTCCTACTTTGTACAGCTCTTATCGTATTTTACATAGCTTAGTTAGTGTAGCTTTTATAGCGGTATAGTTCTTTCCGTCACATGAATGATCATAAACCTTAAGTCAAACTTGCCGTATTTTTGTGCTCTTCAAAATGATGGAGGTTAGACACATGATTAACGATTCATATTTATTTACAGTTTATTACGACCTAAAGTCAGGACAAGCAAGCGAGGTCCCAGATATTACAAATCCTTGTAGTGAGAGCGAACAATAAAAAGAACAACTAAAAAAATATATAATTTATTATAAAAATTCCAGCAAAGTGCAGTACAATGAAAGGTAAAAATCTTACAATAAAATAAATACCTAGAATACAGGTCTAGGGTTATGGGAAAAGAATTATTAATTTAAAACAATTTTACAATGAAAATTTTATATATGTATTGTTTTTTAGGTTTTCGCGGGTGTTAAATGAAGTGTTATTGTACTTCCGGGTGCTCTCCCGCGTCGATGGTCGACTCCTCCAGGAGTTACGGTTGTCTAAATGACGTTTTGGCAGAATCTCATCTGCCATCTTCAGGTTCTCACTGAAAGCTGCCTACTGCTGCTACTCGTTGGCAGATGAGATTCTGCCGAAACGTCGTTTAGACAAAGAGGAGTCGACCATCGACGCGGGAGAGCACCCGGAAGTACAATAACGCTTTATATATATAGAGGGTTTTTCTCAATCGTAAAGGGTAAATCAGAGCAAATTCGTATATCAAAATTTGTGTACCACAGAATAACAAACGATCCAAAAGTCCAAAATCCAAATAATCCAAAATAGAACAATTGACAAGTTCTAACTCAAAATCTGGTCTTACCAAAGTTGTCTAGTATACTACTTCTAGATGATAACCTGCTTATTAATCCGAATAAATCTAAATTTCAATTAAACCAAAATATTAATTGAAAATTAGGTTAAATTTAGTTTTTGATCCGGTATCAAAACCGACTAGAAACCACATGTCTTTTGACTAAATTAAACCCTAGCAAAGTTTTCGGATCAATTTATTGATTTAACAAAGGAAGCTTGAAGCAATTTGAGTGATATTTATGAACTATTTTAACTCCCAAAACAAGGGGAAATGACTTAAACTGACAGTTCGACAATAAGGCTGCGTACCATTTTCTCTAAAACAAAGTAGACCAGGGAAATAAGAAAAATATTCCAGAATTTTGGCCAACAGTTCGTATCGAGATGCGGTTTTCGGCATCGTGTTCGGAAAAATACCAGGATAAAGTCTACATACATATAGTGCACGCGCGATTTTTAGAAAATTACATATGGAGCGTAAAATGTCGGAAATCGTCACTCGGAGGTTTTCGAGTGCTCCGAGTCCAGAGGGGTGGCGCTGCGGGGGTGAATTTTGAGTAAAAAATGTCAAGTGAAAAAAATATATTTATTTAAATATTTGACATATTACGTTATATAGTATTTACAAACATCTTAACAAATACAGATTCTAGTCAGTCATATACAGAATAATTAATTTAATTAGCTGTTATATCGTCGTCATCATTAGATTCTTCCTTACTGTCGTCGCTTAGGTCGTGGCTGGCTGCTTGGTTTTAACAAAACAGTTTTTACAAGTCACTGTACAACATAGTCCGTTTCGGCGGCACCCACAGATGTTGCCATAGTCCGTTTTGCACCCGCATGAAATCATATTCATTATATCCGGTGGGCTTACCTCCTGCGTCATTGGAATTGGAGTTGCTCTCCATTTTCAAGTTCCCAGCCCCATTCCAACGGATCCAGCTTCTCCCCATACCAAATCTGCATTTGAAGATATGTCGATGGTTAAATTTTTTTGCTTAACGTTTCAGCAAATTTTGGCAAGTCATCAGACTTTTCGAAAATTTTACAAAATTGTACTTTGCCTCGGCTGGAAAATGCAGTAGTATCGCATCCAGACAATAAAGCTCATCGGAACGTCGACTTCAAAGATAATTAATAAGGTGTCACGGTTTTATTTCAACTTTAAATATTTCATATTGGATCCTTGATTTAGGTAACCAGTTAAACGCATTTATTAATTTTTGGCCATACCCTGCTTACTTTTATAGCTTACCTTATTATGATAAATAATAACAGCACCGTAAATTATTTTCAAATAGTTTATTGCCTACCTATTTAACAATTCTACCATAATTAATACGTAATTCAGTGTATCGTATATATTCTTCTGTTTTCCTGAATCATATAGATTAATTTACGTAAATAAATATTATTAAACACTCTCCTTCCTTAATAGTTTCCATAACGTTAATGTGAAGAATTCCCGGTAGCGCCTCTGTAATAAAATGTTGTATTATTTAACAAAAGATTTGAAAGGAGACTGACATCATTTTAATAGTTTTCGTTTGCAAAATTCGCTTTTCAAAATACATTAGTACCTTACTACAAATCGAATTAACATATATTAGGATAATTATATATGTCACTTACCTATATCATTTATTGCAAGTTCTATATTATAACATATTTCTAGGAAATACTATATAGATTCCAATCCTTTTACCAATGTTTACTTAAATGTGCGGCCGGCTGTCATTTTCCTATAGCACGAAATATAGAATTAGGCGAGTCATGCGCGCGCGCGCGCTCTTGTCTTAATTATGGTTCTTTAAAAATCTATATCTTTTCTAATAAATCACATGGAATAATGAAACAAAATGTCTCAGATAGAAGATTTTAATACCATTAATGTTAAGTTAGTTAGTTAGTTAAGTTAAGAAGATAGTTTCATTAATTTTTGGATATTTATTCCCGTTCCCCATCCCAGATAGGGGGAATGGTGGCTCAGTGTGTTAAAGCGACTGGCTAGCAAACTGAGTTGCCTAGCGAAGTGGGTTCGATTCCCGCAAGGCGAAACAATTTTTAATTTAAAAAATTGCCCCAAGAGTGGTTCGGAGTCCACATTAAACTGTAGGGCCTCGTCTCTCTTTGCCTAGCACAAGATCCTTGAGATCTTCCAGGGGGTTACTTGGGTAACTTGAGAGGCGGTTAAGAAAACAAACATTTAAGATGTTGGACTATTCACATCACTTTTCTAGTGCTGTTCATGTTGTAATTTTTCTGGTATATGTGGTGCTTGTTGAGTGGGGATCGTCAAATTTCAAAGAATTGCTTCTGGGGAAGAGATCTGTTTTCGATTGTGGTCGAGTGATAAGGGTAGACGTTTTCTGTTGAAGTGAAAATTTGATCTAGGATCATCCTACGGGGATTTATTTATTCATTTTTCAACAGTAAATTCGTGATTTTCATTGTTTTGATGAGAGAACTTCAAGCCTTATATTTTAATGAAAATCTTGCTTTTTCAAGGGATTTAGTGTGTCCATTATCCTCGCACGTGCGTAGTCCCTCCTGATCATTTACTTCATAACTTTGCAGTTGTAAGGACAATCGCAGACTAACCGGTGATTACTTTGTGTCCTGTTAATTCCTTTTTTTTTGAGAATCGCCCTCGACAGAGGGAGTCTATACATTTATTCCTTTGTTATTCTTCTCTCACTAAGGGATATTAAATACATTTTAGGATACTCCTAGCAGGTGTTAGTAAGAGATATTACTGCAGGACATCTCTAAATGTACCACTGGTTCTCCTCACCATCGTCTTGGAAGCTCGTGCCGCGGAAGTTCTTGGAATATATCGCCGCAGGATAGATTCTTGGGGGAAGCTTCTGAATGTTCTGGTTACATATTCAACTTGAGTAAGAGGTCTCATGAGGAAAATAAATTATAAGTAAACGAATGGAAAGTAAGGTCAGTCATTTTATTAGAGGTGTTTTTGTTACAACCCTTTTTTTTGTTAATATTCTGACCATTAGAAGTTGTTGATTACCCACTTAATTTACGTTTAAAGTACCAATTGATTTTAAGTAAATAAGAGATCTATGAATTTTTTTTGTTTGTTTTACTCTACTACCAAATTATAAGATATATCTACTAAAACCAAGAAATAAAACTTAAGAAAGCAATTTCATGTAAACAAGAATATAGCTATATACTTGGGGAGCACAAAAACCTGTGATATATGTATATTTTACATATGTATATCTGCTCAATTCGCTTTTGTTCGTGTATTGTATCAATGAGTCAAGGAAGTTAAGATTCATTTAAGTCTATTATCGACTTATCGATATCTTCTTAAATATTATATAAGGTAAAGTGGGGTAAATGCAGTATAGTTTTTGAATAGTTGAAGTTTGGTGGTTTGCCAAAGTATGGATAGAAATTTGATTTTTTTTTTACAAATAACGTGGCAAGTTATGAACAACGTTCTACTTGCAGTAAATCAAAGAGTTAACCTGGGAATGAAAAACAAATATTTTTAAAAGACTGTTGTTATATTACATTTGCCCCGCGAATTGGGGCAATTGGGGCGTCCTGTAAAAATGCATAAATTCGCATATTAATATGTACCGGGGTAAAACTGATAAATATATAGTGTTTTTTTTTTTTTTTTACATTTATTTAACGTCGGCCTATTTCCGCTACTGAGGCCTAACACCGACGCCTGTAGACGAGCTACCCCCAACCAGGAATTTTGCCGAACCTCTTCCCTTAAGAAGAGTAGGGATCTTTTACTTGCCTAACATTTAATAGACAAGGGACCGACGGCTTTACATCCCCTCCGAAGGATGGTATATCTCCTATACAACCCTCGCCTAAGGTTGTATAGCTTCCGCGCATACACTGATATACAAACCGCTGGAAGATGTGTGAGGCGAGGACGCGGTCTTCGTTGGAACGGTCACCCATTCCAAGTACTAACCGCGCCTTACGTTGCTTTACATCGCATATCGAAGTATGTACATAGTAAAGACGCACCCACGCTCGCCCCCCTATATAGTGTTTCAAAGAAATGGTGTTAAAGTCGTTTAAAAATTCAGAAAAGTAAAAAAGATATGAACTTTTTTATTCAAAAATGCAAGCCGAAATAAATGAGATGTTCAAATTTAATTTTATATTGTATTTGAAAAAGTCTTTATTCTTACATTAGAAAAAATAGTGCAGTCATTGAAGCGAAAAATAGGGTCTTACCTCCGAAATATTTTACTATGAACCGATTTACATGAAATTTTGGAATTAGGCTTATCTTACCCTTAACTTCAAAAGTGATATTGACCCGACCTCCGTTTTTTTATTTTTAAGGGGTGAAAACGACCCCTTAATGAAAGAATTGACGTTGAGCCATTTTATCGCTAGAAAACGTATTTAATAATAAGGAGCGAAATCATAAAGTGTTCTCTAACACAATTATATCATGTTAAACCCATTTTCAAACCCTAAAAAACTTTACAACCCCTGCAGACGACCCCTAAATTGAAAAAAATTACAAAAAATACTTTTGTATAACTTAAAAAGATTTAAATATAGAGTAAATATTGTTTTACGTTCTCTACCTTAATTATCATATTTTTAACCTCTTTTCAACCCTTAAGAACAACCCCTCAATTAAAAATTGTATAAAAAAATTTCTTTTGATGGACTCAAAATGATTTAAATGTTGTTCCACGTTCTCGAAAATGACTATCATATGTTTAGCTTTTCAACCCTTAAAACTACCCCTAAATTAAAACATTGAAAATATGTGTTTATACAATTATAAATAATTTAATTATAGAGTAAGTAATCAGACACTTTTTATTGAATAAAATATAAACTTATAAGATATCTGGAAATGTACTAGATTAAATTAGTAATTAATTATAAAAAATTCTGCAACAAGAGCATTACAATACATAAAAAAACTATTACACCAATCGTTCATGACTCAATATCGGAGTTGCTGTCGTAATCAAGATCTTCTTCTGGGTCAATTGGAGGGCTATTCTGGCAGCTATCTCCACTGCATGTTCCACAAGTTACATTGCAAAACAGCCCGACTCTTCGGCATCCGTAAGTGGCTCCGCAACCTTTTCTGCAGTTGCAAAAAATCATTTTAAGTAAATCTTGCGGTGCAGGTGGATCTGCAGTTTTTATTGGATTGGATTTTATTGGATATACATATATGAACGTTTGTATGTATTCGTGCGTATGTTTCCGATATATATGCCATATATGGATATATATATATATATATAAAACAATAGTTTTGGGTTCATATTATTCTTTACTTTCACTCTGCTCCAAATTTTTGTGCTCCGAAATTTTCATTTTACTAAATAGAAAAAAAAACGTTTAGTTTTTGGACCTTAACTCCTTCAATTTTAAAGCTATCACAACTTTAAAAAAACCATTTTAAAGGTAATTGAAAGAGCTACAACTTTTTTCATTACGACATGTAGTGTAAAACCCTTCATTTTGAAACAGTGAAGGGTCAAAGGGCTCGAGAGAGACTGTGATTGCGCTACCGCGCGCTCTATAAACAGTCATATCTCCGTCAATTTTGGTCTGACAGAACAAAAAACAAAATTTTTGTCAAAAAAAGACCTACATTTTTTATCATTACAGTTTTTTACGTCTTTCATTATTTTTGAAATATTATGAAAAAAAGGTGTTATTTTAAAAAATGAAAAAAAAAAGTTTCTTCTTAAAATCGTGATTTTTTTGAAAAGTATGCATTCCAAAGCAGCCGAACGGCTGGAATCCAATAAACATATGAAACACATCGATTTTAAAAAAAATATATTAGATGCCCCTCTTTTTTTCATTACAACTCACTCACTTTACGTGCAAAAGACTTTTAACACTGCTCATTTTAAAGATTATTTTAAACACTATAAAAAAGTTTCTCGTTGTCATATGAATAAAATGTATCCGTTGTCAACTAGATGGCATTGAATACATCGATTAAAGTTCAGACAAAAAAAACGGTTTTTATCTTCAATATCTCGCTTAATATTGCACTTAGAATACTCTTTAAAAAACCAATTTGTTCATTTTTTTACCTTCTACAATTTTGTTTATTATAAAATTATCGCTAAAACGCATATTTTTAGAGATATTTGCAAAAAACCATTGAAAAACGTGGGAAAATTCGGAGTTTTCAATCGCCAATAACTTGAAAACTATTGAATTTTTTAAAAAACTTTATAGGACACTTTTTGCTTAGAATTGGGTCTTATATCGATCCCCGAGGTTATTTACACTAACGAGAAGGGGTGGCAACCACCCCCATGGTAAGAACGGAGGTCGGGTCAATATCACTTTTGAAGTTAAGGGTAAGATAAGCCTAATTCCAAAATTTCATGTAAATCCTGTTCATAGTAAAATATTTCTGAGGTAAAAAGCTTCAATGACTGCACTAAAAAGCAATAACGCAACTCAGTGAAGAAAGTTGTATCCTTCAAATTTAACATTAAAAATAAAAGAATCACCCCTTCTATCTAATTTCGGTTCATGCAAAATTTTTACTATGTTTTCAGAGTCAACGACGTCGGTGTCCTCATTTTGTGGCCAAACAAATTTATTGTTAGAAAACTTGGTAAATTTCGTGAACCAACCAGTTTCTTCACGATTCACAATTTTTCCAACGTAGTGCTTAATTATTTTCTTTGGGGCATATTTAACCAAAATCCACTTTCCAGGTTCTATTTGGTCATTTTCAAATTCATCCTCTTCATTTTCACTATCAATTATTTCTTGTAGAATATCATCGTCGTCTGATTCTTGGCACAATTCTCTTTCATCTATTTCGTCCTCGCTTGAACACTCCTTTTTCAAATTCTTCCTTGTAACATCCGAGGTTAGCCGGGTTAAATAATATCTACGACTTTCGTGTACTTGTTTATTGCCTACTTATATCACAGCCCGACTTAATTATTATGTGTACGTATAACAACGCGGATACGGCACCACCGGGATACGTCCAGTTAACTCCGCTGCTAATCACCGATTCCCTCTCATGGCCTTTTCTGGGGGGTTGTCGCCTATTTCCGCATCTGCGCAGTATGTATGCTTTCGGATGCTCGCGCATGTAACACCCCTCTTTTGAATTGCTTGGTTTCTGTAAACTTAAGAAAATATATAAATTTCCCAGGACAAATTAAGGTTTCCTAAACACATAACAAAAGTGACCTTGTGTCTTATCAGATTACAGTTTTTTGCAATATACCAATAAATTCCTTGTGTAAGATTACAAAGTTATTTTAACAAACATATCAATAATATGTGTTACCTACTTTAACAAATACGTTTAAATTTAAGCTTTTGAAAACCTGCTAACCATGATCAATCATAATACAAAATAAAATCACGATACCTAGTGTTAGGCTTTTTAGTTATGTTTGGTCTCCCCATCGACTCTCCCTTACTTAATCTAGAATTACATTCGTTGGTAGACAACTTACCACTAACATTTTCAGTTAAAATATTAACCTCGTCAGTATTACAAACATTATGTACAATAACATCACAGGACTCCTGCACAGCGTTATTACTATTTTGAGAAAACTCGTTAGGGTCTTGTAAAGAAAAATTACCAACGCTTTCTGGTACGTAGGCTATTTTAGGTTCTTCAAAACGCATCGTTTTTCGTGACTTATCCTCATTTTTACTTATCCTTGTCCTCTCCCCCTTTTTAATTTCTTGACACTTTATCATCTGATTTTTGTGTCGTTTCCATTTTTCACCGCTTCATTCTTTTTGCCACATGTATATCTTTGTTCTAAATTTAAATAAAATTATAAAATTTGGTTCAAATCTAAAAGGACAAAAGAAAAATGTTGTAAGGGTGTTACGCTTTTAAGTGCGATATTAATTTCTAAAAATATAATAATTAATGTATTTGACATTAGTGTACAATTATTATAAAGTAGATGTACTTTATAGTTTGTTTTTAAACCAGGAGGAGTAAAAGTGGAAGATCCATTCACGCTATAAAAGTAACCAGAAAATACACTAGAAGTCCTTATGAACACACATTCATAGGTTCCTTTACTATACTTGTAGACATTGTCAGCACTGAAAAGACGCGTGCTGCGAGCATCTTTTGACGATAACTGCCAAAGTGTTTTTATATATCTTGAATCTAGAGTTGGCTTTACATTTAGTGTGATATGTGTTATCAGCAAAATTTGTGTGTTTATGCTTTTTGCTATAGATATTCATAATTTGTTGTTACAATTTCGTACCACTTTGTCACCTACCCTTTTCTGCCTCTGGAAGGGGGGACAATAAAAGCAGCTGTCGTTGGACAACTGGGTATTCGCCGGCCAGACTTAGTGGAGACGGGCGGAATTCAAATAAGTAATATTGGGATAATAATATTTTTTTTGTAGTTTAATAGTAATACCACACGATTTTTGCACTATTATTATTATGTCTTCAACAGTCATTGGGGTCTAATAATTTTTTTATATATATAGGTGTACATATTATTGGAACTCATTCTGGAAAATTTTGAATTTGGATATTTTGTTTATATGTAGATAACTGCTGAATATTGTAGCCTTTCTCTCTCTCTCTATATATATATATATATATATATATATATATATATATATTGTAATAAACTGCCTATAATTTTATGAAAGTGGACTTGTCATTATTTTACGTATTCCTTAATACTAATATCCCCCAAAATTCACTAATAATACTAAAAATAATTGAAAATATAATTATCAAGGCGGTCGAAAGATTTATCGGAAAGTAATATTCTAAATAATGTACAAACAAAATTGGATAATCATCAGTTTGTGAGAAATAACTGTTTTATTTTGAGATCAAACTTGCGTGACTCCTGGTTCTGGTAGATCTCCTCCGTCTCTAGATATGAGGGTAGGTTGCAGCCCCAGTGACGGTGCTAATCCAGGCAGTTGACAATAAATAAATTCCAAAAAAGATGAGAGTTCCAGGACTATTAAAAATTTCCAAAATTGACAATTTCCAACTCTGTAGCTTCCCAGATACGATATGCCTCCACAAACCGATAACAGTCCTCCAGGAAAAACACCCTTTGGAAATAAAATTCCAAAGTTAATTAATTATCTAATAATTTACAAAAACAAAAAAAAATTAACATACTTTCTTTGAAGGGTGTTTCACAGTATCCCACGGAAATGATTTTAAGATGATGGTGTAAGGCGGTAGAGAGAGAGTGGAATAGTAAAATAGTAATAGTAAAACTACAACCTTACTTAAATCCATGAATAAACCCAGTAATTTTTTGTTTTTATCCAAATTTTTGTATAAAATATTTATAAAATCGAAAAATGGTGTGATTGTGTTGATCTAAATTTTCTAAAGCCATGTTGGGCATTATGTAATATATTATATTTTGTAAGAAAATTTGTTATTTTATTAAAAATGATTCTTTCTAATATTTTGGAAATTGTGGATAGTAACGAAACTGGTCTATAATTTTCAACGCTTGAAGGCCCACCTTTTTTAAATAGTGGTATGACCCTGACAGTTTTTAAAATTTTTGGAAAGACTCCATATACTATAGAAAGGTTTATTAAATAAGTCAGAAGGGTAATTATATAATTCACACAGCTTTTTAAGATACTAGTACTTATGTAATCGATCCCTACAGAATTAGAGCATTTCAAATAATATTAATAACAACTTCTTCATACCCAGGGTTAACAAGCATAGTGGGAAAATCTTTATCAACTTTAAATTTATAATCAGTTTTATCAGAGTCCAACATACCAATTCTTGTCTGAGGTAAAGCAATAAAATAGTCCGATTTTTCATTAGGATCAGTAATTTTTTAATCGTTCGCTATAATATCGGGTATTCTATTAACATTTTTACTATTTTGGACACTATTATTTATTATTTTCCAAGCCGCTTTGGACTTCTTATTACCCGTTAAATAATAATTATCATTAAACTGCTTTTTTGCTGCTTTTATAATCACTCTGTACATGCGCTTATATTTTTTATAGTAAGTTACATCATTTTGGTCATTACTATTTTTCATTGGATTGTATAGTTGCTTCAAATTTTTAGCAGACATTTTAATGCCCGTTGTCACCCACTTTTTTATGTTATTTTGATCAGATATGGAAATTTTTTTAAGAAGAAAGCAAGTTCAATGTAATATATCATTTTATCAATGATTAGTTTAAAAGCTTTATCAGTATCAGTATTCTTTGAAAATAATTTGGTGGTTCTGAAAAGAACCGATTTTTGAAGGATTAGGACGCTCGATACACGTCCTCACTCGTCGACTGCCTGAGGAATTATGTGAATGTCGACGCGCCAATATCCATTGGCTTGACGACGGTCTCGATAACTAGGGCCGAGTGGGACTACTACTCTTTGCTCCTAGATTATCTCTGTAGACCTGGACCGGCCTTCGTGATAGGTGGGCCCGCTTACTTCTACCAGTCCCAGCTGGGATTGATTGCCGGTACGTAGGACACAGTAAAGGTGTGTCCTACCCCGGATCATCGGAAAGGTAAGGATATGAGCTGTGTAGCTCGGGAGTGTGGAGACCCTAAGTGCTTTTTTAGCACTTTCGGACTCCACGGAGCAGGTAGGACAACGGGCGTTGGACGGTATGTTGAGCAAAAAATGCACTCATCGCTGAGCACATTTGTTGCATCTGTGCTAGCACCGCTGTGAGGTTTTTGGCCTCTGGCGATGCTTGTTGTTTTGAGGCAGGGACGGTGTTCTGTCCTGCCTTGCTCTGGGCTACTTTTGCGTAGGTAGTGCCTGGCGCTACGCCGCCCTTCTTTGTTGAGGTCGTCGTCGGCCTCTGTACCGGCTTTTGAGTGGCGCTGGCTGATTGCTTGGGGTATTTTGGACACCCCTTGTAGCTGGCCGGGTGGGCCCCTTGGCAGTTCGCACACTTGGCCGGTTCGTCTGCCTTCTTCTTGCAGTCAGTCGTCCGGTGTGCCTCGCCGCACTTCACGCATTTCGGCTGCGCGGTACACCTGGATTGTCCGTGGCCGAAACGCTGGCAGCGGTGCATTGGGATGCCGCTACCTTGGCTCTCTGTCTCTCTCTGTCCTTACGACTAGAGAGCAGCACCTCGTGACTTGGAGTATCTTGTCCTGGTCCTGTGGGACTAGGACAAGTACGAGTGGCACCTCCTGTTTCGTCCGTCTGGACGTCATCCGTTGCACTGCGGTAGGTGCGAAACCTTGGTCTTGGAGGTCTTCTGCCACCTCTGTACAAGTAACGCCGCTCGGGATCCCCCTGATGACTACACGTAGCAGCCGTTCCTCTGGCAGAGTGTACGTGTGGTACTCCCTTTTCTCGTTTGCGAACATCCTAGTCATCTTGCGATAATCTTCGGATGTCGCGGGCTCGATGGATATTCCCTCCGCGGTAACTTTAGCCTTGCTAAAGTTAATGCCGGTTTCGGTTAGACGACGGCTCACCGTTGTCCATGTCTCCTTGTTTCTCAGCACTACCGGCGGTATGCGCTGGCTTCTTGTTTTTGTTTGAGGGGCCTCAGTCTCCTCTGTCCTGGCGTTTTGTCTGGGGACGTTAGCCTCCTGCTGGGGAGCTCTAGATCCCGATCTGCTTCGTCTGGATGACTCTGGGGGGCACTTGAGGGGCTCTTCAGCCACCTTCTTTGCCGCCTTAGGGGCCTCTTCGTCGGAGTCCGTATTAGTGGCGGGTGGGTTTTTCCGCTTCCGCGTTTGCGATTCTCCTCGAATCGCACGCAGAAGTTCTTCGTGCTGGGACTTTTGCTCCCTCTGCATTAGCTCCAACCTCTCGGTGAGCTCCTCTATTTTCTTTCTGAGGGTTTTGTTTTCCTCTGTGAGACCTTTTATCGTCTCTTTATCGTCCCTTCTGTCATCCCTTGGGGTTGGGGTATCCCCTCGGGAGCTACCGCTTTGGAACGTTTCGTCTTCACTGTAATCCATGCTACCGTCCTCCACGGTAACGTCGCTGTGGGTGTCCTGCAAGGGAATACCTATAATATTATTGGGAAAAGTTATGGTTAGTAACAGTAAAAATGGTGTCTCCAAGGGGGGGAGACTTTATTTATCTTTTTAGTACACCGTCTTGAAAAAGACGTGTGTACTTCCTCTTCTTAAAACTGTCGACGACGACACTAACTGTGGGGCTGCCACTTCACTGTGCACTTTCTTGGCTCGGTACGTCTGCACTCGGTCACCTCTCGATCACACTGTGAATGTCGACCGCTGCGAACTTTAATTTATAGTAAACGCCGCAGCCCGCTTAGGCTCCGCCCCTCGATTTTGTTTCGCATCTTGTAACAATCCGATCAGTACGACTGTTGCATATAAGTAACAGTGGTAAAACTTCGAAGTGTGCTTTCTAAAAGAAAGGCACACCATTATCATCCCTTAAAAAAAACAACAAATTATCGTAAAAAAAAAATCGCTTAAAAGATCTGCGAATAGTAATATATAAATTATCATTTTGTAATGGCATAATTTAAGAAAATAAAATTATAGTAGACCATAATACAAAATAAAGTATTTCCCTAATCGTCACGAAAATTTTGTAGAAATTGTGTGAGAGTCACTATGGAAATCGTGTTTGTTTCCGCTTTAATGTTTCAAATTGAAATATTTCATTCGACGTCGTCATACAATATATTCGTAAAAACTTGCAATAAGTGATATAATTTATTTATTCGTAGGCTTTGTAAACCAATTTCTTTGAAAATAATTTGGTGGTTCTGAAAAGAACCGATTTTTTAAGGATTGGGACGGTGGACGTTACGAAGGAGGTTGAGGCTGATATTTCTTCAGCAGTTCGTCGATCTTTCGGGCAGCCTCTTTTTTGACCTGAATGCCACGCGGCAGCGGTGGTGTTAGTGGGTGATTGGAAGGACTGGACAAAGCGGAAATAGGTGACATTGGTGGAAAATCAGGAGCGGGAGATGGAACCGGAGGAGTATTCGGAGAGCCTAATGTATAGAGAGGTAGTGAGGGATAATCACTACCGGCAGGATGGTATGGCGACGTGGATGGAGTGTGGGGGGAACCTGGTGAGTGACGTAGGCCGGATGGAGGATCGGAAGAACGTGCACGATGAGGTGGCGACGTCGAAGGGGTGTAAGGCTGAGGACTTGGAATTGACGGATGGTAGGAGCCAGCAGGATGTGGTGGAGATATCAATGGCGTGTGGGGTGAAGGTGATCTGGAAGGAACAGACGATGGACGGGCTTCATGTTCCCGCCGCCGTTGCCGTTGCCTTCTTCTGTCTACCAGAAAACGGCGTATACGGATATCAACAGGATCAGTTTGAATCCACGACGGGGCGTCTGTGGACCCCGACGTCGAGACCCTTTCTCGAAACCGCCTTTCCAGGATTGTTCTCACACTGCTCCTTCGGCGGCGCATCGGTGTGGCATCCCGAATTTGCGAACCTTGTCATGTTCGCGGATGATAGCAGTTACTTATGTTACGATAATATCAGATCTGAGGCTATAAAACAGGTGCAAATTATGCTTGATAAATTTATTAATTGGTTCAACGGCAACAGACTAGTTCTGAATAAAGACAAAACAGTCCTCATTAACTTTACCCCAAAATCAAATGTAATAAACGAAAGTTATATAGTCAGAATAAAGGGTAAAACTATTGAACAAGGATCTAATACAAGGTTTTTGGAAGTGTATTTAGATAATAACTTAGGCTGGGGAACACATGTAGATGTGCTTTACAGAAAATTGTCACGGGAACTCAGCAGCGACCAAATATTAATGTCATACTATTATGCACAATTCCACAGTAGAGTAAAATATGGAATTTTGTTTTGGTGCAATTCGTGTCATTCAGTAAGAGTATTTCGCTTACAAAAAAAGGCAGTCCGATCGATACTGGGAATATCGAGATTGACTTCTTGCAGAAGACTATTTAAACGAATAGGATTATTAACTATAACAGACATTTATATTTTGGAAACGCTATTATTTGTTAAGCATAACTACATTTTATTTCATTCAAATAGTTTTTTTCATGACTATAATACCCGGAGAAACAATGATCTATCTATACCACTGCACAATCGAAATTTAACTGAAAGTAATCCTACCTATATGGGAATAAAAATATATAATAAGTTACCTGATTACATAAAGAACACTGAAAATATCAAATTATTTAAGAAACAAGTTTTAAATTTGCTCAAACAAGAAAACTTCTATAATCTCTCTATTTTAATCATGGGTTTGTGTAACAATATTGTATTATTATATTATTTTAACAATTTTAAGTGCTGAATGTATCGGCTCTTCTAATTATTGTTCTATTCTAAATGTATTTTAACTCTTGTTTATTCTAAATGTATGCAATTGACGTGTCCTATACAAATTATGTACTCCTTGTACGATGTCTTGGACTAAATAAATATTATTATTATTATTCCGTCTGGTCCTACTGCCCTGCAGGGATCGAACTCGTTCACCGCCCAGGAAACCGCGCCATCCATTATCATTCCCTCTGCGAGTTGCCAATCCGCTTGTGGGATCTGCTCCTCTAGTTCTGTGACCGACGCGGCACCATCTCCGGGGAAGTGAACGTCCAAAAGTAGTTTTAGTGACTACCCACTAGAGGTGGTCCATGTCCCGTCCTGCTTTTTTAATGATCCTATCGTCTCTTTTTTCCGCAGCTGAGTATTTTCATCAATCTGGCGAACTCCGGTAGAGAGTCTACCTCCTCGCAGTATGTCCGCCAGCTTGTCCTCTTGCTGAGTTTTAATTCATTTTTAAATTTCCTTCTAGTCTCTTTAAAATCATCCCATGCGGTCTCCTTCCCCTCTGACAGATCGATTATGAGTCTCAGGTCTTCAAGTGACCTACCTATTCCACCAGCGAGCCTTCCGTACTTCCGCCGCCTTGAGGGGGCGGATTCCTCATATGCCATAATTATACTATTTTCGAGACTATTTACCTCATTGTCTAGTTGTTCTGGGGAAGTTATATGGCCCTCATGTTCTAAACCCTCTAGGGCAGAGAGGTATTTTCCCCAGTCAGTCGCCCTCGGATTTCTTCGAGGGGTGGCCTCTTTCCTATCATATTCCATCTCGAATCTGATCATTCTATGATCAGACATTGAGATATCATTGGTTACCCTCAAGTTTTTAACATCCTCAATCAGAGATTGGGAGGCCAACGTCCCCCTGTTTACCACCTGTAGGTCTGTGGACGCCAAGTACTCTAACAGAGTCTCTCCCTGAACGTTAACGTTTGTGCTGCCCCACACTATGTGGTGGGCATTGTGGTCGCAACCTATTATTAGCGGAAGACCTGAATTCCTTGCGTAAAAATCACATTTTCTAATTCCTCAGTGAGTGGCAGTCACGCATTATCATATGGAAGATATATGCTGCTTATGACTACCTTACGACTAATATTATTTACCTTGTATTCGAGAAGAGCTGCTGTGGCATCCCTGGTTCCCAGTTGAGGCAGTGGCACAACTTGGAGGTCCTTAGATGACAGGATGCATGTGCTTGGTGGCACCTCGTCTCCCTCTTTTCCAAGTACCATTTGGTAGCCAGAACTTCCTAGGCCCCTTATTTGATTTCTGAAAACATATGGTTCCTGGATTAGTATTATTTCATTAGTATTATTTCTCCGGTCTTACCTGTCAGAATGCTGACTAGCTCTCCAGTAGCATCCCGACTGTGCTGGAGACTTACCCGTAATAGTAGCTGCGGGTGGTTAGGCGTATTTTTCTTTTTCCTCCTCGGCCCCTCGACTGCGGCAGGAGTCCGGCGAGCCACTCCGCTCCAAACCATTACCATTACCATTAAAACTATATTTTTATTAATTATATTTACGTATCATTGTTCAGTATTTTATTTATCTCAACATTATACAATTTACAATATCATAAACCCGACGCGTTACTAACATAATTATGTCGCAACAGCGACGGACGGCAGGTGTTATGCCAGGAGATTTTGTACTGAGCTTTCAATTATCTCTGGCTTAGTTACGGCTTTTTCCAATGGTGAAACGTGTTGTCTGTTAGCGATTCTATGCAGATCATGATCATGGAATTTTTATATTCTTGTTGGATTAATTTTTGTTGTATATTTGTAGGAAAACATACGAAAACCTACTTAAACGTAAATGAATTTACAATTAAAAATACACCGATGGTATAAGGGTGGAAAGAATTTTCTTGTTTTTTTGTTTATGTTTTTAAGATTTTTATAAGGATGTAGGTGTGGAAAGGGACGGGTGGGAACCCTCTTAGTCTGTGTAGTCAAATTTTATGTGTTAAGTCTATTGTCATAGTCTTTCGTCATATAGAGGTAGAGTTTGATGTATGAGTTTATGTGTATGTCTGCTGTTATCGTGTATACGTACGTTAGTCATGTCTCTAGTCAGTGCAGATTGCTGTATTTTTGTTTTAAAAAATTTCTGGGCTGTTTCTATAATGTAATCTTTTATCATGAGTATTTTGCAATCTCTGTGTAATACAGCAATCGGCGTGTATCTACTAGCGTCTGTAAGAGGTAGTAGTATTTTGTTTTGCGTTTTCTGAAGTCTTTTGTATTGCGCGTCCGAGATTGTGTTCCAGGACGCGCAAGCATATGTCATAATTGGTCTCAGTATTACTTTGTATATAGTCAGTTTGTTGTATTTCGTCAGTTTGCTGCATCTATTTGTCAAAGGGTAAAGTCTACTTAATATCGCGTATGTACTGTTAATGGTTCATGTGTGGTCCGAAGCGCAGTCTCGTATCTAGGGTTACCCCTAGATATTTAACTGCGCTTTTGTCTGTTATTGTTTTATTGTCAATTTTAAGTTTAGTGAATGTCTTAGTATTAGTAAATTTCCTATGCAAAGTTATTGCCTCCGTTTTGTTCGCGTTAATCTGTATTTTCCATTTGTCGTATATTCTGTCAGTTTCGTAAGATGATACCAGATCTTCTGGGCTGCAGTTTGTGCGTAAAACTACCGTCCATAAATCACGGTATCATCTGCGTATAGTATAATGTCTGTCGTCGGGTGCGTAGGTGTGTCTGAGAGGTACCCTACTTACTGTAAGGGCTCGAAGTGGAGCACCCACTCAGCCTCCTCCAGCCGTCGTACGGTTTCGTGGCTGACCAGGAAGATAAGGTGCCATCCTCCAGGTTTTCCCATAGTTCTCAAGTGTTTCCACTTGTCCACATTTACGGAGCGGTTTTGACACGCCAGCATGTCTCTTACTCTGGGGAGGTCTACTTATTGGCTTCTCAGTCAAAAGCCGACCTGCTGCGGCCAGGGGGCGTCAACCGCCCGCATTACACGGAAGGTGACACCATCTCCGGCCAGTGGTCTCCTGTCATCGACCAGCCAGCGCTTCGAGGTTTCATCCTGCGTCGTTATCAGAAACCAGCCCGGATCCAACAGGCCCGAGATTCTGAAACGAAGCTCCGGGTCATAGGTTTCCCATTCGGTGCCCGTCATGCCCGGAGCATCTCCGACACAAGATGGTTCCTCGTCCGCTCCCCTCCCTCCGCTGTCATAATCCCATCCTCTCGGCTAAAAACTATGACCACTTGGTTTTCCCTCCTCGCGGCAGAGCTGTAGCTAGCCAGTTGGGGTCCAGCCCCCAAATCCGACACGTTGGCAGCGCCCGTGCTTCACCTTAGTAATGGGGACACGTTCGTCATTCTACCCGTCCGTCCCGAGGAGCTGGCGCTCCCTCTGACCCGCTTCCTCTGTCGCTCGGGTGGGGTTCCCTCTTCTTTTCTCCGTCTTTTGGGGCCTTTGGTCGGGGGTGGGGCTCCTGATAGTCTTTGTGGACTCTTTGGCACCTCAACGCCCCTGACCAAAGCGAGCCCACCCTCTTTGCTTGCCCCTCATTTTAAGAGGTCGGTCACCTCCGGAAGCCTGTTCGCCCACCCGCTAACGCTCCGGTCGCTCCTTATTGGGTACTCTTTACTGTAAATTTTTGCTTTTTTGTTGGAACAGCATCATCTGTAGATTGATTTTCTGATGCCATTGTAGGTGGCAATATATTTCTATTGATGATATAGAAGCAGCAGCCTTAAATATAAAAAATAACTAAATAATGCATATTCTTCCAACTTTTTACTTACGAGTTCCATTGAGTAACTTTTTCCTACTGGTTTTACATTTGATTTGTCTCCAGCATACGTAGAAATGAGAAAGGAGGTCTTTTTCATCACAGCGTTGAACAGTATTTGTTTTCGAAAACTCAGATTCACAAAGCTCTTCTATTTTTCTAGTGGGAGCCATCTGTTGGCGGAAAACATAAATTTAGGTGGTAATTTGGGTAGAAAATTAGAGCTGAATGTGTAAGTTATTACGATGTATTGACTAGTTCATCTGTTATTATTACTTTGTGAAAACCAGCGAAAGATAGCACGTCACAACTCCATCCTACCAAAATAATAATAAAAAAAATTTTGTTTTAAAACAACCAAAGTTATTTAAATATGATAAGTATACCAATAAACTTTTACCAAAATATCTGCATATACGTATCTAAATAGAAAACTACCAATAATGTTTTCTAAACAAATATAATTAATGTACAAAAATTTAGTCAAGAATAAACACTTTTCTGATACTAGCTGGTGATAAGTAAATCAGATCTCAAATTAAGAATAACAGGCTCAAAATGCAAAAGTATGAAATTTAAAAAAAATTCTTATTTAAGGAAAGAAAAGACAAATTTTGAAAAGTACCTGATTAAAGTGTAAGGCAAATGCAAGTAAAATGTTTTACAAACTTTACAGTGAAGCTGAGAGATACGCTTATGGTAACAATAGGCATTGCAACAAGACAACAACAAAATTTATTAAACAAAACTGCAAAGCCGATGACTGGCCTAACCAAGCTTGACTGGCTAGGGAAGAAACTCTTGATACTTATCTTTTTTAGTAAAAATTTAAAAAAATGAATATTTAAAGTGCCTCTTCCAGATACAGCTAATATTTTTCTCAGTGCAGAAGCGACACTGGCTAGTTCAGTGGGCTGTGGGATGAGTAAGTGATTTTATAGGGTGGTTAGTGATAAATAATTTCCAACAAAAAAAGACAAAATTTATATATGTACATTTATTCGAAACTTTCCCCTTGCAATAGACAGTAAATAAAGGAAATTGAGGAGCTTTTCAATAAGTAAAAAAATTAATTGCTAGAGGCAATTGGCGTTGATATGTAACTAGGGTACCGCGAGTAATCACTCAGATGTACAAATAATTTTAATAATTTAGTATAAATTTGAGGTGCTGGTAAAATGAACGACTAATAATGTATATAATAATTTTGAAACATGTGATTGTATCACGGGGAAAAACCAAAGTTAATTTACTCTACGGCAAATCCTTAATCTAAACTTAGCTGTTTTATAATATAGATGGCGGTAGGTAAGTGTCCGCTGTCAACTTCGGAGGGGAGAATTTTTAAAATGGCGGCGATTCCGAACTTCTACTAGGATCTTCATTTGCATTTCTAAACTGTCCAAAACTCCCAAAACCATATACCAGGAGGTATGATGACGCCTCCAAATGAATATCAACATACTACTCCAAAAGATTATAGTAGACAACACCAGACAAGAAGTGCAGCGCGCTTCCAAAATAGACTCAAATAACAACAGTTGCCGACAGATCGCAGAAATATATATCAAATCAAAATTTCCTACATCTAAAATGTGAAACTTGTGAAGCGACAAGAAAAAAAATAAAACACCGGAAGGATGGAAGCAAAATTTTAGACAACGGGCAAGGTTCAAAATATCCTTAAGTTATACTATGCATCAAGACACTAAATTTTTAAAACAAAAGACAACTTAAAAACTACAGTAGATTATAGCATATACTAGCTAAAACTAAGAATTGAAGATTCTTAGGGGGCGAAGTTATGGTACTTGCAAAAACCAAAATTGTCGTGAAGCAACAAGTGAAAAATTTCAAACACCAGAAGGATGGAAGCAAAATATTAGACAATGGACGAGGTTCAAAACATTCAGGATAGACTATGCACCAACTCATACCGAGCATAGTTTCCTGTGAGTAACAGCTACGTGATAAATTTTGATTAAAAACTTTTATCTCTAGCACTAATTTTTTAAGCGAACGATTTAAAACAAAGTTTGTATGCAACTAAATTTGATATCCTTACAATACCTTATCAGTCTTAAGTGAAGGATTTGCATCAACATCAAACTACGTTAATTTGAATTTGCGGTGGAATTTTTGTACATTGTGTTGAGTGCACATAAATGATCATACTATATATATAATATATAGAACTGGGAGTATTTTAAATTTGAATTATCCCGTTTTTATGCAATTGCAATAAATAATTTAAAACCAATACTGATCATTAGGTAAAATCAATCACAAGAGCCTATAATTTTTTTAATAAAATTTATAAACCTATTGTACAAATCTAGAACAATAATTTGTGAGGAAATATTGATGAATTCTAATCTCTTAATATATATATTATAGTGCATATTTTCCTTTTTATATATATGTCATTTGCCAAGGTATTTCTTCACTAGCAGTTAGAAAATAAGTAGCTAGTGTGTCTTCTTTGTTCGTATGCCACCCCTGCTGCTCGATGTGGTCCAATGTCGGGAATATTTTGCAATATGTTTGCCTGATTTTCATTTTCTTAGTCAATAAATGGTGCTGGGCAATAAAATTACTGCTGTGGTGGACAGTCATCAAAAAATTTGCATCACAAATACCTATTAGGACAATGCTGTGTGTTTTTTATGGACGAAATACTCACTACCTGAATTAATTGGGACCTGTATTATGACTTGTTTCCCATCAATAGCACCGATGCAACTGGGTATGTTCCAAATATGTAAAAAATCTGATGATATCCGTTTCCACTCTTCTTCTGTTTTTGGACATAAGTAAATTGGAGCTAGAATATCTACTAAAACTTCACAAGTTTCTTTTACAACCTCCTTAACACTGTAGTGTAAACCCACCTATAATATTATGTAAGCTAGGCTTAAGCAGTTATATCGAATTTGAATAGTTGGCACGACTGAATGATCGGAGGTAGGCCATGTCTTGTATATCAATCAGGCAAGTGCGTTGTTTGTTATGATAAAATATATTAATAAAATGCTAAAGTGTCCGTCGGTGTTTTATTGAAATACGTAGCATTAATTGGCGACGAGAAGTGGATCGAGTTAATAGTCATAATCGAAAGTCGAATAAAGCAACGAAAAAATGTCGGTCAGTTGTTTTAGTCAGTCAGTCCAGAGTAGTCGTTGGTAACCGTTGGTGCCATCATGGTAAAATTTGAAGAATACAATGAGGCACATGAAAGTTTCGAATCATGGGAAGAAAGATTACAACAATATTTTTTGGTAAATGCTGTAGTCGCTGAATTGAAAGTTCCTAATTTGATTACCTTACTTGGAGCGAACTGAGCTATTTCCAGCCAAGCCTACAGAGAAGAGCTATGATGAATTAGTATTAGTCCTAAAAAATAAATTCAAACCAGTTACCAGTATCATAGTCGAGATGTACAAGTTTCATAACAGGAAACAAGATGTAAATGAGAGTGTCAGTTAATACATAAGTATCATTTGTTGAAGTATTGCAAATTTGAAACCTTCCTAGATCAAGCATTACGTGACAGACTTGTATGTGAGGTTGTCAGTGCCAGCGTTCAACAAAAATTACTTAGTGAACCAGAAACTCTTACATTTAAAGACGCTTGCAAACTGGCGTTAAGCCTTGAAAGAGCAGAGAATCAAAGTAAATTGGTACAAGGAATGGCAGGTGCTATCGCAAAATTACAATTTAAAAAAGTGAACAAAGGATTTAGTTAGCCAAAACGTCCCGACAATTATCATCTAAGTCAACAGGAACCGTCATCAAGTAAAAATGGTAATATGTCACCTAGTCACTCTTATCAAAAATGGAAGCCCTGTCGAAGGTGTAAAAGGCAACATGATCCAAACATATGTCCAGCAAAAAAATGAGAGTGTTTCTTATGCAAAAAGAAAGGACACACAAGTCATGTATGCAATAAGGGTCATAATGTTCTTCAAGTAGACGATGACAGTAGTCCATGTCAATCAGATACGGAGGAAGATTCCTTAGAACTGGGATTTTTAGGGAAGTTACACCAGGATGAAAATGAAAAGTCAATGAGAGCCACCACCTTAGTCGAAAGTCAAGAGTTAAGCATGGAAGTAGACAGTGGAGCCTGTAAGTCAGTCATACATATAAGTGATTATATCAGTTATTTTAAGAATATTAAGTTGAATAATGTCAATTTTAAATTAAAGGTAGCCACCGGAGAACATGTTAAAATTATAGGACAAATTAATGTAAATGTCATGTATAAAACTAAACGTTATCTGTTACCATTATTCATTTTAGATAGTGAGAGAAAATCTGTACCACTATTAGGAAGAAATTGGTTGAGTATTTTTAACCCAGAATGGAAATCTAAAGTATTGTCTCTGATGAAAGTCATCCTCGAAATCATACAATAGTGTCAAATGTCAAATTAGATAAAAAGCAAAATAATAACAGTCAATTAAAATTGGTTAGTCAGTCAGTTCAGGGAATTACAGGACCAAGTTTAGTCAGAATCCAATTGTTTCTTTCAGCAGGTATGCCCCTATCTCTGTTTCGAGGAGGAACAGTGGAAAATCCATTTTTTACCACCTTGGCATTTAGAAAATTTACTTGTATAAGACTGCCGAAAAAAGTTGTTTTATAAACCATATTGAATTCGAGGTGCACCATTTGTTTTAGATAAGGGTTGATAATTTTCAATTTATACTGAGAAGTATGGTCTGCCCAGTTGTAAAAATCATTATATTTCATATTAACTACAACAACACTACCTCCATTAGATTTTTGTATGCACTCCTCAAAATCGGCAAAGTCGAACACTTTTCGCTTCCTCTTAAGGGACATTGCAACCTGATGGTGAAACGAGTCCGCTGACATGAAGGTGTGGCCAGGTTCAAAAAACTTAATTTCAAGCTTTTCCACTTGAAATATGTCTGAATTTACCACATAAACAAAAAATGCCAGAAGTGACCAATTTTTATTTTGTGATGAACAGTTATCCAACCACAAAATTATATGTTTGTCATCCCTGTGTCGTAGAAAGAAAGAATGAAACGTACTTATAATGTCAGTTTTTGAGCGTCCAGCCACACCTTCATGCCAGATTATTGCTATGGCTGTTTTGTTTTTCTGTTTAGTCCCCACCGGTACAAACGATTCGTTGAATGCTATAATTCTACCAGTGAAGATTACTTCTTTTAGCGGCTCATATCTTGGCAACGTAATGACCTGAAATAAATGAGATTTATAAAATTTAATTCGTTGTCAAACATAACAAAAATACCTTTTGCAAATCCGCAGAATAAATAGATGTCCCACTGGTGTTATTTTCATCGTTCTTATAACATTCGCGAGCCTCCTCGGCTTTCTTTTTATGAACCCTATATTCTTCACAATCAGAACATTCAGGTTCAAGTTCATCTCTTTTATGTAGAGAGTCTTTTTCATGCAGGAAATACTTTTCGCATACAAAACATTCCTCATGCCCCAGCTTCACGAAAGATATATTCATTTCCTGCACCGTTTTTCTATATAATTCATAAGAACATTTAAAGTCTTTGTTTTGAGTTTTAAAATCGTCATAATTCATCTGAACGTTAATATCGGTTGGTAGATATTTCCGATTGGGGGCATGTTCTCTACGGTAATGGGAAATAGTGGGCCGAAAAGAGTTAACGTGATTTGTTATGATAGTCTTGTCTATTTCATTTTTAGGAGTATGTCGCCCACGAAGATCGGGAGTAGCTTGTAAAACAGTACGTACACGTTTTATCTTTTTTAGTGTAGCCTAGGGTTGACAAAAAGAAAATTTTACAAACCTCTTGATTATTACCATCTTCATCAGGACAAGCATATTTGACAGTGAACTTTCTGCGCGAATTACAACCAACGGTATGTTTTTTTACAAATGTCTTTTTTTGAGTTATTAAACATGTAGGTTTTTTGTTCTCTCGACGTAATTTTCCAAAAATCTTTATTTATTGCTAATCGTCTCTCATTGGGAATTTTGGTAATACATTTTTTCTTGCAAGTCGGATTACATGGTGGTTTAATACCATGTCTATTTACAAGATTTTCATGTTTCAATCGATTTCTTTCGGCAAGTGGCGTCTTATATTTCCTTCTCTTTCTTTTTGTTCCACGTGCAGTAAAATCGTCCGTTACACTATCTAATAACTTGTTAATTATAAATGTGACTGCTTCCGTCAATTCATCTTTTTCTAACGAATTATCTACAACAACCAGATCTCTGGAGTCCATATTTTCCGTATTACTTTCATCCACTAAGTTATCATCGGATTTATTTAATTCCATATCTGATGTCGAAATCCGATAATCTGGATCGTCGATATCATCATCAATGCTTTTTTTTCTTGAGCAACTTGCTACAGAACGTATTAATGATATCTTTTCTGTTTGTGACTTGTTTAGGGCTAGAGATACCAAGTTCTTTGTTCTCGATCGAGGCTCACTCATTTTGATAGTAACCAGATAGTGAACAATATCTATAAGGAAATGAGTGATATTAAGTAAGATTTCAATGTGTATAAAAACAGTAGGTACTTATGGGTTTTGGATTCCATAGAATTTTTTAAATGCATACAATATCATATCTTAATAGAAATGTACTTTATGATGCGTGTTAAATCCGCCGCACCTGTTAAAAATTTAAAATACTACAACATAATTTATTATTGTAGCCTAAGCCGTTATTTTTCTCAAACTGTTGTAGGTACTCTCATATTATTTATATGTTTTGAAAATATTTTAAAGCCGAGCCTGTTCTCCTAGAATAATCTGATTTGTTAAGTATAAAATACTTAATAATGTTGCAGTGCTCAACATCACCAAAAAGACAATAACACTAAATGCTTTAAATGAATTTTAACACACCCAATAATACAACATTTGATGTGTAAAAACATCATTACAATCATATTTATAAATACTTACATGTGGTTCAACTACTAGCACACAATTCACAACAGAACTAAACATCAAAACAATAACATATCATTATTTTAAGGTTAGAATTGACAATGGTATTGTATGCATAACTACACGCTGTTACTTGAAAACTAGTAAAGACAGTCGTATCTACTAATATGCATATAAGACTTATTAGCTTAGTAAATGTTTGTCCAAATACTACAGAGAAAGGTAATATCTGCTAATATGTTGTATATCCGACTTTTTGTCTAAGCAAATGTTAGATGCAACCATTTGCCTTTGTAATATTAGTATGCAGTGCAGATATCCGATATTTTATAAGGATTTTTAGGTAATTTAGAAGCGAGATACGTCTTTTAGCTTTGGGAAAAGGGTTAAATACATGCCAGACTATCGAGAAATACCATAAACCGAATTTCGGTAAAATGTCAGATACGCCCATTAGGGTTAGCACGGCAGTGTTGTCTACCAAACTAAAGCCATTATATGATCTATGTAAAATAAATAATCAATTTGAGTGAACTAAGCAATGCGAAGAAGCATTCAATTTAAGCAAAGACGTATTGTTATCAAATCAAATACTTACCCATTTTAACCCACAAGTGCCTATTTACATTACCTGCGATTCGAGCAGTTATGGGGTAGGTTCGGTTTTAAGTCATAAGATTCAGGGGGAAGATAGACCAGTACTATTTGCTTCTAGTACGCTGTCACCAACTGAGCAGAAGTATTCAAATATTGAACGTGAGGCCTTGACCATAATGTACGGTTTAAAAAAATTTCATAAATTCATATTCGGTCGTAAGTTTATTTTAATAAGCGATCATGAACCCTTACAGTTTTTATTTGAAGAAAAAAAAACAAATACCGACTACGTCAGCTGCAAGACTTACCCGTTGGGCAATTACCTTATCTGGGTATAACTATCAAATATTATATAAAAAAGGTAGTCAAATAGCAAATACAGATGCTATTTCACGTTTACCATTAGGGAATAGTACAGAAGTGCCTGAAGAATTATATTCATTTAGTCTCATAGAAAATATTCCTTTAAATTATAATGATATTGCAAAAGCGTCAGAGACTGACATGTTAATAACAAAAGTAATTGATCTAACAATCACTGGTTGGCCGGGTTATGTCGCAGAGTCTCTGTGGGAATCCAGGACGCTGTGTCCAACCAAGGAAATTTATGATCAACTACTTTTAAAAAATTGTTTAATATTAAGTATTGATAAAGACAAAGAATATTAAAGTTTTTATATTGTCCTGCACATGAATCGGACCAAATAATTAAATGGTCAATAACATGTTTTCCTGTCGATTGATGGTATTTGTCTGTCTATCTTTTGGGATTGAAAAGCAAATTCCCAGTTCTCTTTATGCTCTGATGAATTTTCTCCAGCATCGCATATAGTGCACGTGTCACTTTTCGAGTGACCAAAAGATAAGTTGAATTTTTTTAAAAATATTTCTGTAGAAAGACACCTTAACCATATATTTCTCATCCAGTTTCTTCTCCTTACACTGCTCTATATAAAGTCGGTGGAGTATATTTACATTAAGTAAAGGAGACAGATATTTTTTATTATGATTCTTGTTTCTAGAGTAATGGGATTGCTCCGCTGCTGGAAACTGCTTAATGTGATTCACAATGCAGTTGACAACATCTGCACTTATCTTATGTGAATGATTGTTGTGACGCCCTTGTTTATTAGGTGATGGGAGTGACTGGCCAAGTTTTAATAACTTTTGCGTTATTTCAACTTTTTTTCTGCCGATTCCATATAGAGAGCAAAAAGCATCTCTACATACTGGCATCAGTTGTTTGTCATATGTCACTGTATATTTAAATGTGTACTTTTTTTATAATATTCTGTTGTTGGATCGATGACGAGAAACTGAATGAATTTGAATACTTTTAAAAATTAAAGTATTCTTAGCATTTACATCTAGTGCCTAAAATTTCTTTAAAATTGCTTCTCTTCCTGTTACCTCCTTTCCCTTATTATTTATTTTTGAGAAAGAATTGAGGCAACATATGCGGACGACTAGCTGGTTTAAGTCGAAGCAGAGAGGATTCGTAAGAGTGGAGAAACTTACCCTTTTTGAAATGTACGTCATAAATGACAGATTTCTGTTTATTTCGAGAAAAGGAGACAAAGAAAAATTGATGTTAAATTGGGCTCCATCTATAGTGAGAATAAATAGAATTGTCTCTTTTTCTCGAATAACCAGTCTACTATAGATCAGACTGAAATTGTTGGTAAGAGAAATAAAAAGATTGTTTAAAATGAATGTTAAAATATATTACATGAATAACAGATAAATCGGTTTATAAAGACAAATTGAAATTAAAATATATATAACTACCTTCAGTTTTTTAGAGCTTGGGGTACACACCCGTACAGTTGTACTTCCAGTGGGCTGTATGGTCCTTTTAACTCAACTGTTCTATATTTTGATGTACCTATCACTCGGAATGATTTTATCGTAACTTAGAATATCGTCAGATTTCCAACGAAGACTTGGCATACTAAGGAGCCCTTCCTGTGTTTCCCGACGTGACTCATGGTCCTCTTTGCACAGAAAACTTTTTGTGGCTGGTTCTGCGATTCCTCTCTTCAACAGTTTATTGTTTAGAGATTCTTCCTGGCAGTCAGATGGATCGTTTGTAAATAGTTCTAGATATAGAACATCGTCGACTACGGAATGAACTTTTCCATATAGCCAAACTTCAGTCATTTCACTTACAAAAGTACTGACTGTCTTATCCCAAACTCCTTTATAGTTCAGTTTCCTGGATGGCTGAATTCCATGCAAAATGCATTCGAAAGCTAGTGGTGCAACGTTACATTCAATTTCATTAGGAAGGTAATAAATATCATCGAGATTAACTTGTTGCATGTTACCATAATCGATGAATATTACTAGTGCTGTATTGAAATCAACTGAAACGATTTCTCAGTTTAGGTCAAATATTTCCCCCTGTCTATAGAACTTCTGGTAGAGAATGTATTTTGTCACTCATTCTTCGCTTGCTTTCTCAATTTTGTATTTTATGTTTCCTACGAGGAATTAGTAATATTAAAATATTGTTTACTTTCAAAATATGTTTACGAGTAAAGCTAAGCAAAAATATTTATACGTACCTTAAAAAAAATTTTTCGCCAGAAGGGAGGCATTCTGTTACATGGCCTATGTCCATTTAACAGTTTTATATAAAAACTAGTGTTTTGTTTATATTTAGCACGATCTGTGTAACATTTTTATTCAGTTTTTGTAAGTGAAACTGTTCTCAACTAACAGAATTTACTTGTATAACTGCTAAACCATTTCACACTGTTTTATGTACATATTTTAATATCTTAGGAACTCAGTCATGTTCTATTAACTATTATGTACCTCTGTAAAGCATCCCAGGAAACAATTGTCTACAAAACATTTATTTACATCAGATACCTGTATTTCAATTTTTATATTTTTGTTTACTATGTAAGTACATATGGTTATTTTCCTTACCTTTTCTCATTACTAGGTATATATAGTATATCCTATAAGATGTAATATATTTACTGAGTTCTCACAATATGTTTTACTATTTATTACGGGTGTTGTTATTTTTGGTTATGTATTTACAAATTGTTGCAATCTAAGTCAGCTCTGGTATGAAAACTATTATTATAGATTCCTTTTATGGATCATATGCTACTGTTTTAGTTGTGAGCAAAGGACATTGTAGAATTTGCGACCTGCTAGCTGTTGCGCTTAACTCAACCATTGACAGTTGGCCATACCTGCACTATTTCTCTATTTTATAGCATTCAGTTTAATCAGGGGAGATAGGTTTCTCAAGTTTATCGAGTAGCATTATTTTGCAGTAAATAGGACAAAAAAAGCTTACCTTATTAGTAAAACTCAACATGAAATCATTTGCTTGCAGCCTTTGTACTGATTCGAACGTATATAAAGTTTAATGTGGAGTTCAGTAATTGATATTACATTTTTATATTCGCGTTAACAATAACATCCAGGTAAATTTAATTTATTACTAATTTAAAATTAAAAGTAATCTTCAATTTTTACTTCAAAACTTACCAAATTTCTGTCTCTCTTTTTGTTGCAATTCTTCGAAGTCCTCCTTTAAAATTATACATATTTCCTTCCACGTTAACTCCTTTAATTTTTTATCTTTATAAGACTCCAGAGTTTTGTCCCATATGACTCCAGGTTCTTCTACTAAATGTATGAGAAGTTCCGGATCCATCCATTGCACACTTCTACTGCCTTTTCGATGTTCAACACTGACTGCGTGTACGGCTGCCGGTAAAAAACCGTATCGTCTGAACGTCTCTACTACGAGACATATGCGACTGGCTACTGATTCGGTTTTTTAAGTGCGGTTTTCGTTGGCAAAACCGAATGACAAAAACGACCGATGCGGTCCACAGCGGTGTCATGTGAACATGCATATTAAAATATATGCGCCAACGCAGGATACGGTAAAAAACCGATACGGGAAAACGACCGATTCGGTGTCGTGTCAACGGGCTCTTATAGGAAGTTTAAGTTATCGCTCTCATCGCTTTTAGCTCTGTATTAAACCATGCAATTGAATCGCTTATTGCAGAAAGGGTATATGTCACAAAATGATAGTTTCGAGAAATCAATAAAATGTGTTTGTTTTGAATTCCGTTGTCTAGATATTAAGAATAATATCTTCAAAGAGATATTCTATCACACTGCTTGGTGTTATTTTTCGACTTATTAATGAATTGTGATATGCAAAAAAATAACAAAATGTGAAGCATGTACCCTTTCTGCAATAAACTTCCAGGGTTAAGAAAGAAAATGTGTTTTTTATTCAAAAATTTGAATTACAAAAATATTACTTTTAAATAAGTAAAAAAACAATACAAAAACCTTATTGTAGAGTAGGCCATTCAACTATATCTTGCCAAAATGTAGTGGTACTTTCATCATCATCGACATACTTGCCGATTTTTTTATGTCGTCCATTTTATCCGATTTAATGGGAACTTTACTAGATGAATTGGCTATTTCCTTAGGCCGCTTTAAATTAACAGCTAGTTTTAAACAGAACGTGTGGTTTACCATACCGTTAATAAACTCATTTGCAACAACAGTACCTGCTTAACTTAAGTAAGAAAACTGATGGAACGTGCTTATGTTAGAATTGACCTTTTCATTTCTTGGTATGCCTCTCTGCGACGTTGCGGTTGATGAAGTTGTTTTTTTATATAGTCTTAACCACCAGTGTTTGAAATTTATAATGTTTTTTCCATCTACAACATGTACCTTTATGTTCTGTTTCGAGGAACAGGAGGCTAAAATTTCGACATATTGATGAAGAGTAAAACTCTATCAACTTTCTTTAGTGCTCTTTTAACCAAGCCAAAATCCCTATCACAGGGTAAAAAAGAATGGCCTCTAATAGGAAAGTACTACTCAATTTTATCAAATCTGCCTGAATCTGTTAAGTAGAGACACATTCTTGTCATAGTGTGATTTTTGTTTTGGCCTGGATAGTTATCACTGAAAATGTGTAGTTCTTTCACAGTTTCAGGTACGTACTGATCAATGTATTCTGTGAGAAATGAGCACACATTATTGGGTCCCTTTTTAGCGATGCCTTCATGATGTATAAAATATACAACTTCATTAGTTTTCAAGTTATGAACACAAAATACACTAACTGTCAATTGTCTTAAATAAAACAGGTCTTGAGCAGGAACTTTAGGTAGTTGCAAATTTTGCATATAGTCAAATGACAAAGCTAATACGTTATCATTGTTTCTAGATTTTTTTTGTTGACTCTTGCAAAGCAGTGTAGACTTTTTTAGCGCGCCTCTTATATACAAGTATTTCAGCGGTGGCAACTCGCTTCGCATTGTCGTTTAACTGTTTACTTCTAATTTTTAAAGACAATCTCTCACATTCACAACATACATCAACTTGCTGTCGACCAAAGTTTAAATCAAAATTTTCCCTGAAGACCTTACTGTAATAGTCGTACTTAACTTTTGTTTCTGGATATTTTTGCAAAAACATCGAATACATCGTTTTAACCGTCAGATTAAAATCGAGATAATGATATTCCCTGGTTGAGTAATGAGATGACTTTGCAGGATACGACGAAATATGTTCATTAATACGTATTTTTTCTTCGGCGGGTAAGACATTTCTACTAACTTGCTGCCCGCGTTTATCTTTAGGAGTTTCGCCAGCTCTAAGCAACAGCTGTAGACGTTGCAATCTTTTATTACTAATGTCGTGAAGACTTAAGAAGGCTCTTTTACATATTTCTTTTCTTACACCATTCACAACTACGTTATAAGTAAATGAGGAATTACGTACATTACCATCTGCAACAGGGGTTTGTCAAGGGCGACGATGTTTAATGAGTTCTGTAGTCATCAATCCTTGCAAGTAGATGTCTTGTCTTGTTCATCCTTGGTCTCCAAACCGTAAAATTTTGTGAACGATGATATCTTTTCTTTGTCTGTTAATTTTGTGAAACATTTTAGTTTGCAGGTACATGGCGCTCCAATCGTTTTGCCTTGAATCACATTACCTTTGTAGTTCGTATAACATGTGCTTTTAATGCTAAAAAATAAGGTAGTTAACACAAAAAATAATGTAACCAATATCTTTAAGTAAGGAGAACTTACCGACTTCTTTTTATACGATTTCGTTTGTATTTATCTACGACTGTATCCATTGTTTTAAGTCAACTAACCTAAACGCAATAATAACAGCAATCGGGTGATATTTTTAAACATTGCAGTCTGCGCAACGCGTTACTCATATATTGCAGAAACGATACAAGTGACCGACTTGTATCGTTTCTGCAGTAAAGGGAAATTTGACGTCTAAATTTGTACGGTAATAACTATTCTAATATGTACCCTTTCTGTACTAAACGATAGAGATACATTTAACAAACACATTTTTAAGGAAAACTCAATTTGGCCGAAAATGTGACTTGTATCCTTTCTGCAAAAGACGATTCAATTTTACTATTATTGTTTTCACTATTTCTGTTATTACGTTTGATTTTTGTAGGAAAGGCAATATCAGTACCGTTTTGTAAGATATTGACAAACCTGTTACATTGACATTGACATTTGTATTGTTGTCCTCTAAGAAATCCCAATTTACATTTTTAGTACAATTATATAAAGTAAATAAACCAGTTTGTGTGATGGGCTTGGAAATTACCAAGCGCTCATCCGGATCAGGCATCATTACATCGACTATAAAAAATATTCCAACACCTAACTGATCCGAAAGATTAACATTCGCTATAAAGGGTATGAATTGGTTACTGGTGTTCGTTGACATTGTCTAAACAAGAGTTTTCTTCTTGTGTTGTCTGTTATAACAGGAACAAAATTAAAAGTAGCGAATAGATCAGTAAAACATAAGTTCAAAGTATCAAGGTTGTTGAATTTAATGTTGAAATCGCCATTTATCAATTATCACCACTATACATGTTACTTTGGAGATAATTTCAAGGGCAGTATTCATGATGTTAACAAATATATTGAAATCACCAACAGGTGATCTATAAATATAAATAAACACCACAGAAATTAGACAACCCCCAATTCCAGAAGCCAGGGAAGGGGGTTACACATTGAAAAAACGCGGGCATACAACCATTTCCTCCAACAGTGCCGGAGCCAGGATTCGAACCCGGTGGTGCGATGTCCGTGTGATTAATCACGATTGCCACCTCGCGCCTTAACCCACTCGGCTATCGACCAGATAAATGGTTATGATTATTAGGTTATGTTGTGTTACCTCAATGGCACAGAGTTCGCAATGTAACCTTGTGACAGGTTTACAAAATCCTCCCGTTGTTTACAAAATTTAGCTAGTTTTTTTTACCATAAATTGCCACTCCACCGTGAGTGTGTCTCGATCTGGCAAAGCAGCTAAGTATCACATAATTTTCAATAGTGGTGCTAAGTATTTCATCATTTGACATCCAGTGTTCACTGAGACATAAATAGTCATGTTGAAGGTCCATGGCTTCTAATTCGTGTCATGACTAATTTTGAAACTCATACCTTCATATATTACCAATAACCATGGGCGCCGACTTTTGAAATTTTGGCCGGGGGCCCGCAATACCCTCCACACAACATCTTATGGATATGTATGTCTATAGGTTATACATAAGATGTTAGAATTTAGACGTGTATTTTTAAATATACATACGACATGAAATGTATATGCAAATACTGGATATTCATCGATGGCATATACCATGTATATTGTTGGAGGTATATACATAAATAAATATGCATAATATATCTGTTAATGTATATCATTTTATATTATTTTTGAAAACAACAAGAGCCATAACTATTTCTAGACAAGAACATCTTGAAAGACAAAAATCTGATGAATATATGAACAAAATTCATATATTTTTTAATTTTACAAAAAATTTATATTCACATACTTCAATAACATATATAGAATCTAGTACGAATAATTTGAATATTTTTTTTATTTCACACAAATATCAAATATTGAAAGTATGAAAGTTATCTGCTAAATGTACCAAATTAACATTTTTCAATAATTATAGAAGCTTTTGATTCGTACACTTGGATTACACATTTATTTAATATTTTGGTAAATCGAAAATTATATTAAGCGATGAGATTAATTTAATTTGAAAAGTATTTTAAATAAAAACATTTTAGCGAAAACCTATTTTTTAAATTAAATTGCGCGCATACCACAAACCGTGGCGCGTACTTGAATTAATGTCATCAACCGACGCGCAATGAGCAAAGAGATCATGATGCCATGACGGAATGTTCGTTGAATCCGAATCGTTTTTACAACGCAGTTTGTGCCGGTTTCATTTTTCATTACAAGTGTGTGATTTTATATGAACTTGGATGCTATACTATTTTGCTTCTGTAAATTTTATATTACACGTGATTATAAGATAGGTATAAATTATTAGGCCAATTTCTTAAAAATGATGTTAAAACAGTCCACTTTTTTAGGTTAGAAAATTTACTAGTTTCGTACATTATATAACGTACCTAAAGTATTTTGTTTATGATGAAACCTCAAGAAAAAGGCAGAAGATCACGTCAAGGAGAAAACATATAATATTTGTTGTTAATTACATTTAGTTCTCAAGTTACTACAGTTGACGAATATGAACCTGAGTTACATAATGATTTTAATTATTTTTTGTAAATAAGGTCTATTCTGTATGGCAAAAGTTAAAATTTAAAGGAACTTTAAAATTTTAACCATCCTAAATGTGGTTTGGTATTCTGCACCAGAGAAAGTTAAAATTTAACGGGGTGTTAAAATTTTAACCACGCTGATTGTGGTTTGGTATTCTGTAAAATATTTTTTTGTTGAAATCTTTAACCTGCTCCAGTAAATTCATAAGTTAAAACATTATTTTTAGTGGTGGGTGAAAAGTACCCCTTAAAATTTAATTTTTATGGTTTATTACATCTTTTAATAGTTGACAGCGCAGAAAATGAATTACAAAGTCAAGGAAATACATAATAATATATCCCATTTCTAATAAATATTTCAGTAATAGACAAAATGTTTTAATAGTATATGAGAACATAACCTCACTTTGCGACTGCTTTCAAAAAAAAATATATAAACACATATACATCTATATCTATATCTATATTTTTGTTATGGGCATATAACCAAGATATTTTTTATTAATATTATTTTACAGTAGAGAATTTCGAATCCGGCAATGAGAATTACGAGACATGAGTAATCCCTTTAATAACCCAAAAGAGATGTTCCTTAAACTGTTCAGATTCGATAAATATTGCTACCAAGAACCGATAAACAGTATAGGGCCCTATATGAATCAACCACATAGTCAAACAAGAATACAAACACATCTGCGAATTTTGGCGGGATTGTACTTTTTTTTTATCAAGGGAGTTACCAGATAGCTACTGGTCATGGATATTCAATTGCCCAGAGTCAACCAGCTGTCAGTAGGTGCATAGCTGAAGTTTTTGATGTTATAACCGAACGTCTTCTTATTACTATTACTATTACTATTGCCAGAAGAATTTTTATGCCATTAGTACTCAAATTATTAGAGATTCTGTGAATGATACGGCTATCTGGATGACGTCTATAAATTTTCTTTGCCAACTGGTTCCTATACTTCAAAATAAATCTTCGTGTTAACCGATTCCGGCTTCTGGTACAGAAATGCCTTCAATGGCTATTTTCGCAGACACTACTACAATTCGCTCTTCTAGAGCCGTCAGATATTTATATTTCTTTGTTGGGCCCCCACCTGTGCCCACCTCGTAGTAGTGCAGTACTCTGGCCTTCTTTCGAATGTTCGTCAATAATTCATTAAAAGTCTGCAAATCATTACAAACTATTTTATTTTTTAAACAAATTTGTGTCGAGTTAGGTAATTATGCTCAATTCCAAAAATGCTTACGTCCGCACTTACCTCTCTCCACTGTTTTGCTCGTTTGCTGGCACCCTCAAGACTATTTAGCTTGTCCGCCAAAAAGCAACAACAAACCTCATACTTGGCGGTGTTAGTTTATCTTTATTTAAAAAAAACTTGTTTTTCTCTGTATAATTGATCATATATTTTTTTATACTTTGTCACCCTTGGGCCCCGCGATTTTTTGACTCGTATTTTGCATCACAAAACACAAAAGACAAATAAAAAAACGACGACAAGATGACAATAACTCATTGACAATTGACGGCTGTTGAAATGATTATTACTCTCGGCGATTTGAGTGCATTTGCAACTACAGCTGGGTCTATTACGCCTACTTATACGGATATGCACGACTATTTTAGAGGCTTCCTCTAAATTTTATTTTTTAACGGTCGGGTTAAATTTGAAGTTGTAGAAGATGAAAAAAGGTTAAAGACATAAATTTAACGCCCTGTTAAATTATAACTTTTACCTTACAGAATAGACCTTAATCACCGTTGATTTCAATATGCTTAAAATATAATTATGTTAAAATTTTCCTTGTTTTATTTGGATTTGAACCTAGGACACGATATACACTTGGTGAGTAGTCCCGCTATTCTTATACAATTTATAATATACCATGATCATTCCGCATATAGGTGCATTCATTGAATAAGAAAAAAAGCTACAAAAATGTATGTAAATTTCATATTCATTAAATATACAAAATATGTAATGTATATCCATAAAATTTGTTATTATGTATATGATGTACATTTCATGTCTAATGAATGTACATTGTATATGAAAGTCGGCGACAAAAGTATATGCAATGTATGTCAATTTCATATCCATTACATATACATTGAATATACTTGCTCCATCAGGTGGATATACATATCCATAAAATGGATATGCATTGTATGTACATTGCATATGATTTTGTTGTGTGGGCCACTATATAGATATTTCAGACAATATTAAAACAAAAACTTTTTTCATTATTTTCTATACTATAATAAGCAGTAGTATTAAACCAATATTAACAGTTCTAGATGCTTATGATAGTATATTAACAAAAATATATTAGGACAGAACACCTAATTTCAAAAGTTTAGTAATTCTAATTATTACGGAGCCCAGTTTTGTTAGTTTTGGAGTAAAAAAATATAAATATAATCACAATATTTTTGGCCGGGAACTCGAGCCCCGGAGCACCCGAGAAGTCGGCGCCTATGCCAATAACTCAATTGAATTTAAGGAACTCATATGACAGCTACACTCGTACTATAAAAGATAGAATGCACAAAAAAATACACTAAAACTTTTGGCGGTAAATTTAAATTAACAAACTATGATATATTTTATATTCGGTTTTAAATTTATGCACTCGCTAATATCTTTGAAAACTTCTTTTACACGAATGAGTGATGGATAAATATATTGCAATTTAAAAATTTGTCTCTATCTTTTGTTTTTATACGATTCGCTGCGGAGGATATCCGTTCACATTTTACGTTTAAAACGGGTAGGCAAAGCATTTGTTTTGCAAATCTGAATAAATCTTCATATTTTATTTTGTTTATTGTGATCCGTTAATTTACCCACACATCCCCAAAACTTCTCAACATCTATTACTATATTAGTGCTGGAGCTAGAATCGAGTAAATTGCCTTACGGTTTGAACCAGTTTCATTTCACGATATTGATTATCAATGTCTTGCAAGTGGTTTTCAGAAACTAAATTTGGAAATTTTAGGAGATTGACTGTGTGGTAAATTCTGAATAATAAATTCTGATTTGGGAATCTAAAAATATTAATTTTTGAAAAAGTTCCAATTCCAGAAGAACCCATTTTTTAGCTGTTTGGACAATTCTATCAAAAACTATTGACGGCAAAAAATTTATAGATGATTGAGAATCCAAATTATGAAGTGGCGTTGTTCTAACGTAATTGACCTTCATATAGGATGCTAATATACTCGAAAACTTGTTAAACAGGTCTCGGCAAATTCTATATATAACAAGATAATCACCCTGAAATATTATAATAAATTTATTAGTAATGGGCAGAATAAAATCTAAGAATACATATAAAGTTTAAATAAATTGTCTTGGAAACTATTATGCAAACATTCGAGGGACGCCTGTTGCTTTTTGTCCTCAACATATTGGTCTTAATAATAAAGCAGTTTATTTCCAACAGATTACTCCCAATTACAAGAAATATTTAAGTTAGAAGTAAAAAATAATAGTAATACATAAAATACTAAGGGGAAACATAAAAGTGTAGTAACGAGGAGGCATAGCTAACAAGTAAAAGTAAAGTACCTACCTAAAGGTGTTGTAACGTTATTAATGGACTTTTCAATATCACGGTGTAGAAATTATAGATATAACGTTCGTAGGATGAGTTCAATAAAATAGGCCGAAGCGGTACTTACACTCTCCGGGTATATTAGGTTGCATATAGGAAGCACGAATAATTAAAAGATCAAACGAACTTACGTGGGATAACCTTGTTTACAAGTTTCAATTTGGGCTGGGGGGGTGTTATTTATTTCGATGAGGCCTTCATATAATTAAGATCGAACTTCACTTAAGGTAAGTTCGTTTGATCTTTTAATTATATTTCGGCCTCATCTCATAAATAAAACAATTGTAGTTGTTTAAAGTGTATTAAGGATGCAACAAAAGAAATACATTTAATCAGTTTGTGGCATTTGAAAGAATGCAACTGAACGTGATCCTAACTGATGAATTATAAAAATATAGAATATTCTATATAGGTTGTAAGTATACCTATTAAATTTTGCTTTTTAAGCTAATTTCTTAACTGGTGAAAACTGCCTGTAGAAAGTTGTTGGTTGGTTTTAACGGTCTTTGGTAGAAATTCGCGAAGGTTTTAGAACTTTCAGACCAACCAGCTGTCAGTCTTATTATATCTACATTTACCCCTTTTCTAGCCGCAGCTGATGTCGAAGCATGTCTTGTACTATGTGAGGTAAATATGGACGTGTCAATGCCACTGTTTTGAAGTGTTTTCTTTATCCATCTACTCAGTGTCTGGCTGGTTGCGTTATAAAAAGGTTTCTTAAATGTTATAAATAATTTGTTTGTCATATTTCCCCGTAATACTTTAGTTTTCTCTAGGTAAGTTAATATTGTTCGAGCTACGCAAATGGTTGGATCGTCATTGAAAAAAGGTAAAAATAATATCGGTTGTAACCTGTTAGGGCCTGATGTTTTAACCCTGCTTGTAATTTTGATTATAATGCCCTGCTTATTTTTAAGTATATTATCAATTTCAATGTTTGCCATTGTTTGGACTCTTTGGCCGGTAGCAAGCGCTAACAGTATTACGAGTTTATAACTTAATTGTTTCAAGTTTAACTGATTATCTAGAGTTCTTATGAAGTTTAATACTACCGCAGGATCCCAAGTCATGCTATATTTTGGTTTGCTCGGCCGCTTTTTAAAAACACCTTTAAAAAACCTTTTCATTCTGAAATCAGTGGCCAAGTCTGGTCCGGCAATTTGGCCAATTGCTGATCTATAGGAATTTAAGGTTCCGTAGGTTGCACCCTTATTAAAATGATATGTGAGGAATTCCAGTATTAACGGGACAGTTACTAAGTATACATCACATTTTTTGTCTTGACAGAAGAGCCACCATAACTTAAGTCCCACGTCATATTGTTTAATTGTTGATTCGGTGATGTTGGCCATGCAAATGTCTCTTGCTAATTCTGGAACCTCACCCCGTGTTAATGCTTCGCGGATAAGCATCCTGCCACCAGGGAAATTGTTCTCCATAACGGATGAGGAGTCCTGTCAAAGGAAGTGAGCAATGATTCATTTGGCTCGAACTGAATAGGTTCTTTTACAAGTAATGATTTAAAAGTAGGGTACCACGGCTGATATATCCAATTTGGGACTATTAGTATTCCTGTTGCCTTGTCGTCTATAATTTTTTGTAACACTTTCAAAACTAGACAAAATGGAGGGAATGCATAAAAATAGAATTTGCTCCAGTCTAGCGTAAATGCATCAACTGCCCAAGCCTCTGGATCTCTCAACCATGATACAAATTTCTTACATTTTTTGTTATTTCTACTTGCAAATAAGTCTATTTCTGGTTCGCCGAAATTAATAATTATGTTATGGAATTTTATTTGATTTAGTTCCCATTCTGTTTCTTTTTCTATAATTCGTGACTCCCCATCCGCTTCCGTGTTCTCTTTTGAGTTTATGTAAGTTGCGTAAATAAAGTTATTTCTCTCCTCGCACCGCTGCCATATCTTTCTTGCTAGGTTGTTAAGGTGTGGGTACTGAATGCTGCCCATTCGATTTATATACGATATTGCAGTGGTGTTATCGATTTTGCATAAGATATTAGAGTTTTTTATGTGATTTGCAAAGCATTTCAGTCCAAAAAATGCTGCGAGAAGCTCTAGATAATTTATATGAAATTCTTTTTCCTTATTATTCCACATCCCGTGGGACCGTATTCCTCCACTATAAATACCCCAACCTGTTTCAGAGGAATCCGAAAAAATTACTGAGCAAAACTTTAAGGGATTAAGTGTATTGTGCCCTTCAGAAATGTTATTTTTCCACCAACTGAAATCATCTGAAAGGTTATTTGGGATTGCCATAGCGGCGTTGTAGTTTCCCTTATTTTCCTGCAAAGCTAGGAACTTAGCTCGTTCAAATGATTTTGTATGACCCCAACTGTATTTTACAGCAGGACATATAGCAATTAAGGTCCCTATAAACCTAGCGAAATCCCTTATTTTGCATTGCTTTTTTGAACTGAAGTCTTTAATGAGATTTTTAATATTTTCTCTTTTTCCTCTTGGTGGAAAAATTGTCATAGATTTTGAATTGTACATAAACCCCAGGAATTTTTGTTCTTGTTGCGGTTTGAGATTACTTTTCTCATAATTGATTATAAACCCCATGGATTCTAATAAGTTGATTGTTATTTTGACATTATTTTCACAATCTGTGAAAGATTTCCCAATCAATAGAAAATCGTCTAAATAGATAACCGATGTTAAATTTTGTTCCCTCAATCGTTTTACTACTGGTTTCATTAATTTAGTGAAGACTAGTGGCGCACAATTTAGTCCGAAAGGCATACAGTTAAATTGATATATTCTTTTGTTAAATTGAAATCTAAGAAATACTCTATAATTTTTTGCTACGGGCAATAAAAAGTATGCGTCCTTGAGATCTATAGTTGCCATGTAACAATTTGGGATTATCAGCTTTGAAACGGTTTTATGGCCTTCCATTTCAAAAATATATTGGAAATGAATTGATGACTTGAAGGTTTAACAATACTGATGGCTCCCATCTTTATCAACTTGTTTATAGAATGTACTATATTTTGTTTTTCCGATGGAGACCATTTTTGTTCATTTGGTATAAATTTTTGTACTGGTTTTTTGATAAATGGGAGTTTTAACCCTTCAATCGAGGACAAGACTATTTTATTGCATGTAGTTTCCCGCCATTTATATGAAAAATATTTTAACCTTCCAGCTATCAAACCAACCTTTATTGATTCCTTTTCTGTCTGCCTGCCTGGTTTCCTTTTTTGTACTTCGCCACGTCCTGATATCGATTCGCTGTGTCCTGGTACCGATTTTGCAAGGGAACCCTGGGTCTTTGTTGTCTGCCTTGACGGTTCCCTGTGATAGTGGTCGAGGTAGACTCCTGGAGTTTAACTGTTTCTGGGTTTGGTAAGGTTTGTTTATGACTGGTTTCAGTAATACTTTGCTTGAGCGTTCTAGATTTTTTGAAGAAGTTATCCTCTCCTCCAGGTCCTTGCCAAATAGCCATTCATCGGTGGGAGCAGAGTCTAGAGTTTCCTTTAAATTTTTGTTCAAATTAATTGAGATAAGTTCTTTTCTTGTTCTATTTTCCTTATTCATAACATCTAACAAGAGTCTCCCTGCATCGCCCAATGTCTGGATGTATTTTTTCTCCCCTCCATTTTCTAAAAGTTCTGAACAGAACCTATTGCAGTTATGCTCGCACCTATTTGAATTTGACGCGTGGCTAGTTTTTCATCTCTGTGAATCACCATAAGATGGCGTTTGTCTGAAGATCCCCTGCTACTAACGAATTTAGCTTAGGTGCTATGTGATTGCAGTTTTCAGGGGTTGGGTATCTGGCAATTAACTCGTTTGATTCATCTTTTGTTAATCCAGTTCTTAGGACGTTGTTCCATCTTGACGCCAAATCTCTTTGAATAGGTACCCCCCTGGGCTTTTCTGGAAGGGCTTCATTTTCCAGTAACCATTTTCCTCTGAAAAGAACAATTTTTAAAGTAACTATAACTTGCGCGGAATTCGATTTATAATTAAGAACGGTTTTTCATTGAGGATTTTTACCGAAGGTAGACTCGATGAGGTTTTGTAGAAAAAACGAGAGATTGGTTCCTGTCGCCATAGCGAATCTGTTCAATACAATTAATTCACTCAATTATTAAATTAGTGATAATAAGGCTATTTACAACTAAAGGTACGTTTTACATTGTTGGAGTGGAATTTTTGTTTGTACTCTATTTGATGGTAGTTGAATACTTACCGGGGTAGACGAAATTAAGCAAAATTCCATTTCAGATCCGACGGCCTTATCTAATTGTGGAAAATAAAGGAGGAAGTAATAACCTTTACGGTGTTAGAATTTGCTGAGTTGACTAGAGTAGAAGTCACCCTGTCTCACCTTGCCGAAGGAAAACACGAACAACCCTCTTAGTGGAGAAAAGCGCGAGTAATAACGAGGGCAGAAGTAGTAATTTCTGGGGACGTCCTAAGTTTCGCCAAGGGCTGCCAGGTTTCAGTTTGATCGAGGATATTATCAAAAGGTCAGAGCTAACCAATTTTGTTTATCCACTGTAATACTTTTATTGGACAATTTGAGGGAAGATTGATGTTAGTTATTGTTGTTGGTTATTATAATTCTCAATTATAACCTAGCTAGAGTGACCTAGAGTCACTATGAATTGTTAAATAATAGTTAACTTTACCTTTTTTGTCCTGATAGGATTTCGCTCCGTGTTTTATCATTTTAGATCCCGAGGTGTAAATTATTTGAAATAACTAGATTTCTTATATGAGAAAATTCTCCAATACATGTAACCGTGCGTAGTACTACTAACGGAGGTGAAATTGTCGATACACATGCGGAATCTTATATAAGTACCTGAATTATACTTTTTTGAGCTTGCTTTACTGTAGTCTAAAACTTAAATATATTTTAGAAAAAAACAATGCTTCACGACTTTTTATTTTGTTAATTCATAGATTTCATTTTTGTTCTGCCCAGCTGAATCGGCAAATATTATAAATTTTCTTAGTTAGTAAAACTAAGTGGCGACCCCCGTTAAGAACAAACCCTAACTAGAAAAATCAACTCCTTACCCCGGCCTAAGGCCACCAGACGAAGAGCTGCCGGTGCACGTAGCACATAATAGGGCTACAGTGTATATAACAATTTCATAAGTTCGAATTTGCGATAGAAACAATTCAATTAAGAGAATTCTGATGAAAATCACATAGCTGACAAATTTTATTAAAATTATTGCTTATAATAAATACTGGTGATCTAACTAAATAGTTTGTTCTCGGAATATCACAAATAAATGTGCAGTTATGTCTACCTGCTAATCTAGGCACAAAAAATGACAGTTTGTTTAATAAAAAACTACAATCAATGTTGTTATGTAGTAAATTGTAGAGGAACTTAATGGACACAATAGCACGCCTTAATTCTAACGATTGTAACTGAAATCTGCCTAACAATAAATTGTTGTCTATTCCTCGCGGAGTTTCTTCTTTAAATGATAAATATTTCAGAAACTTTCTTTGTGGAGACTCAATATTATCTACATGACATTGATAAATAGGGTACCATATCAGCGCTCCATACTCAAGTTTTGACCTTACGTATGAGAAATATAACAATTTAAAAGTTGAGATATTCTGAAAATCTTTACAGTTTCTCATAATAAAGCCCAACTGTAATTAACATGCGATACGAAGTGTAGTTCATCATCGAAGAATATACCTAAATCTTTAACCTCTTGGCAGCGAGTGATTTTAGTGAGTTTATACGATAATGATGGTTATAGGCACAAAATTTTCTAGATGAAGAGACAACATTACATTTGGATATGTTAAGGCTGAGGCGATATTTATTGCACCAGTTGACAATACTACTGATGACTGATTGTAGGTACAAACTGTCTTGTACAGTACGAATTGATTTATAAATCTTGAGATCATCCCCAAAAAGGAAGTTTTGGACAGTTGATTTGAGTAGCCAGGTCATTAATAAAGATAATGAAAAGTAAAGGGCTCAGATTGGAGCCCTGTGGCACACCTGAGGTTATGTGAACGATCCATCTTTATGACGTCTGAAGGACTTTTATTTCTACTTTAAAAAGTTAGAAAAAAAAATAAAAAAAATAGGAAAAAGAAAAATAAATTTTTCTTTTTCCTCTAGTCTATTTCATTTCAAAAATGCATATTTGCGTTCACAAAATTTTTAGGGTTCAACACGACTGTTTCAGACGGAGAATAATATAAAAAATCATACTTACTGTCGTTTATGCTTAACTGCTGCTCTGATGGTATCAATTGGACGTCGTAACACTATAAACCTAACACTGGATGTACCACACTTTCTTAAAATTAAACCTGAAAGGGAATTTTGTTAGAAAACACAACTAAAAGACAATATAAAGTTCAAAAATGTATATATTAAATCTTTAAAAAATTATGTTTTTACAACAACTTTTATTTCAAGAAAAATGTTTAACAAACACTAGTCTGGCCCGTGTACAAGACATGGTGAGGAACGGAGCGATTTATACTGTACCAACTACCATCCAATATGCGGTTTTATGAGCTAACGATGCACAAAAAGATTCAAGAAAAGTTCAATGTAACTGAAATTTTGGTGGGCTTTTGCTTGCCTGTCTTATAAACGTATTTTTAATTCACATGAATTTGGTCGCTCCTCAGAGCTTAAAATTGCTTGAAGCGCTACTACTTCGATTGTATTCTACAATAACAACTTTTTACGTTCAGGCATGGCGGATCCCATGCACGTATGAGTACATGGTAAAGATACTTTTTTGACTCCGAATCACTGAGGAACCGGTTTAGGGCAAACCCCATCAAAACTCATCATTTCCCCGTCAAAACCGACTGCTAGGAAATGATGGGGGTCCCATGTCGCTAAGGGCTATTTTCGCTATAACTTCCGATATACTTTGAATAGTCGTTGGATTAACTTGTCCTCATATTCAATACCTCGTAAGAGTTGCAGTGCTTGACAACGTGGATTCGTAAAAGGGTTTTTAATCTTGAAAATTTCGAAGTTAAAGTCAAATTTTATTACACTTTCTAAATTTAGGTGGTCGGGGCGACATTACGTCCCTGTGCAGCGACATTTGCTACACTTGCTAAATTAACGCTCCTTGAGGAGTTAGTGAAAATTTTGCATAAAAAACGCTCCGAAGAGCGAAAATATGATTACAAGTATTAATAACCTCTTCCACGGCGTTTTTACGTGAAGCACGCTTTTCGTACGAAGTATTTCCTAAGTCGGATTTTGTTACAACGTCGAAAAGTATATCGAGGTTATAGCGTGTTCTTTAACAGTTACACTGTACACAATAGATTTGACACTTTCATATTCAACGAATTGCTCCCTGTCGGTAAGATAAGAGTTAAAGAGTAACAATAAATTTTCAGAGAAACCAATATCTTCAAGTTTATGGAGAAGAATGTAGTGGTCGATTTGATCAAAGTCCATATAAATTACATCAACTTGGCCTTGATTATCTAATGTTTCACATATGTGTAGGATCTTTGGCAACCGCGCCCGTTGACGTTCGCCGCGAACCCGAGGGTGATCTAAAAGCGCGCGAAAGTGGACAGTAGTGGGACGAAAGACGTAAAGACGAGTTGAAGTCGCGCACGGGTGTTGCGAATGACTAATATTTGTGTTTTTATCCAGTTATATATCATTTGTTTTTATTAATATACATGTTTTCACTTACGTACTTGTTCAGTTTACCGACCTGTTTTTAAAACAATTATCCCACAATATTTGGGGGCTCGGCCGGGATAGTAAATAGAAACAGTTTACGAGTTTACAGAAAATAACAAAGTACGGACAGTGCAGAAAAGACGTAGGAAGTTAGTGAGTGCTTGTGTTTGAACATTTTCGAAGGCAGGTGAAAAGAAATCTGGAAACGAGGACTATAAATAAGACGGCAAGACGAATAGGACGAGTCAGCAAACCTTGAAAGACGTAAACAAGAAGGATGATGCAATAATGTTGTAAGCTGTAAGGTAACCTATACGAAGCCGATACGAAGTAGGTACCCTTTATTTATTTTATTGTTTTTATAAAGTGCTATGACGACGAACATTTGAAAGACAAATTAAAAGTCAGTGAAAATGTTAAAGAACGCTATAACCCCGATATACTTTTCGACGTTGTAACAAAATCCGACTTAGGAAATATTTCGTAAGAAAAGCGTGCTTCACGTAAAAACGCCGTGGAGGAGGTTTTTAATTCTTGGAAATATATTTTTGCTCTTCGGAGCGTTTTTTATGCCAAATTTTCGCTAACTCTTCGAGGAGCGTTAATTTGGTAAGTGTAGTAAATGTCGCTGCACAGGGACGTAATGTCGCCCCGACCACCCAATTTTAGAAAGTATAATAAAATTGGACTTGAACTTCCAAATTTCCAAGATTAAAAACCCTTTTACGAATCCACGTTGTCAAGCACTGCAACTCTTACGAAGTGTTGAATATGAGGACAAGTTAGTCCAACGACTATTCAAAGTATATCGGAAGTTATAGCGAAAATAGCCCTTAGCGACATGGGACCCCCATCATTTCCTAGCAGTCGATTTTGACGGGGAAATGATGCGTTTTGACGGGGTTTGCCCTAAACCGGTTCCTCAGTGATTCGGAGTCAAAAAAGTATCTATACCATGTACTCACACGTGCATGGGATCTGCCTTGCCTGAACGTAAAATTTGTTATTGCATAATACAAACGAAGTAGATACGCTTCAAGCAATTTTAAACTCCGAGGAGCGACCAAAATTTATGTGAATTAATAAAATACGTTTATAAGACAGGCAAGCTTAAGCCCACCAAAATTTCAGTTACATGAACTGTTCCTTGAATCTTTTTGTGCATCGTTAGCTTTTCAAACTGCATATTGGATGGTAGTTGGTACCGTATGAATCGTCCCGTTCCTCACCATGTGTTGTACACGGGTCAGACCATTGTTTGTTAACATTTCCTCTGAAGAAGTTGTTGTAAAAACATAAATTTTTTTAAAGATTTAATATACATTTTTTGAACTTTATATTGTCTTTTACTTGTGTTTTCTAACAAAATTTCCCTTTCAGATTTAATTTTAAGAGAGTGTTAAACAGACAGTGTTAGATTTATAGTGTTACGACGTCTTCCAATTGATACCATCAGAGACGCAGTTAAGCATAAACGACAGTAAGTATGATTTATCCATTAATCTCCGTCTGAAACAGTCACTTGAACCCTAAAAAATTTTGTGAACGTAATATTTTATTTAGTATTTAGAAAAGGTTGAGGAAAAAGAAAATTAATTTTTTCTTTTTCCTATTTTTTTTTTTCAATTTTTCTAAGTTTTTCGAACAAAAAATACGTCCTTCAGACTTCCATCAAAAGCATGGATCGTTCACATGGCGCCCGAGCAGGGACCATGCCGTCCCCAAACCCAACAAATCCTTTCTCATTCATGGCGGAAGACTCCGAGGGGTCGACCCCAAGAGAATTTTATGAGCGAGTCACCGCACCGCTCGTCGACGACGGTTCTAGAGGGATAGAACCACAGCGACTGTTTCCGGAGGGAGATAATGTTAATTTATCAGCTTCACAGCCACAAACTGCTTCGATGGAGAGTATGTTTCTGAAAATGGCAGAGGGCTTCGTGCAGGCGATACAGAACGTGTCGACCTGTACGCCCCATGAGAGACAAAGATGTCCGAACGTGACGTTCCATGGGCTTGATCATGAAGATCCAGAAGCATTTCTGAAAATTATGGAGGAATATTTCGACAGAGCTCGCATAAGCCACGACTATGATCGCCTCCATAACGTAACCGGCCAACTCAAGGGCGAAGCTCAACGATGGTCCGAACAATTTAGGACGTTGACTACTTCGTATGCCTTATTCAAGGAAAGATTCCTTACGAGATTTAATTCTCCCGACATACAGTCACGAGCTATTGCTCAACTGTATGCCGTCAAGCAAACGTCTTTAGACGACACGGCAGTGTTTATCACAAGGAAAACCTGTCTTTTCGATCGTATTGATCCCTTTAAATCCGAAGCCATCAGAGCTCGGGTCATCATGGACCAACTGCGTCCAGAAATTAGGTCACGCTTGAGAAGCAACCTAATTTCAAACACCGAAATGTTAATAGCAGCGGCTACTAACGTCGAGCGGGATTCAGCTGACGAACAGACGTCGCTAATCCAGCTTATTGATCAACGTCTGTCCCGCGCGTCTTACTATCGAGAGCCGGGACACATAATTCCACAAAATTCAAGTATAAGGAGCAATGGAAGCCCAACTCCGACAGCACCGAGGGTGCATTTCCGAGAGGACGTATCTCGACAGGACGGTCCAGGCAGAGCGCCTGGTCGTCCTATTTTTATGCCTAATTTATCAAGCGGATCAGTGAATCCTGACCGCAGGCAAAACAATTTTAATGGCGGATCGGGGAAATTCCGAGTACCCGACCGACCGGCTACCCCGTGCCGATACTGCACAGACACAGTGCAGTGGCACTTCCATAGTCAGTGTCCGAATAACCCTCATCTCAACAGGAGACCGGGAAACTTTCGAGGGGCCAGAGACCCAGGCCAGGGTCCATCTGCAAGATCCCCGGCACAACGGCCGAACCAAGGCGGCAGCAATGTCCAGTAATTTTTTCCGATACTCATGACCACTACGACGCTCCTCTGCACAAGACAAGAGAGTCAATAAATTATATGAGCGAAGCGTTCCCTTTGCCTCGTATAAAAGTTCAAATAAATGAACATGCGGTCGACGCACTGATAGATTCAGGCTCGACGCGAAACGTTATCCATCCGAGGATGTTGGATAATTTTAAAAATCTCACGACACGTCGATCATTTGCTATGGCGTGCGGAGATCGAATGGTGGACTCTCTTGGCACGACAAAATTACAAGTAATAATTTCAGGCACCTCTTTTGAAATTGATTTTCAAGTAATCGAAAATTTAAACGAAACGATAATATTAGGATCACCATTCTTATATATGAACAATGTCGCGTATGATTATGGCAGAAAATGCCTATATGCCGGCACAGAAGAGCGTATTACCGTCTTCTGGAATCAAGCTTCTCAGAGGGAGAGACAGCAGGCAAAGCTTCCTGAAGAGCTTGTTATAAATGACAAATTTCTACGGCCGCTGTTCGAAGAATTTGTCGATCTGTTCACTGCGGAACCGACTCAAGCAACCACAGTGACTGTGAAACACAAAATTACAGTGAAAGACACGAAACCATTTAATATCAGACCATATCCGATGTCTCCGAGTACTAAGAAAATTATGTACGACCAAATCGAAGAGATGTTAAAAGCTGGCGTCATCGAACCTAGCACTGCCCAATATAGTTCACCACCAGTGATAATAAAACGCTCCGACAAGAAACCACGATTCTGCATCGATTATCGCCATTTGAACGAGATGACTGAAGACGAGGCTTCCGTCTTACCCAAAATACACGAAAGTATTAAAGATTTAGGAAATTCGAAGATTTTTTCTGTGTTGGATTTAAAAAGCGGATATTGGCAAATACCGCTAGATGAAGCATCAAAAGATTTTTCGACTTTTACCACTCCTGATGGGGCAGCTTACAGATTTAATGTCATGCCTTTCGGACTCAAGACAGCTCCCTGTACCTTTCAGAAATTCATGGCAAAGGACGTTTTAACGGGTTACCTGCACCATTTCTGTAAAGTGTATTTAGATGATATAATCGTTTACAGCGTAAACGTGAAGGAGCATATGTCCCACTTGAGATTAGTCTTTGAAAGACTACGTCTACACAATCTGAAAGTGTCACCGGAAAAGTGTGTAATAGCGACGAATGAAATTCAATATTTAGGCCATACAATTAGAACCGATACTTCCCAACCATTAGAAAAACATGTCTTACAAATTCAAAATTATCCCGTTCCAGCTACTAAAAAGCAGCTACAAAGTTTCCTAGGGCTTTGCAACTGGGTACGAGAATATCTACCAAATGTGGCGATGATCACGAAGCCACTAACGAAACTTCTTTCGAAGGAAAATCGTTTTCACTGGAACCATACATGCGATGAAGCATTTAGAAAATTAAAAGAATTATTATCCGGACCGCTGGAACTCCATCGGCCGGATTTTTCACGTCAATTCATTTTGCAAACAGATGCATCACTACAAGGCCTTTCGGCCGTATTATATCAATTAGGCGACAACGGCGAAAAATACATAATCTCGTATGCAAGCAACACGTTATCTCCAGCGGAGAGACGTTACCACATAAATGAGCTAGAATGCTTGGCGGTGGTGAACTATATTAAAAAGTACAAGATGTACTTAGCAGACAAACCGTTCTTGGTGAAGACGGACAACAGGGCGTTACTTTGGTTAAACAAACATAAGGACGACAAGACAAAATTTACTCGATGGTCATTACTATTGCAAGAATATGCTTTCAAAATTGAACACTGTCCAGGAAAGGAGAATTTATTAGCAGATTTTCTAAGTCGTAACCCACAAAATCAGTATGTCGAGACAGACGATGAAGAGGAAAGAATGTTCCTACCAAATTATAAGTGTCCAGAACGTATTTCTGTTTTAACGCACTCAGAAATATACGAAGATATCGTACAGGCTCAATTGAGTTCAAGAGATATTCAAGACAAGATCCGCCGTTGGAATGATCTATTTCAACAGGAACAACGTTCCGATGCGGATCTTATTTTTATGAAAAATTTTCACGTCCAAGACGATGTACTTTTTAAAGATTGCGATCGAAATTTTAAATTAATAGTTCCAAAGAGGAAAATAAAAGAATTGATTTACCATTATCATGACCGAGATGAAGCATGTCATCCAGGAAGAGACGAGACTCTCAGGAAAATAGCGAAACGCTACTATTTCAATAATATGGCCAGGATCGTAGGCAAATACATAAACGACTGTCTGATATGCCAGTCTGTAAAGACAAGACAAGCCCAACCCAATGCTCCACTTAGAAGTCATGCACCACAAAATGCATTTGAAACCTTGAGCGTCGACGTAATTGGCCCGCTGCAGAGGACTAAAGACGCCGAAAACAGATATATGATTATCGTCGAAGACGTTTTCAGTAAATGGATAGAGGCAAAGGCATACATTCAGGTCGACGGCAGAACGATAGCCAAATATATCGACGAAGAAATAGTAGCAAGATTCGGAGTCCCTCGAGTCATAATATCAGACAACGGTGGTCATTTCAATTCCGAATGGTACATCACCTTTTGCGAAAGGAATGGTATCGAACGATACTTAATTCCAGCATATCACCAACAGTCCAACCCCGTGGAACGACGGGTGCAGGAATGCAAGAAAATTTTAAAGACTCTTTTATTCAAAAAGCCAAACGACACTTGGGATCGCTACGTGCATCAAATGACATATATATTAAGAAATCGTAGGAACGCCGCTACAAATCAAACACCTAGCATGGTCGTGTTAGGATATGATCCAGCCGAAAGAGGCGAATGGGATTTGTATGCCTGGAGGCAAGAAAGAGCCAAGCAACAAACGCTTCCACGATACGAGCGAATCAAGGAAGCCCGTCAGGCCCAACAAAATTATAAACAGAAATATGCGCCGAAAGAGGCCGTCACTCCGATCGTCTACAAAGTAGGAGACAGAGTCATGAGTAAGAGAAAAAAGAAGGTACATACCTTCACGCCGTCTTGGTCAGGCCCGACCAGAATTCTGAAGAAGTTTTCAGACGAAGTGTATCTCGTGCAAAAGGGAAATGTAACGACAAGAGTACATGTCGATGATTTGAGACCAGCCCCGCCAGAGGAGCACAACTTGGAAATCGAATCTTCCGATGAAGAAAATGCTAGTCCAGGCGGAACATCACTCGATGGAAATGATTCCCCGTTCTCAGACGATTCCACAGAACCTCCACCGCCGGAGCAAACGGTTGTACAAATTCATGCACCGCCACGAGATGCTTCCACTTCTGATTCAGAATCAAGTTCTGGAGATTCAAATATATTTTTATAATATTTTTCAACCTAGGCTAAGTTTTAACTTAGTGCTAGGTTTATTTTATATCAAAATTTCCATACCAACTTCTTGTCGTGTCAGGCAAAAGTTGGTATTTTTTATGCATTTTTTACAAGTTATTTTCATCTGAGGATATTGTATCCACATACAAATCTTCCAAATTCACTGCAGCAACTCTGACCGTGTCCGGCAGAGTTGGTATTTTTTATAATTTTTTCAAAGTCCTCAAATGTTACTAAACATTCATCTGTAAGCAGAGTCCGACCCAAAGGGTTCAAACAAATGTTCCATTGGCACGGCATGGAAAGACGACAACTCTGACGCAGAGCGCGATTCAGACGAGTCTAGCAACTCAAGGGCGAGATGCCGCCACGTCTGCTGGAGGGGCAGATGCAACGATCCGACGGATGCAGATTCTGTCGCAGATTTCTCCCAAGAAGAGATTTTAATAAAAACTATTTCAATCAATATAAGTCAACAAAATTCAATGTTCCTATTCTCAAAGACGACGATGTGATATCGGTCGCAGATTTCTCCCAAGAAGAGAATTTTTAACTACTCGGAAACCATTTCAACCAATATAAGTCAACAAAATTCAGTGTTCTTATTCTCAAAGACGACGATATGTTATCGGTCGCAGATCCCCAGACGGGATGTAAACAAACATTTTACTAAAATTTTGTTTTATTGTTTCATATAAACCGAGCAGAGCCAATGTATAGCTGGAGCCAAGCAGTCCGAGGACCACCTAAGCTGTTCCAGAAGGCAGTTCGACACCGAAGGTGATCGACGAGGCATAGACACGAGGAGGAGCAGACGCAAGCCCGCATTAGTGGAAGAACACTAAGAAAGATAAGTGCGTCGAAAGTGTTTGTGTTGTGTCATCGAGAATCTGAGGATTTTCGATTTTTTCTTTTTTTATGCCATTTTTGAAACACAATGTTCAATAATTCAATCGAATGCTATGCATCGATATATGTTCAAATTATCATCATTTTTAGATTTGCATCTATGTTTTGTTCAGATAGGCCGGTCTGAACGATAACCGAATACAACACATGGGAGACTACATCCAATGATCCATTTTATTTTCAAACAAACAATTTACCAAACGTTACACAAAAAGATTCACGGAAAGGAGGGGAGTGTTAAAGAACGCTATAACCCCGATATACTTTTCGACGTTGTAACAAAATCCGACTTAGGAAATATTTCGTAAGAAAAGCGTGCTTCACGTAAAAACGCCGTGGAGGAGGTTTTTAATTCTTGGAAATATATTTTTGCTCTTCGGAGCGTTTTTTATGCCAAATTTTCGCTAACTCTTCGAGGAGCGTTAATTTGGTAAGTGTAGTAAATGTCGCTGCACAGGGACGTAATGTCGCCCCGACCACCCAATTTTAGAAAGTATAATAAAATTGGACTTGAACTTCCAAATTTCCAAGATTAAAAACCCTTTTACGAATCCACGTTGTCAAGCACTGCAACTCTTACGAAGTGTTGAATATGAGGACAAGTTAGTCCAACGACTATTCAAAGTATATCGGAAGTTATAGCGAAAATAGCCCTTAGCGACATGGGACCCCCATCATTTCCTAGCAGTCGATTTTGACGGGGAAATGATGCGTTTTGACGGGGTTTGCCCTAAACCGGTTCCTCAGTGATTCGGAGTCAAAAAAGTATCTATACCATGTACTCACACGTGCATGGGATCTGCCTTGCCTGAACGTAAAATTTGTTATTGCATAATACAAACGAAGTAGATACGCTTCAAGCAATTTTAAGCTCCGAGGAGCGACCAAAATTTATGTGAATTAATAAAATACGTTTATAAGACAGGCAAGCTTAAGCCCACCAAAATTTCAGTTACATGAACTGTTCCTTGAATCTTTTTGTGCATCGTTAGCTTTTCAAACTGCATATTGGATGGTAGTTGGTACCGTATGAATCGTCCCGTTCCTCACCATGTGTTGTACACGGGTCAGACCATTGTTTGTTAACATTTCCTCTGAAGAAGTTGTTGTAAAAACATAAATTTTTTTAAAGATTTAATATACATTTTTTGAACTTTATATTGTCTTTTACTTGTGTTTTCTAACAAAATTTCCCTTTCAGATTTAATTTTAAGAGAGTGTTAAACAGACAGTGTTAGATTTATAGTGTTACGACGTCTTCCAATTGATACCATCAGAGACGCAGTTAAGCATAAACGACAGTAAGTATGATTTATCCATTAATCTCCGTCTGAAACAGTCACTTGAACCCTAAAAAATTTTGTGAACGTAATATTTTATTTAGTATTTAGAAAAGGTTGAGGAAAAAGAAAATTAATTTTTTCTTTTTCCTATTTTTTTTTTTCAATTTTTCTAAGTTTTTCGAACAAAAAATACGTCCTTCAGACTTCCATCAAAAGCATGGATCGTTCACAAAAATAAGAACGTTTTAGTAAAGTACGGATGCTTGATGCAGGACGCAGTCGGTAGTGATTTAAACATTTGTCCGTTAAAAACATTTTAAAAAGTACGGTTGTTTGGTGCTGAGTCTAACGTGAACTTTTTGACATTTCTGAGTAAAGAACTGACTTTTAAGTTACAAGATGGCAAGTTTAGGACAGATCGCGGGTATAGTGGACAATATTAAAGTGTACCCAGTTAACGTCAATCAAAAAATTTCATAAAGTAATCTTCGGTGAGGAAAGTGATCGAAATAATAGGAAAAGACTTCGTGAGTTTGCCGGTTTCGAGTTTACTAAAAATTCCGAGGACTATAAAACTAAATTAAAATATATTAGTGACAATTTTTCAATTAGCGATTTGACGTCTATCGCCAATATTTTACGTATCGACTATGAAAAAGAAGAAAAAAGAGTTACTTGAAAATATTTGTAATAGTCTGGTAGATTTGAGTATTTTGCAAAGTGAACAGGAAGAGGATGAAGATGATGTAGAAGTTGAGGAGAATGAGAAGCAAGATACGGCTTCGAATGTTGCTGCTAAATACGCCCCTCAGTTTTCGATGAATTTTAGAGATGTTGAGGAGTTTATTAGACGATTTGACGGTAGTGACGCATATCCTGTAGAAAAATGGATTGAGGATATAGAAGATATGGCAGAGCTGTTAGGTTGGAGCGAATTACACCTTTTCATTTTCTCGAAAAAGTCGTTGAGTGGCCTAGCCAAATTATTTATTCAGAGCGAAAGTGGAATTAAGTCGTGAAAAACTCTTAAGAAGGCACTCCAGAATGAATACTCGTCTCGATTAAATAGTGCGCAGCTGCATAAATTATTATCAGATCGAAAACTAAAGAAATTAGAAACAGTGCAGGAATATTTCATCGTTATGAAGAAACTAGCAAGTCGTGGTGACATTGAAAATGAAGCACTTATGCATTACGTTATTGAAGGCATTCAGGACGATCAAAACAACAAGATGCTGCTTTACGGCGCTAAATCGCTGCGTGATTTTAAAGAGAAACTAAAGATATATAGTGACATAAAAGCCAAGACGCCTGCGTATGCGACGCAATCTCAGTATCATCAGAAGAATGCCCAGACCAAGATTAATGCTGAACCCAACGCAAAACAACCCAATACGCCAGCGCCACCTACTAGATGTTTTAATTGCGGGGTCAGAGGCCACAAGTCGAGCGATTGTAAATCAAAAAATCTAGGGACCAAGTGTTTTAAGTGTAACAAATTTGGACACAAATCTTACAAATGCCAAGTCAGCAAGACAAGTCAACCTTCAAAATCGACTGCTACTACAGAGACGTCATCAGTTAACAAAATAACTGCGATTGGTTCAAATAGGATGCATAAAGAAATTCAGTTGAATAACGTCTGCATTGATGCTTTGATCGACACGGGGAGTACTGTGAACCTAATAAAATCAGATGTGCATCAGAAAATTGGTTCTCCTGTTCTAAGAAAATCTAATGTTGTACTCAGTGGTTTTGGAAAGTCAAATAATACAGAGGCGTTAGGTAACTTTAAGTGTGAAATTGCTGTGGATAATGACTGCTTTAACACAACAATACATGTTGTACCGAATGATGCCATGTCAGTTGAAGCTATCCTTGGTGAAGAATTGTTAAACAAAGTCGAATTGATTGCAAACCCAAAAGGCATTAAGATCTTGAAAATTATGAATGATGAGGAAAAGCATGAGAAGGAGGTTATGAAGATAGACGTTGTGGAAGTTGAAGAAGTCGATATAGGTCGTGATGTTAAACCAGAATTAAAGGACGAAATTGAGGAAATAATAAAAATGTATAAGCCAGAAAAAGTTAAGGCGACAAATATAGAGATGCAGATTATTGTTAAAGATGATGATCCGGTGTACTGTAGTCCAAGACGTTTACCTTTTGTCGAAAGAGATATTGTCGATCGACAAGTCGAACAATGGATTTGTGATGGAATAATAGAACAATGTAGCTCCGAATATGCCAGCCAAGTAGTAGTGACTAAGAAAAAATGTGGATCACCACGAGTGTGCATAGACTATAGGAATATTAACAAGAAAATAGTGAAAGACAGGTATCCGTTACCGTTGATTGAAGATCAACTTGACAAATTGCAGAATGCTAGAGTTTTTAGTACAATAGATTTAAAGAACGGATTCTTTCACGTTGGAGTCGAAGAACAAAGTCGTAAATACACTTCTTTTGTGACACATAATGGACAATTTCAATTTTTACGAGTTCCATTCGGCATGTGCAATTCACCAGCTGTTTTCCAGCGATTTATTAACTACATATTCAGGGATCTTGCTAATAAAGGCATCGTATTACCATATATGGACGACCTAATAATCCCGGCATCAAATGAAGAAGAAGCCGTGGAAAGATTAGTAGTAACCCTACAAACTGCAAAAGATTTTGGCCTCGAAATTAATAAGAAGAAATATCAGTTCGTGAAAAAGAGAGTAGAATTTCTAGGACACCGCATAGAAGGGGGACAAATATTTCCATCGGAATTAAAGACTAATGCAGTAATGAACTTTCCTGAACCTACGACTCTCAAGCAAGTATAAAGTTATTTAGGACTTACAGGATATTTTAGGAAGTTTATTCCATTCTATTCTATAATTGCGAAACCGCTTAGCGACTTACTAAAAAACGACAGATCATTTCAATTTAAAGAAAGAGAAATAAGTGCTTTCAGTCAGCTAAAGAAGATTCTGTCAGAAAAGCCTGTACTCAACATATATAGACAGGGTGGAGACATGGAATTGCATACAGACGCCTCCATAGATGGCTTCGGAATTATCCTGCTTCAGAGATCCTATAAAGATAATCTTTTCCACCCGATCTATTATGCTAGCAAAAAGACGACAGATGCAGAAAGGAAGTACTCGAGTTATGAATTAGAAGTTTTGGCTATTGTGGAAGCCCTGAAAAAACTAAGAGTGTACCTCTTAGGTCACAGATTTAAAATAGTCACCGACTGTTCAGCTTTTCAAAAAACCATGGATAAGAAAGACTTAAGCACACGAATTGCAAGATGAGCTCTACTTTTAGAAGATTTTGACTATGTCATTGAGCATAGATCTGGAAGTAGAATGAAACATGTAGATGCTCTAAGCAGATACCCGGTTATGACTATCACAGAAGATACATTGATGACAAGAATACGAAAAGCCCAAGACGAAGATGGTGAAATGAAAATCATTAAAGATATACTGAAAGATAAACCACATGAAGATTACATCTTAAAGGACGGAATTGTTTATAAAATGATCAATGAAGAAGAAGTGATAGCTGTTCCTAGACAAATGCAAATGGAAATAATCAAGAATTCCCATGAATACGGACATTTTTCGGTTAAAAAGACGGAAGATTTATTAAAGAAGGACTACTATATACCGAAAGTGAAGGAAAAGGTAGACAAGGTTATTGGTAGCTGTGTAGCGTGCATTCTGGCTAACAAGAAACACGGAAAGCAGGAGGGATATCTACATCCTCTGCACAAAGAAAGCTTGCCTCTGCATACTTACCACATAGACCACTTAGGGTCATTGACGTCGACCAACAAAAATTACAATCATATTCTAGCAATTATAGACTATTTCACAAAGTTTGTATGGTTGTATCCAACGAAATCAACGACTGCCCAAGAGGTAATTACTAAACTAGAGCTTCAAAGAAAGTCATTCGGAAACCCAGTTAATATTATATCAGATAGAGGTACGGCATTTACGGCGCAAGAATTCGAAGATTATTGCTCGAAACAGAAGATTAATCACTTCAAGATAACGACTGGTTTACCTAGAGCCAATGGGCAAGTAGAGCGGATGAATTCCATAATTATTCCCGTTTTAACAAAATTATCCTTAGAGGATCCGACTAAGTGGTATAAACACGTCGACCAATTGCAACGAGTCATCAACTCGACATATCAGAGAAGTATTAAAACCACTCCATTTGAGCTGTTGGTAGGGGTCAAGATGAATGACAGTCATGATATAAAAATAAAACAATTATTAGAAGGAGAAACACAGAATATGTTTACGGAGTCCAGAGATGAATTGAGAGAGGAAGCTAAGAAACAAATAAAGAAAGTTCAAGAAGAAAACAGAAAGACCTATAATTTACGACGAAGACCTCCCAAAAGTTATCAAGTCAATGATTTAGTCGCCATAAAACGTACTCAGAGAGGACCAGGACTCAAGTTGAAACCAAAGTATCTTGGGCCCTATAAGATTGTAAAAGTCAAGAAAAATGATACCTACGACGTGCAGAAAGAAGGTTACCATGATAGTCCAGTTCATACATCTACTTGTGCGGAGTACATCAAGCCCTGGCCCACCGAAAACGAAGAGGACTACTTATCATCCGGGTCGGATGATGATCAGGACGGCCGAGATGTAGGATCTTTGGCAACCGCGCCCGTTGACGTTCGCCGCGAACACGAGGGTGATCTAAAAGCGCGCGAAAGTGGACAGTAGTGGGACGAAAGACGTAAAGACGAGTTGTAGTCGCGCACGGGTGTTGCGAATGACTAATATTTGTGTTTTTATCCAGTTATATATCATTTGTTTTTATTAATATACATGTTTTCACTTACATACTTGTTCAGTTTACCGACCTGTTTTTAAAACAATTATCCCACATATGTACTGTGTAAAACCAGCTAGATTAGTAACACATGATCTGTTCTCCATAAATCCATATTGGTCAGGAGAAATTATATTTTTCATTGAGACATAAATATAAGTGTAGATAACAGTTTCAAAAAGTTTAGCAAAATTACTTAATATGGATATCGCTCTATAGTTGATTAGTTTGGAGGGATCTCGTTTTTTTAAAATGGGACATACACGGGCAACTTTCCACATACTAGGAATGCTGTTGTTAGATAGTATGAGATTAAACAAATAAAGCAGCGGATTCATTAAAGCACCAATGCAATCTTTTACCACAAAACAAGGAACAGAATCAATACTCGAAGTAAGTTTATTTTTCAGCTTCTTTCCTCAGATATGGTGCTGTAACCGTTGACTCACTATCTATAAAACAATAATTTTTAAAAAATGATACAGGCCCCTGATTAGGGGTCCAAAGGGGGTTTTGCTGTTACCCTTTTTTTTAGGCTACAAAAAAAATGTTTAAAGTGCCCTCCTAACGATGCGTGGGAGCTGACACTGCCTGGCTAGTCGTATAGCAAATAGGCATGGGTTGCAACAAGGGGGTTTTAAAGAAAAATGTGTACTTAATAGTATAAAATTTAATGTAAAATAAACGATATCTAAATGTGTATATAAGTATGCAACGAACAATACAGCAAGAACTTGAAGCGAATGTGACTATAACAAATTTGACTAACTGGTCAATGGTAATCGATAAACATATATCATAAAATATAATCGTTACCCAAGTACATTAATAGGAACAAAACATATATATACATACATATAACCAAATTGTTTACAATAAACAAAGTGGTAAGGAAGGCGTGATCGTTAGGTACTTAATATAACAAAACTGAATAGCGGTTTACTCAAAATTTGGTAGCGACAACCCAGTCCACTGGTTTCATAATGTTGGCACTGACACATACACGACACATACCTTTCTGGGCGGATATTACTTGCCCTAGCCAAGAAGACGCAGCAGGTTCCGAAGGCTGAAGCACGAATGAAGTCCCAGACTCCAGTAGTCGAGGATACTTTACCCAGTTACAAGAAGTCTCACCATTCACAGCTCTTCACAGCCACAGGATAATGATTAACTAATGTTGTGGAATGCCCTTGAGAAAATATAGTGGTGGGCAAAAAAATGTTCTTCAAAAACTCTTGCGAGAAACTTCGGGATAAAAAGTTTCGGAGGTAAAAAAAAACCCTCTTGCCAGAGGGTTTCTTTCCCAAATTGTAAAAATAGGCTCAGGTCCTTCTAAACTTGCTGCTAAATGGCCTTCGATTACTGAGGTGCGGAGAGAAGAAAAAAACGGCGACTCGGCGTTCCAACTATATCCCCTCAAGGGTTCAAGTTTCCATAAAAATACGTATACCATTCAAAAATTCCAATATTACACAATGGAAAAACTCGATTCGTTGATGGAAAACACTTAAATCCACCCGGATGATGAATAAAACAAAATTATTTTCTAATGGAACCTTAGACGACCATCTTCCTGTCCCGTTACCTTCAGACTCCCTCGCCTGGCCTCTGCCCTCAACAACCGGAAACTCCTACCTTACCTACCGACACGAGTTCCTCCAGCTACGGTTCGCACCTTCGCTAGATTGTTCATGCAGACAGGGGCGGACCAAACTAAATTCCTATTTAGTATTCGCATAAATTGCGGAATATTTAAAAGCCAGTCACATGGCCTGAAAGTGGCATGTAACAGTGCTAATAGAAATATTTGTATTATTGTTAATGGCGTTACTTTCATTTGCTGAGAAATGCTTGTCCGACTTTAAGTATACACTACAGAAATATTTTGCAAAGCCATTTACTATTGGCTGGGGACTGTCGTAAGATATATTATTTTCATCCTTATGCACACAGGGAATACGCGAATGCCCCATCTTGGCTTGTATAAAAGACCAAAAATTTACCGGATCTGTTTGAATATTATTTTCGGCTTTATTTAGGTATGTTTCATAGGCTACTTTAATTTGCCTTTTAACCGTATGTCGTAACGTTTTATACTGGTTATCATAGAAATTTGATCGGTATTTTTTAAACTACATATCAGACCAATCGACTTCACCAAGAAGTTAATATAAACTGGGATAATTTGCTTTTCTGAAGTTGTAAGTTTTGCAATTATTATCCCTCATAAGATCAAATTGATTATAATGTGGTATTTTACAACACAAATTAATTATAAGTGATGGATGATGTGCGTTCTCCCTAACGAAGGGTGCATCATCTTTTACAACGTCACATTGAATGTTCGCGAGCACTAGATCCAACGTACGTCCATTTGCGTTGACAATATTGTTGTACTGTTGGAGATTTAGAATTTGCATAAAATTGTGTAATATTAACTTTTTCTTATCTTTATTATTGGTGTTAAATTGCGGATATTGAAGTCGCCAACAATAAAGATATTCTTAGAACGGATGACCTCTTGCAGTACAAATGACTCAAAAAACTGTTCGAAAGTATCATTGTTAATTGAAGGGGGAATATAGACAACAAAAACATATATTACAAAGTAGTCAATTACCAGTTTGCAGCCACTTGGAACCCTATTTCTTATATTCGAAAGATCAAGAGGAAGAACGTTGATTCTGTTTTTCACTGCGATTAACACAACACCACCTTTGGACACATTATTTACTTCAAGTTTTCTATCACAGCGGTAAACATTATAGATTGTTGGAAACATCCTCAGTGAGCCAAGTCTCGGTGACAAATACTAAGTCCATTTCTTCAGAAGATGCTGATGTAAAAAAGTCTGCGAATTTAGTGTTCAAGCCTCGTACGTTTTGGTAATAGCAGCGAAGATGTTGATTGTAATTGGGTGAATTATTTTAAATCCTGAATAATTTTGGGAAGTCCGTTGACATATTTAATTCTAAGGTTATCTTCACCTTTGCTTTTCCTATCCTCGAGCTGCTTTTTTATATTGCGATAATAATCGAGTTGTCGGGGCGTTTTGTCAAAAGCAAATGATATATTTTTGTAAGACTGATGATTTTTTAGTTTCTTCGATTATTTTATAAATTCATGGACGTACTTCTCTTCGGCAAAAGTTACTCTGAGTGGGCGTGGACGATCATTTTGACTATCATATCGGCCGAGTCGCTGTAAATGTACTTGATTAGATGTGGAAAAGTTTGGAGAAGCAGTTTTTAAAATTTCTATCACGATATTCTTATCTGTATCATAGCGATCGTCCTTGGGCAGATCAGAAGGTTGCTCATCTACTCCAAAAATCACCAGGTTTCGTTTTCTGTTGTTACGTTCATTCATTTCTTGAATTATTTCCTCTAAGAACTGACAGACGCAACATGAAACACAAAGATGCAGCTCACTTCGTTTAGCACAACGTTTGCAAGTGATACTCATGACTTTAATTTAAATGGATACTGTAGCATGCATTTAGCTACAATACAAAATAATCAGATTGAATAGTACCTATATGTAAATTTATTCTTATTAGATATTCAATTACACCTTTAACGTAGACAACCACCTGCACGACAACAGGTTATTAAAGTCGTATAATCATATTAAATACGTACGTGTACCAATCGGAAGGAATTAACATCGTACCACGTGTGCCATTTGATGGGCTGCACGCTTGTGATGTACACGGAGTAATTAGTTAGTGAACATTATAATCAAGATTTTAGATTCATTTATCAAATTAGTTTCAAGTATCAATGTGACGCGTATCTTTATAATATCATACTGATATTATTGTTTTAAAGAAGTTGGACGACCAAATTACACCAATTTACAAAATAGTAATACCGGATTGATTCCGTAAGTACTTATTTGAGAAATACAAATTATAACGGCATTTAAGAGGTAGCCATTTTAAATTTCGGCCATCATAAATCTTATTCTTTTTAGGGTGTTAATGTGGGTGATAAAGTATAAAAACACCGAGTCAAGACTGCTACTGTTTGCTATATGGATAATTATGCGTTAATGGGGGATCTTGTCCTGATCGTGTTTGTTGGATTGATTTTTTTGTAGCCTACCCAGCTTAATTTCCTGTGGAACTTGCACATTACGTCACCTATGGAATTCCAGCTAAGTTTAACATACTTTTTGTAATTTTTATCGTTACATCGTATATACTATCTTAAGAGTATAATATCACTAATTATTTCGATCTTTGATTTCTAAATTTAGTTTATCACAATTTTTTTATTAGTAAGATACCAGGTATTCTTTTTTTATATATTCATTGCACTTTGCACAACTACGTAGTAATATTATAATTTCATTTAACTTAAAATTCAAATTTCGGAGAAATATTTTTCATAGTATTAATCATTTGTACAAATTTTTTTTTAGTGAATTTATCTTCTCACAAGGATACGATTTCTGTTCCTTTATATTATAAGTATTTGTACGGGATATGTGATCACATTTCTTAATTGGACTATGCATAGTTTTACATGGTACTATTTAAATTGGTTTTTTTTTACATACATATTTCAACGTTAAGTATAAGATCTCTATTTAACTTTGTATATTATAACGGGATTTGAGCTTAGTGTCATTGTAAGACACGTTAGTTTTTTTTGATTTCTAATAGACAAAAAATCAATACCTAGTTTGATTGGTTTCTAATAAAATCAATTTTATATATATATATATATATATATTGTTATTATACATGATTTGCAGGAAACAACTACTCAGCGGGCAAATACCCCGACCTGCATTGAATTACACCTTACAAATCATGAAAAATTGGTAGCCAATGTCATTCGTCAACTCCCTGACCAGACATAGACCGGTTTCGAACTTATTAGTTCTCCTCAGTATGCCATAGGTCATGGAGCAGACAAATGACAGTGGCCAACCTGCTAGTCTTATACAGACTAATGTAAATGGTGTAGTGGTGAGAGGTAAGTGAATCCTCTTATGTGGTCTAATGCTACTATACACCAGACATCATAGATGTCTCCATGGTGCATAGCGACTTGCCATTTTGCAAGTACCGAGAGCGGCGACCTTCAGCCCTTGGTGGACTTAACCTATATACTGTTATTATACATGATTTGCAGGAAACAACTACTCAGCGGGCAAATACCCCGACCTGCATTGAATTACACCTTACAAATCATGAAAAATTGGTAGCCAATGTCATTCGTCATATATATATATATATATATATATATATATTTTGTTACACTTATTTCAGACATTTGATATCTCTCTTTCCTAGATACTAATTTATAGAACTTTAAACCTCATAAATATAACAGCTAGTTTATTGGTCAGTTTACCTTTCTTTGGCCAGTCTGCTATCTTTAGGGTAAGTTCACATTAGAAAGGTTGGCGCCCTGTAACAACTGATTAAGGGAAATTATTTAATCTTATCAGCTCCCAGGTCATGTGAAATTACTCCCTTACCTGCGACCTGTCTACCGAGTTTCTGAGCTACCGGCGAGGGTAACTTACTTTTCAAAAAAAAAAAATACTTGTTACACTAACTTTCATATTCTCAACAATAAGGTATAAACAACATCTAAATTCAAAAAAGGAAAGGTAAAGTTACAATACCCTGCTACGCCACTGGTCTTGAAAAAAATTGTAGAGCTGCCAATTATTCTAAGACACGATGTACTCAAGCATAAAGTGACAACCACCTAATATCACAATGTTTTAAAATTTGGTGCCTGTGTTGCTGTGAAATCTTGAAATTCGACGAATTCAGGTTGACGTCTGGAGTTTCCAAGGTAACCATATACCTCTTTAGCAAAAGTGTTCGATTGATCGTGATAAAACTTTACAAGCATAACTAGCAGCTAGGGCAACAACGCATTTAACAAAAACCAAAGTTTGGATTAACCTCGTATATTTTGGCCACTATGCTTTCATTTACCCCACCATTACATTTGTAGTATCTGCTGCAAATCCAATGACTTGTATCATATTAATTTCACTTTAATTTAAGGTATTAAATAAAAAGCTGGCACTTTCTCCTTCTAGATTTATCATAGCGAGAAACTTTCACAAATATACTAATTTCAGAATATTTCACTGCTACCGCAAAAACCTTTGTACACCTTATATCATTAATTTCGTGGATTATTACTGCAAACGACGAACATTGTTAAAGCATCCTGCAAGGTTTTTTAACAGTTACCAGGGTGACCATTTTTTGGAATACCTGGAAAACCTGGAAAAGTCAGAGAGCGGATGGTCCTCGTATTTTAGAACTAGGTAGTTGCGACTTGTACACAGTACACAATGCTTTTAAAAACTGCTATAAATTCATCTAAGTGGAATGTAGTTAAGTTTCTTCGAGCTGTATACAATTTATTTAAACATATTCCAGCTAAAAGAGCTGATTATATTCGGCATACCGGATCGTCAGAGTTTACCTTAAAATTTTGTTCCATTAGATGGCTGGAGAATGCGAGAGTAGCCGAAAGGGCATTGAAGATGTTGCCTCATTTGAAAAAATTTATCGAACGGCTAAAACAAGACAAAAACGAACCGAAATGCAACAGTTATGAAATTGTAAAGGAATACATGGAAGACGAACTGCTTTCCTCAAAATTGGCTTTTTTTAAAACGTTTGCTGAAGATTTACAAGGGTTCCTAAAACAATTCCAAGCGGATAAGCCAATGGCACCTCTGATATATGAAGCACTGCATGACAAGAAAAACAAGACTGTGAATGCCTTAATTAAAATTAGAGTTGATGACTGCACCAATCATAAGCCCTTGAAAAATATCAATCTTGGATTTGCTACAAAAGTGTAACTAAGAAGAGTTGAAAATCAAGCAAAAATTTCTATGTTTAAAAATGATTGTATAAAATGTCTGGCAGAATTTTCCAAAAAAATGTTTAATAAATCCCCACTTTTCTATAAAATTGTGAGAGGCATATCATGCTTTGACCCGACAGTAATACTGGAAAAATCTGTCGCTATCAGAAGACTAAACCATTCATTGTGGAAGCCAGGAGACTGTCTACACTGGAGGCTGATAAAATTTGTAAATATTTCAATAAATTCATTTTCGAGAAAGATGTGATTAAAGAAATAGAATTGTATAATAAAACTTTGACAAAAAATAATGGTACCAATAACAAACACTCATGTAGGCTCGATAAACTTTACTTTAGCTTTTGCGAACAGCAAAATGCCACTGATGAATTCTTAAAATTCATGAAACTAGTTTTAACATTATCTCATGGGAATGCAAGTGTTGAAACAGAATTTACCATCAACAATCAATATTTGATTGAGAATTTGTTGGAATCATCATTGGTTGGTCAAAGACTAGTTTATGATGCTATGCTGGATTCTGGTGCAATTGAAAACCGCAGAGGATGAAGAGATAAACAGGAAAAGAATGAATACTATAAAATTGAGGGAACTTGAGGAAAAGAAAAGAAACTTAACACAGAGACTAATCTAATCAATGAGGAGATTAACTCTCTTCAAACTAAATTTTAGTTATGTAGTTATTAGAGTTATTTTATGTTTAGTATATAAAGTTCTATTTTCTTGTGTGTACCTACCTAATTTTAATTAATTTCGATTATTTTTCGACTCAAAATTTTTTTTGCCAATGATAAAAAAGACTGGAATTTTAATTGAAAAATACTGGAAAATCTGGAAAAGTCAGGGAATCTCAAAATTCTCAATAAATAGCCACCCTGAGTTACGATTCGTCCCAAAAGACTGTATGTTAAGTTGTTTGTGTCGATATCGAAACAAACGGTGATGGTTTAAAATCACGATACCTACTACATTGCAATCTACCGAGAGGCATGAATGTTTCATCTTCTCATAGCGATTTTACTCTGATGACTCATATGTTGTTGTTTTTCAACTGCAATTTCCTTGAGATTTTGTAGCGTCATAATATCTTTTAAATGAATGTCATTCTCTGTAGCCCACTGTAAAGCAAGATTTAAACTTTTGACAGCGTCTTCATTTTTAATTCTGACCGGAGTGGCAATTTCCATCACATCATCATCAGAGCTATCGGCACTCTCATTTGCATGAATTAAATTCTCTTGTTCAATCAATTTGGCGTCACTATCAATCCAATCGATAGTTTCACCAGCATCTATGTCAACATTCCCAATGTTATGAATCATTGATGAAACTGCATCGATTTCTTCTGCTAGTGGACGTATCTTTTGTCGCATAACACTTAAAGGGATCAAATCGTCAGGGTCATCTTCTAAGTCATTCTCATTTTTGGTTTTACAATCGCTTTCCAACATTTTTCGAAGGAACTGGTTGGTGCCTTTTCCCAAGCATTGTGGAACAGGCAAACATCATGTTTTAAGTTTAAGCTCTTAAGGCACTTTACAAGATCTTTTTCTTCATTAGTCAAAATTTCGGCCAAGAGACTTTTTCTGTAAAAAAGTTTTGTCAAGCGAATTGCATTTTGGTCCATTGGATGAATTAATGTAGTCGTATTCGGAGGTAAAAATTTTGCAACAATTCTGCCATCATCACTGATCAGTTCCTGTTCACTACAATGACTAGAAGCATTATCAATTAGAAGCAGTGCTGTTGTAGGTAAATTTTGATCCCTGAAAAACTTTCTCACTTGAGGAATGAAACATTCATCAAACCACTGTTTAAAAACTGTTGAAGTCATCCAAGCTTTAGCTGTAGCTTTGTAATCTACAAGAAGGTCTGCATTTTTGAAGGCCCTGGCATTTTTTGATTTTCCAATAACTAAAAGTTTTAAGTTTCTGGCTGCCATCCGAATTACATGTTGTTAAGAATGTCGGTCGTTCTTTACTGGTCTTTCTTCCTAGAGCGGTTTTGTCAGACTGACTTATCAGCATTGTAAATTTGCGAGGGCTGTAAGTTTAGGGATTTTATTGTTTGGTCCAATTCATTTATGAATGGTTCAACAGCTGCAGTGTCAGAAGATAATTTTTGTCCACAGATTTTAAGTCGCCTGATGCCATACCTTTTTCGAAAATTTGCAATCCAGCCCCTACTTGCATTACAATTTCCATCTCCATAATATTTAGCATACAGATGTTTAGCTTTTGTTGCTAAAAATTCTGACGAAACAGGAACATGTCGATTTCTAAGACTCACAAACCAGGAGTGTAGTTTACTCTCCATCTTTGGATACTCTGCTTATTTTAAAGTTTGTCTTTTTCCGGACCCAGCAACACATTGAAGGACGAACCTTAAAAAAACAAATTAAGCACCAATGGGTTGCAGTAAATCAGAAAAGAATTATCAATAAAGTTTAGATTTCTTTCTAATGTCGCTGATTGTGGAAGTCCCTACTGCATACTTAAGAGCTAACGATTTTCCACTAGCGCCGCGTTTTTGCTCATCTATAATCGCCGACTTTTCCTTGAGACTTAAAGTTTTGTGATTACGTTTAATAAGTGCCATTTTCGTTGGAACAATGTGTAGGTATGTATTCTAACTAACTCACTCTATGCATTTGCAAAAAGACAAGTTAAAACCTGCAGAATTTAATATTTGCTACTACATATTTTATGGAAAGGTCATGTGAATGAATTCGGATTACAGAATCAAGTACAATCCGGATTATAGAAGCATCCGGATTAACGGGGGATCGGATTATAGCGAATACACTGTATTAGGTTTGATTTTGATTTGACAGCTGTCAGGGAGCATATTTAAGTTATCTGCTGTTACAATGCTAATCTTAAATAAAACAGCAAAAGTAGCAGTAGCAAGTATATTAATAGCCTGTTCTGCACTATTACTAAAAAAAGAACAGAAAGAAGGTGGTGTATGAAGCCTTGGTTAAGTCGTAAAAGGGGCAATATCAATTTACTCGAAGAATTTATACACAGCAGTGATTTAAAATGTTACCAAAACTTCTTGAGAACGGACAAGGCCACTTTTAATAAATTGTTGGAGAAAATACGACCTAGAATAAAGAAACAGTCAATTTATGAGGAGTGTATGTTGTTATAGTACGTTACACTCGAACCAAACTCGAAATGTTAAAATTTGCCAAAACATTCAATCATCTGGCCCAAAAGGCCAAACACCGATAAAAAAGTCATCTACATTTTCATTTCAGTCAAAAACCACCTCACCAAAAATCTGAAAAAAATCACAAGACGTCGATAATTCAAAAATAGTCCAAACCAATCAAAAAACACCTTAAAAGATTCCATTCGTCAATTTTATAACATATTTTTACTAAAATTCACCTTAAAAATACAGCTCCCGTATAATATCATTCGTCACCCAACATACTTTCCGTACCTCTGGGATAAACCCCAAAATTCGTATTCATTAATTTTCTACAACTCTTTTCCTATTCGATTTTAACTTTTCTCGGATTGCTCCCGAACTATTTCATTTACATCATTTCAGTACACATTTCCAAAACGATGTCACGACGCATTCTAGTTTCTACGCACTAACACACTTTCAACTCCATATTACCCCCCCAGAAACAATATCGCGTGGCAACTCAATAGCCATATTTACGTGAGTGCGTAAAGTATTATCGTACGAGGACGGTTCAATATATTTAGCCTTCTTTCTCGCGCTATATCTCTTAAACCAAAACAGATTCCAAATTCATTCAATTATCAATTAAGTTCCCTTTCAAGTGTCCAGACATTCGTATAATTTTCATTTCCAAATTTCCATTTTCTACAAAAAATGATGCAATATTACGCAATATTGTGCAATTGATGAGTCATCCTAGCCCGCACCGAATGTCTGGATCCAACTTTCTAGAATTTATTGGTGGTAAAAACGTTTGTACTCGATTTACGGGGCACGAAAAACGAAACCCTACCAAACAGTGTGAAAGACGGAGCTCACTTTTTGAGCAAGTAGTGATAAGTAGTGGCCAAGTTAGTTTTCTACGGTGTAACTCGCGATAATAAAATCCAGTATCCGCGTTGCTTCCAAGGCCGAAACCTTTTAAAAAAGATTTTTTTCTTTTAATTTTATCTGCCTTCGCGCATCAATTCAAATCGCACCTAGTGTCCTAGTATTTAAGCGAATTTTTTTCAGAAATTTTTAAATAATTTAATCTGCCACCGCGCAACTAAATCTAAGTGAATTTTGACATTTTTAACAAGTTTAGTAACTGTAACAAAAAGAATAATATTTTTAGTTTATTTAAGCCTGCGTTCGATTTAATTATAAATATCGTAATTCGTTTAAAACCGAGTGTTTTAATAATCTGCGACTGTGTACAGGTGCTCCAAGAAACTAGTCATCCTCATTAAAATTTTCAAATTAAACAAAAGCGGTTTTGCTTAAATCCTATACATAGAAGTGTTCTGTCTCAAGAATACTATACAGGGTGTTGAAAAATCACCTGCCAATAGAAATAAATTCAGTTTAAAATAAATTTAACTTCATAAAATAATAAAGTATTACAGAAACAATCAACAGGGACTTATACAGGGTGAGCCAATTATCCTGTTCCAACTCCTCTTAAGTGCCCCTCAGAACTTCACTTTTTTCATAAATTAAGTGAACGCAGAGCCTCAAGGGTCTTTCTTAGGCTCGTAGCTCTTATCGTTGTCCGTACTCACAACGCCCAACGTAAGGCTGTAAATATCAACGACGAGGCTTTTCTGCATGTTCAATATCTGCAAGAGACAAGTTAAAAACGTTACGTTACCTTGCAACTAGGAAAAGTCTTATGTACAGTTATAGATTGTCTGAGACTAGAATTTCTTTGTTTGTTCCGGTAGAGACATTTGTGAAGAACTAGAAGATGAATATCCTCATGTAAGTTAACAGTCTCAAACATTAGCGGGAATATGATAATAATAATTTGCTTCAGGTGCCCAGTACAGCAGCACAATTGCTAAAAATATCTAGAGAATTTGAGAATCAGTGGAATTTACCAAATATTATTGGTAAGTAGATGGAGAACACATCCATATTAAAGCTCCAAACGACCAGGATCAGCATTTTATTGAGACGCTCTTTTCCTCGTACAGTGCGAGAACTAAGGCTGTCACTTTGACACTCGAGCTTTATTCAGTACTCGGGCGCCAGTTCAAGTTTGAAGTGGTTGAACAACACTACCCACAAGTCGAATGAGCGAGACTAAGCAGCTCAGTGAAGACACAGTTAATTCCAGTGGGTCAATAAGGGAAAATAGACTTTCACAAACACAACAGTAAAACGCAGAAGTTCAATAATATTTAAGTATATTACAGTCAACCTGTGGTTACAGTCCTAAATAAACAGAAAAATCACAATTAACACAAATTTATGTACAGATAAGCAATAATAGTAGAGGGAGAGTAGCAAGCAATAAAACAATATTAGCGGCAAAAGCGTATAAGCGGTGAATTTAGCGAGTTTATAAAAAAAACGGTTGTTAAGCAGACAGTCAGTATTCGGATACCAGAAAATGCGAAGCCAGCAGAGTTATTTACAGTATTGCAACAGGTTATCAAACACCGGAAATTTGGCTAGTGCTTGGTATCGGAAAATAAACAGTTAAATTTACAAGCTAAGTGAAAAAAATTCAGTCAGTAAATATGAAGTAATAAAATAAATACTAATAATATTCAAACAGTGTGAAGCAAAAAAAATATGAGTCGGACTTGAAACTTGGCCAGTATTTCTAGATGTTCAATGCGGCAGTAAGCTAAGTATTAAGTAATGGGCAGTTATTGCGACTTTAGTTGAGATAGTTTTACTTCCGGGTTCAATAAAATTACTAGCCCTTAACGAACAGTGTTGTGACTAAATGTAATTTGGGTTGAGAAGGGTACACCAGCCGAACCATTACAGTACTTGATCAGGTGTAAAGGAGTGACACCAGCCGACTTTTAAAGTACTGATCAGGTGCCTGGGGAGAAGGCACCAGCCGACTTTTAAAGATCTTGATCAGGTGTCGGAGCGGAAGGGAGCCACAAAATAAACAAATTATTATAAGTATCTAATTTAAGTTAAATATCAGAAAATTGGCAATCAGTTTAAGAGAAAATAAAATTTAATAAAAATAATCTATGATTGTACTAGCCAACTTACAAAGTCTCAATTCAAACAGTTAAGTATAAAAATTTAAGTCAGAAAATATGAAATAATAGAAATAATCATGAAGAATATTCAAACAGTGTAAAAATTTTCAATCAGAATAAAGGCAGTAAAATTTCGGTCATTAAGTATAAAATTATCAGTCAGTAAACATGAAATAAATGCCAAAAATATTCAAACAGGATAAAAATTTCAATCAGAATAAGTACGGAATAATAAATGCACTAGCCAAATATATGTAAGTTTTCTTATTCTTTACAATCGCAGCGCTGGACCCTGGGCATATGGTAGACGTCTGGTTGCTTCGAGAATTGGAACAAATTCAGATTTTACATGTCTCTCAGGTTAGTTTTATAGCCAGATTCCCACTCAGGGTATCGCGAGAAATCCCACGTGCTTTAGTATCGCGCATGGCCCACTGTATTGAATACAAGCCAGCGAGGACGGCTATATTAAGTTATTAAACTACTGGTAAATTATTGTTATGTGCGTTGGTTAGTATAAATAAAGTATTCTGACTTTTTTAATGTATGGAATCGGTTTCAAATAATTATTCTAACCAACTACGAAAAAGAAATGAAATTAATCGGCCACAGATAACTAATTATTGAATTAATTACATCCAATAATAAACAATAATTCTGCTTATAAATATATCCCGGTGTTCAAATACTAAATATTGCCTGCTAATATACTATCGTTTGCTTAAGGCGGTAGAATATGGTTTTAGTTGAACAGAAAATATTATACGGAGCTCAGAAGTAATCTTATGCAGATTTCCGTAACGAAAAATACTTCGTTACATTATAACTATAAAAGTGACCATAGATAGTATCGTTCTCTTGGCAATGGTAGATGCCAATTATAATGTTACATATGTGAATATTGGAATGATGGTAGGATTTCAGATGGTGAGGTTTTTAGAGAGAGTGATTTATATAAGGCTCTGGAAAGTAAAATTGTAAACATTCCAGAAGATAAACCTTTACTACTAGAAATAAGCCTGTATCTCATGTAATTATAGCCGATGCAGCAATTGGTTAATCAAGAAGCATTCTAAAACCATATCCATTTAGAGGATTAACTAAGGAGCAACGAATTTTAAATTATTAACTAAGCCGAGCCAGGCGGGTAGTTAAAAATACATTGATTGGGATGTTAGCAAACCGTTTGAGAATATTGTTAATGTTATTATTATTTAGTTGTCTATATGAACCCGCAATTGTTGCACTTAGGTGTAGTCATGGCATTACACATTTTGTTGTGTAGCGTGTTGCATATACTTAGGCTTTCTATTTCTGTAATTCTTATAAGCTAGGCAACCAATAACTTTTAATTAGTTTATGGGTAGATTCCTATAACCGTACTGACGATCGGTAACAGATTTATTTCTTCACGCTAGTTTTGGCTTAGGTTTCATCTTCCGGTATTCTGTCACTTTTTCACGTGTAAGTTCGCTTGAACGCTTGGCAATTATTAACTGGTATTTTACGTGCTCTTTGCGATTTTTGAAACGAATAATTTCACCATTCTGGGATATATTCGCAAAGTTACATTTTTCGATTATCCATTTATGTTTGGACGAGTGCATATTTTTATGGTATTGGAAATCGATTGTCTTCATTGGAAGGATCTATACGTAAAAGCCATTTTTGCCAAATTTACACGAGGCCAAGGATATCCAAGGTCAACAAAATTTTTCTAAGAAAACCCTCCGAAACGAGGTAATTATTTTATTTTTATATTCAAACTAGCAAAATTTTACTTGTAGTAAATTGTTCAATGGTAAAAATTTATTTATTTTATTTTTTTGTCTCCCCTGATACGATTAACTTTTTCTTCCACTGGTCTACACGTGCTTATGTTATTTCTCCTTGCTGGACTGGAATTTCTTTTTTTGTGGAGGAGCCATCCATTTTCTGGGTTAATTGATAGGCTGGAAGTTGCCCATTCCTGAAGTTTGAGCCGAAGCTGAAGCCCTGCTGCCTGCAAGTTTGTATCCTTCTTGCGCCATCTATATATTGATTTTTTTTTTAATATATTTTATATTTTGCTTTAAAAAAATTTCACCACTGTATGTATATATGTTATATAGTATTTGAGCCACTGTATATAAGACGATACGTGACTTTTGCTTCATTTCAGATTATCATATAATATCATATTTCAGCTACGTGCAGATAACAAATTCCCGCTATCATTTATCGCTTACAAAGTATCACATTATATTATATTACATTTTAACTTCTCACGATTATGCTGGATCGCTTGCTTGCTTTTCTTTGTTCATCATTTAGATGACACTGCATCTAAATGTCATAAATAGAACCACGAGACATTTCTGTAATCAGTTATCATACTCACTTCAAATTAAATACTTACATTTTATTACTGTATTATTTCTAAGAGTCAACGTTGACTCTCTACAAATAAAATTGTTTTTAAAAACTTAGCTACGAAACGCGAGCTATAACATTGGCGCAGTCGGTAGGATCCGTTAAACATCCCTGGAACAAGAAGCCTAACTTGTAGTGAAACGTTCGAGAACAAGGAGAACATCTCAACAAGAGTGCCTAACTAGTGCGAGTGATCTACAAGAACAAGGAGACCTTCCTCACCAGTGGTGGCGGATCCCAATCCCTCGACGGAGGAAAGAACCTACATATGAAGATATTTACGTAAGTCATTTTTAAGAATCATCACGTTTTATTACTGCTATTTTTATTTTTCACATTTCGCAATTTATTTAAGTGTATTATACTGCTAATACATCCAACGAAAACGAAACAGTTCTGCTATCAATTTTATCCTTATTATTCCCCAAACGACATAATTAATTTTATTTTATATGTATTATACTGTTAATACGTAATCGTGTGTATTATACAGCTAATACACTCACCAAGTTCCATTTTATTTTAAAGCGACATCGAAGCGTATTATACTGCTAATACGTACTTGTGTGTATTATACAGCTAATACACAAACAGACAAGAAAATCTTTTAAATTTAACTTTAACAGTTTGTAACTAAAAGCAACAAAATGTCAGAACAAGAAGCCACCGTACAAATCGAAGAACAAATTGAGGCTTATAAACTTTCAGAGATATTCTCCATAATACCTGAGTTCGATGGAAACCCCATCAACCTACAAACATTTTTAAATTCTTGCACATATGCTCAAGGAATGGCAATTAATGACCAGTTGTTATTATTGACTATTCATATCAAAAATAAATTGCGTGGCAAAGCTGCCGAATTGATAAATTCTAGAAATCCAGCTACATATGCAGAAATAAAATCCTTATTAGAAGCGCACTTCGGAGACTCTAGAGACCTAACATCTCTAATCACTGACCTACAACGCATCCATCAATTACCTAACGAATCTGCGTTAACCTTTGTATCACGGTTGCAAACGCACAATGCGAAAATGCATGCCGCAATCCAAAAACAAGCTTTGTCCAAAGAACAGAAGAAATCACAATCTGATTTAGTCGAAACTATGACGCTAAATAATTTATTAACAGGATTAGAACCAAATTTAGGCAAAATTATACGCGCTGGCAATCCACAAAATATGTTGGAGGCTATTAATCGAATTAAAAGAGAATTACAACTCTCTTATTTTGAGTCACAAAAATTCTCAAGAAATAGCCAAGCTAAAAACCTAATTCCTCCCCAACAAAAGAGACCAATTTCAACTCTCCAACAGAAAATGTGTTCATTTTGTAATCGCATTGGGCATACTGTAAGTGAATGCCGTACTAGGCAACAACAACAATTTATGCCATTAACGTCCCAAAACTTTCAAAGACCAAACTTCCAAAGAAATTCAAACTTCCAAAATTTTTCGCAAAATAATCAATTTACTCACAGGCAATTCCCACAAAATAATCAATCTAATCTTCCACAGCAAAATAGGCCTTCAGCCATCAGACCAAACCCGAATTTCAATCAGCAGAGACCATCTGCAATCCAACCAAATCCAAACTTTAATCGTTACGATCAACAAAAGGCCCATCATTTGAACTATGAACCTTATGATAGTTACATTGATAATTCCAATCAATATGAGACCTACTCTACCGATTACTCCCCAAATTACCAACTTCAACAAGACAATTGTGAAAATTATAATTTCGAAACCAATCAAAGTTTCCCAGAGAACTATAATTCTCAGTCTGAACAGTATGAGGATTATACCGCTAATCCTCAGGATTTTTACCAAGGTTCCAACTAATTAACTCATCCTCCCAACCAGGAATCCAAACCAATTGCAGAATTGGAAACTCAGATCCAAACGATGACTCTAAAAGACAGTTTCAACCCATACCTGAATTTCCCGGAACACAAATTCATGTAAATATTCTTTCGCATGCATTGCTAACTGTCAACTCAAAAAATCTCTATTACATGAAAGACATAACCGGTAAATTAAAAATTTTGCTAGACACAGGCGCCGGTATTTCAGTTTTTAAACCTAGGACAGCTGAAAACTACAGGCGCCGATCCCCTGAAAATGTGATTGTTCAACGTATAACGAACGAAAAGATAAATATTAATGAATCTGTTCTCATACCATTTACCACAAGTGATCCTCATAAAGTTTATATTCACGATCTAGACATAGACTTTGACGGACTTTTAGGCGCGGACTTTTTCGAACATTACGAATGCAGGATAGATTTTAAAAATAAACAATTAGTGACGAATTTTAAAACCGTACCGATATTCAAAGTTACTGATATTTTACCATCGCAACCAAGCGTAACCCGCGGTTTAAACACCATAAAAAATCGAAACTTAATTTCCATTGAACCGCGCACGGAAAAAATATTCAAATTAAAATGTGACCTACGAAATACCGAGGCTATACTGGTAGCCCAAGAAAACGAAAAAGTACGCTTACCCAACGCTATCGTCAAAATAGACAACAACGGAGAATTTTTAACATCTGTAATAAACGCAAACGCTATTCCAAAAACTGTAGATTTGTCAAACCTTAAACTCGAACCAATAGAAAAATTTAGGGCAATCTTTAATTTAAATTGTCAAAACTCAGACTACCAACAACAAATAGACAGGAATTTCGAAATTAAAAATCAATTACGCTTAGAACATTTGAACGAAGAAGAAACCGATTTAATAACACAACTTTGTCTAAATTTTTCGGACATATTCTATCTAGAAGGAAATAACTTGTCATTCACAAACGAAATTAAACATTCTATTGACACCAACAATGCCAAACCGATATTCACAAAATCTTATCGTTACCCCCAAATTCATAAGCAAGAGTTAAAGTCACAGGTTTCAAAAATGTTAGCCCAAGGCATAATCCAGCCTTCGATTTCTCCCTGGTCCTCCCCAGTTTGGGTAGTCCCAAAAAAACTTGACGCCTCTGGCAAACAAAAATGGCGAGTTGTAGTCGACTACAGAAAACTTAACGAACTGACTATTGACGACAAATATCCCCTTCCGAACATATCTGACCTTGACCAACTAGGAAAATGCCAATACTTCACAACCCTAGATTTGGCCTCTGGGTTTCACCAGATAGAAATTAATCCCGAAGACGTCCAAAAAACTGCCTTCTCTGTAGAGAATGGCCACTATGAATTTCTTCGCATGCCATTCGGTCTTAAAAACGCCCCATCCACTTTCCAAAGGGTTATGGACAATATCCTACTAGGTATCCAAAACGAACGTTGCCTCGTCTATATGGACGACATCATCATTTATTCCCCAACGATTCACGAACATATTACCCGACTAAACGAAATATTCCATCGCTTAAGGAAAGCTAACCTTTAAATACAGCCCGACAAGTGTGAGTTTCTTAGGAAAGAAGTTGCCTACCTAGGACACCTCATCACCAAGGACGGTGTAAAGCCAAACCCTGCTAAGGTTGAAGCAATCCTAAACTTTCCTGAACCCAAAAACCAAAAGGAAATTAAATCTTTCCTGGGTTTAGCAGGCTATTATAGACGTTTTATCCCCAATTTCTCTAAAATATCAAAACCTCTGACCAAATTACTACAAAAAGACATACCCTTTAATTTCGACAATGATTGTACGAATTCATCCAAAAACTTAAAACAAACCTTGACAACAACTCCGATACTAATTTACCCGAACTTCGACGAGCCTTTCCTATTAACCACAGACGCGAGTGCATTCGCCATTGGTTCCGTGCTTTCGCAGGGCCCCATTGGTAAAGATTTACCTATCGCTTATGCCTCCCGAGTTTTATGCAATGCCGAAACTAAGTACTCCACGATAGAAAGAGAGCTCTTAGCTATCGTGTGGTCAGTAAAGCATTTTAGACCATACCTGTTTGGCAGAAAGTTTAAACTAATCACCGATCACAGACCACTTACCTGGTTATTTTCGATAAAGGACCCGGGTAGCAGATTAGCCCGTTGGCGCCTCAAACTTGAAGAGTATGACTACGAGGTCATATACAAACCCGGCAAAATAAACAAAAACGCAGACGCCTTGTCCAGAATCAAAATAAACCACTTTAACGATTGTTCCAAATTCTATTCTAAAATTTTAGCAGCTAACGAAAACACAGACGATGACGAAAGCCTAAATGACGAAAACGAAATAACTAACGAACATATCGCTCAGGAATTTGACACATTCTCTAGACTATACAAGACAAAATCCCTAATAGATTACTCGAAAATCGAAATTACAAACAAACAATTATTAGATCGAGAAAATAAAAACATAATTACGTTCTTTCGGCAAAATAACTTAACAGATCTCCATCACCAAATTATAGAAGATATTTTCGAAGAAAATCCCGAATTCGACAACAGTACAATCAATATTGTCTCTAGTAAATCAACCCGACATAGAAATTATTATATCATCGCTGTACCTTTCGACCCCGAATCTGTAATAGAACACTTGTTTTTAACGTTATATAAAAATCAAAATAAACTAGATCTTTCCAAGACCTACTATGTCGAAAATAATCTGGACCTCCCAATACTCGAAATTCTCTCATTCATTTTTGCAGACAAGGACCTAAAATTAATCATTTGTCAAAATCTAGTGCATTGCCCCGACGAAGACCAACGCCCGATAATCCTCGATCAAAATCACACCGGAAAAAATAATTTGCACCGCGGAATAAACGAGACAATACGCAGAATCAAAAACAAGTATAATTGGCAAGGGTTAACGAAAGATGTCGAAAATTTTATCAAAAACTGCGAAACATGTCAAAAAACGAAAGTTTGTCGAAAAAATTTAAGTAGTCCACTAGTAATTACAGAAACACCAAAGACACCGTTCGAAAGAATTAACATTGACTTATTTGAATTCCCTACGCGCAATTATGCATTGACTATTCGCGATGAATTGACTAAATTTACACAAGCTTACGCAGTCCCCGATAAATCCGCCAAATCTGTAGTAAATACGCTACTGCTTTATTTTCAACATTATGGTACTCCATTAAGAATACATTGCGACTATGGAGGAGAATTCGATAATAATTTATTAAGAGATTTGTGTAGATTATATGATATAAAATTAACTTTTTCAAGTGTAGGACATCCCCAGTCAAATGGCTCAATTGAACGATTTCACGCCACCTTGGCCGAAATGATTAGAGCTAACAAAACGGAAAACCCGAATGAACACCCATTTACCATTTTGCCATATGCAGTAATCTGTTATAATAACTCTGTAAATAAAACTCACGGATTTACCCCATATGAATTAGTTTTTGGTCATACATCTGTTCGTCCACCGGAAACGTTATACAATCAAAAAGAGTTAATCACTAAATATGTCCGAGATTTAAACAATCGCATTTCCCACTATTATAAAATAGCTCGAAGTCGAACTGAAACTCAAAAACAAAAAGCCAAAGTTCGGTTTGATAAAAACGTGCCCGAAAATCGCCCCACATATAATGTTGGCGACAAAGTATATGTTAAGGAATCTCAAATAAAGAACAAATTACAAGATAAATTCAACGGTCCGTTCGAAATTAAGGAAATTTTTCAAAATTCCGCTACGCTACTAAATCTCGAAACGAACCAAACAACCAAAGTAAACTTTGACCGAATGAAACCATATACTGAAAATTAAATTTATTTTCAGGTTTCTGCTGCTGCTCGGATCAGCACTTGCCCAGTATAAAATAACATCGATCAACAACACGATCGGAGTGTACTACCACCGAGACACAGACATAGTAATTTCTAACGAGAAATGGACTCTACTTGTACATAAAAATATATCGACTCTTAAAACAGCATTTGACAAAAATGACAAAATCTTACAAACCCTCTACAACACACTCGACCCAACATACCATTACATGAATGTCTTTTTCGGCGATGTAAAAACGCATCTCAGTTTATTAACTCAAATCTCTCAATCGATACAATCAAAATTTAACGAAGTTTACCTTGGCACAAAAAGATACAGGCGAGGAATACTAAACGGCATCGGAACGATTTTCAAATCGATAACTGGAAATCTAGACGCAGAAGATGGTCAGTACTATTCTGATTGCATCAACAAGCTAAATAATGACGAACACCAACTCGAAAATTTAATCAAAAATCAAATATCTGTCACGACTTCAGTCATCAAAAATTTTAATTCAACTATTCAAAAACTACAAATCGACGAAGAAACTTTCAATAAGGATATCAAAGAAATCGAAACCTCAATTCTAGATATGACTAAGGATATCGAAAATGTCCACACAAAATTAAGATTTTTAGAAATTTGCGAACAACTCATGGCAAGTTATTTATTCATTGAAGACAATTTAAACGATATTGAATGCCATAACATTCGCCAGACTAAAAATTATACATTCGTCAATAATAACTCCTGACCATTTAGTAACAGCATTACAAGAGATTTCTCAGTTTACAAAGAAACAATTTGCCTCTACCTATTAAATTATCAGCAGTCGCTCAGTATTTAGACATTATTGAGTTACAAGCTTTTCAAGTAGATTCTAACTTAGTATTCGTTCTAAAAATACCTCTTGTCGAACCTCAAAATTACAATACCTTCCGCCTATACCCGATCCCAATTCTTGATAACAGAACTGGCCTTCTGCACATTCTATCTATTTCACAAAAGTTTATCGCGAGAGACGATGATTCTTTGATGTACATACCAATTTCAAATTTAAATGAATGCAAACCACTATACTTTGGAACGAAACTATGCTCAAACCTGTTTGCATACCCTATCGATCAAAATGCCATATGTGAAGCCAGAATCCTGAAACAATTGACTAAACTCCCCGAAAATTGCCAGACATCCTTCATCATTGGTCAAGGATACAACGTTCAAGAACTTGAAGACAACACATTGTTAATAATAAACTCCGAACCACTCCACATCACCATCAATTGCCCAAAAAGAGATTCAATAACAGAATTAATCAACAAAAATTCAATCGTCAAACTACAACCCGGATGTTACGCCTTTGTCGGAATCACCAGAATACAAGCTAGTGCCAAAGACTTTTCAGACATTAAAGACAATTCTCATCCCATCCAAATTCCCTGTGAGTGCTGCAATCAAATGCCCGACAAAATTAAATTACCAAAATTAAAACCTCTCAAATTAAACAATCTAAACGTAGAAGATTTGGACATTGCCAAAACCAAATTGGAACAATATTCGAAGGACCTGGATGATCTTATAAACGAACCATTTGTGAACAAACATGTATCTTGGTTCACGTATTTTACAATCACATTCGTTGTTTCCCTAATTCTACTTTACATATTCTGTAAGTGTAGGAAAAGACGACGTGGAATGCTGAAAATCCAACACTCTTCAGATGACGCCCCTTCACCCTCTCCAGGACGAAGCAAACCATTTATGAAACTTCCCGGTTTCATCCCTCCAAGAAAGCGACCCGTTATCAGACCCCAAGAAGGAGATGGCATCGAGTTAACATAGACTTTCACTTGTGATTTATCATTCGCATTATTAACTTAACCTTTGTATGTTTTTGCCTTTATCTTTATTATTTTGTATTGTATTCACTCACTATTTTATTATCTTTTCAATTTCAAAAGTTCCTGTATAACAGCAACTTTTTCGTTAAGGGGGAAGTTGTTATATAGTATTTGAGCCACTGTATATAAGACGATACGTGACTTTTGCTTCATTTCAGATTATCATATAATATCATATTTCAGCTACGTGCAGATAACAAATTCCCGCTATCATTTATCGCTTACAAAGTATCACATTATATTATATTACATTTTAACTTCTCAGGATTATGCTGAATCGCTTGCTTGCTTTTCTTTGTTCATCATTTAGATGACACTGCATCTAAATGTCATAAATAGAACCACGAGACATTTCTGTAATCAGTTATCATACTCACTTCAAATTAAATACTTACATTTTATTACTGCATTATTTCTAAGAGTCAACGTTGACTCTCTACAAATAAAATTGTTTTTAAAAACTTAGCTACGAAACGCGAGCTATAACATATATATATTTTTTTAAATTTTGCTAAACGTTCTATGAAAATATTCTGTTAATTAATTAAAACATCTATGATATTTGTTGGGGGTTTAAGCACTTACGTAAGACGCGTATACCCAGTTAGATACATTTTTTTTAGTGTTGAATTTGTCTGCTATACCATACCCTACGTTATTGTACTGTTGAATGTTATATAAGTTAACCTACTTCGTTTATTGTCATTCAAAGATAAAACTGAATTTGAATTTTTCATTATCGTCTCGCTAAGTAATTTATTTAGTAAATTTAAGGTTACATTGTACTTGAGCTGGTATTTGGATAGAAAAAAATTTACTTGGCGCCCTGATACATCAAAGTAGTTTAGAACCCCGACCATCTCCGTCAGTCGGCCGGCAAATACCGTTAGTCAACAGACGACGGCCAACTAGGTACGTCAGATTGCAGTTTTAAAATTTGACGTAGCATGTGGTAGTTTTTCCCTGGTTCATAAGCTTTAATGAATTAGGTATTTTATAAGAGCAATAAATTAAAAAAATATGTTTTTAAGATTTATTTCAGTAATACATAGCATAGAATATAATGCACATTATACTTCCTGGTACGGTCCGCATAGAACACAAGTTGCAGATGCTTTATGATGTAACAGATATCACTAGTTTAAAGAAACCCTCATGCCTCTCGAGCCTATCGATATCCAGCCCAAGCAGCACAAACATGCTCTTTATCTGAAATAACAAAAATGCGGCCACAAAAACGTTTTAATGGCTCCCATTTAGTTGCATTTTGGTCTTACAATTTAATTTCATGAAATTTAAACACTAAAACGTTATAATCGCCTTTTTTAGCTATACATTGGTTATTTCTAGTAGTGATAATATGCCCAGGTAGGTTTGGTTATAAAATCGATTTAATGGCGTCATGTATGAGCAAGTTACTTTCTTCCAATGGATTCTGAGGTAAATTCACATCGTATCTATATCTGCTTTATCATCAAACATATCTGCTGCAGGTCCGCTATCCCTGCTATAAGTATTAGACATGTCACCTTCAATATCATTAGAGGCTATTACTATATGGTTTAGATTCGCCCTAGGCATAACATTTTTAACGTTTTTCTTCCTTGTAAAGTTTATCTCTACGAACAAAAGGTTATATAGGGGAACCTCTTGTACCTCAGACCTATTTCCGCTATTTATTTTTTTTAAATTGCGCCTTTTAGTTAGCCTTACCTGCTCTCGTTTAATTTATTGTAGTTGCTTTTAAACATACTATAGATTTTTGTTAAAAAAAAAATTATATATTTTTACAAAAAATAAAACGTTTAGAAAAAAGTACATTTAGGTCTGAGGTTCAACAGGGGTGATGTACCTCGAACCTTGAGTTGTTGTACCTTGGACACATATTATGTTTATCTATATTATGTGCTTTTTTCCACTATTTATACACTAAAAAACTATGGTTAACCTCGTTTATCTAATCCGCACCGAATTTAGTCATTTCTTTTACTGTATAAATGTCTCGTTTAGAATGGTTTTTCTCAGGGGGGAGAATTTTTTGCAGAACATCCTCCCATAAATAGAACATTGAGTCGATTCTTTCCGGCCATTTCCAACTATTTAATGCTTCGTGCATTGCACTTATTACAGCTCCTTCTTTATTTGTTTCCAAGATTTTTCCCGGGAAATATTTGCATTCGTAAACGAAAATAACAAAATCACCAACTAGGTATTTTGGGTGATAGCTAGCTACTTGTTTTGGGTGATAGCTAGCTACTTGAGTGGCACCTAAAATGGATGTTCTACCAATCGCGTTTGCAGCCATATCAGTTTCTGCTTCTGAAAAATTTAGAGACCCATCCGAGTCGTCAGAGTCATGCAGCGAAAAATGGTCAGATGTAGAACTTTCTGATGAAGAACTTGCCAGCACTTTTCGTTTAAGAATGGTCACCTTTTTGGGGTCAAATTTTGTTTTTTTTTTCAAAACGTCATTTTTTTTTCTTTTGCCCGTTTTAATTCTTCGATCCTTGTTTTCTCTGGAGTATCAGTTAATATACGAGATCGTCCCTTTTCACGTCCTCGGCGAATGTTTTTTCTTGGGGCAGCTTTAGGGTGTGGGCGAATCATTGAAGGACTAATAATTGTTGAAACTGCTGCCAAAGGTTGCCCTTGAATATCATTCACCCGTTGTGGAGAAAGATTTTGTGAAGTTGATGGAATGTTTTCATTAACTTGGGAATTACCTCCACCAACAATATCTTCAGCTATTGCGGTTGGATCGGGGCGATCAGTTACGTCCGATGGTGCAAATTCAAAATCTTTGAAAATATTTTCATTGAGTTGGTGTGAAAGCAGAAGGAAACGCTTTGCCTACCAGCTGAGCGAGGTTATAGATAGTAGCTGGTTTTCCAACATTTCCAGGAGTAATCATGAATTCGTTCATTGCTGTATTAAAAAAAGTCAAAAAAGTCTTAAACGGTCCAAATACGCCCCTGTCCAAAGGTTGCATTTTGTGACTGGTGTGAGGATGAAATGTTACCAAAATCACTCCATTATCCTTTGCTAGTTTAATTACAGGGACTGAAATATGACTTTCATGATTGTCCATTAACATAATGCATGGGGAATCTTTAGACGGCTTAGCATACTGGAGAAAATGCTTGAAAAATTAAATGAATAATGATTCATTGGACCAGCCGGATGGATTTGCTCCACCAATTGTTCCTGGTGGAGCTCCAGTTATCATAAAATCCTTGTAATTGACGCGCGGGAATATGAGCATCGGTGGGATAAAACCGCCTCCAGCATTCACCGCTGCAATCATTGTAATATTTGTGCCCCTTTCCGCACTTGTCATGGAGCCAACCTGCTTAGATCCTTTTGCCGCCAGGATTTTTGGAGGAACATGAACCGTAGATAATCCGGTCTCATCACAATTCCATATATTTACAGCTGGCAGAGGAGCTGATTTGTAATTCTGAAATGTGAGTGCAACATTGGTTCGGTTGAATGCAGTAGATCGGGCCAAGCTTGTGGTTTCAGGTTTGCGGAGCGCTATGTAATTTTTGTATTTTTTTCTAAAAGTGCGCAACCAGAATTCCCCTGCTATTTTGTCTTTATCCCAGCTGGAAGGATATTTTTTATTATTTTCCATCGCAAATTTGTAGGCTAGTTCACGAACATTTTTTAATGTCAGGCCGTACTGTAAAATTGCTGCTTGTTTTATATACTCTAAAAGCATATTTTCTTCTGTAGCATTAAAAACTTTTTTCGTGGCATTATTTTCGCGTAAAGTGTAATTTTCATTTCCATTATCCATAAAGTACTGAAGATGTCTGCTAACAGTGGTTCTAGCTAAACCACAATGTTTTGCAGCACTGTATAATGTCATTTTCTTTTCTTTAATTAATTGAATTGCACTTTTTAGTTTTTCTTTATCTGGGCGAACCCTCTTGACCCCAGTTTTGCTGCGTGGCATATTTATTAAGGTGAAGTGATCACGGAACAATTACTGGAATAAAATGTAACAGTTAATTTTGCAAAACGTAAACGCAATTAAGTAGGTAAAATTGTACTTTGGACCTGTCCAAGATAAAACATGTTGTACCTTGGACGTGTCCGAGGTACATCGTGTTTATTATGTTCAAGGTACAACACTATGTCAATATATCAAAACTAAGCTACAGAAAATTTGTGGTTAGGATTAAATTATTTCTAAAGACACCATGTAGGAGCCAAATAATCATTTAATCTATGAATAAATAATCCCCATGAATTATAGACAATGTAAATACTATATTAGTAAAAAAGACAAGTTAAAAAAACTTACAATTTCAGTCAGAAAACTTAAAAAACCTTTCACAAATACATGCGTTCTAATGCGTTTAGGGAGCCATCTAGGGGCTAATTGATGACATACTATTATGGAGTTGAACAAAGTGACCCGCGAAGTTTAAATTTCAGTGGTATATTCGAGGTACAACGATGTCCAAGGTACAACAGGTTCCCCTACATAAATATTTATAGATTGTTAAACTAATAACACCAACCTGTCCTCTGCATCTGTATCACTGTATGCTGACATCTCACTTTCTATACTTCTGGACATTATTAAGGTTTTAATGTTTTTTCTTTTTATGGTTGCTGGGACCATTTCGAGTCCAGTTTTGACCGTGGATCCACCAATAATTTGTGGATATTTTTTTGTATTTGGCCAATGTAGTTGGCTATTGACCGCCCAACTCGAAGGCACCGCACTGAGGCAAATTTCATTATCTTCGAACGTTTCCACTACACAATACATTTTTCATTAGAGTCTTTGGACAACGTAGCGATAGCCGTTTGACGTTTGTTTGTAAGGTTTATGTATCGTAAATTTTTGGTGGTGAAACAGTTAATTTTCTGGTTGCATCTGTGGTTGTAATTTGGTCAACATTACCAACTAAATTTGCCAAATGACTAAAATAGCTAAAAAGCTAAAGCTAAAAAGCCATATTCTGGCTTATTTCTAGCATTAATATGAAAAATATATGCCAAATTATGACAGTTTGCCGCCATGTTATCTACCCAACAGGAACAAACCGAATGACGGCCATTACGTTGAATTTTTAATGTTTTATTAAATTAGGGTCTTAAATAACGTTTCCATTCACTAAATTGATATTTTAATTAGTTTTAATAACCCTACAATCGATATAGAGTGCGCTTCTTTATAAAATTATACATGGAATTATAATTTAATTAAACTTAAAATAGTGGTATTAAAAAAGCGCCTCTTCTGTTTTTATGAATATTTTATGTAAGTTTGCAGAAATAATAAAATTTGACCTACTAATCGTATAGCAAAGCATTAACGAATGCATAATATATGTTCTCTTATAATTTTCAAGATGGTAGACGTTGGTACATTTTATTCTATTACCTTCATGTTGTTGCCAATATATAACCACATAGTAACTCCATATTTTATATCAAGGGCGGATCCAGGGGCTCTCTAAGGAGGGGGGGACTTGCACAAATTGACAAATTTTGAAAAGTACCTGGTAAAAAAGTGGTGTAAAAAAACACGTTAAAATATTAAGAATATTATTTATTTATATATGAATATTTCACACTACAGGTTATACGTTAAATTGTAACCTACGTTTTGAATACGCAAAACGATTTATTACATTTTCAATATCAACGTTTAAGTCCAAATGAATATGTAGTAACGCTAAACCCAGAAGCCTTTCTTGCGTCATTCGATTTCTCAGCCAATTTTTGAGCCGCCTTAGGGCCCAGCTGAGGCTGTACTAACAGGTAATATAAGTAATATCTGTAGCAGAATATTGCAGTTTGGGTAGAGATCTTTGTCACATATTTTATATATTTCCATAACATTTTGTGCCTTGTTTCTCTCTCCATCTTTTGCTTTGAATTCTCGTATCAGTTTTGCTTTCCATGATATAACCTCAGCTTTGAAAACAGTTTTAGAATTAGAAACATTGAGTGCTGACAATATTTGCTCATATTTCTGCCACAAGCCACTGCTACAATTATCAATTGTTTCGTCGTTAGATTTTCTTAAGCTTTCAGTTAATAATATTGACAGATTAAAAGCACTTATTGTCTCATCGCTGAAACGACAATTCAAATCGAAAATGATGTCATCCAACAGTGGAATAAATAAACTTATCCTATAATAATCTTCAACTGTTTCTACAATATAATTGGCTCTCTTTGTTTGCCGAGAAACAATTCTTGGTTTTTGCAAGATTATATCAAGTTTCTGAGCCTCATCCGATATGTCTTGGCAAATTTTGCTAAACTCGGTATTAGCGTTCTCTCTTTTCGTTGTCAATAGTTTACGGAGATCAGTTATTACGTCTCCGGAAGAAGGTAAATCAAGAGATTCTTTTTGAAATAATCTGCTAAGCATAACTGTTGATGCAAAAACGCTATTTAATACATTTTAGCGCAATTATAAATGGACCTGTTAGCATAGCGTTTAATAATATATTAGCTTTTGGGCTTGAAACATTTTCTTTCCAGTTTCTAATATTTTTCAGTACATCTACAATTGTCATGAGATTCTTTTCAAAATATAGGGAAGTATCATGTCTTTCTACCCACGAGTATCACAAAGGCTACTCAATTTGGTATTCAGTATTTTCTTTAACAGAAAGCTATGTTTTGCAGAGGCATGAAAAAAGGTAATCACTTCTCTCATAGTACCAAAACAATCTCTAATACCTTCTACTTGCACACATTTTGAAATTGATAAATTTAGCGAATGGCTGTAGCAGGGAATTGTGACCGAAAGTGGAGCAATTGTTTTTATTTCATTAACTGCCCCTTTTAATTCAGATGTCATTACACTGCAGGTATCAGGGCCCGTATTCTCGAGTTTATTAGTATACGGAACTAGACAAATTTCGTATACTTTTAGCGTATGTAGAGATTCTTGAACAGTCGGATTTGTGTTCGTATACTAATTTTCCGTATACATTACATCGAATGGTCTGGGGTATTCGAATTTTGATTTCCGAATACGAAACGAGTTCTGCACAGGCGCCTTACATATTTCAATTTGATAATATTAATGTTATTTGTTTTTATTAACCTCAAAATCCACGGAGAGTGAGAAGACGTAATTATGGCATTAGATGAATTAATTTATTTGAATGGATTGGAAGCTCTAGAAGATGCTGAGATAAGAGCCCCTTATGCAAGGCAATTTCACGTGTATGATGATCCTTTCGATGAAAGCGATGAAAAATTTGTGAAACTTTACAGGCTAACAAAACCCCTGACATCGGATTTAATAGATGTAATTACGCCACATATGGAACATCCTAGCAGAATATCGGCTCTTAATATTGAGAGAAAAGTAAGCTTGGTTTAGTAATTAGAAAAGTTATGAATCGTACAGCTGAACTGTTTTTTAATTTCAATATATTTTTACTCGGTAAGTGAGGACGCTTATAAACAGTAATTATTACACTCTACTGTATGTTTACTGTTACTCATAATCTAATAAAATACCCCGGTATGAACAAAAAACAATAGTTGAAATCTCACGTGCATAATAATTCTTTATTTCTATTTTTGTAATAGGTATTAACAGCTCTTAGATTTTTTGCATCAGGCAGCTATCAGCTAGATATTGGTAAATCTGTGAACCACGCAATAAGTCAATCATCTGTAAGTAGATGTATTGAAGAAGTTAGCAGAGCCTTAAACGCTAATGACATATTTAACCAGTATATAAGATTACCAATAAACTTAGAAGAACTGCAGAGGATCCGTGCAAAGTAAATAAATCACATTTTGATTTGGTATCTAAAAATAACTTTGTACTATTTTAGTTTCTTCTTGAAACATGATTTTCCAGGAGTGATTGGTTGTTTAGATTGCACGCATGTTGCAATCTATCCTCCTAATATCAACCATGCCATGTATCCCGAGGCAATTTATGTCAATAGAAAAGGATATCATTCGATTAATGTGCAAATGGTATGATAAATATTTATTCATTGTTGCTCTGTATTAAAAATCTTATTGCAGATTTGTGATGATAATTTAAGAATTATGAACGTAAGTGCTAGGTTTCCAAGCAGCACCCATGACAGCTATATATGGAATAATAGTCGTGCATTAATCTATATGAGAAATTTACACAGAAATGGACATACTTCATTTTATTTACTAGGTAGTTTGATTAGGTATTTGACAATTTTGTATTTTTATAAATATTGAACTTATAGGTGACTCGGGTTATGGTGTAAGACCGTGGCTTTTAACACCTGTTCCTGATGCCTTACCTAATTCCCCAGAAGAACGCTACAATGAAAGGCAACGTAGTACAAGATCAGACATAGAAAGATGCAATGGTCTATTAAAGTATAGATTTCGTTGTCTTTTGAAGCACAGAGTACTTCATTATCAACCAAGTAAAGCATCTCAAATTATAAATGCATGCTGTGTCTTGCATAATATATGTATTCAAGGCAATCTTCCACCAATGGAGTTAGGAGATGATGGAGATTACAACTTGGGTGAAATAGATTTTGGCATGTACGAAAATAATGAACCAGTACAGGAATATCAAGCACACAACAATCGAGTGAATCCTGAGTTAGTAGCAGGACGACGAGTACGGCAAAGGTGCATTAGAAATCATTTTGCAATATAATACAAAAAGTTTATTATTATCCATGTAGTAGAGAATAACAGTTCATTATTTTAAGACCACCTGATATCATTAAGTATAACATTTTTCTGTCTTATTATATTTTTATAAATGTAACATGTTATCTAGCTGATAGCCGCGTGGTAAAGGCGCGAGGTGGCAATCGCGATTTACTGAAACGGATATAGTGCTACCGGGTTCGATTCCTGGCTCCGGCATTGGCACTGTCGGAGGAATTGGGTGTATGTCTGCGTTTTTTAATGTGTAATCCCCTTCCGCACAAGCCTCTGGCTTCTGGATTTGGGGGTTGTCTAATTTCTGTGGTGTTTATTATAAATGTTATTTTAAATGTATTATAGTCATATTTTTTCTGTCTAAATATATTTTCATAAATGAAAGATGTTATAAATGTTGTTTTAAATGTATTATAGTTATATTTTAGTTTGAAAATAAAATACCAAACATGTTTTATTATAAATGTAAAATTAAACGTTTTGGCTTATCTTTAGCCTTTATATCCAGGATAGTTAAATATTAATGAGCAATGAAATTTCATGTTGGTTGAGTAGAAGATCTGCAACTTTACTTGCGGAAACTGAACGGCTTTTTTTGTCATCATGCTAATTTTGTAATTTTTGTCTAATATGATATTTTTAGATTACAATAAAGACGTACACTATTATTAGTATTGAGGAGCATATGATAGTGCCTACTTTCGGCTATTCAAAATATGGATTTAAAAAATATCACAGCTATTCTAAATAATTATTTTATTAAATACAAACAGATACATTTAACAAGTGCAAAATAACAAGTAAATCAACCTCTATGAACACCATATTGACATTCAATATAAATATAAAAAAAATTAATATATCGATTTTTATTATCATTATTATTGCAGCTATTTAAACTGAATTCGGTATGCAGTACACTTAGATAGGATATAATATAATAAATATAATCATATATTAAGGCATCCTATCTAAGTGTACTGCATATCAAATTTCAGTCGAATAGTTTCAATAATAAGGACAATATAATTTTTTTTTCTTTGAAATTTTCACAAAACACCAAAACAAAACATTTCTGGACATTTTTTTTTGTACGAGAATTTTTTTCTTAAAATTAAGGAATACTCCCCTAATATGTTTTAACATAATTAAATTACACCCTGTATAGTGCACAGCTCGGTAGGTAACAGTAATTGTTTTATTTCTTTAAATTCATTGCAATAGTTTCTAAAGCAGTGGCAATTCGTGTTTGCACTTGTAATTGATCTCGAAGAATATTTAATTTGTTGTTGTAGTATTGTTCTTTCAATGTGATTTTGGTTTGTGTGAGTATTGCTAATTTTTCTGTTGCTCTTATTGAATTGTTCAGTCTTTTTATACGCGTTGGTTTCCTGTCATTTTCTTTTTTTTTTTTAATTTCCTGAACTACTTCCTTCTCTTCCATCGGAATGGCAACAATTTATTCATGAGCCTCCTCTATAAATACATTATCATCTGCAAATGTATATTCATGATCCTGATATCTTTATAGATGAGTGTGGTTCAAAAAATTCTGCTTGGGATTCCTTTACATTTCGGTCACCTTCTGTAGCTACCTTTCCTATTATTTCTAAAATTTCGTCATCTTCATCAGTTACTTTAATATCACTTGGGGGACCTCCACCAGTACCTTCTTGATGCTGTTTTAAAACGGATCTTTTCATCTTGGTTGCAGATTTCATATCGTGCCATGTCTGAAAAAATAAACTATTGTTTTCTTTGCTCTATTTTTATAATATAAAACACAAGCAGCAGCATGTACAACTGTGACTAACTTTCCCATCTTCAAATTTCTGTTACTTCTCTCGTCTTTATGAAATTTAAAATATATAGTTTTTATACCACCACAGCCTACCTCCCTGCATTTCTAAGAACTAACTGTTGTCTTATATTCTGGTACTAATAGGGAGTACTATCTTCATGTCTTAAATTTCACCAAAATCGTTGGTTATTTTAGAGAAAAAAAAAATAAATAAATAAACCCGTTTTTGCTACGGCAGCATTTGCAATTTCGACTAGAGATGCGATCGTTCTAATAAACATGCAAAATTTGAGCAAAATCAATTTAGTGCTTTGGGCATTAGATGAATGAGTAAGTTAATTAAAAATGAAAAGAAAAAATATCAGCTTACACGTCACTATATGAGATTGACTTTACTATTGGGTATCGTTAAGAAATGAAATTTCACATTGCACATTGTCCAATGTACGAATTGTAAAATTATCTTAAAGGCAACGCAGTTATAGATGTTTATGAAGGCCAGACATCACATAACAAAAAATATTTAGGTACTAATGCGCATCAGTGAGTAAGTAGGAAAGAAATATACGTACTTTTCGCCATTTTTTCCAATCTTTCTTTGCTCCCCCAGGTAATGAATTTACTTTAATAGCCAAGTCTTGCCATAATGCTTGGCTAATTTTTGCTGTAAATTCTTGACTAAATTTGCCAGAGTTCAACTGAGGATATTTTTTTATATATTCTATAATTTCTTTTTTTTGCTCGTGGGACATGCTTCCACAGCGTACGTTTTTCTGTGGTTCTCCCATTCTTAAATAGAAAGTTTATTTACGCTAGCACTTAAAATCGGAGAAATAACTGTCAAGTGTCAACTACCGCTACTGTCAACAGAATTTCTCCTAGTGATTTTCTAAATACAACAGTAAATTTATAATCATCTTGTTGGCCACACTAACTATAAGACGCTGTTGCCGTAATTCCCAGTCGAATATACGAGCCGTTCATTTCCAACGATTCGAGTGGATTCAAGAATACAGTTTCCTAATCGTATACGTTTTCTCTTGTACGGATGGCTCGTATACGATTGAGAATCCGGATGGTTTCGAGAATTCCAGCCCTGTGCAGATTCCAACACAGTTCATTAGTTCAAAATTGTTTCTTTCCAGTATATTTATAACAGATCGGCCTAATTTTACACCAGCAATTTTCGGTTCAGTTTGCATATCGAATTCGATTCCATAATTTAATTCGTGTATGTCAGTGAACCCAATGAAATCTTCTCTTATTTCAGAGTTTAAAACATATTTTAAAATTATGCTCATTTGAGACATTGCGGATATATCGGTTGTTTCGTCGAACATTATAGAAAAGAATTTAGACTCACTAACATAGCTCCTAATTATGCTCCATATTTCTTCACCACAACACTCAATGATAGAATTTTGGGTAGTTTTTGATATATATGTTGCACGTAAACTTGTAGTTTTTAAATGTTCTTCAAGAGCATTATCCCCAGCGCGAACTCTCAATTTTAAAATTGCTCTAAAATTTCCTTCATTCGTTATCGATTGTTCTTGCCGTTCTGAAGAAAGTGAGGGCGTGTCTAAAAACCCATCGTCTCTATGTCCTCTGAACGCAATATTTTGCTTGCCCATTGTTATTATTGTGTCAATTATCGGTATTAATCTGCTGCGGTTTTCTTGAATCTGTTTTAACCTTGCTGTTGAAAGTTGGTTTCGAATTTCTAATTCCGGTTTATCGAATTTTAAAAAAAATTGTTTAGCACTTATTATCGCATCCTTGTGATACTGATTATTTTGATGCTTTTCAATAGGGTGAATATGGGGTTCCTAGATCCTCCTCAAAGAGTAATGACCGCAGGAAGGTCAATCCCAAGGCCAAGGGCATTGTTCAAGGTCGAGAGTGTGCCAACGGTCAAGGGATATGTCAAGGTCAGTGTCAATGTCAAAAGTTCAAGGTTAAACGAATGTCAAAAATCGTTGTAACGGGTCATGGCTAAAAGGTCAAGATTAAACTATAAAGGTGGCAGTAAACTAATTTATATTTTTAACGAACAAGGTTAAATATCACCATTAAAAGATTAATGTTTGACAGTCACTATCATGATATTTGTTTTCTAAAGATGAAGGTTAAAGAGAAGAACGGGGCTAGAAGTAAAAGTTGATGCAGCAACATTTCAAGATTTAAGACTGCATGGGCCATAATATTGTCTACGAACGGCGGTGGCGGCGGCTTGTTGGTGAGCCGGGCCCGTTTCCGCCCCGTATGATGCCGGCTGTGGTTGTATTGGTGACGTGTCATGTTGAAGTTCCAATTCCGGAAGTGGTTGTGAGGTTGATTGGATAGGGCCCGAAGTGGCCCGGGGCGAAGCCGGGGGGTCGTGGCTTGTCCTCGTCTGTATGGCTAGGTGCTGCAGGAGTATTTCGGTGGTGTTCGTTAGTCGTTGCACCGGTTCTGTGAGTGCCTGTGTTAGCTGTTGCACCGCTTTCGTGAGTGCATGTGTTAATGCATCACTGTGGCTTGTGTTCCCCCCACTTGGTGTGAGAGCAGGGGTAGCAGGCATTATTAATGGCAGTGGCTGTACTCCTTGAAGGCTTCTGGTTGTGGAGTCCGTGGTTGCAGTAGGTAGGCGTTGGCTATTGGATGGTGTGAGGAAGGGCTGTGCATCTTGTCCCTTCCTAGGTTTGGATATGTACTATGGCTAGGGGCAGCCCCCTGGCTGGCCGGGGCTGAATCCCATTGACCGGTGAAAAATCGTCGGGCCGCGACGTTGGTCGACAAGGGGTCCACCGTTTCCCTTACCAGACCTGAATCCTCTTGACCAGTGAGAAATTGACGGGCCGCGACGTTGGGCGACAAGGGGTTCACCATTTCCCTTACCAGACCTGACTCCTCTTGACCAGTTGAGAGAGCGTCCGGGACCTGGGGCGAACGGCTCTGTGTTGGCTCGGAATCTACCTGGCTAGATGGGAGGCCGTCCCTCTGCCTAGATCGACTCCTGGTGTTCATAACGATTTCTTTTATAGTACACTAACACCCACTTCACTTTTCACCACTACTGTGCACTCCAAACTACTAATTAGGCAGGTTGTGGAATAAAATAAATATTTACTATAATACAATACAGTCTTCAGGTAGACGGTGTCAAAGGCAGGCGCGAACTGATTGATGTTTACTCGATGCTGGCTGCGAGCGGACTGATTTAGGGCTAGCGGGCGTGCGCATATTTATAGTTTCCCGGCGGTGTGACGTAGCACGGGCTTTGCCGGTCGCGAGCTGTTGCGCTGCAGGGCCTCGCCGCGTGGCTATTTTGTGCTATGTGTTGGGGCTGTTTTGCCCTATATCTTTTTTGGTGTTTTTCGTACCGAGCTGTACGATACGTCAAATTACAGGTCTTTTCCTGTAGTTTCTGAAAATGAGGTTGTTAATGCGCGTACTTTAATGGTTATGAAGTTACAGTGAGTTTTATGTGGAAAAAATAATTTTGGTCCCCGATTTTCGCGGTTTTTTCTCTCATCTGCCGATGACACCACCCCCCTAATTTGTGACTTTTATTTATAAAAGGCATAGATATGAACAATAGATAGTGATAATGTATAAGATAATATGAGATAGGGTTAAGATATTTCAACTTAAACTAATGTACTTCAACTTAAACTAATGTAATTCAACTTAAACTAATGTAATTCAACTTAAACTAATGTAATTCAACTTAACAAAATAAATGTTTGGCGAGTTCGCTTACAAAATCGCGAGGATGTCGCGAGTGAGGTCTTGGTTCCGGGATGGGCCTGGTTCTGGCTGCCTTTCATCTGAGGGTCCCTTTCCCTCAGGGTTGGGTTGAAATCCGTCTTCTGGGGGTTGCCCCCCAGGGTCATGTTGCGCCTCGTCCTGGTCGGACTCTGCGTTTCCTTCCTCGGGTTGGAAAAACTGCTGCACCTCGGGAGGTACCTGGACACGTTGCTGTGGTCTGGGCATCGGCCTGAGGTCATCGATATGAATTGGGGCCTGGATTCCGTTGCGATCTACTTCGTAAGTGTTGTCTCCTAACACTTTTATGACTGGGTATGGACCTTCCCATGTTGGGCCGAAGGCTGGCCGAGCTTCCTTGAATCCTCTCGTGATTACCATATCTCCTACTTCGAAATGGACTTTGGCTTGTCTGGGCCTGGGGTAGAGGTTCCTCTGGAATGTTATCTGGCGTCGTTTGGCTTGCTTCCTTCTCTCCTTGGCTGCTTGTTTGGGCTCTGGTAACGGCTGGCGTTGCTGAGGATGTTGCCATTCGCCTGGCCTGGGTAATGACGTTCCCAACAACATTTCGCTTGGCGAGTATCCAGTGGCGGCATTTTGTCTGTTCCGGAGGGTAAAGAGGATTTGATTGATAACTGCGTCCCATTTTTTGGCGTCTTTGTTGCGGAGCTTTTCCCTAAGGGCCTTCTTGATTTCTTGGCAGCGACGTTCGACCGGGTTGGCTCTTTGGTGGTATACTGGGGACGTATACTGCTGGATACCATGGTCGGTCAGAAATTTGGAAAATGCTCTGGCGCGGAAGGCGGTGGCGTTGTCCGAAATGACTGCTTCTGGGTATCCCCATCTTTGACAGACTTCCTCCAGGAAATTGCGGATGGTAGTTGCAGTGGCATTTGGAACGGCTTTGGCCTCAACCCATTTCGAGCAGGTATCTGTAACAACAATAAGAAAGCGATTTTTAGTAACAGTAGGCACATAAGGGCCCATGACGTCGATGCTGAGGACTTGCCACGGCCTGGTTGGTGGCCTGGGACGTAGTGGGGCGGCTTCTTGGAGTGGGCCTCTTTTGGTTGCCGTGCATACCATGCACAGGCGAACGTGGGATCGTACGTTGCGGCGAATTCCTGTCCAGTGGTAGAGTCTGTCAATGGCCCGGAAGGTTTCATCACGACCTGGGTGTCCTGCGAAGACGGAGTCGTGGTAAGTGTGGATTACTCTTGCCCATAGGTTTTCTGGTACTACGAGCTGCCTCCGATCGTCCGTGGTTTTGTGCCAGAGGTGGCCGTCTTCTACGATGAAGTCGTCTCGCAGTCGTCTTTCCCATGGTTCTAATGGTATGTCTGGGTCCTGCTGCTGGAAGACTCGCCAGGAATGGATAGCGGCTGAGATGGTTCCGTCACGGAGTTGTTCCTGCTGGATTTGTTGGAAGAGATTTGCTGGCCTATCGTCGTCGTCCTCCTCGTCGTTAGCCTCCTCGTCGTTGTGCTCCTCGACCTGGTTCAGCGCTGCTTCCTGCAGCGGAGCGTATTCGCCAGTTGGCCTTGGAGCTGGGGGCTGAGGTGGGTTGTGTTTAGGAAGGTCCTCCTCGTCGTCCTCCTCGGAGTTGGTTTCGGTGTCCGTGGTGGAGTACGATCGCTTCTCGTCTTCTTCGTCGTCCGAATCGAAGATTACCTCGGGAACATCGGGGGGTTCTTGGTGAGCGGCATTGACTTTCCCTGGGATCATGCGGCCGTTGACATCGGGGATGGCCTCCGCCATGGTGGTTGGGACGTCGCGGTGGTTCTCGGGAGGTAGCAGGCGGTCATCGTCGCCGATGGAGCTTGGCATGGGCTCCCTGGGGTGTCTTGACAGGAAGTCTGGGAGTTGATTTTGTTTACCAGGGCAGTGTTCCACAGTGAAGTTGTACTCTTGGAGTTGGAGCGCCCATCTGGTTAGCTTCGCACGTTCATCCTTGAATTGGTTGAGCCAGGTGAGTGCTCGACTATCGGTGACCAGTGTGAATGTCTGGCCTTCCAGCCAGTGGCGGTACCTCCGGCACGCCCACACTACTGCCAATGTCTCTTGCTCGTTTACATGATATCGTTTTTCTGGTCCTGTGAATTTGGCACTGGAGCACGAGATGATTCTCCTTTCGCCTTGCGGAGTACGCTGGAACAGGACTGCGCCCATCCCCATGGTGCTGGCGTCCGTCTGGAGGACGTAGGGGAGCCCTGGTTCTGGTCTGAAGAGCGAAAGTGGTTTGGAGAGGACTTCCTTCACCTTCTGGAATGCTGCGTCTGCCTCCGGTGTCCACTGGAAGCGCTGTTTTCCGGTGAGGGTTGTCATGGGTGCTGTGATTTCGGTGAATTCCGGGACGAATTCACGGAGCCAGTTTGCAGTTCCTAGAAAGACCTGCAGTTCCTTCTTAGTCTTGGGTGTGGGGAATTCCTGGATCTGGATAACATGCTTTTCTTGAGGTGTGTTCTTTGTTGCGGTGATTCGATACCCTAAGTATTCCAGTTCTTCTGCCCCGAAGCGACATTTCTGAATTCCGCAGTGCAGCTCGTGGATCTGGAGCCTCTCCAGAACTAACGTCAAATGTCTGATGTGGTCTTCATGGGTCTCAGAATAGACAATTATATCATCAAGATATACCTTGACGAACACATCCACGTAGTCGGCGAGTACTTCCGTCATCAGCTTCTGAAATGTTGAGGGTGCGTTACGGAGTCCAAATGGCATCACCAAAAATTCGTACGTTGCCCCGTCCGGGGTACTGAATGCGGTGAGGGGTATACTGGCTTCGGCCATGGGTACCTGCCAGTACCCGCTCTTGAGGTCGAGGGAGGTGAATATCTTCGCAGCTCCAAGTTCCCTTATCGTTTCTCGAATGGGCGGCAGCTGACTCACTTCCTCATAGGTTTGGGAGTTTAGTTTACGGTAGTCCACGCAGAACCTTGGTTGACCGTTTTTCTTGTTGACGATGACTATTGGCGAACAATACCTGCTGTGGCTTCGTCGGATGACCCCAGCGGCTAACATTTTTTTCACTTCTTCCGTGATGATAGCTTTGTTGTTGGCGGAGTATTGGTATCGTCGAATCTTGAAAGGAGCGTCTTCCTTCAGGCGGATCTCGTGCATGGCCAACTTCGTTGTGGGTTGATGAAGCGCCTCGTCAAAGACCTCCTGGAAGTTGTGGATCAGGCGAATGTATTTTTCCTGGTGGGTGGTGGGTAGCTGATCAGGGCTGACGTCGAACTCGCTAGCTTAGGTTGGTGCTTGACGGTCCATGAGCCAAAATAGTGTATGCCTCTGGTGCAGGCCCACATGAACGCAACCTCGCTGGAAATCCATGATCGCCTGGTGTTGACGTAGCCAGTCTTGTCCTAGAATGGCGTCCTCGGTGATGGCATCTAGAAGGTGAAATTTTGTGGTTGCTGTGTACTCTCCAGCTACCAGGTTAACTTGGATGCTTCCCCTGGAGTAGTAAACGTGGTCAGTGGCAGCTAATCGTACGCGCATCTGGGTTGGCTGGATTGCTTCGGATTGCACGTACTCTTTTTTTATGAAGCTATGGGTGGCACCACTGTCCAGTAGTGCCAGTAGTCTACGTCCATTGACTTCCGTCCATATTCGTGATGAAGGGCCAATGGCGGATGTGGTGCTGATGGTGGCGTCTATGATTGTTGGGGTCGCGCGCCCTGGCTTGCGCCGACCCTGTTCGCGTTTCCCTGATTCCTTGCTGCTTCGTTGGAGGGCCCAGGTTGTGGTCCTTGCTGCTGCTGCTGTGGCGGCCTTGATGGCTGTTGCTGACGTTGCCTTATTTGTTCCTTTAGTACTGGGCAGTCACGGTGGAAGTGCCATCCACCGCATCCTCTGCATGGACTGGGGGGCTCCTGGGGTAGTTCAGATTGACGATTGACGGGTGGTCGAGTTGTAGGTGGTGCTGGCCTTGGTATTGGTCGCAGGTGGCGTTGGAGCTCTTGGAAATCAACCTCGGCCCAGTCGGCGGCGTGACCTAAGTCCTCTAGGGTTTTGATTGTCATGGTCCTGGTAGCGTATCGGATTTCTGGTCGAAGCAGTTCCCGTACCTCGCATGTGATTTGTTCTTCGGAAGTGTACGGCTCTACTCTTCTGTACAGTCCCATCTTGCGTTGAATGAATACTGCAGCTAGCTCGTCTTCTTTCTGTCGTTCGCCGTGGAGGCGAGACCTCAAACTTCCCAAGAGGGAAGGGTCGTTGTATTTGAGGATCAAGCGGTGCCTCAAAGTTTCGAAGTCCAGGTTGAGGGGCTGGAACATCTCAAACATCCCTTTGGCATGGCCTTCCAGTTGTCCAAGAGTGATCCTCACCCTGTCTCTTGCTTGGATTTGATTCCTGTCCATGGCTTCTTCTAATGTATTTAGGAATTTTTCTGGGTCTTCCCATTCCCTTCCTGCGAATTTGGGTAGGGTCCTTACGTCTAGCTGCCCAGTCCTAGCTTCCGTGGCCGCTTGAACTGCTGCTTTCGTTGCTGTAGCCACGACTTCCATGAGTTGCTTGTGCATGGCCTGTTGTAGCATCGTTTGCGCTGTCGGTCCCGACTCCACTGTTGGCATCATCAGGGGAGCTGGTTGTGTTGTTTGCTCTGCTTGAGGTTCGGCCGAGACTGGCTGCATCGTTGGTTGTTGTTGGTGGGTGGTGTCTTGTTGTTGCACTGCCTGCATTGCTGGTTGTTGTTGGTTTGTGGGACCTTGTTGTTGTTCAGTTGGGCGCCACTGGGCTTGTTCTCCCAGAATTCTGTTTGATAGCTTTGATTTGTGCTCAGGGTCATGAGCATCCCCATCCAGGGATCCTTCCGTTGCGTGTGTGGAAGCTCTTGAAGCCCCACGTTGCTGGGAGCCATGTCTACGAACGGCGGTGGCGGCGGCTTGTTGGTGAGCCGGGCCCGTTTCCGCCCCGTATGATGCCGGCTGTGGTTGTATTGGTGACGTGTCATGTTGAAGTTCCAATTCCGGAAGTGGTTGTGAGGTTGATTGGATAGGGCCCGAAGTGGCCCGGGGCGAAGCCGGGGGGTCGTGGCTTGTCCTCGTCTGTATGGCTAGGTGCTGCAGGAGTATTTCGGTGGTGTTCGTTAGTCGTTGCACCGCTTCTGTGAGTGCCTGTGTTAGCTGTTGCACCGCTTTCGTGAGTGCATGTGTTAATGCATCACTGTGGCTTGTGTTCCCCCCACTTGGTGTGAGAGCAGGGGTAGCAGGCATTATTAATGGCAGTGGCTGTACTCCTTGAAGGCTTCTGGTTGTGGAGTCCGTGGTTGCAGTAGGTAGGCGTTGGCTATTGGATGGTGTGAGGAAGGGCTGTGCTTCTTGTCCCCTTCCTAGGTTTGGATATGTACTATGGCTAGGGGCAGCCCCCTGGCTGGCCGGGGCTGAATCCCATTGACCGGTGAAAAATCGTCGGGCCGCGACGTTGGGCGACAAGGGGTTCACCATTTCCCTTACCAGACCTGACTCCTCTTGACCAGTTGAGAGAGCGTCCGGGACCTGGGGCGAACGGCTCTGTGTTGGCTCGGAATCTACCTGGCTAGATGGGAGGCCGTCCCTCTGCCTAGATCGACTCCTGGTGTTCATAACGATTTCTTTTATAGTACACTAACACCCACTTCACTTTTCACCACTACTGTGCACTCCAAACTGCTAATTAGGCAGGTTGTGGAATAAAATAAATATTTACTATAATACAATACAGTCTTCAGGTAGACGGTGTCAAAGGCAGGCGCGAACTGATTGATGTTTACTCGATGCTGGCTGCGAGCGGACTGATTTAGGGCTAGCGGGCGTGCGCATATTTATAGTTTCCCGGCGGTGTGACGTAGCACGGGCTTTGCCGGTCGCGAGCTGTTGCGCTGCAGGGCCTCGCCGCGTGGCTATTTTGTGCTATGTGTTGGGGCTGTTTTGCCCTATATCTTTTTTGGTGTTTTTCGTACCGAGCTGTACGATACGTCAAATTACAGGTCTTTTCCTGTAGTTTCTGAAAATGAGGTTGTTAATGCGCGTACTTTAATGGTTATGAAGTTACAGTGAGTTTTATGTGGAAAAAATAATTTTGGTCCCCGATTTTCGCGGTTTTTTCTCTCATCTGCCGATGACAATATGCTTAGCCTAATAACTTTTTTTTTCACAAGAAGGACAAAGGTTCAATGTTGAAGGTCATGGCTAAACGTTAGACTTAAATGCTTAGGGATAAAAGATCAAGGTTAAACTATCGAGGTGGCGGTAAACTAATTTATATTTGTTAAAGATCACGATTGTTGATGCAGCAACATTTCAAGATTTAAGACTGCATGGGACATAATATACTTAGTCTAATTACTTTTTTTTTTCATAAGAACTTCACATAAATTAAAATCAAAGACAACTATGCGGATTCAAATGTATTTATTATTTTTTATATAAACAAATGATACATTCATATTTGTATACATGAACTTTCGAACTATTTCTGTCAGTATGCTTCAAGCAAGGAAGTTTGGATAACAGAATTTTATTTTATCTATATTCTTCTGGTATTGCTGTCCATCTATTTAATAGACACTCTCCAGCAACGTGATAAATTAAATAAAATAGCGGAAACAATATAATTTCTTCATTATTAAATCGAGTAAAACTTTGTTTGTAACATAAATGCCTACGAACGATTTCTTCCACTTCTTCGTTAGGTGGAATTTTACATAATATGCAACAGAAACAATTGATCCTAAAAGGTGGAGGACAATCAGGAACATCACCTTCTGTGGGCCAGTGATCAAAGCAGCGAAATGACTTTTCAATTATTATCTCATCCTTCCTATATTCTTTAGGAAGTTTTTGATATACACTAGAGATATCTTCACATTTGAATAGTTTTAAATATTCCAGTGGAAATTGTTTTAATGCTTCTTCAGTGAAAGTATTCAGAGGTTGCCGAGGGAAATATTTTGAATATATTTCTTCTTTATTTGTTGACATCTTTTCTGCGGTTGGAAAGAATTTTGAAATTATGTATTTGATAACAAACATATCTGTAACTATTGCTTCGGTTTCAGTTGTCTATTTTTTTTTTCTTTGACTGGTGGTTCTTTGCCAGCTAAACTCAGTCTAAAGTTCGAAGAACAAATATGGGCGTGGGTTTAGGTCAAGCGCGCCAGACGAATAGGGAAGTCGAGGAAATGAAAAACAGGAAACAAAGAAAGAGTAATAAGAATTAACTAATAGAAGTATATTACAAGTTTGTGGTTAGTAACCCCATATTATTTCAAAATATTATACCCGTCTTTAAATTTACTATATTACAATAATTGGATATAGAAAAATATATCACCACACAATAAATTCAGATCAAAAATATCACAACAAATTGATATCACAAATTATATTAATTGAACCTGATATAAAAAAAATATTTCATCACCAATTCAACCTTAAAAATCTTCAAGGCTAAGAGAAATTTTATATATTATAATAACCACAAGGTAATACAATTTTATATATACATGACTAATATTTAATAGTATAAAACGGTATATAACGAATATACGGGACTGAAGATTTGACAATAAAAAAAAGACTACACACATTTAAGGTAAAGTTTAGAGACAGAATTTTCTTTGTGTATCCTTGGCCCTCTACAAGAGGTAACAAAATAAATTTTACTACATATAAGTTAATAATATTAATCTTTTAAGTAGATAATTGATGATAATTTTATTTAAAGATTTAATGTAGCGATATAGGAACATGCAGTCTATGATCGTGAATCATAAAAAGCTGGGTTGGTAACTGTTCCTTACTGATATAAAAACTGACTAGTTCTTAAAAATTGATTGAAATGGTACTTATCTTTTTGGTAAGTAAGATGTTTCAACCCGATTACACTTTAGGTCCCCTTCGTGATTGAAATAAAAAGGTTATACTTTTATGGACAGCATAGAAGTTGACTCCATTTCCAAATTCTACCAAGAGTAAAAAAACTGTGGTAGCAAAAAATATGTTCCCAGCGGGTTACAGCTCCATACCAAAGTTGAGTTATTTCTCGTTCATGTAGAATAGCGAGGGCGAAATAATTTTTTTAATCATTTAGGTATAACATCCATCAATTAAATGTATGAAATTTAAATTGCTAATTTAAAATTCATCTACTGAAACCAAATTTTAAAAGAAATCCTCTTTTCAAATCGGAAATTAAAAGCCTAAAAAGATTTTTTCACATTGTAAATTCGCATCGATAAACTTAAACCAATTTTACATACCTTATTCCTATAAGGCTTTAATAAAATCCCTCTCTTAGAGGTGTAGATAAAATTTTCGTTCAAGCAACCGACTGGCATGAAGGCTGGATACAAAAGGAAGAAAACCTCGCTGCACAGCGTTCTATTTCGCAAAACTACTCCCTTCATCTCTCTCTTTCATATAGATTTATACCGATCTGACCGTTTATTTTGAGATTAAAATGTTATATAAACTCTGGCAGAAACAACTAGTCTTCATGACATAAAAAATCTTAAGGTAATGTTAAATCTTTTAAAAACAAATTGTTTAAGTAATTTATTTTGGGAACTAGTTCGCGCCATCTAGGGTTGTGTAGCATAAGTCAATTTCTAAAATTGCCACTCGATTCAAGTTTTAGGTTCGGAGATAAACTTCATTAGTTGGGGAGCAGAGCGCTCAAAGATGTATTTTAGTTAATAATTTGAGATTTTCTAATAGATTTACTATTAGAATGTGGAAAGTGCGATTGTGCAAATCGAACGTTACACTATTTCTAAATCCTTACTTTATTGCATTTATATATTCAGATAAATGTATCCCCACTTTCTAACCTTGACCTTGAACGTCCGCGTTTGCATTTTACCATTAACTTTATACCTTGACCTCAACCTTTAAAGCTTAACCTTTTGTACTTGAATTTTTCTTTTTCGAATATCATTTTATTGAATATTTATAAAGATGATACAGGTGTTAGCATTTGGATTCAACCTTTTAACCTCAATAGTTTAACCTTGACCTTCAACTTTCAGTTTTTCTCTTTTTTCAACTACTATTTCATCAGACATAAAACATAAAACAGAGGAGTTGAATTGCACTTGACTACTGAACTTCTGTCAGCGCTGAGACTGTAATACAAAAATATGTTTAAGTGTAGTGGCTGTGATGTGCTCTTTACACGTAAAGATAATCTTGAGCGACATGAGAAATATAGTTGTCGAAAAAGACGTTTAAGCGATAAACAACGATTAGATGATGAACCTCAAATAAAAATAATTAAAAATAAAGCTGAATCATCTAGCATTTTACCGCAAAATATGAACTCTTCCACTGATAATTATTTTGCAGACAATAATAACAAAATGATGAATTGTCCATCATGTAACATAGATGTTACAACAACTTTTTATAAATCACATTTAAAAAGTCAATTGCATAAAGAAGCTGTCTTGGAACGGAAAGAAGAAGGTATAGAAATAATTAAAAGTGCCTTTAAAAGCAGAATTATTACTTACCGTTTTACTGGAAAAACTGATCATGTGGATTTCAATAATTTCTTCAGCGAAATACAAGGCAAGTTTTATAAAATTGTTAACGAGAAAAGAATAAAACACAGTACACTGAAAATTAATGTAGAGTTGTATGGTACTTACATGCTTCCTTCTGAAGAAATATATGAAATTAAGAGTTTTAATATTAAAAATGAAATATGTAGCATATCATGTGATGTAATGGAAACGTATGAAGATTTTTAAATCGACTATAATAACAAAAGCTCAAGAGTTTCAAGAGAGAGATTCTGGTAAGATATATAATGTCGTAGTATTATCCCATATCATTTCTTTTTTTACTTTAAAGGTTGGAATCTTGTTAAAATCTTATATTTAGAGGTAAATATAAACAAATTCAATCCACTTCGATCTTTTCAGGATATATTCCACTACTAAAAAGTATATCTGGAAAAAAAGCTGTCGTAAACGTTATAAATGATGATGTGTATTGCTTTGCATGGAGTGTAGTAAGTGCATTATATCCAGCTACATTGAATGCAAATAGAGTCTCATCTTACCCCCATTTTTCTACATGTCTTAATTTAAAAGGAATCGACTTTCCAATGAAATTATAAAATATTAAAACATTTGAAATTAATAACAAAATATCTATAAATGTATATGGATTAGAAAATGTTGTGGCCAATGAAAAAGTAAGGACGGAAGTTGTTGATCCACTATATTACTCAAAAAATAAACAAATAACTCATATAAATCTACTTTTAATAAACAGTGATGATGGTAATAGTCATTACTGTTGAATTAAGGATATGTGTAAGTTGTTACATTCACAGTTGAATTTACATAATTCTAAGAAATATTTTTGTGATGGATGTTTTCAATTTTTTTATTCAAAGACTAAATTAGATCTTCATCAACTAATTGATTGCAATCACGTGGTAACAAAAATTCCTACAACAGAATTTAAAATAAATAAATATGGTGAAATTATTCCACAAAATATTCTTCAATTTTAAAATTTGCAAAAACAATTAAAATTACCTTTTGTTATCTACCTGCTTCGTCAGAGAAATCTTATACAATAGATATATCTGAACATAAACCTTATGCGTTTGTTTATTTCATTAAATGCACCTATGACGAGAATTTATCTAAGTTAGAATATTATTTTGGAGAAGATGCCTCAAAAGTATTCTGTGAAAAATTAGAATTAGATATTTTTAGAATATATAATGATCATCTGAAACATGCTGTGCCTATGTTAGCTTTAACACAAGAAGAACAAGATTTTTTGAAAATGCTACTATGTGTAATATATGTGATAGACTGCGGTCGACATGTGCTCTCCCGAATTGGCCTCTATAGCCATAGTCGTGTGCACCGTAGATGAATGGGAATTACAATAGACTACACCTTTTACTTGTTTTTTATTGTACACAATTTATCGACTGTAACATTTTTATACTCGGACTCGACTAACGGCTAATAATAATAATAGATAGAATATTCCGATATGGGAAGAAAGAGTTCGCGATCATGATCATTTGACCGGTCGCGTGAGAATAGGAGCAGCTCATAGTATATGCAATTTAAATTTTAAAATTCCCAAATATATTCCAGTATTCTTTCACAATTTAAGTGGTTATGATTCTCATTTATTCATTAGAGTTGTGTTGTTTTGAAGATGAAATAGAAGTTTCAGCACAAACAAAAGAAAAATATATTTCATTTAGTAAAAATATTTATGTTGACTATAATTGGAATTGTGAAAAGAAAATTAATGAAAAAGTATTTTTTTAAATTCGATTTTTAGATTCTTTTAGGTTTGTTGGAGAATCTTTAGAATCCTTATCTAACAGTTTAAATCATGATCAATGTGTGGAAATAAAAAAACGCTTCAGTGAAATAACAGAATTCGACATTATAAAAAAAAAGGAGTTTTTCCATATTCGTATATTGATAATATAAATAAATTAAAAGATGTGGAATTACAATCCAAAAATGACTTTTTTAATGAATTAATAAATGAAGAAATATCCGATTCCGATTATGAACGGGCAAAAAATGTTTGGAGCATATTTGACTGTAAATCGTTACAAGATTATGCAACTGTCTATTTATTGTCTGATTGTTTAATATTGACTGATTTCTTTGAAAGATTTAGATCATTATGTCTAGAAAAATATAAATTAGATCCAGCTCAATACTTCACGGCGCCAAGCTTAAGTTGGGATGCAATGATGAGAACTACACGTGTTAAGTTGGAATTATTTACCGATATAGACATGATTCATTTTATAAAGAAAAATATTCGTGGAGGGATTTGTCATTGCAGCTTAAGAAAATCAACAGCAAACAATCATTTCTTTTCAGATTATGATAATTCAAAACCTACTTCATATATTATGTACCTTGATTCGACCAATCTGTATAGATTTAGTATGAGTGAGTGTTTGTCAATTAGTAACTTTGAATGGTTAACAAATAATGAAATTATTAACTTAAATATTATGCATATTTCTGATAATGCTGAATTTGGTTATATTTTGGAAGTAGACATTACTTACCCACATTTGCATAATTTACATAACGATTAGCTTTTGTAGCTGAAAATATGTGCCCTCCAAATTCAAAAAATAAAAACCTTTTTGTAGTTTCAACAGTAAATCTAACTATGTAATTCACTATAAGATTTTAAAACAAGCCCTAAAAAATGGTCTTCAGTTGAATAATATTCACAGAGTTCTTAAATTTAAGCAATCTGCTTGGTTAAAACCATATATAGAATTAAATACTGAAATGAGAAATAATGCAAAATCAAAATTGGAAAAAACTTTTACAAGATGTTTAACAATGTTATTTACGGGAAATCTCTTGAAAATATTGATAAAAGGATGGATGTAAAATTAAACACATTGGAATAATTTAGGAAGAAAAAGCGACGCACAGGCTTTAATTTCAAAACCGTACTTCAAGAACTGTTCAATTTTTCATGAAAATTTTGTTGCAATTCAGTTAGGTCGCAGAAGCATAATTTACAATAAACCAATTTATATTGGTTTTTCAATTTTAGAAGTTTCAGAAATAGTTTTATATGAATTCTATTACGGTTATTTGAAGAACAAATATAATGAAAATGTTTCGTTATTATACACAGATACAGACTCATTAATTCTAAATGTTAAGACACATAATTTTTATGAAGATATTCGAGAAAATTTAGATAAGTTTGATACATCTAATTATCCACCAGAAAATATTCATAACATAACACCAAATAAATCAATAATTGGTAATATAAAAGATGAATATGCTGGAAAGGTAATAAGAAACTTTTATGGCACGGGAGCAAAGGCATATTGTGTTATTCTCGGTGAAAAGCTAGATTTCTATGACAATTATTTAAAACCTAGGTTCAATAATAATATCAAGATTATAGATTCAACAAATGATCACTTAATTATAGATATAAATAAAAATGTGTTTAATAATGAAAACCACCAGTCACTAACAAAAAATCGTTGGAAATTTTTACAATTTCTATATTACTATTTGTATTAAAATTTTCAAGTAGTTTTTTTAACACTTTATAGAAGATAGTTTAACAAAAAAGGCAAAGGGAATTAAAAGATGTGTAATCAAACCAGTAGCGGGACTCCCGAAATCTCGATAGCTTCAATGTCGACTTCGAAAACATTTCGATCTCGAAGTCGATAGTCTCTAATCGTAATATAAAACGGTACTCTTGAAACCGTTCGAGATTGTACTCGTACAACTTCGGCAAAACGCCAGCTGATCTCTTATACCACCACAGTTGATATCCAAAATTACTATTTGACAATCAATGTTCCCAACATTACTTTCATGAATTTATCTTGCATTTCATTCTAATATGTAATAATTGTTTTCCATTTCACTCTTATCTTATTGTTTATTTATATGAATTTTCCAACTAAGTTAAAATCGTCAAATATCATTTGTGTTTTAAATATATAGATAAATTTTCATAACAAAAAGAGTTAGTTATTTGCGAATTCAAATGTTACCGGTGAATATATTAATTGCACAACGCCTTGAAGAAAGAGAAGTTATAAGAAATGCAAATATTCAAAGAAGGCACTTAAGAGATTTAAATAACCTGTTCTCTATTCCTAATAGAAGATTTGTGGAATTATTTCGCTTGAATAAAGATATGGCACGCAATTTAGTAGCATCATTAACACCTCACCTAAGACAAGCAAGAAGGACATCTGCGATTCACCCAATTTTAAAAATATTCTCCGCCCTTAGATTTTATGCAACTGGTGAATACCAGAGAAGTATAGGAACTAGTAGGTTTACATGCTATGAGTCAACAAGGTATTAGTAGATGTATAAAAGAAGTTAGTACAGCCATTTATGAACACCTTCCAAATGAATGGATAAAGTTTCCACGAACGGCAAGAGAAAAAGGTCTGATAAAGAAAGTTTTCATGGAAAAAACAAGATTCCCAGGTAATTGGATTACGTTATCTTCTATATCTAAAAAAAAATTATTATTTTGTAATTATTATAAAGTGTTATAATTTTTTATATGTGTCATTGGATGTATAGATTGCACGCACATTTCAATGATAGCCCCAAGAGAAGAAGAACATAATTATGTTAATCGAAAGGGATATCACTCAAAAAATGTTCAGATTGTGAGTAAACTAATAATAATATAATAAGAGGGTAATTTTTTGAATGTATATATATTTTGTTTTAGATTTGTGATTACAATTTAAGAATTTTAAGTATAAATGCACGACATGCTGGTGCCACGCATGATGCATATATATGGAGATTATCTCAAATTCAGGAAGAATTACAATTTTGTTACCATAATGGAGATACTAATTCTTGGTTATTGGGTGATTCTGCATATCCTCAGCAACCATGGTTGATGACACCAATTCAAAATGCTATTGCAATTTCTCCAGAAGACAGATATAATCGGCGTCATTCTTCAGCACGTAATTGTATTGAACGTTGTAACGGAGTCTTAAAGTCAAGATTTAGATGTTTATCTGGTGAAAGACAACTCCGATACAGCCCAGAGTATGTAGGCAAAATTACAACTGTTTGTGCTGTATTGCATAATATGTGCATTGCTGGTGGTCAGCCATGGGAGCAGAATATAATAGCTGATGATAATGAACCTGATATAAATATCATGCAACCTGTGGGACCAGTAAATTTATTAAATGCAGGACGTAGAAACAGAATTGTTGAACAATATTTTAGATGATTTTTTAATAACTATAGTACTCTTGTCTACTTTCTTTAGGATTTTGTAAATTTGGGACAAATAAAAACTGAAGTAGGAGCAATTTGAATGAAAAATTACATTTTTTAAATATGGGAACGTCTCTGATTGATTTATAAAACTATGTAAATATTATTGGTTATTATGGCATGAATTTATAGCATTATATGACAACGTTCATTTATATTTAAATATAAATGCAGTTGTTATATCAGGCAAATAAAATCACATATCACACAGTAAAATTGTAGTTTTTTTGCTATTTTTAATTTGGAATAATTTTTTAAATTATTTGCTAAAATTTGCTGAAATAAACAAAAGTGAACACAAGTATATGAAAATATTTATTGAATATTGAACATAATTTAACGAGAGAATAAACTAATATGTATGACATAAACTAAAATACATTACATTAAATATTAAAATAAACCTAATTCCTATTTACATAATCTACAATTGCATCTGTCAATGTTTTGATATTTTCTGATATATTAGTCAGGTTTTCGTTAATGTGGTTCAAAACCCCATGGTTTCAGCCTGAAATCGTTCCAGTGAAGCCACTTCACTTTGCCTAGAGCGTGGCGGAATTGATGGTGATGGTCTAGCCACAGGAGTCCTTGATACATCAGAAATATCTGTGGCTTGACCTGATGGGCGAGAAGTACTGGGAGATGTTGCTCTTGAGGGTAAAATTTCTTCAGGTTCAGGAGATAATCTAAAAACTTCTGGGGGTTCAGATGATCTTGATTGTGGAGCAGAAGATGTTGGTGGAACCACTACAACAGTAATAGTCTCAGTGGACACCTATGTGAAATAATAGATGTTAGTTAAGAGTTAAACACTATGGCTATGGGTTATATTACATCTGAGACACTTGAAAAATGTATAAAACTAGATATAAAACTAATAGTATAAAACTAATTATGTCAAAAAAGTACAAGTACATTTATAAATTTTTAATTTGTAGGTAAATATTATAAATCTAGTACCTACCTCACGTGCTAATCCCATCTCATCTGTTGCTCCATCTCCTTCCATGGAACTTATGCCAATTAAGCCCAATAATCGTTCCTCTTGGATTGTTAAGTTTTTAACAAAAGCCAGACCTCCTCCTGTCTTGCTTCGCTGCGTTTTTATTTCAGCATACTTTTGTTTTCAATCCGAAAATGACTGAAATGATAAAAAGTAAAGACACCAAGAAATTTCACCAATCGAAATGAAAATTTGAGTCAGCTCAAGCGGAACTTATTTTATAGAATTCATTAGACAGGCATATATTTTTTATCTATTGCATTAATCAGTTTAAATTAATAATTTATAAAATTACAACAATAAATTTTGTTTCTTACCTTCTGCCATTTGGTTGATGTTTTTGTTCCACCTCCTAAAGCATTTAATTTTTCGGTCAATTCATTCCACAACGCCACCATACCCTGTTTACAGCAGGACCTGCAAACTTTCCTTTTGCCATTTCTGGATGTTCAGTCATGAAATCAAGGAGATAATCCCAAATGTCAGTGGTGATTTTCATCCTTTTTGCTGGAACTTCCATTCTTTAAAAAACAATACACAAATATTAACACGAAATAAGAATATTACCAAAAATAAAAAATATACTCATAAATACTCACACTTTATATTATTTATAATATTTGAAAATATTAAGAAATAAAAAGGATTAATTGTACAAGTATGTAGGAAATTTTTTAGATATTACTGGACGGTTGTTGTTCGAAAACTAAATAGAGAATCTATTTTAATTTTAGTAAGGAGAGGTTTCCAAAGGGATACTTATGATAATTTATTACTATTGCACAAAACCTAAAATTAAAATATAGACATGCATAAAGGCACATACAACCCTTAACTTTCAGTACCCTCTTAAGATAAGGGAAGAGATAAATATACATACTTAGCTTTAAATGCATTGGTGTTTGTTTCGTATGCCTTTCATTGTTGAGTTGAGAGTTGAGTTTTATCCTATATTTATATAAACACGTCGGCCGTGGTTTTAACAATATTATCGTCCACATCGGACGTGGACGTAGACAGTCCCTTTATATTATAGGTATATTTTTTGGTTATGTTATTATTATGACATGGGACTCATGGGAGAGAGAATAAAAGTATTTGGACGGTTAAACAGAAATAACAACATTTATGTATGTATTAAAAAAGGACAGTAAATCATTTCGGGCAGTCGTTACTTTAAAATTGCTTTATCTCCAAAGGATCATAAAAGATATATTTTATATGGGTCACCAAAAACATTGGCTAGGGGACATTACATAATATCAAATTCTGATAATAATTTGGATAATGTAGTTAATATTATGGATTACTTTTATGTAAACCAGAACAATATTTAATCTGTATGATAAACACTAGTAATTAACAAATGTATAAAATTCTAATTTATAAGTGATTTGTATATAACCTTGTAAATAAAATGTAAAAAATGTAAAAATAAATGATAAATAAATGAAAAATATTGTTTAATTTAACCTGTAAACAACTACTGTTAATATTTAGCCATGACACTGCACACAAATGTCAGCATGAACTAATTGGTATAAATGTATTTTACATAAATAGCAACAAAACATGTACTTCCTATAAGATAATTTAGTTTTTCTATGTCCACTAACGTGCTTATGTTCACCAACCACCATACTTCTTTGGTAAAATTCGTAACAGTGAAAACACAACATTCTCTCTTTTCCATTCACTAATTTTATTATTATAAACGATAAATTTGTACAATAAATTTCGTAGCTTCTGAATCGTTCCAGGCTAATTATTTTAAACATATCCTGTATTAGTCACTCTCTTCTTCTGCTACACAATCGTCCTCAACGCCACTATCGGAATCATAACCAAATGGTTCCACTCCCATATCCTGTTCCGGCATCTCTACCTGTTCTTCCACATCTTGCTGCATCTCTTCCTGTTCTTCTACATCCTGCTGCATCTCTTCCTGCTCCTGTATTTGTTCGTGCTCCATATTAAACTCATTTTCATCTGCTTCAACAAAAAAGTTAACGTCCATATATCTAAGTTCATTAAATTTAATTTGTAGTTCTTCATCATACTGATCCATATTTTATTTGATAAATTACTTTTAAAAGTAGTCACTTATAATATTTACGTTCTTATGTGTACAATACAGCAGTTACTGTTTTATATTTGCTCTAAAACCCTTTTAAACTATTTAAGTATAAGACAAAACTGAAAAATTTATATGCTGAGAGGTTATTTCCATTTTTAACCCCTTCAAACCACTCCTTTTTGTGTTTCCCCCCACGTGTTTCAGAATATCGTCTTCCAACATCATATATGAATACTATGGGCTCTAAAACTAAACATTGTCGATTTTTTTTTATTGCATCAGGGACCTGTCAAATTGCATTACAAAAAAATTCTTTTTTTTTATTTGAGCTACAAAAATTATGCCTACCTATCTGCCACCTTTTACTTAAATTTTTATTCTACAATTTTTCTTAAAAGAAAATTAGAAACCTGGAAAATCGACGTGACTTTTGTTGTTTTTCAAACGATTTCTTTACTTTTTACTACAATGATGGCTGAAAATTCTACCAATACAATCCATCGAAAAATGATATTCAAATATCAAAAAAGTGCCAGAAAATGCTCGGAAAACACTTTGAGAAAAAACAGAAAACACAGATTTTTCTTTAATTTTCTATATTTACATTTAAAAACGCATCGATCTATTTCACTTAAAAAATTCTATGACTTTGATTTCGATTGTTTTTGCGAGCAAACCTAACTTCAGCATTGAAAACTCCACCTATTACCACGCAGTAATGCAGGCAGAAGCCGAAGGCGCATTATAGTTCGTTTTTTGATTTAAAAAGAAAAAAGAAAGAAAAACAAGTTTTAATATTATTCCAAAAACAACTTTTTCAAGGTCAAGGTTTCTCAGGTCTTTGTTCGAGGTTAACCTGTCTGGCTTACTGTGCTCTGACCTTATATATACGTTAGTTACATCCGAGCATTCATCCAGTTCAGTTTGCCTTACTTACTGTCTTCGTCAAAATTGTGATAAAAGCGTTCTTAGTGTCCAAAAATGTCTGTAAACATTTTACAAGATTTAATGCTTGCGCCGCAGCAACCCATACTTTTCACTATTTGCAACAGCAGCAGCAACAACAACAACTACAGCAGCAGCACAACAACTACAGCAGCAGCATTTCCAGAACTTCCAGGACATTTACGACGCTGCAAATTATGTGCGTCCAGATGGCGTAATCACGCTTGCCTCGACAATCGAGGAAGAGGAGCAGCTAATAATGGCTGCTGAAGCGTTGAATACTGCAGAAACTAGGAATTCTACTGTGGCGGCAGAGATTGAATCCGAGGTGGACAAATTAATAGCGGAACCATTGGAAACCGTCAATGATATGGGATCGGAAGCTGCTGGTCAACCGATTAGGAGGAAAAGGAGGGCAACAAAAAAAGTAAGAAACCAAAAATTAAATCAAAAATTTGCAAACTAAAAAATAATTTGTTGCCCTCTTCTTCCGCGACTCTGTCGCCACCACAAAATTTATTAAACGAAGAAAGTGTGAAAAATGTGACAAGTGAGACAAACATTTAAAAATACGAACAGTTCGTACAGGAACAGTTGGACTATTTAAAAATTATAAAAGAAAAGTGAAAGTGAAAAAATTAACATTAGGAACAAAATTAGTGAACTTGAAAGTGACATTTGCAAATTACAAAAAGAAGACAATAGACTTAGTATAAAATTAAAAGGTTTAGAAATATTATTAATTCTAATATAAAAAATTATTATTTTTAAGATTTTTTTTTAATTTTAAGGATATTATTTTAATTTGTAGTTAGTTTTTACATTTATTTTAAAAAGTCCATATTTTAGTAGTTAGTTTTAATTGTTATTTTAAGTATATTAACCATTTTAAATTTAAGATTTTGTAGAAATTTCTATCTATTTTTTTTACAATATATATATTTTAATAAATTAGTTATACCAACATGCTTGTTTTATTTTCAAACATATAGTCATATAAAATTAAGGTAAATAAATAGAGTACAGTCATAAAAACTGTTACTAATATAATAAAATCGAAAATAGATTTTAACAATCCACTATAAATATTGTTGAAACCAAAAAAATTATAATTGAAATGTATTCCATTCTAAAGGTCAACAGTTATTGGAACAAAATGGAAATTTAAAAAAAAAAATTCAAAATCTACAATTGTTATACACTGTACCTCGATAGCTGGAACAATTCTTGTAAAACAAAAAAAAAATAAATTGAAATTTACATCTTTTGGAGTTTAGACCTATTGAGTGGGAAATTAATTTGTGCCACGATTTTACTTTGAAAATTCAAGTATGCATTATAGAATATTTACAAAGAAAACTGTCACTTTTGTAAGGAATTTGACTAAATCTTATCAAAAAAAATTTATTCAGAATAAAAAAGCTAGCGAATTTTTCATAAAATATTGTGTATTAAAATTATTAACAACTATAAGTATGTATTGGATGTCCATATTAACAGTTCAACAGCAATTGTTAACCTGTTATTCACATGCATCGTAATATGCTAAAATTTTGAATTAACTGATAATAAACTGCTGTGTTTTGTCATGGACCCTCCCCATTCCTTACAATATGTTTTTCTTTATCAATGAGTGAATAAGAAATAGTGTAAAGCAAAATATTGGATAGAAAGAGGGGAGCTAGTAATATAAATATTGAGACGTTTATGTTTTCAATCAGTACATTTCAAGTTACTAGAAATTAATTTAAAATGTGGATGGCATACTGCACAAATATTGAAATTGTAGGTTTGGTTAGTGGTGTGAAACATTTACAACAATTTAGCCGATTAGAAATGGATGCAGAGCATGAATTGGTATATGGAATGGGACAGTTCTATTCAGAAGATTAATGTTTAGAAATAGCTGAAAATTACGCAAAAGGTCAAGAAATATAAATATTGAGACGTTTATGTTTTCAATCAGTACATTTCAAGTTACTAGAAATTAATTTAAAATGTGGCTGGCATACTGCACAGATATTGAAATTGTAGATTTAGTTAGTGGTGTGAAACATTTACAACAATTTAACCGATTAGAAATGGATGCAGAGCATGAATTGGTATATGGAATGGGACAGTTCTATTCAGAAGATTAATGTTTAGAAATAGCTGAAAATTACGCAAAAGGTCAAGAAATTTGTACTTTATTCTTGGAAGGCGTTATTACAATTGAATGTTGCGTGGAAGATCTTATGGAATTGGATTTACATCAATTTTTATATCGATTAAAGAATTATTTACCAGCTAGACTAGATTTTAGTGAAAGCGAGAGTGAACATGAAGATAACTAAAAAAAATTTATATATATATTTAATCAATAAAGTAATAAATAAAACCATTCTTTTATTTAATTTCATTTATTTAAAATACGTAAATTATGACATAATAAAATTTTCATAGAAATAATAAGTATTTGATATTGCGCATATACAATTTGGTATTAAGCGATAAAAATATTTTGGATTTGACAACCAAAGATGGGTGTTCATCAAATTCGATAATAGGTTTACATATAAACTGTCTTATGTAGTCAGCTTTTTCTTTCCCCTTCACGTAAATATTTCCTGTTGAATTCTCCGTTAAATCTTGAATTATTTTGTTAAAGTGGTATAGTGGTGTAAATCCCTCATTCCACTGAATGCCGTGGTAATTCTTTGTTAACCAATTTGCTTGTTTTTGCGGTGATAACATCCTTAGAGGAAAAGGTGGTTTAAAAATATAATGACATATTTTGTGTCCATTATAAGCTGCTAGTCCTTCACTATAAACTTATATAACTTATTTTCTACTGTAAATCCTTGCACATATACTATTAGAAACATATTTTTAAAGCAGATAACTTTTTCAATACACTAATTTTAAGACAATACAAGTCCAAAGTTTTCCTTAAAGCTCTAAGTTTTCTTTGATGTTCTATTAATGCGCTTTTATGCATTGAAAGCATTATACTAGTATCCAAATTAAGTTACGTTTCCTTAAGTATACATTAATGATCATGCGCATTTCAGATTTGCCTAACAATTTTTGTTAGTGGATTATACCGAAATAGACGATCATGTAGAATTAAACAGTATGCGCTAGTCTCGTCTGGAATATTTTCGCTTGTTTCGAATTCGATACGCATAACGACTGATCCTGAGTTTCTTTCTGACGAGAGCAGTCTAATGTGTTATCGGTGAAATGGAATTGAATTCTGTAGGCGTAAATGTAGGCTCATTTTCTGTTTCGTAATATGTGTGACGAAAATTTGAAAGCATTTCAAATAATGTGGCGTATTTGTTGTTTTAAAGTCATCGTTGTAAGGACACCTCTCAAAATTTAAAAATACTCTAATATTTGTTAAATTGCAATTGTCAAATGTACTCATATTAGACGCTGTTTTATTCTTCTTATTGGTTTGAAAAGCAACTACAACATGTCGAGGAGTTTCTAACTTAGTGGTAGTTTTCACTGGCCAAGTATGCCTTGTGGTTTGAGAAAGTGAAGGATATTCTACAAGTTCCCAACTGAGAAACGGGAGTAGAATTTCAACATCTTTGTCTAATATTTTGGTTAACGCTAACTGCTGTGGTATTCCCACAGAAAGACTTTCCAATAAACTGTATTAATATTGATTTTAGGTTTTTCCGTATCATCGATACTACTCACTGCATCTAAATCATTACTACTTCGAATTAAAATCAATTCTTGTTTCATATTTAATATATTTTTTTTATAATCTTCAAAAAAGCCCATTAAAATTTTAAGCGGAATGCAAACGTTAAACTTACTACTCTCTGGTATTGTAGTATCTTTAGGAAACCATCCCGCATTCTGAAGTTTAACACTTTCACCTTCATTAAATGATAGATACCCCTTAAGTGTAGACGTCAACCCAACGTTTCTAATTGAGTCTCCATTTATCTCATAACGAATTTCTCTAAAGAGAAAACTAAAGGCATTATTTATCAATTTTAACTTGGTAACGTATTCCATCATCTTTAGTTAGATTTCCCTCTAAGTACAAAATATTTTCACATGGCAGAGTATAAGCATCAAGCTCTTGAATTGGAATTCTAATTTCATCATTATAATCAAATTTGGCCGTAACAAATGGTTGGTAATTGTGGTATGCAAAATCAACAATAGAATTATCTTTAAGAGGTTGTTGCGGAACATTTAAAATATTCATTATATGAGTACTTCAAAGCCGAGAGATTGTAAGAAAAGTTTATTCTCATATGTTACTGGATGAATGTTCTTTTTATTACTAACCGGAAATCTATTCTTAGGTTTTCTTTTATAATTACAATTGGCTGTTCTTGGAATATAATTTATAACATTGTATCGAACTACCATTTTAGGATAACTTTTTTAAATGCAGTCTAACCGTGATGATTTCTTCTCGGAAATTGACGAGATTCCCGTCTTGAGCAACTATATTAATGATAATTGAGTTAATCGTCTTAACACTGACTGGAAAATATAAAATGTTCAAAGATGATTCCACTATTTTATATCCCGCTGCGACCATAGGAAAAAAGTGGTGAATTGTGTGCACAGGCAAGCCATTAGAATAAGAACCAGTGGCAATATTACAATCAATGTACAAAGAATTCACCTTAATTATTTGCACTGTAAGCCAGACTCATTTAGTTCATTAGCTTTTTTGAAAACCCAAGAGACGTCCTATCGACATTTCTGATGTAAAATCGATATCAACGTTTGTGTCTATTTTAACCGTAGAAGTATTACGATTTGCAATAATATTAATAAGAGCGGGCTTACGAATTGTTTCTTGAAAATAATTATTTAGATCATTAATTTCATAAGCACCAACAGGAATAGTTGTGGTTATATTACCATAAGTGAATCTATTATTTTTTTCATCAACATTTGGAGTAACATGGAAAGTTTCAAAGTTTGATAAAACAATGACGTAATCAAAATTATCCTCTAAATTATATATTTAGGGGATATCCACCTATATGGTGGATTGAAGTCTGCTGTTAACGATGGGGAATTTCCCGTAAGGGAAAAAGTTAGAGACATGTTGCACAACCCAGAAGTAGACACACATTAAAGAGAATTACTTTATTTACTTTTATTATATAAAAATTTTAGACATAGGTGACCGCAATTAATTGCATTATATTTTTGCATCTGATCATGATTATATTTCACTTTATTCAAGCTACTATCGCTATAGAAATAATTTATTACTTCGTTTGGTGGTCTTAAGTTGCCACAACTATCAAAATAGATTATTGAGTTCTTCTTCTTCACATATGCCGTCCAGTGAGTACCGGGACCAGATGAAATATCTAAATTAATAATACCACATTAATTTCTTCTTATTTTTACTGGTGAAACACCTTTCATAAAAACTCCACGAAAGTTTGGGATATGCAAATCTTTAGCATATCTCATTAAATCTCTCTCGTTTTTCTTTTGAAGCTGTTGCATCATTAATGACTTTTGCGATGCCTGCAGCACCACCCCCTATACTTCCAAGAGCTCCTAATGCAGCAAATAAAGGTATAAGGAAAGGAAGGAAACCACCAGTTTTTGGGATAGGAATTATTCGTTTCTTTGGTAAAGCTATGTGTTTAGTTCCGATTGAAGATAAGGCTTGTTGTACAGTATTAACAACATTATTAGAATTAATACTTTGAATACCATGTCTCGCTCGTCGTACTGCATTATTAAAACTTATCTTATTTTTACGCAGACCTTTACCACATTTCAGTGTGGAACGTGTCTCCGCTTTCCCATTCCGAGCTTGATTTAAGCTTTCATAGCTCCAACTACACCTAAAGCACTAATCTTTTCTCCAACTGAAGAGTCGCTTGCATTAAACCTCTTATACGCTTTTTCTGCCAACACCTTATCTGCTTCGTGTCTACTGCTTATATCTTTCGAGCGAGAATATGCAATATCGTGTTCTTTGCACGCCTCGTCTAAAGGATTAACACCAGTGTCGTTCCGTGCCAATCTCTTGAAGAGGCGGGTGCCTGGACCACAAAAGCGGTATGCCGGAATGTGCAATTCGAACGGGAGATCAAAAAGGTTATTGAAAAATCCGGATCCTATCTTTGCACGTTTTCGTTTACGATTGACTATAGAGATATTGTGTATAAGCATTATATAACCTGTTAAAAGTTTAATACACAACTGATTTTTTAGTAATGTGCAATCTTATAAATAGCACAGACAACGATTGATGACACAGTTCGTTAAATTTAGTTTTGCAATGAAGATCGAAATACAAAATGTTAAATTACCAATTATTAACCGAGATGGGTGTTCGTCAGAAAAAAATATCAAAAACATGGTGAACTATTTGGAGGTTTATCCAAGCGAGGATTGGTCGTTGGTGCTTCGGGCTGCGGCAAGACACATTTGATTATAACATTGTTAGAACACCCTAATGGACTACGATTTGAAAATGTCTATCTATATTCAAAATCTTTGTATCAACCAAAATATGAATATTTGAGAAAATTGTTAAAACCAATGAAAGACATTGGTTATTTTGAATTCAATGAAGGGGAGAATGTTATATCAGGTCAAGAGATTAGACCAAATTCTGTTATTATCTTTGATGATGTTGTCTCTTGTTGTCAAAATATCATGAGAGATTATTTTTGTTTTGGACGCCACAAGAATACGGACTGCTTTTATTTGTGCCAGACTTATTCATCTATTCAGAAACGGCTCATTCGCGATAATGCTAATTTAATCGTTATGGTTCACCAAGATAATACTAACCTCAAACATATATATGATGATCATGTAAATGTTGATATGTCATATCAATTATTCAAAGATCTTTGTTCTGTGTTGGAGAAAACCCTACGGATTTATAGTACATTTAGAAGCGTAGAGATGAATAAAACTTTAGCTGCTTTATAAATACAAAAAAGTTGAGAGCGATCTCATTAAATTAAACCGTGCGATTCACTATTTAAACTTTTTTTTAATTCTGAAGCTATACAAGTTCGGACCTGAACAAAATCCCATCAGCAACATCAAGCAGTTTGTAAAGCGATACAAAATACACTCTAATATTACACTGTCTCTCTTTTCCTCAGGTACATGGTAAAAGATTGCCTACTAGGACTTATGTGATGTTAGTGTATTCCGCGCATGCCCTTTTACAATTACTAAATTTTATGTGTACGTTTTAACTGAAGCTATACACTAAAATTTGCTCAAAGCCACCTGCTTTATAAATACAAAAAGTTGAGAGCGGTCTCATTAAACTAAACCGCGTGATTCACTATTTAAACTGTATTTTAATTCTGAAGCTATACAAGTTCGGACCTGAACAAAATCCCATCAGCAACATCAAGCAGTTTGTAATGCGATTTAAAATACACCCTCATATTACACTGTCTCTCTCTTTCTCAGATACATGGTAAAAGATTGACTACTAGGACTTATGTGATTTATTATTTTACTCTCTGTTCTCTTTAATAAGATTGTTACTTTTGATTTTTATGAAGACGGAAAATATACTCTGTAGCTTTCTTTGTTGCAAGTTTTGTTTTAAATAATCTCTACTTTAGTTTTTTTGTTAGTGTATTATTCCGTGCATGCCTTTTTACAATTACGAAATTTTATGTGTACGGTTTAACTGAAACTATACACTTGAAAAAAATTGCTCAAAGCCACCTGCTTTATAAATACAAAAAAGTTGAGAGCGATCTCATTAAATTAAACCGTGTGATTCACTATTTAAACTTTTTTTTAATTCTGAAGCTATACAAGTTCGGACATGAACAAAATCCCATCAGCAACATCAAGCAGTTTGTAATGCGATTCAAAATACACCCTCATATTACACTGTCTCTCTCTTTCTCAGGTACATGGTAAAAGATTGACTACTAGGATTTATGTGATTTATTATTTTACTGTCTGTTCTCTTTAATAAGACTGTTACTTTTAATTTTTATGAAGACGGAAAATATACTCTGTAGCTTTCTTTGTTGCAAGTTTTGTTTTAAATAATCTCTACTTTAGCTTTGTTAGTGTATTATTCCGTGCATGCCTTTTTACAATTACGAAATTTTATGTGTACGTTTTAACTGAAACTATAGACTTGAAAAAATTGCTCAAAGCCACCTGCTTTATAAATACAAAAAAGTTGAGAGCGGTCTCATTAAATTAAACCGCGTGATTCACTATTTAAACTATTTTTTAATTCTGAAGCTATACAATTCGGACCTGAACAAAATCCCATCAGCAACATCAAGCAGTTTGTAATGCGATTCAAAATATGTGTACGGTTTAACTGAAACTATACACTTGAAAAAAATTGCTCAAAGCCACCTGCTTTATAAATACAAAAAAGTTGAGAGCGATCTCATTAAATTAAACCGTGTGATTCACTATTTAAACTTTTTTTTAATTCTGAAGCTATACAAGTTCGGACCTGAACAAAATCCCATCAGCAACATCAAGCAGTTTGTAAAGCGATACAAAATACACACTAATATTACACTGTCTCTCTTTCTTTCTCAGGTACATGGTAAAAGATTGACTACTAGGACTTATGTGATTTATTATTTTATTCTCTGTTCTCTTTAATAAGATTGTTACTTTTGATTTTTATGAAGACGGAGAATATGCTCTGCAGCTTTCTTTGTTGCACGTTTTGTTTTAAATAATCTCTACTTTAGCTTTGTTAGTGTATTCCGCGCATGCCCTTTTACAGTTACTAAATTTTATGTGTACGTTTTAACTGAAGCTATACATTTGAAAAAATTTGCTCAAAGCCACCTGCTCTATAAATACAAAAAGTTGAGAGCGGTCTCATTAAACTAAACCGCGTGATTCACTATTTAAACTATTTTTTTAATTCTGAAGCTATACAAGTTCGGACCTGAACAAAATCCCATCAGCAACATCAAGCAGTTTGTAATGCGATTTAAAATACACCCTCATATTACACTGGCCAAAAGTGTCCGTCATTTTATTAGGTAGTGAAAGTCCCCTGTGTATAAAAAGAACTTTTTAAACAGTCCGTCATTTTATACGTATTTTATTGTTTGTTACTATCAATTTGAAGGTTCGTTATATTTTTTTATTCTCCGTGAAATTAGTACGGGCTTTTACCTTAAGAATTTTTATACCTATTCAGCATATTTGTAATATATATTTTCCTGGTACCTTCAGCCTTTTGTAATATATTTTAGTGCTTATTTAGCATACGTGTAATATAGATTTTCATATTCTTTTGGTACATTGGTAATATATTTTCGGGTATATTGGCCTAATTGTAATATATATAATTTTTTTGGTATATGTGCAATATCGTTTTGTAAATTTTTAATATATTTATTATATATTTAATGTGTTAAAAGGTGGTTTTGACGACCATCGTTTCCTTAATTTGTTGTTTACACTTGGTGAATATACATTTTTTCTATTTAAACCGCATTGCTAGTTTGCACCTGTTGCTAATTTGCAGTATTGATAGTTGGTTTATATTGCTATTTATTTTATTGTTTATATGCTAATATTTTTGTAATATATACTTTACTTTACATTACTTTTACCTTATTTTTACTTTGCTTTGCTTTAACTCTATCTTTATCTTCTCTTCCCTCCGTGATCTTTTTCTTTAATTTCTGACTTCTCTATAAGTCTGGCGCCCGCAACGTAAACCTACTCCCTAAATTGAACCAGCAAATTTAAAAAAGTAATTGAGCAAAACTCCGAGCTAGCCGGCTACAAAATGGCGGAGTAAAACAGCAAAGAAAAAACTAAACAAAGCCACACTGTATATCCTAATTGTGGATAAAATTTACGACATCGACCAGATCACATGGCTATTTAGGACGATAATAAATTTATTAAAAGGTTTCCATCGATTATTCCATCGAACAGAACTGGTGCCAGGACACATCCCTGCCTAACTCCAGTGAGGGTTTGGAAAGGTTCGGTTGCTTCATTATTATACATAACCTGGGCGTTGTTGTTTGTATGTAGACTGCGACATACTTCCACAAATTTTCTAGGGATACCTAAGCGGAACATAATTTTCCAGAGCACTTCCCTGCCCACCGAGTCAAACGCCTTGGTTAAATCAATGAAGGCCATGTGAATTTCTCCTTGATGTTCGAGTGCTTTTTCTTGAAGCTGTTTAAGTGTGAAGATTAAATCCGATGTGCCTCGGTTTGGTCTAAAGCCACTCTGTGTTTCAGGAAGTAACTTTTCCATAACAGGTGTTAGCCTATTTGCCATCGCTTTAGTGAGTCTACATACCTCGGACGTAGTATGAACAAAACTTGACTGTATAAAAATTTTATGAAATTACACGATTTCCAAGAGTTTTGTGCTGTGGATTGTACGCATATTAAATTACAGTCACCAGGTAGGTTAAAGTGATAAATACAGAAAGTAAATCATTACCTTATACCTACTTTTTTTTAAAGTTGACAAAATGCTGAAAGTATTCAGAAATAGAAAAGGTTATTTCTCTTTAAATGTACAGGCAGTATGCAATGCAAATTTAAAAATAATTTATTTGGTTGCAATATGGTCTGGATCAACTCATGACAGCCATATTTTTGACAATTCCGCAGCCAAAATGAAGTTTGAAGCAGGGCACTTTTTAATGAAAATATTGCTTGGCGATAGCGGATATGCTGTAAGATCATATCTGATGCCACCACTTGATAATCCAAATATGGACGCAGAAAATCTGTACAATAAATCTCAGATACGAAGTCGTAAATATGGTTGAAAGATTATTTGGAATTTGGAAGCGTCGTTTTCCAGTTCTTTCATTAGGGTTACGCTGTAATTTAACTTTAGCCCAAAATATTGTAGTTGCCTGTGCAGTACTCGTCGACTATTTCTCAACATTAACAGCCTGGTTTGAGTAGTCTTTATTTTCATGATGGTGCACTTATTTTGTATTTATTTTTTTTATGTATAAAGATGTATAAACATTATGGATAATAAGAATATACTTCTGTAAGCATATTTATTATTTAATTATGGACAAAAAATTCAAATTTATTCAAGAATGATTTTTCTTTTTTTTGACGCTTGCTAAAATTTTTTTCTTCGATTTCCAAATTCAGTTTTTGGATCGTTAAGAAATGAATTTCTTGTTGCCTCTGTTCGTTACCTCTCATTGTTTCCATTTCCAGTTTTTCCCTCTAGTGCTGTAACTTATCCTCTGACATTTTTAACTCGTTCCGTGCATCAGACATTTGAATTTGTAACAGTTCATTTCTATTAGTTGTTAACGTGTCTAATTTTATATTAATCTCTTTTCTGTCTGGTTTTTTGGTAGTACCGAATTGTTTACTCTTTTGTTTTCGTAATGATGTAGGGTTCCATCTTGCCCACGGTTGATTATCTTTTTTGTTGATCACTGGTTGTTGGGACTGTAAAATTATAAATATGCACATATTAATATACACTACGTCTCCCACAAGTAGATTAAAAAAGAGATATATCTAAATTAATACTATAGTATACACGATACTTAAGGAAATATCATTCAGGAGGTGTATAATCTCTTAAAATCTTTAACAATTACAAATCACAAATATTTTGTAAGTTTCTGAAAATTATATTTCCCACAATGTAACTGGATGTTTACTAGTTTCAAGAGAAGACATGAAGAAAATATATATATATATTTTCGATAACAAAACTATATTAAATCTAGATAATCTTCATTAACTCGCATCATAAGACAGTATTAATCAAAAAAACTTGAAATCAATGCTATGACTTGACACTAACTTAAACTCTGCTGACAGAATTACCTAAATTATTAACAATCATTTACTTACCTCAACTGTAGATTCATCGTCCTGGTAGTATGTCTTCATCTGCTACTGATGAACATTGCAGATTTCCTGCTATGGATTGTTTACAGTCTTCCTCGATTGGTTTTTTGGTTGAAGTAAAATTCGACTATAATACAAAATATATCATTATAATTTACAAACAGATATACAATTGAAAGTGAAAGAAAATGGCATGTATGTCAAGCAACGCAAAACGGTGGCTTGAGAAGTGCAAATTTGGGTAATTTAGGCCCAACTATATGACCGACAGACAGACGGTTATTCAAATTTTAAAATTTCTAACAAAAGTATGTTAGCTTTGAATACTACGGAAAGGACAATTTTTAGAACTTAACATTGCATACCTAATTATTGAACATTTATTTGTTAAACAAGGCAGCACGTCTCAATTGGATGGTCCCAATTAAAGGCAGCGTACCCGAATGAGCAATTTTGCGACAAAATTAATCCGGAATCAATCAAATCACTATGGTGAACGTCCAGTTAGAGTGTCATGCTTAAAAAAATATCCCGATGTACATAAAAAATCACTTAAGCACACAAGTTTGGACGTCAAATTTTAATAGAATAAAAATTAAAGCAAGAAATTCAACGGTTAGTTTAAATATTTTATCAGATATTAATTTGCCTTTGTGCACACCGATCGGATATAAAAATTATCTATTCCTTTAATAGTTCATCTCATTCAGTACAGTTCGACTCAGTTGAAGTGTCCCACTTAAAGGCAGCGTCCCTAGAGGGTATTATTCGCTACAATATATATCTTCCCGGATTTTACTAACCACAATCGGTTACTTGAAAATTACAAGTTGCGGAAGGCAGAATTTATCAAAATATAGCAAAGACAAATTAATTACTCAAATATAGAAAATATTAGAAGTTCAAAATTGCCACAACGATAATTGAGAATTTAATTAGAGAGTTCTTACCAAACTGACTACTGCGGGCGCTGAAACCAAAGAAATCCTCGGCAGCCAGCCATTTCAGGGTATCACTGTGCTGAGCTAGAATTCAACACGTCTAACGTAAGTTGCGCGGCCACATATGAGTTAAGCAGTAATCAGCCGACGGCGGAGTGGAATGTCTATAATCGGTAGTGTCAATTGACTAAATAATAACTCCTCGACAATATATATTCTTTAAACCAGTTGATATTGATCATTCCGAGCCTTACCTAATTTAAACAATTAGTTTTCTCGTTTCAAACTACTTGGTATCGGTTTGAAATTAAAGCTTTACGTGATTACTGAAAAGACCGAATTAAATCGTCTTCGGTTTAATAATTATAAATAATAAAAATATATTACTTCAGACAAAAAGTTAAACCGAAAATATAAATGAAATTTATTTAAATAATGGATCAGGCCTAATATACACAATAATATTCTTTCCTATTATTTGGGTTTTCTACCACATGTACTATTATAAAGAATATTCGTAGAATGCCACAAATAACTTTCAGACAATATACACAATAATAATATCAAATTATATAATAAAGTTGCTAGATATAGTTGAAATCACGAATGTTGTAGTTCACGTCATCATCCTTTAATTTCTGAACCAAATTAACTCAAAGTCACACAGAATGTCACGCATGGGCGTATCAATAAACACAAAAGGGATATTTTTTTTGTAATGAAAATATATGGACATAAACATGCAATTCAATGAATTTTAACAGTATTTATTACATTTGTTTTTGTCAAATATATAAAAATAAGAGATAAAGAGTATTCTTTTGAGAAAGTTTAAAACACGACAAACTTTAATATGTTTGTTCCCCATTCAATATCTTGTTTGCTAATAAAAGTGTCGCTTTATTTAGAGAACAATTTATTAATTAATTAGAAACATACATACATTTGTAGAGCATACATCATGTTGATGATTAAATATAACACAGTATAAAATACCTTATTAATAATAAATTACCCTATTGACTATTGGAACATTATACTAAAGATAAAGTATATTTGGTTTTAGTACTATTTACAAGAACGTGTAAAACTCTTTTATATGTAACACAATTTTAATGATTTTTCACTTTCGAATACATATGCAGTTAAGTCTTTTTTTTTTACATTTCAAATAATTACATCGTTTTATAGTCTCAGGAAGTTACAGTGGAACAAGAATTCAATGAAACCTTTATAAAACAAAATTTCGGCTAATTAGTTTGACTGAGTAGTCTATAAAAAAGTCAGCCATATTTCACGTATTATATGTGTGTACATCTCTCAACAAATTTAATTTCATTTTTGTAATAATCTGGAGTCAATTAGTTTTTCATTTTGAAAAACATATTTAGTATTCTGAAAAGAGTTCGCTGTTTAACATTCATAAAATGAAGTACTGATTATAAATGACTTATTTTTTAATACCGCTAAAATGCAATGAACAGTCAATAGGCCGCGAAACATTGTTAAGTGGCAAATAAAACAAAGTAGTCAGAATCGCTCTCTGTGAAATCGTTATCCGAACTACTGCCGTCCCCAACGTTAATAATAATTCGTGGGACATTCTCCAGAATATGTTCTCTTTTGAACCATATGTCAATTAAAGATTCTGTATGTTTGACAACAGAGGCCCATCTTTCCACACTACATATCTGTAGAGATTTTTCCCACATAGCCTTCCTCACCTATATGCGCGTCGTAGAATCCTTTTGTCTATGTCCAGATTAGTTCTATGGCATTAAAGTGGCAGTGATACGGTGGCAGTCGCAATAGCTCATGGCCATGTTCCCTCAGATATTCATCGACAACATATCTATTAGGTTTTGCATGTGTTTTGGCTAGCGCTAATAATTCTGCCTTGATCTTATTACCGTCCACAGGTATATTGTTATCTTGCAGCCATTGGACGATGTTTGCTTTTAACTTTGTCTGCTTTTCTGCCAATGCACTGTGGTAAGGTGCATTATCCATAACTATAAGCGATGCCTCCTCTAAATTCGGATCAAGTTTACCCTTAACCCATTTCAAAACATGTCACCATTCATGTCGCCATGATAGTCTGCCAATTTAGAGGCTGTGGATTATATAAGGGAAACATTCTCTACAAACCCTCTACTATGACCTGCATGTAACACCATAAAACGCTTTCCCTCGAATCCACCCGGCTTCCGCACGCTTTTTACCGACGAACCAAAACCGGATCACAGCAAGTCGATGAGATATAGTGGATGAGCGGATCTGTTCGCGTCACCATCTTTCGAAAGTTATGTAAAACTGTGGGTTCCGTGTATCTACGATGTGAGCACGTTAAAGATCCCTACCCCACGACAAACTGTGGGGGGTGCGGCAAAATTTTCAGGTTAGGGGTCCCAGGCCTACACAGACACTAATGAGCTTATCCCCTAGCGTTGGTGATTGGCCTTGGTAGCGGAAATACGCCGACGTTAAATAAATGATTTTAAAAAAACTAACAATTTTTTGTAATTTTACATTACCTGTTAGTAGTTGGTGCTATTTCCGCATATATGAGATCCAAAAGATGCCATACCACTGGTTTTGATATTCTATAACGATTTCTAAATTCATCGTCCCTCCACTTAAGAAAATATTAGATCTTCTCGAAACAAACGAGGAATTCTCGAGTGTAAAACTAGTTCATACAGTTCTAAAAAGTCTTCTTAGGTCTTCTAAGTAGTTTTCTTCCATCATTTATGATTACAGAACAAAAAACAACTTGAACACTCCAGCTCTTATTTAACAGTACATGCTACTTAAATTTAAGTGATTTAGTCAAATGTTGAAAAATGTGAGGTTAGATTCAAGTAATCCAAGTTTTAAACCGTCAACTTAGTGGATTTAGGACGGATTGTATCGACCTAGTTTAACTACGGGATCAGTTTGACTAGGGTTCATCGAGGAAAACTGAGTTTTAAGGAGATTAATCAACGATGATTGGGGTCAAATCGGTAATCAGCTAATCGACGAATGGGTTAGAGTTAACCACGGATCAACTGATTTGTGAGGTTAAGTGAAATATTTTGCGTTTGTGTTTACTATTTATATTCAACTTATAAGTTTGCCATGAATTTTGTAAGAGAGGATATACAAGACCTAACGGATGATGAGGACTTCTTGGAATTGATTGAAATGGAAATATTCCACGAGCACCCAGAACTTTTCGTGAGAAAGTTAACAATTTCATGGAAAGCGGAATAATGAAGAATTTAGAGAGAGATATCGATCATCGAAAGAAACTGTAGCACATATGATAGACGACATTCAAGAGCACATCGTGTGCCTTACAAATGTGTAAGCACATATATTTCTTCAGCATAAATGTGAAGTTTATTTAATCATAGTTTTTTTAGGTTGCAGAAATTCGGCCTTACAGACCAACAGAAATGGTATTAGGTACCTTACGATACTCAGCTACTGGTAGTACCTTACAGGTATCGGCGACGTTAATGATTTTGATAAATCAACAGCAAGTCACGTTATAGCAAAAGTGATTCGAACTATAGCACAATTTCATTAGCAATTTATCAAAATGTCAGAAATGCCTAAAGAGTAACAAAGAGTCAAGAGAGATTTTTTATCGCATTGCCAGGTTTCGAAACTGCATAGGAGCGATAGACTGCACACACATAAAAATTGAATCACCTGATGGTGAAAACGCAGAGATGTTTCGAAATAGAAGAGCCTTCTTTTCAATGAACGTACAAATGGTCTGTGATAGTTCTCTAAAGATAAGAGATGTGGCCAGACTGAACGCATGACTCCACTATTTTTAATAATTCGAGAATAGAAGCCAAAATGGAAAATGAGGAATTTGGAAATAGTATACTAGTGGGCGGGTGAATGAGCTGTAAGAAGATATCTTTTGACTCTATTACGGAACCCATTATCTCAGGCGGAACAACTTTTTGTTTAACGAAAGTCAAATTAGGACAAGAAATCGTATAGAACGCCTTTATGGTGTTTAAAGAGACAGTTCCCGGTATTGACTAACGGCATTCGTTTGAAAGTTGAGAAATTAGAGGGAATTGTCATTGCTTGTGCTATATTGCATAATATTGCCTGTGAAATGGGCGAACCCCAGCTAGAGGTCGCCAATGATATAGAAGAAGCCATAGACTTGGTAAACGGTATCAATCTAGAGTATTCACCAAATGATATAAATTTAAATAATAATATTCGTAGGTACCAATTAATTAATCAATATTATCAGAAATGTTAAATAAAAAATAAAAGAGAATTTAATTTTTTTAAATATATTTTTTAAATTTATAGTTTTTTTTATTTCCAATAATGTATTTTTTTTGTAAACATTAAAATCTCCGTTTCAAAAGCAATTTTTTTTCTCTGTAAGTCATGAATTTCTGTTGAATGGTTTATGTTTTTCTTCGTCCTGTTTCATTTGTGCAAGGTGGGCCACCTCAATTATTTTCATTTTTAGAGCGTGTTCTTCAAGTAAGCATTTTTCTGTAATGGTTGTCACATTTTTTTTTTTGGCCTATTGACCCTATTTACTTCTTAAATTTCCTTCTACAAATAATATAAGCAAATATCTATTTTAATAAATTAAACATTTTACATTGTTACCTACCTTCTCTTTTTCTTTTCAATGAAGGGGCGACAGGTATTCGTAACTGGCTCGGGGTGTATGCTGACCAGTCTATGACATCTGAAAATAATTCATGATAAATAAAATTGAAATTTAAACTTTCTGTTTCTTGGAATATCTACCACATTTTTTAAATCAAAATAATAGCCAGGGAAACTACAAACAAAATAGGATTATTTGAAAAACCTCTTCGCCTGTGACTTACATCTGAGGAACAGTTAAGAGACTTAAGAGAGTAATATTTTTTATCATTTGAAAAAAATAAAAACAAAATGATAATAAAGAATTATTTTTCGCAGATGTTTCGATGTTATTTTTTCCATGTACATTAAATACACAGTATTAATTAATAATGAATCACATTCATTTCATTAGAACTGTTGATATTTTTAGATATTAGTATCGATAAGTATTATCAAGAAATAAATAAAAATTACCTCTAACTGTTCCTTTCACGTAAAAGTCACTATCACTTATTAATGATTGACCTGCTATAGTTGACGGTGATGTTATTATAGTTGTTCGCACCTGTAAAGTAAATATAAATTGCATTAACTCTATTGTGCAATGGAAAATTTATATATAAAAGCCTTACCATCTGTCAAATCATCCTGAACCATTAATACCACGGGCTCGACTATGAACTTCCTATTCGAAGGCTCTATTATGATATCTTCAGTTGTATCTAAAATAAAAAAATCAGAAAAATAATACTTCTGAAATGACTAATTTGTAGAAAAATGTTAAAACAAAATATTTCAAAGTGAAACCTCCATGTTTCATTAATTAAATATTCTGTCCCATATAAATAACATATTTTTGACCATTTAAATTACTCACGTTTTCCTTGATTGTTGGTGCAGCATTGCCATCAATATCACTAGGTAAACCTGTCATCTGCATACCAATTATTTTTTCGTGTATGCTGATATCAAGAGGGGTATCGTTAATTATTTTGGCCCCCCTCCTGTCCCGTACATGTGCTGTTTTGAGGCTGTGTTACCTAGAATTGATAATAGGCAGCTGTTGAGTTGATAGTTGGGCATTCGCCGGCCACACTACTGTGGAGACCGATTGGGTAAAAAAAATATTGATGTTGAGTTGAGCGCCAAGTAAATTTTGACTTCCTCTCAAATACCTCAATAATTGTAAATATTGCCGCCCCCAAATTTATTAAACAGGGACACAATCACAAAAATAATGACAAATCTGCTAAATGTACTTTAGTTTATTTCCTGTAAATCATATGTAATAACAGTGTAGGTTAAGTCCACCAAGGGCTGAAGATTGCCGCTCTCGGTACTTGCAAAATAGCAAGCCGATATACACCATGGAGACATCTATGATGTCTGGTGTATAGTAGCGTTTGACCACATGAGAGGCTTCACTTAACTCTCACCGGTACCTTATTTACATCCGTTTGTATAAAACTAGCAGGTTGGCTACTATCTGTTCCATGACCTATGGCATACTGATGAGAACTAATAAGTTCGAAACCGGTCTATGTCTGGTCGGGGAATTGACAAATGACATTGGCTGCCATTCATGATTTGTAAGGTATAATTCAAGGTAGGTCGAGTTGTTTGCCCGCTGACTAATTGTTTCCTGCAAATCATATGTAATAACAGTATAGGTTAAGTCCACCAAGGACTGAAGGTCGCCGCTCTCGGTACTTGCAAAATAGCAAGTATGTGTCTGTTCCATGACCTATGGCATACTGATGAGAACTAATAAGTTCGAAACCGGTCCGTCTGGTCGGGGAATTGACAAATGACATTGGCTACCATTCATGATTTATAAGGTAGCAGGTCGGGGTATTTGCCCGCTGAGTAGTTGTTTCCTGCAAATCATATATATATATATATATATATATATATATATATATATGTATATTAGAAATATACTATGATATATAATATCACTGACACAGGCGTAACCTTCTCAAACATGCAAACATGTCATATTATATTTACGTAACAGCACTTCTCTAATAATCGCTCACGCTAGCTGAGCTTAATGTTTCTTTCTCAGTAATATGTTTATCATGCTGAATTGCCAATCCAATGTTCTTTGTTCTCTAATCTTATAAATATTACCAACAGTCTCTGTCAACCTCAGTCTTATACTCAATTTCGATTAAACACATTCAAAATTTTTATTGATATTTTTACAAAGAGTCGAGCTTGACTCCATTATAAGTGAATAAATCTTTTTAAAAAGTTAATCAAACAATTCAAAATCTAACATTGGCGTAGTCGTGGCGGATCTGAAGAACACGCACAGTTCGGGGGCCTAACCAGTGGAAAACATATCGGAAGGAACAAGAGTTCATCTGGAAAGGTGCCTAACCTGAAGAAAAGAGCCCCTGGAAAAAGGAGAAATTCCTTAGCTGGCGTGGTGGATCCCAATCCTTTACTCAGAAGAACCTATATTCACAAACAATTACAAGAAACAATAATAATTATAAAGAAATACAAGCAACATTTCAAAGAAACAAATTAGCAAGTAAGAATTCATTCAACCAGACAGAGAATGAAAAAATTAATGTAAGTAGATTTTAAGAATCACCTCTCTACACTCTACAACACACTCGACCCAACATAACCATTACATAAACGTCTTTTAGGAGAAGTAAAAACTCACCTCAGCTTATTGACGCAAATTTCCCAATCAATACAATCAAAATTTGACGAAATTTACCTTGACACGAAACGATACAAACGAGGAATACTAAATGGCATCGGAACGATTTTCAAATCAATAACCGGAAATTTAGACACAAGACGGTCAGTATAATTCTGATTTCATCAACAAATTAAATAATGACGAACACCAATTTAATAAAAAATCAAATATCTGGCACAACTTCAGTAATCAAAAATTTCAACGCAATTATTCAAAAACTGCATGTTGGTGAAGAAACTTTCAATAGAGATATTAAAGAAATCGAAACTTCAATTTTAGACATGACTAAAGACAGAAACAGAAAATATCCACGCAAAACTGAAATTTATTGAAACCTGCGAACAATTTACGGCAAGTTACTTATTTAACGAAGATAACCTAAATGACATCATCACTTTCGCGAGGCTTAAAATAATTCACACGTCAATTATTAATCCAAAGGACTCAGTAAATTCTCTACAGGAAATTTCGCAAAACCTACAAAGGAACAATTTACCGCTTCCAATCAAACTATCAAAGGTTGCACAGTACTTAGATATTATAGAACTAAAGGCTTTTGAAACAAAATCAGATCTAATATTTGTACTAGACATACCCCTGGTAGACCCTCAAACATATTCAGTATTTCAATTATACCCTATTCCTATTTTGGACAATAGAACTGGTTTATATCATGTATTATCAACTTCTCAAATATATATCGCGAGAGATGATGATTCTTTAATGTACATACATATCTCGAACCTCGGAGAATGCAAACCACTTAATTTCAACACCAAATTATGTCCAAATTTATTTGCATACTCCATTGGCAACAATGCGAAGCCCGTCTCTTCAAGAATCTCAAAACTCTGCCAGAAAACTACCAGACGTCATTCATCATCAGCCAAGGCTAAAACGTCAAAAAAATAGACGAAAACACATGGTTAGTTATTAACGCAGAACCTCTACAAACAACCATCAACTCTTCAGAAAGAAGTTCAAAAACTGAAGTCATCTACAAAAATTCAATAGTAAAATTACAACCTAATTGTTACGCTTTCATAGACATCACAAAAATTTAAGCCAGTATCAATGAAGTAACCGACGTAAAAGAAGACACTCATGCAATCCAAATTCCATTCGAATGTTGTAAATAAATTCCAGACAAAATCCGACCTCCAATCTTAAACCACTAAATTTAAACAATCTCAACACGGAAGACCTCGAAATTGCCAAACACAAGTTGGACCAATATTCCAAAGACCTAGACGACCTGATCAATGAGCCTTTTATAACAAAGCATATATCTTGGTTCATCTACTTTATCATTGTGTTAATAGTTGGACTATTATTTCTGTACCTATTTTGCAAATGCAGAATAAGAAGACGAAGACTAGCCATCGATGTTTCTGCATCGCCCCCATCTCCACCGAGGCCAAGCAAACCTTCCGAGACATTTGCTAGCCTATTCCCTTCACGAAGACGTCCTAGATTAAGAAGAGAAGACGATGAAGCCGAAGACATACAACTCACCCAAACACAAACTGTTTTGTGCCTTTTACTGACTTTTAGTGCTGGACTCTTCAGTGAATTTTATTTCATTCATTTAATCATTATATTTCATTATTTTTCTATCCTTTGTTACTCTCAATTTTATTAACATCTTTTCGCCATTTTCATTTAAACTTATCATGCTTACATTTTAGGCTTTCACGGTAAAACTAAATTTTAACTTTGGCAATATTTTTTATATTATCCCATTTTAGAACAAACTTATTATGTTTGTATCTTACGCTTTCTTGCTAAAGCTATATTTTAACTTTTAACATTTTTATGTTATTTTATGAATCAAGCTTATTGTGCTTGCATTTCATATTTTAGAGGTTATATTCTGTATCTTAAACCTTACATTTTGTACTCTTTTACATTTTTCAAATTGCATTATTACCTTTTTACACATTTTATATTTATTTCAAAAGTTGCTGCATAAAACATCAACTGTTTTATAAGGGGGAGGCTGTTATATTAGAAATATACTATGATATATAATACCACTGAGACAGGCGTAACCTTCTCAAACGTATCCTACTACAAATTGCGTAACAGCTCTTCTCTAAATATTGTCTAATACCCCTCACGCTAGCTGAGCTTAATGTTTCTTTCTCAGTAATATGTTTATCATGCTGAATCCAATGTTCGTTCTCTAATCTTATAAATATTACCAACACTCTCTGTAAACCTCAGTCTTATACTCATTTTCGATTAAACACATTCAAAATTATTATTGTTTTTTTACAAAGAGTCAAGCTTGACTCCACTATAAGTGAATAAATCTTTTTAAAAAGTTAATCAAACAATCCAAAATCTAACATATATATATATATATATATATATATATGAAGTGTTGTTGTACTTCCGGGTGCTCTCCCGCGTCGATGATCGACTCCTCCAGGAGTCGCGGTTGTCTAAACGACGTTTCGGCAGAATCTCAGCTGCCTGCCTACTGCTGCTTCTCGTTGCTCGAACTGAACTAACGTTCCCCGCGTTGTGCGGCTCCTTATATATGCTCCAGTCTAGATGACTGGAGATAACGGTGAACCCATCGGTGCTCCTTCCGTTTGCTTGTAGCGCTGGTCATTGTATATAAAGTATGTGTTGTTTAAACAGTGTTTAGTTAGGCTAAGAATATGCTCCTCTGGATGATACTTTCGTTTGATCAATTCGAGTGACTACTCTATTGGTTATCTTCAGGTTGGACAGTCTCGTTGTTTAGTAACTCGATAAAAGTTGTGCGTTTTTCACATAAGACGTTGCTTTTTCCGCTAGTGGCTGCATCTGTGCCGCCAGATATCTCGCTAACTCCTGTAACGGTGACCCTACAGAGCTAACAGTAGGTCTTCATGGGGCTCCTTCCTTATGGATCTTGGGTAGGCCATATAATTTGGGACACCTTGAAGATTTCTCTCTCGGTATAATCTGGTTTTTCACTTGATCGTCGATAGGGCTTGCTTTAATTTTGGATTTGGTGGTCTTCTCCAAAATTTTAAATATTTGTTGATGCTTCCATAAGGACCAAAGCACTAGGGATTTACAAGAAAATTTGGAATTTTGATTTTATTGTGCGTCTTTCTCAAAAATATTTTATCAAAATTAAAAACCAGCTTTCGCTCCATATATCCATTGTCCCTCTTATCGACGACTTGTGGGATCTGTCGTAATCGCTTGGTATGCGGTGTCTTCCAGTAGTTTTCTATTTTACTGTGGTAGTCCTTGCTATTCATTACTACAGTGGCATTGCTTTTATCTGCCGGCAAGATTAGGATGTCCTGGTTTTGTCGTAATGCTTTCAATGCCCTTAATTCGTCACGTGATATATTTCTCTTTGGTGTCCTTGCTGCTCTCAGTATACGTGATGCATCTTGGCGTATAGTTTCAGCTAAGTTGTTATCCATATTATAAATTTCTGATTCTACTCCACAAATTATATCTTCTACTGGAACACGAACTGGTGCGATTGCGAAATTAAACCCTTTAGCTAGGACATTTAAAGCGACCTCATCAAGAGGATAGTTGGACAAGTTGTGGACCACACTTGTGGGTTCCAGCGGCTCGACTTTCTTAACTGGCTTCTGTTGGAGTTGAAGGCGATCAAATTTCCTCTTCTGTTTCTCCGTACATAAGATAACATCATTCTCGGCTCGAAACTCTGCAAGTTGGTCGATAATAGTCCATAATGTAGGATGGATGATACTACTCAAATATAGGTGCACATCTAGTAGCTGTCTATTAATCCTACCCAATGTGCGTCTCGTATCATGAATGGATTCCCTAAGTAATGCGAAGCTGATTCTTCTGAGAATCCTTTTAGTATGATGGTTATTTCTATGGAACGTCAGCTGCATACATTTTGGAACGATGTTTTCATCTCTGCAGCGTTGTAGGAATGTAAGTTTCTCTCTTTTTGACCTCAATTGTTCAAAGGTTCTGGTCTGGTGGATGGTCGCTATTAACTATGTCTGGCAGAACTTGCCAGCTAACAATTTTATGGACGGCCGCAGAATTTGCCAACGTGATGTCTATGTTACTCTCGCCGTTAGGGCTGGAGAACGTTCTTGGAAATCCTGGTTCATTGACAACGTAGAGGTCGTTGGCGGTGATGAAATCCTCCACCAACGTCGCCCGCTCATCCATAGTATACGAGAACCACGCGTCGGCCTTAGTGTTGAAATCGCCAGAGATGACCACCGGAAGGTTGCCGAGATCTAAAAGAATTGTGCCCAGAAGCTCCAATAGGGGCTCGATGTCAAGGCCCGGTGGAAAGTACACCGAGACCACATATACAGAGCCAGACTCCCACGGGACCTCCGCAACGGCGATGTATTCCGAGGTGTGCTGCGTGAACATCAAAATGTCGAGCTCTTCGTCGAAAACGACAACCGCCGCCCAGAACCTGTCCACTGTCCTATGCCTAACTATCCTGGTCTTTGACCCACAGCCCGGTATTGTGCGTGGTGTAGACCCGTCCGGAGACTTGGTATAAGGCTCTTGTGCCAGCACAACCTGCAGACCTCTTTGTTGACTCGCAACAACCAACTCCGAGCTCGGAGTTCGCGCTCCTTGCAAGTTAATACTGGCGAACCTAATCTCCTTCCGGCGTCTATTGACCATAATCAATATTACCGAGAAGGGACGTTATGCGTCGGGCATAGGACGGACATTTCCTGTTTGACGCTTCGTGGCTCAACTCTTTGAACCCTACGGATGCGCAGTTCACACACCTCATCCTAGCATCTGGCTGCTTGCAGTCCCGGGTTTCATGTGGACCCGAGCACTTACCACAGGCGATATTACTTCGGCAATCCTTCTGGGTGTGCCCGAATTTTTGGCAATGATAGCACCGGAGGACTCTGAAGTGGTCCTCTACCCTGCAGTTCGAGAACATAATGTAGATGCGATCCTTGTTAACCAAGAGAGATCTAATAGAAGGAGTAGTCTCCACTACCCAAAGTACAAAGTTCTTGTTTTTGGGGACCAATTTAGCAATAAGCTTGAGTGAGTCTGGATTTGGAGCCTCAGATGGTGTAAAGTTCTGGCTTATGATCGCCTCTTTTATTGCACTTTCACTTAGTGAGCTATCGACGCTATAAATGGCGATTCTTGGCTGTAGCTTGCCCTCGTGCTTTACAGAGAGACCGGCCTTAGAAAATTGCTCCTCTGGGATCTTTGACAGACCCACTAAGTTCGAGTCCAGCTGAATTCCATTTTTAGATATTTTGATAAGCTTGTCAACTTTGAGACCCAATTGAGTAGGCTTGAGGTTGTTAACAAAGGCTCGCTTAGTGTCCTCACTGGACCGCAAGGTAGAGGCGTCCGCCGGATACACTAAGATTGCCGACGTCTTTGGGGGCTCAACCGTGCGTCCTGATGGGGTTTTGACGGCATGTGCTGAAGTTTTAAACGACGATACAGCTGCCGCGTAGGAAGCTACGGGCTGCTTTGATATAATCTCGGAAAGCACGTGCACTTTGCTTGCCAATTCCTCCAACCTTGCTAAAGAGTCGATCGACGATGTTATGCCCGCGGAGCCAGCCGCGGACCCATCATCGTTGACCTCCGTCCTCGCCCGCTTCGACACCTGTGACCCCTTGCCACCTGGGGTGCCAGGTGATGGTGTTCGGCGCATTTTCCCAAGCTCACGCTTGCGCGAGTAATTTGGGAACTGCAGTGAACACTCACCAAACGCAAAAGAAAAGCCGAGCATCGGATGAACCGAAGACTCGGCTAAGCACACTTAAGTCTCTTTTAGCCCTATAAGGAGCTTATGGCGCGAGGTACAAGATCTGATATAACTGAATATATCGTCGTCAAGCAGAGCAACGCGACTGATTGCCTTACTTGGTTACCGTTTTTGACCACGGGGAGGTAGAGACAGGATTTCCGTGGAGTTGCAAAGATATAGCTGGGACAACCAACTAACAGACTATTTTGCGCTTCAGCGAAACCTCATTTTTACTAGTCCAATACAACGTTCTATTGTTGCTCTAGCAGTTTTATGTTTTCTATTGTAAAGTTGCTCATTGTCCCCTACAGGATTTTGTAGAGGTGTCATCAACCAAGGCCTTAATGGATAACCCGAATCACCTGAAATATGATAACTATATACCGGATATGCAAACTTTGGCTGGGAATGTAATTCTAAGTATCTTGCCTAAATGCTCCTGAACCTTACCTAGAAGAAAGTATCCCTCGTGCCCTCTGTTGAAAATAGTTCTCAATAAGGGCTCTACATTACTGTTGTTCCAAATATGGGAATCATGACAACTTCCTGGGAATCTTGCATTCACGTGGAGAATTCTTAAGGCCGGGTCACATATCTGCGAATACCAGATAAAATTTCTATAAAAATATTTGTAATTTGTAATACTTACCAACTGGGTATTTATAGAATGATAATTCTTTCTATTGATAAATATATGTTCTGGATGTATCGGGTCATCTTGACATGGAGGATATATAGCCACATGTGTGCAGTCTATACATCCGATTATACCAGGCATGTTGAAGTTTTCACTAAACCTAAAATAAGAAGAAATTTGTTCATCTTCACGCTACTTTCATTCAATGGTAATTATAAAAATACAAATATAAGTACTTTACTAACTTTTGTCTCACATTGTTCATTTCTGGGAAATTTCTCGGAAACTGAACCCATTCATCTGCTAACTGATGACTGTGAGACACATTTGTGTATATTTATACCCACTGGTGTTTGATAACTACCAGTAGCATAAAAGTTTAAAGCAACTAAGACCTAAGAAATAATTACTATCAGTTATAATGTGATGTTGATATAGGTATACTCACTTTGGTTTTCACACTTAATGCTGAAGCACGAGATTGTCTTTCAATGAAAGGGGTAATAATTTCTATTAAGTGATTTGTTACTTCTTTATTTAATCTAAACATTTTGATAAACTGTTTATTATTTAACTGGATGGACGGGTCTGTCTTCCTATACATAATCCTTCTGTTGTGGATTGCAATTTCTTGGTCTTCCAAATTTTGTATTACAGCAAAAAAATTAATTTCATCCTGATTCGCCATTTTTTTTTAACGTTTTCTGTTTACATTTCAAACATTTTTCCGCATTGTCGCATTCGACAATAGAGAGACGACTAGCTGAGACCACTCGTTGCAGATTGTACTAAAATTTGTAGAATGCTACATTCGAGAATGCAATTTTATCACAATCGCGCGATTTTGATAGACATTTTAAGAAAGTAGCATACGACATCGACCACTAGAGATTCGAGAATTGACGCCCTGGCCTATCAAAAAATTATGTAAAGCGCGTACTGCTGGTATTATTTTATTTGCTAATTCGAAATTTGAAACATTTAAATATTTTAAACATCGAAATTTACATTTCATTATTCCAATCCAAATACTCGTTCTACAATTAACTTGATGGTACTAATTTCGACATTGTATCTTATTTATTCCTCGGTTAAATGGCCCGTGTCTCTAAAGTGCACATAACGACTTTTGATAGCGGATAGGCCCGCATCTGCTATTAGATGAAAATCATCAGGCAGGAGTAAATTCGCTGCATCAATCGAGCAAAAAGGACTACGACGAAACATACGTGCATCGTGCATACGGCCTGGCATCCCGATGAAGCAATGTAACGTTAAATTAAAATTCAATCATATATATTTGCATATAAGAATTTTAAGTTTATAGGTAACTAACGCTACAATTGGGTTTGTTGAATGATTGCAGAGCAAGAATTATTTCTAGTAGGTATTCCTCTAACTTTGTTGACAGCATTAGGACAGAGTACCTAATTTTGTGTTGGTTAGGTATTGCTTGTTTGAGTAAAAGTAGTCTGGGAAACATTCTTGTTTTCGATAAATTTTATTCAGGTAGCAATATATTTAGGTTACATTGTTTTGATGTGTTAGTAGTTGTTATAGGGTTGTTGTACGTTAGCTTCTTCTGATGCAGGACAACCTCTCCGTCGTCTAACCTAAAACAAGTACAAACATTTAAGTAGTGGTTTTCACACCGAGGGGTATATATTGTATGACTTACTTTTTATTTCAAATGTGCTTTTAGAGGGCGAAATATTAAAACATAATATTTTTAGTCGCAAACTCCTCTATAAAATCCTTATTTTACTATAAGGACCGTAACCAGACTGCAACCAACAGCTACTCTCCGGGCTATGTGCCCCGCCGAGCGCTGAATTACAAGTTACAAGCCTGGCGCGTTAAGTGTAATAATTGCATATTACCATCAAAACGCTAATGCTTCGATTTCAACAAACACCAGCCGAAAGACTGATCCTACTTAAAGGAGCTCTCTTGCCAGCCGTCACACACCACCTGCAGACTGCAGTTTCGAGCTGTTGGCTCTCGTCAGTGCAATATATACCAATAGGAAACTGCTCAGTCGTCATTTAATTTATTAATTCTAGGTTTATTTACTTTATGGACAGATGTGTGTATCTATGTGTCTGTGTATGTATACGTGTATACTCTTTGTATAATTTAATTTTCTTTTATGTAAAGTTTTAATAGTGCGTCTTTTGTTTACACTTATAAATTTTTATTACCTTCTGAATTTATATCTTTTAGTACAATATTAATTTTAGTTAATAAGTATATCTGATTATGTTGTATACGGTATTTGTGATTTTTGTATCTTTTCTTTCATGGGGGAGTTGAAAAACGACTTTGTCGATACTTTCTCCTTTTTGATATTATATATGTATGTAACGTGCATGTATGTATTTCAAATAAAGAGTTATTATTATTATTATTATTATTATTATATTGTTTAAAATGGTGATTTGCACTCATGGGATTTCTTTGTAATGTCTGTTTTAATATTTCCATGTCAAGAATTATTTTCTGTGTCGTTAAAATTTTAATTGTAAATATGCGCGCGTCTTTAGGAATTGTGGGTAATTTCGTAGGAGATGTCAAATGGTGATTGGTGCTCGAAATCATGTGGCTGAGGAAAAAAACAACAAGTGGTTTCCGAGTTTCCGGATCATTCGATTCAGCAACGTGTCGTTTCGCCGATAAGACGAGATTTTCCTTTTGAATGCTTTTAGAGCAACCCATTCTGAGTTTTGGAGATTATACTGGAAGTCTTTAAATTTAGAAGTGCCGTTTGGTATGGTAAGCTGTTTGAAGCCGATTTTGTTGTTGTGGAACTTCTAAATAGGCTTAGAAACGAAGCTATTGAATCCTTGTGTTTTTTTTGTGTGCCCAGGCCATTTTGTTGGTAAGCAAGTTTCACCAAATTTCATACAGAAACCAAATTCTAAAGCGCTATTTTATTTATAGGCAAATTTTGTATGGGTATTAAATCTACCCTAGGCTTGGATTTCTGTAAATTTCTGGTTTTGGGGAGTTAAGATATTTTTTTGGATGGACGTTTTTATGCTGGGAAGCCACGTGTCGATTTGGACGGGACTTTTGCTATTTTGATTGAGGACATCACTGGTACATATTGTTTTGGGACTGGAGTGGAGTCGGAGAGCCTTCTGTAGATATACTACAGGAGTTTCGAGTGAGGAACTGGGAATGCCGGTATCAGTTGTCACCCTTAAAGGCGTTGGAGGTGGGATAAGTATCTTTAGTATTTACCATGTATATTTAGAATCAGGTGAAAACCTACGAATCATTCTTTTTCTTATATCTATGATTTTTAATTATTTTATAAACGACCATTTTATAAGCCTAGCTGGTATGGACAATAATAGTTCCCTACTACTATGAATAACCTGTAAGTAACTGCGCAGTTATCTATCCATATGTTTTGATAATTATATATATATATATATATATATATATATATTTTTGTTTTGTATTATGTGATACATAAGGTCATATTGGAAAACTTACTTAGTTGGGTATATTGAAGGATGGCTCCCCCTCTAACATGTCTTATTTAAATTAGTTATTTTGTTAAATGTCACTTGGCCTAAAATATTCACTTTTCACTTAGAAAAGACATCAACAGTAAATCAGAATTAATTCAGAATTAAATAAAGATTAAATCAAAGTTAAATCAACATTACATCAAAATCAAATCAAAATATAATATATAATTTAATAATGTGTTAATTAGGAAAACACTGTCAGTAAAATCGAAAAGTTCATATATAATTTAAGAATTATAGTTAGAAAGTCACCATCAATAATATTAAGAATTTTGTACATATAGGTATAATCTGCTAGTTCTTAATTTAAAAAGTCACCGGTAATAAGATTTTGTTAATAAATGTTCTAGGAATTTTAACCTCGTTTTCTTTTTTTTTCTCTCATCGTTGACGTAAGGTTGAAAATAAGTAACACTGAATTTGGTAATTTGTTTAGACAGTGTGTCAGACAATTCACTTGAGGTTTGTGTATTAAAATTACCTGGCGCTCACTATTTCACATTGGCAAACTTTAGAAATCGTTAAAAAATAAACGGATCTCACCCCTGGAGTCTCCTGTTGGAGCTAGCTGACCTTAAGTTTTTTTTTATTCATCTTATTTTTAGACTTTTAGTCGTAAATTGAGTTTAACACGTAACAGCAATCCGGTCATTATGATTACATATACCTATAATCAAAATTGTTTTAAAAATGTAAATGAACCACTAACCCATCATAAATATTACCCTGTAAAATAATGGAGTGTAAACCTTTCCGATTATAAAAATTATGAGCATTTCCCTGCGGTTGTTTGCATGGAATGTGACAACATCAACTGCACTAACAACACCTGATATTCCATGTGATCGAATCCTAAAAATCTGGAATAAAATATAAAACTATTATTATTAATTAACATGTATTAATTCACTATATCAAAACACATATAAAACAACTTACCCTTGCCGATTGAGTGTATTGCTGTGCATTTGGAAAACAATATACTGAGGCATTAAGCGGGCTATAATATTAACCATTTGTATAAAACTCCATGTGCCGTGCTCTTAGCAAAATTAAATCGATCACCTACTGCTAAAAAGCTCTCGGGTTTGGCTAATACCGATATGGTAAACAACACCTTTTTACCAATTTCAATATGATCACGTACAATATACATGCCCGACGATGTTTATCAGTACCTAAAATTAATCATGATACAGTACAGTAAAAATAAATTTTAAGATTTTTCCCAACCTCACAACTTGAAACATTCGAAAATGGTCCTTAAATAAATCTTCATGAAATATTAGTATTGTAACTTCATAAAAGTGTCTATGTCTATGTCGTTCTTGAAGTTCTAATTCATTTAGTGGCAACGGATTTATGAATCCTTTTGCTATGTTTTGCACAATATTCATATCTAAACCAATATCGCCCGCAAGCAATAGCACTACATTTCTATTTCTGTTTTTCATTTCAACAGACGAGCAAAGTTAAGGAAGGATACAAGGGAAAATCGAATTTTAATATAATTATAAAACTCTTAGCTTCTTAATATAAAATTTTGATTACAAATTACAATTCAAATTTAAAACAATCACACCATGCCAAACTCGATAGACGACAGCTGCCGTTCATCCGGTTGCAGAGCGATCACCGATCAGTGAAAGAGCGCTCAGGTAGCAATCTGTTCGGATGATCCCAGCCATGGTCATTTTTTATTTTTTTATATACTTTCTCCCCAAGTTAGGAAACGTATTTTTATATTTTTTTGGCAAACAGCAATATATTATAAGGCATCATCTGTGGTTTTTTGAGATGTTGCACTGAAGTTAAGACTTTTTTATGGACTCGTTTGACGATGCGGATGAGAAAGAGGATCTACTTTGCAATTCAGAGATTTCATTAATTTCTTCAACTATTTTTACTTTCGCACTTTCCAAAACTGTAAGAACTATATATTCACCTAAAACGTTGGCTGCAGTATTCACTTTGGAGTCAAAAATACCATGCATGATGAATTTGGAATAAAGTTTTCTAAACGGTCTTGATTTAATCTGTGTGTACATATGTATTTCACATTCAAGTTAGATTTCATATCACTAAATAGACTTTTTGATTTCATATATATTAGCATTCCCTTTTGGAAAATTTGTATGACATCTTTTCCTACTGCTCTCTCTGTTTGTAATAAGCTGAATCATTTCACTCAAGTGTTTTTCTTGATTTTCTGAATCAATTCCATATGCACCTTTCGTTGCGATCTTTCGTTTAGCACAATAATTATTATTAAATAAGCCAAATTACAAGTTAACATCAGTTATGAAATTGGCCAGATTTTCTACCATCTGCTTATCTCAACCTGGTTTATAACGTGGAAGATATATCAACACTATTTGATAAAAGCTGAGCAGCTGATTTGACATGTTGGCGTTGACTTTTTTCACAGTCCAAATGCTTTTAGTTGACTTTCCAACAGGAATTGATTTAAGTATTTGTCAACGATACCAATTCTTGCAGAGGTGTTTATTTATGACTTATCCATCTTCTTCTAATTGAAAACCCACATCCAGGAGACAATTACGCAGCAATTTCAACAAGTGCGGAGAATCAGCAAACATATAAATATTTTTTTGTTACAGGGCGTTTAAAAAACGTGTTATTTATATCAATTTTCAATCCTGTCCATAATCCAATGTTGCTTTATCCACAATCACTAACACATGCCAGGACATTATACGATATTTTGTGTAGTTCAGTGATAACATCGAAGGATATTTGTTTAGTAATTTTTGGTTATTTCTACTGAGAAAATAGGCCTCTGGTCATCACGACCTGCATCGATTATGAAGACCCACACTTCATCTTTTGATGTATCATATTCTTCCACTGCTTCTACTTTAACTTCGTCAAACTGGATAACAACGGTTTTTTCAAATTCTGAAAATGATTCTCCAGCAAGACTTAACATTATTAGTACAACTTTCAAAATTCCTTGGCTAACATCAATTTGAGAAGCCCATTTCTTTAAAGACGACAATGATGGCAAGGGATAATGAAGTTTATTTCTCAAGGAAAGGTAACATTTCTTGCTATATCTTAATGTAAATGCAACAGCTATTTCATCATGGGTCCAGTTAACTCTTTTTATTACATGATAAGGCAATCTGATTGCGAGCATTTTCTTCAAGAGAGTAAAAGCCATTTCTGTAGCTTTTTGCTTTGTAATCTCAATTGATCGTTGAGCGCTTCAATTTTCTTCCAGAGGTTTCCCTTAAAGTACTATATTTGGAAACCGTTGGAAAGCTGAATTCTTCCTCTTTAAAATGCTACCTTTTTTTCGTTTTCATGGGTCCAAATTGTCTTTATTATGTAGCAGCGGTCGAGAAATGCTTCATTTCCCTATGCGACGTGCTTGAAATATTGAGCGAACTGTAATAATTTCTCATGCTAAGGGAAAAATTTATTTAAAAAAACTTTTATACTATTTTTATGTAAAATTTCCCGCTCTTTCATGTGGTGGTATCCGTTTTTTTTATTATTATTTTTCGAGATATTAGCAAAAAACTGAATTTTTCCGTTTCAAAGGGTTGTTTTTAAGGGTTCGCGGGGGTAGGTTTTGGTAAAAATTTTTGAGTCACTTTCTACTAGAAAAAAACTAGTCTTTCATGAAAAAATTAGCGAGGTAACAATTAATTCTAACAGGTTAAGCAGAGGTAGGCGCGTTATCGAAAATTCGTTTGGAATTTTGGCCCCTAGGTGGAGGATACTTCGTAAACCTATAATAGCCTCTACAGATACTGTTGACAGTATTATAGGGGCTATTGTGATATTGCATAACTGGATTCTCAACCGGGGTAATGGACAATATTATCCTACATTTGTCGACAGGAAAGATCAAAGTGGAAATGTCATAAATGGAGAGTGGCGGCTTGAACCTTCCGGAAACAATTTCGAAAGGTTATCTCGAACTGGATCGAATAATTATTTAAAAAATAGTTCAAAAAATGAGGGGTGACTTGGCATTATATTTTTTCACCGAAGGTGCCGTGCCCTTTCAGAGGAACAAATAATGTTGTAAGGAATTTCCGCATTAATTTATATAGTTGCAAGCGTAAATTTTTCCTCAGGTATAAGTTTTAAAATTGGTTAAAGTTCACTTATCATTTTTTTAAATTATTTACTGTATCTTAGAATGTTGAATACTTCCTATTATAAACTTATATATTATTGTAATTAAATAAAGATGACATATTTTGAACAGAAACCCACACAGGTCCAGTTCTTCAATTACAAGTTAACTTTAACCATGAGATAATAACCAAGGAAACAATTATTACAACAGTCGTTCTACTAGTTAAAGTTAACTCGTGACTGAAAAATTTGACCTTAAAAGGTTATTTATAACACTTTTTTAAAGAATATAAAAAACATAACTTTCTGTTACATGCATATAAGTAGCCAAAAATACTCTATAAATATGCCTCGCCAACCTCCATCGTTTTCTTCAAAAGTTCTATATCCAATAAGTATCTCTCTGGTGGACATTTTTGATAATACTTGTGAAATTCTAATACAAATCGGATTGTATATACAAACAAAATATATTTTTTTAGAATATCCAAAACTTTCCTACTCACGTTTAACGTTTTGTTGGCTAGATGAACATTCTGAGTCGTTACTTGTACTAGGAGGCGACAGTAAATCAGAGGCACTTCTATTTTCACTGCTGCTTTTTATACTAAAAAAATACAAAATTCATGACTGCACCAGGTGGTTATTAAAATGATGATTGTTAATTATAATTTCAATTTTACTTACACTCTCGGGCCTATAATATTGCTTTAAAATGTCATGGCTTCATAATGCTTCCAAACTTTATTTTTCTTCTTTTAGCTCCACTACCAGTTGGCACATATGTTTCCAAATCCATATTTGTTTTGAGGTAGGTATCTCGCAAGTTTTTCCATTTCTTCTGGAGAAACTTCACAGTAATTCCTTCAACTTCTAAAAGGTAAATACAAATATTGGTATATCTATATGCGGGAATTATTCTAATTAATTAACAGAAACTTTGACAAGCAACTGTCAGTTGGTATGTTTAAACCATTTTCTGAAATTAATTTAATTGAACTATTTATACCTCCAAATTCCTTGAAAACTTGCAACTACAACCGCTCCTTTATATTTCTCGTCCTTTGGGTTAATGGTTGAGTATGATACCACAATGGTAGCTTTGTAAATACAAAGGATATTAGGAGCTCTTCAGTAGTTGTTTCTTGCGCCCTGAAACTAAAATATAATAATTTATATACTTCCAAAATTTTGAGGTAGTTACCTTTCAGTTATTATTTCTTTCCTCCACTTCATAATGTGGTCATCCATTAATATGCCCCACAGTTATCATACATAAAATCCTACAAATAATTATGTTACAAATTACATACGAATAACATTCAAATAGTATTTTCATACTTGATATTCTTCATGCAACATTTTAAACCATAACCTACAAAACTAATAAGACAAAGACATAAACAAAAATCCGTTAAAACGTTAAAATATTCTCCGTCAAGTCAACAAAGTTAACACAATCATTTAAGTTTCATCTGGAACTGCAAAAAGACAACAAAAGGGTGTAAATTTAGTGTAGGTAGTGGAAGCATCGTAAGTGGTATAAGAGAGGTGGAATTTTCTTAATAGGAGACATAAAAGTGACTGCAAAAGAACGAGAAAAAGGCGAGTAACAAAAATAGTAAAGAGAAAATCACGTAGATACAGTAAAACGGATAAATAGGAATTTGATCAGTTTTGACAAGACATTCTAAAATACGTACCCATAGCAACCATAAAAAAACTATAAAAGAAATGTCAGATTTGACATCCAGAGCCGTGAAATCTTGTTGATGCGTTGTCATAGCGATAGTACTATCAGTTTTGAAATTAAAAGATAAATACTAATATTCTTGTTAACTTACCTTTCATAACGATACAAATCAATAATACATCCATCAAATTGCGAGTAGAGCAGTCAGGGGCACCAGTGTCAACAAAACAGTTTGGCAAATTCACAACGAAGGAAACAATTCAAGGTTTTTTAAATCAAGACTTTAAATTATGTCAGTTGTTCAATATTTGTTCATAAAGTATTTTATTTACGTAATTTCTAACTACATTTTAATTTCAATATAAACACCCGTAATAACAACATTATTAAATGAAAATAAGAATTTACAACTAACTTTCGTTACCAACCGTTAAACTCAAACTCTAAGATACGTTCTTAAAATCTTTTTAGTATATAAGTTATTTGGCGTAGGGAATAATTTAAGATATTTGCACATGGATGTACATTTTTCACAACAAATAATCAATCTAAATATTAAATAAATGTCATATTTGTTCAGTTTTCATTTTGAGCTATTTTTTAATGGTAAAATATTAAATTAAAAATAATATTCAAATTACATAACATTTTATCTGTCTCATTTAAACATTCCTATACTTAAATATAGTATTTTACAAAATTACATATCATTGTAAGATATTAGGTTTGTTTTGGGTTAGAGAAATAACAGTACTAGGAAATCAGGCACATACGCAGTTGGTAAAACAGAACATGTTTTACTTACTGCGCATGTGCCTGACGATCCGAGGACTGTCATATCTCAAAACCAATACAAACTTATTGCACACCACTAAGAAATTGTTATTTTAATTTAAGGTTTAAATTTTTCATAACGATGTTGGTTGCACTACCAATATGGTATTTCTATTATTCTGTTCACTTCTGTTTTGCATTTTCTGCTTTTTTTGTGGTAACACTGGTTAGCGTGGAGACACGATTCAAAATATAAGATATAAAATACAATATAAAATATAAGAGATGTTTACATTACATTGTGGGTTGCTTTACAGGATTACAGAACGACACACCGGAGTTGAACATTATATTTTATTAAAGAAAAAAGTTATTGCCTTATACCTCAAGAGAAACAACAATGCAGCTACGGACACGTGTTGCGGAGTTATTGCTCCTCATCAGCGTAGCCGTAGCTTAGCGAATATATCTTAAATCGAGCAAAACCAACAAAGGTCGGAAAGTACAGTCCATAGTACTCGATTTTGTGTTTCGGAGCGCTATAACTCCGAAACAGGTATCCGTAGCTGCATTGTTGTTTCTCTTGAGGTATAAGGCAATAACTTATTTCTTTATTTAATTATTTAGCCTCATAAACCCCCATCATATTTTACTTAGTGTTTGCCAAGTGGAAATAGAGCAGTACGCATAGAGCTCGTCGTACTGATTGCTCTCATTTGAGGCCCTAAATGTGGCACATGAAGTAGTACAAATCGAGTACTGTGCACTGTACTTCCGACCTTTGTTGGTTTTGCTCGATTTAAGATATATTCGCTAAGGCTACGCTACGCTGATGAGCAATAACTTCGAAACACGTATCCGTAGTTGTATTGTTGTCTCTCTTGAAGTATATGGCAATAACTTCTTTTTTTAGTTAATTATTTAGCCTCATAAACCCCCCATCATATTATATTTTATATTCTATTCTATATTTTGCATCATGTTTCAGGATATATTGGTAAAATATCAAACCAGAATCAGGTACTACCACTACCCACCATAATGGTAATAAAATACTCTAAAAAGAACTAAATTTGCCGTCATTTTTTAAATTGAAGTTAGTGGCATCACAAACGTTTAATTCATTTTCTTTCAGTTTAAATGAACAAAAAATTTAGAAAGAAAAACATAGGTATCTCTAATTTTTATTTCTCTCTAGTTTTCTAACAAAGAAAAAGGAAAATACCCCTCCCAAGGAGATGAGAGTGATTCTTTTATTCTCTTTTTTTTTAGTGTTTTTTATCAATAACTCAAAATATATTCTTAAGATTAACACTAAAAACAATCAATAGTGCGTTACATCAGATCATAAAATCTCTGTAATTTATAACAATAAATAAATAAATAATAATTCATTTATAAAAAAACAACAAAATACTAAACACAGGTACATTGAATTATAAGTACTCTTGACCATTTACTAATAATTCACATTTTTGTTTAAGATTCTCCTGCTTGGGGTCCATTCGTAACAGTTCTTGCCATCCACAACCTCTTTACTTTGTAGCAAATTATTGCAGGTGGCTGATAACAATTTGGTACGGTTTTTCGTTATGTTCGTAAGTTTGAAAAAAGTCGCCCCGCAGCAGCACTGCTGTGTGGTAAGCTCATAATATTAAATACAAATAAAAACACATTTTTATAACACGTATCTTTAAATTCGTAAAATTTAAACCAAAAATCCTGCAAGTCCATTTCTTTTAAACTAATGTTAAGGACACACGACGACCATGGAAGCGACGGGCGGTATAAATACTATAGGGAACCGTTCATTGTGTTCAGTTAATAATGGAAAATATTTTCGTAAACTAAAATCTATTGTATTTTTAGTAGGAGTTCCTAGATTTTTTCACGATCTGCTTTTTCAAAATCTTTTAAGGATCATTAAATATTTCCAAAAGATGCAATACGCCACAGACAAACCAAAAAAATATTGAAATGTCACCATGCACCACTGCAGCTGACAGTTTTATCAATCAAGAGTTTTTAGTTGATTTTTAACCTGCCCACCCATAAAAATGGGTACTTTACTTTTATATAGTTCCTGTTTATGTTTGTGATATAGATGCAACTGTACAGGGTGTCACCTGATGGAGTTACCTATATCACAAATGAACCTAAATTTTAATTTTTGGCTAGCCAGTTTGTAAAAAATACCAATTACTACCTTTATTTTTAATTTTTAAGGAAAATGCCGTTTAGAAAAGTTAGTCATAATCCCAAATTTTAATTAAACCTTGTTTAAATGGTATTTTTTCCAATGCTTCAATTTCTTTATGTTCAATTACAAAAGCGTGTGGAAGTTGGTGGATCGAATAGAAACTTTGTTAATTGAGACATTTATTTAGATAATTAAAATATTTTTTATTGATACATTTAGAATTTGTTTTTGCAAAATAACTTTTTTCCAAATTTTAGGACATAGCTAAGAAAGTAATAATATAAGAAACTTTTTCAAGTGGCTTCTCCTTAAGAAAGAAAAAGATAGTTTACTCTCAGGTATACCTAATTCATATTTTTGAAATTTTTGAGCACATAAAGAAACTAATTTTCTTAATACAAGTCGCATTTTTGATGGGCGACTCCTTGTCCAAAAATTAAGATTTAGGTCCATTATGCTAGAGGTAATTGGAACACCTTATATGTATAAGAAATAAAAATAAATTAAAAGCCTGGTGTTCTATCTACCTATCTATACTTGAAAATATGGCTAGGGTAGCGTGACCATTCGCACGGTGCCACAGAACAGAAATTAAGTCCCAATTTTGTTGTCTCCATATATTTAAGACGTCTAAAGCGACCTTCAAGTAATGCATATGCATTTTCAATAATTACTCGAATCTAAGATAATTTCAAATTGAATTATACTGTACCATTTGCATACCATACTATACAGGGTGTTGCATCATGAGAGGCACATAGCTTAATAGGAGGTAGAGAACATCAGTGGTAACCGGAACCTCCCATAGAAATGTCTCATTGGGCCTTCATTACGAGGTTACTGGGTGTTAAATAATTTTTGGCCAAACCTGTTTTTTGTCATTACTTTGACAGGGAATGAAATAACGGATTCATATTTGGTACGGCTAATGTACTAACGAGCCCCAAGAGGTATATGTATAAAAAAAATATATTCAGGTCCGGACTCACTATAATTTATGTTTCTTCTTTGCATCAATAAAACATCACCCTGTATATATTTTTTTGAAATTTCAATACGATATTCGAAAAGAGCAAGAAAAAACAAACAAAATGGCCTATTTCATTTTTTTGTTACACCTTCGTGGTTATTTAAATACCTTGTTAAATGTGCAAGAAAATGGATTACAGAACCCTATTAAATGAGAGGCACGTGAAATAAATAATTTTATAACTAAAATTTGCAAAAATTCTATTGAGCCTAGGTGGTCTGGGTGAATCCTAATTCCGGCACGTTTTAAAGGTCCATTTTGGTAAAACACTGTGGTCCTAATAAGTAATCGGGTATGAAATAACAAAATTTTTAATCAATCACAGTAGGCTTGTTCAAAGTGACAGATAATAAAAAGAAATCTCCTAAACAGTTGAATAATTGTTTGTTAGTAATTTAATGTGTCAATAATCCGCATTTAATTAGTGAAAACTTGTGAAAATATTTTAACTGTGCCAGTAAAATTTACAAACGTGGAATATGCTGACATAACATTCATCTATGGTTTCTGTAATGGAAATGGTAGGTCGGCGGAAAGACAATATCGGCTGCGTTTTCCTGGTCGTCGATGCCCTAATCATAAAACCTTTAGTACGGTGTTCCAGTATGCAAGACAACACGGAAAGTTTCCTACTTCTGCAGTTGTGGAGCGTGTTTTACAACAAGGTGTGCAGGAACAAAACAATATTATAAACGTAGTTCAAGAAAACCCAAATATGAGCACTAGACGAATCAGTTTGGCAACTGGTATTCCTCATTGGCGAGTATGGAGAACCCTAAAAAGAGAACGTTACCATCCATATCATATCCAGCAGGTACAGCGTCTTCAACAAGGCGACGATATCCCCCGCCTGGCATTTTGTCATTGGTTGTCTAACCATCGCCCAGTCATTTACAGAACCTTATTTACGGATGAGGCACAATTTACAAGGGATGGAGTAAACAATTCACGAAATAATCATAAATGGGCACAGGAAAACCCACATGCGGTACGCCAACGCCGTTCGCAACACAGGTTTTCTGTAAATGTTTGGGTCGGACTTGTGAATAGACATTTGATAGGGCCACATTTTTTTGAAGAAAGATTGAATGGTGAAATTTACTTTGATTTTCTTCAAAACATTTTACCGAATATGTTAGAAAATATCGGTATAAGAGGCATGTTGTTTCAGCATGATGGGGCCCCACCACATTTTAACCTTCAAGTAAGAAAACACTTAAACAATGTGTATCCTAATAGATGGATTGGACGCAGGGGTCCACATGAATGGCCACCAAGATCTCCTGATTGTAACCCTTGTGATTACTTTTTATGGGGCCACTTAAAAAACGAGGTTTATAGCATTGAAATTGAAAGTAGACAACATTTAATCCAGCGCATCGTTACAACTTGCGTCGAAATACGGAATAATCCAGAAATGATACGTCGAGCAATTGGTGACCTTTCTAAACGCGCAAGAAAATGCACAGAATGTGGTGGAGGACATTTTGAAAATTTACTTTAGTGTCAATTACGTTTTATTTTTAAACACATTTAGTTATTGTTTTGTTATTTATTGTTAATTGAATGGAAAATATTTTATTTATTTAGATTTTAGTTTGTTCTCTTTTCCAATTTTTATTAAGTATAAAATGTTGATGATTTTCTTGATCAAAGTAACTGGTTGCTTAGGCCTAAATGGTTTAAATTATCTGTCACTTTTATTCTTTGAACAAGCCTACTGTGATTGATTAAAAATTTTGTTATTTCATGCTCGATTACTTATTAGGACCACAGTTTTTTACCAAAATGGACCTTTAAAACGTGCCGGAATTAGGATTCACCCAGACCACCTAGGCTCAATAGAATTTTTGCAAATTTTAGTTATAAAACTATTTATTTCACGTGCCTCTCATTTAATAGGGTTCTGTAATCCATTTTCTTGCACATTTAACAACGTATTTAAATAACCACGAAGGTGTAACAAAAAAATGAAATAGACCATTTTGTTTGTTTTTTCTTGCTCTTTTCGAATATCGTATCGAAATTTCAAAAAAATATATAGGTATTTTTTGAAGTACTCTAAGATTGCCATTATGTTTAAATCCAACCATAACCCGTGTATTGAGACGCCCTTTTTCTAGGAAAGGGGGTCACACGAGCGCGGCAGTCTTTATAGCCGGGAGCGGGTGTGGGTTCATACGTTCAAATTTTAAAAATAACTTCTGCTTGGTTTATTCGGCAGACTCTTAAGCATAACAGAGGGCGCCAGTCAGTTTGCTTTCATGAAACTAACAAACAATAATAGTAGTAGGCAGAATAAACAAATAATGAAACACAAGGTTAATAACAATAAACCTTATATTAAGTGAATGTAGATATTATACGAGTTAGTAGTATTAATATTTAAATAAATTACATAAAAACATATATAGTAAATGGTGAAAAATATGTGAACAATAGCAATTATATAGAAACAATAATGATACAAACCGAACGAACGAGGTGTATGACTCAAACGAACAAATCAATAAAAATTATCAATCACCAGGCTTTTATGAGAACTGAAAGTTAGGTAAAAAGAGAATTCGGTGAGATGCTCTCAACCTGTGACATATAACGGTGACACATAATACATAACCCTAAATGTAGCATACCAGCAATGATCTTAACTAACATTAATTGAGAAATTCTTCACGTAAAGTAAGTGTTGATACATAAAAAATATCACCATACATGAGGGGTAGCATGTAGCCTTATGCCCTGATTATTTGTTTCAAGCAACAGTAAGTAACAAAGTAGTTTTAATATCAATAAGATCTTAATAATAATGAGTTGGTACCAAACCTCAATAGACAGCTGCCCTTTTTGAGTTTACAAAAAGTAAAATATATGAGACTTATCATAAAAATATTTATTAAAATGAGCTATTAGTTATTGTGGCACTAGCTGTCGCTTCTTGAAGATGTAATCTGTCTCTTTCTTATTTTATACAAATTGCTGCTAGTAGGGATGTCCAGCGAACATGGATAAAAAAATGGAAGCTTACTTACAAATGTTCTCCACTGTATGTCACGTGAAGATATATCACCTTAATATAGCTCGTTGCGAATATCCTGGAACGAACGACTAAAACTCCTGGGGCTGACAATGGTGAACTAAGGGCAACCAAAGCGGCATGCAGGCCAATTCTCCATAAATCCTCAGTTTTCCGATATAAAAATGCAATTCCAACCTGTGACGACCTCCGGAAGTCTCTGGTTTAAATAGGCTGCTCGTAGGGCATCGGACAGTCACAAAGGGCTTTGAAAAAGGTACCGGCCAGGTCTACTCAGTCCCCAACATCAACAATAATATGAATAGAAAATGAGGTAACGTAAAGGTGTGACGTGAAGTCTAACCATGAAAGGTGAACCTTAAAAGTGAACTCTAAAGTTGAACCGTAAAGTAAAAGGCCTGAAAATATTACATCGTCTTAGAAATGGTATATCTATATAATTTATATCAAAATGTGAGAAAATCTTAACAGAAAGATTTACCTTAGATGTTATGAGGCCTTTCAACAAAAATACAGCCTATTGCTATGAAAATGTCATGAGCAAATTGCAGCAGACCAGCATGGCTGTTTTTTTTTCCCAAAAAAAGGAAACGAAAGGAATTTATTATTTTTTTTGCACCCTATCTACTCGTGCCTGCCAATTTAAAATTACTAGGATTTAGAATAATTATAGTCTGGTGTATTTCTGGTTGTCTAATGAATAGTCCTTTAGAAACAACAAATACATACAAGATGTACCAAACAAACCAGATACAGAGTGGCCCAATAAAATTTAACCGTTACAATATGTAATTCATAAGCTAAATCTGCCCCTAAATGAGTATTGTTTTGAACTCGACCAATTCATCATTAACATCCTGCCATATATCTGATTTCTTGAGTAATCTTTTTCTTTAATCTTTGAACCAAGCTCTCCACAATAAACATCGGTAAATAATTTTTAGTTATCACAAATACCTTGGACTTAATGAAATTTTTTTCTGTTATAATATGAATTTGGGTGCTCTTTTGGGGACAATATTCTTATGTGACTACCATCTACACAAGCTAATTACTCCTAAAAAGCATGAATTATTGTCAAATAAATGTGTAAAGATCCATTCACCCAAATATTAAATTATTGTAATCCGTTTTTGTTGTGAAACTCTAGACAACCGATTCCGCAAGTTCAATAACACAATTAATAAATACACATTAGAAAAAACGCAGAGTCGGTCGCTTAGAGGAAGGTCGATGGACATTCAGTGAAAGGACGAGATATTGAAAAGATAAGTGTGAGGGTGCCGGAAAAGTGAAGAGGTGGCTGCAGGAAAATATTAAAAGAGAATTAATGGGAACGGACCGGACCACTCCACCCAACAACCCTGCAACACGATCACCCGTGGATGACAGCAACCTACCTCACCATTAATAAGGATAATTGAACCCCAGTTAGGCACAGTCATGCTCCAAACCCCGTCGGGATGAAATAAACCTATCCCAAATAAAGACACCACATGCTCATATTGAGTGAAAACTTTCGGCATTGGCATCTTGCACAGCAACAACTCTGTCTACTTTTCTTCACAAAGTGTAAATTCACGCCTTTGGGACCGCTGCCAGCGCCACAGCTTATCAAATTTGGTTGTCAATTGTAAACGCTAAAAAGTCTATTCTTAGGATTTATGTGATAACATAGAAAGGACTTCCTCATAGTGCGGGAAGGCTTAAAATACTCCAGAAAATTGAATATTTGCAGTGATACAGACACTTTTAAATCAGACATTTAATGAATGCGATTGCGAGATGCTGGTACTTGGATTGACAGAAAAAGCAGGACAATAGTAAGTGCCAAATTCGATCAATGGTTGGAATGTTTTTGTGCAAGATTGATATTTTAGTTGGTAACAATTGCAATTTGTATCACAAAGACACCAGGGAGGGGTACGGTGACAGATCGCCCGACCACCGTCCAATGACGTTGTGGATTACCTAGTGCAAGTGAGGTGAGAACTCTTGTAGACAGTATCGCTGTTAGTATCGCTGTGATGATGACATGAAGATTCAACGTCCGTTTCCCAGTTACTATTTTTGTACAATTTTAATTACTCGTATCTATTTTTATTTTTCATAAATTGTATTGTTTTAGGTTTTTTAATTTTGTTTACAGTCATATTGTATTTAAGAGATTTTAATTAAGTTATGCTAATATTATATTAAGGCCAAGATTTCCTGCAGTACACTGCTTCTCCAGCACTAAGCGGAAATTACATTGGGGACCAATGTCTCGTAGGCGGGGGGAATATGTCAAATAAATGTGTAAAGATAATGTCCATCAACCCAAATATTAAATTATTGTAATCCGTATTTGTTGTGAAACTCTAGACAACCGACTCCGCAAGTTCAATAACACAATTAATAAATACAGAGTCGGTCGTTTAGAGGAAGATCGATGGACATTCGGTGAAAGGACGAGATATTGAAAAGATAAGTGTGAGGGTGCCGGAAAAGTGAAGAGGTGGCTGCAGGAAAATATTAAAAGAGAATGTAAGTAGTTTTATTTTATTTAAAATTAAATTGTTTTATTTGCAAACTGTGTATTTAATTTATTGCTGCACCAAGCGAGTGAATCTAACAGTGTCGCGCCCGCTACGCTCTCCAACCCCAATGCATACATATACCGAGGCCCTTTAAGAGGGCTGGGCGTGACATTATTAAATCGCATAAGGCTGATATTCATAGTCATTCCTTGATTGATCGTCCTCACGCCTTAAGGCTTCCTTGACTCGCAGTTTACGTTTCAGGGTCGGTTAAGGACGCCTCCAGAATTCCTCAATGACGAGGAAGGTCTGAAGCCTGAGGTATCCTTAGCGGCGATTTTAGGTTATGTTGATAGATGTTATATATTCGTTAACGTTTTGGTTATTTATATAAGTGAATATTGACTACGAAGATTTTATTGAGATAGAAAATGCAAATAAACCGGGTGCAAAAATGCTCAAGATGTATATTAGGGATCTGCAAAATCCATTTGAATATTATGGGGAAATTGATTTTAAAAAACGTTATAGATTTTCTAAATTAACAATTAGGGATATTATTTTACCATTGGTAAATGATGAATTGGCAAAAGAAAGTAATAGAGGATTACCTATTTCTCCAATTTATCAACTATTTGTGGCTCTTAGATTCTATGCTAAAGGAGATTTTAAGATTTGTACTAACTTTTGAATGTAGTTTATAATTATGAATATTTTAGATTGTTGATGGAGACCTTCGCGGATTATCCCAAGCAATGGTTTCAAGGACCATCAAAAGACTCTGAGAAGCTTTTGCAGGACAGGTGATAGACATTATGTCAAATTTCCTGAAAATTCATTGATTTTATAGGAAAATATTAGAAACTTTTTTGATATTTCACGTTTTCCTGCAGTATCATGTTGTACTGATGAAAACCGTATCCCCATGAAGAATTCAAGAGGATATCATTGGCGAAGTATTTCGAAAAGGAACATTCTTTGTGGCGTTCGTCAACATAAATGCGACCGGCAGCTTGTATGTCGTGAGCTTAGGCCGTGAATTTTATTTTTTAGTTGACTTTTTAATTATGTAAGCTGAGGACGCCAGCCAGTATAAAATTGACGAGGGAAGGTTGGAGGTTCAAAACAACACAGAAAATAATCAAAGGACACACTTTTAAAATCCCGTGTATATACAATTATATTATTTCTAATATAAATAAAGATAAATAGTATGTACAGATTTAATTAAATGAGCAAACGAAAATTGTTTAAGACAAAAAGATTAAATTAGTTTGTTATATAACTTGGTACTATTCAGTTTATTGAAACTTGCAATATCCTACTAAGAATAAAGGGGAGATAGGTAGCATAATATTTTATGCTATTGACAGGTGGAATCACAATTTAGTATATGTATAATAATAATAATAATAATAATATTTATTTACCAAAATATAATACATGAAATTAAAACAGAAAGTAAATAAATAAATATACTCGATAAGTGTTATAATACACTTGTCTCGAGAAAAAATAAAACAAGCAAAAAACATTCTACACATACAAAAAACAAACAAGCAGAAATTATGCATAGATACAGTGAAGTACGCCTATATTTTACATCTAGATAAAATTATTACCAAAAATGCCAATTACACTCAGAAGAATAATATATCAAAGTGGTACGATTAAGGACAAATTAACAAATATATAAAAACGTAAATAATTTGTAAATTGCAATATATAACATGATTTTTTAAACAACTAACAATTTTAAACATCTATATGATTATGGATCATAACTCTAGGTAATGATAGAATAAATGACTTCAATTGCTTTCTAAACGAAAATATATTCGTCTGTTTTATGTGTGCAGGGACAGTATTATACAATTTAGGACCTAAGAAGACAAAGGATCTTTGACCTACGGTTTTTGTCATAGATGAAGATATGTATTTGTGTTTATTTCTTGTGTTATAGTCATGAATATTTTGAATGGAGTGTCTTTTAATAATATGATATCTAACGTTGCTGGTGAAATAAAACAATTGTCGAATATCAAACATCTTAGTTTCACTGTAGACCAGATCACTTTGATAGGTTAACTGTTGGTGTAATATTGGTTTCAAAAATCTTTTTTGTAAGATTTCAAGTGGCCTTATGTGTGTTTTTGCTGCTCCACCCCAAGCTAGTATAGCATAATTTAAGTGGGATTCAATTAAAGCGTGATATATTGATTTCATCTGCTCTTGTTCAAAAATGTTGCATAGTTGTCTGAATTTGTATAAGATGAATTGTAATTTTTGTATAATAAATTGTATATGTAAATCCCATCTTAAATGACGATCAATAATTACTCCTAGATACTTAACTTTTGTTTCTGATTTCAAACTGTAGTTACTTCCTTGAATTTCTATGTTTAGAGAATTAAAGGTTGGCAAATTAGTCTTGTTGCAGTTAAACGGTAAGAAACATGTTTTCTCTAGATTTAAAGTTAGAAGTTTTTGATCAAACCAGCTTTTTATATATAAGAGATCCTTTTCCACGACATTTTTCAATTCAGCCCAAGTATTAGCATTTAAATGACTGCAGTGTCGTCAGCAAAGCCTATAATATTTCCCCTACTAGGCAAGGTAAAAAGATCATTTATATAAATTAGGAACAGTATAGGCCCCAAAACTGAACCCTGCGGCACGCCATATTCGACCTTTAGCTTTTTGCTACAGACGCCCCCCATCTTTACACATTGGCGTCTATCTGATATATATTTTTTAAAAAGAATTAAGCATTTTCCTCTCACTCCAATATCTTCCAATGCTTGTAAAAGTAGGGAGTGGCTGACTGTGTCAAAAGCTTTGGACAGGTCAATAAAAGTACATAAAGATGGCGTACCTCTGTCCAAGAATGAATGTACATTTGACATTAAGTCTAGTATGGCATCTTGCGTAGACTGTTTTTCTTTAAAACCATACTGTTTGCTAGAGAGTATTTCATACTTTTTTAGGTAAGACATTAACCTAGTCTTTACCACTTTTTGAAAAATCTTACTAAAGTTTGTTATTAACGAAATAGGTATATAGTTACTGAAAATGTTGATATCGCCTTTTTCAAAAATAGGTATTACTATAGAATCTTTAAAGGCCTGTGGCCAATATCCCACCGACATACACTCATTTATAATGAACACTAAGGGGTCTATTATATACTCAGATATTAATTTTAGAGTCTCTGCCCTCAAATTATCCGATCCTGGCGACTTATTGTTTTTCAAGTCATTTATAATGTTTTTAATTTCAATTTTATCTGTAGGCAATAAAACTAGTGAATGTAATTTAGAATTTCTTTTGAATTTAGTGTTATTATTTATATTAATTTTTTCAGCCAGTTTTTTCCCCATATTTACGAACGTTTTATTAAACTCATTTAATATTTCATTTAAGTCTGTCAGTGTCTCTCCCTCCTCATTTTTATAGATAATATTTCAGTATTACTATTTTTTGATTTTGTGATGTCTTGCACTATATTCCACAGAGTTTTTGGGTTTTGTTTATTATTATTTATAATATCTCTATAATAGCTTTGCTTAGTTTTTTAATAAGTTTCGTTAAAGCATTCTTATAATTTTTGTATTGTGTTTGTAGCTCTTGGTTATTAGGGTCTTTTTTTAACTTTTTAGCCATTTAATTTTTTTTATTTACTGACCTCAAAATTGCATTTGTGATCCATTTTGTTTTTTTGGTGTTTCTTCTTTTGTTTTTTTTTAAACTAGTACAATCATTGACGACTTGACTTATAATATGAATAAATTTATTAGTTGCAGAATCAATGTCTGGTTGAGAATATACTGAATCCCACGATACACTACTTAATTTTATCTTTAACTTATTGTTGTTAATAAATTTACTAAATGATGATTGATCATTGTTTTATTTATTATTTTTATTGGGTGTATTATTGTTTAATATGAATTGTAGTAACGTAGTATAGTGGTCGGTAACATCCGTTTCAATTATAATTGGTATTAAAAAATCACTGTTATACCGAATGCAGCCGGGATGCATCACTATTCCACAATTAATACATTTTAGTCCATCTGTTGAGTTTGAATTACATTTTTTGCACTTTTTAATTGGAACTTCAACCGTACCGTCTTCCTTAGACGCCATTTTACTACTACCAATGAAACATCGCGAAACAGCCATATATATTGGGAATTTTATTATACCATGCATGAATTACTCCATAAAAAACCAGAGAGCAACCCTATTGCCACTTGTAGCCCTAGAAAGGGACTTATTAGTACAAAGAGTTCAGGCATAAGTCCTTTTTTTTCTACCAAGTACATTATTTTATTTTTGATATCTTTAGGTTCAGTCCAAAATTTAGAGGATGTTCCACAAACATTATCATCATCTGCTTCAGACCAAGATTCCTTATCAGTAGTTTCGTCAAATTCAAGGTAAAAATCGTTTGAATCTAGTTGTAGAAAACAACAAAATAATCATGTAGAGAAAAAATATCGCGAAAAAATGTATATAGGTATCTTGATATTCTGGATAGATAACGAATGTTGTGGAGCAAATCGGTAACCACCATGAACCCCAACATTTGGAATAACAAATCTGCAACTAATCAGTGGCATCTGGTGAAATTTCAACTTTTCCTTCTAGTATGTGACACGCGGAATTCATAAGAAATATGGGAAATAACACCTATAAAAACACCCTCTGGGGACCTATTTTTGAGCGTACGTTTTTTAAAAACTAACCGTGATTTACCAAAGTTAAATAAAATGCAATTTTTCGTCATATGTTTTTAACGAACACGCTATTTTTCAACCGGTTTTAGTCAGACGGTGATCCCTGTCATTTTTTGACGTTTTAGGCTAGGTTCCTAATGCAAGTGTTTATGTTGATGCAGAGCAAACCGTGTTTCTTTATAATTTCGTCTATTTTCTTATAATCTATCATTGTGATAGTGGCTAGAAGGAACTGTATCACATCATAGATGAGTTAATGTAAGTTATTGCAATTAGAAGGAATCGTTAGAAGAAACCCTCGTGATCCTTTTCAGCAATTAAATGAACGACAATTTAGAGTTATGATATTATGATTTAACGTATAAGACCATATATTGTCCCTCAGAGACGAAATACTGATTTAGATGTACGAACTAAGGTATGCATGAAATAATTTGTTTTTCGCCTAGAATATATGAAAATGAATCATATTAACCCTAAAAATTTGACCGAAAATAAAGTTTATCGTCCCTTGGGCCTCTAAACTCATAACAACATGATTTTGTAGTTTTTCACAATCTAGACACATGTTGTCTTTTGGATGCTTTGACGTTTCACATAATTTTTCATTAAATGTGAATTTAAACCAAAATTTGGAATCAAAACAAACAACAAAATTGTAGAATAACAATAAGTTGTGAACAATTGTAATTCTGTGGTGCATAAGTTAAAATGAATGACAACTCAGACAGTGACGAAGAATTTACGAATACTCCACCGGACTTGAAAGAAGAAGCTATCAATGTTTCTCTGAATTTATTACCTACAAAGTCAAGACAACGGTACGAAAAGTGCTATGAATTATTCAATAACTGGAAAAAGAATAAAAAAGCAAAAATCGTAACAGAAAATGTACTACTTGCTTATTTATTGGAAAGATCAAAGATTGTAAATGCAGGTACCCTATGGTCTGAATTTTCAATGTTGAAGAGCACTTTTAAAGTCAAGGAAAATATTAATTTTAATAATTTTCATAGTTCGAGCATTTTTGAAAAAAAATTCTGTAAATTACTTGCCCAAAAAGTCAAAAATTTTGACTCAGGAACAATGCATTGAATTTCTTAAGGAAGTAGATGATTCGGAATATCTTATGATCAAGGTAAACAAATAAACAAAGATGAATTAATTATGTTTTTTTATTAACATTGCATTGTAGGTTTCTCTTATTATGGGACTATACGGAGCTTGTCGTCGAAATGAGTTGTTGAATATGAAACTTGATCATATAGATAATAGAGGAGACATATTGATTGTTACAGTTCCAGAAACAAAAAATAATATTACAAGAACGTTTACAGTCACAAACAAAACAGTTGATGGATTGAATCTACTTAAAATATACAACAAATATGTTTCCCTTAGACCTACCCACACTTCTCATAATCGCCTACTTATTTATTACAAGAATAATAAATGCACAGTACAACCAATCGGAAAAAATGCATTTAGCAAAATTCCAAGCAAAATAGCCACTTTTTTGAAACTGCCTGAACCTAATACATACACAGGTCATTGCTTCCGCCGTAGTTCTGCAACCCTACTAGCTAACTCTGGGAGTGATTTGCTAACGCTTAAAAAACATGGAGGTTGGCGTTCTTCTGCAGTTGCAGAAGGATATATCGATGACTGCTTAGCAAATAAGATTGGCATTTCTCAAAAAATCCTGACAAACCAAAAACAACAGTCCAGTACTAGAGAAAATAACACAACTGAAGTGTTAAATATTTCAGACCAAATAAATGAAATACCAGTTAATCTAGACAATTCCAATGAACCATCATGTAATGTAATTTACATTCAGATTAAATAGCATTTAGACGAATATAAAATTTTTCTCAAGCAACTTCGATAATACAGGCAGTATGCTTTTAAATCTTAAGTCACTGAAATCACCTACTTCCTTACATTTAGGTAAAGGTATAACTTCCGAAATTTACCATATGGACTAGCAGTGGTATTATCTCAGGACAAAGTTGTAAAATAAGGTTAATGTCAATTTTATCAGATCCGACAGCCTTTGTCTTTATGGATAATAAGTTTTTATAAACCTCATCTTCAGACACATAGTGAAAATTAAATTCATTTGTTGCTAGGTATAGTGCCATTCAAGTAGTTTTGAATAGTGTCCAGGTCAACAGTTGTGAGGGGCTTACTTGTATTAAGGAAATATTTGTTAATTTCATTTACATCTGAAAGGTGGTCAGGTAGTGAATTTTCATGATTCACTGAGAGTATATTGAGTTCTTTTAAGTCTTTCCAAAGAGTTTTTTTTTATTTTTAGTTGTCATTTGATATTCCAAGTACGCCTTCTTTTCCCTTTTGATAGCATGGTTTGTCTCATTGGGTAAAGGTTTATAATATTCCCAATGATGACGTTCTTTAGATTTTTTATGTTTAATGATAGTTTTCTGTCAGCGTCAACTTTTGACTCAAATTGTCTTTGAAAGCCTTGGCTGCTGTTATGGCGTTAATCAAATCCGATTTCTTTTTTGGGAAACGGCTGTTTAATTTCTAATTGTTTTCTTTAGATAGGTATTGGCGCATTACTTAAGTCTAAGTGTCATGTCGAATGCAAATTGGTCGTGTTTACTAAAATTTTCTTTTGGCTTTCCAAGAGTCCTTCCTGGGTGCCATAATTAAATTGAATTCTGGGAGTGATTATTTCATGTCCTTCAACAGAAACTTTTTTGATTATTTCCAACACTTCCTCATCCGCCATAGTTATAATTTAGCCAGACAATGGCCTCCCTCGTGTTCCTGTGTAGCATTTTTTATTTTTGCTCTGTTTGTGCTTAACTCTTTCTTTCAGACCATGCCATGAGTACAGTATTTCAAATTTAGGACACATGAAAATTTAGTATAAATTTGATAAATTCTTACCGTCCTTCATTTCTTCCACCCTTTATACCCTCCCGGAATACTATTTAGGATTGCAGCAATATCTTTCCATAATCTTTCTGCATCTAGTCTGGTAAAGTTTGATCGTTGTTTGCCGCTTAGTAGAAAGGGATATTTCTTCATAAACTCTACAAGAATTTGTTTTTGTTTCTGTGACATACTGGAATTTTTGTCGTCCCTAGATGCCATATTTTTCCAATATTTATGAACAACAGTTTCCCCTTAAAACTATTATTTTTTTCCAACAATAAATGGCGTTTCACTCACGTATAATCTTACTGACTGAATCGAAAGTAACGTTAGCTGTCACATATGCGTCCGTGCCAGATCTTTCATTCGTTTAAAAACATACCGTGAAAAAGCAAAAACATACGACGTCAAAAATTGCTACTTACAAACATATGTGTTTTTAAAGTTACGTTTTTAAGCGTATATGCTTTTTTATGAATGTTTCCAAAAATAGGTCCCAGATCTCTATAAAAATTTGAAATTTTTTTTTTCAAAATTCATCTATTCTGATGTTGGTTCAAAAATATCTCGAAAAATATATTTTTTGTCATATATTACTTCTCGGAATGTATAGAAATAGATTTTGGAGTTTTTGAAAAGATTTTCATTAACATTTTGTAATTTATAATTTAACAAATTACAAAATTTCAGTTCATTGTGTTCAGTTAATAATGGAAAATATTTAATTGGATTGAATCTGCGGTAGGTTCTTGATGAAACATATTCAATAGAATAATTATAAATATTCAAAACAATAGTTACAATACGCACTTGGTTTATTGTTTCATTAGAATTATTCACATTTCTCTGACATGTTTCGGCCTTGCGACCATTGTCAAAGAGTTTTAAAAATATTGTCGTAAACTAAAATCTATTGAATTTTTAGCAGGAGTTCCTAGATCTTTCACGATCTGCTTTTTCAAAATCTTTTAAGGATCGTTAAATATTTCCAAAAGATGCCATACGCCACAGACAAACTAAAAAAATATTGAAATGCATGCACCACTGCAGCTGACAGTTTTATCAATCAAGAGTTTTTAGTTGCTTTTTAACCTGCCCACCCATAAAAATGGGTACGTTACTTTTATATAGTTCTTGTTTATGTTTGTGATATAAGTAGTCTTTTATTTGTATGAGAATTAGTTCACTTCTGAGTTTGGTCACATAATTCAGCAATTTGTCATATTTTACTTACAACTGATCTAGATTCAGAAGTAACCAGATCAGATCCCCTTCCCGATGCTGCTCCACCTCGCATTGAAAACTCACTTCTGAACTTTTGGTTAGTTAAGTGGCGGGGTAGAAATATCAATGTTTTTGACAGTTTTTTTCGTTGAAATTCTAACCTAAAAATATTGAAGTATTAAATTAAAACCTACCTACAAACCAAGAACACTATTCTTGCCTACAAACATTATTTATATATAGCAAAATTTTATAAAATTCCTATGTATCAAAGTTGCTCAAATCTGAGGAAGAAGATATTATGATGGTGAATAGGTTGTTGGAAACAAATTTTTAGCTTCAATTGTTCTGCTACATAGCAAAACATTGATTACAAGTATTATTCTATTTCTAGCAAGGCATGTTTAGGAATGAAGATTCTTCACAGTTATCAGAATCTTCTAACTCTGATGATATTTCATCCGATGGAGATGAAGAAGAAAGAAAGACTCTAGTGCGCAACACTAATTTTTGTAGAGACAATAGTTCCACAATATGATGAGAAACAATTTCAAGAACATTTTAGAATATCTCGCAGGACAATTCACTATATATTAAAGGATTTATTACAAAATAATATACTGCCAACTTATAAAGCGGGAAGGGCAAATGTAACTGCAGAGAAAGCATTGTTAATGACCTTATGGTTTTTAGCCAATACAGAAAGAAACCTATCGTGAATTATCTGATCGGTTTAATGTAACCCAAAGCACAGTCCTTTCTACTATCCGAAAAATCATAAAGTATTTGGTTAGTGTTAGAAATAAGTTTATAAAGTGGCCTACAGAAGAAGAAGCTGTAAACATTTCTAAGAAGTTTAAGAACCGACAAGGTATGGAGGGAGTTATTGGAGCTATAAATGGAACACATATTAATATAAATAGACTTAAAAAAGATCAAAATGCTTACTGTAATCGTAAAGGAAAACATAGTATTATTTTACAAGCAGTTGCAGATGATAAAAAACGGTGTATTAACGTTTTTGTGGTGAATCAGGAAGTCTTCATGATGCTCGTGTTTTAAGATGATCCAACCTATATAGAACATACATTACAAATGGTATATTGAATGACAGATGTTTACTTGGAGACAGTGCGTACCCAAACTTAAGTTGATTAGTAGTGCCATTCAAAGACAATGGCCACTTAACGGAAAATCAACATAACTTTAATTACAGACATTCATCGACACAAATAATTATTGAGAATGCTTTTGGTCTTTTAAAAGGTCGATTTAGATGCTTAATAGATTTCGAAAATGTTAATATAACTTTTATCACAGATATAGTAATTGCTGCGTGTGTTCTCCATAACATTTGCATTGCAATGGATGATTTAAATAATGATTTATATTATGAAGAGCCGCCTACCCATGTTAAAGATGAATGCTTAGGAAATGATGATTTAAGTATGGTCGAACAGAGTGTTGACCGTAGACAATTAGTTTTTGATAAGATGTTTACTTTACTTGTAAATTCATAATTTGAAATAAAATATTAAATCAACAAAAATTTATTTAAAACAACAATTTCTCCTAAAGTAACTAAAATAGTGAAACAAGGTAAGTACTAAATAAACATGTTACATTATAATGATATACTTAGGTACCCCAGGTAAAGTATAAAAAGTAAATATTTAAATAACATCAGGTCTATTTTAATTTTTTCTTGCATATTTGGCTCTACGCAGTTCCGCCAATTCTTCCAGTGCGGCTATTTTTCTTTCTTCTAATTCTAATTTCATTGTTCGGTATTTATCATTTTCGATTTCTTTCGTGTCTATCCCTTTCGATTTAAACTCCAAAAAATTTGTCTTCGCCTTAAAATATTCAGTTCTAGGATTATTTCTTCTGATGGAAATTTCTTGTTTTGTTTGTTTATCTTCAATATTATTTGTATTAGTTATTTGTGTTAAAGTATTCTTCCACATTTACTATATTTTCTGTTACACTTAAGATAGAGGTGGAATCGTTTACTTCGCTATCTACTGTTTGAGAACTTGACATATTGGCTTTGTTGCCCAGAATCTCATCCATTTGATCGAAGAAAAGGAATCTACTCGGGCCACGACCACTTTTATTTAAATTATCCTTGCATAATTTGTAGGAGAGTAGGAGTTCTTCCACTTCTGAGCACAAGCTACACTTGTTACGTCAGCACCACTACTTATCATGTCGTTTGCAACATTTTTCCAAATTCGTTTCCTCTTCTTTGGATGGTTGAATTCATCATAATGTGCCTCTACATAAGTAATTATTAGTAATGGGCCCTCTCTAGTCCAGATTTTTTTTCTCGCCCAGGTGAAGGACAATTAATACCTTCGTCTATTTCATTTCCTGATTTATCCATATTACTATAAGAGTAAGACTGGGTTTCCTGCTCATATAACTCTTCTTGTTCCAGAGTTCCTTCATAATTGATTCTTGCATGCCCTAACAATGCATTTACATAATTATCATCTGAAAAATGTACATTTTACCATTGAAATAGGTACATGTATAGGATAATCAAAAAAAACTTTACCATTCATGTATTTCTCGTAATTTTCTTCTGGGATATAAAATGAATATAATAAATTTGTCTCAGGACCTGTTAAATTAACTGGTAATTGATTCATATTAAATATGAATTTTAAAAATATCAGAAATTAACGTGTCAAAAGTCGAAACAAAATCACAGACAAAACTGTGTGTTCTATTTGCTTTAAGTCAGACCAATTTTGAACGGGTCAGAAGTGACCAAAGCGAACTAATCCTCATGCAAATAACCTATATCATAAATGGACCTAAATTTTAATTTTAGGCTAACCAGTTTGTAAAAAAATACCAATTACTATCTTTATTTTTTATTTTTAAGGAAAATATCATTTGGAAAAGTTAGCCATAATCCTAAATTTTAATTAAATCTTGTTTAAATGGCATTTTTTTTCCAATGCCTCAATTTCTTTATGTTCAATTACAAAAGCGTGTGAAAGTTGGTGGATTGAATAGAAACTTTGTTAATTGAGACATTACATAATTAAAATAGTTTTTATTGATACATTTAGAATAAATTTTTGCAAAATATTTTTTTTTCAAAATTTAGGACTATAACTAAGAAAGTAATAATATAATATAAACAACTTTTTGAAGTGGCTTCTCCTTAAGAAAGAAAAAGATAGTTTACTCTCAGGTATATCTAATTCATATTTTTGAAATTTTTCAGCACAAAAAACTAATTTTCTTAATATAAGTCGTATTTTTGATGGGCGACTCTTTGTAAAAAAATTAAGATTTAGGTCCATTATGGTAGAGATAATTGGAACATCTTATATGTATAGGAAATAAAAATAAATTAAAAGCCTGGTGTTCTATCTACCATCTATACTTGAAAATATGGCTAGGGTAGCATGACCATTCGCACAGTCCCAAAAAGCCTGGTGTTTCACTGTCATTTATTTCATATACCTATTTCCATTTTTTTAAATAAACTTAGCAGTCGTTTCTTAAAATTAACTAATGGCAATATAATAAATTATAACATTACACAATAAGAAATTATTAGCTATTCTTAAACTATTTACGATAATTTCTTCTTATTTCTGCATTACGGTTTTCGCCTGCTTCGTTAATTTCTTGCATATCTACATTTAAACCACTTTCCTCAACAAGTTCTTCTGCGACATCCATAATATCATCTCCATTTAATATAGATATATTGTGCAATATGCAAGCAGATGTTACGAAAAGAGAAATTAAGTCCAATCTTATTGTCTCCATATATTTAAGACGTCTAAAGCGACCTTCAAGTAATGCATATGCATTTTCAATAATTACTCGAATCTGAGATAATTTCAAATTAAATTATACTGTATCATTTGTATGGTATGGTCTATATATTGTATTTTTTAAATAAGTCTACATAAATATTGTTAATTTTTACCCTGTCTTTATTTTTAAATTAACATAAAAATAACTAAATAACCCGCAAAGTAATATTAGAGGACCATATGTAATTATGTGGCAGTCTTACTGATGAAATAGTAGAATTGGCCTTGTCACCCAAAATTGTATAATTTCCATGGTATCGCCTCGGCAGCAGGTTATGATGTCCTAAATACCCACAACTAACTTATAATCATCAATATCTTCCTTATTTTCTCTTATGCAATATCGTATTCTAAATACTTTTTTACTGTAGACTTTTTTCATTAAAATCAATAAAAACGGCGCAAATTGCATTTTTATGAATCCTTAAAAACGAAAAAAAATTTGTATTCTAATACAAAATGACGTTCTAGTTATTTCTTTTCCTCTTGTGTATGGGGTAAAAATCAATACTAACGGAGATATTCACGTTTTGAAAATTTTTTGACTACCATGATTACCTACGAGGACAGAACGGAATGTTAAGGACTAATGTATTTAAAATTATGTATTCTTATGCAAACGTATTTTTTGACGTACTCTAAGATTCCCATTATTTTTAAATCCAACCATAACACGTGTATGTAATTCATAAGCTAAATCTGCCCCTAAATAAGTATTGTTCGGAACTCGACCAATTCATCATTAACATCCTGCCATATATTGTGACGCTCTTTTTCTCGGACAGTGCGAGAACTAAGGCTGTCACTTTGACACTCGAGCTTTCTTACTTGTTACTCGGGCGCCCGTTCAAGTTTCGAGTGGTTGAACAACACTACCCAAAAGTCGATAAGCGAGACTGAGTAGCTCAGTGAAGACACAGTCAATTCCAGTGGGTCAATAAGGGAACTTAAACTTTCACAAACACAACAGTAAAACGCAGAAATTTGATAATATATAAGTATAACTACAGTAATCCTATGGTTAACAGTCCTAAATGAAACAGAAAATCAAAATTAACACAAATTTATATACATCGGTTTGAGCAGTAGAGGAAGAGTAGCAAGCAATAAAGCAATATTAGCGACATAAGCGCATAAGCGGTGAATTTAGCGAGTTTATAAAAAAAACTGTTATTAAGCAGACAGTGTACGGATACAAGAAAATGCGAAGCAAACAGAATTATTTACAGTATTACAACAGGTTATAAAACAGACCGGAAATTTGGCTAGTGCTTGGTATCGGAAAATAAACAGTGAAATTTACAAGTTAAGTATAAAAATTTCAGTCAGTAAGTATAAAATAAAATAAATACTAATAATATTCAAACAGTGTGAAGAAAAAAAAAATAATATGAGACAGACCTGAAACTTGGCTAATATTTCTAGATGTTAAATGCGACAGTAAGCTAAGTATTAAGTAACGGGCAGTTATTGAGAATTTAATCTAGATAGTTTTACTCCCGGGCTCAATAAAATTACTAGCCCTTAACGAACAGTGTTGTGACTAAAGGTAACTTGGGTTGAGAAGGGTACACCAGCCGAACTATTAAAGTACTTGATCGGGTGTAAAGGAGCGACACCAACCGACTTTTAAAGTACTTGATCAGGTGCCTGGGGAGAAGGCACCAGCCGACTTTTAAAGTTCTTGATCAGATGTCAGGGAGGAAGGAAGCCACAAAATAAGCAAATTATTATAAGTATCCAATTTAAGTTCAGAAAGTTGTCAATCAGTTTAAGAGAAAATAAAATTTAATAAAAGTAATCTATGATTGTACTAGCCAACTAACAAAGTCTCAATTCAAACAGTTAAGTATAAAAATTTCAATCAGAAAGTATGAAATAATAGAACAAGTATCAAGAATATTCAAGCAGTGTAAAATTTTCAATCAGAATAATAAATGCACTAGCCAAATATATATATCAAAGTTACTCTTACTCTTTCCTGGTTCGCGCTGGGCAGATGGTAGACGTCTGGTAGCTTCGAGAATTGGAACAAATTCTGATTTTACAGGTCTTTACGGTCAGTTTTATAACCAGATTCCCATTCAGGAACCCCACGTGCTTTAGTATCGCGCATGGCCCACTGTATTGAATACAAGCCAGCGAGGACGGCTGTATTAAGTTATTAAACGTACTGGTAAATTATTATTACGTGCGTTGGTTAGTATAAATAAAGTATTCTGACTTTTGTAATGTATGTAATCGGTTTCAAATAATTATTCTAACCAACTACGAAAAAGAAATGAATTTAATCGGCCACAGATAACTAATTATTGACTTAATTACTTCAAATAATAAACAATAATTCTGTTTACAAATATATCCCGGTGTTCAAATAGTCAATATTGCCTGCTAATATACTATCGTGTGCTTAAGGCGGTAGAATATGGTTTTTAGTTGAAAAGAAAATATTATACAGAGTTCAGTTAAACATAAATCTTATGCAGATTTCCGTAACGAAAAATATTTCGTTACATCCCCCTCTTACTTCACAAAAAAAATTAAATGCAATGAAATTTTTTTCTTTCTTCTTCGGCTTCTTCTATCAGACATGATAATAAAAGACAATAAGTTATAGTTCAGTTCCCTAACGGAAAAATACGCTTACTCCCTCTATGAACTTTATTGGTAGGTAAGTACATCTTTTACAATATAAAATCAAAACAAAATGCTTCTACTTACAAACAGGACAGATGTTTAAAAGAAAAATAAATTAAAGATTCTTCTTCAGGTCAGAATCCAATGTCCCGGTTTACCCAAAATATACATCAACGGAGATCCTCTTCTTGGATCCATCATACCATCAGAACGGCGACACTTGGTTTTGAAATGGTTCTCCCAAAATACCTGGACCTGGAGACGCCTGGCTCACTGGAAAAACTGAGAAATAGCATACCTTTCATCCAGGTCTATAACAGAAAGAAAAATTAAAATATATTCATACAGGAGCGAAGCAAAACAAAAACAAACAACAAGCATAAAAGAAAAAAAAACAACAGTAGATCGGGATGGCTGGTTTGATACAGAATTGGTCAGGCCCGAAACATCACTGGTGGCTTCGTGGATGAAATTCTTTAGTGAGTTTTTGGCACCCGGAAGGATGGGAACACAAACGTCTCTAGTCAGAACGCCACGAAGTCCGCATCGGGAACAGAATGGAATATCTCTAGGGCGAGTACATGTGTCGCGCTTGTGACCGGAGTATCCACAGCGCCAGCATAGATACTCTTTAGCTACAGGCAGATATTCGTTAATTCGTGTTACGGTGGTGATTCGAGGTCTTCCTTTTGGGACAACAGTTTGGATCTGGGGGTAGAACAAGTACAGTCTTTGGTCATCATCCCATACAGACCGCAGTGAGCACAGAAAATGTGTCATCTGCGTGTACAATTCTGCCTGACATGGCCCGGATATCCACAGCGCCAGCACAGTTCCCATCTGTCCACGGGCAAAGATATTGGGGTGTCAGTCGAGAGCCTACAGTTTTCATTCCGAGTAGTGGTCGGTGATATATGGGAATGATCATTCTCCCAGGTTCTCGTAGGTGAGCGACGGTCAGATTTCTCCGAAGTAACAGCGACAGAAGGAGTGGGTTCCATGGATTCTAAACTCATGGGGCTGGGACTGGATATCTCCTGGAGTTGACGGGACGGAGAGGTTTCAGCTTCCTGGAGGACATCATCTAGGTCAAGCATTACGAAGTCAATGTCCCCAGGTGTATCAATTTTCAGAACTGGGCTATCCATCTTCTAGAATCATTAGAAAAAAAAATGAGATATCTGTTGGATAAAAACAGCCCGGATTTGAAGGGATCAAAGTCGAGTCAAAATGAAGTTAAATAAGGGTTTATTTTGTAAAGAGATATATAAAAACAGAACAAAAAAAATGCTGTCATTCGTCCCGTTGCATCAAGGGTCTCTTGCGTGGGAAACTTTCGCGGCTCTACTATGGTCCACCAGACTCGTCCATTTTCATCCTTTAGCGGACATTTCCAGCTACGAGATGCCGACCGCCGGGAAGGGCGGCGTAAACTAATTAATTGGTACAGTTCTTCATCCCACTCGTGACTGGATTTATATTGCCAAGTTCGTGCCAGCAGTTCACTGGCGCAAATCACTGGAATTACTTTTCCAGTAGGAGTTAGGCCAGACGGTGTTGCGGCGATAGTGCTTAAAGGAGTTGCCCGGGACGATTCCCTCCTTGGGGCACGTTCGGGACACGGGACCATCGGTGATCGTGTCTTGCCTTACAAGAATCCCTTTGCCAGGGGTCGTGGGGAACTCGGGGGTGACCGGGAACATCCCCATTATGTCAGCGACGGGAAAAATGCATCGAGTTACCTCGGGGCTATACCCGAATAGCGCTTGCTGTTTCCGTTGTATCCCTGGAGTTAAGGCAAGCAGACCTGTCGACGCCTTTTGACTTCCAGCGCCCTCCGGAATAGGAGGTAAGGGAGATAGCAAAGCGGGGTGCGCTATCAGCACTCTGATCTTCCCCGGTGATGGGGATGCCGCAGCCTCGGCTTGTTTGGAACTCCGTACCGTGTGCCGTTCTGCCAGCCTGTAATCTATACATAAATTCTTGAACTTCCCTTGGGGTAAGGGCAAATTCCAGTATGGGTGATCGTCGAGCGGTACGCCAAACGGGAATTTCCCCCTGTAGACAGGTGTGGGGGAAGGAGTGGTAGAATCTCCAGATTCCGGAGTCGTGGAAGAGGTACTGTGGTCCTCCATTTGCTTCTGAAAACAATGTAGTTTTAAGTCTTTAATATGGATTCTGGTCAGCTCCGATTTCAGGTCATATACTACCGGAGAGAGGACTCGCGTCACGGTATATGGGCCAGAAAATTTCGGGGCTACGCGATTCCCGACATGATACCGGTGTTCCCGTCGACGGAGATTGTAATACCGGCTTTGTGTGTTCAATGCTTGCACCAGTTGTTTCATCAGTTCTTTCATCTACGGCGCTTGGAATGTTCGTACTTTGAACGACAGCACTCGCACCGATCGGCCTGAAAGAAGAACTGCTCTAATAGATAGAGAACTTCACCGACTCAATGTTGACGTTGCAGCTCTCAGCGAAACTCGATTTTTGGAGGAAGGCTCTCTCACAGAAAAGTACTACACCTTCTATTGGAAAGGTCTTCCCACCAATTCAAGAAGACAACATGGAGTAGGATTTGCCGTTCGGAATCAACTTGTATCCAACTTAACACAAGTACCACAAGGCCTATCCGAGCGTCTAATGCTGCTACGCTATGAGCTATCAGATGGCAACGCGGTAAATCTAATAAGCGCCTACGCTCCCACTCTGGATGCAAGTCACGAAACCAAGGAAAGCTTCTATCAACAGCTGGAAGAAACCCTCTGTAGAATACCTAAAACGGAACGACTCGTTATTCTTGGCGATTTTAACGCTAGAGTAGGGAGAGATGCAGACACCTGGCCAGGCATCATAGGCAAGAACGGTTTGGGCAACATGAACGCTAACGGTCAACTACTCCTAACTAAATGCGCCGAACATGATCTAGTTATAACAAACACCATTTTCCGACAAAAGGATAAATTTAAAGGCACCTGGCGTCACCCCAGATCAGGTCACTGGCATCTACTGGACTATGTTATCGTACGTAGGAAGCATCTCAAGGACGTCCAAATTACAAAGGCGCGCATTGATAGCGAATGTTGGACCGATCATCGTCCTGTTGTCTCTAAAATGAAAATTGTTATGAGACCCAAACACCGAAGAACTCAAGTAAAACGTAGACCCCGTCTCTGTATTAGTAAATTGCGTGACCAACAAACCGTCGAACAGCTAAAGCAAAAAGTTCAAGAGAATTTGAGTGCACTAGAAGAAACCAATTCTGTAGATGTCGCTGCTACCTGGACACAAATTAAAGACAGTTTAAAAAGTGCGAGTGAGGAAATTCTTGGCACTGCAGCAAGTAAAAAACAGGAGGACTGGTTCAATGATAATGAAGCTTTTATACAAGAACTTCTTGACCGCAAACATACTGCCTTCCAAAACGCTATCAACCACCCCAACGACTCATCAAAAGCAGAAGCTTTTACCCAATCTAAGTATGAAACGCAACGCGAAATCAGAAGAATAAAGAACGAGTGGTGGGCAAGCAAGGCCAGAGAAATTCAAAGGTACGCCGATTCACACGACTACAGGAATTTCTTTCAAGGAGTAAAAGCAGTGTACGGCCCCAGTCGGAAAATATGTGCCCTATTAAAGATTTAAATGGAAATCTCCTCAAAGAAGACCAGGAAATAAGAGCCCGATGGAAGGAACACTACTCTAACATTCTTAACCAGCAAAGTCAAGCCGATCACGATATTATAAATCTCATCCCTCAATATGACACCTTCGAAGACTTAGATAAACCACTAACAACAAAAGAGATCTTAACCGCCATTGGGCAGCTAAAAAATAACAAATCTCCCGGCGCCGACTCACTCCCAGCTGAGATCTTTAAAGCTGTGTCGTCAGAGCTCATACCCTACCTCAAAAAACTGTTTGATATCGTGTGGGAAAGTGGTCAAGCTCCGCAGGAGTTTCGTGATACACTTTTAATCAACCTCTTCAAAAACAAAGGGAGCGCTGCGGACTGTGGAAATTACAGGGGTATAGCTCTCCTGGCTGTTGGAGGGAAGATACTCACTAAAGCGATGGCAAATAGGCTAACACCTTTTATGGAAAAGTTACTTCCTGAAACACAGAGTGGCTTTAGACCAAACCGAGGCACATCGGATTTAATCTTCACACTTAAACAGCTTCAAGAAAAAGCACTCGAACATCAAGGAGAAATTCACATGGCCTTCATTGATTTAACCAAGGCGTTTGACTCGGTGGATAGGGAAGTGCTCTGGAAAATTATGTTCCGCTTAGGTATCCCTAGAAAATTTGTGGAAGTATGTCGCAGTCTACATACAAACAACAACGCCCAGGTTATGTATAATAATGAGGCAACCGAACCTTTCCAAACTCTCACTGGAGTTAGGCAGGGATGTGTCCTGGCACCCCTACTCTTTAATTTGTTTACTACTGCTCTAACAATTATTGTTGACAACAAACTGACAGTCAGAGGAATAGGTCTCAGATACCGTTTTGATGGCGGTCTCTTTAACATAGGGCGCTTTAGAGCTTTCACGGAAGACACGCACACGATTCATTTGTGATCTCCAGTATGCGGATGACTGTGCACTTTTAGCCTCTACGCCGGAAGAGCTTCAAGAACTTTTAGATGTGTATGCCCAGAGCTATGGTTCCTTGGGACTTAAAATTAACATTGGAAAGACTAAGATTATGTCAACTCCTCATCAAGTGAACCAAATAGACATTACACTTAACGGAAATTCTCTTGAAGTGGTGGATCAGTTCAATTACTTAGGCAACGTTGTTAATGACAAAGCAAACATGGACAGCGAGATACGCAATAGAATTAACGCTGCATCTAGAGCACTCTGGGGACTTAGAGAGAGAGTATTTGACAACCACGACCTTGCTTTGTCAACGAAAATGGCTGTCTACAGAGCAGTTGTCATTCCAACACTGCTATATGGATGTGAAAGCTGGGTCACTTACCGTCGTCATGTGAAAGAATTAGAACGTTTTCAGCAAAGACACCTCAGAAGTATGATGAAAATCCGTTGGTTCCATCACATATCAAACGTGGAAGTACTCAGGAGAGCAAACAGCCTTCCAATTGAGGTGCTTATTTCAAGAGCACGCCTAAGATGGGCAGGTCACGTTCATCGTATGTATGATAACCGCCTTCCTAAATATACACTTTATGGTGAATTGCTAAGCGGTAGAAGAAGGCGTGGCGGTCAACGAAAGAGGTTCAAAGACGCTCTCCATGAAAATCTAAAATCCTGCGGTATTGCAGACGATCAATGGGAACAACTTGCAACGGACAGAACCGGATGGCGAGGGGTTGTGGCCAGCTATCAAGGAAATGTTGCTGCAAGAAGGCCGAATCCAAGACCTAACCAGGTCTATGTTTGTCCTGACTGCGGTCGACATGTGCTCTCCCGAATTGGCCTCTATAGCCATAGTCGTGTGCACCGTAGATGAATGGGAATTACAATAGACTACACCTTTTACTTGTTTTTTATTGTACACAATCTATCGACTGTAACATTTTTATACTCGAACTCGAGTAACGGCTAATAATAAGTTTTATACGTGTAACAATTCAAACACTTCTTTGAGTTTATCCAGGCGAGCCGTATGCTCTGATGGAATGTTATTATCAGCCCGGTCAGCGATCGCTTCAGCATCAACGTTATCGTCGGTTACAGATCGGTGTCAGTCCGGAAAACAGTATTGGGAAGAGACAGTTCACGAGCGAAATTCAGAAAAGCGGGAGTGAAGCCAGTTGACTCGTGTTTCGAGCTATTTATAGCCAGTTACACGACACTCAGGTTCTGATCCCATTTGCGGTGATCCTGTTCGCAATACTGAGCTATCATGGTTTTGATAGTTCGGTTTGCTCGCTCCACAGAGCAAACTTAAGAGTTATACCATGGCACCAAAACTTTGACGCCCTTATCGGCTCAAAAGACATGAGAAAATTAAACACTAATATTAACTATGAAAAACAATTACTAACAATTGGTGGTGCTCAAATTCCATTTTACTGTGAATATAACCAAAAGCGCATTAATTTATTAGTTACGCATAAAGATCACATTATTATTCCAACAACTTTAGATAAAGGCACCGTTTTGATACCATCAATTAAATTAGATAATTACGAAATACCCGAATGCATTGCAAAAATCGATAAAGGTTTGATTAAAATACCGAATATTTTCGAAAAACCTTTTCAATCAAAATTCGACCAAAGAGTAAACGTTATACCTATCGAATATTTTAATATTGAAGTACCCACTGAAAAATTATCGACACCTACATCAGAAATGATTCGAACAGATATTTTGAATCCCGAAGAACGTCCAAGCTCTTTTGTGTTATGTTCCCGGTATAAGGACATATTTTATCACGAAAATTCAGACCTCTCATTTACCAATCGAGTTAAACATCATATACTAACAAAAGATGAAGTTCCAATTTTTACAAAATCTTTTAGACATCCACCCTCTGAGAAGAAATTGAATCACAAATTCAAAAATTATTGCATAATAATATTATCAGACCATCGATTTCTCCGTATAGTTTGTTGGTGTGGATAGTACCGAAAAAGCTCGACGCCAGTGGTAAAAAAAAAATATCGTATGGTGGTTCGACTACCGTAAATTAAATGAAAATACAATCGAGGACAAATGCCCCCTACCGAAAATAGACGAAATATTAGACAATCTCGGCAGATGCACTTACTTCACTACGATTGATTTAGCCCAGAGATTTCATCGACTCGAGATGGATCCGCAATCTATAGAGAAAACGGCCTTTACCGTGAATAATGGGAATTACATCTTCGTATGCCGTTCGGGCTCAAAATTGCGCCCGCTACCTTTAAAAAATTAATGGATAATATTCTTCGCACCCATCTGTACAAAATATGTTTTGTATATATGGATGACGTTGTAATTTTCTCTCGTTCTCTTCAAGAACACATGCATCATATAAAAATTATATTCGAGGAACTACGAAAAGCAAACCTAAAAATTCAAATCGACAAATTCGTAAAGAAGTTGCTTTTCTCGGTCATATTATCACACCCGAGGGCATAAAACCTAACCCCTCAAAAGTAGAAGCTGTCCAAAAATTTCCAATACCCAAAACGATCAAAGAAATTAGACAATTTTTAGGCCTTATCGGATATTTCCGAAAATTTATAGCAAATTTTGCAAAATTAACATTCCCTTCTTCTAAGTGCCTACGCAAAGAAGAAAAAATAAACGAAAGGAATTCCGACTATGTAGAAGCCTTTAATATTTGCAAAGAACTGCTACAAAATGTCCCTATATTAGCATACCCCGACTTTAACAAAATACTTACGTTAACGACAGACGCATCAACAATATCTATAGGTAGCGTATTATCACAAAACAATCATCCAATTGCCTATTACTCTAGAACTTTGAATTCGACAGAACGCAATTATTCAGTCATTGAATTAGAATTAGTATACACGATTCATGCCGCCATTTTCGTCCATTTGTATACGGGAGGCGTTTCATAATTGAAACCGACCACAACCCTCTGGTCTGGTTAAGTAAAATTAAATTAGAGGAGTACAATTTTCAAATTAAATATCGCAAAGGCAAAGAGAATTATGTCGCCGACGCGGTATCGCGAATCGAAATAAATATTAATGACAATGACAACGCCTCGATTATACCTAACATTGCTGAATTACCCGGCCTAGACGATTTAGACTCTATTTTAAGCCCAGACGTTTCGGAATCGAATCTAGCAGATATACTTAATGATATAGAACCCGCACCGCACACCATAAGTAATAATGATGAGCCTGAACCGAATTTAGCAAATATACTTGATGATTTAGAAACTGCATGTACTATAAGTAACAACGAGAGAGATTAGTCATACCGATTTCTGAACAACCCGTCAATTATTCCAATCATAGAATCATTTGTTTACCCCACACGCGAATCCACACAAAATAAAAAAATATTTAACAAAGACCACTATATAATAAGATTTACTCAAAAATAAAACGAAATGCAGGTTTTTAATGAATTTATAAAAGCTATTATACCCAATAAACCCTATTGTTTGTATATACAAGACAAAGACCTAAAAAAAATAGTTATTCGCATATTAGAAAAACATTTGAACAATTCTGCAAAAATATCAATAACACCTATTTACAAAACCTAGAAGACGACGAAATTAAATTATGAATTAACATATCATTTAAGAAATCATAATGGCATAAATGAAACTTACAACCATCTTAAATTGGAATATTATAATCCTAAATTAAAAACTTTTATAATCGAAACTATCAATAATTGTGAACAATGTTTAAGTGCTAAATACGATAGAAACCCATATCAATTAGAACTTGAGGGCCCTTTACTAGCCACAAAACCGTTCGAAATTCTACACATAGACATATTCACATATCAAGGCAGTAAATTCGTAACTTTTATAGACTTATTTTCCAGATATGCCCAAGCATATCACATTAAACAAACGGATCACATGACTATACTAAATAAATTTCGACACTACTTTTCTCACCATTCTTTTCCGAAACGAGTTGTTATGGACAACGCAACACACTTTTCGAATGGCGTAATGAAATAATATGCGAGAATGCACGGTATCGAATTACATTTTGAAACGCCTTATAATCCCAATTCGAATTCACCAATTGAACGAATGCACTCTACCTTAATAGAAAAACTTAGAATCATAAATATTAAAAACCCCCGTGAGATACCCGCAAATCAAATGTTAGCTGCCGTATTAATATATAATCAATTAATACATACCGTTACAGGCTTCACCCCGTTTTCTATTTTATACGGTCCTTATCTTATTGAAACATCATTTAATCGAGACATGACCATACATGAAAATTATAATCAAAAAAGAAAGGACGAGATCTTACCATTTTACAATGACCTTTATAACGAACAAAAACAGCGAGCTGATAAACGACTCGAAAAACATAACAAAAATAAAGAGCCACCTGTTACAAAAATACCTGACATTATTGCTGTTAGAAATCCCAAAAGAGGAAAACATGAATCCCGTTATAGGATAGGGAAAAATTCGAAGCTAATACCACATAAGAAAAACAAGATCGCGTCAAAAATTAAAAAGAAATATGTAAACATTCACGCTAGACAAATTAAAAGAGTAAGACAAAGTAATTTGTTACAGAATCCTTCTACCAATCCTGAAAGTATACCCAGCACTTCAAGTTAAGCCGCTTCAGACAAACGGATACTACCTAGAGCCCCTAGGTCAGGGAAAACTACTTAGTCATTATCACAAATTCTATTTTCAATTTAATTTAACATTAATACAAAATAATATTATCGAAATTATTCATAATAATCTTTTAATAGAATCTCATCATAAAGATGATAATATGTAAACCTCGGCAATTATTGACGAAATTAATTTAAAACCTAACAGATTACAAGAAAATTACGATAAATTAATGCATAGTAGAGAGAAAAGAGGTTTATTCAATTTTTTCGGTAAAGGGATTAAATTCATAACGGGAAATTTAGACGAAGATGATTTAATTAATATAAATAATAACTTAAAAATATTAGAAAACAATCAACATCAAGTCTCTCAAAAAATGTCACAATTTACTACATTCGCAGAACATTTAACAAATAAATTTGAGCAGGAAATACAAGCCTGCCTTTCAAACTAACTCGCTACGATTAACCTATAAGTTAGTAGATGACTACTCGAAACAATTAATTTTCAGTTAATTAATATTGACAAATTAAAAAAACAAGCAAACATTTTTCTTAGAACCATTAACTTAGCAAGACTTAATACACCTAACATTGAATTATTCAGTCTGCAAGATTTAAAAATTTTAGAAAATTATCTTTTTACACAATATAGCCCAAAAATGGTACTACAACTAGATAAAAATCATCTGTTTAAAGTACTAGACAATTCTAAAATAACTATTTTACTAAAAGACAATGTGATTGTTATCATATTAAAAATTCCCATCTTACAATCCTTTACCTATTCATTATTCAAAATCTATCTAGTACCTAATCAAAATGTCATCATTATTATACCACCTACCCACTACTACCTGAAGGATTCAACAAAAGCGAGATGGTCAGAAGAATGCCAAGAGATAGAAACATTCTACGTATGTTCGCCTAACTTGATAAACAAATGCTCCCCTACAAAAGGTATTTTTTCGCGACTTCCCGTTCATGCCCGTTGTCAGATGGATAGTTTGTGCCCCCTCTTCAACTATTCAAAACATAATTGTTCCCTATATATACTTCGCTAAAACGAAGCGGTTATTTTGAGAGAGTGATTTGTTTTTGGTTTTGTTGATTTAGTGCTCATAACCTCAATTTCTTAAACCAAAAAGATGTTTTTTAATTTTCTTCTTGACGACTTATGTTCTGATACGGGATTATTGGTGGTTTATAAGTACTTGAGTATATGGCAGTATAGAAATAGATTTTATGGAAAAATAAGAGAACATCATTATCCACATATAATTAACCATCATATTTGGCTGGATAGATACCATGAACACACTTTCTTTCAATTATTTCGTATGCAAAGAGAAACTTTTAAAAAACTGTTACAGGTAGTTTTAGGAAACGATAAGGCGTCTTTAATTAAAAAAATATATCGCGGTGGAAATTATCCCACCCCACCAGATAAAAGTCTCTTGGTATTCCTGTGGTATATATCAAAACAGGACACATTACATTCAATTGCTGACAGGTTCAGTATAGTGCCTTCTACAGTAATGAAAATTGTAAATGCATTTTTATATATAATAGTTGGTCTCAAAAACAAATATATTATTTGGCCACAGACAGAAGAGGAGATACAACATATTATGAATGGGTTTCCAAATTATCCAGGTATATAGGTACATATATGTATAAGTAATTACAGGAGGTAATTTTCCTTATTATAGGTGTGATTGGAGCCATTGATGGAAGTCATATTAAATTAAAGGTACCAGAACTTCAACATGACAGCTATGTAGACAGATACCAAAGTCATTCAATTAACTTGATGGCTGTATGTACGGCTAATAAGATTTTTACGTATACATTTATAGGTTTTCCTGGATGTGCTCATGATGCTAGGGTAAGTATAGGCACTTTTATAATTATTCTTAATTTTTATCTATTAGATGAAAATTTTCAGGTTTTCTCACATTCCCTTTTATATAGAAATATTGAAAAATACGGAAAAAGAAAATATTTCCCCAATGATAACTGTTTCATTATTGGTGATAGCGCATTTTCTTTAAGAACATGGTTAATGACGCCATTTAAAGGAAGAAATATTAATAGAATGCAGAAACACCACAATTATTGTCTCTCTTCTTCAAGAGTAAATATTGAGAATACTTTTGCCTTCTTAAAAGGGAGATGGGCAAGACTAAAATACATTAATACGTATTCAATATCTAAAGCTATTGAAATATGCACGGCTGCATGTGTTCTTCACAATTTTTGTTTATTAAACAAGGATGAATGGGAACTTGAATCAAACGAAATAAATGAGGAAGATGAATGTACTATATTATATGAAGAGAATGATAAAATAGCATTCAAAATGGGAGAGTCGAGAAGAAATGAAATAGCTCGAAGTTTATATTCTAACGTTCCTAGTAACTAACGGACAGTAACTTTTTCTACAGTGAAAAATGTTTTTTTGTTTTTATTACCTATTTGCAATTGTTAAATAAGAAAAATAGTGTTTTATTTATAATACATCAGTGCATATATCTTTTACATCACAATTTTTATCCAATCCAGTTACATAAGTTGTTCCCCGATATTCATATATTAAAAAAGAAATGTTCGTTTTATTTGCCACAACCGCGTGTTCATGTATTACTGCATTATTTTCATTTTGTGATTTTTACCAATAAAATTTTATATTATTTAAAGTGCAAATTTTTTTTTTTTTTATTTTAACTATACTACTTTTATTAGGAAAATATCCAAATTGGGTGAAATAATTTGATCAAAATAAAGTGAAAGAGGGATGGTAGCTCAGTGTGCTAACGTGTCTGGCTTTCAAACTGAGTATGCCTCACAAAGTGTGTTCGAGACCCGCAAGGCGAAACAATTTTTCATTAAGAATAATTGCCAAGTGATTCGGACTCCACAATAAACTGTAGGGCCTCGTCTCTCTTTAACTAGCATAAGATTTTTGAGAACTTCCAGGAGGTTACCTCGGTGACTTGTGAGGCGGTTAAGAAAACAATATGATGTAGAGAAAATATATTGCTACCTTTTTAACCTAAGCCGATAAGTTTTCTGCAACATAACTTAATTCTTTCTCAATATTTTTTTTTATTTTGTAAATAGTCTCTAATACAACACATCTTATTTAATAAAGATTGTAAATATATACAAAAAATACACAATACAAATACTAACTTCACAGTTCTAGGTTATTGCTAATCTGAATCTGATGAGGAACGCTTTCTCTTCCGAGACTTGATATCAACAAATCTTTCAAACTGATTGATTAACCTGTCTCTTTGGTCATTCTGCACTCGAAATAAATTTTCCAATGATTTAAATTGTTCTTGCGTCTCCTTTATGTCAGCTTCATGTTGTTCTATAAGAAGTTCTAGAAGCTGAGTGTTTGCACTTTTAGGTCTTACCGTTTTCTTTTCTGAACGAAATCTATTTTTTATACTATCTGTAACATCTTTTTCTTCGCTTTCAGAATGTTCATTTTCTATTTCTCGCTCTGTGTCCAATGTATCTTGTGTATTAGTAGGATTTACTTTATCTTTTGCACCCAATATACTATGTAAAATATCAAAAAAAGGTGGTGGATCTTTATGTGTTTCGCCAGTTGTGTTCATATGCCTCACATGAGCCAAATATTGTTTTTGAAGATTAGAAAATTTAAGCCTTAATTTTTCTACTGCTGCTTTTCCTTGTCCAACATAATAGCCTGCATTATTCATTTCTTCAGCTATTTTTAACCAAATTTGTGATTTTACAGACCTTTTGTCATCAAATTTATCACTGTATTTTTCTCTTACCGATAAAAAATATTCTGTTGCTACATTATCCAGTTCTGTAGGTTTTTTTCCACTCCATATTATTTTCTTCTCTGTTTCATCTACACTGCTATCAGAATTTAAATTTCCTTCAAGTTTCTCGGCTACACCCAAAGTACTTCTGCTGGTACTCGGTTTATTAACGTTCTCTTTGTTTAATATTCGTTCCATATATAATTCAGCTTGATCAGGGTCTAAAAAATACAGATTATAAAATAGTTTTTCTTTATATAGTTAATATCGCCATCAGCGCACTACATAATACTATATAATACCTACCATTTAATAATATATTTGCTGTTTGTAAATCTACCAGAATTGTGTAGTCTTCCCCTTGATAGTTAATATTTAAGTCGATACGTTCTTGTTCAGCTTCAGAATCCATTATATTATAAGACACAGACAAAACTATAACACACGTCAAAACACTCAAAACGAAAACATAACCTCATTCTGTGCCATAACCGCTAGTAACTCATGTCCAGCAGGCGGGAAGTAAATCAGTTCCCGTTATACACGCAGTGACGTTATTTCATGACGTCTTCAAGATATTCCCCTATTCCCGTTAACACGCGAAAATGGGACGGTAACAGTTTCAGTATTACCGTTGATCAAACGGGAAGTCGCGAAAAAATACCTAAAATGTTATGAGCTGCACTACAAATCTTGTTACATACTTTGATGCCATAACTATAATGGAACATGGCATATTAACCCTATTCAAGGTACCCACAAATGTGATTGAACAGTGTGTTTACGATGATGTTACCACAACCACAATTAAAGGACTTAATGTATTAGGCTCAAGTTGCAATGTTATTATCAATTCGCAACTCATAGCTAATACTTACATAAACATTTCATCACCAAATGAAAGCATACAGGACTTAAAGAAACCAACAAAGATCATATCTTTTAAAACAAGCCATTTAAAAGACTTTACTCAAATTAATAATGATCTAAAGGACGTAAAGGAGCCAATATTGTTAGATCACATGGCTATCAAGTATTCCCACATAGGAATTACTTCTGTTATTTTCACGATTGTAACCATATTATGTATTGTTGTAATTATTTATAGGAAACAAATTGTAAAACTAGTATTTAAGCCGAAACCTATTGTAAAAGTAGATAGGAAAGTATTTTCAGAATTACTTGGGAGTCGAGGGCGATCCAAAAACTGAGGATAGAGGAGTTATGGACCCATGAGCTCATCTGTCAGCGTAATATGATATAACCACAGATAACCACAATGAACAGCATCCCATGTAATGCATTTATTATTCTTTAGTTAGTTGTAGATTACTCTCTTTGTAAAGCGGTTCCGCTGTCGTATTTTTGTGTCTTAATAAATTTAGTTGTTTTTTAAAAACGGTTTTTTCCTCCGAAAAACCATAACTAATTAGAGACAACTGCAACTGAACTGTCAACTGTGCTTAGTGTGTTTTCGCTTTGGAATCGCAGGACGCCTAAACCATTAAGTGATTTATGCTTAGATTACAAAACAAAAATTAGAATTGTAAATAATAATTATTGGCACAAAATCATTAAGTATAATATTGGCCAAAGATCATCGTATGCTATTTTTTTAACACTTGTAACTGCTCCAAAAAGAAGGTAAGAATGAGAAAACTGTGTCCAGATAAAAAATGTGTTATTAATATTGCTGTCAGTTTAACCCAATTTTAGTGAAACATGGATAATCAAACTGTTCAAATTTCAAGGGTATTAGGCAGAATTAGGAGGATTATAGGTGAATCTTGCAGAAACATTGAATGTGGCAATGCCATTCAACGTAGAGTGTTGTATACTGCCAAACAATTTACGTAGGATTAGAACCTATATTTCTGAAGAAACCTACATCTCTTTATCAGAGGCTATAAGAATTGCTATTGCTGTACCGAAATAATAATAACCATGTTTAAAAATTCCTAGATTCATTGGTTTATCGAAGAAGGTCGTGTTGGTATAACACAGAGGAAAACAATAAGATTCGAACATGTAAAAATGCAAGTAGGTGTACCCTCTTAAGGTTAGAATTTCATTATGCGGGAGGAAATTCTATTTGCTTTTAGTCAGTTTAAATATTTAAAAAACTGACTTATGAACGATGTTTAAAATTAAACTTAGTATATTAATATAAAGCAATAGTTGTTAATTCTTGTATGTGATACTCACTAAATACAAGTAAGAAGTATCATTGCTGGAAGACAACAATTATTCAGTGGCTGTTATTATAGTACCTACTAATTAAAGACTATTTGCATTATTATTTTTTTGTTTTACAAAAAACCAGTCACCCTACTCTGTGGCTCCGACCCTCACAGAGGGGAGCTGGTAATACCAATAGCCACTCCCCACGCCCGTGGGGTGAGTGACTACCGGGTCCGCGAATCGTGTGCCCTGAGTAGACGTAATGAACCGAGGATGACAGCCTTCTGCATTCTGCCGGCTAAGATCTCTGCCGAATCTCGGCATGCCGGTATGATCTTTAGTTCTGAAAGCAGCGTCTGTCTCATTCCACCGAGGGCTCCTATAATCAGTACCACTATTTTAACAGAATGTTGCTCTCAGCGGGAGCTGAGAATTCCACGACATACATTGTCTTGAGTTGGTGGTCGAGGAGTACTATGTCAGGCTTGTTGGCTTGTATTTGCCTGACGGTGGGAAACGAGTAGTTCCAATAAATTAGGCACTTCTCATTCCCCACAACAGACTCAATATCCCCCGGAACGTAAGGCAGCACTGGTGTTTCGTCTATCCCATACGAGTGCCTTAGATGATAGTAAATCACTCGTAATGCTGCGTTGTGTCTATGAATATAGGCCGAGACTGCGTATGTCGGGCAAGCCGACAGTAAGTGCATTACAGTCTCCGGCGCCCTGCGGCAGGCCCTGCAGCTGACATCAGGGACCTCCATACCCATGACACGACGTCGATAGACGAGAGTGTTAAATACACCATCCTGGCAAGCCATTATGAATCCCTCGGTTTCAGACTTCAGCCCAGCTGACCTTAAGAAGGCGAAGGTCAGCCTTTCGGATAAGCCGTGGTCTTCTATATTTTTATAGAAGACCCCGTGCAATGGCTTATCCTTATGGAGCTGCAGAAGGATGTTGTGTTCTGCAGCTCTAATGTGGGCTTTTAGTCGAACGGGTTCCAACTCGGTGACAGAGTCGGGGTTTACCCGCTCGACGTCGAAGATGAGACCAAGTTCATCGGCTGCTCTCCGTGCTGCCTTAAAGAGAAAAGCTCCTACCTCTGCATTTTCATGGTCTCGGACCATGCAGAGGAGGGGATCAGAACTCCTGATGACCTTACATGCTCCATCCAGAACCATCCTGCTATGGAGACTCTCCAAGCTCAAGAGTCCACGGCCTCCCCGATGTCGTGGGAGATATAACCGTGGAACGGACGATTTAGGATGCAAGCTCCTATTGAGATGCATCTTCTTGCGGGTTACTACATCGAGTTGACGCAGCTCTTCTCTAGTCCACTTCACTACTCCGAAAGAGTAGAGAAGGATCGGAACGGCAAGCATATTTGTAGCAGACACCTTGTTCTTCCCCGACAGTTCTGAAGACCAGATCTGTCGGAGTAGGTGCTGATACTTGCCGCGGAGAGCGTTTTTCACTACACTCACTTCTTGGGTGGAGCGTTGCTCGACACCCAAGTAAGTGTATGACTCTCCGGCATCTAGATGGTGTAAGATGCTTCCGTCCACGAGCTGCGCGTCCTCTCCATAGTCACCGCATCGTCCTCTCTTGAGATGGATCAGTGCGCATTTGTCCAACCCGAACTGCATACCGACAGCCTGCGTATACTCCTGTACCACCCTAAGGGACTGTTGGAGATCCCTCTCTCCAGAGGCATAAAGTTTAAGGTCATCCATATAAAATAGATGGGTGACCTTATGCCTTCTGTCGCCGGGAGTACCGCAGTTGTAGCCACGGGTTTTCCGGAGCGAGACGGATAATGGCAGTAGTGAGATGCAAAACAGAAGGGGGCTGAGGGAATCTCCCTGAAATACTCCTCTTCTGAATGTTACCGACTCTGTTTGGACTCTATCGTTACCCGATGTTATGGTAAAGCGAGTCCTCCAGAGCGGCATCAGTTCTTCAATACATCTCAGTACGGGACCGGGTACCACAAGACATCGGAGCAAGTGAACAATGAGCTCATGCGATGTCATGTCGAATGCCTTGCGGTAGTCGATCCAGGCCATAGAGAGGTTCCGCTTATACTGCATGGAGTCCTGCGTGACACATCTGTCAATCAACAGGTTCTCCTTGCAGCCAGCGACACCTCTCTTCGACCCTCGTTGCTCATATATCCGTTCGTAAACCGGTTCAACTGCGTGGCGCACCCGCATGTACAAAATGCGTGTAAACACCTTGTAACATGCGTTTAGACAGGTTATCGGTCTGTAATTCTTTGGGTTGGACAAATCTCCGTTCTTGGGGATCAGCACTGTCCGCCCCTCAACAACCCAAGAAGGGATTTGCTGCTCCCCATTTAACCAGGAATTAAATATTCTGGCCAAATGGTGGTGGGTGCTCGATAACTTTTTCCACCAAAAGTTATTTATCCCATCGGGACCTGGAGCAGCAAAGTTCCTAGAGCCATCAAGAGCCCTACGAACCTCTTCTGGGGTTATTGGTTCGCACACTTCCTGTGGTTGCTGAAGCCTTTGACAAAAGGCTTCAAAGTGTGCAAGGGCAGGAGAATCTCGGTTGAGTGGAAGCCTCTCCTCGTACAGCGTTTTCCAGAAGTTCTCCACCTGATCTGCAGTCGGCGGATTGTCTACAACACGCGGAGGCGGTTGGAAAAGGCGCGAGGGCTTCTCGCGGAACAGTTTATTTTCCGCAAGCCCCCTCGCCCGCCTCACTAATGACTTTTTGCAAGTCACTAGCATCCGTATCCTGTCGAGACAGTGCTGTTTGGTGGTTCGCAGCACTGCCTCATTGAGGGTGTGATGGACGCGTCTTAAGTTGGCGGCTAATCGGCGCACTTTAGGCGTGAACGGCCTGTTGGCCGCCATATAGTCCATCACACATTGGATACGGGATGCGTGTTGCCTCGCCGACTGGATCTTGGCTCCCATCTTTTGTATGCGCCGCTGCGCTCTCTCCTGTGGGGAAGAGGTATTTCGCCTCTCCACCTGAGACGAGCGTTGAGCAGCGGCATACACGGCACAATTTATGTGCCAGATGTCAGCCTCTTCTGGTAGCGCCGTACGAAGTTCAGCGTCCACTCTGGCCAGGTCTTGTGGCCCGGGGGTTTTCAGACGGTGTAACCCCCTTCTGGTACTGAGGCCCTCTGGTATTGGCGGAACGAGGAGAGCCACGTCCTCAACCGGTGAATGTGGCGGCTCTTCGGCCACCTCATTCACCGGCCCAGGAGCAGCCCTCACGTAGCCCCTACTACGAAGGTGGGATACATAGTCACGCAGATTTTGTGGCGTGAAGGCGCTATGCTCTGGAAGCCTCTCACACCACAGAGCATGCATCCGCGCCATGTACCCCCTTCGCGCGGGCTCACTGCTTTCATAACACTGCAGTAGCTCATCCCTCAGTTCATCCGTCCACTCAAAGCGTCCATGAACATTGCGTAAGTAAGCATTATTATTATTATTATTATTATTTTTTTTTAAGTAAAACCAGTCGTCCTTCTCCCTGCCTCCGATACCAGAGAGGGTACGCTGGGAGCGCCAGTAACCACTCTCTACACCGTAGAGTCAGTGATCACTGGTTCCGTGACTCGTGTGCCCTGAGCAGACGCAATGAACCAAGAATGACAGCCTTCTGCATTCTCCCGGCTAGGACTTCTGCCGATTGTCGGCATGCCGGTATGATGTTCAATTCTGAAAGCAGCGTGTGTCTCGTTCCACCGAGAGCTCCTATAATCAGTACCACCAGCTTGACAGTATGGTCTGGATACAGTCTGCGGAGTTCGAAGAGTAGATCTCGATATTTTGTCCGCTTTTCTTCCTCCTTCAAGACAATGTTGTTCTCCGCGGGAGCCGAGAACTCTATGACGAACATTGTCTTGAGTTGGTGGTCTATGAGAACTATGTCAGGCTTATTTGCCTGTATTTGCCTGACCGTGGGAAACGAGTAGTTCCAATAAATTAGACACCTCTCATTCCCCACAACGGACTCAATATCCCCCGGAGCATAAGGCAGCACTGGTGTCTCGTCTATCTCATACGAGTGCCTCAGATGGTAGTAAAGCACTCGTAGTGCTCCGTCGTGCCTTTGGATATAGGCGGAGACTGCATATGTCGGGCAGGCCGACAACAAGTGCATAAGCGTCTCCGGCGCTCTGCGGCAGGTCCTGCAGCTGACGTCAGCGACCTCCACACCCATGACACGACTTCGATAGACGAGGGTGTTGAATACACCGTCCTGGCAAGCCAATATAAATCCCTCGGTCTCAGACTTCAGCCCGGCTGACCTTAAGAAGGCGAAGGTCAGCCTTTCGGATAATCCAAGTTCTTCTATATTTCTATAGAAGACACCATGCAGTGGCTTATCCGAATGGAGCTGCAGAAAGATGGTTTGTTCTGCAGCTTTTATTTGGGCTTTCCGCCGAGCGGGTTCCAACTCGGTGACAGAGTCGGGATTATCCCGCTCAACGTCGAAGATGAGACCGAGTTCATCGGCTGCTCTGCGTGCTGCCTTAAACAGAAAAGCTCCTACCCCTGCATTTTCATGGTCTCGGACCATGCAGAGGAGGGGATCCGAACTCCTGACGACCTTACAGGCTCCATCCAGCACCATCCTGCTGTGTAGACTCTCCAAGCTCAAGAGTCCACGGCCTCCCCGATGGCGTGGGAGATATAACCGTGGAACGGACGATTTAGGATGCAGGCTCCTATTGAGGTGCATCTTTCTCCGGGTTCCTACATCGAGTTGACGCAGCTCCTCTCGAGTCCACTTCACTACTCCAAAGGAGTAGAGAAGGATCGGAACGGCAAGCATATTAGTAGCAGACACCTTGTTCTTCCCCGACAGTTCTGAAGACCAGATCTGTCGGAGTCGGTGCTGATACTTGCCGCGGAGAGCGTTTTTCACTACACCCACTTCTTGGGTGGAGCGTTGCTCGACACCCAAGTAAGTGTACGACTCTCCGGCATCTAGGTGGTGTAGGATACTTCCGTCTACGAGCTGCGCGTCCTCGCCGTAGTCCCCACATCGTCCTCTCTTGAGATGGACCAGTGCACATTTGTCCAATCCGAACTGCATACCGACAGCCTGCGTGTACTCCTGTACCACCCTAAGGGATTGTTGGAGATCCCTTTCTCCGGACGCATAAAGTTTAAGGTCATCCATATAAAACAAATGGGTGACCTTATGCCTCCTGTCGCCGGGGGTACCACAGCTGTAACGGCGGGTTTTCCGGAGCGAGACGGATAATGGCAGTAGCGAGATGCAAAACAAAAGGGGGCTGAGGGAATCTCCCTGAAATACTCCCCTTTTGAACGTTACCGGCTCTGTTTGGACTCTATCATTACCAGATGTTATGGTAAAGCGAGTCCTCCAGAGCGGCATCAGATCTTCAATGCATCTCACTACGGGACCGACGACCGCAAGACATCGGAGCAAGTGTACAATAAGCTCATGAGATGTCATGTCAAATGCCTTGCGGTAATCGATCCAGGCCATGGAGAGATTCCGCTTATACTGCACGGAGTCCTGCGTGACACATTTGTCAATCAACAAGTTCTCCTTGCAGCCAGCGACATCTCTCTTCGACCCTCGTTGCTCATATATCCGTTCGTAAACTGGGTTAACTGCTTGGAGTACCCGCATGTACAAGATGCGTGTGAACACCTTGTAACATGCGTTTAAACAGGTTATCGGCCTATAGTTCTTTGGGTTGGACAAATCTCCGTTCTTGGGGATCAGCACTGTCCGCCCCTCAACAACCCAAGAAGGAATTATTATTATTATTATTATTATTATTATAGACTTAAGCCGTGCACTTTCTCGGCCGAAGCCGGAAAAAATTTACCGACCCCTCGCGCGCGCCGTTGGGGTTCGGCTCTGTGGGGACCCGGGCCTGTCCCGGGCCCATTGCTGTTGGGGATCGGCTCGGTTAACGGGGATGAAATTCATCACGTCCCATTAATCCGGTGGATGTTTCGGTTTTCTATCCTTCGTCGTTCAAAAACTTTCTGGTAATATGGCATGTCTGGAGAATCACCGTCCTCTGGATAATCTTCACGAGGCCTCTAGGTAGATTAAGTTGCTCCAAATAATTCAAGAACTTCTTCGTCACCACGCCTGTAGCCGAAATTATGATCGGGATAATTCGAACCTCCTCTAATCTCCACACGTGTTTAAGTTCTATGGCCAAATTCTGATATTTGTTTCTCTTTTCCATCTCCGTTTTCTGTAGGTTGTTGGTTAGGGGGCATCCAATATCAATTATAGTGGCCTTCTTGTCTTTCTTTTTGATCACCAGGATGTCAGGGCGGTTGTGATCCAAGGTTCTATCAGACTGTATTGGTCTATCCCAGTACAACAATGTTTCGTCGTCTTCTAAAACAGCTTGAGGTGTGTATTTATAGAAGGGCGGTGGATTAGTAATGAGTCCTAAGTGCCAATTCTCTATGGATGATTTTCGCCACCTCGTTGTGCCTTCCCAAATACATTCCCGTAGCCAAAGCGGGGCAGCCTCCAGTGACATGTTCGATAGTTTCACCTGCTGCCTTACACTTTCTACACACATCGTTCACGCCGGGGACTTTAAGAATGTACTTTTCATTATTTCTAGTACGGATAATGCTATCCTGAATGGCTATTATGAATCCCTCAGTTTCTGGGTGTAACATTCCTTCCTTAAGCCATAGGAGCGAGGTCTCCTTGTCGATCTCTGGATTGTTTAAGGCATTGGGATACTTTCCGTGGAGTACCTTGTCCTGCCATGCTGTTTGAATATCCTCGTTCGTTCGGGTCATTATCTCGTGTTGTCGATCTTTGAGGTTTAACGGTGTATATCTGTTGTCACTTTCCACTATTTTCCGAATGAGAACCCTGTCTGAATTGTAGAAATAGAGGCGCATGTTCTTCTCTTGCGTTCGGCACATCTTCTGAACGCTGCTTAACCCCCTGCCTCCTTGTGTTCTTGGCATGTATAGTCTTTCAACTGCGCTCTTTGGGTGATGCATTCGAAACTTTGTAAGTGTAGTTCTCGTCATTCTGTCTAGGTCTTCCAGGTCTGTATCCGAGTACTTTAGTATTCCGAATGAGTATGCCAGACTAGGAACAGCATATGTATTGATCGCTGTAATCATGTTCCTAGCGTTGAGTTTAGTATTCATCAGCTTAGTTAGACGTTGTTTGTATTTTTCCCTGAACTCCTTCTTTAGCTGGGTGTGGTCTATCCTTCTATTCTGCAGAATTCCAAGGTACTTGTAAGTTTCTTCGGGCAGCATTTGCTCAAAGTCACGGATATTCTCCGGCTGCTGCGTTAATTTTCCCTTTGTGACATGTACTTCGGCACACTTCTCCAGACCAAACTCCATTCTGATATCATCGCTGAAGGTTTTGACATTGGCTACTAGCGCGTTCAATTGTCTTGGATTCTCAGCGTAGAGCTTGATGTCATCCATAAAAAGTAAATGGCTGAGCCTCGAGCTTGGTTGCTTCGGATCTATTCGGAAACCGTAGGTGGTGTCATTCAATATTGCTGAGAGGGGATTGAGAGCGAGGCAAAACCATAATGGACTCAGCGAATCTCCCTGGTATATACCTCTTCTAATTCTGATGTTCGAGATAGTGCTTCCTCCAATTCTTGTCTGGGTTTCCCAAGTCGCCATTGCATATGTTAGTAGCCGAACGATGGTGGGGCTAACTTTGTATACTTCTAGCACTTTTATTAGCCAGTCATGAGGTACAGAGTCGAATGCCTTTTTATAGTCTATGTAGGCCATACTGATGTTTCGGCGCTTTACTTCAGCTTGTTTGATGGTTACTGCATCTATTGTTAGCTGCTCCTTGCATCCAAGTGATCCCTTTACGCATCCCCGCTGTTCTGGGCCAATTATATTGTTCATCTCACAGTGTTCATTGATTTGCCTATGTATCAATGACGTGAGAAGTTTGTAGATCGCAGACAAGCAGGTGATTGGCCTGTAGTTTTTCGGGTCTTTCAGATCTCCTTTTTTGGGCAGAAGGTAAGTTACTCCTCGACCTAAAAATTCGGGAAATCTTGTTGGATCTTCAAGGATTTTGTTGAATGCTCGGGCAAACTGTGGGATTAGGGCTGGGAATGATTTCAACCAGAAGTTCTGTATATTGTCTGGTCCAGGTGCTTTCCAGCTTGAAGTGTTCTTTATGCACTCTTCGACATCTGCAGGAGTAATATTAGTATCTGGCATATCTGGAAGATCATTTGCATTGCGCTCTGCTGTTTGGAGCCATGTAGCTGCTTGATTGAATCTCACAGGGTTTGACCATATCCCCTGCCAGAATTGACCGAAGCGATTGTGGTCAATTTTCTCGGGTTCTGTATTGCCTTGGTTGTTGCTTTATTATTATTTTTTTTTTTTTTTTTTTTTACAAAAAACCAGTCACCCTACTCTGTGGCTCCGACCCTCACAGAGGGGAGCTGGTAATACCAATAGCCACTCCCCACGCCCGTGGGGTGAGTGACTACCGGGTCCGCGAATCGTGTGCCCTGAGTAGACGTAATGAACCGAGGATGACAGCCTTCTGCATTCTGCCGGCTAAGATCTCTGCCGAATCTCGGCATGCCGGTATGATCTTTAGTTCTGAAAGCAGCGTCTGTCTCATTCCACCGAGGGCTCCTATAATTAGTACCACTATTTTAACAGAATGGCCTGGATAAAGCCTGCGGAGTTCGAAGAGCAAATCTCGATATTTTGTCCGTTTTTCCTCCTCTTTCAAGACAATGTTGCTCTCAGCGGGAGCCGAGAATTCCACGACATACATTGTCTTGAGTTGGTGGTCGAGGAGTACTATGTCAGGCTTGTTGGCTTGTATTTGCCTGACGGTGGGAAACGAGTAGTTCCAATAAATTAGGCACTTCTCATTCCCCACAACGGACTCAATATCCCCCGGAACGTAAGGCAGCACTGGTGTTTCGTCTATCCCATACGAGTGCCTTAGATGATAGTAAAGCACTCGTAATGCTGCGTTGTGTCTATGAATATAGGCCGAGACTGCGTATGTCGGGCAAGCGATTATTATTATTATTATTATTATTATTATTTTTTTTTTTTTTTTTTTTTTTTTTTACAAAAAACCAGTCACCCTACTCTGTGGCTCCGACCCTCACAGAGGGGAGCTGGTAATACCAATAGCCACTCCCCACGCCCGTGGGGTGAGTGACTACCGGGTCCGCGAATCGTGTGCCCTGAGTAGACGTAATGAACCGAGGATGACAGCCTTCTGCATTCTGCCGGCTAAGATCTCTGCCGAATCTCGGCATGCCGGTATGATCTTTAGTTCTGAAAGCAGCGTCTGTCTCATTCCACCGAGGGCTCCTATAATCAGTACCACTATTTTAACAGAATGGCCTGGATAAAGCCTGCGGAGTTCGAAGAGCAAATCTCGATATTTTGTCCGTTTTTCCTCCTCTTTCAAGACAATGTTGCTCTCAGCGGGAGCTGAGAATTCCACGACATACATTGTCTTGAGTTGGTGGTCGAGGAGTACTATGTCAGGCTTGTTGGCTTGTATTTGCCTGACGGTGGGAAACGAGTAGTTCCAATAAATTAGGCACTTCTCATTCCCCACAACGGACTCAATATCCCCCGGAACGTAAGGCAGCACTGGTGTTTCGTCTATCCCATACGAGTGCCTTAGATGATAGTAAAGCACTCGTAATGCTGCGTTGTGTCTATGAATATAGGCCGAGACTGCGTAAGTCGGGCAAGCCGACAGTAAGTGCATTACAGTCTCCGGCGCCCTGCGGCAGGCCCTGCAGCTGACATCAGGGACCTCCATACCCATGACACGACGTCGATAGACGAGAGTGTTAAATACACCATCCTGGCAAGCCATTATGAATCCCTCGGTCTCAGACTTCAGCCCAGCTGACCTTAAGAAGGCGAAGGTCAGCCTTTCGGATAAGCCGAGGTCTTCTATATTTTTATAGAAGATCCCGTGCAATGGCTTATCCTTATGGAGCTGCAGAAGGATGTTGTGTTCTGCAGCTCTAATGTGGGCTTTTAGTCGAACGGGTTCCAACTCGGTGACAGAGTCGGGGTTTACCCGCTCGACGTCGAAGATGAGACCAAGTTCATCGGCTGCTCTGCGTGCTGCCTTAAAGAGAAAAGCTCCTACCTCTGCATTTTCATGGTCTCGGACCATGCAGAGGAGGGGATCCGAACTCCTGATGACCTTACATGCTCCCTCCAGAACCATCCTGCTATGGAGACTCTCCAAGCTCAAGAGTCCACGGCCTCCCCGATGTCGTGGGAGATATAACCGTGGAACGGACGATTTAGGATGCAAGCTCCTATTGAGATGCATCTTCTTGCGGGTTACTACATCGAGTTGACGCAGCTCTTCTCTAGTCCACTTCACTACTCCGAAAGAGTAGAGAAGGATCGGAACGGCAAGCATATTTGTAGCAGACACCTTGTTCTTCCCCGACAGTTCTGAAGACCAGATCTGTCGGAGTAGGTGCTGATACTTGCCGCGGAGAGCGTTTTTCACTACACTCACTTCTTGGGTGGAGCGTTGCTCGACACCCAAGTAAGTGTACGACTCTCCGGCATCTAGATGGTGTAAGATGCTTCCGTCCACGAGCTGCGCGTCCTCTCCATAGTCACCGCATCGTCCTCTCTTGAGATGGATCAGTGCGCATTTGTCCAACCCGAACTGCATACCGACAGCCTGCGTATACTCCTGTACCACCCTAAGGGACTGTTGGAGATCCCTCTCTCCAGAGGCATAAAGTTTAAGGTCATCCATATAAAATAGATGGGTGACCTTATGCCTCCTGTCGCCGGGGGTACCGCAGTTGTAGCCACTGGTTTTCCGGAGCGAGACGGATAATGGCAGTAGTGAGATGCAAAACAGAAGGGGGCTGAGGGAATCTCCCTGAAATACTCCTCTTCTGAATGTTACCGACTCTGTTTGGACTCTATCGTTACCCGATGTTATGGTAAAGCGAGTCCTCCAGAGCGGCATCAGTTCTTCAATACACCTCACTACGGGACCGGGTACCACAAGACATCGGAGCAAGTGAACAATGAGCTCATGCGATGTCATGTCGAATGCCTTGCGGTAGTCGATCCAGGCCATAGAGAGGTTCCGCTTATACTGCATGGAGTCCTGCGTGACACATCTGTCAATCAACAGGTTCTCCTTGCAGCCAGCGACACCTCTCTTCGACCCTCGTTGCTCATATATCCGTTCGTAAACCGGTTCAACTGCGTGGAGCACCCGCATGTACAAAATGCGTGTAAACACCTTGTAACATGCGTTTAGACAGGTTATCGGTCTGTAATTCTTTGGGTTGGACAAATCTCCGTTCTTGGGGATCAGCACTGTCCGCCCCTCAACAACCCAAGAAGGGATTTGCTGCTCCCCATTTAACCAGGAATTAAATATTCTGCCCAAATGGTGGTGGGTGCTCGATAACTTTTTCCACCAAAAGTTATTTATCCCATCGGGACCTGGAGCAGCAAAGTTCTTAGAGCCATCAAGAGCCCTACGAACCTCTTCTGGGGTTATTGGTTCGCACACTTCCTGTGGTTGCTGAAGCCTTTGACAAAAGGCTTCAAAGTGTGCAAGGGCCGGAGAATCTCGGTTGAGTGGAAGCCTCTCCTCGTACAGCGTTTTCCAGAAGTTCTCCACCTGATCTGCAGTCGGCGGATTGTCTACAACACGCGGAGGCGGTTGGAAAAGGCGCGAGGGCTTCTCGCGGAACAGTTTATTTTCCGCAAGCCCCCTCGCCCGCCTCACTAATGACTTTTTGCAAGTCACTAGCATCCGTATCCTGTCGAGACAGTGCTGTTTGGTGGTTCGCAGCACTGCCTCATTGAGTGTGTGATGGACGCGTCTTAAGTTGGCGGCTAATCGACGCACTTTAGGTGTGAACGGCCTGTTGGCCGCCATATAGTCCATCACACATTGGATACGGGATGCGTGTTGCCTCGCCGACTGGATCTTGGCTTCCATCTTTTGTATGCGCCGCTGCGCTCTCTCCTGTGGGGAAGAGGTATTTCGCCTCTCCACCTGAGACGAGCGTTGAGCAGCGGCATACACGGCACAATTTATGTGCCAGATGTCAGCCTCTTCTGGTAGCGCTGTACGAAGTTCAGCGTCCACTCTGGCCAGGTCTTGTGGCCCGGGGGTTTTCAGACGGTGTAACCCCCTTCTGGTACTGAGGCCCTCTGGTATTGGCGGAACGAGGAGAGCCACGTCCTCAACCGGTGAATGTGGCGGCTCTTCGGCCACCTCATTCACCGGCCCAGGAGCAGCCCTCACGTAGCCCCTACTACGAAGGTGGGATACATAGTCACGCAGATTTTGTGGCGTGAAGGCGCTATGCTCTGGTAGCCTCTCACACCACAGAGCATGCATCCGCGCCATGTACCCCCTCCGCGCGGGCTCACTGCTTTCATAACAATGCAGAAGCTCATCCCTCAGTTCATCTGTCCACTCAAAGCGTCCTTGTTCGTTGCGTACGTCGTCAACGGGCGGTCTATCCGGTTGGGCCCCACCACCTTGCCCTTGACCCCTATCCGAACGGGGTCGATCGTGGGGGCCCAGTCTTCGGCCTGCTGGAACCAAAGGTTAGAGCCTGTGGGTGGTTAGCCCAGCAGGCCCACGACCGACACCAGAGGGGAAGATGCTTTCCCCTCCCGGGTGCACAAGGGCTGCCGGTTCGGTTTTGCACCCCTAGCTGGAGTAAGTGGTGGCGCTACTCACCAAAGGCTTAATAGATGGAGGTTAGCCCCTCCTGCTAATTTATTATTATTATTATTATTATTATTTTTTTTTTTTTTTTTTTTTTTTTTTTTTTACAAAAAACCAGTCACCCTACTCTGTGGCTCCGACCCTCACAGAGGGGAGCTGGTAATACCAATAGCCACTCCCCACGCCCGTGGGGTGAGTGACTACCGGGTCCGCGAATCGTGTGCCCTGAGTAGACGTAATGAACCGAGGATGACAGCCTTCTGCATTCTGCCGGCTAAGATCTCTGCCGAATCTCGGCATGCCGGTATGATCTTTAGTTCTGAAAGCAGCGTCTGTCTCATTCCACCGAGGGCTCCTATAATCAGTACCACTATTTTAACAGAATGGCCTGGATAAAGCCTGCGGAGTTCGAAGAGCAAATCTCGATATTTTGTCCGTTTTTCCTCCTCTTTCAAGACAATGTTGCTCTCAGCGGGAGCTGAGAATTCCACGACATACATTGTCTTGAGTTGGTGGTCGAGGAGTACTATGTCAGGCTTGTTGGCTTGTATTTGCCTGACGGTGGGAAACGAGTAGTTCCAATAAATTAGGCACTTCTCATTCCCCACAACGGACTCAATATCCCCCGGAACGTAAGGCAGCACTGGTGTTTCGTCTATCCCATACGAGTGCCTTAGATGATAGTAAAGCACTCGTAATGCTGCGTTGTGTCTATGAATATAGGCCGAGACTGCGTAAGTCGGGCAAGCCGACAGTAAGTGCATTACAGTCTCCGGCGCCCTGCGGCAGGCCCTGCAGCTGACATCAGGGACCTCCATACCCATGACACGACGTCGATAGACGAGAGTGTTAAATACACCATCCTGGCAAGCCATTATGAATCCCTCGGTCTCAGACTTCAGCCCAGCTGACCTTAAGAAGGCGAAGGTCAGCCTTTCGGATAAGCCGAGGTCTTCTATATTTTTATAGAAGATCCCGTGCAATGGCTTATCCTTATGGAGCTGCAGAAGGATGTTGTGTTCTGCAGCTCTAATGTGGGCTTTTAGTCGAACGGGTTCCAACTCGGTGACAGAGTCGGGGTTTACCCGCTCGACGTCGAAGATGAGACCAAGTTCATCGGCTGCTCTGCGTGCTGCCTTAAAGAGAAAAGCTCCTACCTCTGCATTTTCATGGTCTCGGACCATGCAGAGGAGGGGATCCGAACTCCTGATGACCTTACATGCTCCATCCAGAACCATCCTGCTATGGAGACTCTCCAAGCTCAAGAGTCCACGGCCTCCCCGATGTCGTGGGAGATATAACCGTGGAACGGACGATTTAGGATGCAAGCTCCTATTGAGATGCATCTTCTTGCGGGTTACTACATCGAGTTGACGCAGCTCTTCTCTAGTCCACTTCACTACTCCGAAAGAGTAGAGAAGGATCGGAACGGCAAGCATATTTGTAGCAGACACCTTGTTCTTCCCCGACAGTTCTGAAGACCAGATCTGTCGGAGTAGGTGCTGATACTTGCCGCGGAGAGCGTTTTTCACTACACTCACTTCTTGGGTGGAGCGTTGCTCGACACCCAAGTAAGTGTACGACTCTCCGGCATCTAGATGGTGTAAGATGCTTCCGTCCACGAGCTGCGCGTCCTCTCCGTAGTCACCGCATCGTCCTCTCTTGAGATGGATCAGTGCGCATTTGTCCAACCCGAACTGCATACCGACAGCCTGCGTGTACTCCTGTACCACCCTAAGGGACTGCTGGAGATCCCTCTCTCCAGAGGCATAAAGTTTAAGGTCATCCATATAAAATAGATGGGTGACCTTATGCCTCCTGTCGCCGGGGGTACCGCAGTTGTAGCCACGGGTTTTCCGGAGCGAGACGGATAATGGCAGTAGTGAGATGCAAAAGAGAAGGGGGCTGAGGGAATCTCCCTGAAATACTCCTCTTCTGAATGTTACCGACTCTGTTTGGACTCTATCGTTACCCGATGTTATGGTAAAACGAGTCCTCCAGAGCGGCATCAGTTCTTCAATACATCTCACTACGGGGCCTGGTACCACAAGACATCGGAGCAAGTGAACAATGAGCTCATGCGATGTCATGTCAAATGCCTTGCGGTAGTCGATCCAGGCCATAGAGAGGTTCCGCTTATACTGCATGGAGTCCTGCGTGACACATCTGTCGATCAGCAGGTTTTCCTTGCAGCCAGCGACACCTCTCTTCGACCCTCGTTGCTCATATATCCGTTCGTAAACCGGTTCAACTGCGTGGAGCACCCGCATGTACAAAATGCGTGTAAACACCTTGTAGCATGCGTTTAGACAGGTTATCGGTCTGTAGTTCTTTGGGTTGGACAAATCTCCGTTCTTGGGGATCAGCACTGTCCGCCCCTCAACAACCCAAGAAGGGATTTGCTGCTCTCCATTTAACCAGGAATTAAAAATTCTGGCCAAATGGTGGTGGGTGCTCGATAACTTTTTCCACCAAAAGTTATTTATCCCATCGGGACCTGGAGCAGCAAAGTTCTTAGAGCCCTCAAGAGCCCTACGAACCTCTTCTGGGGTTATTGGTTCGCACACTTCCTGTGGTTGCTGAAGCCTTTGACAAAAGGCTTCAAAGTGTGCAAGGGCAGGAGAATCTCGGTTGAGTGGAAGCCTCTCCTCGTATAGCGTTTTCCAGAAGTTCTCCACCTGATCTGCAGTCGGCGGATTGTCTACAACACGCGGAGGCGGTTGGAAAAGGCGCGAGGGCTTCTCGCGGAACAGTTTATTTTCCGCAAGCCCTCTCGCCCGCCTCACTAGTGATTTTTTACAAGTCACTAGCATCCGTATCCTGTCGAGACAGTGCTGTTTGGTGGTTCGCAGCACTGCCTCATTGAGTGTGTGATGGACGCGTCTTAGGTTGGCGGCTAATCGACGCACTTTAGGCGTGAACGGCCTGTTGGCCGCCATATAGTCCATCACACATTGGATACGGGATGCGTGTTGCCTCGCCGACCGGATCTTGGCTTCCATCTTTTGTATGCGCCGCTGCGCTCTCTCCTGTGGGGAAGAGGTATTTCGCCTCTCCACCTGAGAAGAGCGTTGAGCAGCGGCATACACGGCACAATTTATGTGCCAGATGTCAGCCTCTTCTGGTAGCGCTGTACGAAGTTCAGCGTCCACTCTGGCCAGGTCTTGTGGCCCGGGGGTTTTCAGATGGTGTAACCCCCTTCTGGTACTGAGGCCCTCTGGTATTGGCGGAACGAGGAGTGCTACGTCCTCAACCGGTGATTGTGGCGGCTCTTCGGCCACCTCATTCACCGGTCCAGGAGCAGCCCTCACGTAGCCCCTACTACGAAGGTGGGATACATAGTCACGCAGATTTTGTGGCGTGAAGGCGCTATGCTCTGGTAGCCTCTCACACCACAGAGCATGCATCCGCGCCATGTATCCCCTCCGCGCGGGCTCACTGCTTTCATAGCAATGCAGAAGTTCATCTCTCAGTTCATCTGTCCACTCAAAGCGTCCTTGGACATTGCCAATTTCGTCAACGGGCGGTCCGTCCGGTTGGGCCCCACCACCTTGCCCTTGACCCCTATCCGCACGGGGTCGATCGTGGGGGCCCTGTCTTCGGCCTGCCGGAACCAAAGTTTAGGGTCTGTGGGTGGTTAGCCCAGCAGACCCACGACCGACACCAGAGGGGAAGACGCTTTCCCCTCCCGGGTGCACTAGGGCTGCCGGTTCGGTTTTGCACCCCAGCTGGAGTAAGTGGTGGCGCTACTCACCAAAGGCTTGATAGATGGAAGTCAGCCCCTCCTGCTTATTATTATTATTATTTTTTTTTTTTTTTTTTTTTTTTTTTTTTTTACAAAAAACCAGTCACCCTACTCTGTGGCTCCGACCCTCACAGAGGGGAGCTGGTAATACCAATAGCCACTCCCCACGCCCGTGGGGTGAGTGACTACCGGGTCCGCGAATCGTGTGCCCTGAGTAGACGTAATGAACCGAGGATGACAGCCTTCTGCATTCTGCCGGCTAAGATCTCTGCCGAATCTCGGCATGCCGGTATGATCTTTAGTTCTGAAAGCAGCGTCTGTCTCATTCCACCGAGGGCTCCTATAATCAGTACCACTATTTTAACAGAATGGCCTGGATAAAGCCTGCGGAGTTCGAAGAGCAAATCTCGATATTTTGTCCGTTTTTCCTCCTCTTTCAAGACAATGTTGCTCTCAGCGGGAGCTGAGAATTCCACGACATACATTGTCTTGAGTTGGTGGTCGAGGAGTACTATGTCAGGCTTGTTGGCTTGTATTTGCCTGACGGTGGGAAACGAGTAGTTCCAATAAATTAGGCACTTCTCATTCCCCACAACGGACTCAATATCCCCCGGAACGTAAGGCAGCACTGGTGTTTCGTCTATCCCATACGAGTGCCTTAGATGATAGTAAAGCACTCGTAATGCTGCGTTGTGTCTATGAATATAGGCCGAGACTGCGTAAGTCGGGCAAGCCGACAGTAAGTGCATTACAGTCTCCGGCGCCCTGCGGCAGGCCCTGCAGCTGACATCAGGGACCTCCATACCCATGACACGACGTCGATAGACGAGAGTGTTAAATACACCATCCTGGCAAGCCATTATGAATCCCTCGGTCTCAGACTTCAGCCCAGCTGACCTTAAGAAGGCGAAGGTCAGCCTTTCGGATAAGCCGAGGTCTTCTATATTTTTATAGAAGATCCCGTGCAATGGCTTATCCTTATGGAGCTGCAGAAGGATGTTGTGTTCTGCAGCTCTAATGTGGGCTTTTAGTCGAACGGGTTCCAACTCGGTGACAGAGTCGGGGTTTACCCGCTCGACGTCGAAGATGAGACCAAGTTCATCGGCTGCTCTGCGTGCTGCCTTAAAGAGAAAAGCTCCTACCTCTGCATTTTCATGGTCTCGGACCATGCAGAGGAGGGGATCCGAACTCCTGATGACCTTACATGCTCCCTCCAGAACCATCCTGCTATGGAGACTCTCCAAGCTCAAGAGTCCACGGCCTCCCCGATGTCGTGGGAGATATAACCGTGGAACGGACGATTTAGGATGCAAGCTCCTATTGAGATGCATCTTCTTGCGGGTTACTACATCGAGTTGACGCAGCTCTTCTCTAGTCCACTTCACTACTCCGAAAGAGTAGAGAAGGATCGGAACGGCAAGCATATTTGTAGCAGACACCTTGTTCTTCCCCGACAGTTCTGAAGACCAGATCTGTCGGAGTAGGTGCTGATACTTGCCGCGGAGAGCGTTTTTCACTACACTCACTTCTTGGGTGGAGCGTTGCTCGACACCCAAGTAAGTGTACGACTCTCCGGCATCTAGATGGTGTAAGATGCTTCCGTCCACGAGCTGCGCGTCCTCTCCATAGTCACCGCATCGTCCTCTCTTGAGATGGATCAGTGCGCATTTGTCCAACCCGAACTGCATACCGACAGCCTGCGTATACTCCTGTACCACCCTAAGGGACTGTTGGAGATCCCTCTCTCCAGAGGCATAAAGTTTAAGGTCATCCATATAAAATAGATGGGTGACCTTATGCCTCCTGTCGCCGGGGGTACCGCAGTTGTAGCCACTGGTTTTCCGGAGCGAGACGGATAATGGCAGTAGTGAGATGCAAAACAGAAGGGGGCTGAGGGAATCTCCCTGAAATACTCCTCTTCTGAATGTTACCGACTCTGTTTGGACTCTATCGTTACCCGATGTTATGGTAAAGCGAGTCCTCCAGAGCGGCATCAGTTCTTCAATACACCTCACTACGGGACCGGGTACCACAAGACATCGGAGCAAGTGAACAATGAGCTCATGCGATGTCATGTCGAATGCCTTGCGGTAGTCGATCCAGGCCATAGAGAGGTTCCGCTTATACTGCATGGAGTCCTGCGTGACACATCTGTCAATCAACAGGTTCTCCTTGCAGCCAGCGACACCTCTCTTCGACCCTCGTTGCTCATATATCCGTTCGTAAACCGGTTCAACTGCGTGGAGCACCCGCATGTACAAAATGCGTGTAAACACCTTGTAACATGCGTTTAGACAGGTTATCGGTCTGTAATTCTTTGGGTTGGACAAATCTCCGTTCTTGGGGATCAGCACTGTCCGCCCCTCAACAACCCAAGAAGGGATTTGCTGCTCCCCATTTAACCAGGAATTAAATATTCTGCCCAAATGGTGGTGGGTGCTCGATAACTTTTTCCACCAAAAGTTATTTATCCCATCGGGACCTGGAGCAGCAAAGTTCTTAGAGCCATCAAGAGCCCTACGAACCTCTTCTGGGGTTATTGGTTCGCACACTTCCTGTGGTTGCTGAAGCCTTTGACAAAAGGCTTCAAAGTGTGCAAGGGCCGGAGAATCTCGGTTGAGTGGAAGCCTCTCCTCGTACAGCGTTTTCCAGAAGTTCTCCACCTGATCTGCAGTCGGCGGATTGTCTACAACACGCGGAGGCGGTTGGAAAAGGCGCGAGGGCTTCTCGCGGAACAGTTTATTTTCCGCAAGCCCTCTCGCCCGCCTCACTAGTGATTTTTTACAAGTCACTAGCATCCGTATCCTGTCGAGACAGTGCTGTTTGGTGGTTCGCAGCACTGCCTCATTGAGTGTGTGATGGACGCGTCTTAGGTTGGCGGCTAATCGACGCACTTTAGGCGTGAACGGCCTGTTGGCCGCCATATAGTCCATCACACATTGGATACGGGATGCGTGTTGCCTCGCCGACCGGATCTTGGCTTCCATCTTTTGTATGCGCCGCTGCGCTCTCTCCTGTGGGGAAGAGGTATTTCGCCTCTCCACCTGAGAAGAGCGTTGAGCAGCGGCATACACGGCACAATTTATGTGCCAGATGTCAGCCTCTTCTGGTAGCGCTGTACGAAGTTCAGCGTCCACTCTGGCCAGGTCTTGTGGCCCGGGGGTTTTCAGATGGTGTAACCCCCTTCTGGTACTGAGGCCCTCTGGTATTGGCGGAACGAGGAGTGCTACGTCCTCAACCGGTGATTGTGGCGGCTCTTCGGCCACCTCATTCACCGGTCCAGGAGCAGCCCTCACGTAGCCCCTACTACGAAGGTGGGATACATAGTCACGCAGATTTTGTGGCGTGAAGGCGCTATGCTCTGGTAGCCTCTCACACCACAGAGCATGCATCCGCGCCATGTATCCCCTCCGCGCGGGCTCACTGCTTTCATAGCAATGCAGAAGTTCATCTCTCAGTTCATCTCTCAGTTCATCTGTCCACTCAAAGCGTCCTTGGACATTGCCAATTTCGTCAACGGGCGGTCCGTCCGGTTGGGCCCCACCACCTTGCCCTTGACCCCTATCCGCACGGGGTCGATCGTGGGGGCCCTGTCTTCGGCCTGCCGGAACCAAAGTTTAGGGTCTGTGGGTGGTTAGCCCAGCAGACCCACGACCGACACCAGAGGGGAAGACGCTTTCCCCTCCCGGGTGCACTAGGGCTGCCGGTTCGGTTTTGCACCCCAGCTGGAGTAAGTGGTGGCGCTACTCACCAAAGGCTTGATAGATGGAAGTCAGCCCCTCCTGCTTATTTATTATTATTTTTTTTTTTTTTTTTTTTTTTTTTTTTTTTTTTTTTTTTTTTACAAAAAACCAGTCACCCTACTCTGTGGCTCCGACCCTCACAGAGGGGAGCTGGTAATACCAATAGCCACTCCCCACGCCCGTGGGGTGAGTGACTACCGGGTCCGCGAATCGTGTGCCCTGAGTAGACGTAATGAACCGAGGATGACAGCCTTCTGCATTCTGCCGGCTAAGATCTCTGCCGAATCTCGGCATGCCGGTATGATCTTTAGTTCTGAAAGCAGCGTCTGTCTCATTCCACCGAGGGCTCCTATAATCAGTACCACTATTTTAACAGAATGGCCTGGATAAAGCCTGCGGAGTTCGAAGAGCAAATCTCGATATTTTGTCCGTTTTTCCTCCTCTTTCAAGACAATGTTGCTCTCAGCGGGAGCTGAGAATTCCACGACATACATTGTCTTGAGTTGGTGGTCGAGGAGTACTATGTCAGGCTTGTTGGCTTGTATTTGCCTGACGGTGGGAAACGAGTAGTTCCAATAAATTAGGCACTTCTCATTCCCCACAACGGACTCAATATCCTCCGGAACGTAAGGCAGCACTGGTGTTTCGTCTATCCCATACGAGTGCCTTAGATGATAGTAAAGCACTCGTAATGCTGCGTTGTGTCTATGAATATAGGCCGAGACTGCGTAAGTCGGGCAAGCCGACAGTAAGTGCATTACAGTCTCCGGCGCCCTGCGGCAGGCCCTGCAGCTGACATCAGGGACCTCCATACCCATGACACGACGTCGATAGACGAGAGTGTTAAATACACCATCCTGGCAAGCCATTATGAATCCCTCGGTCTCAGACTTCAGCCCAGCTGACCTTAAGAAGGCGAAGGTCAGCCTTTCGGATAAGCCGAGGTCTTCTATATTTTTATAGAAGATCCCGTGCAATGGCTTATCCTTATGGAGCTGCAGAAGGATGTTGTGTTCTGCAGCTCTAATGTGGGCTTTTAGTCGAACGGGTTCCAACTCGGTGACAGAGTCGGGGTTTACCCGCTCGACGTCGAAGATGAGACCAAGTTCATCGGCTGCTCTGCGTGCTGCCTTAAAGAGAAAAGCTCCTACCTCTGCATTTTCATGGTCTCGGACCATGCAGAGGAGGGGATCCGAACTCCTGATGACCTTACATGCTCCCTCCAGAACCATCCTGCTATGGAGACTCTCCAAGCTCAAGAGTCCACGGCCTCCCCGATGTCGTGGGAGATATAACCGTGGAACGGACGATTTAGGATGCAAGCTCCTATTGAGATGCATCTTCTTGCGGGTTACTACATCGAGTTGACGCAGCTCTTCTCTAGTCCACTTCACTACTCCGAAAGAGTAGAGAAGGATCGGAACGGCAAGCATATTTGTAGCAGACACCTTGTTCTTCCCCGACAGTTCTGAAGACCAGATCTGTCGGAGTAGGTGCTGATACTTGCCGCGGAGAGCGTTTTTCACTACACTCACTTCTTGGGTGGAGCGTTGCTCGACACCCAAGTAAGTGTACGACTCTCCGGCATCTAGATGGTGTAAGATGCTTCCGTCCACGAGCTGCGCGTCCTCTCCATAGTCACCGCATCGTCCTCTCTTGAGATGGATCAGTGCGCATTTGTCCAACCCGAACTGCATACCGACAGCCTGCGTATACTCCTGTACCACCCTAAGGGACTGTTGGAGATCCCTCTCTCCAGAGGCATAAAGTTTAAGGTCATCCATATAAAATAGATGGGTGACCTTATGCCTCCTGTCGCCGGGGGTACCGCAGTTGTAGCCACGGGTTTTCCGGAGCGAGACGGATAATGGCAGTAGTGAGATGCAAAACAGAAGGGGGCTGAGGGAATCTCCCTGAAATACTCCTCTTCTGAATGTTACCGACTCTGTTTGGACTCTATCGTTACCCGATGTTATGGTAAAGCGAGTCCTCCAGAGCGGCATCAGTTCTTCAATACATCTCACTACGGGACCGGGTACCACAAGACATCGGAGCAAGTGAACAATGAGCTCATGCGATGTCATGTCGAATGCCTTGCGGTAGTCGATCCAGGCCATAGAGAGGTTCCGCTTATACTGCATGGAGTCCTGCGTGACACATCTGTCAATCAACAGGTTCTCCTTGCAGCCAGCGACACCTCTCTTCGACCCTCGTTGCTCATATATCCGTTCGTAAACCGGTTCAACTGCGTGGAGCACCCGCATGTACAAAATGCGTGTAAACACCTTGTAACATGCGTTTAGACAGGTTATCGGTCTGTAATTCTTTGGGTTGGACAAATCTCCGTTCTTGGGGATCAGCACTGTCCGCCCCTCAACAACCCAAGAAGGGATTTGCTGCTCCCCATTTAACCAGGAATTAAATATTCTGGCCAAATGGTGGTGGGTGCTCGATAACTTTTTCCACCAAAAGTTATTTATCCCATCGGGACCTGGAGCAGCAAAGTTCTTAGAGCCATCAAGAGCCCTACGAACCTCTTCTGGGGTTATTGGTTCGCACACTTCCTGTGGTTGCTGAAGCCTTTGACAAAAGGCTTCAAAGTGTGCAAGGGCAGGAGAATCTCGGTATTATTATTATTATTATTATTATTATTATTATTATTATTATTATTATATTCACATATTTGTAAGACTAATATTAATATGCCAAGCTAATTTTAAACATTATTCTAATTTTTATTTTTCAAACCAAGACTAAATGATGATGCCTTCTCAATAAGTTGCCAGAAATTTAATCTGTTCTTTAGTACCGCACTCTTTAACAAAGTCTGCTTGCTCAGGAGATATTTGCCAAGATAGACCACTTTCTTTTCAAGCCCTGGAGGTTTCGAAATTAATACTGTGATTGGTGAATAATTAACAGTTGTCAGTTTCCAACTTTCATCAGCCAATCAGCAGCATTCTTGGTTTAAAAACTCAGGGCTCCAAGAACTTGAAAAGAAAGCGGCCATAGATGATTGATGATGGCAAATACCCTGTAGTTATTATTTCACATAGGTAAAATTCAATAGACCTATGTATATAAAACTAGATTTAGATTTTTATATTTAGAAGCTCATACCTATTCTGTACAAATATAGGGGAAAACATTTGTCAAATAAAATTTTAATGTAGGTATATACTGTGAAAATTAGAGATAATTATAACTTATATCAAATAAGTTTTTGGCTATTTGACGCTTCTCAACAATTTACCTTGAGATAATACAATTAGCTTTTCATTAGTAGTAGCACAAATGGGTAAAATTTCCTGCCTCTATCAAATTGAGAAACAATATGCAATAATTATTTGTAATATAATTAGAGAACAACTGGTATTTTTCATAAATGAAAATTATTCTGTAAGATACATGGCTGACAATTTGAAGTGCTCTGTTAATACAGTTTATAAGAAAATATATAAAGAAATATATAATATATAATAATCAAAGAAATCCATCGACAACATCCTAATAGTGGTTGTGACATATTAATATTTAAATAGTTAATAACCATTTAATATTTACTATTTTTTGTAGATGATGTGGGGTTCCTTAAAGGCAGCCGGCATAACAGTACAAAGAAGAAGTTTACGATTATTATTATGATGCTACGATTGAACAGTGAATTGGTACGGGTATGGGGGACTTTTAATAGCCAAAGTAGTTTTCTCTAAGTGTATGACTTCTTTTAAAACAGTCCGCAACTCTGCCACAGTAAGATCACTACCATCTCCTAAGCCACGTACTTGGAATTCATAAACAAGCTCCTCCCTAACTAACCTATTGATATCTAACTTAATTTGTGAACTAGCCATATTGAATTCTCAACCAAACACACACAAAAAAATTAACTTGTTCACTCTCAAAACGGCTTGCCAACCCTACAAGGCACCTGAGAGCGCGTAAAAGGTATAAAAACGACGAGTTAAGGGTAATTTACAAAAACGACGCTGGGCGTCGGTACGTATATAGACGCAAACAGCTTACCAACACTGATAAGTACTTAGCAATGTGTAATAACGACAAAATCAAGTAAATTGGCAAAACGACGCTGGGCGTCGGTACGCATATAGACGCAAAAAAAACTTACCAACACTAACACAAGTACTTAGTAATGTGTAAAAACGACAAAATCAGGTAAATCAGCAAAACGACGCTGGGCGTCGGTACGCAAAAAAGTTTACAAACACTAATAAGTATTTAATAATATATAAAAACGGCAAAATCTAGTAAATTAGCAAAACGACGCTGGGCGTCGGTACCTGTATGGGCGCAGAAAAAGTTACTAACACTAGTAAGTACTTAGTAATGTGTAAAAATGACAATATCGGGTAGGATCATCGGTTTTGAGATCTTCCAGTAGATTGGTTTAAGTTTGAAGCCTTTTGTCAATGAGTGCAGAGTGGCTAACAGGCAAATCTGTGCCGTTATAGGTTATGTATCTGTTCCCTTCTGCTTGGGTGACAAGATTCATGTAATAGATGTCCTAGTAGTTCCGGAAATACCGCATAAGTTAATCCTAGGGATAGATTTTTGGGTTGCGATCAATATTATACCAGATTTACGACAAAATGTTTGGCATTTTTGTGAACAGGAACTGCTCGTAGAGGTTAACAGTGTCCTTGACGAAACTTCCTTAAGTGTATCACAGAAACTAGCTCTGGATAGTTTGGTGGAGGAAAACCGGAAACTGATGGGTACTTCCCTTGGTCGTACACATCTCGTTTCTCATGAGATCGAGTTACTCCCAGGGGCTTTGTTTTCGAAACCACTCGAATTAGTTTCGTATACGAATTTTACGTACTTTCGGGTAAAAAGTTAAATAATTTATTTTCGAAATGTGCGAATACATACGTATACGAATATTTGCAGCCGAATTACATCGCATGGGTCAATCTAAACGAAACCTGATTTTATCATACGAAAAGTAACAGAAATATAAGGGAAATGCCGAGGACAAAGAAACATAACCTACAAATTATTATTCCTATTTTAGAAGGTGAATGATTTGTGTCGCAAAATGGCATTAAATGAAATAATAAATATCGCAGGTTTAGCTGCCCTCGAGGAAGAAGAATTCTAGCAGAGAGGCGACGAAGAATTTATGATTTTGTGGATCCTTTCGAGGATTTAAGTGGTAATCAATTCATAAAAATATATCGACTATCAAAGCCCCTGGTTTTAAACCTTATCGATATTGCAGTAATATGAGAAATAAGGTCTCACGTATAAGTTTGGGATGCTTGGAATTATAAAATGCAAGTAATCTATACAGGGTGTGCATTAAAGGGATGGGTGAAATTTCCAACATTAGATTACATGAGTAAAAATAAATCAATACAAGTTAATGTATCATAGTAACATATTGCTTCCTTAAAACATTATAGCCTTTTCGTAGTTTTTCGGAAAGCCTAAAAATAAAATTATTTTAACTGTAGATTATAATAAATCTCAAGAAACCTTCATTCATCAAATTCTTAATTAGAGGTCCATTTTTTAATGAACACCCTGTGTGTATAATTAATGGATACTCTCTTATATTCTGAATAACTTGAAAATGATGATTTAGGTGACTCAGGTTATGCTCTGAGACCGTGGATGCTAACACCTATTCTAAATGCCCAACCAAACACACCCCAGGAACGGCATATGAGTACCAGGTCACTAATTGAAAGGTGCAATGGTCTGCTCAAGATGAGATTTAGATGTCTTCTTAAGCACCGTGTTGTGCATTATACCCCAGAAAGGGCAGCAAAAATTATAAACAGTTGTGCAATTTTGCATAATATATGTATTGAAAATAACTTACCTCCAGTTGAATTAGAAGATGAAGATCATTACATGAATATAGACTTAGGGATGTATGATGAACAAAATTTTGAGAACAGGATGAACGTAGGTGGGTATAGAGTAAATCCAGAATTAGTTGCAGGAAGAAGACAACAAGGAATAATTATAAATCACTTTGTTTAGATTATTAAACTGTTTTTTTTAAATACTGCGAATACCTGTCAATTTTTGAGAGGTAGATTCCTTTCTGAAAAACAATAAAAATTCAAGTCAGCAGGTGTCCGAAAATGCTTCCTGTAGCAGTTACGTCTCTCCGCAGATAGCCTCTAAAAATAGTTTGCGGGATTCGACCTGTTCGCCCCGCTCGCAACAATATATTTTGGAGAATATTTATCTTGGGTCTGGGTGACTTCTCCGTACAGGATCTCCATTGCTCCCTCAACATCAATATATGCTGATATCATTGTTGCTTGGCCCGCTCATGTCGAGACGCTTCTGCCACCAGGGACAGGAGTGGCGGCGGAGTGGCTCCAAGGGGTGGCTCTCCGGGAAGTCGCTGGACACGGGGCTTTCTAGGCATGGTAACTGAAACAAAGAAGCAGAGCAAACAAAGCACCGGGTTAGGCGGCGGGTTTTAAATCTTTAATGTGGACGTGTCTGAGCTTTTTGCCGGCGACGCTTTGTAAATCGTACACGACGGGTGAAATTACTTTGATTATCCTATATGGTCCGGAATATTTTGGTGCAAGTTTTGCAGCGAAACTTTTAACAGCAGATGATTGGGGGTGTTCACGTTTCATTACTTTAGCTCCAACACGGCATTTCCAATCCCGCCTACGTAGATTGTAGTTATGACTTTGGGTGGTGAACGCACGAGCTAGTTTTACCCGAACGAGTTCGTACGTTTCTCGGAGTTTGTTTAATTTTTCGAGGTGACGCTTTGGCACCTTATTTTCTTCGGAGGTTTCAGTTTGTTCGTTTTCCTCTTCTTGTCGATAAATCGCCTTTGGCACGTCCATTTCTCGACCGAAATTCAGAAAGGCCGGCGAAAAGCCAGTGGATTCGTGTCTAGCGCTATTGATGGCGAACTGTAGTTCCGGAAGGTATTGATCCCATTTTTTATGGTCTGCTTCACAGTATTTTGCAATCATGGTTTTCAGTGTTTTATTGACCCTTTCCACGGGGTTAGCCTGGGGCGTGTACGGTGGGGTTAGACGGTGTTGAATACCTAGATCTCGTAACAACTCGGTGAAAGTAGCAGACCTAAATTGGGAACCATTATCACTAATTATGGTTTTGGGGCATCCAAAACGGGTTATGGCTTCCTCGTACAAGACTTGACAGATGGACTTTGCCGTAGCGTTCCTTATTGCTCGGCATAGTACCCATTTAGTAAAACGATCCTGCATGACTACCAGAAAAGAATTTCTTTTGCTGGAGCGCGGCAATGGCCCTACTAAGTCAATACTGACTGTTTCCCAGGGTTGCTCAGCGACGGTTGCATCTTCCCAGGTGTCTGCTGCTGTGAAATTTTGTAACGCTGGCATTGCAGACACCCTCTCACGTACTTTGCAACATCCCGGAACATTCCAGGCCAGTAGTAACGTTGAGCGATGCGAGAAACAGATTTGGAAATGCCTAAGTGTCCCTGCAGTAGGTACATCGTGGTTTTCTTTCAGTATTTTTTGTCGGAGTGGCCCTGGTATACACAGTTTCCAGGGGTCCGACAGATCCGGTTCGCACAGATCGCTGGAATCCATAAAATGACGGTATAATTTGCCCCGGCGGAGACAGTAATCCGGAAATACTTCCGGATTTCGTTCCACCTCATCCTTTTTGCTTCGGTACCACTTACAATCTGGGGCATCTTCGATTGGACATATATCTTCGACATCAGGTCTTGAAGATGGCCCTGGTAAGGGTTGTCTTGATAATGCGTCAGCTACTCGATTCAGTGCTCCTTTTCGGTACTTGATTTCGAAATCGTATTGCTGTAAAAATATGCCCCAACTGGCCAGGCGTCCGCTAGGACTTTTAATTGAGTGTAGCCAGCGTAAAGATTGGTGATCAGTGAGGACTGTAAAATGGTACGTTTCCAAATATAGCCTCATTTTCTCTATTCCCCATACTATGGCCTAACTTTCTTTTTCGGTGGTTGAATAGTTTTTCTCGGCCGGGGTAAGGGTTCGGCTAGCATAAGCTACGATGTGATCTGTTCCGTCGATGTTTTGAGTTAATGCTACTCCTAATCCGGTTTCGGCAGCGTCCGTTTGGAGCGTGAAAGGTTTTTCGAAATCAGGGCAAATGAGCACAGGAGCTTCAGTCAAACATTTCTTCAGTTTGTTGAAGGATTCTTCTTGTTCGTTGGTCCATTTCCAACGATGATGTTTCTTCAGTAATCTTGTCAAAGGAGACACGATTTAAATCAGGTACAAAACGACGGTACCAGGATGCGACGCCTAGAAAACGACGTACCTCACTAATATTTCTAGGAGTCGGGAACTGTTGAATTGCATTTATCTTGTCGGGATCCGTTCTGATCCCTTCAGCTGTAACCAAGTGTCCTAAATACTTCAAAGATTTCGCGCGGAGTCTTCGAAACACCTCACGAAGATTTTCTAAATGTTGTTCGAAGGTTTCCCCCAAGACAATAATATCATCCAAATAGGCGAACGCATAGGGGTCTAAGTCTGGACCAATAATGCTATCTAGTAAACGTTGGAAGGTGGCGGGCGCCGAGTGCAGTCCGAACCTTAAACTGGTATAAGCCCCTCCCTTGCTCTCTGGTGTCAGGGGTATTTGCCAATATCCATGTCTCAAGTCAATACTGGAAATATATCTTGCCTTACGCAATTTATCCAGTATGGCGTTGATATAGGGTAGAGGATAGGCGTCCTTGTCGGTGATTTCATTAATTTTTCGAAAATCAATGCAGAATCGATACTTTCCATCCTTCTTTCGTACTATTACCACGGGTGAGCTCCAGGGGCTGCTTGAGGTTTCGATGATCCCCTCTTCTAGCATTTCATCTACTTCTTTGTCAATAATTTCCTGCATTCTAGGATTCTGGGGACGGTAACGTTGCTTGATGGGCTCTGTTTGCAATAGCCTAATGCGATGCTGAACCAAATGTGTCGTTCCCCGGACATCCTTAAAGCTCGGTAGTTCATCATCCAGAAATCGTTGAAGCCTTATCTCCTCTGTTTCGGTCAGTGTAAGTGGTACACTCTCCAGAGGACAGCAGGTCGGTTGAGGCGTTGCTTTGCTTATGATGGTACCATTCAAATACACCGTCTTGGTGAACAGTCCACCGTAAATTTCTTTTTCCCTAGCTATTCTAAATACTACGTCGGACGATAATTCTGGTAAATACAGTATCGGCTCATTGAAATGTGTTGTAGAGATTGTAAATTCCAGAGTGTAAGCTCCCTCTACTTCTGTTATGAGTCCATTGGCGAGCTTGGCGGCGGTAATTCCACTCTCTTCACGTGGTATTCCAATCTGGTAACAATGTTCGGCCACACGATCTCCTACGTAGGAACGTGCGGCCCCAGTATCGACTAAAGCCATAAAAGTTTTGTCAGCTATCTTGATGTTGACATGTGGCCGGTTATCTTTTTCTACTTGTTCTAATTTTCTTGAGGCCTTGACTGCGTGGAACTGTACGGGCCTCGGGACAATGCAGTTCCTGACTGGTTTTCCGAAATTCGGTGATTTGTTTGATGTTGTCCTACCATGCATCCACAGTCTCGGGTCATGGTACTATTTCGCCCGCATCTTGAGCAAAATAGTTTCGGAGGGCCACGACATTGGCTTCTAAAGTGCGCTGCTTTCCCATAGCGCCAGCATACTGTTGAGTCAAAGCTACCATTAGCCGTAGGTGTGGGAGTTCTCATATCGAGGTCTCTAGTACGCAGATTATTACCAGTTGGTGTTCTTATTACGGTGTTACCATAGTTGTTGTTTGATCTTGATTCAGAAAAGGTATTTACTATCCGGCCGGGTCCAGTCTTCACGGTGGGTTGTGTTGCAGTTACGTGGGCATAACTCCGTGGTGGGTCGGTGACAGTGGGGGTTGCTGGTTGACTTAACCCTGATCTACTTGTGTCAATGCAAGTAAGATAAATTCTAAGTCCCTATCTGACCCGAAATTTTATTTGAAAAAAAAATTATACACGGTACCAAGTTTCTAAGTATATTGAATATGTTTCTAAGTTCTATTTACAGAAATTTCCAATCGGTAATCACTAATCAGTATACCCAGTTTTCAAACAGACAGACGGACAGAGGCACGAATTAAAATTCCATACGGTATATTAAATTTGTCTATTAATAGTGTAAAATCCTTAAATGTGATTTTAAACGAATAAAAGTCTGATTGGCATCTGGCCACAAACAAACTTTTATCGGCAAAAGAACTATTACTGTTTTTTTTTTTGAATTAAAAGAAAACAGGAATGCAAAAAAAACCCTTGTCAACAAGTGACTATCTGAACTCTGATTAAAACTAGGTATTTACTGGATTTATACTGATTTTAACTCTACAATTTACTTACAAGAATTTTACTTTAAATTACTGATTTCACATTTACGGAAAATGTGATTTTGTTAGGTCCCTGCTCGGGCGCCAGTTATTTATTGTGACGCCTCTTTGTCGGTTTTGCAACTTGCACTTTGACTAGTGCAAGCGGTTTTTGCCTCGAGCGCCAGTTTCTAATTTTAAGTGTAGAAACACCACTTTCTCTATTAGCGGTATAATAGAGGCCCCAAATAGAATCAGTGAAAACGGTTTATTACCAGGGGTCGAAACGTAGGCCGTCTTTCTCAAGGAATGGACAGCCGTAAAGATTTTTATATTTGTGACACTTTTACTTTTCAGGACAGTCTAACTTAGAGGAGTGACTCAAAATAAGACACACAAAACGTTTTAATGATATATTGAAACTATGTACATGTCAAGAAGGAAAATCTTAAGATATATCATATAGAAATATATTTAAAACTTCTGGTACATTTATCTACATAAAAATAATTAATACAGGTAGTTGACATTCGTGAAAATGAAAAGGAATTTTCAATTACCCCAGTTTTGTAACCCTAATTTTATGCAAAATTTCTATTTTTACTCTCTGAATAGATTTACTACAAAATGATATTAAGTAAGTAGACGCGGCATATACAGGGTAAACAGAAAAGTGAAAGCAAAATAACGGGTATGACTAGCAAAGCAAAACGGTGGCTCGACACGTTCAAATGTGAGTAATTTAGGACTGACTCCACAACAGACAGACAAGTTACTAAATCTCTATGAATCTTAACAAAATGAATTAATCTAGAATATTTCGGAGAAGCTAGAATTTACTACTTGACGTTGCGAACCTGTTTATCGGATTTTTACTGAATGAAACAAGTCGGTATGGCTCAGTTGGAGTGTCCCACTTAAAGGCAGCGTCCCCTAAAGAGCTTCAAAGAAAATAAGCTACTAAGCAAACAGGTTCGGACATCAAGTTTATCAGGAATTAATTGGTCTTTGTTATTTGCGATCGTGCGCGTATTTCGTTAACGGTGTATCTCTTTTGGCAAAGTGACAGTGCGACTCCGGTGGAGTGTCCCACTTAAAGGCAGCGTCCTCGACTGAGGATTTCGCAGTCACTTAGTTAATTTGCAAAAATGAAGTTTTGAAAAAAATTACTACAAGTCGCTGAAGGCGCAAATTATCGAAATTGTAACAAAGACAAATTAACGGTATTCAAATGATTACGGCAAATATTCTAAGTCCAAAATTACCACAAATTGGATATGACTTTAAAATAGCAAATCCCTACCAAAAGTCGACTGGTCAGGTCGAGCGCGGAAAACAAAAAAAGCGCCTTCGCAGGAGGCCGATTCAGGCTCTCCCCGTGTTGGGCTAGTAATCAGAACGTTTAGCGCAGAATGCGCGGGCACACCTCAACCAAGCAGTCTTCAGTCGACGGCGAGGCAGAATGTTTATAACTAGTAGCGTTAATTGATATAAATAATAATTTTCTGATAATTTAGATGTGAATCACTTGCAAATAACTTACTTATATTATTTCGGAAAAAGAATGAATTTAATAGTCCCAGTATTAATAATTATTAATCTAAATAATTTATTATTAATTCGTTCCCAAATGAAATTTTAAACTTGACTTTTCCTTGAAATGCTTTACTTCAAACAAAATACGGATATTTTAATTATGAAAGTATACCGAGTGTGCTCAAAAAGAAATGGAATTCTGGTTTTCAAGAAAATCAAAATAAAAGTAATAGTGATATTTTCTATTCGAAAATAGCTTCATTACATTGAATTACTGGAAGATTAATTTAATTTTATTGTAATTTTCATTTAAAAACATTTTGAGTTTTTTTAAATTTAAGTTTGCTTTTTATATTTTTTATATTTGCTGGTAACATATTATAAAGTTTAGGTCCATAATAGAAAATGAATCTTTGGGTATGCATCTTTCGGAATATACAGAGAATATAGGAAGAGAAAATGTTGGCAGAAACAATAGTGTTGAGCATCCAAGGCCTACAAAATATTAATGATTCTGATAGATTTACCGATAAAATAATATTCTGGATTAAAATTATCTTTTACTGAGGATGAAAAATTTTAGGTACCCTGGAGTAACTTTTGAAGACATTAATGTTACAGAAAATGAGGTGGAATATATCGACACCGACTGGAGTCAACCTCACGCAAAATTACTAAATACTGAACTTCACCCTGCACTAAATGTATATGCAGGAGTAACTCATAATGCAAGTGAATTTAATTATGAAAATAACCAAGACAAGGAAAATTCCTCTCCACAGGAACAGAATATAGATCACAATTGTAATATTCCCGATACAGGAAATAAGATTACAAACAAACAAAAATCTGGTAAGTCTCTATACAGTTCTCGAATTACTATTCGGTGTTGGTGAATCAAAAGGTTTTATTTCACCAACACCGAATATGTTCATAAAAAACAAATTGACTATCTCTACTAACTAGCCTGCATAATACATATTAATAATAATAATAATAATAAATGGCAGGGGGGGGGCTGACTTCCATCTATCAAGCCTTTGGTGAGTAGCGCTACCACTTACTCCAGCTGGGGTGCAAAACCGAATCGGCAGCCCTAGTGCACCCGGGAGGGGAAAGCATCTTCCCCTCTGGTGTCGGTCGTGGACTTGTTGGGCTAACCACCCACAAGTTACTACACTCCGGTTCCTATAAACCGAAGGCAGGGCCCCCACAATCGACCCCATCCAGATAGGGGTCACGGGCAAGGTGGTGGGGCCCAACCGCATCGATTGCCTAACGACGACCGCAAGCTACAAGGACGCTTTGAGTGGACAGATGAACTGAGGGATGAACTTCTGCATGGCTATGAAAGCAGTGAACCCGCGCGAAGGGGATACATGGCGTGGATGCATGCTCTGTGGTGTGAGAGGCTACCAGAGCATAGCGCCTTCACGCCACAAAATCTGCGTGATTATGTATCCCACCTTCGTAGTAGGGGCTACGTGAGGGCTGCTCCTGGACCGGTGAATGAGATGGCCGAAGGGCCGCCGCATTCACCGATTGAGGATGTGGTTCTCCTCGTTCCACCAACACCAGAGGGCCTCAGTACCAAACGGGGGTTACACCACATAAAAACCCCCGGGCCAGAAGACCTGGCCAGAGTGGATGAAGAACTTCGTGCAGTGCTACCAGAACGGGCTGACCTCTGGCACATAAATTGTGCCGTGTATGCTGCTGCTCAACGCTTTTCTAGGGTAGAGGGGCGAAACACTCCCCACAGGAGAGGGCGGAGCGACGCATACAAAAGATGGAAGCCAAGATCCGGTCGGCGAGGCAACACGCATCCCGTATCCAATGTGTGATGGACTATATGGCGGCCAACAGGCCGTTCACGCCTAAAGTGCGTCGATTAGCCGCCAACTTAAGACGCGCCCATCACACACTCAATGGGGCTGTGCTGCGAACCACCAAACAGCACTGTCTCGACAGGGTACGGATGCTAGTGACTTTTACTCTACCGTAGTCGCGTTATGAATGTGGAAGTTCCTGACACTAACTGCAGGACTTATCGTCAGGCGCCGGAGTCGCTCATGCACTTACTATCTGCATGTCCAATTTATGCGACTTCGGCCTACATCCATAGGCATAACGCGGCTTTACGAGTGCTTTATTACCATCTACAGCACTCGTACGAGGTAGACCAAACACCAGTGCTGCCTTATGTCCCCGGAGAGATCGAGTCCGTTGTCGAGAACGAGAAATGCCGAATTTATTGGAACTTCTCGATTCCGACCGTCAGGCTAATTCAAGCCAACAAGCCTGACATAGTACTCCTCGACTACCAAACCAAGGTGATGTATGTCATCGAGTTCTCGGCGCCTGCCGAGACAAATATCATCTTGAAGGAGGAGGAAAAACGGACAAAATACCGAGATCTCCGGTATGAGCTCCACGCGCTGTATCCTGACTACTCTGTCAAGATGGTCGTCCTGATTATCGGTGTACTCGGTGGGATGAGGCCTACGCTGCTCTCTGAATTACAAGCCATACCGGTCTGCCGGAAGTCAGCCGAATGGTTGGCAGGCCAGATGCAGAAAGCGGTCATTCTGGGTTCCCTTCGTCTACTAAGGGCTCATGATTTAGGTACTTACAATCACTAACCCCGCGGGTCGTGGGGAGTGGCTGTAATTAATCGCTGGCGCGACTGCCGTGTGGAGTCGGAGGCCACGGCAGTCCTGTCCAGCATCGGATAACCGAAAAAAAAAATAATAATAAACGTCTTTATTGAAACAATGATATATACAATATTTCATGGGCGAAGCTTAGCATAGGCTATTCTGCCACTTGACCCCAACAAAATTTAAAAAAGAATAAATAAATGATAAAAAAGATAACCAATATACATGTGCCCTTACAACGTATACATACATAATATCCTAATTAAAAAGACCAAAAATCTAAAATACCTAAGTATGTTTAATTTAGATTAAGTAAGTAGACATTTACAAATTATTTATTTACAAATAAATTATGTATAATTTAAGAAAGAGAAGAAAAAAAACAATACATTATTATGGAATTATTATCAATTTGCAATGAATATCATTTTAGCTATATGCAACAATACTATAAGAAATTAATCAAAGCAGAGTCTAAAACGACATGCCTAGTAATAGTTCAAAAGAAACTCAATAACATAAGTTCAAAATAAAGTAAAATTTGTGGTTTCTGTTCCTCAAGAAGTAATAGTTTTAAGTTCGTTTTAAATGAGGTTACCGATAGTGATTTTAATCTATAAGAGAGGGCATTGTAAAACTTAGCAGAACAATAAGTAAAGCAATTTTGATAAGCAGCAGTAAAGTGACTGTCAATATGATACAAGTGCCCAAAGCGAATAGTCCTATTATGCACTGTAGATCTAGTACTATGCCTACTGAAAAGATAAGATGGTACCGATGTAGATAAGATGCGATGAACGAAGACCAAAAAGTGCAATCTTCTTCGAAATTGCATATTCAACCAGTTTAAACCAGATAAAGTGTGTGATATGTGATCATATCTTCTTAAGCTGAAAATGAAACGACAGCAAGAATTTTGCACTCTTTGTATTCTTCTTTTTTCTATGGAATCGATAAAATTACTGTATACCACGTCACAGTCGTTGAAGTGAGATAGGACCAGTGATTCACATAACATTTGCCTTAAGTTGCGACCAATAAAAAATCTACTACTGTACAATAATTTTAAAGAGCCATATGCCTTAGATAATAAAGTGTTTACGTGCCCGATGAACTTGAGATGCTGATCTGAATATGTGCAATCAAAACATCAGATCCGTTTGATGCAATTAATTTATATGTTACATTAAAAAGAGAACTTATTGCTGCATTACAATTAATGGATATATAATTTCAAGTATAAAATGATCCACATATTTAAAATAAGTATAAAGATAAAATAGATTTAGAATAGGGTTTAAAGTAAGTATAATATTGATATTTATTTTTAAATAAGTACAAATTTCAAACATTGTATACAGGGTGGTTGACGCAGGCCGTCCGTTAGAAGTTTTTCAACTTGCAGTTAGATTAGAAGCCATAATCGTTCATTCACGTTCTACCTAAAATATTTTTAGTCCTTCAATTATACAGGGTGTGCCAAAAATCAGTACCAACTTTCTTATTTTAAATGGAAACCTACAATTTTCTTTACACGGTTCGATTGGTCTGATTCTGAGTTTAGGTAATCCAAGTTATGTTAACTTATCTATTACAGTTTTTGAAAAAAAAAATGCCATTGTAGTAGTTTACGAAGAAATTTGTATCTCGCAAACCGTTCAATATTAGGAAACCAAAGTCTAGGTTAATTGCTGGTGTCCCGTCGGTGGTTCCATTATGTACCATATGGGCGCAGGCGATTTTCAAATGTCGCAATCGAAAATTGCCAAAAAGTCAATATTTTCTAATGGCACCTACCTGTTTTATGAGCCATTGTGGCCGCCCCAAAACTCCTTGCTAAAATTGCCTCGTTAAATAAAAAAATTAAGCCAAACCGTAATACTGAACTGGGTGCCGCCAGCTGCAGTGGAGACGGGCTGGGTCAAAAGAAAGTTTAAAACCAAATGGGCGCCACGAGGTTTATGCCCAGTCAGCATTAAAGAAAGTTTATTTTGGTTGACTAACCATATGGCCAGTTAGGCACACTAACAAGTTATACCCCCCAGAACCTCGAAATGATGAGAAACTCGTTGTTCCTTAACTGTAATAAAATAAGGAGGCTATGACGTAACACAAACAGAAACAAAATAAATCATTATGTCTTAAGTTATTCCTAAGTTTATTAGGACTGCAAAAATATATATATATATATATGTTCCGAGAAGCTTCCGCGGTCGTTGGTATGAAAAATACTAGGTTCTCGGGTTGAACCGCGTCTGAGATTGTTAATGATTGTTAATGTTAATGACATTAACAATCTCAGACGCGGTTCAACCCGAGAACCTAGTATTTTTCATATATATATATATATATATATATACAATATATACAAAAAAAAGGATTGATATCTACACACGGTTCAAAAGCTGTGAAAAGTAACCTTTGTTTCAGTGGTATAAGACAAATTTAAAAAAAAACAACCAGTCATAGGTTAACTAAACGTAATTACTCGTTATCTCAGTTTTGTTAACAATGTATTCGCCGGCGTCCCGGGATATAGCTATATCATAGGCTCACATGTAGTTCAAATGCATATAGTAAGAAATGATATAGTGCAAAAAACTGTAAAATAGGCGACAATAAGTATACCTGGTTAAAAACCAATGAAACATGCAATAAATAAGCTACTGCAACTAAATTTAATATAACTAAGGTAAATAGCAAGTGTTACGAGTGCATGAAAATAGCAAAAGCAAAACCTGTCAAAAAAAAATAATATGTATGGATGATCTGCATTAACTAGTTATCTGTCATAAATAAGTAAGCAATAAGTATTATGAGTGCACTTGGATCTCTAAGAATCAAATCTCCTGGCTCAAAAAAAAAATAAATAAATAAATGTAGATCCGTCCTACTTTCTGGCTCACCCAGTATACTATCTACCCAATAAACATCAAGCACCGGTTGCTAACTTAATTTTATTTTTATTGGTTCCCCCTATAATTATTGTTGTAATAAAAGTTATTAGGATCTAATTTTTTTATAGCCAAGAAAACAGAAATAGTATAGGGAAATATCTGGTAACATTCAAAATATATTAGACTAATGTTTAGGATAACTTGCGTGTCTGGAGTTGAATTCCAAAACGAAACATCTACGGGATATTGTCCCCTCGGCGAATAACACAAGGTTCCTATGACAGGCAGGATCAATTTTCCTCACCACGATTTTCCATAAAATGGCCAGAAATCATCCCTCAGTTCAAAGAAAACTCTCTGTCCGGAATATTTCCAACAACAGCGCATTTTCGCCCATAAGAAAAACTCTAAATAATTCACAAAATTAAAAATTTGTCCATAAATATTAAATCAAAGGACGGCACGACACGTAAATGAATTATTTAGTTAAAATTCTCAAATCTAAATATTAAATCAACTAACTTTACAGAATAAAATTACCTTATATCAAAGGGTATTTCTCCAGTAAAAACGATGAAAATACAGCTAGCTACCACAGCTACTTTTCTAGTAGAAATGTATCCTCCTCCAATTCCTAGCTCTATAGTTTTTAGAAATGTGAAGGGCAGGTCACTAATTAAGAGAAAAACCAGTGAAAATTGCTACGAGTTGAACGTACATGAACAAATGGATACGTTGGATCTTAATGATTATCAGATATTACGTAACGAAATCACTTGGGCTACTGTAGCGTAGCAGATACCGTAGGCAAACTTGACCCGGAAAGCGATGTACGTGCCTACGATAAAATTTCTCTAGCTCAGACTATCTCAGGGCGTTAAGCCCAAGCTTACATAAACTATGATAAACTATTAGTTTACTTACTTAACAAATCACTGAGTTTTTCCATATGTAGTGGTCGCAGACGAAATAATGACACTTTCTTTAAAAATGAAATGCACTATATTGAACAATTTACAAAATTAGTTCTTTAGCATGTAACCTGGTGATGTTTACAAGGTGTGACAAATTTCACGCTTAAAAAGTTATAACACATTCATAAAATGCCTCGTGTAGCTACACATCGGTTTACAATTTGATCATAAAATTGTCATAGATTCTGCCACAAAGGTTTGATTTAAAGAACCTCCTTAAGTATATGTAAATATATGCATAAAATCTCTAATATGTACAGGTTAAAATGCCAAAGGTATGAATTGATGTCCAGCGGAACCACTGAAGGTGGTCCCCGGTAAGTAAAAAAAAATACAACACACAACACACTTGTTTAGGGTGGTACGATACCGAGTCCGGACGTGGAGGAACTGTAGCCCTACGTAGATGTCTTCGGGACACAAGAAATGGACCCAAGGATGAGGTTGATGGTAGCCTCACCAGCCCTGGAACCTTCCACTGTTTGTGGATGCCCCGTCCGTGGAACTCTCACTGACGTGTGTAGAAGCCCCGTCCGTGGAACCCTAAAGATATCACGATTTAATTCACAGTCAGAAATGCACGTGAAGCGTGCTTAATGTGAGAAATTCTGACATAACCTACAAATGAAACATAATTTACCTCACTGATGAGGGAACAATCCACCAAAACTCCTGGAAGCCACAGTCGGATAAATGGGGTTGAGTCGCCTTTTAAAGTTGACACTGTATTTCCACAGGAAAGCCTGCAAATTTGCGAAACACGTGGGTAGAGAACGGGCAAGATGGCGTGAAGAGGTTAGCTTACCTTGTGTAATTTAATATCCTGCTTCCGCAGATAATATTTACTCACAAACACAAAATATTCCGCTAAACGGAACAACAACGGATTGAGGAAATTTTCTTGAGTTGGTTATTCTAAAATCCATGCGGATGCCTTGAATAAAATCAAGGTTCACAGAATAACAACTAACCAACAAGCCAAGCCAAGCCAACCAAAAATGTCTGCTTCCGTTGATCACGTGTCACAAATGTGTCGCCCTCCCATGGAGAATAGCGAAATGTGTTACGGACGTGTAGCAGTTGTTATAATGCGGCCCACAAAACGCTAAAGCGTATGGTAGGTCGCATACGCTAGAGGTCCGTAACAAAATAAGAAACCTAAGGCAAGAAACACGTGGTACTTACGATATTGAAAAATAATCCCTAGAAGGAGTGATTTTCACGAAACTAATCGGCAATCAAAACTACACAGCCCTACTGGTGAAAAATCACTTAAATGACGGCAAAAGAATTTATCCCGCACTGGATGATCACAGATCAATTTGTTCTTAAGCCATCGACTTTCAATATCGGAAATAAAATAAAATGAGTACCCCTTTTTTCCAAATATTCAAAAAAACCCCGTCCTGTGAAACTTTCCTACTGATGCTAGATGTCTCTGACAAATACACAGAAAAATTATTGCTTTACTACCAAACAAGCAATAATGCCATGAAACATCCTCCAACGGAGACTACTTAATATTACAACATAATTTATTAAACATTTATTGGCTAACAAAACGGGCAAATTAAAAAAACAGATTACTTTATAAATCAGCCAAATCACAAATAAAGATTACATGTCATGAATTGATAGATTCGTGGCTCAGAGAAATATATAATTCAGCTACTCACCGCTAGATGACAAAGTTTTCTATTGATCTAAAATATACTTAATCGATAACCCTGCAATAAGGCTTTCCCTTCTTATTCTTAAATTATAATTAAATTAGAAATTACTTACTTTACTACAAGAAAATGCCGCACCATGAGGAAATTAACGAGGGCCATCGAGATGACGTAGGCACGTATGTCTAGACTATCATAAGCACGTAAGTCGTATGCCATGAAATTTCGCGAGCACCGTGAAAAGTGAAAACAGCTGATAGCTGATCGCCAGATAACAAGTAAACAAACGTGAATGTTTTAACGTTACAATCCTTTTAGACAAAAGACAAGATTGTACACATTATACTGGATTAGAAACATAGAGACGACAATAATTTCGCTTTAGGCGCGATGTTGAAGGTAGGTAAAATTTATTAATATATAATAATCCGTCAATATATTTGTAAACTTATAGGTATTGCCGGGTGTTCGAAGACAATGTTTCGTGGCCCCAGATAAACTGTCACCACCGATTGATTACAAGACTGCTGTTTAATTGAAATAGAGTACCGACAGTAGAGGAAAAATATCAGTTTAGAAGCGGTAAGTTAAACCTTCTTTATTTCCCTCATTACCAACCATAAATAATGGTGCTGCAAATTAATTATTAATTCTAAAACAACATGTTTTAGCCACTAGACATCCCCCAATTCTTGTTTTATCAGTACCTCTTTGCTTCCCACATGTATATACCATCACTTGCAGTTAAAAACTTTACATATTACTGCCTCTAATTATTTACATGAGATCTACATACTAATCATTCTTTTTTTTATATATTCCAGATACCAGTAAACCAGCAAGAGAGAGGAAGAAAAATAACCTATATCGACCCATTGAAAATCGAAGAAACTAATACATTAAAATTCACCCAATTAATTTATCTTTACTAAAATCTACCTTACTATACCGTACGTACTATGTTATAATTACTATTAAAACATTTTCTTTTACAAACAAATATTATTTATCTCATACCGAAAATAAAAAAAACGCTACACCATTCGAAAGAAAATTGAATTTTAGGATGAGTTACTTAAACATTCCATATACCTAATTTCAACCTCTACCGAGTTATTCAACAAAAGTCAAGAAATAACGAGATATTCCTTGCTTTTCATGTATGCCATGGAAATAAAACAATTGCAATAATTTAATAAAAAATATGGATTCATATTTAATTATACAGAACAAATTATTATTTATTAAGGAACAAGAATAATGTTGACAAAATTCTAACGTAAATGTTCAATACGAAGACCATTTTTGTTCAAACATTCTATTATTCTACTTTCAACAGATTGCGTAGCACTTCTGATTTCGTTGGGATCGAGACTGTCAAAAGTCTGTATTATTCACCAGTGGGTCTATTCTTCACCAGTTAGCAACACGGATGATTTTGAAAATAATACAGACATTTGACAGTCTCGATCCCAACGAAATCAGAAGTATAACGCAATCTGTTGAAAGTAGAATAATAGAATGTTTGAACAAAAATTGTGCTCATATTGAACACTTACGTTAGAATTCTGTCTCGATCCCGACCAAATCATATAGAAGTGCTACGTAATCTGTTGATAGTAGAATAATAGAATGTTTGAACAAAAATGGTCTTCATATTGAACATTTACGTTAGAATTCTGTCAACATTGTTCTTGTTCATTAATGATAATTGGTTCTGTATAATTAAATATGAATCCATATTTTTGATTAAATTATTACAATTTCTTTTTCCATGGCAAACTTGAAAAAGCCAGGAATATCTCGGTGTTTCTTGATTTTTGTTGAATAACTTTGTAAAGGTTGTAGTTATGTATGTATAGGGAATGCTTAAGTAACTCACCCTAAAATTCAATTTTCTTTCCCATGGCGTCAAAAAATATATTTGAAAAAATTTACTTTTTGGCAGTTTTTGACTCCGACATTAGAAAATCGTCTGCGCGCATAAGGTACATAATCGGACCGCCGACTGGACATCAGGAGTTGGCCTGGACTTCCAGCTAACTGTGCCACAAATTTGATTTCCTAATTTTGAACGATTTGCGAGATACAAATTCCTTCATAAACTACTACAGCGGCAATTTTGTTCAAAATTTACATATGTCAAAACCGGTAATAGATAAGTTAACATAACTTGGGTTGCCTAAACTCAGAACTGAAAGGCCAATCGGACCATGTAAGAACAAATGTAGGTTTCCATTTAAAATAAGAAAGTTGGTACCGACTTTTGTCACACTTATTATTATTATTAGCCGTTACTCGAGTCCGAGTATAAAAATGTTACAGTCGATAAATTGTGTACAATAAAAAACAAGTAAAAGTTGTAGTCTATTGTAATTCCCATTCATCTACGGTGCACACGACTATGGCTATAGAGGCCAATTCGAGAGAGCACATGTTGGCCGCAGTCAGGACAAACATAGACCTGGTTAGGTCTTGGATTCGGCCTTCTTGCAGCAACATTTCCTTGATAGCTGGCCACAACCTCTCGCCATTCGGTTCTGTCCGCTGCAAGTTGTTCCCATTGCTCCTTTGCAATACCGCAGGATTTTAGATTTTCATGGAGAGCGTCTTTGAACCTCTTTCGTTGACCGCCACGCCTTCTTCTACCGCTTAGCAATTCACCATAAAGTGTACATTTAGGAAGGCGGTTATCATGCATACGATGAACGTGACCTGCCCATCTTAGGCGTGCTCTTGAAATAAGCACCTCAATTGTCACACACTGTATAGCTGGAGGACTGAAAATTTTAGGAAGAACGGGAATGACCGACTATCGTTGCATACCAAGTTTCAAGTTTGTAATCCAACGCAAGTTGAAAAACTTCTAATGAACGGCCTACGTAAATCACCCTGTATAGAGGGTCTCCCTAAATTCAATCCCCAAAATTAAGTTATATAAATATATGACCCAAACTAAATACGTTTTTGAAAATGACTCGAAATCTTAATCTAGTTGCTTATAATATCATGTGATGGCGTCATTGATGGTTTCGGATTAAGTTGGGAAACGTAGGTTTTTTATTTTATAAAGTTATTCGGAACCGATCTAGATGTTGATTGACTAGACATAATGTATTTTATCCCAGTCAGCTGTAACTTTCTAATAATAATGTTTTTAATATTTGGAATGTCTTATAAATCAGGTACTACTAATAATTCAGTATAACTTACTGTCACGCCTTTCATTATTTAGAACTTACTGTATAAGTAGGCATAAAGAATGTCAAAAAAGAAGAGATTACTGTGCCAGGTTCTGCAATTTCAGTAGTAAATAAGTTTACATCTATCGTCATAACAAAGTTATGTTAACTGCAAATTTTAAGTCGCTTTTCTATTATTAGGTATTATTGCATACAAAATCTTATATTACAGAAAGTTTACCAACAATGTTATGTGGTTTTTGGAAAAACATGTACATTAAAAATATTTTTTTAATATGAAATGTGTTCTACGTCATAATTTTCTGCTATACCTAATTGATATATTGTTAGTGTACTTTCTAGAATATAACATATTATTTAGCTGTACCTATAACGCCCAGTTTCTGAAACGCCAGGTACGTATCCGATAGCCTTAACAAACCGATAAGTAGAGAAATTGTGTTTCTGAAACGTTAGACAAGTGCTATCGTTTCGATAAACAGAACGGTAAGATATCTTGTCTCGTTGGTGGGATATCTATTCAGTAACTATCTGGCGCGTGTGCATTTGACTGATTGTGTTTTGAAGTTTAAGTTGTTAGGTTGACTTCTTTACAAGCAATTTGTGCAGTACTTTATTATCCCTATTTGTTCATTATAATTTTGGTAGTAGGTAAGTACTAATTCAAGTGCAAATTAAAAAACTTTTACAGCTGTAAATATTTTAGCATGGATTATTCAAGCACTTCTGATTCTTCAGACGATGAAATGTTTGAAATACTTGAGGAGATAGACGTTATTCGAAACTTTCGTATTAGAAGTGATCCATTTCTGGAATACAGTGAAAATGAATTTAGGGAGCGTTTTCGATTTACTAAGGATACTGTAAAATACTTGGTTGAACTAATTAACGATGAAATTCAACCGACTACTCATCGAAATCATTCTTTATCTTCTACTGAACAATTGATGATAGCTTTAAGGTTTTATGCAACTGGCGAGTAGAACACGGGGCTTTAACAAATAGTTCTATTCTTTCAATATCAAAGAACCTATTAGGTGCCCAAAAAAGAATACTAATTAGAAATAAACTAGTTTTAGAATAATTATAACGAATATCTTTATTACAGGCTCATTTCAAATACTTATAGGAGATGATTTGAAAGTACATAAATCCACAGTGTGTAGAATAATGAGAAAAGTGACATATGCAATTGCTCGACTGGCTCCCGAGTTCGTAAAAATGCCAGCTACCGTTGAAGAGATACGTAAAGTGAAATCCGAATTTTATTACATAAGAGGATTTCCAAATGTCCTAGGTTGTGTAGATGGTACTCATATACCAATACAGTCACCACGAGGAGACAATGCAGAAATCTTTCGCAATAGAAAAGGCTATTTCTCCATTAATGTACAAGTTGTAGGTGATGCAAAATTACTTGTACGTGACATAGTTGCACGTTGGCCCGGCTCCACTCAGGATAGCTCAATGTTTAATGGCTCATTAATTCGTACTCGCCTAGAAACTGGACACTTTCCAAATTCATATTTATTGGGTGATAGTGCTTACGCCTGCAGCGAATATTTACTGGCACCTCTATTAAATCCTGTTTTACCGAAAGAACAAAGGTGCAACAGTGCTCACATTGGTACACGCAATACTGTTGAGAGACTCTTTGGAGTCTGGAAACGAAGGTTTCCTTGTCTTTCACTGGGATTACGAACTGATTTAGAAACAATTAGCCTACCTCTAATAGTAGCTACGGCTGTTCTGCATAACATAGCAATTCTACGAAATGATGTCGAGGATTTTGATGTAGATTTTATTGACATAGATGACCATGCAAATATTTTTGGGAATGACAATATAGGAGGTAGTGCTGTGAGAACTGCCGTAATAAATTTTTTTGGGTGAGTAAAAGAATAATAAAAACCATTACTCAATTTATAGTTATTTAAGATAATTTGTATTACACTTATTAATAATCATTGGTAAAACAAAAAGGGCACAACACGCAAGTTGTTACATACATCATAAAGGTTCCAATGCGACAGACATTAAAATAAATACGCATTTTGCTTAAGCATTTATTATAACGAAAATGTTTCAAGATACTTTCTTATATGCATCTTCTTTCATTTCATATCCCCACCTTTTCATTTGCAGATTTTTCTCTTTCATTTCTAATTCTATTTCTTGAATTCTTCTCAAATGTAGTAATTCTCTATTTCTAATTTCAATATCTTCTTCTGTTAATTTTAATGTTGTCTGTTTAATTAACACATCAATGTTTGTTGATGTCAGTTGACTTTCCTTCACTGCCTTTTCCACATCAAGTATTTCTTCTTTTTTTTTCTGGATTTCCATATTTAATTTATCTTTAAAATTTTTTCTCTCCATTATTCTTTTTGACAATAATTCAATATTTTGTTTTTTGTTTTTGCAGGTAATTGTTGTGGGGTGACATGTATAGTCGAGGTGATACAATTCTCTTTGACTCCCGATGCTGTTGAGGATGTTTGAAGAAATTTCGATGAACCTGCCACACTCACTGGCATCTCCTGAAGTGTTTCTACGCTGGGACTTGGTAGCTGCATTACTTCTTCAGCTATAAAATTTGTATTGTCAACTGGCATTGTCTCATTCTCCTCTTCAATAATAATTTCTGGAAATAAAATTTTATTTATCTAATATTTAGTTTTAAATTATAGTATAATAGCAGTATAGTTGTATGGTTAAAAAAAATGTTCATTAAAAAATTTGTATATTTCCAAAAATACAAACATGTAAAGTGTTCTTACTTTTACAAAACATTTGAAGGACTGCACATTTTCTTATATATCGGTGAATTTTTCTGAATATTTAGTATGCTATAAATTGTGACCTACTGATTAAAACTGTAAAGGTCCCAACTCAATCCTACGACTAGTTTTTAAGGTAAAGGGGGTTAAGGTTAAAAGGTGGGTGGTTTTCATAAAACATATTTATGACAATTTAGGGATTCAATTGCAATTTATCTGCATTAATGTTATTTATTTAACTAAAAATAATATATTGTGACAAAATATTTGTCCATAGACGGAAAATAAAATGGGGTGATTTTCGATACATTTTAAAAGAAAAAAAAATATGGTGCTTCGACCAATTTAACAAAGTTTACAGATCCAACATAGAAAACTTGACACTTTTTAAGAAAATCATATTCAATTGATAGAATACTACGTCATACTATCTTTTTTTATCAAAATTCTCCGCATTCTATATGTGACTTGTTCTGTATATGAACAAATATATTATCACAATGCAATACTTTCAGCTAAATAAATAACACTAATGCAAGAAAATTGCAATCGAATCCTTAAATTGTCAAAAATATGTTTTATTCAAACAGCCACTTCTAACTTTAAAAATTTAATCCCCTGTATCTCAAAAACTAGTCATAGAATTGAGTTGGGACCTCTACAGTTTTATTTAGATCACAATTTATAACATACTAAAAATTCAGTAACTTCCACCGAGAGCCATTTTACATAAGAAAATGTGCGGGGTCCGTTCGGTTGAAAATGGAAAAAACAATGTTAAGGTGCAGAGAGATGAGGAGATACCTAGGCTTCTGAGGATAAGACTAAAAAGTAATTGTCAGGTATTGAGATCAATGTTTAAAAGCAGATGCATGACTCACTTACGAGCTACACATTTTGTATTCTCTAACTCGTACATATCTGAACCCCTTTTATTTTTATGTTTATCTTGAAACATAAACTTACTTTCAAAATAGTAGATGAATCAAAAGAATTAGATAGAGGCTGGTATTGTGGTTTTAAAACGGTGGCGACCTTATGATCCAGTTCATCGCTATGTGGTATGAAGGTTCCACCACCAATTTTGTATAACTCCTTCTGCAAAAAAGTAATACGTTACTCTCGAAATCATTTATTAACAGACTACATTTATTAATACATTTTTGCAGTGTATTTATAGAGTAAAATAATAAAATTTTACTGGTCGAGCAAAAGATAGTTGTCTTTATTTTTCTTCTTTAATGACTGCTTACATTTTAATGTAATTTTTTTAATTTTACAATTTATGTATATCCCATCATTAGTGAAATAGCAAAAAACAACAGTAAATTACAAGTATTTAAGTATGGTACATGAATAAAAATGGTATATGACAATCATAATGTACTAAAAGAAGTATAGGTTACACTGTTACTACTAACCTTGTCGTCATTTAGGTTTTTCCTAGCCCTTTTCTTTATAATGTCGTACAAGGCTCGTAATTGTTTTTCACTCCGGGGGCCTGACTGACAATTTCCATTGTATTTGTCCCTGATTTTCATCCAAGTCTCACTCTCTTTTTCCATTCTACAAAACATTAACAAAGCAACCAGTCCACCATCCACATATTGCTGTATCATTATTTATATAATGCATACATACATACCTTTGTGATTTGACGCTTTTTCTATCCAAACTATTCTCGAAGAAACAGCACTGATAGATATATGACATTAAAAGTGACAAAAATAATAGCATGAAGTTTGCGTCAATGCATGTACATCTAGTGGAGAATAGTTCAACTTATTTAATGAACAGATTACTATTAAGCGAAATTTAACTTTTCAGAAACGTTTTGCAAGTTATCGGATACATAACTTTATAGAGGCGATAGCTATTAGTTTGATAGTGGAATGTACCAGAAACTGGGCGTAAGTATTGTTAAATATATTTTACACTAATATATATATATATACAAATATAAATGAAAATTATAAAATACTGATAATTTACTGTACGAAAGCGCACCAGTGATCCACAAATAATTTTTTCCTAGGTTTATGTATACTTATTTATACCACTGGCATTAAATATCTGTTTAAAATGTAGTTTATGCCAATTTACTGTTTGAATAAATTTAATTTGATTTATCTCCAGGCAACATTTTATTTCGCCTTCAAAGCATAAGGTCCACTATTCGACATGTATATTTATTTATATGTGCATATATTTTCAGTGAATATTTGTGAACTATTTCCATGATTTTTTTTTCGTTTTAAAGAGAAAGCTTTTCCGGTGATCTCATGGAAATTTCTTCTAAATACCTTAAGTAGAAGGCACAATAATAAATAAAATAAAAAAATATTGGTAAAATTGGTAAAAGCGTTTGTGAAAACTAGTTTTAGATTTGTAATTCAACTATAGGATACCGTTGCAGTTGTTTAAACAATATCTAAGATAAATAAAAGTCATCTAAAAGAGTGAAACAAAGTGTTTTACAAAGAATTGAACCATCTTCAAAAAAGTTAGTAAAAAGGATGAACCATTTTTTACAGAAAAATTGAAGCTTAAAAAAATCATTAAATATTATGACATAATTTGCGCACTCATCTACTTAATTGGAACTTGTTACCTAATACTAATAATGACGTTAATGTAAAAATGAACACAGTAACGAAACCAAATACCCTAACTGACTTCAATATCGATATTAGGTAACAAAATCCAATTAACCGGATGACTGCGAGAAAATTTATTTCATTACTTTTACTTTTTTTTGGCAAACATTTTTTCTCATCCATTTATTTTTCGTCTTTACTTTTGTATTTGATTTTCTCACTACAGTCCACTGAGTGGATACCATATATGAATGTATATAGGAAAAGGTAAGTATAGGCATGGCCAATAATTATTATACGACTTCAGAAAACATTTTATTTTAAAAGAAAAGTTTAAAATGTTGCAACTTGTATGCTTACAAAAGTAATAATGTTTATAAACTTAAACGATACTTATTTAAGAAAGTCAAACGAAATAAGGCAAATACAAAAAGTATAGGTAATCCTAAATCTAAAAAACAAAGTCTTTAGTTAATGTAAATTATTAATTTCGTTATTCTTCTAAAGAATGTCCATCACCCAAATATTTGATTGCAAAATAGCCTTGAATTCTGCCTTGAATTTTGGAAAGTTTTCATATGTTGTGAGTAACTCTAGACTGCAGGCACATGTATGAGCAATTGGTGCTCTTGATAGTCCTTTCGCGGAATTAAAAAGTATTTTTATTTTATTGTTGGTGATTATGTGAATGTTCGTCAGCTTCCCGTAGAAATTTTTTTAAATAACCAAATACTCTTGATTCATCACTATTTAAATCCAATTCGAAGTAAAGAAGTGAAATAACATTTTTACTGTTTACAATATGCTCTTTGTATATGTTCTCCAAATCCTCTTTGTTGATCATGTTCAGTAACACAGCTTGCCAAGAATCTATGACAAACATAGGTTTCTGTACAATTTCTTTATGGGCAATATCCTTTATTATTTAAAGAAAACTATCTTTTTTTGGTGGTACCTTACATTCTAAATTTGTCAATGTTTCTAAAAGATCGTCGATTGGAACATTCTCAAAATTTATAATAGCATTTCGTATAATTTCTTCTTCACTTCTACTAACATATAAAAAAAAAGATTTCAATATATCACTTGTTAAAGTTCCCAAAATACATATTTCCATAAAAAATTTAGAAATTTCTATGGGAAAATATTTCACCTCAGTCCATCCTTTGAAAATTATACGAGAAATTGCATTCCATTTTTCAAAATTGAAATCATGCCTTATATACGGTATTTTACGTTTGGTTCCGATAGTACATTTTTCGTAAGAGGATGTCCAAAATTCCGATAAAGCATCGCGATACCCCACCATAATCTTCCCCCATTTCTTCTTCACCATTGGGTAAGATTATTTTAATCTGAATTATATTTAACAGATCAAAATTGAGGAATGACTCGATCATTTAGTCAAAAACATGTCCACGATGCAAATACAACACTTTTTCAGTTCTTGGAGGGGATAAAATAATTTAAAGAAAATTATCTTTTTTTGGTCGTACCTTACATTCTAAATTTGTCAATGTTTCTAAAAGATCGTCGATTGGAACATTCTCAAAATCTATAATAGCATTTCGTATAAATTCTTCTTCACTTCTACTAACGTATAAAAAAAAGATTCCAATATATCACTTGTTAAAGTTCCCAAAATACATATTTCCATAAAAGATTTAGAAATTTCTATGGGAAAATATTTCACCTCAGTCCATCCTTTGAAAATTATACGAGAAATTGCATTCCATTTTTTAAAATTGAAATCATGCCTTATATACGGTATTTTACGTTTGGTTCCGATAGTACATTTTTCGTAAAAGGATGTCCAAAATTCCGATAAAGCATCGCGAAATACTCCACCATAATCTTCCCCCATTTCTTCTTCACCATTGGGTAAGATCATTTTAATCTGAATCATATTTAACAGATCAAAATTGAGGAATGACTCGATCATTTCGCCAAAAACATGTCCACGATGCAAATACAACACTTTTTCAGTTCTTTGAGTGGATAAAATATTTAATACATTCGTTTGTTGATTTGCTTGAATGCTATTAAGGTTGGATTGAATGGTGCTAATGGGTTCAATTATGGGTTGCTCGTTTAAAATGTCATTATTGTTAATTTGTGGTAGAGCTTCTTCAAAATAAAATTGGTTTTCATCAGTTGTGCCACACAAAGAATCTGATCCTAGAGAATAATTATTAGATGGAGCTGAGGAAGGTTCATTTATAATGAATGAGGTATCACTATTACAAATGTCTAAAACGGTGTCGCTGATTTCAACGTCAGTCGCCGCTTTTTCTTTCGTTGCCAGATAAAACCTTAATCTGGGGAGCGCAGATAAAGTTTCTTCAATCGTTAAGTCATCATTAACAATATTGCTTTTAAAATCCCATAACTGCATGGAGAAATTGTTTATATGGCCCTTTGTAGAAGTATCATTAGGGAAAAAAAAGTGAATGGCCTGGTTAATTATATATTCCTTTTTGCTACTTTTAGGAACTGATATTTTTCTGGTTCCTCCTCCTTGCTTAGTCCTCATTTGTATGTAACGACCTCCTTGTGTACTGCATAACCAGCCAATTTCAATTTGGTAGTCTTAGTATTTCCAAATTTCTTTTTTAGTTGAGTAACTGGTGAAGAAACTGGATCTTGATCGCTCGATGAAGAACTATTTCTATTTTTTGCGGCTTTGTTGATTTTTCTCTTTAGTTTGTCTAATAGTGATTGCTTTTTACTTTTGTTGTCTTTGCCCAATTTTCTTTGGCAAAACTGTCGTAAAGCCACCCTATCGCCATATTTTGGTATAAAATTAGACAAGGAATCATCTGTCATTTCTACAATGACAATCAATGATCAATCTAAAAAATAAAAGTATATTATGTATATTAAAAATATATCACCCAAAATGATAACATATAATACAATATTACACTAATTCAAATATTAACAAAATGTGTTCACAGATGCTCGTATAAAGGGCCGTAAATGGCAAAAAAAATAAGATGACATTCATGTGTAAGAATCAGATTGCATCGCGTCTAAAATTTAATCGTATGTTTAATTATTGAAAATGATAGAAATTAGCTGTTAATTAATATACAGGTCATTTTAAATAATAGCTGATTAACAGTGCCAATTGCACATCGGGAAAAAGGGGATGCACAATAACAGTGTAACAAGGTTATTTTCATTTTTAAAATTTGGTCCGTATAGAATAATTTCACTTATTTTAATTTATTTTTTTGACGTTCACCAAGATCAGAAAATCAGTTTAAAAATAGCCTGCAGCGTAAGTCTTATCAACTTAGAAATATTTAATAGCTAGGATACAAATTTATCCCCTAATAAGACTTAATAATGAAGTTTGATTTATAATTTTAAATCCTAATTCGTACATGATTTAACTCGCACTAAGGAAAATTAATTATTATAAATCTATTGCAAATACTGAAAATGTAAATAAACATCTGATCGTACTGATTGACCGGCACATCGGATAAAGATTGTTTAGCCACCTGCACTGCCCTGATTTGTTGGTGTGCTGTTTGTTCACAACTTAGAAGTGAGACTGGGATTGGATTTGATTGTTTCAGCCATAGACTTATAAAATAGACTAAGACTCTGCCTTCCACTAACTCTCTAAAAGCAAAAGTCATATATTCTGAAGAGAATTTTTTTTTCGGTTATTTTCTATCAATTTTTTTTTCAGTTATTTTCTATCTCAAAATTTTTGCTACATTTCTAGGTTTTTTCGGAAAAACTTTGCAGGTATGCATTTCCCCGAAAAATAAATAAGGTAAAAAAGTTTTGTATTTTAAAAATATATCTATCTGACTTTTTTAAATTTTTTCTATAAAGCCCCAGCTGAAATGGTTCTGATTTTGATAACTGAATATAACGAACATAAGAAAAATGTTTATCAGACTCGGTTCTGCTTTTGACAATTCCGAAGTTTTAATGATTTTTCCGCCTCCGCCGATTGACTCGGATATTTACTGATAGTTTAAGAGCTATCAGCCATTTGCCTATGTGATTTTTTAATAAAAAACAGTTTAATATTAATTTTATAATGAAAAAAAATAATAATCAGCTGGCCACGGCAGCATTTGGTGGAAGTCTGCTTTTAAAACTCTCGTAGCCTGCTGCTAGATTTTAGTTTTATTAATTTACAATATCATGATAATATTAAGTATAAAATTTTTTTATATAAAAAATCTGTAGACAAAATGCTGAGCAGATTTACGTCTGTAATATTGAAGTAACAAACTTCATAAAGAAATTTTGTAAAGAAATAAAGAAATTGTACAATTTCAGTACACTAGCACTTGGAAGGTAATAATTCTGTTAAATCTGAAAACTTTTTAGGAATTTTTTTATGTTCGTTATATGGGATTCCAATCATAATGAAGTGGTTCACTCTCTTTATTTAATTTCTCTCTATTAAGTTTTGTACCAACACAACTTGATTCCGAAACATGAATGCCCAACTGCCCCAACTGAATAATCTTGTCTATTTATACACCTATTCGTGTGTTTATCCGTGGACACACTGTATGTTATATCGACTCCCTCAACGAAAACAATAGTAACTCAGAAATTGCAGTTTTGAGAAAAATGCGATTAAATGTTTCAATGATCCCTAAAAATCTAAAAATTGTACGATTTGAATGAAAACGGTTTTTGATTTAATTTTTAGGGTAGATTGCTATATTATCAGCAACTTTTGGGAATTTGTTATATGTTTTGGGCCTTACGTGAGTTAATACAGTCTTCTTTGGAAATTTTCTATAAATAAAAGATTTCGATTAATTATGTTTTTATTTTATATAAAAAGGCTTGTAAAATTATATGTATTGTATTTTTATTTAATAGTAAATATCATCTTCACTTTCTCCTTCTTCTGAATAATCTTTGTCAAAAAATTCTTCATTATACTCATTATTAATTGGTTTCTTTGAGTTTTTAGTTCCCTTCCCTGAATTTTTCTTTGCATTGCTTTTTGAAGTAAGCGATTCATAAAATCCGTGATACATTGAAGAAATATTATTATTTTTACAAAGTAATAATAATCCTTTTAACTTTTTTTCTTGAATTGGCAAAAATTGATTATGCAGCTGTGGTAAATCTTGGTATTTGGGAATATGTGGTCGACCACGCACTTCTTTGTTTAAATTTAATGTTTTAATTTCTCCTTCATACGAATATCTAAATGAAATTTCAATCGGATTTGCCGAAGTAAAACTAATTTCGCGAATTTTACTTATAGTTACTTTAGTTCAAAAGTGCTTTTAGAGGGCGGAATATTAAACATAATATTTTTAGTCGCAAACTCCTCTATAAATCCTTATTTTACTATAAGGAACCTAACCAGACTGCAACCAACAGCTACTCTCCGGGCTATGTGCCCCGCCGAACGCTGAATTACAAGTTACAAGCCTGGCGCGTTAAGTGTAATAATTGCATATTACCATCAAAACGCTAATGCTTCGATTGCAACAAACACCAGCCGAAAGACTGATCCTACTTAAAGGAGCTCCCTTGCCAGTCGTCACACCCCACTTGCAGACTGCAGTTTCGAGCTGTTGGCTCTCGTCAGTGCAAGGTAGGTATGCGACGACCGACATGAGAATCCTTTGACTATAGTACATCCCGGTATTCTTATAATAGCGACATGTAAAACAGCCAGCAGGCGCCATCCAGCGGTCCAGTGTCTGTTGCAATCGAAAAATAAATAGCCTGACTTGGCTTAGCATAGTTCAAAAGTGCTTTTAGAGGGCGGAATATTAAACATAATATTTTTAGTCGCAAACTCCTCTATAAATCCTTATTTTACTATAAGGAACCTAACCAGACTGCAACCAACAGCTACTCTCCGGGCTATGTGCCCCGCCGAACGCTGAATTACAAGTTACAAGCCTGGCGCGTTAAGTGTAATAATTGCATATTACCATCAAAACGCTAATGCTTCGATTGCAACAAACACCAGCCGAAAGACTGATCCTACTTAAAGGAGCTCCCTTGCCAGTCGTCACACCCCACTTGCAGACTGCAGTTTCGAGCTGTTGGCTCTCGTCAGTGCAAGGTAGGTATGCGACGACCGACATGAGAATCCTTTGACTATAGTACATCCCGGTATTCTTATAATAGCGACATGTAAAACAGCCAGCAGGCGCCATCCAGCGGTCCAGTGTCTGTTGCAATCGAAAAATAAATAGCCTGACTTGGCTTAGCATAGTTCAAAAGTGCTTTTAGAGGGCGGAATATTAAACATAATATTTTTAGTCGCAAACTCCTCTATAAATCCTTATTTTACTATAAGGAACCTAACCAGACTGCAACCAACAGCTACTCTCCGGGCTATGTGCCCCGCCGAACGCTGAATTACAAGTTACAAGGCAAGGGAGCTCCTTTAAGTAGGATCAGTCTTTCGGCTGGTGTTTGTTGCAATCGAAGCATTAGCGTTTTGATGGTAATATGCAATTATTACACTTAACGCGCCAGGCTTGTAACTTGTAATTCAGCGTTCGGCGGGGCACATAGCCCGGAGAGTAGCTGTTGGTTGCAGTCTGGTTAGGTTCCTTATAGTAAAATAAGGATTTATAGAGGAGTTTGCGACTAAAAATATTATGTTTAATATTCCGCCCTCTAAAAGCACTTTTGAACTATGCTAAGCCAAGTCAGGCTATTTATTTTTCGATTGCAACAGACACTGGACCGCTGGATGGCGCCTGCTGGCTGTTTTACATGTCGCTATTATAAGAATACCGGGATGTACTATAGTCAAAGGATTCTCATGTCGGTCGTCGCATACCTACCTTGCACTGACGAGAGCCAACAGCTCGAAACTGCAGTCTGCAAGTGGGGTGTGACGACTGGCAAGGGAGCTCCTTTAAGTAGGATCAGTCTTTCGGCTGGTGTTTGTTGCAATCGAAGCATTAGCGTTTTGATGGTAATATGCAATTATTACACTTAACGCGCCAGGCTTGTAACTTGTAATTCAGCGTTCGGCGGGGCACATAGCCCGGAGAGTAGCTGTTGGTTGCAGTCTGGTTAGGTTCCTTATAGTAAAATAAGGATTTATAGAGGAGTTTGCGACTAAAAATATTATGTTTTATAGTTACTTTGTTGCCATTATTGTCTTCTTTCCAATTTTGCTTTTCAACCAAACTTTTCGTCGACAGGAAGTCTTTTTGATCCATTTCCTTTACTTGGTATGGTTGTCCTGTTGTTTTTGCCATCCTGATTAAAGTTACCCACTGATCAGGTGTATAAATGACAGACTGCCGCTTTTTTGCATTCTCTATTACCGCATGCATGCTGTCACCGTCGTTCTGGGTGTGCCCTTTCTCTAAAAATCGGTGGGTAATATCTAATTTCAGGGAAGCAGCTGCACAAGCAAACATTGAAAAAAGGAAACGGTTTCTATTCTGCCCGCCACAGTTATCAGAGTAAAAAATGAACTTTTAAATTCCTTTATCTGCATGAAACTTCATAAAGTCCAAAACACAGCTAGCAACTTCATCTGGACCTCTTCCAGATATTTTTTCATGCCACGTATAGCAAAATCCTCTGTTACTTCCTAAATCATAGATCGTAAAATTATAAGTGGCGTATTTACTTTTGTAGTAAAACACACTAACTTCTGACATTGGGGTTATTAGAACTTTTTGTAGGTCGAAACAAGTTACAGAAATCGTTTTGTCATTTACCGCCAAATCCTTATCTGCATTTTTAAGTGCTCGAACTGCTTCCTTGTTTTTCAAATGAGTGTTATAATTTGCTTGCAACTTTAATTTCAATTCCTCATTACCTAATTCATAAGCACTGCATATTTCGCATTGGTCTTTCTTGGGCTTGTGGAAACTAATATTATAAATTCGGTATTAAAAATGTCCCGATACTGACGTTCAGTTGCCTTATCTATTTGTTTCTCATTTGCCCATTCTAGATACGATCGAAACATTTTTCGTATACTTAGTCCTTTCTCTAAATACATTCGCTTAGAATTTTTTCTTATGTAGTGTGATGGAACTAATGGAAAAAGCTCGATGTGCTCCCTTACACTGTTCTTTATTTCAGGGCTAATTTTGTTTGCTCTATTACCATGTCTTCCTCTCTGATCAGAAGTAACAGTTACATTGGTCTGTTTCTTTAAAGTTGTTGTGACATACATTTCTGAAATTCCCAATGTATTTAAGAACATTGTTTTGCAAATTGGTTTTTCATCATTTCTTATCTTGAAATAATATTTTCGCGATACTTTTCTTCTAGAAACCTCAACAGTTGCTTGTTTTTTGACAATGGTTCTCACACAATAAAGTCCCATCGCCTTGTATGGCCACCCAATGACCAGAATTCCTTAAAAATTGACATTCTCTCATCCTCATTGAGACGGTCTCGACACTTCTGTCTACAAGATATTTTGCAAGCTTCTCGAATACTTTTCGCCGCAATTAATTTTCCTGACCTATTATTTTGTTCAACACCATTATTTAAGTCTGTTTTAGCTTTGACGTCTATCCAACCGCTTATGTTTCTCGAACGCTTTTTACTTGGATTAGTTTTAGGTGTCATTTTGCGTTTTTTATTTTTTTTTTTAACATAAAGGAGTAACAGCTGCTTCCTCGATATTCTCTTGAACTGTAGCCTTGAGATTTATGATCTCACTAGTTGCTGAGTCTGGAGATGCACAACGACTAATATCAGAAGGCAAATATTCGGGATCTGCATCATCTGCAAATTCATCCTCCATACAATATGATTGAATTTTTGAACATGAAGGAGTAATAGATGCATGTTCGATATTCTCTTGCACTTTAAGTTGGTTGTTATTAATGGGTTTGTTGTTTTTCACGCCTAAAATAATAATAATAAATTTTTACTACGTACTAGAAATTAAATAGATAATATTTTTAGGTTAGAAAGTAGCTTAAAAATAAAATTACAAATAAAACAGTGCAATAGCTTACCTTCAAGTTCAATTTCTTGTTCATTTTCAATTTTATCATTATCTTTTGCAACAAGCCTTAAAATATATTTGGTCCTGTTTGACATCATTGTTATTAACACCTAACAACACTAGCTAACAAACACTGACATGCAGCTCTGACAAGTAATACAATCGTAACTTGAAATAGTAAACAAGCACTATCTATGTTTGGTGACCACGAAAACTATAGTAACTCAAGTTACGATTTTCTTCTTTGGAAATAATAGCAATTCATAACTTACTATATATTTCATAGTGTATCATTGGTTGCCTACAGTTCACAGAGAGTTACGATATTTTTCCGGGGAAATCTTACTTTTATAATCGATTGCTTGACTATAGTAACTCAAAACACGAATTTTATGAGTTACTATAGTTTTCGTTGGGAGAGTCGATATACACATGTGTCACCTACTGCTTATTTGTTAAAAAATTCTTTAGCTAATATCTAGACAAAAATAATATTGGAAATTGCATTTGAATTTATAGAGGACGCTAGTTACAGCTTAAAAATAAAAATGGCACCAATTAAATTATGCTCTTTCCGTGCGAGATATTGAAAATTTTTATGGCAAAAACTTGCTCACAATTAGAAAATATGACGTTTCAAATTTTATAACTATAATATGCATATTTTTTATTTATAAAATTTTAATTTAAGAAAAATATGCCAGGGGAAAAATATAAAATCTTACTCAGTTAAAAAGTATAACGTGCCAAATTTAATAACCATTTTTTTATATTAGATTTTAAATATACAAGAGGTAATTAAGAAATAATTTTCCAAAATTTTACTACCATATGTATTCTTCTAAATACTTATCAGTAGAGACAATTTGAAATATTTTGAATCCCAACATGTATTATCCGAAAGTTATTGGCTTTAGAGATTACAATTTTTGTGTTTTTGAAAAAAGAAAACGGCATTTTTTTTATTCCCGACAATATCACCGCGGGACTATTTTTCTGAAAAAACAGGTCTCAAAATGTTGCAAATTGCCTCTACTATAACGTGTTTAAACCAATATGTAGAATTATCAGTAACTCTGTTTTAATATGAATTTAACCTCCACTTCAGGCGGAACTGGATACTACATCAATTTATTCTTACCATTATACCGGGTGTCCAGTTACTGTTCTCTCGGAATATTGTGCAAAAACAAATAACTATAATAAAACTTTCAATGTTTCATCTTTACCACAACGTAAAATTATTTTCAATTATACAAGGTGTCACAAAAACAAGTTACATAAGAACATTTAATAATAATTTATTTACTGAAAAACATTTTCAGTAAATAAATTATTATTATACCGGGAGTCCAAAATATCTGTTTACATTTCTTGATATTCAATTAATATTTTTCACAATTTTTTAAATTGAACGCCTATAATTTTTTTACATGGATGAATAAAGCATACAATTCTCCACATTGTAATACCATATACTTTATTTTTATTTCAAACAGTTTTTGAGATATGATTATTTCAAATAATTTTTGCGTAAATTAAGGTGCTCTTTATTTTAGCATTAATATCTAGTATGACTGGTCTTTTGTTTTGCGACTGTTTTTCACTTTATGGCATTTCTGTAAGGTGTTCAAGATTAAGTTGAATTAATATTGTTAAGTAATATTTAAAAATATGAATTATAATTATTGTCAACAATAATGGTGTATGTTATTGGTGAATGTGATGGAAATTGTTTATTGGCATCAACACTGTATCATCAAAAATATCCCCATAGAAGGTGTCCTGATGTGAGATCTCTAGAAAATTTGAAAAAACGTTTTGAACGTACTGGAAGTGTTGCATATGAACACAAGGCGAGACAACGAAATGTATTAAGTGAAGAAAATGAGCTGGCTATAACTTTAGCGGTAATCGAAAATCCTGCGGTTCTGGAATTAAGTAGGGATTTAGAGGTCAGTAAATCTAGTGTTTCCCTATGTGTTGTTCACGGATGAATCAACGTTGCATCGCAATGGATTTGTGAATAGGCACAATTTCCTTTATTATGACAGGATGGAATTATGATTATCTTATTGGTCCTTATACTTTTTTGAGGGAAATGTGAATGGAACAGTGTTCTTGGATTTATGTAAAATACGCTCCATAAATGATCGAGCATATTCCTGATTATATTACAATAAATAATATGTGGTTACAACTTCATGGTGCACCACCACATTTTAGTAGAGATGTTCGTCATGCCATTAGTAACCAGTTTCCTGAAAGGTGGATATGAAAAGGAGGTCTGATAATTTAATAAACTGTTAAATTATGTCTAATTTATTATTGTATTAAACTATGTTACGTCCCACTGCATGGCCGCCTAAATCACCCGACCTGAATTCAATGGATTTTTCCTTTGGGAATTTGTGAAGTCAGACGTTTATAAAGTAAAACCAACGACTAAAGGAGATATACTTCTCTATAAATCCTTATTTTACTATAAGGAAATAACCAGACTGCAACCAAAGTTACAAATCGAAGCATTAGCGTTTTGATGGTAATATGCAATTATTACACTTAACGCGCCAGATTTGTAACTTTGGTTGCAGTCTGGTTATTTCCTTATAGTAAAATAAGGATTTATAGAGGAGTTTGCGACTAAAAATATTATGTTTAATGTTATACAATGTAAGGCATTCACTTATCGAGAGACTTCAGTATTGCGTGCATCAAAATGGTGGACATTTTGAGCAATTGTTAGGGTAGTTTCAATATCGTGAAAAAAATTATTTCTCAAAAACCGTTCATAATTATTATTAAAAGAAAGTATATCGGAAAATACATAAAAAACAAATAACATTTTACTAAAGTTACCGCTGTACGATAATAATGAAGCCTGTACGGCGTGCAACGTCTCAAGCTATTGTTTCTTTCTTGGAATCAGTATTTTTAACATATGGTGTCCCAAGGACATTACTTTTAGACAATGCTTCAGCTCATAAAAGCAAAGAATTCGATAAATTTGTAGCGAAATTTAGTATTCCTCAGGTATTTTTCAACTTATTCTACCACCCCCAAGTTAACCCAGTCGAGCGTGTAAATAGGACGATCGGTACAGCTATAAGGTGCTTCATTAAAGACTCACATAAAAAATGGGATTTACAAATTCCGGAAATTCAATTTGCCATCAATACAGCTGTACACGAGGTTACTGGTTTCACGCCAGCATTTCTTAATTTTGGTAGAAAGCTACCTATTCGAGGCAGTTATGGTGATAAAGACTCTGATATAACTTTACCAGATCTTGATAATAATCGCAAACTTTTTGCCAATGAGCTGGACAAATTGCCAGAAATTTATAAACTGGTCCAAGAAAGACTTAACAAAGCTTACCAAAGAAGTAGTAACTACTATAACTTAAGACGAAAAGATCGCGTTTTTCAAATTGGTGACATAGTCTGGAGGCGAAACTTTGTGAAAAGCGATAAAGAAAATGATTTTTCTGCAAAATTAGCTAATCGTTATGTTTTATGTACAGTCCGAAACATCATTTCCAATGTTTCATATGAATTGGAACATATGGATGGTAGTCCCGCTGGAAATTACCATATTTCAAAGTTGAAACCATACTTTGGTTCAAACTCTAGTATTTCAGTGATACCAGAATAAGGAAAGGAATGTTTTTTCTTAAATCGGATCATCAAAACAAAGTAAACATAACGATTCACTTAAATACCTATTTTATGTCTCTTGATTTTTTTGAGTGTCTATTTTTGGAAAATTTCCTTAAATTATACAATAAGTATAATAATTTTTTTGGTGCAAAGCCACCAAAAACAATTTTTTTGGTATACCAGTAAGCAAAGCTTACGCAATTTCTTTTTGGTACTAGTACGTACCATCGTTTGTCGATATTTTTTTTCTTCGTAAATCTCTAACGAAGGGATGTATTGGATTAACTTTCAAGGTTAACTATATCTGTAGACATGGCATGCTACCATTTCTACATACTTCATTTTTTTTTTGAGTGAATTATTTCACTCATCCGGAAATTAAAAAAAATTTCCTCCCACTCCTCTTTCGAGGATAATTCTCTTGTAAATTTTGTATATAAAATGGCCATTATTCTTTAAGTCCTTTAAGCATTATTAAGTTAAGTCCCCTATCTATTACTCTTTAAGTCCTTGATGCATTATTCATTAAGTCCTTCGTGCATTTTATTCACTAATAATTCATGCACTCCTTAATTTAAGTATCACTGAATTATATCATATAACTCATATGTTTATCATTCATTATTTAAGTACTGTACATATTGCAAATACTAGTTTAATTAAGTTGTAAATTAGTAAAAATATTTAGCTATATTTTTCTGGAAATATTTTCTAAAAATATTTCTTCCACTAACAATTTTTTGAGATCTGTTTATCAAAAAGATTTCTTTTTCATATCTTACCTATAAGTTATCTTACTTGTGAGATACACTGCTCTAAATTGTTATTATGTAAATATTTTCTTTAACGTTGAGAAAATTCTCTCAAATACTAACCTTTAATAAGTACGTTTCCTCACCATCGCTTGCTAGCCAGACTTTTTCTCCGGTGAGAATGCGCGGGTCAATCTTTTGCATAACGTACAGTGTTCATTATTATCGTACAGCGGTAACTTTAGTAAAATGTTATTTGTTTTTTATGTATTTTCGGCTGGATCTATAACTTTCTATTTCTACTTTCTTCAGATCCACGAAGGTTCAGGGGTGGGAACAAATTAACATCCGGTAGCTTACGTTACCAGATGATGAGAACCTACAAATGTAAAAATATTATAATTATTTCTTTTTCCTTTGTTCAACTTTCTGAACAGGAGTACTTACCTCTGCTTATAATTTTACTTGTGGATTCTCATAACGATAGACAACAACACCGTCTCTTCTCTTCTTTTGTGTTTGTATTTTTCTTCTTTCTTTTTGTGCTTTCTGTGAATACCTATACGATTCTTTACTTCAATTTGGTTTAATCTTTTCCTACCACCTTGGATAAGAAGCCATAACCTCAAAAATTTGACAACTAAAACTTTAAAACCATAAGTTTTATATTTTTACTAGATTATTTTAATCACCTTTCTGAAAACCAGCCTTATGGGTATTCAGTACTTTCCTCTTTCTTTTCTTTCTTGTTTATGTTTCTTCTATTTACCGTAATTAATAAAATTCTCCTACCTAGGTAAATTTAATTTTTTTCTAGCTTCTCTACTTCGCATCACGATTTTAACTTTGATTTTTGAGAACAATTTTTCTGATTTAACTATAGTACATCTTACATGTACTATCTGATTTGTTTTGAACTATCAGTTTTAGCACTCAACGGCTATACACTTGAATTGTAGGTTAACAATGCCACAAGTTTTCACTTCTTGCTAACCTATATTGGCATATAATATTGCATTATATGTATCGTGGTATTAGTTTTATAAAACTCTACCAATTTTAGTACTAGCAACGGCTTCACAGTTGCTCAGACGTTATAATGTCTGTAGGATTTCGACATTAAGTCGTCTTCCTTAAAAATTAATTTTATCCATTTTTTTGTCAATTTTTAAATTTCACAAGATAACTTTACACATTTTTTTCATTACTTAGTTCCGAAGATTTCTTCAGTTTAGGTCAAACACTTGCTCCTTGTACGTAGAACTTCTGGTAGAGAATGTATTTTGTCACTCATTCTTCGCTCGCTTTCTCAATTTTGTATTTTATGTTTCCTACAAGGAATTAATAATATTAAAGTATTGTTTACTTTCATAATATGTTTACGAGTAAAGCAAAGCAAAAATTTTTATACGTACCTTAAAAAAATTTTTTTTCGCCAGAAGGGAGGCATTCTGTTACATGGCCTATGTCCATTTAACAGTTTATTTAAAAACTAGTGTTTTGTGGATAATTAGCACGACCTGTATATTTTTTGGATTCAGTTCTTGCAGGTGAAACTGTTTTCAACTAACAGAATTTTACATGTATAACTGCTAAACCATGTCACACTGTTTTATGTACTTAATTTTATATCTTAGGAACTTAGTCCTGTTTTTCTATTAACACTATTATGTATCTCATATCCGTTGTAATACAGCATTATTATCCCAGGAAACAATTTGTCTACAAAATTTAGTTACATCAGATATCTATTTTTCAATTTTTATATTTTTGTTTACTATGGAGTACATATGGTTATTTTCCTTACCTTCTCTCATTCTATATATAGTAAATCCTATAACATGTAATATGTTACTGATTTATCAATAATATCAATACGTTTTACTACTTATTTACATCTGTTAATATTTGTTGTTATGTATAAAATAGAAATTGCAAAGGCAAATCAGCTGGCATGGAAAATAAACTATTATTATAGATTCCTTTTATCGATTATATGCCACTACTTTAGTTGAGTATGGGAATCTACAAGGCAAGTTGGTGCGCTTAAATTAACCACTGACAGATGGCCATACTTGTACGATTTCTATATTTTGATAGCTTTCAATTTAAATAGGGAATTAGATTTCTCACATTTTTTTTGGTGGCGTTGTTTTCCAGTAAACAGGACAAAAAAAGTTTACCTTATCAGTAAAACTCACCAGGAAGTCATTTGCTTGCAGCCTTTGTACTGATTCAAACATTATAATTTTTAACTGTGGACTTCAGTAATTGATATTACAATTTTTATATCCCAGTTACAAAGTGTTGAACATACAGGTAATTTCATTTCATTATACTCATTAAAATATTTTAATTAATCTTCAAATTTTGCCTTTGATATAATTTCAATTATTTTTAAAATAAATTTTGAATTCAAAGTCAATTCTTTTTAATTTAATAAGTAGTTAAAATGCTATATGTACCACATGGTTGTAAAAATATTTTTCTCTTTCCTTTTCATTTTTTTGGCAATTTATAGTCTAAGAAATCAGCTAATTACTCGTGCATAGCTAATAATTACTAGTGCATAGCTAATAATAACTCGTGCATAGCTAATAATAACCCGTGCATAGCTAATAACAACTCGTGCATAGCTAATAATTACTATTGCATAGCTAAAATTACTTTTGTACTGCTAATCAGCTTACTTTTGTATAGCTTAAATTAATTTCCTGCAGCTTTGTATAGCTAGCTTAATGTTTCGTGCAGCTAATTTAAATATATTTTGTACAGCTAACTAGCTTATATTTGCATAGCTAACATTGCTTAAATTTTGCATAAATAACTTGCATAAATTTTGTATGTGCTTATATTTGGTTAAATTTCCTACAATTTTCACCCCATTCATTGAGAGACGTAAATTGCCAAGAAAAATTTAGAATTCTTGCAATAAGAGACAATTGTGGGCCTGGATTGCTGTCCCAGAACCAGCCACCTGACCCATAAACCATCTAGGATACTGGTATCAATTTGTCTTTTATATATATTTTTTTCACATTTCAATTTGTCTCAAACCGATTTGTCTAATTTTTTTATGTAATATATTTTGTCATTCATTTTAAACTATCTTTTTATTTCTCTTACCAACAATTTCAGTCTGATCTATAGCAGACTGGTTATTCGAGAAAAAGAGACTATTTTGCTTATTTTACTATAGATGGTGCCCAATTTAACATCAATTTTTCTTTGTCTCCTTTTCTCGAAATAAACAGAAATCTGTCGCTTATGCTGTACATGTCAGAAAGGGTAAGTTTCTCCACTCTTACGAATGCTCTGGACCCACGGCTCTCTGCTCCGGCTTAAACCAGCTAGTCGTCCGCACATGTTGCCTCAATTCTTTCTCAAAAATAAATAATAAGAGAAAGGAGGTAACATAATTGGCGCCCAACGTGGGGCGCCAATATCAAAATGTAAAATAATCATATCTCAAAAACCGTTTGAAATAAAAATAAAGTGTATGATATTAAAATGTGGAGAATTGTATAATTTATTTATCCATGTAAACAAATTATAGGCATTCCATTTAAAAAAATTGAGAAAAATGTTAATTAAATATCAAGAAATGTAAACAAATATTTTAGACTCCCGGTACAACAATAATTTATTTCTAAAATGTTTGTCAGTAAATACAGCATTATCAAATAATCTACATTTTTAGAAAAAACAATTAATAAATCGCGGAGATATGGCAGTCAAAAAAATATTTGAAAATTGCCAAAAAGAACGGGAAAAAAATCATAACTTGGCAAGGCGGCATCCGATTGGCGAAATACTTTAGGGTGTAATAGAAGACCCTTGAAGGGTCAACTGACGCTAAAAAAATATATGGTGTTCCATTTAAAAAAAATTATACTTTCTTGTGTAACTCGTTTTCGTGACACCTTGTATAATTCAAAATAATTTTACGTTCTAGTAAAGATGAAACATTGCAAGTTTTATTAAGAAAGTTTTTTTATAAAGTTAGATTTTTGCACAATTTTCCGAGGAAACACTAACCACCTTTAAGTATACGCATAGTTGGATAGTTAGATATTTTTTTATAACGACAGAATAAATTCAACAGCATACATCTCAATAACTATTTAATACAGATTATACATTATATATTCATATTGCCACATAATGATGTCATTTATATCAGTCATTTCCTAGCATAAGCTATCTTGTTAATCAGCATCATATTACAAATGTGTGAGATTATCATTATAAAATATAACTTGTATTCAGATCTAACTTGTGCTTCAAGCAGAGCAGTCGTATTTGTAGTTAACCGAATAAAGACATATACGTGTACTGAACTTTTGAAAATTGTTTTTAAAAAGTGTTCCACCCCTTCTCGAACCATTATTGGCGCAGTCGGTAGGATAGCGAGGGTAATTTGCTGCAGTTTACCTTTCTATTTCTATAGAAAAATCGCTATTCGAAAAAGAACAGTTCGAGGTGATTGAAAGCGCAAGTGATCTCCAAGAGAGCCTAGCCAGATCTACATCGATGTAAGTTTGTCTATTTCCTTTCTTGTCCACTCCAATTTCTATAACAAATAGATTTTAAAGAGTATTTTAGTTTTAGAGCAGTTCATTCTGAACATTTTTTGCGAAATCTCAATCAAGAGTATTTTACAAAACGTAACTATCCTTGTTACAAGTAGTATAAATAAAAATAATAATAATCCAGTTGTATATTGTTGAATAGAAAGAACTTTTATTTTTCAATTACATATTTTTTAGTATATAATTTCACTATTTAAATATTTGTGACTATATTTACGCTTTGTAATTATAGTAGGTAAGTGGTCAGATTCCATTACCCATCCTAAATAATTTTATTATTAGAATATTTGTGACTATCTTTACACTTTGTAATTATAGTAGGTAAGTGGTCAGATTCCATTACCCATAATTTTATTATTAGAATATCTGTGACTATCTTTACACTTTGTAATTATAGCTGGTAAGTGGTCAGATTCCATTACCCATCATAAATAATAATAATAATAAACATTTTTGATAAGAAGTAGTTTTATAATTATCAACAAAAAACATGGACACTGGAATGTATAGGATTTATTCTGACAATATTCCCCTTTTTAATGGTGACAAACACATGTTACCAGCATTCATAGGCGCTTGTGATGATTTAGTAACGAGTTTTCAAAATGTAGCAGAACCGGCCAATGCAATTAATCGTGCAATAATCAGAACTATAATTTCAAAATTACGAGGGCATGCATCAGAATTAGTTAGTCCTAGAAACGAGCTAAATACATGGCCCTTAATTAAAAATTTTCTAAATTCGACATTCTCAGACAGACGGAGCGAAAAAACTTTATTAAACGACCTTATGACAGCCTATTTAAATAGAAATGAAACATTTACAGAATTTGGAACTAGATTACAGCTATTACGTAGTTTGCTTGTTGCTAAATTAAATGAAGCCGGTGAAACACCAGCGGTTAAGCAAATTAAAATTGTTAATTATGAACAAATGGCATTAACCACTTTCGTTAATAATCTAAGTAAGGAAATTCGCCTGTTGGTCAAATGTAGAACTCCCGAAACATTAGAAGGTGCTTTACAAATCGTAGCTAATGAAGAATCCGAAATTGAATACGATAATCGTATACAAAGACGGAGATCTCAAAATTATCCAAATTTACAAAATTCTCAAAGTTCACAAAATTCACAAGTACATCAAAATCATTCCCGGAATCAGAATCCGACATTTAGGACTCAAAATTTTAACCAAAACTTCCAAAGACCACAATTTCCAAGCCAACCAATTAATGTTCAACCTAGAAATTTACCCCCTCAAAGATTTCCGACAAATCAACAAGTATTTGGTAAACCTAATAATTTCAATAATGCGAATGTGTTTAAACCAAATAACAATTTTGTTCCAAGAAATAATCCAACACCAATGTCTACACAAAGTAGAATACCATCAATGCAAAGTCATCAAAATTTAAGCCATCAAAATTTTTCAAGACCATTGTCACAATCCCAAATTAGACGTAATTTTCCATGGTTCAAACCCTCACCAAAACTAAATTATATTGCCGAAGAGTTGACTAATATTGAGTACGATTCACCTAGAGAATCATTTGAAATTTCCGACCCAGCGGAACAACAATTTTTCAATGAGTACCCACCGAATGAATTCCCAGATTATTACGCTGACGAACTTTTAGAATTTTTGTCAAACACCCCAGATGACATCGAAGCTGAACAACAGCAAAATTTTACAGTTGCTTCAGAAACGCAGCCCCTGATATAGCATTCAACGCTTATGCAAATGCACTACCTTTCATAGAAATTAAAAATCCCAAATTAAAACTCTTAATTGATACTGGTTGTAATATTAATATAATTAGACCCATAGTAGCCGAACATTTTTATCCTGAATATATAATAAAAAGTCCTTCAGTTTTAAAAACACCTCTTGGCGACAAAAAGGTCTTAGGTAAAATCACAATTCCCGCTTTCCCTGAATTTCAAATAGAAAAGGATATTGAATTTACACTATTTCCATTTTCTGACTATTTTGACGGTATAATAGGGTTAAAAGAGCTTAGAAAATTAAACTTTAACATAGATCTTGAAAATCAAGTTTTACATAATAAAAATAAAATTAAAATACCATTCAATTATAGGCACGAAAGTACACAAAACCACTTTACTATCGAAATTCCACCTTTTTCAAGTTTACAACAAAGGTTTCCGGTAGACATAGCGGAAGGAGAAATAATTATACCAGATATTAAATATAAAGAAATGTGGATCCCTGAAACGGTCGCCTTAGCTGATAATTTTAAAGCCATTTTTGAAATACAAAACACGAGTAATCACACTATAAGTTATACATTTTTTGAACCTTTCCATGCTACAAAACTACAGACAGACGAAGTAGAAATCTTTAATTTTGAAACATTCATTCCTATATACAAAAATAACAAAATCGATACTCTAAATCAAATTAGAACCGACCATATGAACGACGAGGAGAGACAAGCCATTTTAAAAGTAATTTCAGAATTTTCCGATTTATTCCATAACAATGATTCCCAGCTAACATTCACCAATAAAATTAAACATGAGATAAAAACAACGGACGAAATACCTGTACACACGAAAACGTATAGATTTCCCTTCTGTCATAAAGAGGAGGTGAATAAACAGATAAATAAAATGTTAGATGACGGTATAATTAGACATAGTCAAAGTCCATGGTCAAGTCCAATTTGGGTAGTCCCGAAAAAAACTGACGCGAGCGGCAAAAAGAAATGGCGCATTGTCGTAGATTATAGGAAAATTAATGAGAAAACTATTAATGACCGATACCCTATACCCAATATCGAGGATATCCTTGATAAACTAGGTAAATGCAATTATTTTTCTACCCTCAATTTGGCCAGTGGATTCCACCAAATCGAAATGAATCAAAATTCAGTCGAAAAAACAGCATTTAATGTCGAAAACGGGCATTATGAATATTTGAGAATGCCTTTTGGTCTAAAAAACGCGCCCGCGACGTTTCAAAGAGTCATGGACCATGTACTACGCGACTTACAAAATAAAGTTTGCCTCGTATACATGGACGATATTATAATTTTTAGTACTTCACTTCAAGAGCATATTGCAAACTTAAAATTAGTTTTCAAAAAATTACGCGACCCCAAATTACGTATACAACTCGATAAATCGGAATTCCTTAGACAAAACGTTGAATTTTTAGGACACATCATAACCCCAGATGGCATAAAGCCAAATCCAAGGAAAATTAAGGCAATTCAAGAATTTCCCATTCCGAAAACTAGTCGTGATATAAAATCATTTTTAGGCATGTTAGGATTTTACAGAAAATTTATAAAAGACTTTGTTAAAATCACGAAGCCACTTACTTCATGTTTAAAGAAAAATGTTAAAATAGTGCATGATAAAAATTTTGTTGACGCTTTTGAACTTTGCAAAACACTTCTTAGTAACGAGCCATTACTACAGTACCCCGATTTTACGCAACCCTTCATACTAACGACGGATGCAAGCAATTTTGCAATAGGCGCGGTTTTATCGCAAAAAATAAATGGTTTGGAGAAACCAGTAGCTTACGCAAGTCGAACTTTAAATGACGCTGAGAGGAACAACTCCACAATTGAAAAAGAGCTTCTTAGCGTGATCAATTTTACGAAATACTTACGGCCCTATCTTTTCGGCAGAAAGTTCAAAATTATAACGGACCACAAACCATTACAGTGGGTTAACAGTTTAAAAGAGCCGAATTCTAGACTCATGCGCTGGAGATTAAAACTCCTCGAGTACGATTATGACATCGAATACAGAAAAGGGAAAGACAACAAGGTCGCTGACGCGCTCTCGCGCATAGAAATTCACCCTTTAGAAAATGAATCCATTATAGGTAACCCCGACGATGAAGAAAACCGTATCGAAAAAGACTTCCCAACACTAGACGACCTACTAAAACTCGACCTCGACCCTATTGAACATTTTGATCCTATAAACGAACCCCAACCTTCGACTAGTAAAATTAATATCATATCAGATGTAATCATCGCACCCCCTGTACCAGAAAAACCACCATCAAGCAATGACACTTTACACTCCGCTTTAGAAAACCCTATCTTAGAGATCCCCATATCAGACCGTGCTGTAAACACGTTTCATAATCAAATAATTATTACAATGAGTGACGATATTCTTAAGACAAATGTAAAAATCGAAAGGCCTTTCAACACTAAAACTAGACTTTCAATAGTTTTCCCTAGTAGAAATATAAATTTGTTAGAGCAGGAGATGGTCAAAACTTTTAAAGAACAAATTAAACCACAAGCGTTGTACGGCATTTTAATTGACGAAAGATACAAAAAACTGCTAATACCCATTTTACAAAAATACTTTAATAATAAAAGCTTTAAGTTAGTACAGGCAGCAGCTTATCTCACTGAATTAACAAAAGAAACAGATACTCAAGAAACTCTAAAAAAGCATCATATAAATAAAACCGGACATTCAGGCATTACAGAAACCCTTAAAGACATACGAAAAAACTGTTATTGGCCAAATTTATTTAATGACGTTAGAAACTTTATAAACACATGCGAAAATTGCCAAATTTGTAAATATGAAAGAAAACCTAATCAAATTGTATTGCAAAATACACCTATAGGAGAAAAACCTTTTGATCACATTTATATCGATACCTTTTCAATAGATAATACAAAGTTTTTAACAATAATAGATAGCTTTAGCCGTTTTGCACAAGCATATGCAATAAATCAAAATGCCCAAGGCGTGATCGAGGGCCTGCTTAAATTTATGTCACACTTTGGCGTACCCATGAAAATAACATGCGATAGAGGTACAGAATTCAAAAATTTATTACTAGAAGAATTTTCAAAAATGCATAGTATAAAAATACACTATATTACAGCTAACAACCCTAATAGTAATTCCCCAATTGAACGTTTTCATTCTACTATTATAGAAAAATATCGCATATTAAAAAACGAAAGTCCTTACAAGAGTACCCCAGAAATGTTAATGAATCAAAGTTTATTAGTATACAATAATTCTATTCCTTCCGTAACAAAATATACACCATTCCAAATTGTTAAAGGTAATCTGAGCATTAAAACGAACTATGAACTGACAGACCACTGCATAATAAATGACTACCTAAACAAACAAGCAATTCACTATAAATTAATAAACAAGTTGGTAAACGAAAATAACGAGAGAGCTAGAAGACATTTATTTGAAAAAGAAATTCGAAAAGAAAATGTAGATTATACGCCACAAGAAGGCGAACAAATTTATAAAAAACAAGTCACAAGTTCTGCCAAACATACAAAACGCTATCAACCTGTAGAATTAAAAACGGACTTGGACAATAAAGTACAAACATCGCACGGGACCTATCACAAAAAAATAATTAAACCACCTAGAAAAATAACTGACTAAACTAAAGACTGTTGTTGCAGATGTTGCTGACAACATGGACAATACTATTTCTACACGCAGTAGGAGCACAGATAACTCTACTCCCTATAACTAATCCCTTACTACCTTTTCTAGTTAGTAAAGCCAAATTAATTAAACAAAAACACACATACGTCAAATATGTAGATGTACAAATCTTCGAGGATCCATTAAAAGCAATAGAAATAAATATTCAAACAATACCAAATAGTAACGAAAAATACGAATTATCCCTTTCTGTTTTAGAAATACTTAATCACCTAAAATATTTGCATAAAAAGGCTTTAAATAAATATAAAAATATAAAACCAATACAGACAAAAACGTGGACTAATAAATGTAGTAGGAAAAGCCTATAAATGGGCCTTTGGACTTCTTGATTCTGATGACGCAGAAAGATACGATAACGCAATAAAAATATTAGACAATAATCAACAAAAAATACATCATGATTTGGAAAATATGCTAACCATCACGAAAGAGTTTATGAATGAAACAAATAACGTAATTGAAAAGATATTAAATAATCAAAATCAAATTTATGCACAAATTAAAATATTACAAGTTAACATAAACGAAAATACTTTATTTTTGAAATTACAAAACTGGATAAATATAATGATTATTGATTGTCAAAATATGATTGAAATCCTAGACACTTTAGAAAATAGCGTATCATTTGCCAAAGTAAATATCGTAGACAATAATATTCTATCCCTGATCGAATTAGATAGTATTTTAGAATCACTCAAATCAATATACCCCTATGGTATCGTCAATTTCGAGTATAAACAATCATACCTAGACATAATTAAAATAGAAGTTCTTTATGTTCAAAGCAAACTACTATTTAACTTTCATATACCAATAGTTGATGAAAATTTATTCGACTATTACAAACTATTCCCTATTCCTAACAATGGTGAAATCCTAATTCCACCAGAACCCTACATTATAATAGACAATGAAGACCACTATTTCCTGCGAGAAGCATGTACCATCGTGGAAAATTACTGCATTTATTATGAGAAAACTCCAAACAAACTTCCGAGCTGTATCCCACAACTTCTAAGAGGGCACCAGCTTCATAACTGTAACACAATTATGGTAAATTCTATCCACAAAACGCTCATGGAACCAGTTGACGATGCCAATGTAATTGTCGTTCCAGCGAGAAAGGAAAAAATAACTAAACAATGTCCGCATCACGAATATGCAGAAATCAACGGACCTCACCTCGTGAAAATTCCAAAAAATTGCCAAATTACAGTAGGTAATTATTCTTTTGGAAATAATGACGTCATCATGGACACAAAATCCATAGATCTCCTACCCATAAGGACAACTGTACAACTTTCGTCACGTGACTCACCATTAGTTCTACAAGAAATACACACGGACAGACTTACAGATGTTTACAAGTCCGCCAAATCAACCCATATACAGGATCTAGAGAGTGTTACGCTAACAGACTCTAATAATGTTTTACTCTATGTCGTATTGACTATTGTAATTGTTCTTTGTGCTTTATTACTATATAAGTATTGCTTTAAAAATAGGAAACAAATAATTCAAATATTAAATAGACGCAAAAACGCCACAAATAATAGAAATGAAACATCAATGACTGAGAGAAATGAAATCATGTCAGAAAACAAAAGTAAAACTCACCCTTTGTTTTCTACTTAGAGGGGAGTCATTATATATTCATATTGCCACATAATGATGTCATTTATACTGATATAAATGACTGACATTTCCTAGCATAAGCTATCTTGTTAATCAGCATCATATTACAAATGTGTGAGATTATCATTATAAAATATAACTTGTATTCAGATCTAACTTGTGCTTCAAGCAGAGCAGTCGTATTTGTAGTTAACCGAATAAAGACATATACGTGTACTGAACTTTTGAAAATTGTTTTTAAAAAGTGTTCCACCCCTTCTCGAACCATTATTTATAGCGTAACCTTATATATCTTTGGAAGCGAATCATAAGATGCATTAAAATTTCAAAAAATATATAGAATTTCTCATAAAAATTATTATATTATACTAAATATTATTGATTGTAGTTATAATACATAGGGTGAAAAATATGAGTTATCTCTCGTATATTGAAAGTCTAATATGAAAAATAAATCGACATATTGATTTTTAAAATCTTCATTTTTCTCAATAAGTGCCCACATTACAGAATCACCCTGTACCATTTAGTGTCACATGATTGATTGACAATCAGGTTTTCTCCCTCGGCAAATTTTCGTAACCTACATGATCGGATAAAACCTGAAAGAGTAATTTTTTCATGATCATAAATAACACTTTCTTCGGTAATCGAGGAAAATAAAACATTTAATCATTTAAAGCATTTTTTTCGCCAATGGTCATTTATTTTAATAAACAATCTTAAATAACGCAATTTTACGTAGAATATTAATATTTGCTGTTCAATTTCGATAATACGTATAATTAGATAATTCATATTATAAAAGTGATCTGCAGTACCCACATGCAAACCTCTATTATTTAGTAATTAGAAAATATTACGATTTGTTGCCTATAAAAATCAGACAGCTTACCTTCTCGCTTATTAATTTTGCGATGTACTCTTCCTCCACATCTCTCTCTCTCTCTTAAAAATTCTTCCATTGCCACTAATGTCGTATTCTTATTATAAGAAAGTCATGTAATAGTTTTAGTAGGTGCCTATCCTTGTATTACTGCACACTCACTGACTGTGTCTGAACAGTGAACAAGACTGCAGGGACTTAGTAAAATGTAAAGCTAGTTAAGACTTGTTTACAGAGATTCGTGTGCTACATCAGCAGTAAAACTATAAATGTTGACATGTCGAAAAGTTGAAATTTCAAGAAAAAAAGTTGAAATTTCGACTTTTAAAAAAAATATAGTGTGGCCCTTCAGAGCTTTCGTATATTTTAAATACCTACCTGCTTCATATATAAATTGTCAACTTCGGTATCAGCCCTCAATGTGGGCGTTATAACATGCATATTATTGCACACCCACTGTCGGCAACGAATATGCTGTTTCCCAAATTCATTATTTTCTAATCTATTTCGAATATTTGAATTGTCAAATACAATTTAGTCATGGGTAGATCCTGGCCAACGGGCTACAATGTCTAAAATTTCAAATTAACAGATGAAATAGTCTGCACATTTATTGAAAAATAACTCTTCCTATTTCTGAAGACTTCTGCATGAGTTCCACCTTAAACTCAAGTAAATAGTTTAAAATTAAATAGTAAAATGTAGTACCTATTTAGGAAATTTACCAGGGCTCTGAATTTTTACGTGAGTACAATCCAAGGAGCTTATTATTCTTGGAAGTCTTGCCTTTGCAAAAAACTACATATGTGCGACAGAAATCCAAGACACGTGTGATTTTGTTTACAATTCTACACGATGTACTTTTGCTCACGTTAATAAGGTCCCCCACAGTTATTAAAAAATTACCAGTCGCATAAAACCTTAATGTTAGCAACAACTGGTTTATGGGAGATAAAGAATGATTTCTGAAAAGAAATGAAACATAAAATAGGTATCAATTCCAAATAGCAAAATGTTTCTCTTTGATAGATAATTATATAATACAGAATTCATATCCATAACACGAGAAAATACCGGTCTGTGTTGGTCTCAATTGCATGTTCTATCTGTTCCAAAATTAACAAAACTGTGTCTTTTCTCAAACGAAATCTCATGAAGAAATCCACATCGTCAAATTCCTCAAAGTGATTGTTTCGTTCCCTTACGACATACTCTCTCTGTCTCTCTCTCTGTTTCTCTCTCTCTCTCTCACACACACATGTTCTATAAATTCTATAAACTCCAGTTCATTATCGGAAACAAAATCAAATGCTTCCATATTATCACTGTTTACTATTTATTTGTAATAAAACTTAAAAACAAATATGTTAGGTATGCGTTAGGTATGCAGCCGTCAGTTAGATTAGCAAACACTGACATTAAAGTGTCAGATACTTTAACCGAGACTTTAACTGGTGGTTAGGTGAAACTGTGACCTGAAAAAACGGTTTGACTGGCGGCTAAGAGTTAGCTGTTGGTTAGATTAGCTTAATTGAGTATTGAAAAACCGACCCTTAATCGTTTTTATATAGTCGTGTTTGTAGTATAAGTTGAGTGAAATATAAAATAGGTATCGGTTCCAAATAAATAACAAAATGTTCCTCTTTGCTGGGTAATTATATAATACAGAATTTATATCCATAACACAAGAGATAATACCGGTCTGTGATGGTCTCAATTGGATTTTCGAACTGTTCCAAAATTAATAAAACTATCTCTTTTTCTCAAACGAAATCTCATGAAGAAATCCACATCATCAAATATATACGGCCTTCTCTCATACACTATAAATTCTATAAACTCTAGTCCACCATCGCTTATAAAATCAAATGCTTCCATATTATCACCGTTTACTATTTACTTCGAATAAAACTTAAAAACAAATGTATTAGGTTAAAATCAAAAAAGATAAACAAATTAATCTCTCATTATAATAAAAATAAAAGCATTACCGCGGCGTCACTCATGCGTTAAGTATATAGCCATCAGTTAGATTAGCAAACAGACACATTCAAGTGTCAGCTACTTTAGCCGAGAATTTGACTGGCGGTTAAGAGTTAGCTGTTGGTTAAATTAGCTTAACTGAGCATTGAAAAACCGGCCCTAAATAGTAACTTTAATATCCAGCTACACTTGACTGGCAGCTATGCAACAGAAAGATTTACCCATGCACTGATAATCCGGCCCTTAGATATTTTTGATAACTGATGTTTGACCAATGTCCATGATGTTAAATATTAATAAATGTCATATAATGAGATTCTGCAGGAATAGAGCTCCTATTATTTTTAATTATCAGATTAATGGCCATTTTCCAATGTTGTACAAGAAATGAAAGATTTAGGTGTTCTATTTGATCCAACACTTAGTTTTTGGCCCTAGCATTGCTAGGATTTGTAAAACGAACAACATCTGATTTTTCCAATGTACATACTCTCAAAGTCTTATATTGTTCACTTGTGAGACCACACCTAGAGTATTGTTCCTCGGTCTGGTCTCCATATTATTATACTATATATGTTCAAAAAATCGAGTCAGTCCAGCATAAATTTTTAAGACATGTAGCCTTCAAACCAAACATTTATTTCGATGACTATTCCGATCTCGAATTATCTTTAAATTTATGCCCCCTTGATGTACGCCTTCAACACAAAGACTTGACTTTAATTTTTAATGTATTTACCTCTAAATGTAACTATCCTGAGCTATTATCTTAGATATGTTTATACATTCTTCCTCGTAATACGAGACAAACTACTACTTTTTTTGTGCATTATTATTATGCATTTAATTCCTACTTACCTTGCACGTTTCGTCTTGCGAACCAGTTGGTATCTGTAGACTTTTTTAGTATTGCAAATGTTCAAGCTTTCAAGAATCAACTTTATCAGCTTTTAACAAACTAGATAGGTACTGTTTATTTTATTTGTTAATTGCCATTTTATTTTCTATTATGCGTTATACAAAGTCATTTATTAGTATACTGCGTTAGTCTATCTTTGTCTTTGTCATGTGTAATTTTTTTCTTTTATTAAACTTAGTTATTGTTACTCTGTATCAATTGGGTTCGCCTGTATGTAAATAAATAAATAAAATTTGTCTTTATTGTAATATGTTTATATCATAGAAGTTATATCTATTGCAAATTATAACTTGTGATAGTGGTCACTTCTGATTGCCCACAAACGACAGCAGACAGATAGTCAACAATGTCGAGCATTCGTGCCACATGTATCTCTTGTTACTACTTGAATAAAGTATTTAGTTAGACATGACATATTCATTACAACACCTTTCTATTAGCAAATAGTACATCTATAATAAATATTCGAGGATAGCTCGCCGTAAACTTTCCATATTTGCTAAACCATATTGCAATCATTGCTTGCTTTTCTAACTTAAGTTATGGTACATCCAGTACTTCTTGTTCATGTACAGAATGTAATTTTTTTTTAAGAAATCCTCAAATGTACCAGGATTCATTCTAAAGTTTTCTTAGAACTGTTTATCTATGAATCGAGGCACTGTTTTTTCTGCAAAATTTTCCGCCTTTTCCAAAAACGCAACATTCTTCAGATTCATCATCCTGCATTATTTCGTTTCCATAAACAATTGTCAATACGACAGGAATAATGTTCTCAATTTTCATTTTAAAATGAATGTATTATTTAAAATAAATCGACATGTTTCTTAAAAAAATGTTTTCTTAACCGCCTCTCAAGTTACCGAAGTAACCCCCTGAAAGATCTCAAGGATATTGTGCTAGGCAAAGAGAGACGAGGCCCTACAGTTTAATGTGGACTCCGAACCACTCTTGGGGCAATTTTTTTTAATGAAAAATTGTGTCGCCTTGCGGGAATCGAACCCACTTCGCTAGGCAACTCAGTTTGCTAGCCAGTCGCTTTAACGCACTGAGCTACCATTCCCCATGCAACTATAAACAAGCACAAGAGGTTTAGTCGAGGTCAGGAGTCGGGATTTTTGGAGTTTTTGCTTTTTTGCCAGAGCGCCAATCTAGAGACCCCTTCCCGTTTTCGAGGTCGCTGAACAGGATGGTGGGAGTCCCGCAACTTTTTTCCTCGGCAACCCCTTCAAATTGGCCAAAAGTGCCCTTTTCCGTGAACCCGTTTATTTTCCCCAGTTTTTCGACTAACTGTTATTCCCTCGAGTAGAACGGAAAGTCCCTCGAGGGATTTGACCTCAGCCACCCCTACACCAGGCTTCCACCCCTCTAGAGGATTGGAAAATTGAAATTTGTTTTGTGGAAAATAAATTTATATTTTACAGGTGTTTCAGTGAGGAAGGTAAGGTGGCAGGTGACCACGGTTGTGTAACCATCTCCAAGGGTGTTGTCACCTTTCAAAGGGGTGGAAAAAAATTTTTTTCGGGAAAAATAATATTTAATAACTAAAAAATATGTACTATACTATACTGTATGTATTTTTATCAAATCATACTTTTAAACTGAAAATAAAAATAGTCAAAATGTATCTGTTTTTTTAAATATACTTTTTACTTTTGCATTTGCAGTATCAACGTTTCGATTATTTTATCCTGCCTTTCTAAAATTTTTGCCATGTCTTTCTTTTGCTGTATTTGACTCGCTAATGCATCTTCCAAAATTTGCAGAGTTTTCTTTTTCTCATATTCATTTAGGTGAAACTTTTTCAACCAGTTCCATTTTTTTTCTTCAGTGATTATTTTCCTTTCTTTTTTCTTCCAAAATTTTGTCTTGTTTTTTACTTCTAACTGATTTTTATCATACTGTTCCAAGTACAATAAATAACCCCTGCCTTGTGCATAAATTTTTCTTTTGCGTGCTCTTACCGGGCCTATAAAGGAACTACATTACCATCAACATTTGAGATGAGGATACTTTTTAACTCACGTAAAACTTTTAATGGGCACATTTAGCACTTTTTTTTATTTCATTATGGGAAAGATCTTAAAATTCTGAGAGCTTGTGCAAAAAACTAGAATTTTGTGAGACCCGTAAATCGTCTAAAAAAATATCTTAAACATGGACCGCACCCGCCTTGTCGAGTCTCGGCCATGACGTCACTCAATAGTAACCCGCCAGCCGAAGTGGATAGTTACAGAGCGTTATTAGTTATTACTGTTTCAAAATAATATTACAATTATTACAAATCGTTAACTCAAGCAGTGTGTATTGAAACTTATGCGTGTTTGTAAAGAAATTCGGATTATCAAATATTTTCACCAATAGAATAGAACAGAACGGAACAGAACAGAACAGAACAGGCGTTTCATTGCTCGGCGCGGCCGTTGCTCTAGCTTATTCTCCGATTGTGGGACCAACTTTATCGGGCTCATCGTGAGGTTAACAAATATATGCAAACTTCTGCCAAATCAGAACACATTTCGTGGACTTTCAACCCACCGTCCCCACCTCATTTTGGCGGACTCTGGGAAAGCGGTATCCAAGCCGTCAAAACTCATTTTTATCGCATTATCGGAGACCAACTCCTTACATACGAGGAAATGAATACTCTCAGTTCACCAACCGATCTTAACGTTTTATCGACTGGACATTTTTTAACACTCGAACCTTTAACATCAGCTCCCAACCCTGACCTTTTTCATTTATTTATTAATCGTTTATCACGCTAGCAATTAGTTCAACAAATGCACCAAAGGTTGTGGCCTCGATGGAAAAATGAATATTTACATACACTATATCAAAGAAACAAATGGTCTACTTCACATATGCTCGAATCTATCGATATTGGCACCCTTGTACTCATTAAAGACAACTTAACTCCTCCTCTCAAGCGGAGACTAGGTAGAATCCTCAAACTCCACCCAGGTAACGATGAAATAGCTCCTGTTGCGACAGTCAGTACCTCTCAAGGTACGTTTAAACGTCCTTTAGTTAAACTATGCGCCTTGCCGTCGCAGTGATATGCCAAGTCAGGTTCATTTCGGTAATTTTCGCTTTTCTTTTGAATTTTTGTTTGATTTTACTTTTAGTTTAGTCAAAATTCTGTTTTCACTCAGAATTGGTGGGTGGTAATGTTCCGTCCTTGTTGTGTTGTAGAAAATAAGTTCAACGTTAAGTTTGGTTCACTACTTGTCATATCAAAAGGTTCAACCAAGCTCCCGAATTGCTGCGCTTAAAAAAGGTTCTAACGCAACATAACCACAAATACTGTTTTCTTTCTGCTTTATCCGATCTCCGTTTTTCTGTTCACAAAGCACAGAAAAATTAGCTTAACATATTCCTGAAAATATATTAGAATTGACTAATGACGAAGATTTTATTGAAGCAGTGGAAATGTTAAGAAAATATTTTTTTTATTTGTAACGAAAAAGAATTGGTATAGAGATTTATACTATATAAACAAGGGGTTCGATTTGTTGTCAACCAAATTGTAGCACAAATAATTTCTCCGACTGAACAGTAGGTATACCTACCAATTTTCCTTGTGATGACTAAGCTAGAGAACATTCATTTGACTCGAATAGAGGTTAGAGGGCGGTCAATAAGAAAGTGGATAGGAGTTAATGGGAGATTATTGATCATTGAGATCACTGGAAAGTTGGTACATAGGTCTTGAAGCATACCTCGACTTGAATTAAAATTGTGCTATATTCCTCAAAGGTGAGTTTACAGGCACCGGTAATCCTCTTAAGATGGTGCTTTACCTATTTGACACACGATTCCCATAATCCATCAAAGTGGGGAGATTTCGGTGATATAAAATGCCAATTAATGCCATCTTAGCCTATTTTGTTCAACAACGGGTTCAAGATTTTCGAGAAAATTTTTAAGTTCGGCACTAGCGCCTACAAAATTAATAATAATAATGTGTCTTTATTTATCTATTATATACAAATTTACAACAATTTTATGGAGGTGGCGGCGTTCAACATTGTTGCTCTTCCACGTAACCACCTCTATATTACCAACAGATTGACAATTAATAGATCTCTACTAAAAGAAAAATAAGTATTCATTAATACAAGAAAAAAAGATAATTCACAAGCTTTTACAGTGTACCAATCACATAAAGGATGAAAGAAAAAAAAATCTAAAAGTTAATTTCGAAAAGAAATAATATGGGTGTTGACATGTTTTTTGAAGGTGGAAACTGATGGCAAAGACTTTATTATAGGAGGCAGGCTATTAAATTTTTTTATCGAATTATAAGTGAAAGATCTTTCGAATAGAGCTGAGCTATGTCTGGGGACCACATATAAGTCACAGGCGCGATATCCGAACCCTTAATCAGTTTATCTAATAAATATCTAGGCATTTGAGTTGTGCTAATTTTAAAAATAAGGCATGACATTTGAAGCAGAAATCTTTCATTTAAGTTAAACTATTTTGATTCTCGGAAACTATCACTGATATGATCATATTTTATAAGATTAAAGCTGTACCTGATACATGAATTTTGGATTTTTTGTAGACTAATTTTATCAATGTTTAAAAGTGCAGGCCAGTACACAATATGACAATAAGAAAGTCCAGACAAAATTAAAGTGTCGCATAATCTAAGTTTTAAGTCAGTATTCAAAATATCTTTGTGAATATATAACATTTTTAATTTTCCATAAGATTTTCTAATTAGATTATTTACATGCTCGGAAAATCTTAGATCTACATCCAAAAATAATCCTTGATTTTTACAATAGGTAGACGATGCCAGAACCTGATTATTAATGACAATTTTAAAATCCCTATTTTCTATAATGGCCATCCTGTTATATCCAAATACCAACATCTCCGTTTTGGTTTCGTTTAAAACTAAATCGTGAGCTTTTAAGATTTGTGATATAAGTTGAAGATCTAAATTAATTTTGCTGACTGCAGAATCCAATTCATTTAAATAAAAAGAAAAATACAATTGCGTGTCATCAGCATACTGATGCATTTTGCAGAATTTTAAATTTTGATAGAAATCTGCTGTATAAACTGAAAACAAAAGTGGCCCTAATATGCCACCCTGAGGAACCCCTCGTTTAATAAGTTTATCGTCTGAAGAATTACCATTTAAAATTACACGCTGATATCTATTAGTCAAATAGCTATGAATAAGAGAGGTTGATTCTTCACGGAGACCAAAATATTTTAGCTTTGTGCACAGAGTGGCATGATTTAGGGTGTCGAATGCCTTGCCAAAATCTAAGAGGATCAGGCAAGTGTTTTTTTTTATTGTTACTAGCTCTAAATATGTCGTTAGTCACATGTAGAAGTGCGGTAGTGGTACTGTAACCTCTGCGGAAACCAGACTGTATTACGGACAAAATGTTATTTTCAGCAAAAAAGCATTTAACTGATTTTAGATAATTTTTTCAATAATTTTAGAAATGGTTGGTAATATACTAATCGGCCTGAAATGAGCGATGTCAGTAGGATTGTTATTTTTGGGGTCTGGAATTATATTTGAATATTTCCATGTATCAGGAAAGACATTATTTATTAAACAAGCGTTAATAATGAATGTTAAATATTCACTTAAATGTGGTAACACCAACGTTAACATATTTAAGTCAATACCGTCAACTCCCTTAGCATTAGATTTAATAAGTCGGACAGTTTTTTCTACTTCTTCTACGGTGACTGTAGAGAAATTAAATTTTATATTTTCCCCAAATGCTCTATTTGAATATTTTTTCCAAAATTAAATTATTCACAAAATCGTCAGTAGCTTGAGGTATATTATTAACAAAATAATCATTAAAAACGTTAGGGTCAGTAAAAATATTGTTAGCATTATTATTCTTAGAAGTAATATTTAAGTAATTTAAAGCTTTCCAAAATTCCTTGGGGTTCGACTTTGACTTAAACCTCAGATATGCTTTTTTCTCAGACTTCACTGCCATATTTACAGTGTTTCTAATATCTTTGTTATAGTTCCAGACAGCCTCAGAACGATCTTTCTTATATTTACTGTATGCCTTATTTTTAAGTTTAATCATAATCTTAAGATTATCTGATAACCATGGGGCTGGTGGTTTCTATATACGCACTGTCTTAAATGGTGCATGAATATCAAACAAGTGAATTAAACTTCGATTCCAAAATTCAATCATATCATCAACATTATCATACCTAAATAAATGTGACCACTCAATAGTACATAAATCAATTAAAAAGTTATCATAATTAAACTTTGAAAAATCCCTATATGTATGAAAAAATTGGCATTGTTTACTTCTTTTTATGTTTAGACAACAATCCACCAGCATGTGATCAGAGATACCATCGATTCTTAAAATATTTTGGTCTTTTACTAAATCTTTATTTGAAGTTATAATTAAATCGATTAAGGTACTTGAATTTTCCGTAATACGCGTGGGCGTATTCCTTCCATTATCTGACGAAAGGGGCATGCATTTGCCACGACGCGATATGAAACGGTATAGGCAAGCAAGGAATGCTTCAGAGGTTAAATCACTCACCTGTTCGAGGTGCACAATCCTTCTAACTAATGTACGTCCCAATAATATCCAAAATCGTTCACGCAGTGAAAATAATAATAATTGCGGTCCTGCAGCAATTTTTGATGTTGCCACCTGATGAGCAAGCTTGAAAAACTATGTTTATTTGGAAGTACTATAGGATGTTTGTTATTAGTAGAAAACTCTAAATATCTTAGTCGTCCTCCGACACGTAAAATGCCCATATCGTCAATGAACGGATTTAGTTTTAACAATTTACTATTATGAGCCCTTGCTGGTTGTCCTTTTTTTTGTTTGAAAATCGTTCAGCTTGAACCATTTTTATTAAGGTATTCAATGAGGCCTTTAACTCGACTGGAGTTAGAGCACCTAATTGTTTGGTGGTACTTGACTTAGCATTGTTTATAAATCACAATACGTGCTGTAATTTAATAAAGTTTAAGTCTCAATTTCTGGTTAAGCGAAATCTGAAATCAAATTCATAGGCCAAGTGTTATAGTGTTGTGTCTACCACTTGGGGCCATGCCACCATAACTCATTACTCCCTACTTCTTGAGGATTAAGACCTTTAGATATAACATCTGCCGGGTTTTCGAGGGATTAATATATTGCCAGTTATTGATTTCTATTGAGGTTTGTATTTCTGATATGTGATTTGCAACAAAGATTTTGTATTTTGTAGGTACTGATTTTATCCATATATCCATGCTAGACGTATAGCTGAGTCACTCCATAAAAATGCATCGTCGAATGAAATTGTTAATGACCCTTTAACCTTGTCAAACAGTTAATCAGGAGAAGTGCAGCGCACAGTTCTAGTCTGGGTATTGTTATACACTTTAAGGGTTCAACCCTTGATTTTGCGCACAGTAAATTGACAAAACAGTTGTCATACCGATCAATGGTGCGTATATATATATGCAACAACCATATGCTTGGAGCGACGAATCGGCGAATCCGTGTAATTCTATTTTAACAGGATTATCGCATAAATCATGCCTAGACACTTGAATTTCAATAAAACATTTCAAATTTTCTGAATATCTTTCCCCATTTATTATCTCTAAAGGCAGGTCCTAATCCCAAGAAACCTTTAATTGATTTAATTGACGATAGTTTGGACTCGCTTAGTTGGATTTTTGGTTAGTATGTTTTGTTTTAATTTAAAGTATCTTTGATTTATATCAAAGACCTAAAGAGTTTTCATCATTTTTTCCAGTATTGATAATCGAGTCAGGATTTGCATTTATAAAAAAATTTAAAACGTCAGGATTATTAGACGCCATTTATTTAGAGAGAAACCGGAAGATTTTAATATCTGAGAAATATCATTATATAAACTTAAAAATGTATTACAGTCATAGACTTATACTACGAAATTTATAAATGTTTGCTTTTTGCGAGGGATAATATGGCATTATTTGACACTCTGGGTGTAGCTCATAGTTATAGTATGAGACATGGTAATTTATATGCAATACCTTCGCATAAAACGACAACATTTAAAGATTCCCCGTACTATAATTGTATAATTTGCTATTACAGCTTAACAAAAAATGTGCGTGACCTACCATGCAGACGTTATAAAAAAATGTTAAAAAAACTGGTAGTAGAGAAAACTTGTTACTCAATCAATAAGTTTTTAAATTGTAGCTAGAATTTCTGGCATATATATCTGCATGTAAAGTATGACGCCCTGTAATTTTTTATATTGCCTACGAAAAATGTTTTACTTGTATATTGACTTACCAATGTTTCTTATTGTATAGAATTGGTTAATTGACATTCTTATTATTTTCAAACTGATTAGCCAAAACTGGCGGTAATAATATATAGTATGCATATGCCATTTGTAATAATTTATAGTTATGTATGTGTAGAATTAGTATTTTCATGTTTTATGTTTTACATATTTATTATTATTTATTCTTATTTTGACTTACATAATAAAATAATAATAATAATTTATTCACTACTAAATAATTAATTACAAAAAACACTACTGCATGATTAATTACAAAACATTAACGTATAATTAATTGAATACAGAACACTATGATATCATGATATAATATTATGGTAGAAAGTGAATAAGTGAGCAGTGGATCCCACAAAAGGAAAATCTTGTGAGTGGGAGAACTTTTCAACAATTCAGCAAAGCGAACTAAATAAAAAATGTACATATAAAAATATATATATATATATACGCATATATACATACACATACACATATATACACATACATATACACACATACATATATACACACATATATACAGTTATATTGAGTTAAGATTTATGCAAGATAAATTGAAAGTATTGCGAGGAGTTTGTCTGTCCTATGGATAGATGATATGAGTATACTTTAATTTTTTTTTTATTATTTTTTTTTTATTTTATTTTTTTATAAATTTTTTTTAGGGAATTATTGTACATCTTTTTAAGGTCTATGAGTTGATGGATTTGTAGCCTGGGAGTTTGACGCATCCATTTCTTTAATTTATATTTAAATAATTTAGGCGAATTTATTTTTTTCATATCAGAAGGGATACAACTGTATAATTTAGGTCCTAGGTAAATATAACTTCTTAATAAGGTACTTTTTTCTGGTTTTGGTATGTATGAAGCGTACTGCCTATATCTTGTATTATAGATATGCTCGATATCGATTAAATCGCGTCTATATTTTTGCTGTCTGATTATGACTTCTAAGAAGAATAGTTGCCGAGGATCAAATATGTTAGTTTCTATGTAAAGGTCATTTGTTGGGTAAGTATAAGCTTTATGATGTATTATTTTTAAAATACATTTTTGGATTATTTCTAGGTTCTTCATGTAGCTGCTGACTGCCGCCCCCCATGCGACTATCCCATAAGTTAGATGGCTTTCAATTAGTGCATAGTACAATATTCGCATTTGCTTGATTGTAAGTATTTGTGATAAATATTTAAACCTATATGCAGCACATCTTAATTTTTTTACTATATAATTTATATGCATGTCCCATTTTAGGTGGCAGTCAATTATTACTTCTAGGTATTTAACACTATGCACTAAAGATATATGTATATCCATATTATTAATTGGGAGTGTTAAGGTATCAAAATCGGGTAAATTACTTGAATATGAGGTGAAAGGTATATAATGAGTTTTGTTGAAATTGATTGTTAGTAACCGGCTATCAAACCATTCCATTATCTGCTTAAAATCATTTTCTGCAGTATCTTTTAAAGTTACCCAGTCAGGGGCCCTATATATTACAGCAGTATCGTCAGCAAAACTCACTATATCTCCCTTTACAGGCAACTTATATAAGTCGTTTAAGTATATATTGAAAAGTATCGGGCCAAGAACCGTTCCTTGAGGAACTCCATACTTTACTGTTTCGGCTGGGCTAAATACATTATTTATTTTAGTACATTGCTTCCTATCATGTAGGTAGCTATTCATTAAATCATATGCAGCTCCTCTGAAACCGACGCTTTCCAATATCTGTAACAACTGGCTGTGACTAACCGTGTCGAAGGCTTTTGCCAGGTCGACAAAGATGCAAAGTATGAGACATTTCTCATCAATAGATTTATTTATATTGGATATTAAGTATTCTATTGCATCTTGTGTCGACCTGTTCTCTCTCTGAACCCAAACTGTTTATTAGATAATATATTATATTTGTCTAAATAATTTTGAATTTGCTTTTTTAGCAATATTTCAAAAATTTTTGCTAAGTTTGAGATCAGAGATATAGGTCTGTAATTAGCCACTTCCAGTTTAACACCCCCTTTGTACACCGGTCTTATTACTGCAACTTTAAATACTGAGGGAAACTTCCCTGTTTGCATATGTTGTCAATACCAGGAGATTTATTGTTTTTTAATTTATATATAGTCTCTTTTACTTCTGCCTCATCAGTTTCAGTAAAGAAAATTGAATTTGATACTTTGGTTAAATTGGCGAAACTATAAGTGGTGTTTTTTTGTTTAATTGTATCAGCAAGTTTTCCCCCAATCCCTGTAAAATATTGCGTAAATGTATTTGCTATTTCTGCCTCATCTTTAGTTATATCACCGTCCTTTGTCTTTATTTCACAAATTTCATCCTTTTTAATTTTATTATTTACAATTTCATTGACACATTGCCACAGATTTGTAGAATTGTCACTATTTCGATTTATTTTATCTTGATAAAACTTAATTTTGGTTTGTTTAATTAAATCACTTAATTTATTTTTATACTGTTTAAATTTAGTTTTGTTTTCCTCAGTGGGAAATTTTGTCATGTACTTGTATAATTCATCTTTTTTATTTACGGATTTCACTAAGCCATTAGTTATCCATGACTTTCTTAACTTAATTGTTTTTGTGCATATATCAATTTTATTTTATATTTTTTTTATGAGCAATTCTCCGGCAGTGTCAACATTGTTGCACGTATATATATCAATCCAATTCTCCTTTTGCAATTCTGTGATTAGTTTGTTTTTATCTAGATATTGCTTTGTTTTTAAATTCTCTATATTTTGTTTTTTTTTTCAGGTGCTACTATTTGTGCAACTATAGAGAAACGATCCGTTATGTTTGTTTCAAGGACAATAGGAATATAATTGTATTTTTTATTGTTACTTTTGATAAATAAATGATCTATACATGTTTGGTTGTTTCCCTGCACCCTAGTGTATTTGTTTATTGCGGATAAAAATCCAAATTCGCACATGATATTTAGATAATTATGAACAGGTTCAGTATTATCCATTATATTAATATTTATGTCACCTACTAGTATGTGAATATCTAAGTCATTAGAAGAGTTTGTTAAATAACGGTACAATTGGTTATTAAATGAGTTGACACACGTGGAGGGCGGTCTATATAGGGCCGTAATAAGTAAATTCTTGTTGTTAAATGTTAATGTTATTTCAATTGCTTTATTTTCAGCTATATTAATAATTTCATGTTTAAATTGTATACCGTTTTTAATATATACTACTAGTCCATCATTTTGATTCACACTCCCTGAATTGTAAATAAGCTCATAACCTTTAATATTAAATAATGAGATGTCCTTAATATGCCAGGTTTCAGATAATACTATAAAATCAAATTTTTGCTGTACCTCATTAAGTAATACTTTCAATTCATCTAGGTTGTTATTGATACTTCTTATGTTATTATGAAATATTTTAATATTTTCATACGAATTAATTTTTAGGATATTATTTATTTGTTTAACATTAGCTATCGAAAGAGTTTCGATAGTTTCTATTCGAAAGTCTCTAATATATTGTTCCATTACCTCGCTTCAACCTATTCTCAATATTTGGCTTTACTTTTCAAAACTTTAAATAATAGACCTTTAATATCAAATTACTACACCTATATAATATTATACTAATTTACTAATGAAAGTAACATATACACACTTAACATCAATTATATACAGTTTACAATAAAGATTAATAATCAAGAAAATTGCAAAATTACACAGTACATTTATTGAAAATAATTAAACTTTTTTGCTCTACTTTTACTTTGGTCAGTTCTTTCCGGACGCCTAGTATTCTTTTTCTCGTGGAATTGTTTCTTTGCAATTACCGTATTTTCTTCAGTCCCCTCAATATTTTCGGTTTGTGTCGTTTTTGGAATATTTATTTTAGTTTCAAGTGGAGCTTGCTTGAGTTCTTCTAACGTGAATTTCTTATCATTAACAATTAAGATGTTCTTTTTAATTTTCGCTTCCGGGTCTTCTTCTTTTGCTATTTTTAGTTGTCTCCGCAAAAATTTTCTGTCTTGATAGTCTTGGGCTGTGTAATCATGCGTTATAAATATACCACTATTTTTAAGTTTGCTTGTGTTACTTAAGATATTTTCTTTTGATCTATAATTTACGAATTCAACTACTGTGGGACGTTGTGTTTCTTGCGATTTTGCACCAATTTTGTAGATATCTGTAATACATTTTCTATACAATTGACTTTCAGATTGCCATTAAATAAGCTAAGGGCTGATGTCAGTATATCCTCTTCTTCCTCCGGCAACCCATATATGAATATATTAAATTTTTTTTGTTTTCTTTCTATCGCTAACAAATTGGTTTTGAGTTTTATATTTTTTTCCTTAAGTTCTAAGTTCTCTTTTTCCAGGTTATTCAATTTACAAAAAATATCCTCTTTTAGAATTATTATTTCTTGCTTAATTTGATTTTGTATTTCTATATTCTGATTTGTTGAGCCTTGTATCAGTTCGTACAGGTCCTTGATCGTAATTTTCTCTTCCACTTCATCATGCTTACCCATTGCCTTGTACGTATTTAATTTTAGGTATACTCTTAGATCAATTATAGCAGCACCGCCGTGGGGGTACTACTGACACTGGCTAGTGTGAAATGAAAACGTATATGCTTATCGGTGTAGGTGTGTTAGTGATTAGCCCCACTACTTACTTTACATTCCATGCATATTGGAAAGATAATCTTACTGTGTTTATGTTTCCATATAACGATTTAATACAGAATATCCTGAGATATTTTCACCAATTTTAGATCGTAGATAGGTCACCATATGCAACTATTTCACACAAGTCAGTCTAAATAAATAAATTAGACCTTATAACATCAATATTTAAAACTACTTAGCACTGCTTAACTGACCACTGTTTCTCGCTCGAGCTACTATGTATTACAATTATTACTTGTCCTATATCATTGTCTATGATCTAAAGGATAAATAAAGATAATAATAATAATAATAATTATTATATAAATAGACTGAGCGACCTGTGCAAATTTATCGAGAAGTAGGGTGTCATCATGTTTAAAATGCCTACTTTTCCCGTGTTTGTTATTAACCAGAATTTCTTGATAACGCTCACTCACTCGCATTTCGCTGATGTAATTTTTTTCCCCTACTATAATTTTGTATCGGTCCCATACGTCTTAAGTTGAATCGACAACAAACAGCTTCCCGTCTTCCGTTTATTTACACCTTAGTTAATGTTAAAGATATTTAAAAAAAACTTTAAAATAAGATTATAAAATTTATTAAAATAGCTACCGATCTCATCCTAGCTACATGCCACAAGAAGTTGAATTATATTATGGATTATGTGAAGCCATTTGTATTTTAAAATATTTGCCAATTATCTGCAACTAGTCATAGTTTTTCACTTACAATATTTTAACTTTAAATCAATTTATACTGAATTTATATAAAGAAATATCCAAGAAAATGTGAGCACTTCATTTAATATATCGTAAATTGATGTTATTGCTGAAATAAATAGAATTTATATAAAAAAAAATAGACGTCTGTTAGTAGTAATCGAACCTAAATAAGGAAAAGGATTGGAAGGTCGAGCGTTCACTTACCAATTACCAATTAAAAGATAGACTGTTATATTTACATTTTATTTCATTTGTGTTATTTTTCCCTATGCTAATTAATGTTATAATCCCTACACAACGTGTATACAATAACAAGGGTTGTCCCTAATTTGTTACAGATTTTTATCTTTCAAATCAGGCTGGCCGATGGATGCCAACAATAACAGGCTCCCTGAATTTTAATTAGTGTTATATTTTATGATACTTCCCATAAAAAGTTTGGTATCATTATACTGCTAAGCAGTTGAAAAAAAAAATGTTTCAGATTTCGTTATGCTTACTTATCGTTTTTATCTGTAGCTGGTGCAGGAAAAATTACTAAAAACCTGCTTTGAAGCACAGTTATAAAAATAAAATTTCTTCTAGTTAAGAAAAAACTATATACATAAGAAAGAATTATAAGAGATTCTAAAATTTATGAACTTAAAAACACTCTATTTATATACACTATTTACAGGTAGGATATAGGAGGGGAGGGAGGGTATGTATGTCCGTCGATGTTTTTGTGAGGTGCATGTTCTGTGTGTCTGTCTTACGTCAGTCTCTGGTATCGTAAATCGGTAGGTTCTGGTGAAGAAGTCTGTGTCGCGTGAGGGGGGTCATTATGTCTGCGTCTTTTAGTTATGTCAACTCCGATTGTTGAATTTTTAGGGTGAAAAATTTTTGTGAGGTTTCGTTTATATATTCTCGCATGAGCAGGACTTTAGCCCTCTCATGCAGTTCAACAACCGGAGTATACCTGTCCGCGTTTAGTAATAGTCTCAGTATCTTGTTCTGCGTGGTCTGAAGTCTGTGGCACTGTGCGTCTGAAATGCAATTCCAGGACGCACAGGCGTATGTCATTGTCGGTCTAAAATTTACTTCGTTAGTCTGCTGCACCGATTCACTAATGGATATAGTTTACTCAATGTTGCATAAGTTTTTTGTAAAGTAGCAGTAATGTGGGGTCCAAAGCAGAGCCTCGTATCCAGGGTTACCCCCAGATACTCGACTCTGCTTTTTTCCCTATCTGTCTGTTGTTTATTTTGAGCTTATTAAATGTTGTTACATTAGTGAATTTTCGGTGCAGCGTAATTGTCTCAGTCTTACGTTCGTTGATATGTATTTTCCACTGTAGTAGTTATTTGGTAACTTGCTTGTTTGCGGATGCAAGTCGTAATACAAATATATAGAAGTAACTAATTAAATAGTTTTTATTTGTCAACATTTATAAATAAATTATACAATATCTCCTTATTGATTTTTAAACAAAATAGATTTTGTAAGAACACTTCGTACTCTACTTAATACTGATTTCTCTAACATAATTTTTGTTTCATGATGAATCCTTACAGTTAAATATTTATTTAATATTAATTTTATTCATGTTATGGGGTGCCCATCAATGACCTCCTTGAAAATATGATAATATATTGTTTGGTAAACTATTAATACATGTGTTTATTAGAGAAGCCATTTAAAAAAAAATTCCGTAACATATTTGAAGATTTTACATATTTGAAGACATTTTCTGCTGTCTGGCAAATATTTATTGCAAATTCAGAGGCATTTATTAATTCACCATATTTTTTCTATTTTGTAGAAGAGAAAATGATTTGTCACTTTCCAAAATCTCCAAACAGTCTTGGCACTTTACTCGTGCGCACTACAAATCCTGCTATATATCCTACAATGTCACTTTGATAGTCCGTTAAATGCCAAGCTGACCCAAAGTAGTCATGGTCTCGTAATTCCTCCAAATTTATAGTATTCATATGGTCCTCTAAACCTTCCATACTATCCTCAGTGTCTCAAATAGTATTTTTTTATGGAGCAACAGTTTAGGATAAATGTTTTATCCAAAGCAATATAGTGTCTACGAACGACGGTTGCGGCGGCTTGTTGGTGAGCCGGGCCCGTTTCCGCCCCGTACGATGCCGGCTGTGGTTGTATGAGCGATGCTTCATGTTGAAGTTCCAATTCCGGAAGTGGTTGTGAGGTTGGTTGGATAGGGCCCGAAGTGGCCCGGGGCGAAGCCGGGGGGTCGTGGCTTGTCCCCGTTTGTAGAGCTAGGTGCTGCAGGAGCGTTTGTGTGGTGCACGTTAGCTGTTGCACCGCTTCTGTGAGTGCCTGCGTTAGCTGTTGCACCGCTTTCGTGAGTGCATGTGTTAATGCATCACTGTGGCTTGTGTTCCCCCCACTTGGTGTGAGAGCAGGGGTAGCAGGCATTATTAAAGGCAGTGGCTGTGTTCCTCGAAGGCTTCGGGTTGTGGAGTCCGTGGTTGCAGTAGGTAGGCGTTGGCTATTGGATGGTGTGAGGAAGGGCTGTGCTTCTTGTCCCCTTCCTAGGTTTGTATATGTACTATGGCTAGGGGCAGCCCCCTGGCTGGCCGGGGCTGAATCCCATTGACCGGTGAAAATTCGTCGAGTCGCGACGTTGGGCGACAAGGGATTCACCATTTCCCTTACCGGACCTGAATCCTCTTGACCAGTGAAAAATTGACGGGCCGCGACGTTGGGCGACAAGGGGTTCACAATTTCCCTTACCGGACCTGAATCCTCTTGACCAGTGAAAAATTGACGGGCCGCGACGTTGGGCGACAAGGGGTTCACCATTTCCCTTACCAGACCTGAATCCTCTTGATTAGTTGAGAGAGCGTCCGGGACCTGGGGCGAACGGCTCTGTGTTGGTTCGGAATCTACCTGGCTAGATGGGACGCCGTCCCTCTGCCTAGATCGACTCCTGGTGTTCATAACGATTTCTTTTATATTACACTAACACCCACTTCACTTTTCACCACTACTGTGCACTCCAAACTACTAATTAGGCAGGTTGTGGAATAAAAGAGATATTTACTACAATACAATACAGTCTTCAGGTAGAGGTGTCAAAGGCAGGCGCGAACTGGTTGATCGATGTGTAGCGGACGACGGATGCGAGCGGACTGATCCAGGGCTAGCGGGCGTGCGCATATTTATAGTTTCCCGGCGGTGTGACGTAGCACGGGCTTTGCCGGTCGCGAGCTGTTGCGCTGCAGGGCCTCGCCGCGTGGCTATTTTGTGCTAGGTGTTGGGGCTATTTGGCCCTATATCTTTTTTGGTGTTTTTCGTACCGAGCTGTACGATATGTCAAATTAAAGGTCTTTTCCGGTAGTTTCTGAAAATGACTTTGTGAATGCGCGTACTTTAATGTTTATGAAGTTATAGTGAGTTTTATGTGGAAAAAATAATTTTGGTCCCCGATTTTTCGCGGTTTTTTCACTCATCTGCCGATGACAATAGTTGGCTTTATCTGCACCTTTCACCTCAGCGTGGACCAGTAACCTTTTATAGATGGATTCAAACTGTCTAGCAGTCGGATTATTATTATATCCACCTTTTCTTCTTACAGAACTAAAAAATATTTCTAATACTCAATATACAAGGACTTTGAATGCAAATTAAAAATCCTAAAGAACCAGTTTTCCTCTTAGTTTCAAGAATATTGTTATCATTTAAAGACAGAGTTTTGATATAAGTAGTGCACTCTTCTAAATATGAAAATATGTCATCTTTATTTTTTGTTGACAAGGCTCGTTTATACTGTTGTTTTGAAAACATATTTTTACTGTTTATTATATCGAATAAGTTATTAAAATTTTTACAAAATTTTGCTGTCGCTTCAGATCCCTTAAAATCGTCTAAATTCATGTGTCTATCCAAGTAAGTTAAAGCGTTTGATACGCTATTGCTTAAAGTTTGTGCTGCTATATTGACTTTCATTTTTTCTTTCACCCACTGAATATGTCTTTTCTTTATTTTGTTGCCAGCATGAAGTCCTTCTTCAGATTGAATTTTATGTAAATTTTCGATGTATTGCCATTTAATATGGTTCTCCTTTCCATCTTTTAATATTTTCTTACTAGCCAGACAATTTCTTACTAGTTTCAACATATGGCAGGCATCGAAGAAAACATACACTTTTTTCTCAGTAATGGGATGCAGAAAATATGGTTCTAACACATTTTCTGGGTCTAGTTGGCACCTAATATATTTATTGTGCTGATGTTTGTGGAAGTTCCATCAAACGTAAATGATGTCACTATTACCCCCGATTCATGAACAAATTCCAAAACTTTCTTAACAATATTAGCCTTTTACGAAGCACATAGCCCATTTATGAAGAAACATGCTACTGGAACTTTCCAATATCCGTTTAACTCCACTAACATAAATACAAGGACTTCTCTTGCTTCTTCCATGTTGTCAGAATCAAGCACCGATCCGATATCTACATAACCGGTAAATTTTATACCGGTCCACTCTACTTGCCGTTTTATTGACATTTCGTCCATTACCATATTACATCATAATTTTTTATCGTTTTCTTTTTGTTTCTCCACAAACATCTTTAGAGCAATCAGTGCATCATTTGTCAATCCTGGAGATCCGTCTATTGACTTATACCATTTAGATAATGTAGACGGGTGTGGTAATGATTTGTTGAAAGTTTCTCTCGCATAATTATATGCTGCCCCAGAGTAAAAATGTAAAGTTAATGCGAATGCTCTTAACCTTGCAGAATATTTTTCTCTTGACGGGCCCTTTAATAACCTAGATATAATATCTCCACAACCTTCTGGGAGTGATGGCTAAAAAACAGAAAACTGTTAGTTACTTAATGCAATGAGATATTATAGATTAATTACTTTTATTACGGCATCTGCATGTTGAGACAATAAAAAATTTTCTCTTAAATATATCATCAGAGAGTTCAGACAGGCAATTCTTGATTTAAGTCTTCTTTTTATTCTTTGCAGATTTTTTTTTCTTTAGCCACATTCCAGGAACGACGAGCAGTATTAGGACTATCCATGTCACTAGTACTACAATCCCCTGCGAATCGTGGAGCTAAATTAAATCTAAAAGTAAAAAATTAATATATATTGTTAAAGTTCAAAGAATATGAAATGAACAATAAATTCTTTGAACTTGAGAAATTTCAACATTATTGCAAAATAAATGGTTTTTAACCTTTTCTCAGTACAACACACAGTAAAATTTAAAGAAAGCGTTCTTTGTTTTGAAAAATGTTTAATGTTAAACTTTCCGTACTTCCTAGATACATTCTGTTGAGAAAACCGTGTTAAAGTTAAATTATATCATCCGTAGAAAAAATTTAATTGATTTTCTAAATAAAATTATCTACCTTTTCATTGCTGGGTGTACTTTAGTCGGGTTGATATTTTCCTTCTGAGACTGCAAGGTTGATACACTTTCTACATCCGAGGAAATATTAGAAAGTGTGGATGAACTTTGTTGAGGAATAATAGCATTTCTTCATCTGTTTCTGCTGTCAGTGTAGAACTCCCTGAATCTTCATTGATTAATTTCATCGGGTTACTGTTAAAACAAACCTTTATTAAAATGACCTATTCAAGTAGATCTATAAATTATATACCTGTCAGTTACCCCTGTTGGTGATGTGCAAATTAGGGGACTCGAGAGACCAGGTGTGTTTGAATTTGGTTGTAACAACTGAATTTCAGGAATGGCATCTTTTTTTAGTAATTTTCTGCTAGCTCTAACAATAAATTGATCAGGATGAAAATGATCGCTACAGATTTCCGTAAATTTATTGACTTTATTATTTGGAATTCCCAAAATTTCACACCACATTTCCTTCAGTCTTTCATCTTTGGGAAACCTGTAGAAATATTAAATGTATTTTACTTTTGATTAGATATACATATAAAGACGTTAAGCCGTTACTATATTATATCAGAATAAATTTACTAGAACAATTTTATTGTATTCGATGTAACAAAAGGCTGTCTTTGTTAAATAATAATGTATTACGAGAATCAATTTAATATCTATAGTAAAAATATGTACTTTTAAACTCCCATCAGTTTAGTAGGGAGTATACCTATGTGACGCACTTTTTCTCGTACTATGCGAGAACTAAGGCTGTCGCTTTGACACTCGAGCTTTCTTACCTGTTACTCGGGCGCCAGTTCAAGTTTTCAGTGGTTGAACAATACTACCCAAAAGTCGATGAGCGAGACTAAGCAGCTCAGTGAAGACACAGTTAATTCCAGTGGGTCAATAAGGGAACTTAGACTTTCACAAACACAACAGTAAAACGCAGAAATTTGATAATATTTAAATATATTACAATAATCCTATGGTTAACAGTCCTAAATAAAACAGAAAATCAAAATTAACACAAATTTATGTACATATGTTTAGGCAGTAGAGGGAGAGTAGCAAGCAATATTGTAATATTAGCGCCAAAAGCGCATAAGCGGTAAATTTAGTGGCAGAATTTAAAAACACAATAAAAAAAGTACACACATTTAAGGTAAAGTTTACAGACAGAATTTTTTTTGTGTATCCTTGGCCCTCTACAAGAGGTAACAAAATAAATTTTACTACATATAAGTTAATAATATAAATCTTTTAAGTAGATAATTGATGATAATTTTATTTAAAGATTTAATGTAGCGATATAGGAACATGCAGTCTATGATCTTGAATCATAAAAAAACTGGGTTGGTAACTGTTTCTTACTGACTATTTCTTAGAAATTTATTGAAATGGTACTTATCTTTTTGGTAAGTAAGATGTTTCAACCCGATTACATTTTAGGTCCCCTTCGTGATTGAAATAAAAAGGTTATACTTTTATGGACAGCTTAGAAGTTGACTCTATTTCCAAATTCTACGAAACGTATTCACCAAGAGTAAAAAACTGTGGTAGCAAAAAAATATGTTCCCAGCGGGTTACAGCTCCATACCAAAGTTGAGTTATTTCTCGTTCATGTAAAATAGCGAGGACGAAATAATTTCTTTAATCATTTAGGTATAACATCCATCAATTAAATGTATGAAATTTAAATTGCGAATTTAAAATTCATCTACTGAAAGCAAATTTTAAAAGAAGTCCTCTTTTCAAATCGGAAATTAAATGCCTTGTTCCTATAAGGCTTTAATAAAATCCCTCTCTTAGAAGTGTAGATAAAATTTTCGTTCAAGCAACCGACTGGGATGAAGGCTGGATACAAAAGGAAGGAAACCTCGCTGCACCGCGTTCTATTTCGCAAAACTACTCCCTTCATCTCTCTCTTTCATATAGATTTATACCGATCTGAACCGTTTATTTTGAGATTAAAATGTTATTTAAACTCTGGCAGAAACAACTAGTCTTTACGACATAAATAATCTTAAGGTAATGTTAAATCTTTTAAAAACAAATTGTTTAAGTAATTTATTTTGGGAACTAGTTCGCGCCATCTAGGGTTGTGTAGCATAAGTCAACTTCTAAAATTGCCACTCGATTTAAGTTTTAGGTTCGGAGATAAACTTCATTAGTCGGGGAGCAGAGCGATCAAAGATGTATTTTAGTTAATAATTTGAGATTTTCTAATAGATTTACTATTAGAACGTGGAACGTGCGATTGTGCAAATCGAACGTTACAACCAACACATAGTCTGTGAAGCATTAAATGCTAGTTAATAGTAAGTTCTGGATGATCATTCCCTTAAAGAAACACTTATGGATCCTTCATCATGGCCTAGAGGTGTTATTGTCCGAAAATTCAATTTTTTCGGAAGAGCCGAAATTACTCAAATACCAATTTCCCAAGTTCATCAATACAAACCATAGGAGTTTTTCACCTAAATGTACGATGCATAAGAAACAAAATGTTAGCAATAGAAAATACAATAAATGAATTAAAAAATCTAAAAATTATTTGTCTCTCCGAGCACTGGCTTAATTTTTGCATGGCTAGAGTAATTTTAGCTATTAGCACAGTGAACTGGCTTAATGAAAATGAAGTTGGAAATTATAATTTTGTAAACTACTATTTAGCATCAATCTTCTTTCGAAGGCGCTATATTCACGGGGGGGGGGGGGGGGGTATGTATATATACACATAAATGTTAAATGTTCAGAAATTAAGCACATTAAAGACTTTTCGGTAGAAAGAGTATCCGAACTCGCCTCTGTATATATAAAAACATTTAAAGATAATTATAGTTGTGATATATAGAGCACCAGAGTAACAACACCACCATAAAACCGAAATTCACCTATCGGATAATGTCAAAAAGAGTATGGAAGATAATAAATCAAGAAACAGGTAAGAACATAAACAGAAATAATGCTAGTACAAGGATTACAGCCAATACGTTCAATATTTTTTTTACAAATAACGCAGACAATATTGTTTCTACGCTGTCTCAAGCAACAAACACGGTTCAAACGATGGCAGATATAAACAATCAGTGTTCATTAATAATAATAATAATGATTTATTAACCATTTTCGATACATTTAGTATATATGGCAAGTCATGATATAATGTAATTAATATAAAACAAACTTATTTTGTGACAAACAACATATAAACTTGTTACATAAATATATACATATAAATTCTATATATAAATAAAATAATAGATATTTGCAAGTAGTAACTACTCAAACATATAAACATAGCAATTCAATTGCTTTCAAAATAGTAATTATACTTGTGGCCCTAAGATTCCCTATTTAAAAAGTCGCGTATAGTATAGAATGCTCCTTTTTGCAGAATATCTTTTATTGCCTTTTTAAACTTATAATAACTTCGAATATTTCTTATCTCATCTGATAGACTATTATATAATAGTATACAATTATAGCATGGAGATTTTTTAAAACATGTTGTACGGTGTTTTGGTATGCTGAGTAAGTCTCCATGTCTAGCGTGATTTTCTTTTAATGTAGAGAATAAGTCCATATTTTTCTTGGTGTACATTAAACATTTAAATATATATTTATATGCATGGAGTCGTTTTCATTGTTTTTTAGACAGTTGTTCCACAGGATATAATAACGGTGATTCGTTTGTTGAAAAACAAAAAAATCTGAAGATATTTACGGTATCAGTGTGTATATTTTAAAATTATGTGCTGAATGTATTGCTTATCCTTTGTGTGAAATCATAAATACATGTATTGAGCAGGGTGTTTTTCCAAAAAAATTTAAAAAAATGGAAAGTAATAGCCATTCACAAGAAAGGTGACTTAGACAACCTAGATAATTATAGGCAAATACATCTCTTACCAGCTATGTCGAAAGTAATCGCAAATGTATTATACACACAAATTATGCAGTACATGGAAACGAACAGTCTGTTAACAAAACAACAATACGGATTTCGAAACGGCAATACTACATCTGACGCAATTCATGTTTATTTCTATGTTCATTAAATGAAAGTACAACACTTATTTCCATGAGAAAACACCAATTTTATTTAGAAGTTAATTGTACACAAGTACACACAACAAAATTTCTTTCATGGCTCCTTCTCCTACGCCGACTAACTACTATGCAGCCATCTCTTGGGAAAAGTACACATTTGGGCGCAAAGTAGTTCTACTTAAACATATTAATTATAGTAAAATAAAACGGAACATGCACCCCACCTTGAAAGGGTTAGGCTTTCAATACATAACTTAAACATAGCAACATCGTGAAAATATCATTAATTTACCACCTGAAAGAGTTTGCAAAACAACATGAACATAAGGGTCAAATTCAGAGAGGTGAAGAATTCGCTTCTGAATAAGATTTTTATACTAAAATTACATATTAATATTGCAATGTGCCCTTCAAAATATAGGTATAATCCATAATTATCAGCACTCAACATATCTTTAAGCAATATTTCTATTTTTCTCGTTTTTTATTATAAAATATACCCCAGAAGTCATTTCGGGAACGCGTCCATATACGATTTTTCATAATTAAACTAAGGTCAAAATGACATAAACTACAATTTATCAATTTAAGCATCGGCATGTAGCTGTATATATCACTTATTTAATCAACTAATCAGTAATTGTTTTCCTATTATTTCAATTTTTCATTTTTTGACTTTTCAAATGTTGACTGACAGTTAAGAAGTCATTTCGTGAACGCAGCAGTAATTTGACGATATATTTCAAACTAAATCCGCTAGATGGTGTTAGTGAACAGTCATGTGAAGATTTTGAGAAAGAAGTGTCCAGGTTTGTGTGTTTTCCGCATTCAATTACATTTTTTCTGGTAAGTCTCTTTCAATCTAATATTTGTGTAGCGTACTTTAATTCCTTATCATTACGGGCACGCCGCTTACTATTTATTTTGCCAAAAAATTGCATATTTTTAGCGTTATTCTTACAAATAATATGGCTCACTACTTAATAACGTCTATAGCCGGCAATCAAGATTGCACTGCTGCTATATAAACAGAAACATACGTCAAATCGTCATTTCGGGAACGGTCATTTTGGGAACGTTACCGGACTATGACGGGCGTCCCCGAAATGATGAATCCGTTCTTGAAATGACGTTTGCCTTTTCTGAAGAGCAGAAAATGCTAAATTTTGCTGTTTTATGCCGATTCTCTTTTTGTTTTCAGAAAATTAATAACAAAAACATGGAAGAAGATAAAAATACAAATGAAAAGCGGTCTAAGAAGAAAATAAATAGAAATAGTGCAGCTTATCTAAGACAGCGCGAAAAGGCTAATGCAAGGAAGCGCAAGTTACTAAATAAAATGACTCCTGAGCAAAGAGAGATGAAAAAAGCGAAGGACAAAGAATATTACCAAAGAAAGAAGGCCGAGAAAAAAATTAAGTCTATAAGTGAAATGTCTGAACGCGAAAAGAGACACCAGAGAAAGGTATGGAAAAAAAATTCACAGAAATATAGGGAGAAAAGAAAGATGCTGTCAAATATAATAAACAACAGCCCTCCAGATTCAGCAAACGAAAGCGATAACGATCGTGGCTCCTGCTCTTTGCGGAGGAAATTAGGGAGAAAGGCTGTAAAAAAAGATAGAGCCAAGGCATATAGAGTTATAAAAAAGCAGAAAAGTCAAATCAGCAGTATGCAACAAAAGATAGATAGCCTACGGAAAAAAATTGTGAGAAATAAAAGGCATACAGAGAGAGAAACAAAGAAAAACATTGATTCACACCTAGTAGAAAAGTCAATGAGCTAATAAAAGACTGCTCTGTGACTCCTGAAGTACAAAAAAAACTATTGTTTGGTGAGGTCTTAACATCTCAGTTAAAAGAAAATTCTGACATGTTACGGAAAAATTCCAAAGAAAGGGAGGCATTTCAAAAGTGCGTGAGTGGCAACCATATTAAAAAATATCGTTTGTCTAAGGTAGTTAAAACATTTTTGCCAAAAAACAAAGACAATAGAAACATTCTAGTTTCTAATAGAAAACCTCCAACATTCGTGATTACTAAAAGTAGTCGCGAGAAAATTCAGAATTTTTTTGAAAAAGATGAAGTAAGTAGAATGTGTCCCGGTAAAAAGGACTGTCTCAAAGGGAAAAAGTAGAGGCGTTTGCTCTTAGATACTGTAAAGAATTTACACCCTAAATTTGTCGCAGAAACAGGAGTCAAATTATCATATACCACTCTTCTAAGAGAAAAACCATTTTGGGTTATGCACCCCAAACGAAAAGATCGGGCGACTTGTTTGTGTGTAAAGCATGAGAATTTTGAATTTAAACTAAACAAACTGAACAGATTAGGTGAGCTGGAATATAAATCTATATCAGAATTGATTAAAGCATATAGCTGTGATGGTAACTCCCGTGATTGTATGCTTGGTACATGTATCACTTGCGGAAAAATTGAATTGGACCCTGGTAGCAATGAAGACACAGTTGAATATTTTCAATGGCAAGTGACAAAAGAAGACAGAGTTATAAAAGAAGAGAAGAAAGTTGTTAAGATTACTAAAAAAGTTACTACTACAAGCTCAGTGAAAAATCCATAGCTAGAGATATTTTTGAGATGAAAAGACATGTCTATGGAATGAACGAAAACTTGAAGGCGAAACGAGAACTTAAAAATAATTTAGACGAGACGGAGATTATGATACAAATAGATTTTGCTGAAAATTACCTGACCAAACATGCAAGGGAAATACAGTCTACGCATTTTGGAGCATCTAAAGATCAGTTGACCATCCACACAGGTGTCTTTTACTCAAAAAATGTTGATTCGATACATACCGCTACATTTGCAACTGTGAGCAATAATCTAGACCACCAGGCACATGCTGTATGGGGTCACATGAAGCCTATACTAAAGACAATTTTAAGTACAAGAGAACATGTCCATACCCTCCATATATTTTCAGACGGTCCTACCTCACAATATCGAAACCGCACTAACATTTACTTATGGATAAAAACTCTAATAGATCACTTTCCAGAAATAACTTCTGCAACTTGGACTTACAGCGAACCTGGATATGGGAAAGGACCTATGGATGGCGTGGGCGGTGTATTAAAGAAAACAGCTGATGATTATGTTTTAAAGGGAAAAGACGTCAACACGGCCACAGATTTTGTCAATTTATTTGAAAAGTCAACAGTTTTAGTTCAGGAAATTACCGACGACGAAATAGTGGCTATGAAGAAGTTAGTCCCTGGAAAATTAGATGCCATACCTGCTATTATGAATGTAACCAAAATAACGTGGCAGAAAGCATCGGATGTATCGATATCATTATATCAGCATGATAAATTGCTTAAAAAAATAAAACTACAGGCATTTTCCATAGAGGAGCATAAACCAAACGTTCCTACGTCAGAACTGATGGATATAGACGTGGAAGTATCTACAGAACTGCTGCCTGTGTCTTTTAATAGGGAAAGCATTTATCATGCTGTGTATGGCTCCAGTAGTTCAGATGATGAAGATTTGCAGACACTCTCGGATCGACTTCATAGACATCACAACGACATTCATGGTGGTACATCCTACAACCAGAATAAGGAAAATTTACATCCGAATTTGATTTGTCTTAGGACATTTTTACTTATAAATGTACCGACTGAAAAAAAACACATTACCTATAGATACGCTGCTATGGCAGACACCACAGTTGATGAAGATGGTGATGTAAAAGTTACTTTTTTACGTTGTCAGAGCAACTCTGCTAAAATATTTAAAATAGAACAAGAGGACGTTTCTTATGTTGCTTACGAGCAAATCGTGAAAATTCTTCCAACACCTCAATTGCAGAAAAAAGGTAGTCGTGAATTTTACTGTTTTCAAGAAGACATTGATATATTTGAGAAATAAAGAAAAGTTGTGATTCTTTAAGTTTGATTCCATATGTTTCAAGTAGTTTATTTACTTAAAGATGTAGATTATTTTTGGTAAATGTTTGAAAAACACTAATACTTACAAACCTATTATAGAAAACTGTCATAGTTTATTAGATTATAATTTTCATACTTAATTTTTTGTAAGACAATATCAGCCATTGATCTATGTCGATGTATAAATTATGGTGCATTTAAGTTCCTATTACCTTAACTACATACAATAAAGATTTAATATTGCTAGAAATGTGTTATTCATATCATTAGTAAAGTATTTAATAGTGCAACCTTTATTCTTCATTGCAATCGTCATTCAGAGAACGCTGCCATCATTCAGGGAACGTCAGCGTCATTTCCGGGAACGCCAGAAAAAGACAAATAATTCAATATTCCTTTACTTATCTAAAATTGTTTACATGTAGATAAATAAATATTATATTAATTCATTGCACCTCCATGTGAATTAGATAAATACGCTCCAGTTGTTAAAAATAAATCATAATTTCTTTTATGAATTTACAGTTAAGGCGATATCGCGAAGAATTCTTTATAAAAATCCATATTTGATCACTTTGATGTATTGATCCAAATATTTTCTAATTACTATTTATATAATTTACTTATTTAAATATGAATAGTAACGTTAAGCTCACTACATGATATTTTATATAATTTTAAAAAACGTTCCCGAAATGACTAATATCTGCCCCACTTTTATTATTTATTGCCATAACTAAAAAATAAAACAATTTTGTGCGTGGCAATTTGTAGAATCACTCTAGGGCATATGACTCTATAATTGTAAATCATAATTAATATTCTAATGTAAACTTGTTCTTTTCAAAAACTGAAAACTGAAAATGCTCACCTCTTTGATTTTGACCCATAACTCGAAAACAATTAGTTGCTTAACTAATACTCCCGTCAACACTGGCACTGTCACTGTACTCAGGCTCTTTGGAAAGTGGACTTTGAAAACGATCGTTTATAGATGCCATCTGTAGTCTTTATTGTTGCCACTCTGGGAACACCATCGGGCTCGGGTTGTACCGATATGATTCTGCCTAGCAACCACTGCAGCGGAGATGATTTGGAATTTTTAAGGATAACAAGGTCACCTGGATTCAGCTTGTCATACTGTCTTTTTTGCCATTTTTATTATTATTATTATTATTATTATACATAAATAAGAGCAGAGGAAAATCCTATTATGCTCACATCTAACAAAATTTAGTTCACAGTACCATATTATCAAGTCTAGTTTTAAAACTGTTCAAAGACGGTGCACAAACTATTTCATATGGCAAAGAGTTCCACTTATAAAACACTCTCAACGTTAAGAAATTTTGACGGACCACTGATCGAAATGGATCTCGCGAAAGCTTCAAAGGATGACCACGAAGACGCTCATCATTGTTCAATTTATAAAGATGTCGAATTGATGATGTGTTGCTATGACGTGTCTTGTATGTAATAATTAAATCCCCTCTGATTCGTCGAGTGCTGAGTAGAGGCAAATTAAATAGAAGTAGGCGTTCTTCATATGGCGGGCGATTCTGACCAAATGCCAACCGTGTATATCTACGCTGTACATTTTCCAGAAGATTTGCATCACGAACTAAAGATGGGAACCATACACTGTTGGCAAATTCAAGTATAGGGCGGACGTATAGTTTAAATAGTTTAGATAAGGTGTTATAATCAGCATTCTCAAAAACTTTCAGTATCAAATACACCCTACTGTTGGCTTTCTTGACCTGACGTGCAATATGGTCAGACCACATGTCATGTTTTCCGTAATCAAAACGCCAAAATCATCATGTGAATTTACCGTAGACAAAGTTGAGTTATTCATGCTGTAAGATAATCTTGGGTTGCATTTACCTAAATGAAGTACCACACATTTTGCTACATTTAGAGGTAGAAGCCAAATATCACTCCATTATTGGATATTTGTACGGACTTGCAGCTCCGAGATGTATTCTAAGGACCACCTTGACCAGAAATGCTGCTTCAACTGTTGCAAATGTTGAAAATAAGACAGTCTATTGCTTGAAACATTGGTTAAGTCCTTCTCTGGAAGAAAATGTGAGGGGGTAAGGACATTCATATCACTCGGAACAGAGGATAACGGTGTCAGGGGTCTGGAATTGAGAATGGCTTCTATTTCTGTTAAGTATAGTATATAAACCTTCATTAAGTTAAACAAGCATTTCCCAATACCCGTCTAAGACGCCACTTACAGGATTTAACCCCCGCCTCCCAGATACCACCGAAATGTGGGGATAACGCCGAAATAAAATGCCAGCTGACACCTTGAACTGCGATTGATTCACATAGACTATGCTCTTTTTCCTGCAAAAATTTACCTAACTCTTCCAATTCATTCCTTGCATCAATGAAGTTGGAACCATTGTCGGAGTAAACATTCAATGGCTTCCCCCTTCATGAAATAAACCTTCTAAAAGCAGCCAGTTGTGAGTTCACTCACTAGTTCAATATGGATAGCTTTGACACAAAGACACACAAATAACGCAATATAACATTTGGAGGTTTTACATCCTCTCCACTTTCTATCTTTTATAAGTAGAGGCCCAGCATAATCGACCCCAACATTATAGAAAGGCGGTGCAGGGACACGCGAGATTTGGGTAGGATATCCATGATTGGATTTTTCTGAACGGGGGATGCTCGAAAACATTTAATGCAATTGTGAACGATTTTACGTTCTAGGTTCCTGCCACCTACAGGCCAGTATTTTTCACGAATGGAAGCTAATAAAAGTTGTGGCCCTGCATGGTGAAGTCTAATGTGTTCATGTAAGAAGATCAATCTAGTTAACCAGTGCTCACTGTTCAGCACAGCTAGGTGCTTTTTCTCGTATACGTATTTGGAATTGAGAATGGCTTCTATTTCTGTTAAGTATAGTATATAAACCTTCATTAAGTTAAACAAGCATTTCCCAATACCCGTCTAAGACGCCACTTACAGGATTTAACCCCCGCCTCCCAGATACCACCGAAATGTGGGGATAACACCGAAATAAAATGCCAGCTGACACCTTGAACTGCGATTGATTCACATAGACTATGCTCTTTTTCCTGCAAAAATTTACCTAACTCTTCCAATTCATTCCTTGCATCAATGAAGTTGGAACCATTGTCGGAGTAAACATTCAATGGCTTCCCCCTTCATGAAATAAACCTTCTAAAAGCAGCCAGTTGTGAGTTCACTCACTAGTTCCATATGGATAGCTTTGACACAAAGACACACAAATAACGCAATATAACATTTGGAGGTTTTACATCCTCTCCACTTTCTATCTTTTATAAGTAGAGGCCCAGCATAATCGACCCCAACATTATAGAAAGGCGGTGCAGGGACACGCGAGATTTGGGTAGGATATCCATGATTGGATTTTTCTGAACGGGGGATGCTCGAAAACATTTAATGCAATTGTGAACGATTTTACGTTCTAGGTTCCTGCCACCTACAGGCCAGTATTTTTCACGAATGGAAGCTAATAAAAGTTGTGGCCCTGCATGGTGAAGTCTAATGTGTTCATGTAAGAAGATCAATCTAGTTAACCAGTGCTCACTGTTCAGCACAGCTAGGTGCTTTTTCTCGTATACGTATTTGCTGAGTTGTAATCGCCCCCCATTCTAAGCATCCCGTCCGAATCAATAAATGGATTTAGCTTAATTAATTTTTTTTTTACACATTATATTTTTGTAATTAATCAATTTCTTCAAAGGACTCAGTTTGTGGACATCTTTATTAATTTTTTAAGGGAAATGTTTAATTCGTCTACCATTAATGGAGTCGAATATGTACATTTTTTGCGACAGTTATTTATAAAACGGATACCCCATGCCAGAACTCTTACAGATTTTGATAAGCTTGAATATCGATTAAAAGGAAACATCATTTTGTTGGACCTTTAGTACCCTGGCATGCCTTTTAAGCTCTGGAATATCACTCTGAGTCTTAAAATCAGATTGTGGCCATGATTCGATGGCAAGGAAAGCCATGAAGGCCCCTCCCACTATTTATGAGAACCTTCCAACTGACTTGGATTCACACCTTTGGATAATAAATCGGTAGGATTATCACTGCTCCGTACATGATTCCACTCTGAGAGGTTAGTCAGGGACTGGACTTGCGCTACTCTGTTACCTACAAAAGTTTGAAATATATTTGGAGGAGTTTTTATCCAATTCAAACATACTGTTGAGTCACTCCACAAAAAGCATTCATCTATTTGTAACGTCAAGGAAGATTTTACTTTATGCACTAGATTTGCTAAGGCTAGATCCCCACAGAGTTCCAACCTCAGAATAGTAATAGTTTTTAGAGGAGCTACCTGAGTCTTCGAACACAGCAACCTAACGTGCACCACATTCTGACTATCTATGCTCCTTATATAATCACAACCACCAAAAGCTTCCAATGACGCATCTGCAAACCCATGGATTTCAATGCACATTGGATTGTTGCACAACGCATGTCTAGGAATTTTTATGTTATTAAGATCTGGGAGTTGTAATTTTAAATCCTGCCACCTTTTCCCTAACTCTGTGGGAAGAGGTACATCCCACGTAAGGCGTTGTAGCCACAATCTTTGTAACATTATTTTTGCTAGAATACCGCAAGGTCCTAGTAAACCCAAAGGGTCAAAGATATGGGAGATATCCGATAGCACCGTTCTCTTTGTCACAGATCTCGATTGATTTTTCTCACAAATGCTATATCTGAGATTGTCTTGTTCACATGACCAATAAAGTCCCAGAGTTTTATTCGTAACGTTTTCACCAAAAATTTGATGCCCATTTCTGAAGATCAAAGCACGCCGACTTTAGAATGGAAGATACCTCCTGACACAATTCTAATTCTATGCCTTCCTCAACCGTATTGAATCGTGTGAGCATATCTATGTATAAACCTTTACTTATGATCCTGGATGCCCTTGGAAAAGAATTCTGATTTTCAATAGACAACTGCATCAAGCATCTTACAGACAAAAAAGGCGCAGAAGAGGTGCCATAAGTTACTGTTGCCAATTCAAAAGTTTCAAGGTCATGGGATGACACAAGATACGCTGCAAGCACTGCTGACTTGGCTCTACCAGAATTTGCCTATACATCTTCACCACATCGGCAGCCACCGCTATAGAATGTTGTCTAAACCTTAGAATGATTGACAACAGATCGTCCTGCAAGGTAGGGCCAATATACTGAATGTCATTGAGCGAAACACCGGAATCTGATTTGGAAGATCCATCAAAAACAACTCTCAATTTTGTAGTTCGACTTTTCTCATTCATAACCGCATGGTGCGGGAAATAGTATGACACTTCCGACTCCTTTGGATCCTCCACCCATGACATATGAGACAATTCTAAATATCCATTCATAAACTCCACATATTTGGATTTAAGCACAAGATTTTTTGACAATTTAGCCTCTAAGGAACGAAAACGATTTAAGGCATGTTGCCTAGAATCCCCTAAACACTCAGGAGACCTTTTGAAAGATATTTGCACCACAAATCTACCTTCCTTGGTTATGGTAGTAGTAGAAGAAAATATTTGTTCGCACTCCTTGTCTTCATTTGAGTACCTCTTCACTGTGAATATCACCTCCTCAATTTCCCAAAACTTTGCTAATTTAGACTGAATATCTAATTCCGTAGACAAATTACATTGAAACATTAAACACTATTCCATGTACTTGTCATTAATTAATTATTGTTATATGTAAAACCATTTTTTTGTTAATCATTTTATATATTATAATTAGTTATATGTCTTAAGCGTCACTGAGTATATTACTCTATATTTAGCACATAATTTTATTTTATTTCGCAGTCAGCGTTTATTATTTCAATCTCTCCGACCATAAGTCACAAATAGCACTAGTTTCTAGTCATTCTATAAATAACTTTATCGTCCGTGTTCCGTGACCTTGCTGACCAGCCTCCACAGACCTTGCAACAAATGCAAATCCCGAGCATGTTGCATATCATGAAATACTTGTAACCTTTTTTTTTAAGACAGCTCCCATATACACACGCCCGGAAGTATTTTCAATACTAAAACATTTACCTAATTCTACCAAATACTTACTATTTAACTGTGAGATTATTTCTTCCCATAAGCTACGAATAACTTTACGAGCTCTTTCCTTTAGTAAGAGACGCATATCAAACAACGGTGGTCTTGCAAATACTAATGAAATCGTTCGTCATCTTCCTCAGTGAAGTAGTCACGGACTTCATCAATAAATGCTGTATTTTTACATCCTCATTCTCTGCTTGATCCCAACTCAATAAACTGCTCTTGCTAATTTGCTGCGTTGGAATTCGAAGAACATGACTTGGGAACGACCTGAAAAGTGGTCATCTTTGCAGCAGAAACCAAACGGTTTATAATATTCGTCTATTAGGTCTTAGGTCCGTTACAAATTTTCCATCTATAAAAATGTGCCTATAAATTTTCATTTAGTACAGAAATAAATTCATGGGCGCTTGCTTCTCTTACCTTCAATGGCTTTAAATTTCGTTCCATTTGCGTATTTGTGTGAATTAGTGTGCACAAAGTTCTCTCTTCGGTCGATATATAACCTCAAAAATCAGTGCGACACGGTTCTGTAGTTGGAAAATTTGAACTTTATTTTAACGGTCGTGGATGGTTAGGCGACAGAGGGGAATACATATTGTTACAGTAAATTTTTGTATTTACGTTTTCTCTCAGTAATTTCAAATATAAAACGGTAGGCAAAAGGATACATTTTATTTATTTTTATTCTCCAGCTCGTACAACATATTTCATTAAATTACTCTTCGACGGCGTTCGAAATTAACGTCACTTTCTCCCTTTGCACTTTCGATGAATACCAATTTTCTATTATACCTACAAGGAGACGAAGCCCAAATTCTTATTTTGCGTCGATCTGGATAATAGTTTGTTTTGATTGTTACCATTTGTAGCTGTTATTAGGCCCTCATACAAGGAAGGGAATTTTAAATGTTTGTCCCGTCGTCCAGATCTGTCAGATCGCCGACATGGTACAGAAATTTTGGTCTCTACAAGATCGCATCGTTTATTTTCGTCAAATGTCAAGTCGTTGAAGGGACGGGTACTTCAGTTAATGGTGAATCCTCTTTAAATTCCAAGGCCTCTGTGGGGACTGGACGAGCGTTCAGATATTTTAGACGTGCTTAAAATCCAGAAGGGATTGTTAGGAAATATGAACAGGGTTCAAAAAAGAAGAAAAATTGCACTTATGGGTCTGTGTATCTGGAAAATTGAAAATGAAAAGAAGAAACACCAAACAAAATGGATGAAAACGTGTATCCAGGAGAAACTAAAATATGGATATATGCGTTTAATCCGCGAACAAAGAGCGAATGAGCGGGGTGATTTAGAAAATTATTTACGAATGCCAGGTCAAGTTTGTGATGAGTTGTTAAGTAAGTATGTTAAGGTATAATTATTTTTGAGTTAAAATTATGGCAAGCAACATTTATTTTTGAAATTATTGTTCCTGACGTTTTGGGTAAAGAGAATTGAAGAAAAACATTTCGAACCCGGGTAGTGTCTACTAACGATTTTCTTTGCATGAGACGCCACAACGTTCATACCTACTAAATGTTGTAAATAAATTTATTCGTATTAATTGCAGGATTAGTATCGCCACATATAATAAAAAAAGATACTGTAATGCGCCTGTTGTTGTAGTATATACTCCATTCAATTCAAAAACTCGAAATAATTCCAAATCTGCCAAATTACTCGATCTATCCGCTCGCAGTGTCAAAACCCAAGATATGTGGGAACGTAGAAAAACACAAGTGTTCACTTTAAGCGTTTACTAAAATCTGAATCTAACAAAGCAAGACATCACGTTTTTATAATACATCTTATCTTTTAATATGATACCGGTGTAATATTTCCTAGCGTACAAATGTTATGTGAATCTCTAACAGAAATAAGATAAAGAAAAAGTGCTGCTACCGCGATACTATACATCTATAATCTTGGTTAGAATTTTGAGCAAAATTGAAGTTTCGATTGAAATTCGGATTGTGAGTATTTTTATAGAGAGCTGTATTTTGTGAAGTGGGTTTTGGGGTTATATTATGGGTTCCACTACTAGATGTTTGTTGTAATTAAGCAAAACTTTGAAATTCCTCTTCCTCTAGTACGTAATTTAAAGCATCTTCTAATGAATTTCGTTTTTGAAGTCTTACAATTGTTTGAAACATTGATGGGTAATTTAGAAATGAACGTAATTTTGGCAATGTTATTGTAATTGTTAATTTGTAAGTCTCTCGTCTGTTTATCTGGAAAATCGTCATTAAGTTTTGATAGGATAACGGCCCTTAATTGCTGTATGCGAAGTCCGAAATCGTATGGTCTCTCGTTTCTATCAAGTCTCATGGCTGTCAGTTGATGGGTGAGGTATTGTAAATCACGTTGGTCACCGAATGTCAATTTTGAAACGCTTTCTATTCCTTCCCAAGTGCTTAGGTCAGAGCGGCTAGCTATCAAAGTTTGAGCGCGTCCTTTTAATTAATTTTTTACTGCTTGAAGAATAAGATTATGCGTAACATGATGTTGATCATCGGGAAAATTCAGAAATGTGCTTCTAACTGACTTAATAATGAATGTAAAACTAAACTGTTTCCATCAAAAGGTGGTATCGTATCAAGGTATAATTTTAATAATTGTGTATCTAATATGCGTTGCTCTGGACGAGCCATTATTTCTGTTTGACTTTCTGGAGGAGTGTTTACTGAATTCGCAACCTCTTCCTCGATTCCTATCAAATTTCGACTCGCGTCTTGGAGTCTTTGTCTATTTAGGCGGTCACTAAGTGACATTAAACAATGATTTTTATTTACAAAAATTTTATTTATGAACGCTACACGCCAGACCTTGATGTTCAGATCTCTATGTCAACAACAGCCTTAATCGGCCTACTCTGTTGCTTAAAGACAAGGACCTTACTAGCAAGATAAGTAGTGCAAGTTTTTCTGAACTAGATTTTTTTTTTAGAATTTATTTACTGAACTTAAAACTAATAAAAATGCCTACGCTACTGATCAAACGGATCAATTTTCCTAATTTATTGACCAAATGGGTCGAATTTGCCAATCGGGCAAGCGAGATTTTGTGTAAAACGAAAAAGCGAACAGGAATAGATGAGTACTTACTGTATTCCTTTCGTCCTTTTCTTGGTTTGGAATTGTTATTGTGACAACCTCTTGCTAAACAGGCACTAGTTTCTTCAAAATTAACAATCTCCCCCAAGCCGCTTCGACTGCGCCAGATATGTGGGAACGTAGAAAAACACAAGTGTTCACTTTAAGCGTTTACTAAAATCTGAATCTAACGAAGCAAGACATCACGTTTTTATAATACATCTTATCTTTTAATATGTGACCGGTGTAATATTGCATAGCGTACAAATGTTATGTGAATATCTAACAGAAATAAGATAAAGAAAAAGCGCTGCTACCGCGATACTAATATAACTCCGATAATCCCATTCTTGTATTTTAGTTTAACAAAAAAACCACAATTTTCAAAATTAAATTCCAGAAAAATTTAGCACATACCGATAATTCACCAAGATCCCGAAAATATCGTCAAAACAATCATATTATTTATTTTGCCCATTTTACAGCTAAAACCTTCAAAATTTTCAACTTTAAAAATATCGCCCCTATATACTATATCCACTTATCATACTCTACACATACTCCAAATATCAAATTTTAATTCGTTTAAATAAAAATTCTACATGCATTCAGTCTCGCGATCTAAAGTCTTTCCGTAATTGCGTAGTAAATAACAAATGGTTATTTATCTATTTGCACGTCAACCCATAGCCGCATATCAATATATACTTCTGCTTCCCAAACATGCACCGCGACAAGTAAAGTATAAGAGATCTCCATCCCACAGTACTTATTATAATACTATTGTAGTATGATGAGTATGATCTCAGCCGTGAATAAGCTCTGGACTGGGGATCAATTAATACAGGTGCTTATTGAAATTTAAAAAGTTCCCACAAATCTTCAAATAACTTCCTTAATGAAAATGATACGAGTCACCGAAAAACCAAAATACTTCAAATTTTAGGCTCTATTTCACGATATAATTTTCAATTAGGATTTCAAACGATTTCGATAATTACATAGGTACAATGACTTCAGAATAGGATAGACAAAGCATCCTCTTGGTTTGTTGTGTATCATTTATTTATTTACATTTCTTTGAAAATAAATACTGGTACTCAGTAGTCTATTGGCTAAAAACACGTGGGTATATGCGCACGCAGTCCCTCTCAACACGTTTTGCTTACAATCCAGTTGCAGCGTAGGCCGCCATTAAAGTGTTTGTGATAAACCGAAGTTAAACGTTGTAATTACAGTGGTTTTGTAGTGTTTTTGAAGACAGAATTTGTTATTGTGGTTAAACAATGGGAAAATATTGTGTTGTATGTAGATGTCTCTTTAAAATTGGAGTTAATCGATCTTTTCACAGGTAGGTGAAATTATCTCATGAGCGTAACCTCGGGTTGGAACGACAAATAAGCAAAATTGTAAATGGTCAGTGCAATAATATTGGAAGTATAGAAAATGTTTTATGTTTTAAAATTGAGTAATATAGTTAAATGAAAATGAAGTTGAAGGGCAAAATGAAAAGATATTATTTAAAAGTGCAATATTATATTATTTGTAGAATTCCAAGAAATATTAAACGCCGAAAAAATATGGGTCTGTCGCATTTTCAAACACTTGGGAAATGAAAATATTCCTGAAGATAGTGTTGTGTGCTCAGATCACTTCTCATCAGATGATTTCACAACGAATGTGATAGTGTAATTTGAGAAGTAATCGGCGAAGGAATATTATATTGTACTGGCTGCCATGATTGAACTGTGTTTAAAGTTTGGGGTTTAAATTGTTGTACATTAATATGTCCACATGTTCTTTTAAGTTATTTAATAAACCTAATGTTACAACTCGTTACATGGGATATTCCGCAAAAATTTGTGGTTTGGCTTCCATTTTGCATAATTTTGCTGCGAAAGACATGCCCACAATATCATATCCATCAGATGTATCTGGAGTGGACAAAGTTCTAGTGCATTCATTAAGTTTGTTAAGTTTGGATCACATTCTTTTTTCTTTTATTTTTTTTTAAAGTAGCCTGATTGAGATTCTAAAAAAAGAAATATTTTATTGTAGATGCCAGAAACAACGAAATGATGGGAGGATATTGCAATTGGGTTTAAAATTCGTTGGCAAATGATTATTTGTGGAGGTGCCATTGACGGCAAATATATAAGAATGCCGCCGCCCCCTGGATCTGGAGCCATATATTACAATAACAAAAAGTTTTACAGCGTTGTATTGATGGCAGTAGTTAATCATAATTATGAATTTATATACGTCGATATTGAAAAGCAAGGCAGAATATCCGACGGTGGTGTGTTTGATTCAACTTTGTTTTGCCACCGTTCAAAAAATGGAACTTTAAACTTGCCCAAGGTATATGAAACGGAAGAAAAATTTAATTTCGTTTCTGTAGCTGATTATTATTTTCCTCTTCATGCTGATATTCTGAAACCTACTTAAAGAAAATTAACTATAGACAAACGTATAAACTATAGAATTTCGCGTGCAAGAAATTAGTTCAAAATGCATTTGGATTGATAGCTACAGTGTTTCGAATTTTACATACCATCAATATTGCTCCAGGCAAGATTAAATACGTTATATAACATGATCGTCAATGACGTAAATCACACAATGCCACCATTGTAAGATAAAAGTATGAAAAACTGTGACGCTCTTTTTCTCGTACAGTGCGAGAAATACGGCTGTCACTTTGACACTCGGGCTTTATTTGTTACTCGGGCGCCATTTCAAGTCTAACGTGGTTGAACAACACTACTCAAAAGTCGATAAGCGAGACTGAGCAGCTCAGTGAAGAATCGGTCAGTTCCAGTGGGTCAAATAAGGGAAATTAGACTTTCACAAACACAACAGTAAAACGCATATATAAGTAACAGTCTCTAAGGCAGAGAAAAATTACGCAATTATGGAACTTGAAGCATTTGCTGTCGTTTGGGCCCTATTTTACCTCAGACATTTAGTCTATGGCCGGTAACAATAGTTACAGACCACCACGCGCTTTGCTGGATTAAATCTCTTAAGGAAGCCTCAGGTCGGGTATGTCGATGAGCCCTCAAAATTACAGGATTTCGAATATACTATTGAGCATAAAAAAGAAAAAAAAAACCCACTCCAATCAAGAAGAATCAAACCCCAATCAAGAAACCCACTAAATACTGAAAATGACTTGAGAGATATCGATGAAATACCCGCCTTTATCATGGGCACCACTAGATGTAGCTGCATTGCAAAAAAAGGAAAAAAATCTTCAGGTGATCACAAATGTATTAGAAAATCCCAATTTGACCAAATTGAAAAAGAAGCTAGCAAATTTCTTGAATATTTATTAGTAATACCAGGACACTTAGTGGGAGAAATTCTATTCGAACACCACGTGTCACCCAGTGGGCACACAGGAATCACTAAAACTTTCCACAGAATAAAAAATAGATTCTATTGGGAAGCAATGCAGCAAGACATTGAGGCATATGTAAAAGAGTGTAAGGACTGCCAGACGAGAAAGAAACCGGGACTACTCCACGGTATTCAGGTAGGAGTACCATTCGAAAAAGTGGGAATAGACCTTCTAGGTCCTTTTTGTCGAAGCAAAGACGGAAAGACAATGATAATATTAGCTACTGACTACGCTACCAGATACGCAGAAACAGCAGCACTAACTGGCGGAAAAGCAGGTCAGCTGGCAAAATTTATTCTGGAACACATTATCTTACGTCATGGAGCCCCTAAAACCTTATTAGGTGATAGAGGATCCCAGTTTCATTCGGAACTCATACAGGAACTTTTAGGATCATGGGAGTAAATCCTCAAATCACAACCGCGTATCGTCCAGCCTGTAATGGTCTTACAGAAAGATTGAATAAAACACTGGCAGATGCTCTGACAACATAAAAGGTGAATTAGAATACATATACTAATTCACCTTTTATGTTAGTGCATGGTAGGGAGCCAATATTATCCACGGAAGCCAACCTGATAGAAACAGAATGCGTAACGGATTCTATCGAAATAAGGGAAAAGGCACTAGCAGTTGGAAACCAAGCCACTGAAAATATAAATAAACCACAAAAGTTGGACAAAGTTCGATATGATAAGACACATCGATCGTTGGAATTCAAAGTAGGGGAGAAAGTGAAGGTTTTTAAACCGATAAGAAAAGTGGGCCGAAGTGAAAAATTACTATTAAAATGGTTTGGTCTCTACAAAGTAGAGAAAAAAATGAGGTTAATTATGAAATAAAAATGGGCACTGGTAAAAAGGCCAAGTTGGACACAGTACATGTATCACGTATGCTTCATTGGAATCATCCTTGGTGTTCAGATGTTACGCCAGAAGTAGAAGAAAATGATGAAGAAAAAAACGAAACAAGCGAAACTTAAGTGGAAGTAGAAGAGGTCTCCAACGATGTACAGGGAGAAAAGCCTGACGAGTTGGAAGGATCAGATGAAGAAGAGGAAACAATGACAACAGATGAACAAGAGATGTGCGATAAGAAAGAGGAAAGTAATGCTTCCATCGAAGAAATCGAAGAGATAGGCAAAAATAGATATAATCTACGAAGCAGGCGAGTGCCGGCTTCGCAAGAAAAAACAAGTATAAAATCAAAAACTAACGTTTGAACAGACTACTCTCTTTAATACAACTTTACAGCCAACAATAAAAATAAGTACAAAATATATGAATAATAATACAAAAAGGGGGGAGGAAACCATTTCGGACTTAAAATAATAGTCGCGTTATAAGAAAACACTAAACCAAATGAAAAACCTAAGCGGAGCAATTGTTTTAGGTTCTATTTTGTGCTACTACTAACATTGGGGATGACTTAGGAACAGTATATAGAAGTATATGCAGGGGCTTTCTGGAAAGCATTACCTGAGGCCATAGGATATGAAGCGACAATCCATTAACATATGTTGCTTCATGGCCAGAGAAGGTAGGTAGTACAGCATGAAAAATTGCATGCTTGGGTTCCAGTCATGATAGTAGAGAGTGCCTGATGGTAAAATATATGAATGATATAAATAAGGTTCTGGATACTGAACTATCTTCCTTAGAAAACAGTGGCAGCTTAGTACTCTTAAGTAATATATCCCAAGTCCACCAAGTAACCTGGAGGAAAAACGAGCCATGAACTTCATAGCAGACGAGCTAAACTGGTGCTGCGGAGTGGCAACGCAACACAAGTTAGACGCATTAGTAATGGACGAAGATGAGCTAAAGAATAATATACTTAAAATAAGCCAAGGCATGGATAAGTCATTAAGGGCGATCTCAAAGGACCCAAAAATATTCTTAGAAATGGAAAAACAAACATGAAAGCATTCAAAACAACAGAGAAAAATAAAGACATTGGATGACTATGTCTCTACATTACAAAACAGTATTACAACAAGAGAGAATGAACAACGGGAAGTATTGTGGTGGTCGCTGAATTTACAACTAGAGGCTGCTAAAAAACTTATTCAGATCGTTCGAGTTTTAAAAAACAAGGCATCATTAGTTCCTGCAGGATGAACCAGATACCTACAGCTATTTTATGTCCCACCGTCCTGGCTGAAGACAATCATGCTTAAATGGAAATTGGAAAATAAAGGACAAGGATTAGCTATACCATTAACAGAAATCGCAAACTATTATCAGCTACCAATTACCCAAGCAGGTCATTCGTGGAACCTATTCGAATTGATAACGGTCCCCTTTGCATGGCAAAATCAAAGTTGCGTCAAAGAACATGACACACTATTCCTAGCAATAGGGAAACATTCGGGGCACACAATGGAAACTATTAGAGAAATTTCTGGAATGGGGCTGCATAATTGCAAACCATACTATGATAAACTGTGTTACCTGTCCAGGTTCTCAGAAGATATTCGACAAGGACCAGCATGCGCGAAGAAACTCTTCAAGGGTACCACTGTGGAAGAACTAACGAATTTATGCCCCATGAAATGCCATACGTCATCCTCCACCGTGATATCGGAAATAGATGAAGAACAATATATATTTACTCACGCAAGTCCAACTACGGTCATTGTATGTCCGAACCTAACTGAACCTATTTTGAGCAAGACAGCGAAAATCCCAGGAGCACTAAAATTACGACTCCCCTGCAATTGTAAGCTAATAAACGGAGAAGATTTCCTTGTTCTGAGCACAAAAAAGAAAATGCAGCATTTGTACATCTACTCTGGTCCTCTAGATTGGTAAAATAAAAGATGGTTGAGCTGAGACTGGAGCTTTAGAGCGTAAGAGAGACTCCCTAGGGCTTTTTGTACATTAAATTTTTTAAAGAGGTTCGGGGGGGTTGCTCCTAAGAAGTTGGCCAGAGTCCAATGCTACACCCTGTATAAATCCCAGTGGTTGGTTTCACTTGTATTTTAAAAGTATGAGTCTATTTTTACACTTTGATTTAAAATTTATTTTTTAATGTCTGTGGAAGAGTCTAAAATATTTATTTAATTTAAAATGAACTGAACATGAGTTCGTTTAACTTTTAGACTTAAAATATTAATTCTAAAAAACAGTTAAAAATGGTAACTGTTCGACAGCAGAAATTCCGACTTGAGAAAAAATTTCTTTTAATTATAAGTGATTTAACTTCCGAAAAAATGACTTTAGTTTAATTTGCGCGATGGCAGAATGTTTGGTTTATCTTAAATTTATTTTATAGGGCGCAGTGGGCGAAGATTAATTTAGCAATTTTACTTGGGACAACCAAGGAAGATGTTACGACGGCTTAGTTGCAGGGACTTTGTCGTTGAACTAGAGCGATAACCTTGGAGTAGATAGACGGCACTAAATTTTAATTATTTTAGGAACCGAAAGAGTTACTAGTATATTCACTTTTATTCACTATTAAAACTTTTGATAAGACTCAAGAACTAACTTTGAAAATACTGAACTAGAACGCACTTAGCCTGAACTCGGCCTTTTACATGCTCTGACGGGGACGTACGTGCGGCGGTCTGGAAATGTCTGAATAATGTCCCCTGCCATTCCATGCGGGCACGATTTCGCAATATCGCACATTTCGCAATATTGCATCATCAAAAAAGAAAAATTCTGAGATGAAAAGTTAAGACCGTCTCTCAGCACTGAAATGGGACATTTTTTGGTATAAGAATGAAGATCGAATCGACTTATGAAATTGTGCCAATAGGTCTGCGATGCACAAAATGAAGTAAGTTTAGATGACGAAAGGGGATCGGTTGGAAACAAGTATTGATATTCATGGGGACAGTAGTAGCGGTACTTTCTTTCATTGACGGATATGAATGAAGATTGATTGGGTTTGGATAATAAAGATGCGAAATGGATTGAGACTAGAATCTGAAAGAAAGATTGTTTGATAGAAAATTAATGGAAGCGAATTCAAACTCAATCGAGGCATGGAAAGTGGTTTTGATGTTAGTGGTGATCATTGGGGCCCGATATTTTTTAGGGCGATATTTTGTAATGTTGGGGTCGCAAAATTGGCAATTTGAATGTTTTACGATAATTGCTGGCGGATTCAGATTAATTACGAATTATTGAAAAATCATGAATTTTTTCAGAATTTTGTTTTTATTAAATTTTAATAAAATTAATTAAAATAATTAAATTACTTTTTTTATTTTGCCAAGGTGACATGAAAGATTGAATTATTTTGCAAATTTTAAGATTTTTGAATTTTTTTTATGACGTCATAATGGAACGTACTATAACAGGGTCTGTCTTGACGGCTTTAAAAACATAGGTAGAGGACCACGGTATGTCAGGCGTAATCACACAGGAGCAGTTCATTAAGGTTATAGCAAATGTAACCTAAATTTTTAATTTATAGTCTTATATTTACTGATTTAAAAAAAATAATGCTGTAAAGACCTCGAGGTTTTCAAATTCCACAATATTATTAATGTTTAGTGGAGGGCAAAAATTGAGTTCCATTAGTTCGTCCCTTAAAATGTTCGTAAGCTTGATTGAGTACACAACTAAAATTTATATGGTTGATGTCTCCAATTTGTCCGCATGAATAAAGATTGTTATCCAGTACTTTGATTTTTAAAACGTGTGATGCGAATCGGCCATACTTAGATTTCAGTCTTGCAATGGCTGTATAAAGTTATGGATATGGGCAAATTATTGGACCAATTTTTTTTGAAGTTTAGGATGAGTCAGAAAATAATTTGTAGTCTTATCATTGTATGCATTTTCATATATTTGTTCCCATTATTTTCTTGCTTTAAGTTTGTAAACATGAATTAAATTATTATAAGGAATTTCGTTAATTACTTTTGTGCTGTTCATAATCGATTCTTTAGCCAGTCTACTCGTTTGATATATTTCAAACAGCAGTGCCTTTACCCACATAATTTTAATATTTAGGTTGGCGTTCAATGCTTGTTTGTTTATTCTGAAAATTTCTCAAATGAGAGAGGATTTGTGGATGTTCTCTAGATCTTTTAAAGCTTGTACTATGGATTTTGAATCTCTTAGAATGAGTGCTTTGTTAACCTTGTTGCTTGTAACAAACATACTTCATGGCTTCTATGATTGCATAAACTTCAGCAGAAAAAATTGATGCATATCCAGATAATTTAATTTTTTAAGTTTAACAAGGGAATCAAGAATGCGCAGCCTGTACCCTGCTGACTTTTGGAACCGCCTGTGTATATTTTGAGGTATTCCTCGAAATTCACCAAATTTCCAAAGAAAATACTTTTGTTGATAACACTCTTATTAGCAAAGGGTGGTATAATCGTCGGGATTTGATGAAAAAAATACTTTAAATCTAATTGTGACCATGAGTCACGAAAGAATGAATTTTTCTGCTAGAAACTACCTTCTTAAATACAAAGGGGGAGAATTAGAACCCCTAATTCTTCAGCCCTAAAAGCTTCTTCGGTTGGCGTGAAATTCATAGCTCCTACACACATCCGCAGATATTTGTTCTGTAGTATGTTAAATCGGTTTAGTAAGGTGTTACTAGCAGTTCCATGAAAAGTACATCTGTAATCAATTGTAGCTCTATATATTAAGAAGGCTGTTTTTATATCAGCTCCCCAAGATATTTTGCAAGTAGCTCTCAGAATATTTATAAATTTTTCACTTTTTGTCATCAAATTATTAACGTAACTTTTCCAGGAGAGCTTTTGATCCAAGATGAAACCCAGACAAAACAAATTGTATTACCTTTTTGCAAAACGTATATTGTTCTTTTTTAATAAATCTCCTTTTAGTACTCTCAGCGCCCTCTCTATACGTTATTATCAACTTCCCACTTTACCTTACAGCCCCCTACAGCGTACAAACTACTTAGGATCTGCCCATATAGAAAATCACGGATTTGGTCATTACATTTCAATAATTAGTTCATCGGTTTTCCCACAGATGCCGCTGTGTTTCCGTTGTAACAATTAACCAACATCGTTAGATCGTTTAGAAGAATTAAAAACTTTAATTCTATCTCTGAAAGAGGACTTTCATTGCAAATTCACTGCTCTCAATAATAATATTGCGAATGATTGTGTTACACGTCGTACCCAAGGGGAAATTATCATTGAAGCTACTGAACGTGTCAACCGTTCTACAACATTATACTCAGTGGCCTTCCAGAGAAAACGATGGTTAATTAAGGTGGTGCTACCCTGAAATCAGAAAATGCATTCGCGAGCATTCCTTTTAAAAATGTTAGAATCCAAGATGACAAAATCCCTAAACAAATTGAATATTTAAACATGATGAGAGCGGATCTTAAAGAAAGGCTGGACGGCGGTGAAAGAGATTTAACTATTAAGTACAAAAATGGTATCCCTACAGTTATTGAGACTGGAACAAAAAACTGAATCCTTAGTACTCAAAGTGGTCTACAATTTATACCGATATATGTTCAGTTAAAGCTAAATTAAATGATTTCACTGCATTTGCTAATGTTTCTTCCGCCGGGTGTATTTTTTTTATCTGAAACCGGGCTGTGTGATTTTATACCAGACTTTAGTTGCTTTGCATTTATTTAGGAGACGCTTCCTATACAAACTTAATAATTATGGGAGATTTTAACATGCCCGAGATAACGTGGCCTGCCTTTTTGGACTCACACGTGACTGAATCATCTCAACTACTGTTGATTTTGCCCTCTCTGGTGACCAGGCATATGGAATTAGAGAATTATTACTGTGTCGGGCGAGAAATCAATGAAACACAGAGGAACTTTAATGCTCAATGAGTGCGATGCGACAAGCTGTTAAACGGGGGTTTCAAGAAGTATTAGCTCAATTTGCATTTACAGACTTAAAAAAAAAAACAAAAACTTTTATTGTATACAACAATAGTCAGATACGAAACTGTAAGTTCATAATTGACTTTTCTGTAAAAAGTTTTAAGAGACAATTTTTGTTATAATAACTGCATTGCAAAATGACAATGCGTACATAAAGTTATTTATATTTATATCTATTTGTTATTTATTTATTCACCACAAGTGTATTAAAAATATGTGAATTAACTATTTGTTTGAAACTTTCCTATTAATATATTATGTATAATTTTGTTCCTGTCTTTCAATTAAACTATAGGACTATTTTCTTTATGCGACCTCTAATCTTTTTTTTCTAAAATTTCAAAATGTTTTCTCTTCTCAATTCATTAAGATCAAATTTTCTCTTCTAAAAATTGAACTGCCTTTCTACCAAAACCATTCGTCTTTCCGCTAACTCTTGACCTTTTTTTAATTTCAAATTGTTTTTTGTTCATATTCTTCTAGATAGTTTGTTGACCGATCATATATGTCTCTGCCTTGCTCTACTTGAAGCCAAAGTTGAAAATATTTGTTAAACTGTTACGATACTAGTTCAGGAAAATTATACGAGGAGCTTTATGATACAAAACAAAATTAATAGCTGAGCATTACTAAATAAAGTGTTACCATACAAACTTAAATTTTTCTAGAGGCTTGCTGACTTTCTCTAGGGAGCGGAACAATTCCTGTATAACACGGTTGATTTATCGCAAAAGATCCACAAATATTAGATTCCACATTTTGGTGTGAGGTTGACTGTCGAGTTAACTCTTCTATAAAAAAGCATTATAACAATTATTATAATAAATAACACTACAATTTACAAAAATTTAGTTCTATGTATCTTGTTACATGGCCTGTGCCTATTTTAACAGCTTCATACCTTAACTACAGTATTCCATCACTTTAATTTAGCACGTTCTGTAAATTAGCTTTGAATGGTTTTTGTGAGTGAATCATATCAAATAGCAGATTGATATGGTATCATTGCTAAACTGTCTTAATCATATTTAGTTAAGTTTATTTTTGTATCCTATACTGGCTATACTTAAAAGGGCTTGAAATACTAAATACATGTTATTCAAAATTAATAACCATGATTACGATTACGAAATGAATATTTCAATGAATCTAGAAATGAACTTTGACTGGTGGCTAAGACATATAAGAACGTCAAGCTAAACCATAAGTTCCCCGAATATTGGAAGTATTTTCTGATGCATCCTAAACAGGGTGGAGGGAGCACTGTAATAGCGTGGTTATGGCTTCTGAAGCCAGGAAGAAAAAGTAAATCGTATAAACTACTTAGAACAATTAGCTGCATTCTAGCAAAAAATAGGAAAAACTGTTCTATTTTGTAAGGATAGACAACGTAATGGCCATCGCGTGTACAAAAAAATGGGTTGTGTCCAATACCATAAATTAAATGAAATAACCCGCACAATCTGGCAGTGGTGCGAGAAACATGAGATATTTATTTTCGCCCAATATATTAATACCTTACACAACACGGAGGACTATAAATCTCGAAGGGTTTCTGTAGACACCAAGTATGAATTAAATTATATTTATTTCAAAGAAATCGTTAAAAAAAATTGGAGCCCTAGATATTATTGACCTATTTGCCACAAATTTCCCCCATTTTACTTAATTCCGAAAATACTACAAAGAATAATAAAAAACAAGGTAACTGATATACTGCCGTTACATAATGGGTCAGTCAACATGGTACCCCAAATACTTAGAATTTATTAGAACACAAACCATTAATAATGGCGCCAAATAAAAATTTGCTAATATCTCCTTTCAGAGAGCACCATCCGTTACACGAGAACTTTACCCTGGTTGCCAGGAAGATCTCTGGATTGCCTTTCTACAAAAATCGACCCCAGGGGCCGGCATTCCAATTCTAATTTTGTCACTAAGCGACAACACCATGAAACAATATGACTCGTGCCACAAAAAAGGTGGAAATTCTGTTGCTAAAATGATCTACATCCCTTTCCCATATTCAATAAATAACTTGTTTATATTTTTAAAGCACATTCCTGACAAAGCGGCATCATACTCATCCTTAAACGCGCGTAGATCTGCTTTATCTTTGATTTTAACTATAAAAACTGAACACGAACCACTCATAAAAAGATTTCTACGAATGACTCGTAATATCAGGCCCGCAAAGCCAAAAGTATTCTCCCACATGGGACCCTAGTCCTGTATTAGAATATTTACGCAAATTTCATCCATTAAACATATTGAGCCTAGAAAATCTCACAAAGGAACTTGTGAGCATTAATGACAGCCCACTGTATTCATACATTTTCAAATATCAACTTAGAAAATATTAACCAGTTCGAGGAGAGAATTGCAATAAAAATCTCAAGAGAAAATAAATACGTCAGGATCAAATAAATACCGGCCAATATTAACTCCTTCCCTTTTTTAATGATAAAGAGGAACCATGTTTAGTTAACATCAACTGCCCTGGCATATATAACGTTACAAAAAATCTTAGATGTGCTGAGAAACGTCTCATTTTAACCTGTAAGAAACTTCACCGTCCAGCTTCTAGCATTGAAAAACAATGAATAAACACAGAAATTTATCAAAACCACAGCACGAGGCATGCGGTTACATCAGCACCTTACAGGCCAGGCTTTAGCATAGAAGTCATTAGAAAAACAACTAGTTGGACAGAAACTTTATCATTTTTACAAAATATTTCTTAGTTCGTAAAACTAGCTAGACATCTATGTGGTTATCTAATTATTGAAGGATAAAACTCTGAAGAATTATTAAAAGCTTAATCGGCTTACTGTAAGAAAATAAATTTTAATTATTCTAATAGTTTTGTCCGAAATAATTACATCCCAACCGCCCTGCCCTGTACGGTTTCTTCAACCCCATTGCGACCTGATCTGTATAAAAGCCGTTTAGACCAGTATAATTAGACAAAAATGATCCCTGACGCTGACAAAATTTTTAACAAGCTGAAAATTTCTGGAAACGTTCATAACAAAAAAGTAGCCAGCGTGGAAAAACTGCCGCCATCTTAAATTTTTTGGGTTTTGTATATCTTTTGAACTAATCGTCCTAGCGAGGCCATTCAAGTGTCAATTTAACCTTAGATTGCGGAATTAAGGAAATATAAATTAAGTGAGTTATGAGCGTTTCTACAGCAATTTTATTTAATTTATTATCGCGAATATGAAAAAAAAAAGGTTGGTTCAATTGCGATCTTGAGACCCTTCGTTGCATATTATCTCAAAAAATGGTTAATGACGATTTTAACTGAATCTAACATTCATTTAAATTTATGTATATTTACTATATATGTATGTATTCAGGATCGCTAACGTGAGCTAAATAAGAACTAATTATTTCATTCCATTACAAAGTAATGACCAAAAGAAATTTTGGCAAAAATACATAAAACATCCTATATTTTGTCAACGGCTGTCCAACCAGATGTTTCTGAGTGATTCTGATTACCCTCGGTGTTTGTCTCCCATTAAACCATGTCCGTTTTCTCGTGAAACACCCTGTATATTGCTATTAAAGATAAGTATCTGAAGTTTTCAACAAGGCAGCAATTTGAAAAAAATTGCAAAAGATTTTTATACTGTGACGCGTTTTTCTCCACCTCGCACGATGACGTGGAGAAAAGGGCGCGACCACTCTTTGACGCACGAGCTTCGGAAACAAGTTTTCGGTTTGCTCGGGCGCCAGTCTTAGTGATAGGACGCACTACCCTCAAGCCGAGTACGCGAGGTTGAGTAGCTCAAGTGGAGAAAGTTTACTCCAGAGTCAATGTTTGGGAAATTAGACGTTCACACACAAACCGTCAAACTATCAGTATATTACGGTAAACCTAAATGTACAATTCTAAATATATATTATGAAAAATTTATAATTTATCAAATACCGGGAGGAGCACGCGTAGCAACGCAAAACCCCAATAGTACCAGATGACTCAGGTGATCAGATTAGCAGGCTGCAACACACAGAATATACGGTTAGTAAGAATAAACAGGGTGCAGAATAGTTACGGACACCAGACACGTAGAGCAAGGCACAAGTATATAAAAACTACAGTGAAACAGTTTATCAAGTACTTGCTAGTACATCAGTTTACCTTCTCCTTTGTGGACTTACTTACTCCCTGTGCTTACGGTCGGGCACGTCTGCTTCAGTGGGGCGATCGCAGTGGAATCCCTTCTGCAGAGCTCCTCAGATCCTTTTCTGAAAATGAAACAACTTACTATAGGAGTGGGAGTGGACGCCTGATGGATGCGCTGCTGGTCGGCTGGACTTGCCAAAATCCTACAGTTCGAATATGACAGATGGCACCTGGGTTCGCTTCTCGGAGTGGAGTCGTCTGATTCCGATGACTGATTTCTTGGTTACACAGGTCCTCTTCTAGCAGCGAAACCTTTTACCATGGGAGTGGGAGTAGTCGCTAGACGGATGCGCTACGGGTCGGTCTTAACAAAATATTTTGAAATATTTTTTGAACTTAGAAAAATAAGGCTACTACGGATTTGTGGACTTAGAACAATTAACGGTACCTTTAGGTTTTAATATCTTCGGAGTGAGCACGTCTGCTTGCTTTGAGTCGAACTGGGTGACTAACTGTTCGGTATGAATTTAATTACTTCCTTCAAATATGAAGGAGTAGGAGAAACAGTGGAAAACAGATGCGCGATGGATCACGATGACATCAGACGGACTTGACATAATATTTGGAATATATTAAATAATATAAATGCGGATTTGCAGACAGAAAAATTCACATACCTCAATTTGTGGACTTTTTTTCGTTACAGCACCGGAGAAAGCAACAGACACGTGTACCTCGTAGGACGGCAGCCAGAAGACTAAATGCGGAATAATTAAATTATTTCCGTGCACTGAAGGAGTGACGTCGCACAGGTGACGTTAAACGAACTTATAATCCACTGCAGATTTGTGGATACGGCGGTACAGTATATTTACAAAAATAAATATAACAGAACAGTAACTATAAAATATTGTCAAGAAAATAATGATATTTTATGCAAATTTCGGTAACGAAAAACATTTCGTTACAATACAAAAAACAAGTTTCCAAATTGCCTGGAGACAATAGATAGAAAACATGTGAGAATTCAGAAACCATTTAATTGTGGTTCGTTTCATTATAATTACAAACTATATCATTCCATTATCTTGTTGGCGATTGTGGTTGCGAATTATTGTTTTTGATGATAGATGTAGGAAGTTATGGAGAGAATAGTGATGGGGGAGTATTCCGGAACGTTAGTTTTGGTAAACTTTTTAACAGGAATGCAGTAGATCTAGCAGAAGACAAACCTTTCGAGAATACTAATGAACCAATGCCCTTTGTTTTTGTTGGTGATGAGGCGTTTCGCCTCTCTGAACGTTTAATGAAGCCATACGCTAGACGTGATTTAGATGTTATTGGAAGAAAATATAATATAGATTATCGTATGCCCGTCAACTAGTGGAATATACCTTTGGAAAATTAGTCGCGAAGTTTAGAATATTTGATAAAATAATAAAACGTATTGCATAATATAATAGGTGAAGCAGATCAAGAAAAAATACTGGTTATAGACACCGTTATACCCGGCGCATTTTAAACTTAAAGTCAATGCTATGAAATAACAGAAAGACAAATATCAATCAGTCCACACTGAAAGCTAGAAATATTAGAAATTGTAAGTTCACGGAATTCTCTTATACGTATCGCCATTGGTACTGCCCCTATCAACCACCAAAATAGGACGTTACCACCTCCCTCTCATATAACAATTCAACGTCATTCACTTCGTAATTTTCTTCTACATTTTCAACCCCGCAAAAAGTTTACTATAATTAGACTGGCCCTTTAAAACATTACCTAAGTACATAATAATAATAATTATTGCCCAACAGAATACTCCAGTTACAGGACAATTTTACGAAGATACAAATTACAAAATATAAGATATAAAATGAAGTATAAACTATAAAGTATAAGTAGTACAAGATACAAAATACAAAGTATAAAAATATAAAATATAAATTATAATATAAAATATAAATAGAAAATGCAGAATATACAATAAAAATACAAAGTACAAAATACGAGATACAAAATACAAAGTACAAATTGTAAAATACAAAATACAGAGTTACGGGCTATTTCTAATGGATAGTTTTACGCCTCTTGAATACTTCTCTGAGGAAAGACTAAACATGTCACAATGGTTGCCAAGAGAGTTATACATTTCCATCATAGCATAAATAGGCGATTTACCAAGAATATTTGTTCGTTTTGACGGTAGTGCAAAGGTGGAAGTTTGACGCGAGCCTAAACGTGGAATTCTAAAATTTATTTGGGAGAGGAGTTCTGGGCAGTCTATTATATTATTAATAATTTTGTAGATATACATTAAGCTTGACATAATTCTTCTGCTTTATAATGAATCCATATTAAATCTCATTAACATTAAATTATTTGGATATCCCTGTACTGGGTACTGATGATCGATTTTGAAAGATAAGTATTTTAGAAATTTCCGTTGAACAGATTCTAATGATTGTGAGTGTATCTCATAGATAGGATTCCATATCACTGAGCCATACTCCAATTTAGAATGGACGAAACAAAAATATAGCGTTTTATTGCTTCTGCATTAGTAAAATTTCTTGTATTTCTTATGACAAAACCCAGTAATCTTGACACAGATTTAGCTATCGAATTAATATGTCCTGTGAATTCCAATCTGGAGTCGAACAGTATACCCAAATCTTTAATATTTTCACAGTGTGATAAAGTGATGCTGTTAAAACTATATGAATATTCAGTTGGACTATCCTTTCGTGTATAAGTCATAACTTTACATTTTGAAATGTTCATCGTTAAATTATTCACTAGGCACTAATCCTCAATGATATTTATTTGTTCTTGTAATCTCGCACAATCCTCTATGGTATTAATTTCGTTAAATAATTTCAAATCATCCGCAAAGAGAAGTTTGTTGCAATTCAGTGTATCGCATAAATCGTTGATAAATACAGAAAATAAGAGGGGACCTAAATTCGATCCCTGAGGTACGCCAGATGTTGCAACATACGTGTTTGACTTAAAACCAATTATACTGAACATATTGTAATCTGTCTTGTAGGTAAGATTGAAAGAAATTAACAAGTATATCACTGAAACCCAAGTTGTTCAGTTTACTAATTAAAATTCTATGATCAATACGATCAAAAGGCCTTTGAGAAGTCTGTGTACACCACATCCACTTGCCCCCGTTTGTCCAGAGTGTTAGAAATAAATTGGGTTAAACATGTTAGGTTTGATATTGTAGAGCGTTTTTCCATAAAACCATGCTGACAGGTGGAAATTAAATTTTTTATAGCCGGATATATTACGTTGTACACCGACACCTCGAAAACCTTTGCAAAATTGAGTAGAATAGAAATACCCCTGTAGTTAAATATATCATTTATGTCACCGTTCTTATGAATAGGACAGTCTCTAGCCAGTTTCCAGCATTCAGGAAATGTAGATGTTCGAAGTGAGAGATTAAATAAGATTAACAGCGGAGTAATAAGTACATTAGAACAGTCCTTTACTACGAAGCTAGGAATCTGGTCATAGCCAGAAGTCATTTTATTTTTCAATTTTTTAATGGCTTCAGATATATCGAGTTCAGAAAGCTGTACAAGATTAATGCAAGGATAATTGGCTATATTGTTGAAGGGTAATAGTTCATTGGACGGTTTTGAATATACACTGTTAAAATAGCTACCGAATCCTCCGACAATGTTTTGAGGATTGTCATATATTATGCCGTTACAATGCATTTTACCCGGTATCCTCGTTTCGCTATTGTGTATATAGGACCAAAATTGTTTAGGATCATCCGTTACGTTTACTTCTACATTGCGTCTGTATGATTCATATGCATCTGAAATTTGTGTTTTTACCAATGCTCGAATGCGCTTAAAATCTTCAAAGTCATTATCTCTATGGGATTTCTTATACTTTTTGTTATATTTGTTTTTCAATTTTATATTTCTTATTATTTCAGGTGTGTACCATATAGGGAATTTGCGTCTTTTGTTTGTAAAAATGGGTACATGCAGGTCGAATATTGAATAAAGCTTATCATATAAATGTTCGCAAGTCACATTGACGTCCGTAAAATTACTTAGAAAGTTCCAATCAGTATTAAGTAGTGAATTATATAATGCATGATAATTGGCTTTCTTGAAGTTATAACTTTTATTATTGACATTAATAGGGAATTTAGCATGGTTTATAATTTTTGGTAAGATGTTGTAAGTATAAGGCTAATAATGTTTGTCTTCTGTACACAACAGTTTTATTTTTGTAAACAATAACAACGGTAGGTATAAAACTATTTTATTTCCTAAGAAAAACATAGCTAACAATTAGTTTCAAGTTTATTAAACCAAAAAGAATATAAAATTCTTACATCTTACAGGTTCATCCTATACTAAAGACTACTATAATTTATGTATAAGTATAATGTAACAGAGGAACAATTAATGTCAAATTAGTTATATATTTTTTTATATATAAATATACAGATGAACAGCACCAAGCTGATATGAAAACACCTAAGCATAGAATGCTTGCGTATTGTGAATTTCATGTTAACTTAATTACTGAGTTGGTGCATTATTTAATTGTTGCGTTTACACTAATTAAAAGAATGAAAAAGTAATTAAATATAAGAATACAAACAATAATTATATATCATAATAAATGGAACAACGAGAGAAACATTGTGAGGTTTTAAAACAATAGCAGTACATAAACACAAAATGTTAACTGCTTGTATAGGTGAGAAATTAGGAGATGATATAAATAAACTATCCATGTTGGAAAGTCTGACCTTTGCAGCTTTATTGTTATATGCTTTTTTATATATATTTCAAAATTAATTAAACAGGTAAGGATGGAGTTACATTATTAATTGAGAATATTCTTTATACAATCTTGATTTTGAGTAATAAATTTTCTTAATTCAATTTTGTATGTATAAAATTTTCCTATTTTTTTTATGTGAAGTGGTAAAATGTTATAAAGTTTTATGCCACAATAAAAGACAGATCTTTGTGTATGGCTTTTACTAACCAATGGTAAAGCAACAGACATATTTTCAGTAAATCTAGTTATATAACTAGGATGGGTTGGTGGAGTCTTTTCGTTAAACACTGGTAGATTTTTTATATTAATACCTCTGCCTCTATGTATAATAGTGTGGAGGAATACAATTATTTTTTTCTTTAAAATTATCTTTAGAATAGAATTTTGAGTTGTTTGTAGAATTTTTAATACATTGTTGTAAATCCCTCCCCAGATAAATAATACAGTACCTAATTATAGACTCAATTAGGGATTTATAAATAGTCATTAAATTTTTTCTATTTAATATGTCCCTTAAAATATGGAATTTATGTGTAAGTTGTCTAATTTTCTTTGTGATATAAGAAACATGCTCATTCCATCTTAGGTGATGGTCAAGCATAACTCCTAAGTACTTTATTCTATCAGCTTTTTCGATAATAGGGCAACCACAATTTGTTTTTGCGAACATACATTATTATGTATATATAGTGTTCTTTTAGAAGGTTGATCATTAGCTAATAATGTAAACGTTAAAAATTAGCTTTTTTGTATGTTTAAGCTTAATGAACTAAAGTTTAACCACTTGAAAATTAATGCTAAACTTTTTTCTGCATTTCTATGTACTAAGTCCCATGAATCTTCTATAAACACAATAGCAGTGTCATCAACGTAAGATACTAAATGGTTTTTAAATTGTTTTAAATTTGTAATACTATTAATATACACAAGGAACAAAATTGGACCCAATACTGTCCTTTGTGGTACGCCCATGGTGACAATGAGAGGGTTACTATATATCTCATGAATTCTTACGCATTGTTTTCTGTTAGCGAGATAATTTTCTATGAGACATAATGTAGGACCACGTATACCAACGTTTTGAAGTCGATTTAGTAAAATTTGGTGTGATACGGTATCGAAACCTTTGCTAAATCAAGAAATACAGTCATACACTTTTTCGATTTATCTAAACTTAGTACAATTTCTTTAATTAAGTCCAAAACTGCATGCTCGATACTTATATTTTTTTTAAAGCCAAACTGCCGATTCGTGATCACATTATGTTTATCGAAAAATTCCACCAGCCTATTTTTAAGACATTTTTCAAATATTTTTGCAAAATTACTGATAACTGAGATAGGTCTGTAATTGTTTAAATTTTTATAATCGCCAGATTTATGTACTGGGGTTACACTTGATTCCTTCCATTGATACGGTATTATATTTGTTTTAAGTAAGTTTATTATATGCAGTAATGGTTTAATGATACATAAGTGTATGGATTTTACTAGTTTGACTGATATTCCGTCAGGGCCAGCAGATGACTTGTTTTTTAAGCTGCCTATTATTTTAATAATTTCATTTTTTGTTATAGGTTTAAGAAATATTGACGATTGTATTGAATGATTTTCTAAGACGTTATTAGATAACTTTTCAATTTTATTTATTTTTTTAGACATTTTTGTGCCAATATTTATAAAGTAATCATTAAAATCGTTCGATTTTTCTGTATTATCCGTCACTTCTAGTCCTTCGTTATTTATTGTATTGATATTTTTAATTTGTTTATTAGTTGCGAGTTTATTTGTGTAGTATTGATTTTTGACATCTCTTATTAGTTTATTAAGCATGTTTCTATATCTGTGTATTGTTTTTAAGTTCAGGTGAGTAGTTTTTCAATAATTTTTTTTCAAGTAGTCTCGATGCCTTATGGAGTTTATTAATCCATCAGTGATCCCATGGTTTTAATTTATAAAATTTGTTTTTAATATTGATGCATTTTGATGATTTCTTTATTAATGTGTGAATTTTATTGATAAATATGTTGTAACTATCTTGAACTTGAGTACAATTTATTACTTCTGCCCAGGTTTCTTGCTCTAATAAATGATTCAAATTTTTAACATCAGTTATATTAACTTTTTTCCTCGATTCGTTTTGGTATATATCTTTTTCTCTGAATTATATAATAATTAAAGTAATGATCGGTAATATCCGTTTCAATAATCATAGGTTTGATTTTTGTGCAGGAATCTGGACGTTTATTTTGTCTAATAAATATGTGATTTATAATACTTTCTGAAGTTTCAGTTACTCTCGTGCAAAAATTTATAAATAATATGTAACCGTGCCCTGCTAACATATTTACGTAATTGAAGGGCTCGGGGGAAGAGGGTAACAAGCCACAATTTTTTAGAATTCAGTTTAAACGCATGTATCTAAGGATAAATAAGGTAGCAAGCCACATTCTTTTTCTTAACGAAATCTAACGAAAAACGGCAACACTGTGCAATGAATTCCTTCTTCACTTTTAATATTTTATGTGCACATTAGCAGTAAGAAGGTAATATGCCACGCATAAATCAACATGGCCACGACAAGTTTAGCAGGTGTTAAACGGAAGGCGTTCGAAAAAGATGATATTTTTGACTCCAGTGAATCGGATTTTGACTCAGACGATAGTAGAAAAGATAAGGATTACGTGGAATCAAGTGATAATACTGACAGCAGTGAGGAAAATACAGTTTTGGTAAGTTTAAAAACAATGTGGCTTATTACCTTTTAAGCTAACATTTTGTACATTTCTCACGTAAACAGTGGCTTATTACTCGGTTTATATTTCGCATTAAAATTCGTTTTCAATCTATTTAGTCCAAAATGCACTAAATCTTAAAATTATATGACCTTAATTTGTATTTACAACAACATTCAACGACGGCATATCTGTAGGTAATAATATATACGTTTACGTGGCTTATTACCCTTTTCCGTAAATTATTTCCCTTTGAATTTTAGGAACAAAACACATCAAGAGGCACTCTTCAAACGCCAGAGAAAAAGATAAAGGCAAGGTGGAGACAACAAAATATTGATACTAGAAAACGAGTAAAGGCAAAGAAGAAGAGAAATTTGGGTCACTCATATGAAAATTGGAAAGGTAAAAATGTAGAAGCGCGAGTCTTAGGACCCCCGTGTAGTTGTAAAAATAAATGCAGATCTTTGCTTTTGGGAAGTGAAGAAACAATATTTCACTCATTCTGGAATTTGGATTCATACGATAAGCAAAATGCCTACTTGTTTGGAGCAATAAAGTCTGTGCCGAAAAAAGGCATTATCCTAAGAAAACGAAACGGCGACTTTCTTCCAGAACAGTGACTTTTGAATATTATGTGAAAGTTCAAGGAGTTGACAAAAAAATATGTAAAACAGAGTTTTTATCGGTGCATGGCCTGCAGAACTCTAAAAAGCGAATATACAATATATGCAAGCAAATCCGAAATGGTAATACGATTCCAAAATGTGACGAACGTGGTAAACATCATAACCGCAAAAACAGATTACCCGAGGAAATCGTAAAGAGTGTACATGAACATAGTAAGGCTATTCCAAAATATACAAGCCATTATAGTAGGAAATGTAATCCGAATCGACTCTATATTGATCATGATCTCTCGATTACTTCTCTTTATAGGAAATATTATAAGCCATGGTGTACAGAACAAGGTATTTCACCTGTTAAAGAGGATGCTTACCGGAGAATTTTCTGCAATCATTACAATATTGGTTTTAAGCTTCCTGAAAGCGAAACATGTGATAAATACAACATTTTAATGGCTTCTAATAAAGGTGACGAAGCAAAATGGAAGGAACTCCAGCTTCAATTAGAATTACATCAAAGAAGAGCAGAGGCTATCCAAACAAATATGAAAACTGAAATAGCGGAGGCTAGGAATGAAAATAAAAAACATGTAATATCATTCGATCTTCAGCAGGCATTTCCAATCCCAGATCTAACAGTAGGAAAGGCCTTTTATTTAAGAAAAGCGTGGCTGTATAATCTTGGCGTACACAACTGTAACACAGGACAAGCATTTATGTACATGTGGCCAGAGCATATAGCAAAGCGTGGTAGTGATGAGATAGCCAGTGTCATTTTAAACTATATTAACGACACGGCTCCCCAAGCACAAGAACTTTTAGTGTTTACTGATAATTGCGGGGGCCAAAATAAAAACTGGACGATAATGTCTCTATGGTTGCAGATGATACGAGAGAAAAAATTTAAAAGCATTGAACACCGATTTCTAGTACCAGGGCACACCCATTTACCACCAGATAGGGATTTTGCAGCCATAGAGAAACATAAAAAATACTTGAAGCAAGTGTATTGTCCAGATCAGTGGTACGATGCTGTTAGAGAAGCAAAAAGAAAAAATCCCTTTCAAGTCATACCAATGACCCAGGCAGATTTTTATACTTTTGAAAATATTCAAAGTTCTATTAAAAAAAAAAAAGTAACAGATACCAAAGACAACTTGAATTTTGCTAAAGTGAGATGTTTTCGCTTTGAAGCAAATCATCCTAACACAATGTTTATCAAGCATTACCTAAATGAGGAATTTCAATCTGTTAATGTTGGAAAAAGAGGTGTTCAAGTTTCAAAGTATCCTACATTTACAGAGCTTCACCTGAAATATAACGGATTTATAGGAATTAATCCAAAAAAGCTTAAAAATCTGAAGGCACTCCTTCCTTTTGTCCCTGAGATTTATCACGGATTTTATACAGAACTAGGTGTAGAAAACATACCGACGAATGAAACGGATTTAGATGAAGATAACATAGAACATCTTGACCACAATAATGATGAAAACGAAAATTTAGATTTTTAAACATCTAAGTAGGTTAAACAGTGATTAAAAATACATAGGATTATGTTTAAGTTGAAAAAGGTCGCAAGCCACACTTTTTTCTTAATTTTGTGATTTTTTTGGTTACTAGTTCATTTTTTGTTTTATTATTTGTGTTATATTACTAAACATTTATGTAAATAAAATCATATAAAAATAAGTCTGTGTTTTCTTCATAAATGTGATTTAAGGATTTGATTAAAATAATAAAAGTGTAATTACTCCAAACTAGCTCTGAGTGGCTTATTGCCCTTTTCCGCCGAGCCCTTCAATTGTTCACCTCTATTGAATTTGTGTCGAACAAATTAATATTTATGTCTCCTAGAAATATTTCAATTTTATTTTTATGTAAATCGGTAATAAATTGTCCTAATTCAGTTATATAATTGCTCATATGGAGGCCTGTAAGAAGCAACAAATCCTATGCTAACTTTATTTATTTCTATTGAGAATCTTAATAAGTTCCGCTCAGACAAAGCAATATTATCAACGCTTGCAGAAATGTTGTTCTTAATATATAAAATAGCTCCATCATTTTGGTTGTATTTAGATTCGTTATAATAAATAATAAAATTTGGGATATTAAAATCATTTACTGTCGTTACGTTCCATGTTTCTGAAAGGACAATAATATTTCAATTATCTTTTATTGTTTTTACATATATTAAAAACTCATTAAAATGTTTAATACTTCTCATATTTAAATGTAATACTCCCAAGTTACACCAATTTACCGTATCAATAAATCCATCTTTAATACTACCGTGTATTAACTACTGTTTCAACCTCATCTTGTTCATTCATTAACCTAAATAAATCAACCATAATTTATATAACATACACTAATCAATGAAATTTAGCTAAAATTACTTGCGTGTAGATTTAGTTAAATAATAATATGCCGATACGATAATTTTACATAGCTTCTAATTTTACTAATTTCGAAATTAACTGTAACTTTTTTGTTTTACTTGTTGATGACGAATTTTCAATATTTTTTAATACTGAATTTTCTCTGTCTCTAAAAATTTTTCTAGTAACTGGTCTTTTAATTTGAGCGCCTGTTTTGTTGTTCTCACTCTTTTTTTCAGTTTTGCTGTTTTTTACACTGTTAGCTAAATGTTTAGTTCCAATTCTTGTATTATCGTTGTCGTTATCTGAATTCAATAAGGTTTTAGGAGTATTTTGTGTTACTGTATTTTCCTTGCTTACTTTTATTTCTAGATCTTCTTGGTTTTCATCGCCTCCAGTGTTATATTTTTCTTTAGCTTCAAGATGTCGTCATTTATGATTAGGTTATTACCTCGGTATAAGATCTAAAGAAATTTTTTCGTGCCTCGTTGTGGTGTTTAAGGAGGTATTTCCTTATTTCTAGATCTTCCTTGGTCAAATCATCAGATATACTGATTTTAGTTCCTTTAAGTTTCTTGCCTTGTTTTAAAACTTCCACTTTAATAAGAAATGATACAAACTGGACAATGATGATTCTAATCTTTTGCGGTGTATATATTATTTATGTGTGATGTTTAAATTTAGTTCTAGGTATTTATTCAATTGTTCTATGGTGAAGTCAACTAAATTTTCATGTCGTTGTTCTAATCCAAAAATTATTATGTTATTCTTTTTTAGTGTTTTTTTTTCTATTTGTAAACATTTTGTTTCTAATGCAATGGTTTTTTCCTCTAAGTTCTTGGTCCTTTTTGATTTCTCCTGTATAGTAGCTTTTACTTGTGTCAATTCTGATTGGATTTCCGCAATCTCCGTTCTAAATTCCCTTTTCAATATCTCTGTTTGTTTTTCATTTTCGTCTTTAATTATTTTAAGTATTTTTAACTAGTACATCCTGCTTTAATGAAAAACCTCTACCTACAGTGTGCAAAGAATATGGAATTTATACAGTACTTTTACTTACTCTTGTTTAATTATATTACGTAATATATTTATAATTACTGCATATTGGAATCTGTGGCTCTTTCTGACATATAGGGCTCCAGAAATGTTAATGACTCAAAATACACCAATTTTATTATAATTTTCTCATCCATAAGGGCCACTCTTTTCTCCTCTTCGTGCTCTAGTTCTTAAAATGTGCCACTTTTTTACCTTAATAAAGAACTAATGTAAGATAAGTGTAAAAAAGAACATTACTATAATCATTTACTTGGTTTTTGATGAGAGTACACTGCGATTTTTCTCCATGTATTATCCACATTGTTGATATTTGAATATCCAGGTCTTTTTTGATCGTACAAATCTGGACACTCTCTCACTAAATAAAATATAAAATTAATAACACCACAGGTAATGACGACCCCCTTTATCCCGGAAGGCTCTAGAAGAGCCTTGTGTGGGAGGGGCTACACATTTAGAGACAAGGGACATACACCCAATATCCATCCAATAGTGGAAAAATCCCTCTCACAGTATTTTCCACTGCCACGACAGGGGATCGAACCCGGAACTTTTACTAATTATTAATAGGTCTATTTCACATGGACTCCAGGATTCTCGTTGTCCCTCCATATTATTTAACAATCGCGAGATGGTTTTATAAAATATCCTTGTTTATCCAAATAAAGGTTTTAGATATGCTTTAACACGTTCCGACCACGTTCGCAGTCCAAACATAACCTTCGCAGTCCAAACATAACCTCTATGGCATAATTTTACTCTTCTATAAACATACAACTCGATCTGCGCATGTGTGCTACCACTAACAGCCAAAAATTTCCAAAATGCTGGAAATAAAAACCGACTTATAGCTGGTGATGACAAAACTGTTATTTTTCAATAACTGGTCCGACCTGTTATTGTTATTTTTAAATAACAGTTTAAAATAACAGCTTAAAAATAACAGCTAACAGAGAGAGTGTTGGTATCGCAGTAAATATTATTTTACACTACTGCTATGCTACTGGCTGCCTTCGCTGTCAGCAGCGTTGTCTCTCATAGCAACAATACGCTCTCTCGGCTGCTGCTACTCACTGATAGAAGTTTGACAATCGCGCCCTGTATTATGTACTTCTCGCACACTATTTCAATTTAGTTGTTTGCAATACATCGTAGGGAAAATATTATAGTATCGTGATTGTGTTATTTTATTTTTCACATAAAAAATTTAAATTAAAGTAAATTACGAGTTAGGTAAGTTCCAATAATTGTAATAATTTTGAATTCTATCACTTATTTTTTACATTCAGATTTATAACAATGGAAAAATTTGGTAAAAGCAAAACGTCAGTTATTGGGAATATTTTTACGGTGCAAAATGAAATACAGGCAACACAATACAGTCGCAGTCGCAAAAAATAAATTAGATTTTTATCAACAACAAAATGTCAAACGGCCAAAAAAACTAATAGTCAGTTGCAACTAGATGGAATTCGGTATATTATTGGCCTATGCTATCTAATCAAGAGTTTGCAAATATTGAATTTATTAAAATACTTGCCCCAATGGAATCAACAACGCGCGTTATGAGTAGCGAGAAGTTACTTTTTCATTAGTTATTATTCTAACTAACGACCTTCAAGAAGTTTATGCAAATTTAATGAAAAATAATCAGTTTTCCTGGAAATCCACAGTTGTTCTAGAAAATATAAAAAATGAAATTAATACGCGATTAAAAAATAGAAGGAAGTACAACACTCTTAACTAGTACATTCCAGATTTAAAAATTTTGAATTCATGGCAGAAACTGCTTCAGAAAGAGCAAAAGTCTCGGTTACCAGATTATTACTTTATTAAAGGTTTCTTCCTTTATTTTTTCAATTGTTTATTTTCAGCCTCTAATCTCACATTCTCTAATTCTTTCTTCACTTCCAATTTTTCTTTTTTTCTTTTAAAATCCATTTCCATTTTTAAATTTTGGCATTGTACTAATAGTTCTATTTTAGCCTGCGCCAAAGTTGATACTTTTTCGCTGGCTTGAGCCCCTGATATTTTCTTCCTATTCTTTGCTAAAATATTTAAAAGAGCATTTTTAAAATCAATCAAATTTTATTTTTGCTGTCATAATCATTCAAAAATGTTATAATAATAATAATAATAATAATAATAATAATAATAATAATAATAATAATTTATTATTCATTCAATCAAGTAGCTATATGATCTTCCAGATATGCCAGATACTAATATTACTCCTGCAGATGTCGAAGAGTGCATAAAAAACACTTCAAGCTGGAAAGCACCTGGACCAGACAACATACAGAACTTCTGGTTGTAATCATTCCCAGCCCTAATTCCACAGTTTGCCCGAGCATTCAACAAAATTCTTGAAGATCCAACAAGATTTCCTGAATTTTTAGGTCGAGGAGTAACTTACCTTCTGCCCCAAAAAGGAGATCTGAAAGACCCGAAAAACTACAGGCCAATCACCTGCTTGTCTGCGATCTACAAACTTCTCACGTCATTGATACATAGGCAAATCAATGAACACTGTGAGATGAACAATATAATTGGCCCAGAGCAGCGGGGATGCGTAAAGAGATCACTTGGATGCAAGGAGCAGCTAACAATAGATGCAGTAACCATCAAACAAGCTGAAGTAAAGCGTCGAAACATCAGTATGGCCTACATAGACTACAAAAAGGCATTCGACTCTGTACCTCACGACTGGCTAATAAAAGTGCTAGAAGTATACAAAGTTAGCCCCACCATCGTTCGGCTACTAACATATGCAATGACGACTTGGGAAACCCAGACAAGAATTGGAGGAAGCACTATCTCTAACATCAAGATTAGAAGAGGTATATACCAGGGGGATTCGCTGAGTCCATTATGGTTTTGCCTCGCTTTCAATCCCCTCTCAGCAATATTGAATGACACCACCTACGGTTTCCGAATACATCCCAAGCAACCAAGCTCGAGGCTCAGCCATTTACTATTTATGGATGACATCAAGCTATACGCTGAGAATCCAAGACAATTGAAGGCGCTAGTAGCTAATGTCAAAACCTTCAGCGATGATATCAGAATGGAGTTTGGTCTGGAGAAGTATGCCAAAGTACATGTCACAAAGGGAAAATTAACGCAGCAGCCGGAGAATAACCGTGATTTTGAGCAAATGCTGCCAGAAGAAACTTACAAGTACCTTGGAATTCTGCAGAATAGAAGGATAGACCACACCCAGGCTAAAGAAGGAGTTCAGGGAAAAATACAAACAACGTCTCTAAATAAGCTCCTGAATACAAAACTCAACGCTAGGAACATGATTACAGCGATCAATACATATGTTTTCCCTAGTCTGGCATACTCATTCGGAATACTAAACTACTCGGATACAGACCTGGAAGACCTAGACAAAATGACGAGAAGTACACTTACAAAGTTTCGAATGCATCACCCAAAGAGCGCAGTTGAAAGACTATACATGCCAAGAACACAAGGAGGCAGGGGATTAAGCAGTGTTCAGAAGATGTGCCGAACGCAAGAGAAGAACATGCGCCTCTATTTCTACAATTCAGACAGGGTCCTCATTCGGAAAATAGTGGAAAATGACAACAGATATACACCGTTAAACCTCAAAGATCGACAACACGAGATAATGATCCGAACGAACGAGGATATTCAAACAGTATGGCAGAACAAGGTACTCCACGGAAAATATGCCCTAAACAATCCAGAGATCGACAAGGAGACCTCGCTCCTATGGCTTAAGGAAGGAATATTACACCCAGAAACTGAGGGATTCATAACAGCCATTCAGGATAGCATTATCCGTACTAGGAATTATGAGAAGTACATTCTTAAAGTCCCCTGAGTGATCGATGTGTGTAGAAAGTGTAAGGCAGCGGGTGAAACTATCGAACATGTCACTGGATGCTGCCCCGCTTTGGCTACGGGAATGTATTTGGGAAGGCACAACGAGGTGGCGAAAATCATCCATAGAGAATTGGCACTTACCTTAGGACTCATTACTAATCCACCGCCCTTCTATAAATATACACCTCAAGCTGTTTTAGAAGACGAGGAATCATTGCTGTACTGGGATAGACCAATACAATCTGATAGAACCTTGGATCACAACCGCCCTGACATCCTGGTGATCAAAAAGAAAGACAAGAAGGCCACTATTATTGATATTGGATGCCCCCTAACCAGCAACCTGCAGAAAACGGAGATGGAAAAGAGAAACAAATATCAGAATTTGGCTATAGAACTTAAACACGTGTGGAGATTAGAGGGGGTTCGAATTATCCCGATCATAATTTCGGCTACAGGCGTGGTGACGAAGAAGTTCTTGAATTATTTGGAGAAAGTTAGTCTACCTAGAGGCCTCGCGAAGATTATCCAGAGAACGGTGATTCTCCAGACATGCCATATTACCAGAAAGTTTCTGAACGATGAAGGATAGAAAATCGAAATATCCACCGGATTAATGGGACATGATGAATTTCATCCCCGTTAACCGAGTCGATCCCCAACAGCAATGGGCCCGGGACAGGCCCGGGTCCCCACAGAGCCGAACCCCAACGGCGCGCGCGAGGGGTCGGTGAATTTTTTCCGGCTTCGGCCGAGAAAGTGCACGGGTTAAGTCCATAATAATTTATTAGTGTCATAATACAATCGTATTTACACAAATCAAATAAAATAAAATAAGTCAAATAATACAAAATATAGAATAAGCAATGGAGATATACATATAATAGGACAAACGATAAAATACAAGCAAACGTACAGTGTATCACAATGTTACAATAAGAAATGCGTACTATGGGCAAAAGGATGAGATAATAGTTCTTAATACAATAAGAAATTAAATTTAAATTGAAATTTAACATTTAACAACGCACAAGATGTTAAAAGATTGAGGAAAAATATTCTTCAAAGTTATAGAAAGCATTGGCCAATAAAAAGGCTCTGACAGTGATTCTAAATACATTATACTCCAACTCTTTCACTGATGAGGGCAAATGATTAAAAAACTTTATGGCGTAATAATTTGTTCCATTCCGAGTTTTGGACAACCTCAAAAAATTAGGATGAATATTTCTGTTATTTCGCGTGGAATATCTATGCACGTCGTTGTACGATATATAATTTGATTCATGTTCTTTTATGTACAATAAACATTGCAGAATATACAAGCTAGGTAAAGTTAATATCTGTAAATCTTTAAAGCTTTGTCTACAATCGTCTCTATAATGTAAGCCTTCCATAATCCGTATGGCTCTTCTCTGTAAAGCAAAAACATTATCTCTATGAGTTGAATGTCCCCATGTTAAAATAGCATATGACATTGAAGAGTGGATAAGACTGTAATTAGTGTTTTATCAGAAACATTTACGAGGTTTCTCAATAGGTAAATGTTAACTGAAACTTTATTGCAGAGAAAATGGATATGTTGTTCCCACGATAATTACTTATCCAGATATACCCCAAGAAATTTAATACTATCATTATTGTTTATATCGGGTACATTTCTTAAACTGAAAACCATTGTTTCAGTCTTGGACTGATTTAGGCTAAGTTGATTAGCTGCGGACCATTCCTGAGCTTCTGATAATGTATCATTCACGTTTGTGTGTAATATGTCAATATTTTTATGAGACTAAACGATGGTTGTGTGGTCTGCAAATAGAACGAAATGTGAATCTATATCTGTCAAATCATTAATATAAATTAGGAAAAAGATGGGTCCCAATACGGACCCCTGCGGGACACCATATTCCATATTTAGTAAGCTAGTCTGGAATATTTAGCAGCTTTCAAATGTTTCATATCTAATATTTAATATCAAAAACAAGGTAATTTTCGTTGATATTAAAAAAAAACATAGTGATGAAAATTATCTATTATATACCCAAATAATAAAAATGGATTTAACTTGTAGATATTTATTGACTGATTCTCTTAAACTCGATGGATTCCATTTTGACCAAAGATTTTTTGACGAAACTGTTTCATTATTTTTATGAATAACATATTGTTGGAGACAAAACATAATTGGTACACGGAAACTGTTATTCAGAAAACAGGTGACACCGTCTCGCGCAAACTACTATGAGAATTAGTCTGCGCGAAGCGGTGCCAACCTGTTTTCGGAATAGCAGTTTTCGCATATCTGTTATTTTCGAAGACAAATCGCTCATCCGGAAGACAACCGTCACAAATAAAAAAAATCCAAAATTGAGTTTTTATTTTAAATAAATCCCAAATAACCTACTCTATGTTGTGGAACTTGTGAACATGTGAAATTTTACCATTACCTAAGAGATGGCACTTGTGTCACTTTGTCACTAGTGCATAATAGAAAAGAAATACTTTACAGAACTAAAGCGACACTTGTCAGTATTTGTTCAGATGTCAAGGTAGAATTATCGATCACTTATGAGAAAAACGCCATATTTCGTGTTTCGTGTCGTCACATTTTGATTTGTGTCCCTTTTTTATTACAAGGTAAGTTTCTGAGCTTAATATTAGTTTATTATTAGTCACATTTTGAAATGTGTCATTTTTCTAATAGATGTATTGTAACTTGTTTGTAATATTTTTTTTTTTTTTTTGTACATTTATTTAACGTCGGCCTATTTCCGCTACTGAGGCCTAACACCGACGCCTGTAGACGAGCTACCCCCAACCAGGAATTTTGCCGAACCTCTTCCCTTAAGAAGAGTAGGGATCTTTTACTTGCCTAACATTTAATAGACAAGGGACCGACGGCTTTACATCCCCTCCGAAGGATGGTATATCTCCTATACAACCCTCGCCTAAGGTTGTATAGCTTCCGCGCATACACTGATATACAAGCCGCTGGAAGATGGGTGAGGCGAGGACTTTGTAATATTTTCAGATGTGACACTTTTCTATTGAATGTATAGAGAAAACAAGGGAAATTTCGTTTAGCATTTCAGAATATGTCACTTTTGTGTTGGAACACGATTTACACAATTGTTCCTTTTTTATGTGTTATTTATCCAGAAAAAATGTATTTGGTTATAGTTATGCTTTGTTTATACCGAAGTACTAATTTTTCTACTAAAATATCTTAACATAAACATAAAACTTTTGTTAAAAGGACTCAATGTTTTGCAGGTATTTATTATACTCTTTTTTTATAGTAATGGCTTATCACAATCGTACAACGTACATGATTAAAAAGGCCGAAGCTGAAATAAAAAGAACAAGAATTATTGAACAAAGTAAATAAAGTAATTATTGAATCCGAAGATCATAATATTATTTTAATAAACCAAAACATACTAGATTTTCAGAAGGGGTGTATTATGACAGATAACGTTCTTACACCTCACCATCATAAAAACCAAGCCACCGAACAGCTTATACGGGATGATACATTTCAGGAATTTCCTAAGTTTTCTTTACTAGAAACAAACCACTCTGAGGTATTTTTAACGACCCTTCAAACAATACCTTCCGATTTGACTCATGTAAGTCAACTAATGACAGATGAGAACACACTATATTCTGAACAAAGTGATCAGCTTCAGCATCAATTGAACCCTGTTCTTATGATCCTGGAGCCTATTCAAAGATTGAAAATGCCATCCAATTGTACTTCAAATCCTTTAATTTCAAAGGATTGCAACAACACTTAAAAAAATATATGAATATTTTATACTCAAAAAAAAACGAGCTGCTACAACGAAAAAAGATTTTTGGGGTGCCGTCGGCTGCTCAGCTTCAATCGGTGGGGTCGTGGTCGGTTTCGGGGTATTAGTTACTTACAGTATGGTACAAGAACTTTCGGCTAAATAAATAAAACATTTAAGTCCTCTTTAATGTTTCTGCTTTTTGTGGGCGCCAGCTTCTCTAGCCGAGAAACAAATTTTAAAAGAAAATTATAAAGAGATAGTTTGCAAGATACGAAAGTTGTAAACCAGAACCAATCCAGAGTGTGAAATCTTCTCCAAATAAAAACAACAAGTTAAAACAATAACAAATTTATTCCAGTTTATCCGTATAACAAATGTTACGAACAATTAAAAATTAAAATAGTTCAGGTGAAGCCTGAAGTCTATGCATTTAAAAAAAAAATAGGTTACTTTAATTAATTTCGAATTAATTGTTTACAAGCTGAGTACAAGTTAGATGGTAAAATTTATTGAAATGTGACAAAGTGAACACTTTAAATTTTAATGAGAATGACAAACATATAAGTATAAAAAACTACCAGGAAATCTGTCAGAGGGGTTGCATTGCCGCCTCTGTTTCCGCTGACATATACCTCTGAAAATATCAGAAAAGGGTTTAGCTTACAAAGTCCAGGGGTTGTATTTCCGGTATCCGAGTGGCTTACTATCGTATCAGCTGACAAGATCCTGACCGTAGATTCCTGATGGAAATTCCGAGGTCCGTGGGTACATGTGAACAAACCCAGAATACAAGGCAGTTTTATGCAACATAAAAGTGGTATTAACCAGTATTTTAAGAATCTCTGACAGGTTTCCGGGCCTTTACAAAAATTAATACTAGCAGAAAGCTAAGTATTAAGAAAATAAATATCCCCTGAAGGAGGATTAAGATAAATGGTTTATTAATAAAAAAATAAGGCACAGAAAAATAACCTCAGCATTAGGAGGAAAACAGGAAAGAGATTTCTCGAAATACAGATACCTTTTCAAATTTCTAAATATGAATTCTGAATTTAATATAAAAAATGAGTCGAAAATTAAAAATGAATTTAAATACAAAATTTCTAGTATTAAACTTTCAGAAAATATTTGTTTCAAACAGTGACAAAGTCTGACTTAAACCAAATAGAAAAACAAATAATCTCTATAACATATTATTCCCCAAATTTACAATGTTTCTCTTGGAAACATAAAAAAAATAATATTAGCTATAAAAAATTAACAAAAATCTACCCTTGTGGTATGTATGTTATATTAGAAATATACTATGATATATAATATTATCGAGACAGGCTTAACCTTCTCAAACATATCGTATTACATACTGCGTAACAGCTCTTCTCAATAACCGCTCACGCTGCATGAGCATTGTATTTCAATTCTAAGTAATCCTGATTGTGCTGAATCAGCAACACTGTTTCCTTTGTTCTCAAAACATTATAAATATTACCAACAACCTTTTTGTAATCAGTCTTATACTCACTTTCGAATAAACCTCATCTAAATTATTATTGTATTTTCTTAACGAGTCAACGTTGACTCCAGTGTAACAAATAAAGTTTCTTTTTAAAAAGTTAATCAAGTAATCCACTATCTAACATTGGCGCAGTCGTGGCGGATCTGAAAAACACGCACAGTTCGGGAGCCTAACCAGTAGCAAACATATCCGAGGGAACAAGGAGTCCATCTGAAAAAGGTGCCTAACCGGACGAAAAGAGCTTCTGGAACAAGGAGAACTTCTTAGCTGTAGTGGTGGATCCCAATCCTTTGTTCAGAAGAACCTACATTATTCTCAAACGCACAGAAGCGAAACAATAATAATTATCAAGAAATACAAGCAACAAAGCAACATTTCAAATCAACACGATTCAACAATTAGCAAGTAAGAATTTCATCCCGTCCCATCGTTGGTGTCTTCGGCATCAAAGGCAACCCTGTGGAAGGAACACCCAGTGACGCCCCTGGCAGAGAGAGACCTTTGGTGAAGCTAAGCTCACGAAGTCGCATTCAACTGGACCACGAGGAATGAAAAATTTAGGGTAAGTCATTTTTGAATCATCTCGCAAACATTTATTTGCAAACAACGACATAATTTTACATTTTATTTTATCAAAATACATTGCATTGCTACATATCTAAGGTAGTAATTTTATTTAAACTTGAAACAAAATATCTTGATTATAATTTGTGTGACCTATATAAATAACCGTAATCATACACTGTTCCTATCGTAACATTATTTTTATGGTAATATCATATACTCTTTAAGTGCGAATTTATCTAATTAACTGTAATCACGTACCATTGTTATCTTTGCATTTTTATCGTAATATAATATTGCATACCACATAAAAGGTTAAGGTTAAGGCCGTAAGACAAGCTTGTGTTCTATAATACCGTGTGTGCAAAATATAAAATTATCAGAGATATACTATTTCCAAACTCAAAACGCTTTTTAAACCAAACGCGTTTTTCGAATTAATCTAGCTATTCTATAATATAAATTTTAAATACTACAGAATAAATTCTTGCACACTTCATATTAAAATTTCTTATTAAACACCAGTAGCGTACTAACTTAAATTGGAAAAAGGCGTTTTAAGTTATTTAATTATCTAAATATTATAAATAAAATGGCTACCGCTACAAATTCCAATGTAAACAACTCAATCACTACAAATGCCAACAATTCAATCGCTGCAAACGAAACAATAAATATTGAACCTTATAGGTTAAGCGAAATATTTTCCATAGTGCCCGAATTTGACGGCAACCCCATATTCTTGCAAACATTTATTTCAGCCTGCATAACCGCTCAGGGGATCGCTGTTGATGATCAGCGCGTCTTATTAACGCTTCACATAAAAAATAAATTACGCGGAAAAGCCGCAGAATTAATAAATTCCCGAAACCCTGCTACATGGGCAGAAATTAGAAGCTTACTTGAAGCACATTTTGGTGACTCTCGCGACCTGACAGCTTTGATTCAGGATCTGCAGAGGATTCGTCAGTTACCCAACGAAACCGCACTAATATTTGTATCAAGACTACAAACGCACAACGCGAAAATGCACGCAGCAGTGCAAAAGCAGACTCTAACTCTAGAGGAAAAAACTGCTCAATGTAACCTCATTGAAAATATGACATTGACTACTTTATTAACCGGATTAGAACCCAAATTAGGTCAAATCATTAGGGCTGGTAACCCTGGCGACATGTTAGACGCAATAAACCGCATTAAACGTGAATTGCAATTATCCTATTTTGAATCACAAAAATTTTCTAATAGAGTTCCAAATAAAAATCCCATTCAAAACCCACAAAGACGTCCAAACTCCCCACAATTTTGCACCTTCTGCAAAAGATGTAACGAAGTGTTTTTCGTTACCCAGATATGCCCAAGTTTTATTTTATTTAATCTCTTAAATATGTTATAGAAATTGCCGTGTTATATTTAATTTCGTTTATTCCGTATAAATTGTACCGCTAACAGCGAATTAGTTAGAAATAATTAATATTTGTGATTGTCAATACCGCGTAAAAATATTTCACTTGTAAAGGTACAGATGAACTCAGGTGGGGAAGCGACGAGAAGAGTTTTTACATTTCAGACACGCCAAACCACGCACGAGGCAGTGCCTTCCCAGCGACCGACCACGTTAGACGTGCAGAGCTCTCCGTCCTGTAGTACCAGAGTATGGTAAATTTGCTAAGTCCACAAATTCATCGTGGCATTACTTTTCTAAGTCCGAAGATATTTTAAAATATTTTACAAGTCCGCCCGACGTCACTTATGTGACGTAGCCCTTCAGTACACGGGAATAATTTAATTATTCCGCATTTAGTCTTCCGGCTGCCGTCCCATGAGATACACGTGCCTGCTGTTGGCCCTGGTACTGTCCTGAAAATATTACACGTCTACAAATCAGGTAACAATAACTTTTCTAAGTCCATAAATTCTGTATCATTATTTTTCTAAGTCCGAAAAGACGTTTCAAATATTTTTACAAGTCCAGCTGACGTCACAGTGATCCACCACGCACATATTTTCCGCTGTTTCTCCCACTCCTTCATCTCTGAAGGCAGTAATTTAATTCACACTTACCAGTTAGTCTTCCCGATCGACTCAGAGCCAGCAGACGTGTTCACACTAAATATTTGAAGCCGCCAGGTAACATCAATTTTTCTAAGTCCATAAAATCTGTATTTTCTAAGTCCACAAAACCATCGTGGAATTATTCTTCAAAGTCCAAATCTGATTCTGAATTATTTTTCTAAGTCCGTCTGACGTCACCTTGATCCATCACGCATCTGTTTTCTGCTGTTTCTCCCACTCCTTCATATCTGAAGGAAGAAATTAAATTCATACCGTGTAGGGAGTCGCTCCGATCGACTCAAAAGCAACTAGACGTGTTTCCTCCCAGTCTGAAACACCAGGCACAAATACTTGTCATATATTAATTCCCAGCCGCGGAATTTTTCTAAGTCCACAATTTTGTAACCGCGCATCCAATTGGCGCATTTCTCCCGCTACTCTAATAAGCTGTTTGATTATAGAAAAGTCCCGGTGTACCAAGCAAGTGTGTCACTCCGATCTGACCACCTTCCCCAGCAGACGTGCCTGAATCCAGTCCCAGAAGTAAGTACGACCATAGGAGAGAAATAACGGAATGGAGAAACTTGGCTAGTGCAACTACTGCTCTCTAATCATACTTTACCTTTTCAGTATTTCGTCTCGAGGGAAGCCGTTCTACAGCCTTTGTCACTGTTACTCGTAGGTGCTCACCATGTATCTTCGGATTTCTGGGAGTACTGAAAAGTAACAGATCTGTTCTCTAATCATTCTTTACCTTTTCAGTATTTCGTCTCGAGGGAAGCCGTTCTACAAATTTTCACTGTTACTCGTAGGTGCTCACCATGTATCTTCGGATCTCTGGGAGTACTGAAAAGTAACAAATCTGTTCTCTAATCATACTTTATCTTTCAGCCTTTGTCACTGTTACTCGTAGGTGCTCACCATGTATCTTCGGATTTCTGGGAGTACTGAAAAGTAACAGATCTGTTCTCTAATCATTCTTTACCTTTTCAGTATTTCGTCTCGAGGGAAGCCGTTCTACAAATTTTCACTGTTACTCGTAGGTGCTCACCATGTATCTTCGGATCTCTGGGAGTACTGAAAAGTAACAAATCTGTTCTCTAATCATACTTTATCTTTCAGCCTTTGTCACTGTTACTCGTAGGTGCTCACCATGTATCTTTGGATCTCTGGGAGTACTGAAAAGTAACAGACCTGTTCCTAATCATACTTTACCTTTCAGCATTGTCACTGTTGCTCGTAGGTGCTCACCATGTATCTTCGGATCTCTGGGAGTACTGAAAAGTAACAGGTCTGTTTCCTAATCATACTTTACCTTTCAGCATTGTCACTGTTGCTCGTAGGTGCTCACCATGTATCTTCGGATCTCTGGGAGTACTGAAAAGTAACAGATCTGTTCCTAATCATACTTTACCTTTCCAGTATTCCGTCTCGAGGGAAGCCGTTCTACAACTCGTTACTGTTACTCGTAGGTACTCACCATGTATCTTCGGATCTCTGGGAGTACTGAAAAGTAACGGATCTGTTCTCTTAACCATACCTTACCTTTACAGGGAACTAATAATACTATCTTGTATGTTTTAGCGTATACCAAGGAACTGTCACTGCACACACTAGCCAAGTATTCTGTATTTCCTCATATACTGTTATACTGTAGATTTATTTTTATGATTGTGGTCTTGCTTCATTCTGCCTGGTATCCGTATCTAGTCTGCACCCTGGTATCGCTTTATTAAATTGCCCACGTAACGCCGCTTACTTTGTGCTAACATTTTGCCGTTTGCTTGGTGCTGAAGTTTTAAATAGTAGTTTTATGCTTGCTATCCTTGTCGCCTGAGTCATTTGGTACTAGACTTTTGCTTGCTCCTCCCGGTATCCAGTAATTAGTAAATTTTAATAGTAACTAAGTAGTTAGAGATAATTTAGAATTGTACATAGTAGGATTCTCGTAATATATTGATTTTATTGAAAACTCTGAGTTTTACTGTCTGTGTGTGAACGTCTAATTTCCCATATATTGACCCACTGGAATAAACTTTCTCCACTTGAGCTGCTCAGCCTCGCGTACTCGGCTTGAGGGTAGTGTGTCCTATCACTTAAACTAGGACTGGCGCCCGAGTAATTCGAAAACTTGTTTCCGAAGCTCGTGTGTCAAAGAGTGGCCGCGCCTTTTCTCCACGTCAACGTGCGAGGTGGAGAAAAACGCGTCACAAACTTGGCGCCCGAGCAGGGACCGTTAAAAATAAAAAAAGGGAAATTAGATTAGACTTTCACATTCGGCAGTCACCGAAAGCAACCGAAAAAGTACCAGGTGACGCATGTGACCAAGGAAGGTGTCATTTCCGACTAAACCAACCATCGGGAATCGATTGCGATCATTCCCGAGCAAATCCGACCTCCTCCGAAGAGGGTATTTACCATTTTGTCAACGACTGGAGGAAGGAGAGAATCAAAAGAAGTTTTCAGGGAGTTTACACGTGTGGAGGCTGGACTTTTAACAAAAAATTCGAGCTCCGCCGGAGCACTTCCGAAGATTCCCGAAGACTCCCGAAGACACACGAAGTCACGGATGGTGTCGTTTTGGACTAAAACGACCACAAGGAATTGATTGCCACCGGTTTCAGTTGAGTCCGACCCACCGTTCTGGGAAGAAGTGTGCTGTAGTCAAACTAGAGGTCAGAAGTGAGTGATACAGGCACTGAAGGATAACTAGGACCAAGATACACCTTTTGCACCACTTTTGACCAACTGCCAAAATTTTGACCGGAATACTTGGCACCACTGTAACCAGAAGGTATAGTCGAAGCGACCCCTCGTTTTCGAGTAACTTGAGGGCGTAGAATTGATTGCCACTAGTTTCAGTTGGCTCCGACCAACCATTGTGGAAAGACGTGTACGACAGCGACCTGGGAGGTCGAACACTGCTAAGACTGGGAGAAGTGAGTCCCTAGACACCATCAATACCAGTAATTGGGTATTCACCGTTTTTTGTATGTCTGTACCCAACAAGTCAAGAGGATTCAACAAAAGAAGAGATTGTGAGTAAGCAAGTTTGATATATCAAGCCTGGGACGCAGAATTAACCACGCATAGCTACGAGGAAGTAAAACGAAGCGCCTGGCCAGGAAGAGGATAGTTGGTCTGAAGCCGTCGATCTGTGCAGTTCACTTCAAGATATCAGTTCTACCTGTCATCTGACTGCACCGTTTCAACAGGAGAGTTGGGTCTGAAGCCGTCGATCTGCGCAGTTCACTTCAAGACAGCAGTCCCCACCAAGTTCCAGTATCGGTTACACTCTGTGTACCGCATCGTTCTATATTATTGTCGTTCCTCGCCGCAGGAAACACTTCGCTAGAAGACTTCGAGCAGAGTGGTTCATTTCAAGACAGCAGTTCCAGCTTAATCTCACCAATCTACTGTGTCCACCGGTTAGTTGGTCTGAAGCCGTCGATCTGTGCAGTTCACTTCAAGATATCAGTTCTACCTGTCATCTGACTGCACCGTTTCAACAGGAGAGTTGGGTCTGAAGCCGTCGATCTGCGCAGTTCACTTCAAGACCACAATCCCCATCAGTTCCAGTATCGGTTACACTCCGTGTACCGCATCGTTTCCCGTACTATATTATTGTCGTTCCTCGCCGCAGGAAACACTTCGCTAGAAGACTTCGAGCAGAGTGGTTCATTTCAAGACAGCAGTTCCAGCTTAATCTCACCATCTACTGTGTCCACCGGATAGTTGGTCTGAAGCCGTCGATCTGTGCAGTTCACTTCAAGATATCAGTTCTACCTGTCAACTGACTGCACCATTTCAACAGGAGAGTTGAATCTGAAGCCGTCGACCTGCGCAGTTCACTTCAAGACAACAGTCCCCATCAGTTCCAGTATCGGTTACACTCCATCGTTCTGTATTGTTGTCGTTCCTCGCCGCAGGAAAGACTTCACCAGAAGACTTCAAGCAGAGAGGGTCACTTCAAGACAACAGTCCCCATCAGTTCCAGTATCGGTTACACTCCGTGTACCGCATCGTTTCAGGTTCTATATTATTGTCGTTCCTCGCCGCAGGAAACACTTCGCCAGAAGACTTCAAACAGAGAGGTTCACTTCAAGACAGCAGTCCCACCAGTTCCAGCATCGGTTACACTCCGTGTACCGCATCATTTCCCGTTTCATTATTGTCGTTCCTCGCCGCAGGAAACACTTCGCCAGAAGACTTCGAGCAGTGAGGTTCACCTCAAGACAGCCGTCCCCACCAGTTCCAGTATCGGTTACACTCCGTGTACCGCATCGTTTCCCGTTCTATATTATTGTCGTTCCTCGCCGCAGGAAATACTTCGCCAGAAGACTCCAAGCAGAGAGGTTCACTTCAAGACAGCCGTCCCCACCAGTTCCAGTATCGGTTACACTCCGTGTACCGCATCGTTTCCCGTTCTATACTATTGTCGTTCCTCGCCGCAGGAAACACTTCGCCAGAAGACTTCTAGCAGAGAGGTCCACTTCAAGACAGCCGTCCCCACCAGTTCCAGTATCGGTTACACTCCGTGTACCGCATCAGTTCCAGTTCCATACCTCCATCCCGGAGAATTTGTCTGAGAACGTCGCCCTGTGCAGACCACCAGAAGAAACCAGTTTAACGTATTACCAGAAGCAGCCGTCCAAAACAAAATGGCTACCGGAGGAGATTCAGAAATACCCGAAGCAGGCCAGCAGGGAGAAACCCTTAGTTTAGAATGGGGAGAGGTACGACTAAGCTGGATCTACAAACTGAAAAAGGAGGAACTGGATATAGAGCTCCAGAAGTTTGGATTGAGCTCAACAGGAACAGTGGATGAAAAGAAACGCCGTTTAGTACGTTTCATGAAAGAAGGAAGTGCATCACCTAGAGTGAGGGTGCCGCCTGCTCTGTCTCTCGTCATCCCACCACCGACGCAAGACTTAGTACCTCCGGGAGTGAGTGAGACAGCCGTGCAGATGTCTGTAAGTGCTGTATGCGAGAAAGTCCGGAAGTGGAATCTGCAGTTCAATGGAAAAACCGATGCCATGGAGTTTTTGGAAAAATTAGTGGAGTTCCAGGAACATAGCGACATTCCCAATGCATCACTGCTGCCAGCCCTGTATGAAATATTCCAAGGAAATGCTTTAGCCTGGTATCGCAACACACGAAGTCTATGGAATACCTGGGAAGACTTCGTTACAGATTTCAAACAGTTTTATCTGCCCACGAATTACCAATTGTTCCTGGAAGAACAAATTTATCAACGCCGACAACAATCAGGAGAATCTGGCCGAGATTATGTAGTAGCTTTGCAGACTCTACTACGCCGGCAGGGAGAGTACACGCCAGAGAAGGCATTACAACGTCTGTATACAAATCTGCGACCTGAATACCGGCAATATATCCGACGTAACGAAGTGCAAAGCACTAGAGATTTGGTATGTCAAATTAACGAATTTGAGGCTTTGCAACGAGAGTTAGATGCCGACCAGCTAACCGTGCCACGACAGCCAGTGAATCGCTACCCACAACTGAGACCACGCCCAGTACCACCATCTGCTGGTAACCAACCACCGACGCCTTCCAGAATGGATCAAACCCCCATCAACACCGTACAACCACTGCAGGAAATTCCAAGGCCAATGGAACCAACCCCATCGCCTCCAATTTGCTCAGTAGTTAACAATGAGGGTGGACCATCAACTTCCACCATTATCGGCAGCACCGACCAAACCAGAATCTGCTGGCGATGTGGAAAATCTGGACATTACCGAAGACAATGTCGTTCCAAGCCGAAGCTATTCTGTTCACGTTGTGGACGAGATGGAACTTTAACCAAAGATTGTTCATGCCACAGGACGGCGGAACAAGACCGAAGCTGTACCAGTACGAAGCCTACGTTGCCTGCTGACAAGCCTGCTTCACAGGATACCATCCCTAGAGATGTTCGACCCCACATACAACTGAGAATATATGGTAAACAATTTACTGCCTTAGTAGACACCGGATCTGTTCATTCCTACATTGGAAACCGAGTCCAGGATTTTGTCACCCAACAAGGGAAAAATCCCATCACCATATCTACTACGACAGCCCAGCTAGCCAATGAGTCCTGTGTGACTGTTTCCACTGCGTATGACTTAGAGTTCAAGATAGATGTAACCCATTTTAAGGAGCGAGTCCTCTACTTGGCGAACTTGTCCTCCGACATAGTACTGGGAATGGATATCCTACGGACAAGAGCGTTCCATGTAAACCTGCCCACCAGTACTGTCTACTTGAACAACCGTCCAGTATCATCAGCACCTGTAACTGACCCACTGGTAGGAAGTGGTTTAGCCCTAACTAAATGTGATGAAGAGAGACCACAAGTTTTCTTGAATACCGAAGTACCAGTTTTCCAGGACAGCACTGGAACTACGCAACCGGCCCAACACCACACCCATCGCAAACAGCCTAAAGCAAGAAAATGGAGACGCCGACCCCAGAACCCGAAGACACAGGAAGATACCACCAAAGAAGTTGGAATCATCGAGTTGTCTACCAGTTCAAAGAGTTCTCCAGTAATTCATAAGATCCAGTCTCAACAAACTGCTAATAGACACCGTGAACCTTTCAGGAAAGTCCCGACTTATTTACCAGTTAGTCGAGGGGATCTATGTTGGCGATGTGGTAATCCAGGGCATTCCCGTCAATTTTGTCGCCAAAAGAAGCGCCTCTTCTGTTCTCGATGTGGTTTACAAGGAGTAATGTCGAAGGATTGTAAATGTATTCCACAACACCACTCACCGTGGTACCATCGCCCGCTGTCATGGCGACAAGCATCTGTCCATAGTCTGTCATCAATTCGTTCCAATCGTTTTTCTGTTTTTCGAGGTAGTTATCACCTCCCAAGGAGTCCAGAGTAACCCCGGACACCGCCGGGTCATGACACCGAGCTACGCACTCCGCTGCAGCTCCCTACCCAAGATGTAGGCGTTGGAGTTCATTCTAACCCACTGTTTATTTTTGCTGAATTTATTTTAATTTATTTTTCTGTTGTAGACCTGGGTCGAAAAGTAAAATATCATACTCTATTTGTTTAAAATAGGAGTCACCGGACCAGTACAGTAAGAGGAAATCGTGGAAACCCAGCGTCGCCGTTCTGTACAAATGGGAACCTAAAAAAGAAGACATCTGTACCAATTTCTTCTGTTTTAGGGAACCGATGGTTAAACTTTGGTCTGGAAAAAAAAAATCTGACCGTAAGGAATCTGTAAGAATTTTAGTTTTTTTAATATATATACTGTTTGTACATAGAGTCACCTTGTTTTGATTTTTACTTGTAGAAAGATGTACTTATTCGCCAATAAATGTACTTAATAGAGGGAGTAAGCATCTCTGCTCAGATAGGGACCTGAACCGTAAATTTTTCATTTATTTCATATTATTCTAGTTGAAAAAAAAACCGATGGAGGAAGCTAAGAAAAAAAAAATCATTTCATTAATTTTTTTTTTAGGCGAAGTAAGAGGGGGATGTAACGAAGTGTTTTTCGTTACCCAGATATGCCCAAGTTTTATTTTATTTAATCTCTTAAATATGTTATAGAAATTGCCGTGTTATATTTAATTTCGTTTATTCCGTATAAATTGTACCGCTAACAGCGAATTAGTTAGAAATAATTAATATTTGTGATTGTCAATACCGCGTAAAAATATTTCACTTGTAAAGGTACAGATGAACTCAGGTGGGGAAGCGACGAGAAGAGTTTTTACATTTCAGACACGCCAAACCACGCACGAGGCAGTGCCTTCCCAGCGACCGACCACGTTAGACGTGCAGAGCTCTCCGTCCTGTAGTACCAGAGTAAGGTAAATTTGCTAAGTCCACAAATTCATCGTGGCATTACTTTTCTAAGTCCGAAGATATTTTAAAATATTTTACAAGTCCGCCCGACGTCACTTATGTGACGTAGCCCTTCAGTACACGGGAATAATTTAATTATTCCGCATTTAGTCTTCCGGCTGCCGTCCCATGAGATACACGTGCCTGCTGTTGGCCCTGGTACTGTCCTGAAAATATTACACGTCTACAAATCAGGTAACAATAACTTTTCTAAGTCCATAAATTCTGTATCATTATTTTTCTAAGTCCGAAAAGACGTTTCAAATATTTTTACAAGTCCAGCTGACGTCACAGTGATCCACCACGCACATATTTTCCGCTGTTTCTCCCACTCCTTCATCTCTGAAGGCAGTAATTTAATTCACACAGACCAGTTAGTCTTCCCGATCGACTCAGAGCCAGCAGACGTGTTCACACTAAATATTTGAAGCCGCCAGGTAACATCAATTTTTCTAAGTCCATAAAATCTGTATTTTCTAAGTCCACAAAACCATCGTGGAATTATTCTTCAAAGTCCAAATCTGATTCTGAATTATTTTTCTAAGTCCGTCTGACGTCACCTTGATCCATCACGCATCTGTTTTCTGCTGTTTCTCCCACTCCTTCATATCTGAAGGAAGAAATTAAATTCATACCGTGTAGGGAGTCGCTCCGATCGACTCAAAAGCAACTAGACGTGTTTCCTCCCAGTCTGAAACACCAGGCACAAATACTTGTCATATATTAATTCCCAGCCGCGGAATTTTTCTAAGTCCACAATTTTGTAACCGCGCATCCAATTGGCGCATTTCTCCCGCTACTCTAATAAGCTGTTTGATTATAGAAAAGTCCCGGTGTACCAAGCAAGTGTGTCACTCCGATCTGACCACCTTCCCCAGCAGACGTGCCTGAATCCAGTCCCAGAAGTAAGTACGACCATAGGAGAGAAATAACGGAATGGAGAAACTTGGCTAGTGCAACTACTGCTCTCTAATCATACTTTACCTTTTCAGTATTTCGTCTCGAGGGAAGCCGTTCTACAGCCTTTGTCACTGTTACTCGTAGGTGCTCACCATGTATCTTCGGATTTCTGGGAGTACTGAAAAGTAACAGATCTGTTCTCTAATCATTCTTTACCTTTTCAGTATTTCGTCTCGAGGGAAGCCGTTCTACAAATTTTCACTGTTACTCGTAGGTGCTCACCATGTATCTTCGGATCTCTGGGAGTACTGAAAAGTAACAAATCTGTTCTCTAATCATACTTTATCTTTCAGCCTTTGTCACTGTTACTCGTAGGTGCTCACCATGTATCTTCGGATTTCTGGGAGTACTGAAAAGTAACAGATCTGTTCTCTAATCATTCTTTACCTTTTCAGTATTTCGTCTCGAGGGAAGCCGTTCTACAACTCGTTACTGTTACTCGTAGGTACTCACCATGTATCTTCGGATCTCTGGGAGTACTGAAAAGTAACGGATCTGTTCTCTTAACCATACCTTACCTTTACAGGGAACTAATAATACTATCTTGTATGTTTTAGCGTATACCAAGGAACTGTCACTGCACACACTAGCCAAGTATTCTGTATTTCCTCATATACTGTTATACTGTAGATTTATTTTTATGATTGTGGTCTTGCTTCATTCTGCCTGGTATCCGTATCTAGTCTGCACCCTGGTATCGCTTTATTAAATTGCCCACGTAACGCCGCTTACTTTGTGCTAACATTTTGCCGTTTGCTTGGTGCTGAAGTTTTAAATAGTAGTTTTATGCTTGCTATCCTTGTCGCCTGAGTCATTTGGTACTAGACTTTTGCTTGCTCCTCCCGGTATCCAGTAATTAGTAAATTTTAATAGTAACTAAGTAGTTAGAGATAATTTAGAATTGTACATAGTAGGATTCTCGTAATATATTGATTTTATTGAAAACTCTGAGTTTTACTGTCTGTGTGTGAACGTCTAATTTCCCATATATTGACCCACTGGAATAAACTTTCTCCACTTGAGCTGCTCAGCCTCGCGTACTCGGCTTGAGGGTAGTGTGTCCTATCACTTAAACTAGGACTGGCGCCCGAGTAATTCGAAAACTTGTTTCCGAAGCTCGTGTGTCAAAGATTGGCCGCGCCTTTTCTCCACGTCAACGTGCGAGGTGGAGAAAAACGCGTCACAAAGAAACGGACACCATTTTAACGAATGCCGCACAAGGCAAATCTACCAGTCCCCATCTCCCAATTTCACACCAAATGCTTATTCTAAACAAGCACAGCCTCCAAGGTCACATTTCCAGAGTGCATCTAGCCATAGACCACAAAACTTCCAAAATTTCTCCAACCAGCAACACAATTATTCTCAACAGAACAGGCCCTCAGCTATCAGGCCAAATCCTAACTTCCACCAGCAGAGACCTTCTGCCATCCAACCAAACCCAAATTTCAACAGGTTCAATCAACAAAAAACGCATCATTTGAACCAAGAATTTTACGATAGCTCAAATCAATATGAAGACTATTCCACAAGTTATTCTCCCAATTACCAATACCAAAATAATTTCGAAATTAATGAAAACAATTATGATTACGATTTTGGAACCCAACAATGTGAGAATTATACTGCTAATTCTCAACCCCAACAGTACGAGAATTATACTGCTAATTCTCAACCTCAACAGCACGAGGATTATACTGCTAATCCTCCGGATTTTTGCTTAGGCCCGGAGTATTCCACGAGTACTCCAACACAACAAACGGACGAGCTGGACCAAATTTCTCATCAAGTCCAAGCGATAAACCTCCAGGACAGTTTCGACCCAAACCTGAACTTCCCGGAAAACCAATTCATGTAAAAACACCCCGCTACAAACTAAATATCGTAAACTCCAAAAATTTATTTTACATAGAAGACATCACTAAACGTTTCAAAATCTTGATAGACACAGGCTCAGGTATCTCTATATTCAAACCTGAAACGGCAGAAAACTATAAACGTCGATCCCACGAAAATGTAATTATACAAGGTATAACAGACGAAAAAATTAATATCACTGAATCTGCTCTCATACCTTTCAATCCGAATGATCCATACAAAGTTTACATTCATAATCTAGATATAGAATTTGACGGACTTTTAGGTGCCGACTTTTTGGACCATTACGATTGCTTAATAGACATTAAAAACAGACAATTAATCACTAATTTCAAAACTGTACCATTGTATCAGGTTACCGATAATATATTAACTACAATCTGGAGCCCGATTAAAAATCAAAATTTAAATGAAACAAAAAACCAAAATGTAATTTCTATCGAACCACGCACAGAAAAGATTTTTAAGCTTAAATGTAATTTACAAAATACCGAAGCTATACTAATAGCCCAGGAAAACGAAAAGGTACGTTTACCGAACGCCATTGTCAAAGTAGACAACAATGGTGAATTTTTGACGACAGTAATAAACTCAAATGCAATTCCGAAAACAATAAAATTTTCAAATCTTAAACTTGAACCCGTCCAAAAATTTAGGTCAATATTTAATGTAAATCTTCAAAATCCGGATTCCCAATACATAGACCGAAACTACGAAATAAAAAATCAATTACGCTTAGACCACTTGAACGACGAGGACAGTGAATTAATTACTCAACTCTGTTTAGACTTTTCAGACATATTCTATTTAGAAGGTGACAACTTGACATTCAATAGACACTAACGATTCTAAACCAATTTTCACTAAATCTTATCGTTACCCCCAAATTCATAAACAAGAGGTAAAATCACAAGTTTCAAAAATGCTCGACCAAGGCATTATCCAGCCTTCAATTTCTCCCTGGTCCTCCCCAGTTTGGGTAGTCCCCAAAAAACTAGACGCTTCTGGTAAACAGAAATGGCGCGTCGTAGTTGACTACCGAAAATTAAACGAAGTAACGATAGGTGATAAGTATCCTTTGCCCAACATTTCTGATCTTCTAGACCAATTAGGCAGATGTCAATATTTCACGACTCTAGACTTGGCCTCTGGCTTCCACCAAATTGAAATCGATCCTAAGGACATCCAAAAAACAGCTTTCACGGTAGAGAATGGCCACTACAAATTTGTACGTATGCCATTCGGTCTAAAAAATGCTCCATCCACTTTCCAGAGGGTCATGGACAATATTCTATTAGGCATCCAAAATGAACGCTGTCTCGTCTACATGGACGATATTATTATTTATTCCCCTACTATCCATGAACATATTTCCCGATTAACAGAAGTCTTCAAACGTCTACAAAAAGCCAACCTCAAAATTCAGCCAGACAAATGCGAATTCCTTCGGAAGGAAGTCGCCTATTTAGGGCATCTTATTACAAAGGATGGTGTAAAACCGAACCCTGCCAAAGTCGAAGCAAATCTAAATTTTCCTCAACCCAAAAATCAGAAAGAAATTAAATCTTTTCTAGGTCTAGCAGGCTACTATAGACGCTTCATTCCTAATTTCTCCAAAATTTCAAAACCCTTAACTAAGTTGCTACAAAAGGATATACCTTTCAATTTCGACAATGACTGTACAAATTCATTCGAAACCCTAAAACAAACTTTGACAACTACCCCGATATTGATCTACCCCAACTTTGATGAACCTTTTGTCCTAACTACAGACGCTAGTGCATTTGCAATAGGTTCTGTACTTTCACAAGGAAGTATAGGAAAAGATTTGCCAATCGCATACGCATCTCGAACTTTATGCGGCGCGGAAACTAAGTATTCAACCATTGAGCGTGAACTTTTATCTTTGGTCTGGAGTGTAAAGCATTTTAGGCCATATCTATTCGGAAGGAAGTTCAAACTCGTCACCGACCACCGACCACTCACTTGGTTATTTTCCATAAAAGACCCAGGTAGTAGACTAGCGCGTTGGCGCTTAAAACTCGAAGAATACGATTACGAAATAATATACAAACCCGGAAAGATCAATAAAAACGCGGACGCGTTGTCCATAATAAAAATTAATCACTTTTCACAATGTTCCAAATTTTATTCAAAAATTCTAGCCGCAAACGAAGACTCAGATGAAGACGAAATTTCAGACAATGACGACGAAATTACCGACGAACAAATCGCCCGAGAATTTGACACATTTTCCCGACTTTACAAAACCAAATCTCTAATAGATTATTCCAAAATTCAAATTACAAATAAACAACTATTAGATCGAGAAAATAAAAATATCATAACGTTCTTCCAACAAAACAACTTGACAGACCTTCACCATCAAATTATCGAAGATATTTTCGAGGAAAACCCAGAGTTTTATAACAACACAATTAATATCGTTTCCAGTAAATCAACCCGACAAAGAAACTATTACATTATCGCTCTACCCTTCGACCCAGAGTCTGTGGTAGAACACCTATTTCTAACACTGTACAAACATCGAAACAAATTAGACCTTTCCAAAACTTATCATGTTGAAAATAACTTAGACTTTCCAATTCTCGAAATCCTATCATTTATTTTTGCAGAAAAAGACTTAAAACTAATTATTTGTCAAAATTTAGTACGAACTCCCGATGAAGACCAACGTCCGATCATTCTCGACCAGCATCACACCGGAAAAAATAATTTACATCGTGGAATAAATGAAACGATACGTAGAATCAAAAATAAATATAATTGGCAAGGCTTAACAAAAGACGTCGAAAATTTTATAAAAAATTGTGAAACATGTCAAAGAACAAAAGTCTGTCGTAAGAACCTCAACAATCCCTTAGTGATTACCGAAACCCCTAAAACTCCATTTGAGAGAGTTAATATCGATCTATTCGAATTTCCCACGCGAAACTATGCATTAACTTTCCGCGACGAGTTAACCAAATTTACTCAAGCTTACGCAGTCCCAGACAAGAGCGCAAAATCAGTCGTAAATACCCTGTTGCTTTATTTTCAGCATTATGGTACTCCACTAAGAATTCATTGCGATTATGGCGGCGAATTTGATAATAATTTATTAAAAGACCTTTGCACCCTTTACGACATAAAACTAACATACTCAAGCGTAGGACACCCTCAATCCAACGGATCTATCGAACGATTCCATGCCACCCTAGCGGAAATGATCAGAATACATAAAACAGAGAATCCGAACGAACATCCTTTCACCATATTACCATACGCGGTAATATGTTATAACAATTCAGTAAACAAAACTCATGGCTTTACGCCATACGAACTTATTTTCGGACATACAGCTAACCGACCACCTGAAACTCTTTACAACCAAAAAGACCTGATCACCAAATACGTTAGAGACCTAAATAATCGAATATCTCATTATTACAAAATTGCGCGAAGTCGAACAGAAGCACAAAAACAAAAAGCCAAAGTTCGATTCGACAAGAACATTCCCGAAAATAGACACACATATAATATTGGCGACAAAGTGTACGTCAAAGAATCACAAATAAAAAATAAACTGCAAAATAAATTCAACGGTCCCTTTGAAATTACAGAAATCTTTCAAAATTCCGCTACATTACTAAATCTCGAAACAAACGTAAATTTTGATCGAATGAAACCATATACTGAAGATTAAATTTATTTTCAGGTTTCTCCTGCTGATCGGATCAGCACTTGCTCAATTTAAAATAACACCTATTAACAATACGATCGGAGTATATTATCACCAAGACACGGACATTGTGATTTCTCACAAGAAATGGACTTTACTGGTACACAAAAACATATCTACCTTTAAGACAGCTTTCGACAAAAACGACAAGATCTTACAGACACTATACAACACACTCGACCCAGCATATCATTACATGAACGTCTTTTCAGGAGATGTAAAAACTCACCTTAGCTTATTGACGCAAATTTCCCAATCAATACAATCGAAATTTGACGAGATTTACCTTGACTCGAAACGATACAAACGAGGAATACTAAATGGCATCGGAACGATTTTCAAATCAATAACCGGAAATTTAGACGCAGAAGACGGTCAGTATTATTCTGATTGTATCAACAAATTGAATAATGACGAACACCAACTCGAAAACCTAATTAAAAACCAAATATCCGTTACAACTTCAGTAATCAAAAATTTCAACGCAACTATTCAAAAATTGCAAGTTGACGAAGAAACTTTCAATAAGGATATTAAAGAAATTGAAACCTCCATTTTAGACATGACTAAGGACATAGAAAACGTCCATGCAAAACTGAAATTTATCGAAATCTGCGAACAACTTATGGCAAGTTATTTATTTATCGAGGATAACCTAAATGACATCCTAAATTCCATCACTTTCGCGAGGCTTAAAATAATTCACACGTCAATTATAAATCCAAAAGACTTAATAAATTCTCTACAGGAAATTTCGCAAAACCTACAAAGGAACAATTTACCGCTTCCAATCAAACTATCAAAGGTTGCACAGTACTTAGACATTATAGAACTAAAAGCTTTTCAAACAAATTCGGATCTAATATTTGTGTTAGACATACCTTTAATAGACCCTCAAACATATTCAGTATTTCAATTATACCCTATTCCTATTTTGGATAATAGAACTGGTTTATATCATGTATTATCAACTTCTCAAAAATATATCGCGAGAGATGATGATTCATTAATGTACATACCTATCTCGAACCTTGAAGAATGCAAACCACTTTATTTCAACACCAAATTATGTCCAAATTTATTTGCATATCCTATTGACAACAATGCCATATGCGAAGCCCGTCTCTTCAAGAACCTCAAAACTCTGCCAGAAAACTGCCAGACGTCATTTATCATCAGCCAAGGCTACAACGTCCAAAAAATAGACGAAAACACATGGTTAGTTATTAACGCAGAACCTCTACAAACAACCATCAACTGTCCAGAAAGAAATTCAAAAACTGAAGTCATCTACAAAAATTCAATAGTAAAATTACAACCAAATTGTTACGCCTTCATAGGCATCACAAAAATTCAAGCCAGTACCAATGAAGTAACCGATGTAAAAGACGACACTCATCCAATCCAAATTCCATTTGAATGTTGTAAACATATTCCAGACAAAATCCGAGCTCCAAATCTTAAACCACTAAAATTAAACAATCTCAATACGGAAGACCTCGAAGTTGCCAAACACAAGTTGGACCAATACTCCAGAGATTTAGATGATTTGATCAACGAACCCTTTATAACAAAACACATATCCTGGTTCACCTATTTTATCATTGTGCTAATAATTGGACTGTTATTTCTGTACCTATTTTGTAAGTGCAGAACAAAAAGACGAAGACTAGCCATCGATGTTTCTGCATCACCCCCATCTCCACCGAGGCCTAGCAAACCCTACAGGACATTTGCTAACCTATTTCCTTCACGAAGACGACCTACCTTAAGAAGAGAAGACAACGAAGCCGAAGACATAGAACTTACATAAAGACAAACTGTTTTGTGCCTTTTTACTGACTTTCAGTGCTGGACTCTTCAGTGAATTTTATTTCATTTGTTTAATCATTATATTTCATTATTTTTCTATCATTTGTTAATTTCAATTTTATTAACATTTTTACGTCATTTTCATTCAAACCCATCATGCTTATATTTTATGCTTTCACAGTAAAGCTATATTTTAACCTTAGGAATATTTTATCCTATTTTACAATTCAAACCTAGTATGTTTGTATTTTACGCTTTCTTGCCAAAGCTATATTTTAACTCTAACATTTTTATGTTATTTTATTTTATGAATCAAGCTTATTGTGCTTGCATTTCATATTTTAGACGCTAAGGTTATATTCTGTGTTTTAAACCTTACGATTTAACATTTTTGTATCTTTTATATTTTTCCAAATTGTACCATTACCTTTTATATACATTTTATATTCATTTCAAAAGTTGCTGCATAAAACACCAACTTTTTTTATAAGGGGGAAGCTGTTATATTAGAAATATACTATAATATATAATATTATCGAGACAGGCTTAACCTTCTCAAACATATCGTATTACATACTGCGTAACAGCTCTTCTCAATAACCGCTCACGCTGCATGAGCATTGTATTTCAATTCTAAGTAATCCTGATTGTGCTGAATCAGCAACACTGTTTCCTTTGTTCTCAAAACATTATAAATATTACCAACAACCTTTTTGTAATCAGTCTTATACTCACTTTCGAATAAACCTCATCTAAATTATTATTGTATTTTCTTAACGAGTCAACGTTGACTCCAGTGTAACAAATAAAGTTTCTTTTTAAAAAGTTAATCAAGTAATCCACTATCTAACATGTATACATTATTTGTTTGGCTACCAACAAACAATATTTACTAATACGCCCCTTGTGGGGTAAAATTTCAAGATAAATAGGTATTGAAATAAAGAGGTTAACAACCCTTATTGAGTGAATAGGTAAACGTTGAAATAAATGGAGACCACCTTTAGTTCCCGCAGCGTTGAAAAGTATAGGTAAAAAATAGGTAGAAAAAACGATAAATCGTTACATAGAACGATAAAGGCAAATAATTATTTTAGATAATAATTATTGTTAACAGAGAAAAACTAAAGGTAAATAATTTCGAGTGTGGTATAACGGTCAAATATTCAAATTTTTTTTAGATATTGTCCTAACGACATAAGATAAATCGAAATGGCGGCAGCAAGGTATCGCAAGTGTATAATATGAATTTAAAAGGGTATGTAGAAGGTAGAGAAAGCCATTTACGGTACTATATTCAGCCACTTGTTAAGTAAAATTGTGCCCAGGTATGACAGATTATATTAGATTTGGCGTAACCCAATTAGAACATCGTGTCCCCATGTGCACTTAAAATTTTCCATACGGGAAGGTCATGGCCACCTATAATGGCGGAATGACTATACGCTTCACAAGTTAAAGGCCTTGTATACCGCAAAATAACAATTATAAGATAAGGAAAATGTACATACCAATCTAAATTCACATTCACATTACAATTTAAATACCACCTTTTATTTAACAAGGAAACCACACTCAAAATTATATTAGCGGAGATAACACGTGTCTACGCTGCAGAATCTAAAGGTCGTCTCTCCGATTCCCTAATGGAGCTCGAGCAACGGGTGTGAACGGAGCGTTCGTCGGGCATTTTTCAAGCGTTGGAGTCGAGTAGATTCACTCCGAGCAGACCAAGTGTACAATAGACGGACGGCAGTCCATCTAATTGTTACAGGATAAACTAAATCAAGTCGAACAAGAACATAACCAAATATCTCAAACCAGCCCGATGATAATCCAACGCAGAAATGAATCATGTAGCGATGAATCTCGCTCAAATCCGTTTGATTCAGACGACTCACGAGCTGACCCGGACTTCGTATCTACATCTTCAAGTAGCATCGGCCCTAATTCATCGCACACTAGAGATACTGACGAAAGTGAATTTCCAAGAAAGCGCAAGAGTTGTAAATAGGAATAATACTGAGAAAAAAGGGAAAAAACGTTTGAAAAGAGCTGAGAATTGGAGAAAAAATAAGGCTAAAGCCCTGAGAAATGCTGGCAAGGAGTACATCTCTGTTTCAAAGAAACAAAATATTTTGATAAAAGAGTAATGCAGCCTGCTTGTGGGGAAAAATGTAAATTACAGTGTAGTCGAAAAATATCAGAAGAAGAACGTCAGGTGATTTTTGAAGAATACTGGAGGCTTGGTGATTTGTAAAGATAACGAGATTTTTTGGCTGCAAATATGACTTTAGTATCTCCAAAATACAGTTATAAAAGAGAAAACAGCCACCGCCGTCAAAACAATGCTTTTTATTTTGAAGTGCACAATCAAAAGATTAGAGTGTGTAAGTTATTTTTTAAAGCAACTTTATCTATAAATGATAGACCCATACGTACGGTAATACAAAAAAAGAGTATAGCTCCATTCGGGCAATTTATTGAGCCAGATATGAGAGGGAAACATGGAATCATCCCAAAATAGACGAATCTATTAAAAATGGAGTTCGAGCCCACATTCGAAAATTTCCAAAAATTGAGAGTCACTATACCAGAAGCCAATACGATGAAAGAATTCATAGAAGGTAGCTGGACAATAGCTGATCTTCATAGAGGGCTACGAGATGGAATGCAAGGATAATAAATTGGAGAGTGCCAACTACAATCTATACGCGAAAATATTTAACGAAGAATTTAACTTATCTTTCTTTCTACCCAAAAAGGACCAGTGTGACTACTGCGTAAGCTTTAACCAATTGAGCGATGAAGAGAAGGCACTGCAAGCCGAAGAGTATAACCAACATCATAACGAAAAGGAACTATCAAGAGCGGAAAAAAAACGAGATAAGGAGTCCGATAACATCGTGGCAGTTTATGATTTACAGGCCACACTTTCATGCCCAAAAGGAAATACTTCTAACTTTTATTATGCATCTAAACTAAACTGTTATAATTTTGCCTCGTTTGATTTTAAAACTAAACGTTCAGTGCTACGCAAGAGGGACACGCACAAAGAGGTGCTAATGAAATAGGCACCTGTATTTTTAAATATCTGGACAATATCAATGATCAAAATGAAGCTAAAAACAAAGTTGTGGATGTAATATTTTACTCTGATAACTGGGGGGCAACAAAAAATCGATTTGTTATTACAATGTACCTATACGCCGTGTTCTACTTTAAAAATATCGAAAGTATTACTCACAAATACCTTATTACAGGGCACAGCCAAAATGCAGGAGATGGAGCTCATTCTGTCATAGAGGGACAAATAAAACGAAACCTCAAATCTGGGCCAATATACGTTCCTGAATAGTACTACTCTTTAATAAGAAGTGCTAAAAAAACTGGAAAGCCGTATATTGTTACTGAAACATTCTATGCGGATATTTACGATTTAAAAGCTCTGTGCTCAGATTTGGGGTTTACTAACTTCAGTAAAAATATCGATGGTGACGTATTCAAATTATCTGAATTCAAGATTTTTATGGTAAAGAAACAAAATTTGCATACTGTTTCTATAAGTATTCCTATAATGATACTGATTTTAAAGCTATTGATATAAAAAAACGTTTTTATCCGATGACGCAGATGCATTTTATAGTGCTTTGAGCAAGGCATATAATAAATATCCCAATAAAATTATTTGTGACTGGCATGTTAAACGGAATTTAGTTGAAAATTTGTCAAAAATTACTGACTTAGAGAAAAGAAAAGAAGTTAAAAAACAAATTAAATCCATAATAAATTAATTAGATGAAAATACATTTAATATGAAGATGAAAATATTTTTACAATATATATATATATATATATATATATATATATATATATATATATATATATATATATATATTCTTTCCTATTATTTGGGTTTTCTACCACATGTACTATTATCCTCTTCAAAACAAATCACCGAATCTACAAAATAATAGAATTATTGGAAAAAAAGCCTCTGCGCCCGTGACGTTTACGCCAAAGGAAAAGTCAGAGGTTATGTTTTGCAAATAATATAAATCGGAATAAACACAAAAATAATATATTTTGCTGACGTTTCGAAAAGTAATCTCTTTCCGTTTTCAAAGCTATTTTTTGAAGAACTCTTATTTTGCTGTGTATGTCAAATACACAGCTTTAAGATTCTGTTTATGTTATTTCCATAGATACTTACTACTTACACAGAACATAGAACTGATGATATTTTTTAGATAATGTTGAGTTTGTTAAGTTCTTCTTTTAACATTGGTAGCCAGGTTGTACAAATATCTACAGAACAATTCGGTACGCACTTATCTTCATTTAATAAGATTATTGCTGATTCTTTAATTTTTCTTTTTTTGGTATGTTTCTTTTGTTAAAATTTTTGCCGAGTCCCAGTTTATTCTATGTCCGTTTTCCCAAGTATGTTCACAAATCTTTGATTTCTGAATTTCATTCTTTCTAATGTAATTCTTGTGCTCATCCAACCTCACACTGAAAGGTCTGGATGACTCACCCACATAACATTTATCACATTCGCACGGGATATTGTAAATACAGTTTTTTGAATTCTGCTCCCTGTTTATCGGTTTTGTTTTTGTTAAAATAGATCTTAAAGTGTTCCCCGTTTGAAATATCGTCCTAACATCAAATTTGTCACCTATACGGCGTAGCTTTTCCGATAGTCCGTATACATAAGGAATTATTGCTGTATAATGACGTTCAGGTTTTTGTCGTACCTGATTGTCCCTATTTTCAATATTTATGAAAATTTTATCAACAAAGGCTTCAGGATATTGATTTTGTACTAGAACCTCTTTGATAAATTTTTTCTCGTTATTTAATATTTCATTATTAGATGAAATTATTTTGGCCCTATCGTATAAACATTTTACAACACCCCTTTTAACATTTATTGACTGATTTGAGTTAAAATTTAGATATCTATTAGTATGTGTTGGTTTTCTATAAACGCTTGTTTCAATTGTATTATTTATCCTTCTAATTAAAACATCTAAAAACGGTAGTTCATTCCTACTTTCTACTTCTAATGTGAATTTAATAGACGGTTCCTTACTATTTATATTTTCTAAAAAACTATCTAGTAAATCAACACCATGAGGCCAAATTGCAAAGATGTCGTCAACATATCTCCACCAGACAACCGGTTTGTTTATACAATTTTGAACATGCGTGTTCTCAAAGTTCTCCATAAATATGTTGCTTAAAATTGGTGATAATGCAGACCCCATAGCCATACCAAAATCCTGCTGATAGAACTCATTGTCCAATTGAAAATAGGTTGTTTTTATACACAGTGTTAAGAGTTCCATTATGCTCTTTACACTTAATTTAGTTCTAGTTTCCAAATTATTATCATTTAGCAACCTGTCTTTAACTATTTTTAATGTTTCATCTACCGGAACATTGGTAAAGAGGCTAACTACATCAAAACTAACCATCAGGTGTGATTCATGAATATCGGTTTCATAAATTTTTTCTATGAAATGTTTACTATTTTTAATATATGAATCGGTATTTCCAGATAATGGATCAATAATTTTAAGTAAAAATTTTGCCAAATTATGACATGGTGAATTAATAGAACTAACAATTGGTCTTAAAGGAATATTTTGTTTATATGTCTTTGGTAAGCCATAAAAATGAGGGGGCTTACTATGATGTGGTGTAAGTTTCCTTCGTTCAAAATCATTAAATTCATGTTTGTATTTAAACAAAGTTCTGTAAATTTTGCTCTCTATTGATTTTGTTGGATCTGCTACGAGTTTCACGTACATGAACAAATAGATACGTTGGATCTTAATGATTATCAGATATTACGTAACGAAATCACTTGGGCTACTGTGGCGTAGCAGATATCGTAGGCAAACTTGACCCGGAAAGTGATGTACGTGCCTACGATAAAATTTCTCTAGCTCAGACTATCTCAGGGCGTTAAGCCCAAGCTTACACAAACTATGATAAATTATTAGTTTACTTACTTAACAAATCACTGAGTTTTTCCATATGTAGTGGTCGCAGACGAAATAATGACACTTTCTTTAAAAATGAAATGCACTATATTAAGCAATTTACAAAATTGGTTCTCTAGAATATAACCTGGCGATGTTCACAGTTGTGGCCAATATTTCACGATTAATAAGTTATAACATTCATAAAATGCCTCGTGTAGCTACACATCGGTTTACAATATGTGCATAAAATTGTCATAGATTCTGCCACAAAGGTTTGATTTAAAGAACCTCCTTAAGTATATGTAAATTATGCATAAAATCTCTAAATATGTACAGGTTAAAATGCCAAAAGTATGAATTGATGTCCAGCGGAACCACTGAAGGTGGTCCCCGGTAAGTAAAAAAAAAAATACAACACACAACACACTAGTTTAGGGTGGTACGATACCGAGTCCGGACGTGGAGGAACTGTAGCCCTACGTAGATGTCTTCGGGACACAAGAAATGGACCCAAGGATGGGATTGATGGTAGCCTCACCAGCCCTGGAACCTTCCACTGTGTGTGGATGCCCCGTCAGTGGAACTCTCACTGAAGTGTGTAGAAGCCCCGTCCGTAGAACCCTAAAGATATCACGATTTAATTTACAGTCAGAAATGCACGTGAAGCGTGCCTGATGTGAGCAATTCTGACATAACCTACAAATGAAACATAATTTACCTCACTGATGAGGGAACAATACACCAAAACTCCTGGAAGCCACAGTCGGATAAATGGGGTCGAGTCCGCCTTCCAAGTTGACACTGTATTTCCAAAGGAAAGCCTGCAAATTTGCGAAACACATGGGTAGAGAACGGGCAAGATGGCGTGAAGAGGTTAGCTTACCTTGTGTAATTTAATATCCTGCTTCCGCAGATAAAATTTACTCACAAACACAAAATATTCCGCTAAACGGAACAACAACAGATTGAGGAAATTTTCTTGAGTTGATTATTCTAAAATCCACCCGGATGCCTTGGATAAAATCAAGGTTCACAGAATAACAACTAATTACCCCCAATCACGCCAAGCCAACAAAAATGGTTGCTTCCGTTTCCTCTGCTGATCACGTGTCGCCCTCCCGTGGAGAATAGCGAAATGTGTTTCGGACGTGTAGCAGTTGTTATAATGCGGCCCACAAAACGCTAAAGCGTATGGTGGGTCGCATACGCTAGAGGTCCGTAACAGATCTTTGTTTAGTTTTGAGTAGGGTCCCTCATTTACAAGAGTCATGATTTTTGTGTTATATATATCTTTATCTATAATGACTGTGGCATTACCTTTGTCTGCTGGCAATATTTTTATACTTTCATCGCGTTTTAAAGAATTTATCGATAACTTTTCTTCTGGAGTTAAATTATCTTTAATTTTGTATTGCTTCTCTAAAGCAATTTTTGCCCGTATGCGATATTCATTACCACTATCTGTTGGTAATGAATATCGAGTGTGATAAATGTTATGTGGGTGAGTCATCCAGACCTTTCAGTGTGAGGTTGGATGAGCACAAGAATTACATTAGAAAGAATGAAATTCAGAAATCAAAGATTTGTGAACATGCTTGGGAAAACGGACATAGAATAAACTGGGACTCGGCAAAAATTTTAACAAAAGAAACAGATACCAAAAAAAGAAAAATTAAAGAATCAGCAATAATCTTATTAAATGAAGATAAGTGCGTATCGAATTGTTCTGTAGATATTTGCACAACCTGGCTACCAATGTTAAAAGAAGAACTTAACAAACTCAACATTATCTAAAAAATATCATCAGTTCTATGTTCTGTGTAAGTAGTAAGTATCTATGGAAATAACATAAACAGAATCTTAAAGTTGTGTATTTGACATACACAGCAAAATAAGAGTTCTTCAAAAAATAGCTTTGAAAACGGAAAGAGATTACTTTCCGAAACGTCAGCAAAATATATTATTTTTGTGTTTATTCCGATTTATATTATTTGCAAAACATAACCTCTGACTTTTCCTTTGGCGTAAACGTCACGGGCGCAGAGGCTTTTTTTCCAATAATTCTATTATTTTGTAGATTCGGTGATTTGTTTTGAAGAGGATAATAGTACATGTGGTAGAAAACCCAAATAATAGGAAAGAATATTCGTAGAATGCCACAAATAACTTTCAGACAATATATATATATATATTTATATATATATGTATATGTATATATATATATATATATATATATATATATATATATATAATAATCCTTTAGTTGGTGGTACATATCAGCAAAGACTCGACTTAAGTATCAATAACGTTATAGAATGTCATTAAATAACTGTGTCTGTAATTTTAAATGTCTAGACTGTCAAGCTTGTATCTGTACTTTTTCTTATACCTATCATGACTATCTAGTTCAATTTAATATGTGCAAAATTAGTTTGCAAAAAATTTCTATTATCAAATATTTTTTTAAAAATACTGAAAAATTGGATGATTATTGTTTAATTATGGACAACAGTAATAAATGTGATAGCAGTGAATATGCTTTCATTTGCAACCAACTGATGTTCAATAAAATGAAAGTAAACGATTTAAAAAAAATGCAAAGAACTTTTCAAAAACATGGAAAATTTATAACACAACAGTTGATGACTGTCAAAGTGAAGAAACCATAGATCATGTAAATCAAAGCCTCACCACTTGTCAAGTGTACAAGCTTTAAGTAAATCATGCAAGAAAGGAGCAAGAGATATCTGTCTTGGAAATTTCAGATGCTGCCATATTGAACGCAATTTTTAATGCAAATATATGATTATACAGGATGTTTAACTGTGGTACAGGAACCAAACTCCGCTTCTCCAACTCGTTCAATATCCTTTCCCTTCCAACCCTTCTATCTTCCCTTTCGCACTCGTGCAAAACATGATACCTATCTTCTTGGCCCCTTCCACATTCACACTTACCTGTCATCTCTCCAAGATTAAAACGCCTCAAATAGGCTCGAAAATTCCCATGGCCAGTTGCAAGCTGCACTCCCTTAAACGACAGAGGCAAGGAATCAGTCCCCACCTCCGGACACACTTGGCAGAAATCCCTTCCGGTGGTTCCCCCCGTCCAGGACTCCTGCCTGCAGTACTTGCTGACATGTCCAAACCCGCAGCATCTGTAGCAGATGGCCACGTCAACATGTTCCTCAACATATTTTACAATCAAGTCAATGCTCACCCTTCCTATCTTTAATAGGTACCTCGCACAGTCCGAACCACACTCCAAGACCAAATTTTCCTTTTCAGGGTTCCTACATTTTTTCCTGGCAATCACCTTCAAAAGTTCATTCGGTCCCTTAGCTCAACGCTTTCCTCAAGGAGTAGCTCTAAGAACTCTCCTTCAGTCATACGCCCCTCAACCCCCGTGATTAAAACCTGTGGCTTATTCTCAATCTTTCTCCTGACCTGTAAACCAGTATCCGTCCTCAGAATCTGCGAACCCTATCGCCGTGTTCCCTAGTCTGAGGCACTATCGCAACCCCGCCGCCCCTAGTCGTAAACACACCTCTAATTCCTTGCGCTTCCTTTGCTATTTTCAAAACCTTCTTTACGTCCTCCCAAACCTTTTTTCCTTCCTGTACCCCTTCCTTTCTAACAACAATGTCAATACGCTCCACTTTAGGAGGCGTCTTTCACCCCGTTCCTTTCTCTATCCTCTCTTTCATACCAACTTTCGCTACATCCGCAAATGACCTTTTATTACGCTTAATCGTCTCCCATTCGCCCTCACTAATACCCCCACTTCCACTCATGTTCATGCTCACGTTTGCTTCCCTGTCTGTCTCCGTGTCCGTATTTCTAACAGGCAGTCTCATTTTCGCCTTGCTGATTGCCCCTTGTGATTTTTGTTTCTTTATTTTCCTTAGTTGCTCCATCTTCTCCCTCATTCTGGCTCCTTTTCTTTCAGTGCTCTTCTTTTAGCCTCCCTAGCTTCCCTGTCTTCGGCAGCCCTTTTCGCAACACGCTGGATTCCGCTGTCTTCCTCTGTTCCTCCCTTTTCGCAGACTCCTTTTTTTGAGCCTCTTCAGAGGCGAAAGATTTTTTGGCTCCCCCGCTACCCATTTTTATTCCCATGTGCCTCATCAATGTTTTTATCTCTTTCCACCCCTTCTTGCTCTCTTTCTCAACCTTTCTCCAAATTTTACATGTCACCCACGTATCATTTAAAAAGTTTGCTTAAAAGCACAAAGTGTCTAAAATTCTTCGACTTACCAGGACTGTCAACACTACACTCACTGACTTGACAAACAAAATCCATATCCTTCCACACTCTCACCAACGTCACTTCGCCCCCAAAGCACCCAGCAAAACCACAACAGCAACAAAAACCTCCGCAACGTCGAACAAATCTTCCGTCGGGTGCCAACAGCGCTTCTCTCCAGTCCCTCGGACTTGCAACCCTTTCACTATTTTAGCGAGAACTGGGTCCCAAAACACAACTCTAACCTCACAAGTCACTTCCACAATCTATACTCAGCAAACATCTGAACTCTTCAAGAGACGGAAACCAAGCACAGTGAAATGTATGTCAAAAGGTAATAGCTTAAAGCAAAAACTTTTTAGAATTCACTTTTCTAAAGGACTGATTTGTGGATAAACAGCCCTTCCTTCGTACCCCCCCTTTTTTAGTTGTACGGCTTGTTTGGTATACTCTATTTTATATAAAATTTAATTGTACAGCTTTTTTTTATCTTGTTCTTTTTTCGTTTGAGCAACTGTTTTCAAATGATACTTGTAGTATATTAGTCTATGGCTCCCTATGAACCATCTATATTATATCTGTATCCGTGGTTGTAACCCCCACCACTACTTGTACATTTTCCGGTAACCATTTTAATTAGATATTGTCATTGTATGCGTTAGCAACCTGTCACGTCTGTCACGATAATAAAAGTTATATCAAGTGTAATCGGAGTTTCATTGTGGTTTATTTAAAAGAAGTATATATAAAAGTTATATACAGTATAATACTGAAAATACTCTAAACCATGGTCATGCCTGTTAATTGAAAAGTAAAATGATGGGAATTGAGTGAAATCATTCATTCTATCAGTTACTTTTTAATTTCAGTTCTACGTAAACCAGGAGTACACTGTGCTTACTTTTATACTCTCTTAAGTCAAAATACAATAATTTTGGGTATGTGTAAGGAAATATGATTTATTTCATTTGAAAAATCATGTTGAAATAAAACTGAAAAATAGACCATATGACATATAAGAGTATTTTTTTTGTAATTTTGGCATTTGAAGGTACTGGTTAAGACATTAATATGTATCACTATTATAAAATTAAAAAAATGTTGACACGGATTTTTTTAATAACATACTTAACGATCATAAAAACTAAAGCAGCAACAAAGCAAATTAAAATAATATTAGAAGCAAAAAAACAAATAATGAAACAAATTAAAAACAAACTTATAAGATATCGAATGTATTAAAATTTTATTTCAGAATATGCTCAAAATGATTTCCATTTTCTCGTACACAATATCTCGCCCTTTTTAGAAGTGAAAATCTCACATTATGAAAAACGGCAGAAATGTTTCTAAATTCCTAGGCTGATTGCTGAATCCTTTGTCGCAAATGTTCAACACTTTCTATTGGAACCGAGTAAACTTTGTCTTTCATGGCTAACCTAAGAGAGAAGTCATTCGGGTTTAAATCAGGGGACCGAGCAGGCCAACTGATTGGAGCATCAGCTCCTCGGCCTGTCCAACGTCCCGGAAAAAGCCTTGATAAACATCGTCTGGCTTGCAGTCTATAATGGGATTGGGCACCGTCTTGTAAATACCACATATTTTATCTAAAAGGAGATATTCATCCTCAAGAACGGAAGAGGATTCTGAGTTTTTAATGGCACGGAAAAAGTTTAAAAAGGCGTTGAGAGAAGTGGAATATTTAAGAAATAAGGAAAATTGTCGGCGAGCAGACATAACACGCCCTGGCCTTGAACGGCGAAGCCGTCGGCGGCCCTTGAGCTCATCTGAGTCAAGATTAGTCGGTGGAAGCGATACTGGCAGAGTAATCTCCGGGGACTCCGAGATTTCAAATGCCGGTAAGTTTCCATTGTTTATTATTCTTTAGGGCGTGGGCTACCCGTAAAGTCTTACTTTCATCCATGCAATAGTGTGCAGGGCATAGACACTATTATGCAACGAGTTTTGCATGCTTGTAATATATCATGTGCTTATACACTCCCAATGGTTTGTGGGGCAAAAAATCCAACGAGTTTGGATTACAAATTAGCAAAAATAATCATTCTGATGCAATGAGTTTTGCATGTATATATGATACTCTAGCCCAACGAGTTTTGGAATACAAAATAATAAAATTATCATCATTATGCGACGAGTTTTTCATCTATGGATGATAATATATCCTTCATCCAACGAGTCTTGGGTGAAAAATTTAACGAGTTTTGGAATGGAATTCAAGGGCAGTATTAATAATAATAATAATAATAATAACTTTAATTATAATAATAATAATAGTGAGCTAAATAAGTTTCAATACTTTGGCTATCTATACTTGCTAAAACGTGGATGAGGTCAATATAGTAATCATTGTCTGGACGATAGCCGAGTGGGTTAAGGCGCGAGGTGGCAATTGCGATTAATCACACGGACATCGCACCACCGGGTTCGAATCCTGGCTCTGGCACTGTCGGAGGAAATGGCTGTATGTCCGCGTTTCTTTCAATGTGTAACCCCCTTGCGCACAAGCCCTAGCTTTTGGAATTGGGGGTTATCTAATTTCTGTGGTGTTTTTTTTATTTATTTATTTACATACACAAACCCAACAGAATTTACATTCCATTTACAGGACCGGAAACTAAGATACATATATATTATCAAAACTTGTGATATAAATTAAAACTAGAATACACGTTAGTGTTATATATTATGGCTTACTATAATCTAAATCTTAATACTAATATAACTATTGCAAAATTCTATAAATGAATTTGGTGAACATATGACTTAATGATTATGATTTAATATACACATATTTATCTATACACGCACATATACAATTATATACAATAATAAAGGAAAAGTGAATAGAGAAAAGCATTAAATAAGAAAAAAGAAACAAACAAAAACTGTTAATCTAAGAGAATCTTGACTTAATTTGACTTAATCTAGTGTTAAAAATGTCGACATCGTGTGCAATAATTTCGTAGCTACAACAGATACGATATAGTGGTGAAAACATTAAAGCATTTGTGTGTGTATTAGAAAAGTAAAACAAGGATGTAGATCTGGTTGACCTGGTAGGTGCTCTAAAGTCGATTTGTTCAAGTAATTGCGGACAGTCGATCATGTTGTTTAGAAGTTTGTATAAAAGTATAACACTTTACATCTCTCTCCGTTGCTTCATAGAATTGTATGAAAAACGATTAAGTAGTAATGAGTGATCATAACCTATAGGGGGATATTGATGATCGATTGTAAATGCCAGGAATTTTAAGAAACGTCTTTGAATGCCTTCAATATTGTTAATATGTACGTCGTAGTGGGGAGTAGGTTAATAATAAGAAAGCGGCGTACCCCCCTCCATACCTCCATGTATACCCCCCACTCCTCCTCCCACCCCGAACGTGATTGGTCGATGGGAGGGGATAAGCTCCGCCCACCTAAGCGGATTGGTTGAGTGGAGGGGATAAACCACACCCCTCATAATATGATTGGTCGATTGGTGGGAGGTGAATATCAACCCACTTATTGTGATTGGTCGAGATAAACCCCACCCATGTATTGTAATTGGTCGATGGGAGGGGATAAGCTCCGCCCACCTAAGCGGATTGGTTGAATGGAGGGGATAAACCACACCCCCTCATATGATTGATTGGTGGGAGGTGAACCCTCGTATGCATGCATCTTAGGATCATTTCATTATAAACCGTTAATGTGTAAATATGTCGTTTACTTTCACTCTTAGTGCAGAATCTTCCGTATTAAATTACAGTTTCAATCCACCAATATATTTAGATGATGAAGTAGATTATGAAATTGGATTAATAAATTTTGATACTTATAATATTATTCCAAATATTGACAACAGTAATAATAAATTTGCATGGGGGGAAAATTATGAACATATAACTGAAATTCCTGAGGGATGTTATGAAATTGATGACATTATAAAATTCATAGTAAACAAAATAAACGAAGAAGATGATGAAGCAGTTATCAGAATTACCACAGATATTAATACTTCTAAAGTCACTATACGTGTAAATACGAGAATTAATTTCAACGTGAAAGATTCGAGAGGTCCAGTATTAGGTTTCGAGAAGAGAGAGTTAAAGGTTAATGATAGCAATACTTCCGATAATACCGTAAAGATATCTAAAGTGAATGCTATCTGTGTCGATTGCAGCATTGCAGTAGGTTCTTTTTCTAATGGACAACCTGTACATATTATTCATCAGTTTTTTCCAACAGTGCCTGTTGGGTATAAAATAGTGGAGTCACCTTTAAACATTATTTATTTCCCAGTGTGCGTTAAAACTATTAGCAACATCACTGTCAAAATAGTAGACCAAGCAGGGCAACTTGTTAATTTTCAAAAAGAGACTTTAACTGTTAGACTCCATCTTAGAAAATCAATCAAATAATTAAATGGTGCTGATATTTAATTCAACGTCATCCGTTTACAAGCATCAGCCATATTATAAAAGAGCTAGAAAGAAGGAATCAACAGTATTAAAAGAAATATCGAACCATTAACATTAAAAAACCGTCAATATTTAAAATCAGTTGGATTGGAAGTTTTAGTATAATGGATTTACTGAATATTACTGATCAGCCCTTTAGCGACAACTCTATTGCGGAGTATCAGTTCCATACATATCAATCCAATATATCCGGAACTTTGGATTACAATGATGAAATAAGAATCCCTATTCAAGATTTAGATGCTTATACTGCACCGTGCAATAGTTATTTGTACATCGAAGGAAAATTAATGAAAGAGGATGGAACTGAGACTGTTGCATTGGAGTTTATTAATAATGGTATTGCGTTTTTGTTTCGTGAAATTAGATATGAAATGAATGGAATTGTAATAGATGGAGCGAGAAATGTTGGATTAGTTTCAACTTTAAAGAATTATATATCATACAATGAAAATGAAAGTATTTCCATGCAAAATGCTGGATGGTTTCCAAAAAAGAAAACAGGCGTGGGTGAAAAAATTATAGCCGATGTAAAAGGAAATTTCAATGTTTGCATTCCATTAAAACTACTAGTTGGATTTTTTGAAAAATTTCGAAAAATTGTCATTAATATGAGACAAGAATTAGTATTAATACGTAACAGTAATGATCTAGACAGCATTACAAGTAGCGATGAAGCTGAAAAACCTAAAATTACTATTAGTAAACTATTTTGGAGGGTCCCTCATGTCACTGTTAATATGTCAGAACAGCTTAGGTTGAATAAACTTATAAGTCGTAATGTAGATCTCCCTATAAAATTTAGAAGCTGGGAATTAATTGAATATCCATCTCTACCTCCGTCGAGCAGACATACATGGCCTGTTAAGACGTCTACTAAGGTAGAAACTCCTAGACATGTAATAATAGCATTTCAGAAAGATAGAAAAGGGAAAATTACAACTGATATGAGCAAATTCGATGACTGTGGACTTAGAAACATAAGAGTCTTCTTGAATTCTGAAAGATACCCATATAACGATTTATACTTAGACTTTAAAAGCAATAAATACGCAACCCTCTATGACATGTTTGCAAATTTTCAGGAATCCTACTATCATCACAAAATAAATCAGCCTATTCTTAATCCAAGAGAATTTAAGGATTATGCACCACCAATAACGCATATCGACTGTTTACGTCAAAAAGAAGTTATACAAACGGGGTCAGTGGTCATGAGAATAGGGTTTGAGACGGATATCCCCACTACTACGGATATTACTGCATATTGTCTTATATTACATGAGAAACATTTCACTTATAACCCTTTAACTAAAATTGTACGTCAACATTGACATGCGCACTACATGTTTCTCTTTGCTGGCATAAACAAAAAGTAGTTCGAAGAAGTAATTTAGTATGATAAGGAGATCAGAATATGTGCGACTATTGAAGGAACACAGAAAAAAACTGAAATACTTAAGAAAAATAGTGGAATTTTATTGCATGAAGAAAAAAGTTTTAAAAAAATTGCATAATCTAAAACTATGAAGCTGGTTGTGGACATTCAAGGATTTAAAATAGAAAACAACGAATTTATTGTTAAAGAGCTCGCAGGCTATGACGGTGTAAAAATGTGCCACTATATTTTTAAACCACCATACCCATTTAACTTACTCTCACCAGAGATAGAACATCAAGTTACACGGCTAACAAGAAATCATCACGGCATCAAATGGGCTGATGGATTTACACCATTGCATATGTTCGGTCAAATTATTCAGGATTTGACTTCAGTGGCAGATTGCGTTTATGTAAAAGGAAACGAAAAAGCAAACTACATCAGACACTTTATCACCCAACCTGTATTAGAACTTGACGAACGACCAACTTTAAAGAAGTCGATCCCAAAATGTTTTTACCATTCAAATAATAAATGTATGTGTGCACTTTCTAATGTCTATTATTTGTATGAAAATTTTATTTCTTGATTTTATAATAAATAATACTAAACAGAATTTTGTTTTTTTTTTATTTTTAATATCTGCAAATAACACAAAATACAGTACAATACAATATAAAATATTTAAATAATTCAGTTATCCTCTTGAAGATGTACCCTGTTTGCAAGTTCCGGCTCCAAATATTGTTTTATTCGATGCAAAAATCCGCATAACCCCAATTTGATCAGCTCCTGGACAAGACATCCCTCACATATTCTCTTTTCCAAAAATTTTCGACAAACTTCATGGCCCTCTTCATATTTTTTAGCTAGTTCATTACATTCATCTTCAGAGTAAAATCTTCCCATTCCATATACAGCCTCATGCTCTGCGTCGAATTGAAGATTTGAAAATTTTTGACTTAAATGGCGAACACCAATAATCTCAACTTCTTTGACGTAGCACATCCACATCTTTCGATATTAATTTTATTTCAGATGAAGTAAAAAACTGTTAACTGACGAGTTCTACTAATATTCCAGATTTATAGTGAACGATCATACCCCCCACATTATTTCAGACATGCCTATTTGACCACATTTGTGGAGTCAGCAGTCCATTTAACTTGTGAAGTCAGCAATTTATTGTACTTAGGCATACCATAATTTATTCAATTTACAAGTTTATTGTAACACATCCGGCATTTTATTCAGATTATGTCAGCAGTTCATTGTACTGATACATCCGGTATTACTTAACTTGCAATGTCAGCAGTTCATTCAACTTGTAAAGTTAGCAGTTCATTATACTGACATCCGGCATTTTATGCAGCTTATGTCATCAGTTCATTGTACTGATACATCCGGTATTACTTAACTTGCAATGTCAGCAGTTCATTCAACTTGTAAAGTTAGCAGTTCATTAAACTGACATCCGGCATTTTATGCAGCTTATGTCATCAGTTCATTGTACTGATACATCCGGTATTACTTAACTCGTAATGTCAGCAGTTCATTCAACTTGTAAAGTTAGCAGTTCATTATACTGACATATCCGGTATTATTTAACATGCAACATCAGCAGTTCATTGTACTTTCACATCCTGTAATTCTATTCAACTTGCGAAGATAGAAGTTCATTATTCACTCCAAATTATATATTATATAGTGAAGTGTTTGAAAAAAGAATAAATATATCTATTATTACAATAATGCATAGGATTTGAAATAAAACTATTTTTTAAATTAATAATTTATTTGATTAATATCAGACCTTTCCTAAAATACAGTTATTTGGTATATCTTTACAAACAAAAATGGATAGTAATAATAAAAGAATAACAATTGTTGAAGATTGAAATTACAAACTTTTGTGTGGTTATTTTGTAACATTTACAAACAAAAATGGATATTTATATAAAAATGCTAATTTTTGAATACAATACAATATAAAATATTTAAATAATTCAGTTATCCTCTTGAAATACGCTGCTTGCAAGTTCCGGCTCCAAATATTGTTTTATTCGATGCAAAAATCCGCCTAACCCCAATTTGATCAGCTCCTGGACGAGACATCTCTCGCATATTCTCTTTTCCAAAAATTTTCGACAAACTTCATAACCCACTTCATATTTTTTAAGCTAGTTCATTAAATTCATCTTTAGAGTAAAATATTCCCATTCCATATACTACCTCATGCTCTGCTTCGAATTGAAGATTTGAAAATTTCTGACTTAAATTTCTCACATCAGATTCCAAGTCAATAATTTCAAAAGCTAATTTTTGAATATTGAAATTGTAAATATTTTTACAGTAAAACAAAAATGGATACTGATATTAAAAAAGCTAATTTTTGAAGATTGAATAAGTACAAAACATTTTTTTACACTAAACAAAAAACTTACAATAAATCTAAATCAAAGTCGGTATCATGATTTTCCTGTTCAATAATCTCATCAAATGCCCTTAAAAGAATCGTTAAAGCATCATCATTAGTATTATGGTTAGCGTTTTTGAGGAAATTAGGGATAGAGTAATGTCCCCAAGCAAGAGTTTTTGTGCTTCCCGGTATAACATAGCGCAACTTTATTTCTCAACTCAGTATATATCGTATGCAGATGTGAAGAAAAAACATACATTTTTCGGTATATGAGGCCGCCGTCTTCTACAATTTGTTTATAATCCACTGAATGTAACTGATTTTTATTAACACTTTTTGATACCCCTTTGGCTTTTTTCATAACATTATCATTTGTTTTAATACAGTAAGCTTTCGCCCCAGTACCGAAAAAGCTTTCTATCGGTGTACCGGCATATTCGTCTTTCATTTTCCCTGGAGTTGACCTCGTTTTCGGAATATTGTGTACGTTTGGAATTGAAAAATTAGATGTATCGAAGAGTTCTATATTTGTTTTAATATCATCGTAAACATTTTCGGTGTGAATTTGTAAAATTAATGGATCGGTGTCCGTGTAACAAAGAACAGCTTTATCCTCATAGTTTTTCTTTATAAACTTATAAAAAAAGTCATATATTATAGTTTTTGATATATCTAAAATGGTGAAGCCTATGTAGAGCGGTTTATCATAAAATATTTTTAATACTGACATTTGAATTGCGACTAAATTTTCTGAAAATACACTACAGGATTTAAAATTAGGCTTGCAATAAGTCCTTCAGCACCTATACTACCTATACTATTTCTCCAATGTGATACTAACTTCACATCAACCCTATTATCTACATTTTCCATTGTCTTTCCGAATATTGAATTTATTAAGAATTTATAAAGATCTCTCTCAAACGGATTTTTAGAAGAGTTTCTAAGTTCAGTATTCAAATCTATGTATGTTTTTAACCAAGCAGATTGTGAGAATTCTATAATTCTATGTATTTTTTTAAGTATTAATCCATGTTCTAAGCATTGTTTCAAATTTCTGTAATGGGTAATATATTTATGTTTATCATGTAAATTTAATATTAATTTTGAATTTTTTGAGTCAGGGGGTACAAAGGTCTCCGGACAAAACGGTAGATCATTGTGTTTGTCGTGTAAATGCTGTGGGTATTCTAAATCTACTTCCAGTATATAACCTTTTGGAGAATTATCATCGAGATTAGTGCAATCAAAGTTTTCAATTTCATAGCCTTTCAACCATCTAAAATCGCCCGTTGGCAAACTCTGGCTCATTGAGCTTCCGTATAAGTTGGTAGAATCTAGATATAATATATATGACGTTGGTTTTGATGGATCATAATTGGAAATGAATGAATTATTAGCGACAGCTTTTCTGTTACTACATTGGCTAACACCGCCACGTATTCCTTTCCTAAAGAAGTGAAGCATATCGATATCAGTTAGAAGCTCAAGTTCGATACCAGTTTTTCGCAACATAGCATCCCAACTTAATGATGGCGCTGTTAAATATTGTGCAGGATCTAATTTGTATGTCCGTAGACATATCTGTCGAAAATTCTCAAAAACATCGGCAAGAAGCAACACATGTGATATTAAATAAATGTCCGAATATTCGCCAAGAGTTTGACAATTAAATGTATTCCACACATTACAAGCCCGATCATAATCTTCCTGAGAAATTGATTCGCCACTCAAGATATTAAAAAACTCATCCTTTGATGGCAATTCGGTACCATCCAATTTCTCCAGTGAATCTACGTAAGAATATGGAAAGACACCTTTACGTCTTAATAAATTGAATTGTTGGTCATCGGTATAAAATTTCCTTATTTCGAGACATTGATGTGTTTCTAGCGTTTGGCTTAGTTTATCCAAGGAAGCTGGTAAAAAGCGAAAAGAATCGACAAATCTTAATTTTATAAAAACACACCTTTACGTCTTAATAAATTGAATTGTTGGTCATCGGTATAAAATTTCCTTATTTCGAGACATTGATGTGTTTCTAGCGTTTGGCTTAGTTTATCCAAGGAAGCTGGTAAAAAGCGAAAAGAATCGACAAATCTTAATTTTATAAAAACTTTCTTCGGTTTTCTATCATAGAAGAATGTATCTACAAGAATTTGTTTAGAAAATGTAATATATTTTTCTTTATTTTGCGCAAGAACTTGTATACTTTCTTGCTTTAAAGCTAATTTTTTAATAAATAAATGGGAATCATAATTAGTTAAATTATGAAAGAATACTGGTATAAATTTAGGTATCTTAAAATTCAAATTACAATGCGAATGTGCAGGTCCACGAAAATCACCAGTAAGATGGCAGTGATCGCGGACCTTTTCATCACCATCCTCAAAAGGTTTATCACATATATGACAAATTTGGCTATTATTGAAAATATCTTGTTGATTCTGAGATAATGGTTTCATTTCAACTATATTTTTTAAGTGATTCTGATATAATTGTAAGACAAGCTCATCCAGTCTTTTAACGAAAACTTCCACAACATCAATACCTCGATAATATTCATGTTTGGAAAGATTATCATCAAAATTACACTTTAAGTAAAAGCAAAATGAGTACGGCTCGTGTTGATAAGTTTTGACGGAGAAAGATTTACTGTCAGATGGTTCACTGTAATGAATTGGTTTTAACAAACTTTCAGAATCTGCGTATATCACGAAAGGAACCGGTAATTGTTTCTCGACATTAACAAATTTCAAGATATTTCCTGCAATTAGTTCCCCACATTTATTCATTTCTTTCATGAGCATGCAATTTCTCAGGAGAATTAAAAAACAAGAGGCAACCGTCGCAAATATAATTTCTACCGTGATGCTTAGATCTCTGGCTAGAGACTAATCGTGACAAGTCTTTAATAAGTGTGTAATGACTATTACCGTCAATATCAGTAACGAGCAATAAGTTTACGTGTGTATTTTGTTTTTTATTTGTGAAATGTAGGGGGCCCACAATTTCGCTAACCATTTTACCATTTTCGTATTGATTATTTATCCCAAATACATTTATAGATATATTATTTAAAATTTCAAATTTCTGAATATCATGTAATTTGACAGGAAAATCAATACCTTCAAAATTGAGCAATGTTGAGTAATGAGGATATGATGCCACTTCATGAGGAGGTCCATCCGCTGGGAAGATTGCAGCGTTAATAGCATAAGCAAAACACTTGTTATCATTATTTTGAATATTCAACACAGCTCTCTTATTTTCAATAGATTTAGGTAACTTGATATATGATGATGCGAATAACGGGTTGAATTTGTTCAGGTTGACTTCGAGAAAACTAACGTGCTTCAGAGCCCATCCTAAAAGATATTTAATATGTTTGAAAAAATGAAAATATGGATATTATAAGTAAACTGTGATTAATACATTTTTTTTAAACATACCTGAGTCTCGCTCCTGAAAAGTTTATGCTTTCTCTATGATCTCTTCTTTGAACTCGTTATACAAGTTTGATAAATCCAATGAATGTGTCACAATTTTATTTTTAGTGTTAAATGATTTAATATCTGACAATTCTTTCTCCTCAATAACATAAAGTCCAAATAATTCCATATTAATTTTTATGCTGAAGAATATTTTAATATACTTCTCAATAACTGAGATGACTTTTACTTTTACTTCTTCCAAAAACTGAGAGATATCTGTGTACTGCTTTTTTGTGGAAAAACGGTAACTCGAAATTCGGCTCTTGAATGCGCTCTGAAGTTTTTCTACTCCATCTTCCACAATATTGATGACTTTCTTATGAGAAAAACTTTTCAAATGTCCCATTAATTTATTTTTAGGCATTTTTTCATAGCATTGCGGGCAACGAATAATAATTTCTTGAGATTTTGTATGATTCTGCATGCCAGAAGGTCCGGGTAGATTTTCAAATTCGTTATTGCAATTGCTTAGTTTGATTTTTTTCGGGGCACTATGTGCACCTATTTCTCTATAAACACAGCTTTCACGACGATGACGTGACAAACTGCTTTTTGATGAAAACTGTTTTTTACACTGGGGGCACTGCATTGTAAATTATAGTTTTTACAAGGAACTATATTCGACACCAAATAACTATTTAAATTCGACACCAAATAACTGTATTTAAGGAAAAGTCTGATATTAATTAATGCGTTAATCGATTTCACATTCATTTTTATATACCTCCCCCTCTCCCACCACTTAATTAACTAGGTGGTAAGTTGATCTTCTAGAAAAATGCAAATAAAATCAATTTTTAGACAAAAAAATGTCGTTGCGGTAGTAATTTGATCACCGGAAAGAAAATGCAGACAAGTTCAAAATTTTAGACAAAAATTTGGATTCGGCAGATTCTGACAGCCGAAATGAAGACAAGGTCAAATATTTACGAACAAATTTAATTTCGGGAGTATTTTGGCACCCTAAAATGTAGTCATGTTGAAAGCTTTAAACAGAAACTTCGTTTAGGCAGTATTTTCGCACTCAAAAATGAATGCGAGGTTAAATATTCACACAAAAATTTGGTTTCAGCAGATTCTGACAGCCGAAAATGAAGACAAGGTCAAATATTTACGAACAAATTTAATTTTGGGAGTATTTTGGCACCCTAAAATGTAGCCATGTTCAAAGCTTTAACAGAAACTTCGCTTAGGCAGTATTTTCGCACCCAAAAAATGAATACGAGGTTAAATTCACACAAAAATTTGGTTTCGGCAGATTCTGACAGCCGAAAATGAAGACAAGGTCAAATATTTACGAATATATTTAATTTTGAGAGTATTTTGGCAGACAAGGTCAAATTTGTTTTCGGCGGTATTCTTATACCCAAAATTTCGGTCAAGGTCGAATTACTAAAAAAAAAGATTTTGGCTGTAATTTGACACCCGAACAGCGTTTTAAAGTCATATTTTGGCTGTAATTTGACACCCAAAAAACGTTTTCAAGGTCACATTTTTCAAAATTTTTCGAGTTGGGGCGCATAATATTCCTACATTTATAGAGACTATTTGAAAAATTCACCTCGCATAATAATTGAAAGTATATGCCTAAGTTGAATATATTAAAAATACAACACTTGCTATGCTTATAGTAATTAATATGTATTGTTAATAATGTCCCATTTTAACAAGAAATATTCTACCACATTATTTTTTACATATATATAAAATTTGAAATAAAAATGTGAGTAACTGAAGTTTTCCTATTTACAAGAATATTTATTAAAAATCCGATCTGGTTCTGTACAGGCGCAATGAGACATTGTATGTAATTGATTTTTTAGCCAAAAAAATTCTAGAGGGTCATGGAATTCGGCACTAACGGTGAAATTACCAAAAAACATTGTCTTAGTATATAAAATGTGATATTTGTTACAGTGAATAATATATTTTTTTTAAATTATTTGTCATAACTTGAACATTATGTTAAATCACAAGTCGGTATACCTGCAACGTAATATAACACCGGAAAATGTACGATCACGCCATATAGGTGACCAACCTCGCTGACATTCATTAAATGCAGTTTAATCAATTTCATATAATGCAGTTTATTTCACACGCACTCACTGCTTTTCAATCGCCCCACCGCAATTGGTACGAGAGGGGACTGTGCATTATTTAATCTATGGCGAGCATTACAGTTCATTCTGTATCCACAGTTCTACCTGTTAATACGCTTCCTTTACCATACGTTTACTTAGTTTTTTTATATATAATCTTATTTAGTTTTTATAGTTTTCGGTGTTAGTTTTTTTAAATAGTTTTCGGTGTTAGTTAATTATCATCTAATTTAGTGTTCGGTTCTAAGTTCGTTTTTAAGTTCGTGTTTAAGTCATTTTTTTAGTGTTAATTATTTTAAGTGTATATAGATATAAAGTCCGAATTTAAGTCATTTTGTTTTTTAGTATTAATTACTTTTTAAGTTTTTTTAATCTTCGTGTTTACGCGATTCCTTGTTCCTGTTTCCTTGTTCCTGTTTCCTGTTCCTTATTCATTTTTTTTTCCTGAAAAATGTACAAGTATCAAGCTAACGCCGCAACCGCTAGTAATGCGGACATATTTTCTAACACCACTTTAGAGGAGGAAATTTCTAAGTACCTGGACAACCAGGCGGCCCCGTCTACCATCGGGTCCGGCATCCAGGTACTGGAGGGGTCCTTTACCGATTTGAGGCCAATTTCGATGGAGTTAGAACAACCAGGTAAAGCATTTTTTATTTTTTCGGTTAAATAATTGCACATCTAATTTGCTTTTTCCAGATCCACCCAGTCCCGGAGAGCGGCGATGTACAGCAGGGCCGAAGATGAGGTGCTGCGGGCGGCAACGCCATCATCCACACAGTCCCGGAGGGAGGCGGCGTACCGGAGGGCAGAAGATGAGGCGCTCCTCCAATTTGAGCTGGACGGATGGCTCAATATAATTCGAGGAGACGTCCGAAAGCAAGAGGACAAAATTGCTCGTAGCAAGAAGCGCTACGAGCAAGACACAAGAGCCTTCCTTGTGAACAACACGGCCCGGTACGCGCAAAGCCTCAAGTTGGGGAAAACAAAAATGTTACAACATCTACACTGACTTCGCCACCGGCAGCAAGTCATAGCACAGGACGCCGATATGCTGGAGGCGAAGATCGGTGTAGTGGACACTGAGCTAAGGAAATGCAAAAATTTCGTTAAAAATATGCCTATAGGTGAAGATGAATAAACATTGTAATTTTTTTTAAATAAAATATGTTAAAATTATTATTTTCTCTTATATATTAATATATATCAGGTTTCTAAGTCCCAAAAAATACAAATGCTTAAAAGCAGACAGTGACAATTTTAGTAACAAGACTAAAAGTATGAAAAGTGAAACAAATTCACTGAAAAAATTATAAACAAAAAAAATAATTTCAACACTCAATGTGTTTCGAACAGTGAAATATTTTTATACTCTGGTTAAATTTGACTTCATAAAAAATGTAGTAAATTTATGAAGTTAATGTGTGCTTTGAAAAAGTGGTAGAATGAAATTGACGTTGAAAAAATAGTAAGTATATTTCAAATCGTAATATTTTTTTTATCATAACTTTAAACAATATATCTCAAATTAAAAAATAAATAATATAATCATTACTAGAGCATAGTACTGAACTTGAGGAAAGGTATATACATTGAAACAAATTACTTATTATAAAGATATTTATTATAAAACACATTCTAAGTTACATTCTTAAATATACAGATGAATATTGCATACATAGATAACATTTTGGAAACTACTTAAAAACAAACATATTAGGCAGCACTCGCCTTTGTACAATTTACATCACAATTAGCACAAACAGTATATATTTTAGTATCCTTGGGTGCACTATATTCTTCTAAAACACTTTTGCATCTTAGACAAATCCATATACAGACGGGCATTATTTGCAATGTATTATTACAGATGTATAATTTATTTTCTTGTATTAATTATAAAAACATATGCTAAGTATAATAAACAGGCAGATGCTTATTAGATGAAAGCTTATTATCACAAGCCACTTGAATCCACTTTTACAATTAATCGTATGGCTTTTTGTAATACACGTGTGCCCCTCCTTTATATTTCGCAGCAAGAGGTTCTTCATTAATTTTGCGTAGGAACAATTTGCTGAAAATTTCAAATGTTCAGTGATAGGTATGTCGCTTGCCTCCCATCTATATACTTCGACGCCACAACAAAAGCAACTGGCTACATCATGGCAGCCGCTGTAATAAAATCCGGCCAGGGCGAGGTCCGCAGGATCCACAGCGCCATTCCATCTTTTAAACGACAGTAAACGTTCATCAAATGACTGATACAGTCCTGTATTATTTGGTACAACTGAAGAGTCTTCCATGCATGCACAAAATGTCTGCATAATTGATTTTTAAAATCTACACTCTTCACCACACATTAAGAAATGCCTTTTAGATGGTTATCCAATTATTTTCTCTTATAAATTAATGATCTATGTTGACATCAGGTGGTGTTCACCTCCCACCATTAATAAATCTGTTGTTTATATTGATTATACAAAAATGAGAGACATAAATGTCCACAGATATATGAATTATAGTTTTGCAAAGAATCATAATTATATCTAATTGTATTCAAGCTGCCGTCACTTAAAAAATATTATATTAATTCTTTTGGAGGTCTTAAATTTCCATAACTGTCAAAATAAATTATTTCCTTGTTTTTCTTGGTGTACGCTACCCAGTGAGTTCCCTCACCATCATCAGTATCTAGATTTATTATGCCGGTCTCATTTTTATTTATTATTTTTGGAAGCGTATCTCTCATAAAAATACCGCGAAAATGAGGAATTTTAAGCATTTTTGAATATTTCATTAGATCTAAATTAGTCAGTGGTCAGTGAGGCAGCTTTATTGGGAGTTTTTTGGATATGTTTTCAAATATAATCCAGAGCCTTTTTTGTAAGGACCTAGATATAATCCTTTCCCTTTTGAAGCTTGCTCCATTGCTAAATTATGTCTCTTTTGTTCAGCGGCCTGTTCCCGATTTGATTTAGCGTCATTTACTGCTTTTGCAATGCCGGCTGCACCTCCCCCGAGAGCTCCTAATGCTCCCAAAAGAGGTAAAAGGAATGGGAGAAATCCACCTGTTTTTGGGGTAGCTACAATTCTTCTCCTCCGCTTCTTTGACTTTGATTTTCTCTTTATACCAAGCTTAACATTTATTTCTCCACCTTTCTTCTTTGAGGAACGACTTCCTCGGCGTTTGAAGCCCATTCCCAACTTATTCTTTAATTTCACCACCCCACCGACTCCCAATGCGGCGATTTTTTCACCGAAACCTGAGTCGGATGCTTTTACACGTTTAAATACGACTTCAGCTAATTCTCTGTCAGCTTGATTTCGTCGCTCGACGTCTTGAAATTTAGAATACGCTATATCGTGCTCTTTGCATGCCTCATCCAACGGATTAATTCCTTTATCCCCTCTTTGTAACCTCTTTGAAAGTTTTGTTCCAGGTCCACAATAATTATAAGTAGGCAAATGTAACTCCACTGGAAGTTTATCAATGATTTTATTAAGCAGACCACGTCCTCTCTTCTTAGCACTTCCAATACTACTCGGTGGAGAAGACTTTCTGCGAACCATTATAATACAACTGGCATAAACAATAAAACATGTTTTGTAAAGTAGCCGTATATATACCTGCAGGATGTGATGTCCATTCAGTTTACCGTAGTTCTCATTGTAATGAAAATCCACTTCAAAATAATTTCTAGATATATGTACTAATTAGTAGCTGCCTGAAATGCGGATGCATCAGCAAGAAACAGTTTTACCGATAGCAGATCATGATGACGTTTCCAAGACCAGTACCATTCAAAAGCACGGCATTTTATTTGGTGGACAATCGAAACGAGGACTTTTGGTAGGAAGCTCAGGGTGCGGAAAAACAAATGTGATGCTCAGTTTATTAGAACATTCCAATGGGTTACGGTTTGAAAATATTTACTTACATTCTAAATCCCTATATCAACCGAAATATGAGTACTTGAGAATGCTTATGAAACCTATAAATGAAATTGGATATTTCGAATATAATGATGGGGATGCAGTAATACCTCCAGAAGAAATAAAACCGAATTCTGTGATAATATTTGATGATTTAGCTTCTTGTAATCAAAATATCATCAAAAGCTATTTTTGTTTTGGACGTCATAAAAACACTGATTGTTTTTACCTATGTCAGACATACAGCGCCATTCCCAAACAACTATGTAGAGATAATGCTAACCTTATTGTGATATTCCCTCAAGATATGACCAATCTGAAACATATTTATGATGATCATGTAAACGTAGATATATGTTTTCAAGATTTCAGAGAGCTCTGTGCATTTTGTTGGAAAGATAAATATGGGTTTGTGGTAATAGATAAAGATTGGGCTATTAACTCTGGAAGATATCGGAAGGGATTCGATAAATTCGTTCAAATATAAGGTTTCAACACTGAGCCCCTCAGTCAGTAATCATGGATAATCGAGTGGCAGTACAGCTTTTAAAAACAAGAGAGGCGCTGAAACAAAAATACAGAAGTTTGAAAAGAGATATCGACAAATCACAATCACAGTTAGAGAAAACTTACAAACCGATAACTGAACCTCCTAAAGATTTGGTGTCAACTCTTATTAAAACAGAAAGTGCTTCGAAAAAACCATATTTGAAAAAAGAATTAAAAGAAGAAATATAAGCCGTGATAGTCTTAATACTCGATCAATTGGTCAAACTCCTCTTGAGTATTATCACACTTCTACACCTGTTCATTTGGAAGACGAAACTTTTCAGTATGACCCGACTCAAGTAAGGCCCGAGTTCAGTGAAAGTTTTTTTGATGAAACTTCTCCGCCAACGATAGCAGAAACATCGACAGCTGCAGAACATGAAAAATATTTACAGCAATTTAAGAAACATCTACTGCGAGCATACATAGAAGGAAAAATCGAAGATGTAAAAAATGAATATGATGATACTTTCGGTGTTTACTTCGACCCTTTTGCCAAAAAATATGCGATTGGTGATGCAAGTATTGATTTTGATGGCGCTGACTTTATTATTAATGGCGAGTTTAAATATGCGGGTACACCAGGATTGTATGAGCTGATGTTTAAAAAGCATCCAGCGGGTTATCGACCAACTGATTTAGATCAATATATTGATATAATTAAAAGGACCAATGCTCATTACCTAGGGTACAATCCCGGGAAAGGTTTATCGACGTCACGTGCATCTAAATTTATAGATATTATTAAACCACGAGTTACTAATTTACATTCGATGGCTCAAGAAAAAAACAATAAAAGAAACATTATCCCAAGAAAATCAGCATTAGCATTACCCACAGCTACACAAATATCGAGATCTAGTTCACTTCCTAGGACGCAAGCAATAAAAACAAGAAGCCAAAATAAGAGAGGTGGAAATCTAAAAACGATGGAATTCAATAATAAGAAGATTGAATATAGGCATTTTGATGATTACAATGAACTTGTAGATCGTTTAAGACTATTGATAGCATCACAATTAGCAGGAAATACTGGGCATAATAATGAGATAACCTCAATAATAGAACAATTGAGAGAGGGTAAAATAATAAGATAAATAGTTTACGTGAAATGTTGAGATATCATTCAGTATAAGACTTTGAGACTGTCACCATGCCAATTAATCAATTTGGAAGGCATATGTTAAAGAATGAAGTAATTTCTTATTCATCGCCAATTCCCCCATCCCCCCTATTAACATCACCCCTAAGAACATCACCATTTTACATTTGTGAGCCTTCTTCACATCATAGCAAATGTATTATAAATATTCGAGGCCGTTTACAGAAATCTCAAAGTGTACTTTTTTATACATTAGAGAACAATACAACAGAATACAAATGCCCTATATCTGGTAAGATTGAAAATATACAGATTTTACCTGCTAGTACCCAAATTTTCTTGAATACAGTTGCAGTTACAGCAGAAGAATTTGTGGGGAAAATTGTAAATTTGGAAGATAAGTTTACCTTTTACGCAAAGAATAAAGATCCTCTGTACGTCCAAATTGTACTACAGTGTCCAATAGCTAAAAATGATTAATGTTAAACAAGAAATAGTCAACGAAATTCATAAGCCTGCCAGAAAGTATTTTAAAAGAAGGAGAGTAATTGTTAAAGGCCTTAATGACCTTATTCAAGCAGATCTTGTTGAAATGGGTCGATATGCTAAAATAAACAAAGGCTATAGATATATTTTAGTGGTTATTAACGTATTTTCAAAATTTGTTTGGTGTGAACCTGTCAAAAATAAAAGTGGAAAAGCAGTTGTAGAAGCAATGAACAAAATCCTGTCACAGATGAGCACACCACCCAAGAATTTACAGACGGATATGGGTAAAGAATTTTACAATAAAAAATTTAAAAAATTAACGGATAAATTGAAAATTAACCACTATAGTTCTTACACACATCTTAAAGCAAGTGTTGTAGAAAGAGTGAATAGAACATTAAAAAAGAAAATGTGGAAGCAGTTCAGCTTACAAGGAAACTACAAATGGTTATATATCTTACCAGATATTGTTGCCGAATATAATAGCACCAAACACAGGACTATTGGAATGGAACCAAAAAATGTTAAAAAGAAAAATGAAAAATATTTATTACAAACTGCCTATAGTCATCTGAAAACAATTGATCCAAGGAAACGAAAATTTAAAGTCAATGATTATGTGAGAATTAGTAAATATCGAGAAGCTTTTTCAAAAGGTTACACTCCTAACTGGTCGAACGAAATTTTCCAAATCAGAAAAATTAACAAAAGTAATCCTAGAACATTTCTATTGGAAGACCAAAATGGTGATGAAATTCAAGGAGGTTTTTATGAGCATGAACTTCAGAAAGTAAAATATCCAAATGTATATCTTGTGGAGAAGATTATAAGAAAAAAGGGGACCAAACTCTATGTTAAATGGCTTGGATTAGACAAAAAATATAATTCATGGATTTCGAAAAATCAAATTGTATAATAATATTCTATAATTTATCTTAATAAAACAAATGTTTAAGTAATACATGTTTTTTATTTATATATTTTGTACATATTTTTATACATTATTTCATATATTTTATAAAATAATGAATTCGTAAATGACTTACACATATATTAACTTACAAAACCAATCATTTTAATGTCTCTTAAATTAAACATTCGGCTTTGAATAAATCTGGATAAATATAAACAAGTTCCATGAGAATATAAGCATTTTCATCACTGCAACTCTTGTTGTGTTGAATAACGTTTAGAGCATTTTCAAATATATTTCCTCCTTGACGTTATAGTTCTCTCTTGACGTTCTTCAAATAATTTATAAACTGTTGTCTTTTTAACATGTCAATGCCATACTTAACAAGTGGTAACACTTCCCACAACTTGCAGATTGATTCATAACCCAAGTACACATACGAGTTATTCTTTATAATTTTTATAACTGTAGAATTGGAAAATTGCTCAAATTGGATGGAAAAATTATCAGCATTTATTGGTTGAATGTTATCGTTGGTATGTATATAATTGGTAATATATCCTTGAAAAATGAGAAAATGATTCCAATCCGTTTCGTCAAAAATTATTGCATCAGTTTTATTTCCACACAGCTTTACACATGGATTATAACACAAGTCACTTGATAACCCCGTTGACACATACTTGCTCCTCGATTTATTTAACTTATGTCTTCTTTCACCTAGTATCACTAAATCGTTTTTATTCTGTGGAGCTGGAGGTAAATTATTAAATAAGTCAAACTTCAGCTCAGGCAATACACTGCTGTATTCGTTCATCTTGAATAGTTGAAATTTAGAAGTTTCTTGAAATACCTTTGAGACCCAAATATTAATAATAATAATAATAATAATAATATTTATTATCCATAGACCATATTACAACAGATGGTATCGGACTCGTCAAATACAATTGTTAGTAAAATAAAAATACATGTATAAATGGAAATAACAAAAAAAAAATACAAAACAGTTACAAAAAATTTTTTTATACAGAAAAGTAAGGCTAATCAATTAAAATGGTGATTCTAAATATTCCCGTACATTATAATATACATTATTTAGAAGTAATTTCTTAACTTCATATTTAAATGCTCTTATATTAGTTAATTCCTTTATTTTTTGTGGTAGCTTATTGTACAGCTTAATACCTACATATCGAGGACTTCGTTCGTAAATCGACAACGTGTGAACTGGAATTGCTAATTCATTTTTGTACCTAGTTTCATAGACATGATTATAATTGTTACATAAAAATTCATGCAAATTCAGCTTTACAAATGTAATAATTTCGTAAATAAATATGCTCGCTACTGTTAGAATATCAAGCTCCCTGAAAACATTTCTACAGGATACAGTTTTATTTAATCCTCGTATATTTCTTAATGCCATCTTTTGAATTTTGAATGTTCTTTCAAGGAAATGAGATGAACCCCAAAACACAATGCCATACTTCACCCGGGAAAAAAATTGAGCATAGTAATAGGAAAGGACAACTGATATGCTGGTTAGCTTACTTAATCTATGCAAGGCAAAACATGTCGATGAGAGCTTTTTGCACAAATGGTCAATATGTATTTCCCAATTTAGGGCATTATCAATATAAATACCTAAAAATCGTGTATGTTGAACTTGTTCAAGCGACCTACCATTAACTTTTATTAAGCTGCTTGTATTATAATTCGATAATCTGGGTGTAAAATGAATAAAAACAGTCTTCGATGTATTTAAAAGTAATTTGTTTTCATTAAACCATAATATAAAATCTTCGATTTTGTTTTGTGAGACGTCTATTAGGTCGGTCATATTCGGAGCAGTACTCAAATATGAATTATCATCAGCAAACATGATCAGATTACCATTATTGTGTAGAGTGCTTGGTAAATCATTAATAAATAATAGAAATAGTAGTGGCCCAAGAACGGATCCCTGTGGAACACCGCAAGATACATTTAGCTCATCTGATCTTATATTATTTAATTCAACAACTTGATTTCGATTGGATAGATAAGACTGCAGCCAGCTGTTTATTTTTCCCCTAAATCCATACGTATTTAGTTTTTTAATAAGTAAGTCATGATCCACCATATCGAATGCCTTGCTTAAATCCATGAAAATTCCAAAACACTTATCATTTTTATTTATGGAATCGTACAATTTATCTAGAAACTGCATAACAGCTGTCTGTGTGGACCTTTTTTCCCGAAATGTCGGTGTCTAAGGAATTTATATATCAAAAGATAATTTCATTGGGAGGTATTTGAACTCTCTAGTTATGTTTTCAGATCAGAACAGTTGATATCTGTCTGTAAGAGAATACCATACATATCCCCCCCTCTATTTTGCGCACCTCCCACCAATCATATGAGGGGTGTGGGTTATCCCCTCCACTCAACCAATCCGCTTAGGTGGGCGGAGCTTATCCCCTCCCATCGACCAATTACAATACATGGGTGGGGTTTATTCTCGACCAATCACAATAAGTGGGTTGAAATTCACCTCCCACCAATCGACCAATCATATTATGAGGGGTGTGGTTTATCCCCTCCAATCAACCAATCCGCTTAGGTGGGCGGAGCTTATCCCCTCCCATCGACCAATCACGTTCGGGGTGGGAGGAGGAGTGGGGAGTATACATGGAGGTATGGAGGGGGGTACGCCGCTTTCTTATTATTAACCTACTGTGGGGGTTCCATATCACGCTCGCGTATTCTAGTGGGGGTCGCACCAAGGTATTATATAGTTTTTATGGTACGTGTATTTTGAAAATCTCGAGCATTTCATATGAGAAAAGATGATGTCACTGTGTTGCTTATGTCTTCTCTGAACGAAAGATGTGAGTCAAATGTTACTCCTAGATTTTTAAAGCTATCATGACGTGTCAGATTTGCCTTATTAATAGTATACTCATATTGTATTTTATTTATGTTCAGAGACAATCTGAATTTGTTACACCACTCGTGAATTGTGCTTAAGTCTGTCTACAGCTTTTCGCAGTCTGATTCGTCGTTGATCTTATAGTATATCTTCAAGTCGTCAGCATATAAGAGAGATTTACAACTGATATCGATGACGATATCGTTAATGAAAATGATAAACAGTAAAGGGCCTAAGACCGACCCTTGTGGAACTCCTGATTGAGATATAAATTCGATAGACCTATGACCATGATATTGTACAAACTGACTTCTATTAATCAGATAGGATCCAAAAAAAGTTATTTGACTAAGGTTAAAAGCAAACGAGACTAATTTCGTTAGCAAAACACCATGGTCCAACATATCTTAGAGAAGTCCATATAAATAACATCGATTTGTCCACCGTCATCCACAACTTCAGCTAAGTATTGTGTTATACAAAGTAGGTTTGTTGTTGTCGATCGTTGAGAGACAAAATCATGTTGGTTGTTGCATATACGTTGATAAATCTGGGGATAAAGTGCAGTATGCATGACGATTTCAAATACCTTGCCAAAATTATTTATGATTGTAATAGGGCGCTAATTTCTATATCCGATTTGTTGCCTTTTTTGTGTATGGGACAAATTTTAGATGCTTTCCATCTATCAGGATATGCACAAGTTTGTAAGGACAGGTTAAAAATATGTGCCAGCGGCGCAGCCAATATACCTGAGCAGTCTTTTAAGAAGAAAGCTGGTAAACCATCGGGTCCGGCCGTAAATTTTGGTTTAATTTTTTTGAAGGCATTAATCACATCCATCTCAGTTACCTTAGGCATTGCTATATTAATATTATCACTAGCTACTGCCGACAAGTTTATATTGCGACTTGAGGGGATGTACGCTGAACTAAAGAAGTCAGCAAAAGAATTCGCTATATCTTCAGAATTATCTAAGATACTGTCATTATTAGTGAAGGCATTCGGCATTGAACTGGAATTATTTTTACTGTTGACATATGCCTAGAAACTTTTTGGATTTGAGGACAGATTGTTTTCAATTGGGTGTAAGTAATTTTTGTAAGCTGTGTCGATATCTCTTTTCAACTCTTAAAAGTTTAAAGTTCTCAAGATCGACAGTGTTATTAGATTTTTTATAGGTACGCCAAGCCATCTCTTTATACCTTATATCGATAATTATATGTTTTGTGAACCAGGGAGGAAATGTTTTTTTGGACGTCTTTTTCATGGGAACAAATTTTGATACGCTAGTACTGATAATATTATACAAGTGATCCGCTGCATCGTTAACGTTATTTATTTTATAGATATCTCCCCAGTTTGTGTTACACAATTCTGAATAGAGTGGTATAAAGTCAGCTTTTTTGAAGTTGTACGTCATTGCGTGATTTTTGGGAACCTTATTGTGGCAAGAGCTAAAGTTTAAATCAATATTAAGTGGTGGGTGATGCACATCTTCTTTGAAGACAGCAATCGGATTTACTGACACTGCACAATTTATTGTAAAAGATAAGATCTAATAATTTATTATTGGAGTTAGTTACAAAATTGAATTGAGTGAGGCCAAAGAAGTTAATAAAATTATTTAGTTCAGTTACTTTAACGGTCCTAGTCAAGTTATTAAGAAAGCATTCATAATATTCCGGAATATTAAAGTCACCTAAGATTAGTATGTCCGTGCCGTAAATACCATGTAGGTTAGCAAAACAATCAAAAATCGAGTTGTATATTTGGATATTTGCATTAGGTGGCACGTAAATTAAGAATACTGAAAGTGTTGTAGTGCCTAAGATGATTTTAATTCCAACAACATCGATGTTAGGGAGATTTATATTAATACTATTTAGGTTTACTATGCTCACTTTGTACGACTTATTAAGCAGGATAAGACAACCACCTCCTCTGGTTAAACCTACTTCCTTGAATTTTTGATCGCATCGGAAAACGTTATAATTCCCATGACTGAGTTCAGAATCAAGAATATGTGAATCTAACCAGGTTTCTGTGAAACATAACATATCGTAATGGAATGGAACCAGATGAAACAACTGAAATAATAAAAATATATCCCCCATGGCTAATTGTCGGTTGGTGGAAGCACCCAGGTTAAATATTGAGGTAAAGAAAGCAATTACGCAACATCAGGAAAGGGATGACAGACTCGCAAGGGTTCAAAACCAAGTAGAGGCTGCAATGGGAGCTGTGGGCAAGGCACTTACCTTCTGTCTGAAGGAAGAAGTAGAGGGGTGGAGTCAGCTAATTGAGCTATTAGGACATGCAGGAAAGTTATTGGCGTCGGTCCATTTTGTAGAATCGCAGTCCAGGTGAGTTTTAGCATCATCTGGTGTAAACAAGAGTTTCAAATCAGCTCTGTCTGAAGTCTGTGGATGGTTGGATTTTTGGGGACAACCTGAGCGAGAGAATGACGACAACAAAGTCATTGGAGAAAACTTCGGAGGATTTCAAAATTCCTAAGCTTAAACAGAAGAATAAGCCTACCACCAAAAAGCCTTACAATTTGAACTTCAGGAGTCCGCTTCGAAACTATTATTACCAAAGCCAGGGCAGACAGAGCCAGTTTTGGAAAAAACAACCAGAAACGGGGAGAGAAAGCAGGACGAGGGAGAATACCAAGGCAAGTTATCGATCGATCCTACAGATCAAAATCACAGAGGCAGAGAAGGTTCTAAAGGTAGGACCCTATTGTGGTAGACTAAAGTTTTTCGTTAAGGTGATAATATCCAAGAGAGGTCCGATAGGGAAATATTTACTGTTTGTGACTATAACTTCTTATTTTGAAAAGCATATTGCAAACAAACTATAAGACTACTTAAGTAGAAGTATAACAAGAGTAATGTTATGAATTTGCACTCAATAATTTCAAACGTATGCGAAATAAGTAGATTTAAATTTAGGAAATATGAAAATTGACGTAATTTATAAAGTTAAATCTAATTATTTTGCAAACAACTGAAATTATTGAGATAAAATTCATATTATTACACCTGTTATAGTACTACTTAGGTAGTCTTATACTTTTTTTACCAATATATGTATTAAAAAAACGTTATGACCAAAAATAATAAATATTTCCTTATCGGATCTCTCTCTCTCTCTTGGATATGCCCACCTTAAATTTTAGCGACACATTACTTCTGATCCTATATTACTGTCATGGATACAAGATTACAAAATCCCGTTTAATGAAAAAACCAGTCCAAAAAATTCCCCTAAAGGAACGTAAATGGTCATGTAAAGAGAGAAAACACATACAAAATCATTTAGCCAGATTAATCAGTGTAGGGGCCATCAAAGAATGTACTCCTAGGAGAGATCAATTTGTTCCAAATGTGTTCCTAATACCTAAACCAGATCGCTCTGCTCTAGTAGGCTGATTTTAAATTTAAAACGACTTAATAAATATGTAAATACTATACATTTTAAGTTAGAAGATCACAGAAGATCATTTAATACCTATTAAAAAATGTCATAGGAAGTATCTTAGGTTTAGATTTTTGGGGAAATTATACGAATATAAATGCATGCCATTTGGCCTTAACACAGCGCCATTTGAAGTTACAAAATTAATTAAACCAATACTGGCATATTTAAGAGCAAAAAATTTTTTGTCGGTTTTATACTTGGATGGCTTTCTCTTAATTGACAATTCATACCAACAATGCCTTGAGAACTTATCTAAAACATGTAAACTTTTAAAATAGTGAGTGAGTGAATGAGTCAGTAAGTAAGTGAGTCAGTAAGTACGTAAGTAAGTAACTCAGTAAGTAAGTAACTACGTAACTAAGTAACTAAGTGAATAAATAACTAAGTGAATAAGTAAATAAGTGAATAAGTAATAAGTGAATAAGTAATAAGTGAATAAGTAATAAGTGAATAAGTAACTAAGTAAATAAGTGAATGAGTAATAAGTATAAGTGAATAAGTGGATAAGTGAATACGCGAATAAGGGAATAAGCGAATATGCGAATAAGCGAATTAGCGAATAGGCAATAAGGCAATAGGTAAATAAGTAAATAAATAAATAAATAAGTAACCGTTCTAAAATTGCAAATATTTAGATTTTGGGCTAGTAACTAAATGCCAAAGCAATGTCTTATTTAAAGTAAAATTTAAATTATCTTTGAATGTTATATTTCATTTATTAAAGAGAAAACTAGATACGTACATATAAAGACAAATAAAAATTAATATTTAAGCTCTCTATGCATATTATAGTCAATCGTCAAAGCGGAATTTTGAACGCACTATTTGGGTGATCGAGATATTATTACATTATTGACTGTGTTTTGCTGTTTGATATTTTATGTGTATGCGTTTTTTTATCTTGAACTAAAAAAGACGAAAGGAAAGACATTATTTCATCTGAGGTAAGTACCTACAATTATTTATCGATTTAGGGGTTGTTTAATAAAAAATTTCAGTTATTAATATCTGAGTTGTTGGAATGGGAGGGGCCATTTTGAATACACGAGCTGCGTCTATACCTGTAAGTGAATCTACATTTACATTTAAAGAAAAATTAAAGAATCAGCAATAATCTTATTAAATGAAGACAAGTGCGTATCGAATTGTACTGTAGATATTTGTACAACCTGGCTACCTGTTAAAAGAAGAACTTAACAAACTCAAAGAAAATATCATGAGTTCTATGTTCTGTGTTAGTAAGTATCTATGGAAATAACATAAACAGAATCTTAAAGCTGTGTATTTGACATACACAGTAAAATAAGAGTTCTTCCAACTTTGAAAACGGAAAGAGATTACTTTCCGAAACGTCAGCAAAATACATTATTTCTGTGTTTATTCCGATTTATATTATTTGCAAAACATAACCTCTGACTATTCCTTTGGCGTAAACATCACGGGCGCAGAAGCTTTTTTCCAATAATTCTATTATTTTGTAGATTCGGTGATCTGTTTTTGAAGAGGACAATAATACATGTGGTAGAAAAACCCAAATAATAGGAAAGAATACTTACATTTACTTATTAGGAATTGATTAAAATTCAGACATAGACATCCGCTTCTTTAATCAAAATAAAAGCAAATATTTTATTTCAGTGTCTGGTCGATAGCCGAGTGGGTTAAGGCGCGAGGTGGCAATCGCGATTAATCTCACACGGACATCGCACCACCGGGTTCGAATCCTGGCTCCGGTACTGGCACTGTCGGAGGAAATGGTTGTATGTCCGCGTTTTTTTCAATGTGTAACCCCCTTCCGCACAAGCCCTGGCTTCTGGAATTGGGGGTTGTCTAATTTCTGTGGTGTTATTTATTTATTAAGTGTTCGTCGTCCCTATATATATTTTGTCTTTAAAATAGGGAAAATAAATAATACTTCGCTTTTACATTTTTACACCTGTTAAATTTGTTATTTAGGCGAGTTGTTCTAGATTTTTCGTTCGTCCCATATTTGACACGCTGGTATAATATTTATAGCTTTTTAGAAAACCTGCAAAATCGTTAATCACTAATAACGTATATCCCTATTTTATTCAAGAAAAATACAAAACTTTCAAGGCAAAGTTACCGACGTGCTAAACAAACCGAGGATTTAATAATTAATGGAAATGAAGCGAAAGCCAGTAATGAATTAGTTTTAAAATTACCAGAAAATAAGGCTCTTTCTGCAACCAACATTCTGACATGTGCATCAACTACTTTCGATATAGGCTATAGCGATTGTAATTCTAATCAATGCTCTGAAGAAACCTTTTACAATAATTATGACATCGACAATTTGTCCAAAGCGAACAGTTTTACTCGTACTGTTAGTAGTGAAGTTCTAGAAAATAATCTTCATAGTGACGACACTGGCAGCCTAATAAATAGTGATCACAACAAATTAGATATTTTTTTAGAAAATACACAGGCTTCTAATAATATAAACAAAAATGGCACTTTTATAAAACAGTTATCAAAATGGGCCGTTCACTATAAAATAAAACAATTTGCGTAAAATGATTTACTTAAAATACTTAAATCAATTCCACAGCTATCACATTTACCTATAGATGCTCGTACGTTGCTAAAAACCCCTAAAGATGTTAAAATCAGAATCAGAAATATAGAACCAGGAAAATATTATCATTTCGGGTTATACAATATATATTATTATTATATTAGTTAAACTGCTTAAGAATAATAATAATAATAGTGATTTGTAATGATGTTAAAAGTTTTGGCACATTAGACCAGTTTAGTGCATTTCCTTTCGAAAATAAATTGTAAAAATTAAAAAATCTTCTTAGATCTGGACACAATCCTTTATCTCAAATTGTTCGCAGAATAACAGAGGAGAATAGTAATGATCTTTATAATACGCAAACAAAGACGACCTTTCCAAATTTACAAAATTAAGAAATGACGGTTATTTGCTCCCTGGAACAGGATGGCCTCAATACAAAGAATTAGTGTTTCCAAATTTTGTCTTAAACACGAACCATCCTGATAACTGTTGCATGCTAAAAGATGGCAGTATCATCTGCATTAAAAATTTTGCCTTGTAGCGTGATAAACTTCTTGTGTGTGTGTCAAATCAAGAAGAAGAAGTAGAGAGCGTATCGGGGAGTGGTAGAACTGTCAAATACGGGAGATGACATATGATGGTATTGAAAAGTGTGCATGTGTGATTATAAGCTTGTGTGTATTAGTTTAAATAAAGTTGTTGCTATTAAACTGTGTTAAACTGGCGTCCCAACTGTGTCCGAATAGCCGATAAGTACATTGTAGTGTTTTAAAAGTGCTACGTATCTTTTATGTTCCAAGAAGCGCCGATACGCGGGAAGCACCACGTTTTCTGTCTGCCGTCTAGTACAAATTACGACAGAAAATCGCTCTCACACTCTTCACAGCCGATGTGGATAACTTTCTTTGAAACGAAAAAACATTTCAACTTACATAGAAGGTAGGAATTCCATAACAAGTGTGTTTGAGTGCAACAGCAACTGTTCATCGGATCTTAACACCTCAAGCTTTCATAGGAAACCTCTGGTAACACTTTTATCACACAAATTAGACACTCTCTGTAAGTAATTTTAAAATTTTACTACATACATGAACTTTTGTGGAAGCAGTGCAGTACCTATTGACATTTTCGCGGGGACAAACTCTATTCAGTGCACATAAATATGTTTCTGTAAGATTTTACGTTTGTACTGATGTGCTAATTGTGCTCATGCATGAATTTTCGTGAGAACCAGTGCCGTATACCTGTTAACATTGTGCTACGGGAAACAAGCAGTGCTCGAGACTTTTTCAGTGCAGATATTTTTCTAACATTTAAGTGTCGGGTTCGTGAAATTGACTTTTTCCTCACTACGAAATGCCTAAAGAAAAGAAACAGGATTCTGTAACTTCTCAGAGTACAGAAATAAGGGAAACTGTGCCTGCGCCTGCAACCGTTACGATGACAAATGAACAGTTCTTAGCGTTAATAAACCAGGTGCGCGAAGCAGCGAAACAACCAAATGAGGGTAGTAGCAGGACAACGACGTAACGTAAAGGACAGCCGATGCCCCTTATAGAAGACCTTCTACACAGTGCCAAGCGCACCTCTTATGTCAACCATTGATTTACAATCTGGCTATTGGCAAGTCACTGTTGCTGTTGAAGATCGTGATACAATTTGTTTCGTTTCACCTTTTGGGACATTCCGATTTAATCGCATGTCGTTCGGGCTGAAGAATGCGCCTGCTACCATGCGCCTAGTCGACAGGTTTCGAGCCGGTTTGGGAGATCGTGCAGTGTTCGCTTATCTAGACGATTTCTTGTTACTCTCAGAGACATTTTAACAGCATGTCAGTGACATTCGGGCAGTGTTTGACAGACTTAGATTATTTAACCTCCGAGCGCGTCGTCAGAAGTGCATGTTTGTGCGAAGCTCTGTGAACTATCTTGGACACGTGCTAACTCTGCGAGGTATTGAACCAGATCCCCGTAAAATATCCGCTATCATAGACTTAAAACCTCCAACTTGTGTTAAAAACATAAAAAGTTTCGTACAGACTTGTTCGTGGTATCGAAAGTTCATACCGAAGTTCTCGGATATCGCGCGACCTTTGACCAATCTACTTCGGAAGAATCAAAACTTCGTGTTTGGAGAAGATGAAAAGCATGCTTTTACGACGTTAAAAGAGAAACTCAAAACAGCTCCGATTCTCGTCTAGGCTGATCAAACTCAACCCTATATTTTGCGCACGGATGCGAGCAACTACACTTTGGGGGCCGTTTTGCTCCAAGGGGAGGGGGTTAACGAACGACCAATTGAATACGCGAGTCGCTTGTTATCGTCCGCTGAACGAAACTACTCGACATGTGAACGGGAGGCTCTTTGCATAGTTTGGAGTTCCGAGCGAATTCGAATATACCTCGAGAGTGCTGAAGTAACCATTGCCACAGACCATCAGCCACTACAGTGGTTATTTTCATTGAAAACACCCTCGGGTCGCCTAGCAAGATGAGCGCTCAAATTACAAGGTCTTAACATGAAGATTGTCTACACCCCTGGTAAAGCAAATGTTATAGCAGATACGTTATCACGACCATTTTGTGTCCATGAGGATTCAGTAGGCTGTCAAGTCTGTTTGGTTACGGTAGAAATACCTAGTTTGGGTCCAGTTGACGTTAGAGAAAAACAAGTAAACGACCCAGAGATTCGAAAAATCATAGTAGCACTAGAAGGAGAGGATATCTTGGAAATAGCTCGATGGACAAGACAAAGACAAAGAGGCTACATCATGGTAAACGGAGTGCTTTACCGCTATAACCCTGAATCAGACTCAGACGATCCGCAACTTGTTGTTCCAGCGGATTGTCATGCTAACATCTTGACACAGTATCATGACGCAAGTACTGCAGGTCACTATGGTGTGGATCGTACAGTTCAGAAAATATCCACCAAGTTCTATTTTACTGGAATGAGACGTTACGTCACAGATTACATAAGAAATTATATTGAATGTCAGCGTTATAAGGCGACGAAAAAAAAACCCACAGGATTGTTATAGACTCCTGCCCCATCTCAGAGATTTGAGGTAATCGCGGTCGATTTATTTGGCTCACTACCCGTGACACCAAAAGGAAACCGCTGGATCTTGGTTGTCGAAGACATAGCTTCCAAATGGATAGAGCTATTTATATTGCAAGATGCTACTGCTGAAGTATGTGCACAAACCCTTATCGAGGAAGTTTTCTTACGCTAGAAAAATGATATCAGATAATGGTGTCCAGTTCATAAGTGCCGTCATGCAAAAGTCATTTATTGTTTGGGTATAAAACTTTCATTTATACCCCTGTATCATGCTGAAAGCAATCCTGTTGAGCGTAAGAACAGAGAATTAAAGACCCAGTTGGCCATCCTAGTACAAGATAAACATGATACCTGGGATGAATATGTAACAAGCATTAGATTCGCTATAAACTCCACAGTGTGTGAGTCAGTGGAGCACACGCCCGCATATTTAACTTTTGGCAGAGAGATTCGGGCACCCTATGATACTGTCTATGACTTAAGGAAAGTTGTTGAAGCATTTTGTACCCCAGATCACTCCTTATCTACGCAAACTTTCAAATACTCTCATCGAAGCCCAAGAAGCTCAAATTAAAACGCAAGATAGACGCAAAGAGAATGCTGATAAAGACCGAAAAGTATACTATTTCAAAGTAGGAGACAAGGTACTTGTTAAAACTCGTGCTCAGTAGCACTCCGAAGGGTTTCACTTCCAAGTTCGCAACCAAGCGTGACGGCCCTTATATAGTGACCGATATTGTCACCCCAAATTCGTATGTTCTGTCCATTTGTCACAAACCCGTAGAAGTACTAGGGAAATATCATGGAAGCGATATTTACCCATATCATGGACAGGAAATGACTGCGCCCGTTCCTGTGTTACCCAAACGGAAGCGCGGACGACCTAAGAAGACAACTTAATCCTGTACCCCGCCGGAGACCTTAGCGTGGTACAGCGGGGGAGAGTGTAGCGTGATAAACTTTTTGTGTGTGTGTCAAATCAAGAAGAAGAAGTAGAGAGCGTACCGGGGAGTGGTAAAACTGTCAAATACGGGAGATGACATATGATGGTATTGAAAAGTGTGCATGTGTGATTATAAGCTTGTGTGTATTAGTTTAAATAAAGTTGTTGCTATTAAACTGTGTTAAAGCCTCTATTAAGAATAATATTATTACTATTGGCCAGAAGTATGTAACATTAAAAAAATATTTTACAGAGGCTAGCAATTCAGACAATTTTTGTATACATAAAGCAAACAGCACGTCTCTTTCACCATCTCAAATATTTAATATTGATGACATATGTAGTAAATATATCCAACTAAAATATAATGAATTTGGGAAAGAACTTCTGTTATTAATTCCATTGCATCATTCAGAGTTATAAAATTTTCATATTGTAATTGTACATATTTTTATTCAGAAATTTTTAGCATGCTTGTTATGTCTTAATTAATAATATAAGTAGGTACTGTTTTTATTTTGAATAAGCTAATTTTTAGTCATTAATTTCTTTGAAACTGCAAGTATGATGTATATTTTTTATTCACAATTTTCACGTGGCACAGTTTAAAATAATTACCCTGAAACTGAAATTACCCTTATATTGCAGTGAGAGTAATATTTGATATTTTTAAAAATTTCTGAAGACGAAAGAGGCAAAAAAAATTAGGCATTATTTTTTGTACTTTCGCATAGTTCTTCATAGTCAATATAAATCGTAGGATTAATTTTTTTCATAACTGAAAGAATGGACATACTACTCATTTTATTTTAAAAATTGTAGATACTTTGGATTTGCCTATATGTCAAGAACATGGACTATTGTAAAATTTTTAAATGATAATTCAGTTGAGGCTGTGCCGACAAGTTGGATTATAAGCAGTAATATATGGCCACCATATGCATCAGAGAAAGTTTCTACTTCTATTAAGAAGCATGAACCGCCCAATAGTACTTGGGATAAATTTACAATCAAAATCTTTGATAACTCCGTATATGGTAAGATGATGAATACCTACCAGAATTAATGAACTAAAGTTTATTTAATCAATTTTAGATGATTACACAATTGCAAGAAAAAAATGAACAAGGCACACGAATATTTAGATTTACATTACCACCGATGCTCGACGAAGTAAGAAACCAATTTGGTCTGAGGAGTTTCAATATACCGACAGCGAAGACGATGAAGTAAGAACAAGGAAAAGACTTCCAGCACGACCAAAATTGTCATTGTATGTAAAAGTGACCTTCAATGCACTTTCTGTTATTTATTTACAATTTCGTAGTTACATTATTTTCCGTGATGTTGTTTGCTTCATCTTCACGTTACAAACGGTGCACATAGTGCACTCAAGGTGTTATGGCATATTACCAACAAGTTGTTTTACACCAAAAATATGTGCACATATAAGCCAGCCTTTTTGAAGTGTAATTTAAAATTGGAAATATTGTCATAAACATTAGCCCTAATAAAAAAAACCAATCTAATAATAAACATAGTTTATATACAAGACATTGAAACTGTAATGTATCATATGTATCTCAGATTCGATTGAACTTTATGTAGATTCGGTGAAATATCAATTTTACTTTCAAATTTTGTTAGGGTAAAAAAATAAAAAAAGATATTGGATATGTACTTAATCTCAGTGTCACCATGTAAAAGAGTTTTGTGCCATAATCGAGCAAGATAGGTATTTTCAGTTGGTGAGGCCCATCTGCAAATTCTAGTGAACTACCGACTGTCGATTACTCTCAGTGCAGTTCATAATTAATTTGTTCAACACAATTATTATAGTGACTCATACTCAGTACTAATTAGTCCATATATTTTATATTACAGTTCAATTCGAATGTCTTAGTTATACATGCACATATATTTTTTATGTATTGTTACGTGTTTACACCCTTCAGTAAACACCCCAAACGTGGGTAAAACAATTGCAATACTTATAACACTTAGCCACTGATTTTATTTGACCACTAATTAACTTAACAATAATTAATCTTACAATTATTGCACTAACTATTTACACATACATATAGCTACTATATTTTACTGTTTGTCACTTCCTAGTTACTTTGTTCCCTCTTGATTTCTTCACTTGACTATCCAATGTAAAACTGATCAACTGCCTTTCTCAGTTTCTTTATATATCCGTACAAAGACATTTTCGAAGTTTCTACTATTTTCTAAAAGCATTTTTGAAACTCCGTTCTTCTAATTTCACGATCTTTCTATAAATTTCCATGAAGTTCCACAATTCCCTTAGTTGAAGTGCAGAATACAGAGACGGCCTCAGGATGCACATAACAGTATGAATATATTATCACTTCCAATTGCTAGATAACTTAGAGGAAAATTTTCACAACCACTTCGTAATGTTGGTAATTTTCATTTCAGATAATAAAACCAGGTCTAAGGATGTAGGAGATGGTAAGTTTATTGTATAATATCTTAATATGATGCGAGTTAGATCTACAGTAAGTGGCAAGGAAGTAGAGACATAGAACAAATCTAAGCAAAGTTGAGTAAATGATCATATTAAATGTATGAAACAAGTTGAGAGATTGCGGATCTCACCAACTCTGATTACAAATCTACGTTACAATGGTATTCTGCTTTGAACGTAAGTGTACAGAAATTTATTTTTAAACAGAATACATTCCAAATATAAGAAAATGGTCATTTATCAGGATGCCGACAAAGTAAAAAATGATTATGCGGTACTATGCGGTGATCTCTCAGTATATGGAATTAAAGACATTTCACCTTAGTTTCATGTAGGTTAGTTGGGTAAATCGATAGAATCGTGTAAATTATAATAGCTTAATATAATATCCTTTCCGTGCCACTTGCTGCATATCAGGAGTCAAGTATTGAAGCAAAGTCAAATTCTTTTCTAAATATTGAGTTATTTATTAATTTCAAAATCTTACAATTTTAGTAGACCAAACTATATTGAAGGAAGCAAGCCAAGAAGGTAGGGTAAGGTTTAACCAAAATAATTTATGAAAATAAATATGTAGTAAATTAAATACTACACTGATAAAAAGGATTTGTTGATTGAAATCATATTTGTTTATACAAATAAATGATTTGGTCATATATGCACAAGCAAATATATTTTTAAACGATTAAATAATTATGTTGAATATTAATAAATTTATTATTTAATGCAATTTCAAACAAATTGTTTGAATTAACCCATTTGATTGATTTAACAAAATGATCTGTTATACTAATAAAACTATAAATCCTTCTGAACACAGACTATAATCAAACTGAAATAATATTTTGCTAATTAAAAGATACATTTGTTTTTTTTTTAATTTTTCTGTTGGTTGTTCTGATAAGCGTTTTATTACACGATGACAACATTTACTTTATTTAACTAATTGTTACATGCATGCCAACAAAATGTTTAGTTAAGGTAAACAACAAAAATCTTCACTTGATGATTTTTCTATTCGAGTTAAAAATACATCTAATTAATTAAAAAGATACAAAATGTTTTTTAAAGAAATTTATTAATTTGTTTAAGTAAAGTTACTTCAAATCAATCAAAATCGATATTTGATGAATTAATTGTTTTATTAACTTTGGTCAAATATTTTGTCATTTTTATATTTTTCTGTTGCTTATTGCAATTATATGTTTTGTTATAATATTATAATTATTATTACTTGCATTCTGACAAATTATTTAGTTAAGGTAAATAATAACAATTTTCATTTTATGGACGTATGAAACGACGATTTTGAATAAAAAATGATCTACAATTATATGCTGTACTTAAATGTTTCCTTTTCTACACAACCAGAGCTCCCTGGCTCAAAGGAGGAGGAGATGGATTAGTATCCATCGTAGCAGAGGAGGAACTTTTGAGATCTCCTAGCATCTGATGAGGGCTTGGAAAGGTTCACATTAGATAAAGAGGCTAGAGAGGTTCTGAAAAGAGCTAAAAAGCGAGAAAAGAGGATTGCCAGAAGGAAGAAGAGGGCGGAAATGTCGGCTCAGGGGGAGCAGGTGACGCAGGGCGACTCTGATCGGAAGGTCCAGAGTCAACGGGCCGAACCTGTTGCCTTAGAGCCGACAGAAACCCCAGGCGAGTCTGGGAGTCAGCCTGGTCCAAGCTCTGGGAGCTCCAATAAGGAGCGACAGGAGAGGGAGCGGGCGGACGAACAGGCTTCCGGAGGTGACCGACCTCTTAAAATGAGGGGCCCTAGGGCGAAGGCAAGCAGCGCGAACACGAACAAGGTTCGGCCTAGAGTCGGTAAACTACTCAACATCAAAGCAGACGAATAATTGCCGAGAGCATATTGGCGGCGGCCTCCACACATGCGTCTTTCAAATTTCAAACACCTGCTGTTTAGTGTTGTGTCAGGTATCGGCTTTGCCTGTCTCTTATTCTCACGTAATATCTATGCAAAATTATTAATATTGAAGTGATGGAATGGAGAAATGAGGATGTCTTGCAGTTTCTAGAAGTGTTTCAATTGGAACGTTGTATATGGGATCCGATGGACGAGAACCACAAAAACAGAAATGCAGTGGCGGATGCATGGGCAAGAATCCACGCCAAATTGCAGTTTAACTGCACCATCGCAGAATTAAAACGGAAAAAGAGTCGTTAATGGCGTCATTTCGAATGCTTTTAAAAAAGAAAAAGCAATCAATGACATCTGGAACGGGCACAGATGATATCTTTATAACCAACTGGTTTGCGTACAAAGTAATGGAAAGCTTTCTTGCACCGATTTATCATTGTCATTCTGCAGTGAATACAGAGGTAAGGAAAATAAGAAAGTATTTCTCAATATTTCATTTCTAAGGGGGTGAAAGGGGGTTAAATTTACTTACGCTGATTTTTTTTATTTATTTAATTTCACGATCTACACAAACATAATCTACGATCTACATAAAAGTAATTTACACTTAAATATTTAAAAACAAGTTTTGTAGATTTTTTAAATTCGATTTTTTTATTGTTTTTTGTAATTAGTTTTTTTTAAATATTTCAACACTGTAATTTTGCTTTTTATGTTTATAACGGTTAGCAGCATTTGTCTTGCCATGGTACGCGACCTTCTGCCGAAGAAAAATACGTTGCATATCCATCTCTTATTCCTTTGGCGATGTCATTTGGCTTCCGTGGAATTTTTTTAAGAGGTATCAACGTCGATATTTCTTCTTGGTCTCTCCGCCATAATCCAAGTTGTAATTCTCCATTTTGTTCGCAATCAAATGATCCTTGAGGAGTATATATCGATTGTGAAGTTTTACTTGTCCTTAAAAAGTTGTGGAGGAAAACGCATGCCATTGTTATTAGGCTAGCCTTTTCAGGCTGCAGGAGCATTGGTTTTCTGAACACGCGAAATATAGATGCCATTATTCCAAATACATTTTCGACAATTCTACGTGCACGAGAAAGCCGATAGTTAAATATTCTTTGTTTACTACCAGGTCGATGGTCTCCAGGATATGGCTTCATTAAACGTGAAGTTAGAGCAAAAGCATCATTTGCTACAAAAACATATGGTAATGCAGTATTCATAACTGGTAAAGGGCTGTCCTTTGGAAATGTAGATTTTTTATCGTAAATTATTTTATGCAGTAAACTATTCTGGAACACCCCTCCATCACTGGCTCTGCCTGATTAACCCACGTCTGCAAACGTGAAACAGTAATTGCTATCTACAAGTGCCAACAGCACTATACTGAATGTGCCTTTATAGTTGTAATATTGAGATACACTATTCGTAGGCGATTGAATTATGATATGCTTGCCATCAATAGCATCAACACAGTGAGGAAATTGCCATAATCTTTCAAAGCCATTTGATACACGCAACCATTCTTCCGCCGAGGGAACCTGTAAAAAACATTAGTTACGATAAATAAGAATTATTAAATTACAATAAAATTACAATCAATTTAAATAATCAAAAAATCAATCAATAATTAAATAAAAATGATTTGCAGGTTATAACAGAAGAGATAATCCCTGATCCACTCGTCCAAGATGACAATAGTATTCAAACAACTGACACACTTGTTAACGAATAAGTATCAAGTAACATTTACACTGCATGGTTGCAAATTAATTTGAAACGAAGTCATAAAAGAATCTTATATTTATTTCTATGCTCCAGGGGAAAATAATACACCACTTCCTGAAATTTTAACTGATCACAACAAGGAAGGTCCTCAAGTTTCCATGTGTAAAAAAAACAACAAAAGAGCCGCCGGTGCTGCATCAGAAAAACGTCTGGACGACGCGTTTAAGTTATTGAAAGGAGTTGCTGAAAAAAAGAAAATACCTGAGGAAGATGAATGTGATTTATACGCAAAGTTGTTGGCAAAAAAATTGAGAAAATTCAATGATTTGGACCGTGAAATTTTAATGAATCAAATTGATAACATGTTTTTTCAGAGAAGGATGGCTTCGACGTTGGGAAACTCAACATCAGTGCCCAGTGGTAGTACAACAATTGACAGTAGTAGTTCCACACAAAATCTGCCATCGCCTGTATCATACACAATCTCTCAACCAGTTTCACCTGAATTTAATGATACAAATTCTGTAGATACTGCAAGTTATTTTACTACGTTCACTTCATTATAATGTGCTTGTTTGTGACTTCTTACATTGATATGTGTTTATTATTACTCAATAAAATATGCTGAAATATGTTCTTACCTTTATTGTATCCTTCAACACTTCGATAATCGCTTTACATATTTCAGGAACAATCAATGAGATTACTTGTGTAGAAATTTTAAATAGAAAATGTAAACTTTTGTAGCTGTCCCCGTTGGCTAGAATTTTTGAAATTTTAGGTCCGATTACTTGAAGCGAATATTCAAAATCTGTTGAGGACATTCTACAAAAATTGTCAAACTGTCCTGAAAGCTCTTTTAATAGGTCAGCCAGAAACTCGGTTCCACCATATCTTAAAAACAAACCATGCATCTAATAAAATATTTTTAATAATTTAGTAATTAATAATTGTTAATAGATGTGTTATAGCGTTTAGTTTATAACCTTGTGCACTGCACACAGCTATACCAGTGCTACTTAACTATTACTTTCAATTTATTATCTTACCTTATTCGGTTTCTATGAAGAGATACCATCCACCATCGACGTCTACGGGGTTGTTTTTTTCTTAATTTATTTGCAATATAGCACATTAAAAAATAAGACCCACTTGCCACAATTTCCTCATCGCTTGCCATCATCTTGAACTGAAACAAACATTTGTCTTTCCCATGGGTATCAGCATTTGTCGACGAATAACGAATATAGTGCGCAAGTGTGGATACAGCATTTGGCAAATATTTGTCCACAAACATTTGATTACGAACATTTGTGAGCAATGACGAATATTCGTAAACGCATGTGTGGCGCCGGCTTTAGATGTTGTTTTTTTGTTTAATCTAAAATTGTTTTTTTGTATAATCTAAAATTGTTTTATAGACACCTGGTAATTCCAGAAAAGTTTTAAAGTTGTTCTTGACGGTACAAAATAACTCAATCTATCTTTAATCACTAAAGCTGTATCACCAGGCTTCTTTGATTCTTCCGTAACCATTCCCAAACTATATGGAACCGGAGTTATTAGAAGTGAACTATTTTTAAAATAAGAAAACCGTTTGTATTTAGTGTCCCAATTTTTAAAGGGATTTTTTAATGCTCTAAGCATATCTTTCGTTATTTCTACATTAGAAAAACTTAAACTGTTTCAATTAAATCAAATATTTCAGAAGAGAAAAGCTCGGTCACAAACAATATAATTTTGTCAATTAAAGAACGATTTAAAGTTAACATTGAATACAGCTTTGATATAAATTGGTCTATGTTTATGTGCAATAATTCAAAAACTATACAGTTTTTCTGTGCAATTTATATTTATTTCGTTTTTTACAATCAAATTTTGATGCTGTTCATTATTAGACATTTTATTTTCAATCATTATCTTTTCTGTTACATTTAATGGTGGATTTAATTTTTAAAAATCTGTTTCTTCACCTTCAACAGCATGATTTGTATCAATATGTCTTTTAAAATCACGCCTTGTTTGAAAGGTTCTAGAACAGTTAGCTGCTGAACAGTTATAATTATTTATTACACCATGAACATGATTTAGATGAAAAATTAATATTTTTGAGTCATTATAAACTTGATTACAGAATTGGCATTTCATTTTTAAAATACTTAGATATACGTTTCTATTTCGAGAATATATAAAATTTAACCTAAAAGAAATATATCGGGTGATTCATTTAGAGGTACTTTTTCAAAAATAATAAAAAATAAAAAGAAACAATTTTATTGGGTAATCTTTCTTATCATATAAAAGAACCATTCTTTACATTTATTTTTTAAAGATTATTTCTTTCAAGTGTTGCCCGTGACTGCGGCTAACATGGTCCATTTTGAAGTTCCAATTTTCGATGACGCGTTCGAGCATTTCGAGTGGTATTTGGCCAATGACACGAGTAATGTTGGCTTCCAATTCCTCAATCGTAGCTGGCTTATCCATGTAGACTTTGTACTTTACGTAGCCCCAAAGGAAAAAGTCTACAGGTGTAATATCACATGATCTACATGGCCAATTTACTGGTCCGAAGCGTGAAGTTAACTGTTCACCGAATTGTTCTCGCAATATAGCCGTGGTTTCACGGGCTGTGTGGCAAGTAGCGCTATCTTGTTGAAACCAAATATCGTCTAGATTACGAGCTTCAATTTTGGGCAGCAAATAGTCCGTTATCATTGCGTGATAACGGGCGCCATTAACAGTTACGTTCCGGCCGGCCTCATTTTTGAAGAAATATGGACCAATGATTCTACCAGCCCATAAACCACACCAAACCTTTGTTTTGTCTCTTCGGGTTGCTCTTCAGCCCAAATACGGCAATTTTGCTTATTGACGTAGCCATTAAGCCAGAAATGGGCCTCATCGCTGAACAAAATTTTGGTCGAAAACATTGGATCTTGTGGAAGCTTTTCAAGAGTCCAAAGACTGAAACGGCGACGATTCGGAAAGTCGGCCAGCTTCAATTCTTGCACGAGTTGAATTTTGTGGGCTTTTAAACCAAGATCCTTGCGTAAAATGCGCCAAGTTGTTGAATACGACCAAGTCAAGCTGTTGAGAACGGCGCCGAATCGATTCATCACGGTCATCGCGTACACTTTCAGTTACTGCGGCTATATTTTCTTCACTACGTGCTGGATGCTGGTTGGTGCTGGTCTATTTGGTCGCGTATTAGCCAATAATGAAAATTGGGTTTCAAATTTTTCGATGGTACAGCGAATTGTGCGTTCGGTAGGCCGATTATGTGGACCATAAGTTGCTCTAAGTGCACGAAACACATTGCTTGTAGAACGATGATTTTCATAATACAACTGAACAATTTGTAGACGCTGTGCCGGGTTAAGTCTTTCTATGATGAAATGTCAAACAATACTGAACAAAAATATCGTGACAGTTTGACACGACTCACGCTTGATCTGTCATAAAATCCCCATTGAAAAAGTACCTCTAAATGAATCACCCATTATAACAAAATAACAAAAATGTATAAGAATTCCTGGCAAATATTTTGGCAATGCCCTAAGAATAGTAGTTTTTTTTTTTTTTTTAATACATTTATTTAACGTCGGCCTATTTCCGCTACTGAGGCCTAACACCGACGCCTGTAGACGAGCTATCCCCAACCAGGAATTTTGCCGAACCTCTTCCCTTAAGAAGAGTAGGGATCTTTTACTTGCCTAACATTTAATAGACAAGGGACCGACGGCTTTACATCCCCTCCGAAGGATGGTATATCTCCTATACAACCCTCGCCTAAGGTTGTATAGCTTCCGCGCATACACTGATATACAAGCCGCTGGAAGATGTGTGAGGCGAGAACGCGGTTTCCGTTGGAATGGTCACCAATCCAAGTACTAACCGCGCCTGTCGTTGCTTTACATCGCATACCGAAGTATGTACATAGTAAAGACGCACCTACGCTCGCCCCTAAGAATAGTAGTTATAAATATTACTAAATTTAATTTTAACGATCCCACTATATCGATGATATATGAGATAGTTTTATCTTTATCTGTACTTATTTCATACACCAATTTCTGGATTATTAACCATATATGTTCCGACTGAATAGGATAAGAAGCATTTAAAACATGAAATATAATGATTTTAAAATAGTTTCGAATTTGTATTTTACCTGATCTACAATAACATATATATTTTTAATATGAAACAGTCCAGGTCCTTCTATTAAAATAAGTGGTTGCATTGGTTGCTTTAAATCATGACATGTTCTTCTATAATTTTCAATTGTGTTTTCGATATATCCTGGTATCTAAAATAATATAAACATATCACTTGTTATAAAAGGATGTATAAATGTAATAGATTGTTGAATATTACTGATGAGCACACAATTTTAAAATAAAATTGTAAAAAAAATAATATCAACTACGATAACAATTTGAATGTGTATATATACCTTTGATTGTAAAATCAAGCTTTCACAAGCTTCATTAATGGAAAATTTTTAATATTTCCCTTGCCCAAGTTTTGTTCGTCCTTTTGGAGGAATCAAATATGGCAGTATTAGCACCTCTGCAGCAGTTTTCGTATCTAAAAAAAATTCTCTTCATTAATTCATTGAAACGATGGCAATAGATTTGCTTAAAAATTATTTCATATTACTTACTCTCATTAGCATCCTCATTTTTTATGATTTCCTATAGCTCAATTGCGTATTTATCTTTGATGACCTCCTCTTTAAAATTTAACAATTTTTCAATAAATTTCTTCCAGTTCTCATAAATTTTTAGGGACGACATAGGATGTAGTATTTCGAAGTCGATTTCAATCTTAAAAAGAAAACATTAACAATAAGAGTGATAAGGGACCCATATATATACTGAAATTGTATAAACTTCTCAACACTTTAAAGGTAGCAAATATAATTTTCATAAGGTTATTTATACAACAACCTTTCAATCATCTAAATTAAAACGTGAATTTTATTATATTTCTTGCATAACATACCTACCGTATTGTGTTGAATATTTTAATATTTTTATTATTCGATAAACTTTGAATTTTGACACTTACTAAGGCATCTGAATTAACGTGGTTTAAAATGGGCCAATCTTGTGTAAATTCTTCAATGGTTGAATGATTTGCACATTGTCGCATATCAAATGTCCGTTTCCGTTTTTCGACTACCTCCTCCCGTATTTTGATTTTTTAACCATAACTTATCATTTTGCATTGCATTACTAAAGTTTTTTTTCAAAATATTTTCATTTCTTTTATTTTCCTTATCTTCCTGTAGATCCAAAATTTTACTAATTCTTAAGAGATTACGGCAATTGTCCACCAATCTTCCCTTGGCTATTATTGGTCGGTTGGTTAAAGAATTCCTTTTGCTTACTGCTGGTACATAATAAGTAGCAGCACATTCGTTTGGAAATAGTGTTAAAATTTTCGTGGTTATTAAATTATAATATTCATGGGTCATCCTGTGTTTGACATAAAAGTTATAAATTTGTTTCATTATAATATCTACTAATATGGTCCGTCGAGAATGATCCAGAAATTTCTTATTTTTATAATAATTTAATACAGTGTTTCCTAAGGGAGTTACCTCAAGCAACGTTTTAAGTTCAAAAAAAAGAAAAGTTATTTTCATAGTTTCTCTGGCAAATTTTGTAGACCAATAAATGAAGTTTCTCTGGGTTCTGTAGGTATAACTACGTATTCATCCAAACTTTTTGAAGAACAAGGCACCTCAGTAATATCAATGGTTTGGACAATATTCTCTCCTTCTGAAGATGACTCGTTAGGAGTATCAAAGTTGTTTTTCTAAAAAATATGATAACTACAAAATGTTGTACTAATATGGATATCAAAATATACCTTTAACATAAAATTTCTCATTCTGTTAAGAAATGGACCCCTTTGTCGAATGGATGTAATTAATTCTTTATATAATTCTTCATCTATATTATAAATATTATCCATATTTATATAATTCTCTATAAAAAGAAATTTGGTAAGAATTAACAGGAAGCTTCTTATATCGGGTAATATACCGGGTGTAAACGGATCATGGTAGACCCCCTTTTTTCCTTATTTTTAAGAATAAAATTAGTAGATGTATTATATGACCAAGAAGACACTTTGTGGCATAACTGTCATTTTTCCCCACTTCCGGTTTCACCGGAAATGACCCCAACTTGATGGATAATGAAACGACCATTACCTCTCTATCACCTGAAGAGTCATATAAGTATCTTGGCTTCCAACAAGGGTTAAGCCTACAAGTCCTAGAAAATTAAAAAATAATCACTGAAGAATACTGGCGCAGAGTGGATACCCAATTAAATGCAAAAAACAAAATTACTGCCCTAAACACCTGGGCAGCACCTGTCGTCAGCTACATATTTGGAATATTGCACTGGTCACAGACAGAGTTGCAGCAAATAGCAAATTGTGAAGTAAGGTACCGTCATCGGTTTAAGCGCTGAGACCTCGATCAGCGAAGTTCGCCGTCCTGGTTGAGTGGAAGAGTAGCTATAGCAGCTAAACTCCGCCAGGACGTAAATATAAACAAGGCATTAAAATAAAAAAAAATAAATAAAAAAAATAGACAGGAAACTGCATGTCACATTTACTCAGCGGAGACTACTGCACCCCAATGCTGCAGTTGAGAGGTTGTATCTAGCTAGAAGTGAGGGAGGTAGAGGTCTCGTCTGCATGCAAAATAGCCACCAGAAAGAAATAAAAAATTTACGCCAATATCTCCATCATAAAAATTTGCCTGTTCATAGAGCTATATAGCGGCACAGGATGAGAACATCTCACCGCTAGACCTTGCGAGTAGAGAAAAAAAAAATCTAGTCAACTTTAAAGAACAGTGGAAAAATAAGCCTTTGCATGGAAGATACTTTGCCGATTTAAAACAACCTGACGCAGATGAGAAATCTACCCATAGCTACCTCATTTCAGGATACTTGTTCCCTGAAACAGAAGGCTCACTAATGGCTATACAGGACCAGGTCGTCCCAACTAGGAACTACAGAAGGCACATATTGAAACAGACGATTGACTCCACAAAGTGCCGCTTATGTAACAGAGAAGAAGAGTCAATACAGCACATAATCTCAGGATGTAGTTACCTGGCCCTAACAGCCTACACCAGCAGGCATAACAGCATGGGTCGAGTAGTTCATCAAGCAGTGGCTCTAAAAACAGGTATGGACAGGTTTTGTCCCAACGTACAAGTATCAGCCCAGCGGAATATTGGAGAACGAAATGTTCAAACTATACTGGAACGTAGCGATAATTACAGACAGCCCCATAGAGCACAATAGACCTGACATGGTAATAATTAATAAACAATAGAAAACCGCTATCATTATCGACTTCGCGAATCCCCTGGACGATAACCTTGGCAGAGCTTACCAACAAGAAATTGACAAGTACGCACCACTAGCCTTCGAAATTAATGAAATCTGGAATCTGGAAAAGGTAGATATTAAGCCTCTAATAATATCTGCCACGGGAACCGTTCATAAGAGGCTCCGTATGCACCTAGAAGAGCTAAGCAGAGGTGCCGGCAACGCTATACAGTGGATGCAGAAGGCAGTAATATTAGGCACCATCGCGTTAGTCCAGCGAGTCCTCTCCAGACAGTAGACGATAGGGACGCCTTAAGGAATCCGGCGACCCTGAGCAACCTGCCACTATATGTGTGATAAAAAAAAAATAATACATCATGATAATTCTTTGTATCATGAACACAAATCATAGACAGTAAGTTTTATGATCATGACACATCTGTGATAATGAATATAACCTGTCTGCATTGGCCTGGTGGTATAACAATGCATAATTTTTGACGCAGGAGGGGCTGACTTCCATCTATCAAGCCTTTGGTGAGTAACGCCACCACTTACTCCAGCTGGGGTGCAAAGCGGAATTGGCAGCCCTAGTGCACCCGGGAGGGGAAAGCATCTTCCCCTTTGGTGTCGTGGGCCTGCTGGGCTAACCACCCACAGGCCCTAAACTTTGGTTCCAGCAGGCCGAAGACAGGGCCCCCACGATCGACCCCGTGCGGATAGGGGTCAAGGGCAAGGTGGTGGGGCCCAACCGGACGGACCGCCCTTTGACGACATTGGCAATGTCCAAGGACGCTTTGAGTGGACAGATGAACTGAGGGATGAACTTCTGCATTGCTATGAAAGCAGTGAGTCCGTGCGGAGGGGATACATGGCGCGGATGTATGCTCTATAGTGTGAGAGGCAACCAGAGCATAGCGCCTTCACGCCACAAAATCTGCGTGACTATGTAGCCCACCTTCGTAGTAGGGGCTACGTGAGGGCTGCTCCTGGACCAGTGAATGAGGTGGCCGAAGGGCCGCCGCATTCACTGGCTGAGGACGTCGTTCTCCTCGTTCCGCCAACACCAGAGGGCCTCAGTACCAGACGCGGGTTACACCACATAAAAACCCCCGGGCCACAAGACCTGACCAGAGTGGATGAAGAACTTCGTGTAGTGCTACCACAACGGCCTGACCTCTGACACATAAATTGTGCCGTGTATGCTGCTGCTCAACGCTTTTCTCGGGTGGAGGGGCGAAACACTGCTTCCCCACAGGAGAGGGCGGAGCGGCGCATACAAAAGATGGAAGCCAAGATCCGGTCGGCGAGGCAACACGCATCCCTTATCCAATGCGTGATGGACTATATGGGGGCCAACAGGCCGTTCACGCCGTCGATTAGCCGCCAACTTAAGACACGCCCATCACACACTCAACGAGGCAGTGCTGCGAACCACCAAACAGCCACACTCTCGACAGAATACGGATGCTAGTGACTTGCAAAAAGTCACTAGTGAGGCTGGCGAGAGGGCTTGCGGAAAATAAGCTGTTCCGCCAAAAGCCCTCGCGCCTTTTCTAACCGCCTCCGCGTGTGGTAGACAATCCGCCGACTGCAGATCAGGTGGAGAACTTCTGGAAAACTCTGTACGAAGAGAGGCTTCCACTCAACCGAGATTCTCCTGCCCTTGCACACTTTGAAGCCTTTTGTCAAAGGCTTCAGCAACCACAGGAAGTGTGCGAACCAATAACCCCAGAAAAGGTTCGTAGGGCTCATGAGGGCTCTAAGAACTTTGTGCTCCAGGTCCCGATGGGATAAATAACTTTTGGTGGAAAAAGTTATCGAGCACCCACCACCATTTGGCCAGAATTTTTAATTCCTGGTTGGATTGGCGAGCAGCAAATTCCTTCTTGGGTTGTTGAGGGGCGGATAGTGCTGATCCCCAAGAACGGAGATTTGTTCAACCCAAAGGACTACAGACTAACTGTCTAAACGCATGTTACAAGGTGTCTACATGCATTTTGTACATGCGGGTGGTCCACGCAGTTGAAACGGTTTACGAACGGATATAAGAGCAACGAGGGTCGAAGAGAGGTGTAGCTGGCTGCAAGGAGAACCTGCTGATCGACAGATGTGTTACGCAGGACTCCATGCAGTATAAGCGGAACCTCTCTATAGCGTGGATCGACTACCGCAAGGCATTTGACATGGCATCGCATGAGCTCATTGTTCACTGGCTCCAATGTCTTATGGTAGCCGGTCCCGTAATGAGATGTATTGAAGAACTGATGCCGCTCTGGAGGACTCGCTTTACCATAACATCGGGTAACGATAGAGTCCAAACAGAGTCGGTAACATTCAGAAGAGGAGTATTACAGGGATATATTCCCTCAGTCCCCTTCTGTTTTGCATCTCACTACTGCCATTATCCGTCTTGTTCCGAAAAATCCGTGGCTACAACTGCGGTACCCCCGGCGACAGGAGGCATAAGATCATCCATCTATTTTATATGGATGACCTTAAACTTTATGCCTCTAGAGAGAGGGACCTCCAACACTCCCTTAGGGTGGTACAGGAGTACACGCAGGCTGTCGGTATGCAGTTCGGGTTGGACAAATGCGCACTGATCTATCTCAAGAGAGGACGATGCGGTGACTACGGAGAGGACGCGCAGCTCGTGGACGGAAGCAGCTTACACGATCTAGATGCCGGAGAGTCGTACAGTTACTTGGGTGTCCAGCAACGCTCCACCCAAGTAGTGAGTGTAGTGAAAAACGCTCTCCGCTGAAAGTATCAACACCTACTTCTACAGATCTGGTCTTCAGAACTGTCGGGGAAGAATAAGGTGTCTGCTACAAATATGCTTGCCGTTCCGATCCTTCTCTACTTTTTCGAAGTAGTGAAATGGACTAGAGAAGAGCTGCGTCAATTCGATGTAGTAACCCGCAAGAAGATTCATCTCAATAGGAACTTGCATCCTAAATCGTCCGTTCCACGGTTATATCTTCCACGACATCGGGGAGGCCGTGGACTCTTTAGCTTGGAGAGTCTCTATATCAGGATGGTTCTGGATGGAGCCTGTAAGGTCATCAGGAGTTCGGATCCCTTCCTCTGCATGGTCCGGGACCATGAAAATGCAGAGGTAGGAGCTTTTCTCTTTAAGGCAGCACGGAGAGCAGCCGATGAACTTGGTCTCATCTTCGACGTCGAGCGGGTAAACTCGACTCTGTCACCGAATTGGAACCCGTTCGACTAAAAGCCCACATTAGAGCTGCAGAACACAACATCCTTCTGCAGCTCCATAAGGATAAGCCATTGCACGGAGTCTTCTATAAAAATATAGAAGACCTCGGCTTATCCGAAAGGCTAACCTTCGCCTTTTTAAGGTCAGCCGGGCTGAAGTCTGAGACCGAGGGATTCATAATGACTTGCTAAGATGGTGTATTTAACACCCTCGTCTATCGACGTCGTGTCATGGGTGTGGAGGTACCTGATGTCAGCTGCGGGGCCTGCCGTAGGGTGCCGGAGACTGTAATGCACTTACTGTCGGTTTGCTCGACATACGCAATCTCGGCCTATATTCACGACACGACGCAGCATTACGAGTGCTTTACTATCATCTAAGGCACTCGTATGGGATAGACGAAACACCAGTGCTGCCTTACGCTCCGGGGGATATTGAGTCCGTTGTGGGGAATGAGAAGTATCTAATTTATTGGAGCTACTCGTTTCCCACCGTCAGGCAAATACAAGCCAACAAGCCTGACATAGTACTCCTCGACCACCAACTCAAGACAATGTATGTCGTAGAATTCTCAGCCCCCGCTGAGAGCAACATTGTCTTGAAAGAGGAGGAAAAACGGACAAAATATCGAGATTTGCTCTTCGAACTCCGCTTTATCCGGGCCATTCTGTCAAAATAGTGGTACTGATTATAGGAGCCCTCGGTGGAATGAGACAGACTGCTTTCGGAACTAAAGATCATACCAGCATCCTCGGTTCATTACGTCTACTCAGGGCATACGATTCGCGGACCCGGTAGTCACTCGCTCCATGGGCATGGGGAGTGGCTATTGGTATTTATTACCAGCTCCCCTCTGTGACGGTCGGAGCCACAGAGTAGGGTGACTGGTTTTTTTGTAAAAAAAAATAAAAAAATAACACCACAGAAGACAACCCTCAATTTCAGAAGCCAGAGGCTTGTGCGGATGGGAGTTACACATTGAAAAAAACGCGGACATACACCCATTTCCTCCGACAGTGCCGGAGCCAAGATTCCGGGTGGTGCGATACCCGTGTGATTAATCGCGATTACCACCTCTCGTCTTAACCCACGTGGCTATCGACCAGACAAGTCATTAAGTAATTACTTCATTAATACAAAATTTTGGGGTGTTTTTTAATTTTAGCTGAAGAGGTTAGGTTTCCATACTTGAAAATTGTTCAAGGACATCTTTTTAATCTGTACTTTCCCCTTGTTACCCATTTGTACTGCTTTCGCGAAATCGTAAATTTTCTTCTGTTGTTTGAATGACTTCTCGACTTGATGAAAGAAATCTGCGGACATGTATGTATGTCCCAGTTCAAAGTATTTCACTTCACCTTTATCGTCTGTGCAGATATTCCATGGAAATTGACAATATATATTAAGAAATTAAGTAAGGCCCAGTTTTTAATCAGGCTAGGGCAATTGTCGAACCCTAGAATAATTTTTTTTATGTCTCTATTATGAGTGAAGAAAGCATCGAAAGCACTTATTATATCTTGTTGATTTCGGTCACTAAGAGCTTTGTGCCATAACACAGCAAAAGGAAAAACTTCATATCTTATTTTGCTAACAGGCACAAAACTTTCATTCTATGCCTTAAGTCTTTTTGTAAAAATAGCCTTTTTATACATTTCTAATTTAGGGAACATTACTATTTTCTGAAGGTCCACTGAGATACACAATGTGCTTCAAAAATATTTTCTTTATCCAGAGCATATCTTTCTTCTCGAGTACTTGATACTTGAGAGACTAGAAAAGGAGATAGCTGAGAAGGGGGGCTTATCTGAAAGCCATTTGATTTCCGGAAAGGACCATCGACGGTCGGCGCCATTAGACTAATAAAGGTGACGGCGGAGGAAGCCCTAGCCGCGAAGAGCATATGTACCGTCGTGACCCTGGACGTCAAAAATGCCTTTAATTCGGCGGGATGGGCGATGATTGTCAGGAAGGTGCAGAGTATGGGGATAGTCCCGTACCCCATAAGGATTACAATGAGCTACTTCCAAGATAGGATGATCAGGTATGAGATGGACGGAGAATTGTTTGGAAAAATATCACGTATGAAGTTCCGCAGGGCTCGGTGCACTCGTGCGCGATGGGAAGATGGTGTGAAGGTCATCGGTTATGCGGACGATCTGGCCGTAACAGTGACTGGAAGGTGGACAATCCGCATAATGGAGGCGGCCAATGAGGCCATCACAAAGATCTAGAGATGGCTAGCAAGGATGCAGCTCGAGTTAGCTGCTGAAAAAACGGAGGCTCCTAGTTATTACCAGGAAGAGAAACCTACCACCCATGAAAGTTAGGGTGGGACGAGTGGAGATACGCCCAGGTGACCATCTGAAGTACCTAGGGGTTTGGCTGGAAAGGCAGCCACAGCCATCGGAAGACTTATAGCCAACACTCACGGACCGAGAGCTAGCAAGAAGAAATTGATGTGTAGCGTCGTGCACTCTACCCTCTCGTATGCGGCTCCGGTCTGGGAAAGCATGCTGAAAGTGGACAAGACGAGGGGCAGGGTGATCAGGATCCAGCGTTGCGCTGCGCTAAGAATGTGCAGCACATATACTATCTCGTACGAGGAGGCGTTGGTGGTGGCGGGGATTCCCTCCTTGGATTTGATGGTCAAAGAGCGGCTGGAAGTCTATGAGGGAGTTGCGAAGGCAGAAGCCATGGACAGGTTGTTTCAAAGGTGGCAGGGGCGATGGGAGGCAGCACATAAGGGAAGTTGGACCAGACGCTTTATCACAAATGTAGGGACGTAGATGGAACGGAGGCATGGGGAAGTGGGGTATTATCTTACCCAAGCCCTGAGTGGACATGGGTGTTTCATGGAATATCTAAATGATATCGGTAAGATTGATAGCCGAGAGTGTATATATTGTGGGGAGGAAGACAACGCGGAACACACTGTGTTAGTATGCAACAGGAAGAGGGGCGACACGTTGGGGTGTCATTATTGTCCCCAAACGACATGGTAGAGAGAATGCTGGAGTGAGAGGAGAATTGGAGAAAGGGGAGGAGGCGATAACTCGCATTATCAAAAAGAAGGAAGAGAATGAAAGAGAGATGGGGCTGACCCCATGGAGGAATTGATAACAACGAACTCAAATGACCAGCTGGTTTGAAGATAAGCGAAGACAGTTCCAAACTAGTAGGAAACAATAAAGAGGGGGAGGGGTTTTAGCCGGTTGAAGTCCGGCGCTACCTGTAGCTCTAGACACTAAGCTCAGGTGCTCATGATGAGTTTCCCCTTAAAAAAATGGGCATATCTTTCACGCGAATCTCTTGCGTTCTTTATGTGGTCATTCCAAGAGCCACAAATTTCGCAATTCTCTTTTAAGGATTCAGGTGTAGAATGGTTAGTGCTGTGGAGTTGGTAGGACTATAAATGAACAAAAACCCACATAATCGAGTTTCAACGTGAACGTCTAACGTACCTATCCTATTAGATGGCAGCATTCTAGTAAAAATGTGCAGATACAGGATAACATATGATTAAATTTTTCATGTTTTGGATCAAATGCAGTGGTTTTCCGTAGAGAAAAGGGTACTATTATATATTTTAATATGCTAGGTCAGTATAACTCATTTTCTATTTTTTTTTTCCAAATACGAGGGTTCACCTTAGGACAGCAGTATTATAGCCTGAGAATATTTTTATTATGTTATTATTGTATCTTCTTTTTAACACTAAAGTTACGGATTTCTTGTTGTATCTTTATATAACACATATTAATGTTATCGATTTAAGCTATATCATAGCACATACTCTTAATTACTTAATCTACTTCTTAATTATTATGAATGTTCGAATATCTTATTTTATATATTAAATTTGTTTTATGTTGTATTATTTTATTATATGAATCTATAAACTTAATTTTACCATATCTTCTTTATAGTAAAATTCAGTGTAAGGGAATTTTGTTTTAATTGATTGTGATGAATATTACAATGTTTTTTTAATAGAAATGTGACTATTTTGTGTTGTGTTTATTGTAACTAAATTAACAAATATAATTTAATGTTTCTATTGCTTTTAATTCAAACTGTCCACAATTCTAAAATACTGCAAATTATTTTCAAGAGAGTTTGTAAAGTACCACACACTAATCCTATCCTATGAGAATTAGTTCGCGCTCAATTTTTTGTAACATTGGGAAAAGATAGCTTATGAACTCCTGATCAAGTCTCCCTGACCGCGAGCTCGAAAAATGAACAGTTTTTAAAATACAGAGTATCAAATACATAAAAATGCTATATTTCTGTACATTTGATACTCTGTATTTCAAAAACTGTTTAATTTTTGAGCTCGTTGCCATATAGGCTTTTGGTCGTGTGTTCAGTATTCGTAAAACCCCGACTGAAATTTTATTTACTTATTAATATTTCTTGCCGCGCTAATATTTTTTTTGCTTGGTATTTCAAAACCCTACCTCGGCTTCGGAGGAAAGAAAAACGCCGCGGCCAGGCAGAAGTGAGTTCGCTATTAAGGATATATACTTATGTTCGTGTTGCTCGCTCTAAGCTTTCTCTCGCTTTATTACTCAACTGTTCGTAAGTGCCTTGTACATATTACATTTTCTGAATTTTCTAACTTTTGTGTTCGGTCACCAATCTACCCTCCACTTCAGATCAAGATCCAAGAAATCCCGAGGCCACCAACATTGGACCATCAGGTAGGAATTGTCTTACCAAGTTATTTTGAATTTTCTTTCATTTTAAAAATTTAATATCGAACATAAAATTTGGTCCTTCGAGCCAGATGCTTAGATTTTTTCTATGAATTATATACATATTGGTAATAATAAGAAATTTCATACAACGTTTGCACTCGCAGTGTCTCTTTTAATAGATTTATTTTTTGCTCGCATTCTTTCCGAGTGTTTATCTTTTATTCCTTATCATTTAGGAAATAAAATAGACGTGTCTATTTTACAAAACATTTACTCTGGTTTTAATTTTTTGCTTTCTTGTCAAATAAGTCATTTGCGCCACTAACTTTAAAAATAATTTACTTATTCACTGGTCTTTGTTATTTCACTGGTTAACATGTCTTCCAACTCAAATAAAATAAAACAATATATAGCTCTTCCAGGTGTGGCTTATAATGAATTGAAGGAGATCAAAGTAAAGGCTGAAAGCGCCCAGGAAGATGAAAAATATGAACTGTCCTTTAAAATCGCTTTTGACGCTATTTATGATGAATTTAAAAAAAATCATGGTTATTTAGTATCTTTATATGCCATCCAGGAGGATGCAGACTTGGAGAACCTGGAATTAGTTAGACAATCTTTTGAAAAGGATTGTAGTTTAACCCAAGAAATATATTATCATATCATAGGCTATCTTTTCCCAAAGTTACGAAAAAAATTGACCGAAAACCAATTTCCATAAGATTTAGTGCGTGGTCCCTTGTAGTAAGTGTACATAATATGTAGGGTACTCAAGTTTAATATGTATAACTATATGATCAAAGTAAATGCGATGAAGAATGCGACATATCTATTTTTTTATTAATTCAAAACATAATTAGTTTTTTATGAAAGTTATTTTTATTATTACAACAAAGGCTGTAGAAAATTAGTTTTGCCTGTAACACCATGCTGTAAATCTACATTTTATATAAAATGAGCCAACTATTTCGTTTTTGGTTGTCGATCAAAAAATATAGTATTTTGACTTGAAAAGATGTTCATGGGACATACTGAAGTTTGCTAAGGACATTATTTGACAGTATTAGGACAGTGTTGTACTATTAGGAATGTTGAATAGACACTTTCTTGAATATCCTTGTACAACCCATCATTGTATTATGGATATCCATTTATAGTTTTCATCAGATATCCTTCCAATGTGTTTTTGGTACGTTACATGGGTGTCCTTGGACCTACAATTTATGTTCCATGATGGGACATTTATAACGCAATTTTACAACAATTGGATGTCCCAGATATTTCCGTATATCCAGTGGATGTCCTATATGTACGTCCATAGGATTACATCAGACTACTCGAAGATGTCAATAGGACTACTAGACGTTGTCCACATGGTGCCTTGCATGTGTAATATCGACGTCTATCTTTACTTTTCTTTGGATGTCCTAGCGCCGTCTTTCATATGAAAGTCATTTTTGGACATTCACTTTATGTTTCAATTTGTGACATCTGTAACACGATTTTATATCCATCGGATATCCACGGATATTTGTGTACATCCTTAGGACTTCTTGTATATCCCAATTTGTACGTAAAATTTACACCCATGGGACCGGATAGTGTTACTAGGGTTCAGTGCATTTTACTTGCTGAGGACTTGTCAAGAATGGTAGAATATTTAAGCTTACACCAGCCGGTAACAAGTCTTAAATTAAAATTCCTTATCGGCTAATATTGGGTCCCAGCTTCCAAAGTTTTCAAAATCCCACAGTCCTCAACAATTTTCTTGTTTGATGTTGATCCTACATACAATTTACTCACATAAGTTATTATACCATTAGGAGCTACACTTATTAATCCTTTATATGTGTTATGGTGCTTGTAATTACTATAAGTAAGTTTTTATATTTTCATAGACTTTCTTGCAACCGCTGTAAATCTACCCTACAGTTTGTGAAATTGCTGAAACAAGTAGGTAAACATTGCTTTTTTTTACGTGACGGTATAGTTTCCATTATTTGATTATATAACAATTCATACAATACATTAACCCAAGTTAGGATAACATTTGTCACAGAGCCTTGTGAAATTGCAAACCTTTCAGCTAAATCCAGATGAGAACAGTTAAGCCTTAATTTCATTAGCAACAACAAAAGTTGATCAATTTTCGTTAATTTATCTACTTTCCAACCTAAATAATAAATAATTGGTATGTCTTTAATAAAATTAAATAATGCCTCAAAAATTCTTTTGTTAGGGAGACCAGTATATAAAACAATAAGTTTATCGTTGCCCTGAATATTTTCATAACTAAACCTAAGTGACATATATGTAACTTTCCTAAGTAAGCCCTCATCTCTTTCTTTAAAAAATATATTTCTGCTTCTAAAGCTGCATTTGTTTTCAACGCTACTGATGAGCCAGTCACTGATAACAATAATGGTATGTCTATTAATGCTAAGTGGTCGTTAAATCGCTGCTATAGTTCTTATTTGGTACAAAGACCATAAAGAACAAATGGAGAAAATAGACATCAAAGTTTGCAGTTCTGATAAAGCCAGTTACAGTAATTTTATCATAATCATTTTTGGACAACAACTAAATAGGTAACAACTATAGTTTATAATTAGGTGCATATTTTGATGTATCTAAACCGTTTTTTTTAATTCTGATTATTTATATTTACATGTACCAAATTTCTAAACAGTACTGGATATGTACCAAACTTCTTAATTTTGTGAATTCTTATTTGATACATATTTCTCTAATCTCAACAAGATAAATTCTTATTTAATACATATCCCTTTAATTCCAACTAGATAAGTTTTTATTTAATACTTGTGACTTGATAGATCAGGGTTTTAAAGGACTTAAAAAAGCACATAATTTTTTACTGGGATTTATTATTATAAAACAACATACAAAAAACTATATGAAACAATAATATTATAATCATGACACTACCTAATAAATTATTAGACTTTTTGAAAAACAGTTTCATAAAACACCTTATCAACTTCGGGCATAAGCGAAGTCATGCTAAGAATATGATCTTTTTTATCGTTTAGGTTTTTTGGATTGGGTTTATCCTTTATGATTGAAATTTTTGCAAAACTTTCTGGTACAGACGATGATGGTTTCGTTTTTTTTCTTGCTGGAGTCTGCCGAAAAAGATTAATGGTGGTATAATTTTCTTGTTGAAATGTTAATTTATATTTAATGCATTCGCTGCCTTTTTCATATTGTATTAATTTAATTTTCGAATACGGTATTTGGGAAAAATAATAGTTGTTAGCTGCAACTCCAAAGTTGAAAAAATCATGTTCTTTTAGTTGGATAATTTTAAGAGGTGCTTTTCTTTTTGGAATATCTTTTAAGATTCTTATTAAAGAGATTGGACTGTAAATTTCTATATTTTTTAAATGTCTTTCAATTTTGCTGTGAACCTAATCTACATCTTGTATCATACCATGACCGGGTTCGGAAAATTTTTGAACAATAGTTTTAATATTATCAGTCTCCTTGTGCATAAAGTTTAGTAAGGCTAAACTCATCATTTTGTTCCTATTTTGAGGAACACAAGCATCTGACCACATGATAAGCTGAGTTATATCTGGGTTATCAGTTACAATTTCCTTCAAAATTCTCTTAATGGCACTGCTCAAATGATTTGCGGCTCTGCCAGTTAGAGCCTCGTGCCAAATGGCACAATATGTTATTCCATTTAAAGAGCAATGTGCTGTCATATTAAAGACCTGAAATTTTTTTTCGTAAAAAAATTTCTTAACATTGGCAGTCGGAAGGCGAAATACATTTTGCATATCGAAACAAATTACAGCACTTATTTCAGTACCATTATTTTCTATATTGCGATCTTTGTCTCGTTCGACTTTTGTTTCCTGTTTTATTTTAATATGTTGGTCAAACAGTTCCTTATTATGTTCTTCTGCCAAATTAAATTTTTGTTTTTCGCAAATATCACATCGGTCTTTACGCGGAACATAAAAACCTAAGTTGAACTCCTTGTTAAATATTTCACGGTATTTGTGTAATTTAACAGGGTTTTCACAAGTAAACTCACTTTCTAAATATAGGTCATACATTATTGACAAATTCAATTTGGATTCCAAATATTTCTTGGTAGTATCACTTCTACAATAGTGTGATTCTATTGTAGGGAATGACATAATGTGATTTTTAACACCTTCCACTATATTTACTGGAATAGCTTTCTTGACATGCTTACCCTTTATTGGAGTTTCAGCTATACCAGTTTTGTAGTTAAAACGATTCTCAAAAAAATAAAAAATTCTGTGCTTGTCAATGTCCAACGTAGTTAAAAAAGAATGTCGACATACTTGTATGGTTTTCTTATTAACCTCAAAAAAGTAAGTCATGGATTTAGTTTTAGTTTTCGTATTCTTTGTGTTATTTCTTCTTCTCTTAGGAGAAGTTACTTTGACAAATTTTCCATAAAAATGATTCTTTTTCTCATCATTTAGGTGCCAGAAATGATCAAAGATAGCCTTTCTGTCCGTTTCGGTAACTCTATCCGAGCAGTTTAAATAACATTTAGATCCAAGACACTTCCCCTTACTTTCCCTTTGTCTGTGTACTTTTTTATTTTTGTCAACATACTCTTTTCCATTCTCTCGTTTTCTATTTAAAATGTTTTTCTTCCAACCATCTTGATTCCTAGCTTTTTTCTGGTTTGTTTATTACCCTTCGGACTTATTTCGTGTTCTATTGCACTTCGGCCATCTACGTTCTCCAGCATGGTATTATCTTTGGTATTATCAATAATCACATCGTTATCGTTTGTTAATGGAATATTTGGGGTGCAATTTTCTAAAAAAGAAAAACAAATATTTACATTATGAACTAAATACAGTTTGATATCTCTTCATACAATAGTCAAGAAATATTAAACTGAATAAATTTTTTTACATTAAATATTTTACTAAATTAATCCAGGCATACAGCGTACTATGATGAGTTAATTATGACATACCTACCTATATTGTTTTCCATTGCAGGCCCTGGACTAAAAACATCAATTGTATCCAACAAAGCTGACGTTTCAGGTGACATTTCAGGAATAGGTGACTCCCTCCCGTCATCTTCGTAATAATAACTACGGACAAGACGCCCGTTTATTCCAACATCATAAATGCCTGTCAGTTCATCACTAAAAAGACGGCGACAGCCTTTCTGGTTCACATTATTTGTCATTTCTAAAATTAAAAGAAGTAATAATAATTTCCCTTTAGCATCAACTGCAAATAAAAAATTTTACATGCACTGATCTATCACCATTTATTTATAATCTGAAAGATTGTTCAACCCCCTATACGAAACATAGTTTACCTGAAACATGAATATTTGCACTAAGACCCTTAAAGATTATTTAATTTGAACAACTCTAGTGGACCTAAAATAGAAAAAATCAAAGCACACAGATAAACTAAAACCAAATTCATTCATAAAGTCTGCAGCCAAACATGAATACGGAAATAAATTATTGAAAATATAGGCCAGAGAAGTTAGCGGAAATTTTTAGGCACAGCAGATATCGAGATGCGGTTTTCTGCATTGTGTTCAGGAAGGTCCCAGGAAACGACTCTACATAGTCTGGTTTAGCCATTTTTTGAAAAATGCCTTCTGGGCCGGAAAATGCATTTTCCAATTGCATCATTACTTGCACCATTATAGGAACGACTGGAAACTCTGAAAAATCGCTCGGAAATCGTTACTCAGGGGGTTTTCGGGGCTGCCGAACTCGATTCTGGCATTAGAATTACCCGAGGGTGCACGGGGGTGGCTCTGTGGGGGTGCGCGGGGGGTGAATTGGGGGAGAACTTGCAGCGTGCATGAAAATCGCTCCAAACTCGTTACTCGGGGGTTTTCGGGGATGCCGAATTCAATTCTGGCATTGGAATTACCCGGGGGCGCTCGGGGGCGGCTCTGCGGGGGTATCCGGGGGGCCACTCCGGGGGGGAAATTGCATAGTCCATGAAAATCGCTCCAAACTCGTTACTCGGGGGTTTTCGGAGATGCCGAATTCACTTCCAGCATTAGATTTCCCCGGGGGCGCTCGGGGGTCCCTCTGTGGGGTTATCTGGGGGTCATTCTGGGGGGGGAATAGTATAGTCCATGGGAAACGCTCCAAACTCGTCACTCGGGGGTTTTCGGGGATGCTGAATTCAATTCTGGCATTAGACTTCCTTGGGGGTTTGAATAATAAAAATTTAGATTGAATATTAAATAAATAAATATTTACACATATTATAAAAACAATTGCTTTGGAAGTCTTTTGTGCCTCGAAACTGGATTTGAAAAAGGCGCCAAAGTATGTAAATACAGTGCTACAGTAATCAAGTTTCTTTTATTATTCATACCCCCGGGGCAGTCTAATGCCAGAATTGAATTCGGCATCCCCGAAAACTCCCGAGTGACGAGTTTGGAGCGCTTCCCATGGACTATGCTATTCCCCCCCCCCGAATGACCTCCAGACAACCCCACAGAGGGACCCCCGAACGCCCCCGGGGAAAACTAATGCTAGAATTGAATTCGGCATCACCGAAAACCCCCGAGTAACGAGTTTGGAGCGCTTCCCATGGACTATGCTATTTCCCCCCCCCCAGACAACCCCACAGAGGGACCCCCGAGCGCCCCCGGGGAAATCTAATGCTGGAAATGAATTCGGCATCCCCGAAAACTCCCGAGTAACGAGTTTGGAGCGATTTTCATGGACTATACAATTTCCCCCCCAGAATAGCCCCCCGGATACCCCCACAGAGCCGCCCCCGAGTAATTCCAATGCCAGAATTGAATTCGGCATCCCGAAAACCCCCGAGTAACGAGTTTGGAGCGATATTCATGCACGCTGCCATTTCTCCCCCAATTCACCCCCCGCGCACCCCCACAGAGCCACCCCCGGGTAATTCTAATGCCAGAATCGAGTTCGGCAGCCCCGAAAACCCCTGAGTAACGATATCCGAGCGCTTTTTCCGAGTTTCCAGTCGTTCCTATAATGGTGCAAGTAATGATGCAATTGGAGAATGCATTTTCCGGCCCAGAAGGCATTTTTCAAAAAATGGCTAAACCAGACTATGTAGAGTCGTTTCCTGGGACCTTCCTGAACACAATGCAGAAAACCGCATCTCGATATCTGCTGTGCCTAAAAATTTCCGCTATTCGGGCGATTTTGATCTAAATGCCCTGGACTAATAGGCACAGAAAATAAAACTGAAATCATTTAGAAAATTCCTGTATAGAAATATAACTTTATTACTAACCTACTGACTTAATTTAAGTATAATTCGTTAGCACAGGTAAAACACTACTTACAAGTACACACTGACAATAACAGAACTATTAACCTAACCTCACTTAAATAATGCTTTCGATTGGACGAATAATGCACAAGTACCACTTAAAAACTGTCACGAAAAGCCAGCCTTCTCATTGGTCAACATGCACATGTACCATTTAAGAACAAAAGTCCTGTACGTGTACCAAACAAATTCTAAGTGAAATACTAAACGAGATTTGTATCAAATAAGAACTAAATTTTAATTTTCAAAATGCACATGTCTCAAACAAGAATTCGAAAATAAATATAAAGAAACTAAACAATATAAGAAAAATACTTAGAATGGCTTTGAATCACCACATATTGACATAATATGCAAAAAAAGTATTTTTCGAAAAAATGGTCTTTGTACCAAATAAGAACTATAGCAGCGAAATATAACCTGTGGTATTATTTTTAGGTCAAGAAGGAATGTCGGAAAATCCACATATTGAGTGTAGTCTCGAAATGCTGCAAGAAGAAAGATAATAATATTTCTATATTTAACAAATTAGATATTAGTAGTGAGGGTTGCCCGCAGAAAAAAGGTGTTTTCGGGCATTTATATTGTTTATGATTAATTGTTATTATTTTTTTAGTTTCGAGACAGAGATGTACAACCAATCAAAGAGCGATAATGAAACAATATTTCAAATATCAAATAAGATCAAAGAAAGCCCGGAGAAAAAATGAATGCGAAACCTTCGTAAATATATATGAAAATGATTTTAGGGGTGTTAGTTGGATAAAAATAAAAACGTTTGTATATATAATGAATTTAGACTTCCTAGTCTTGAAAATGAAAATATTTCAAATGTAATACTTTCATAATAAAATGCTTGTTGGAATTTTTATACAAATTTGATACAAATCATATGTAAAAGTAAGCAAGTAAGTTTATTCAGTAAAAAGTAATTGTACTGTTTAATTTTTTTTATTAATAAATAGCTTGTTTTTACTCTATATCTCTTTTTATTGATTTATCTGACTTCCCTTTTTGTGTATTACCTGTATTTTTCGATACCTTCAGAAGAATTCGGTATTCAGAATATTAAAAAATTTAAATACGACGTTACTCTGCTTTGCAATGTGCAACTTTTTTTTAATTTCACCTTAACTTCCCAGATGTGGAATTGAAACGACACAACAAAGTCGTATCCCTAGCATCTGCTACACTAACAGCGTTAGTTGGTGAGAGAAAGGTGACAGTTAACCCTCTACCCTGTTTCATAGATTATGCATCCTGAAACAATTTGACGAAGAATTGAAACTCAATGAGCTGTCACCATTTCCATTGTCGATGTTCACAGAAGAAGGAATGAGGAAAGGAACGAAATCGGCTTTCTACGCATTATTCGAACCTGTCAAAATGGATGATCGAGGGACATCGACGAAACATGTGGTGGTAGATGGTGGGCATCTGCTCCACAAAGTTGTGTGGCCTAACAACTCCTCGTTTGAGGTAATATCTGCCAGATATATGCAATACTTCACTACTCACTATGGACCCAATGTCATAGTAGTTTTTGACGGATACCCGACTGACGCTGCAGAGAAGAGCATGAAGAGCTTCGCAGATCCAAGGCTGCTATATCCCCCCAAAAAAAGCCAGTCCCTCCGGGTCAAAATCGACAAAACCTGAAAAAAAGTAAAGAATTTCGAGATTTTCTTGATTTTTGACAATGATCCGGTCGTCTGCCGAAGTCGAAAACTTGAATTTAACATTGGCTTTCCATCATAAACAACATATCAAAAAAGCCAAAATACCTGATTTGATGCATCGCTCAATATATGGGTGTAATGGGGTAGTGAAGCGCAAGTTATAGCCTCTCCTACTCAATTGTTAACCTTACCTTCGCGATGAGTTCAATTTGAACTTGGTGCACCCTGTTTTTACTAACGAGGCTCTAACGACCGAGTGGGAAGGGTGGAATAACCCTTACCTTTTGCCGTGAAAACACCACCTTCTCATGAAGAGTGCGGTAAAAATAACAAACCGCACACAAAGGTTGCTTTTGGAATCGTTTGGTTACCCCATCGTCGCAGTCTCCTTCTGTGCCATGGGACCACACCACTCGCCTTTCGCAACCGAGCTGGTCAGTTGCATACCTGCTCCAGCTAAAACTTCAAATGCAGCTTCGTTTTCAGTCGATTAAGGCTTAAAAAAAAATGATGGAGCGTTCAAGTGGGACAAAATCATCCGGAGGTAAAATACCCTCCCGATCGGATCTCCGGGGGAGGGTGTCCACAGGGACACCTCATCGAATGTCGAAAAAACACCGACAAGTTAAATCCAAGAAAACTAATTCTTTCATCTACGGCGCTTGGAATGTTCGTACTTTGAACGACAGCACTCGCACCGATCGGCCTGAAAGAAGAACTGCTCTAATAGATAGAGAACTTCACCGACTCAATGTTGACGTTACAGCTCTCAGCGAAACTCGATTTTTGGAGGAAGGCTCTCTCACAGAAAAGTACTACACCTTCTATTGGAAAGGTCTTCCCACCAATTCAAGAAGACAGCATGGAGTAGGATTTGCCGTTCGGAATCAACTTGTATCCAACTTAACACAAGGCCTATCCGAGCGTCTAATGCTGCTACGCTATAAGCTATCAGATGGCAGCGCGGTAAATCTAATAAGCGCCTACGCTCCCACTCTGGATGCAAGTCACGAAACCAAGGAAAGCTTCTATCAACAGCTGGAAGAAACCCTCTGTAGAATACCTAAAACGGAACGACTCGTTATTCTTGGCGATTTTAACGCTAGAGTAGGGAGAGATGCAGACACCTGGCCAGGCATCATAGGCAAGAACGGTTTGGGCAACATGAACGCTAACGGTCAACTACTCCTAACTAAATGCGCCGAACATGATCTAGTTATAACAAACACCATTTTCCGACAAAAGGATAAATTTAAAGGCACCTGGCGTCACCCCAGATCAGGTCACTGGCATCTACTGGACTATGTTATCGTACGTAGGAAGCATCTCAAGGACGTCCAAATTACAAAGGCGCGCATTGATAGCGAATGTTGGACCGATCATCGTCCTGTTGTCTCTAAAATGAAAATTGTTATGACACCCAAACACCGAAGAACTCAAGTAAAACGTAGACCCCGTCTCTGTATTAGTAAATTGCGTGGCCAACAAACCGTCGAACAGCTAAAGCAAAAAGTTCAAGAGAATTTGAGTGCACTAGAAGAAACCAATTCTGTAGATGTCGCTACTACCTGGACACAAATTAAAGACAGTTTAAAAAGTGCGAGTGAGGAAATTCTTGGCACTGCAGCAAGAAAAAAACAGGAGGACTGGTTCAATGATTTTTATACAAGAACTTCTTGACCGCAAACATATTGCCTTTCAAAACGTCATCAACCACCCCAACGACTCATCAAAAGCAGAAGCTTTTACCCAATCTAAGTATGAAACGCAACGCCGGTTCACACGACTACAGGAATTTCTTTCAAGGAGTAAAAGCAGTGTACGGCCCCAGTCGGAAAAATATGTGCCCTATTAAACATTTAAATGGAAATCTCCTCAAAGAAGACCAGAAAATAAGAGCCCGATGGAAAGAATACTACTCTAACATTCTTAACCAGCAAAGTCAAGCCGATCACGATATTATAAATCTTATCCCTCAATAGGACACCTTCGAAGACTTAGATAAACCACTAACAACGGAAGAGATCTTAACCGCCATTGGGCAGCTAAAAAATAACAAATCTCCCGGCGCCGACTCACTCCCAGCTGAGATCTTTAAAGCTGTGTCGTCAGAGCTCATACCCTACCTCAAAAAACTGTTTGATGTCGTGTGGGAGAGTGGTCAAGCTCCGCAGGAGTTTCGTGATACACTTTTAATCAACCTCTTCAAAAACAAAGGGAGCGCTGCGGACTGTGGAAATTACAGGGGTATAGCTCTCCTGGCTGTTGGAGGGAAGATACTCACTAAAGCGATGGCAAATAGGCTAACACCTGTTATGGAAAAGTTACTTCCTGAAACACAGAGTGGTTTTAGACCAAACCGAGGCACATCGGATCTAATCTTCACACTTAAACAGCTTCATGAAAAAGCACTCGAACATCAAGGAGAAATTCACATGGCCTTCATTGATTTAACCAAAGCGTTTGACTCGGTGGACAGGGAAGTGCTCTGGAAAATTATGCTCCGCTTAGGTATCCCTAGAAAATTTGTGGAAGTATGTCGCAGTCTACATACAAACAACAACGCCCAGGTTATGTATAATAATGAGGCAACCGAACCTTTCCAAACCCTTACTGGAGTTAGGCAGGGATGTGTCCAGGCACCCCTACTTTTTAATTTGTTTACCACTGCTCTAACAATTATTGTTGACAACAAACTGACAGTCAGAGGAATAGGTCTCAGATACCGTTCTGATGGCGGTCTCTTTAACATAGGGCGCTTTAGAGCTTTCACGAAGACACGCACACGATTCATTTGTGATCTCCAGTATGCGGATGACTGTGCACTTTTAGTCTCTACGCCGGAAGAGCTTCAAGAACTTTTAGATGTGTATGCCCAGAGCTATGATTCCTTGGGACTTAAAATCAACATTGGAAAGACTAAGATTATGTCAACTCCTCATCAAGTGAACCAAATAGACATTACACTTAACGGAAATTCTCTTGAAGTGGTGGATCACTTCAATTACTTAGGCAACGTTGTTAATGACAAAGCAAACATGGACAGCGAGATTCGCAATAGAATTAACGCTGCATCTAGAGCACTCTGGGGACTTAGAGAGAGAGTATTTGACAACCATGACCTTGCTTTGTCAACGAAAATGGCTGTCTACAGAGCAGTTGTCATTCCAACACTGCTATATGGATGTGAAAGCTGGGTCACTTACCGTCGTCATGTGAAAGAATTAGAACGTTTTCAGCAAAAACACCTCAGAAGTATGATGAAAATCCGTTGGTTCCATCACATATCAAACGTGGAAGTACTCAGGAGAGCAAACAGCCTTCCAATTGAGGTGCTTATTTCAAGAGCACGCCTAAGATGGGCAGGTCACGTTCATCGTATGCATGATAACCGCCTTCCTAAATGTACACTTTATGGTGAATTGCTAAGCGGTAGAAGAAGGCGTGGCGGTCAACGAAAGAGGTTCAAAGACGTTCTCCATGAAAATCTAAAATCCTGCGGTATTCCAGACGAGCAATGGGAACAACTTGCAGTGGGCAGAACCGAATGGCGAGGGGTTGTGGCCAGCTATCAAGGAAATGTTGCTGCAAGAAGGCCGAATCCAAGACCTAACCAGGTCTATGTTTGTCCTGACTGCGGTCGACATGTGCTCTCCCGAATTGGCCTCTTGTAGCATTTTTAAATACTACATGTGGTGCCAAGGGTATGCAACCAGGGCACACACAAGTGCACTTAATATTGCATTTCTCATGGAGTCATAAATTTAATCCACAGAGAATTCTCAAAGAACTATTTCACTTTCAGATTATTTATTTTGTAACTTTCATTGAATTTTTGGACAATAGAGGTTGTTTTCTATTTTATGTAAATATATTTCCCTATAATTCCATGGTTGGCAATGGGAAGTTTTTTAGTTAAAGTTGGCAGCACTGAGTGAGTTGTCAAATTTCGAAGGTGAAAATGACGGTCCTTCTCTCCTTGCCTGTGCACGTGGAAGGAAGCAATTTTCTCGTTTTGATGGGCTTTAGCCAATTTAGTTTAGAGATTTTGATTGAGAAATTTTGCATTGCCGTTGTGTGGAAGCTTTCTCAGCTGTTGCACGAAGAATTACTTTCGTTTTCGTCAAGGAGAAGCCTCCTGTTTTTTGGGGTATTTTTTTTATGAAATTCACGTGTTACTCCACTTATAAGGGTGAGTTTTACTTTTATTTTATGTCAGATTTTTCTCATGCTTGTGAAACTTCCAGAGTGTTTGGGACTGACCATTATCTTGGATTGGTTGTTTTTTGACTACATAATTTTTGTGACCTGCAATGCACCCTTGCCTGCCGATGTACCTAAACCTGTGTTTGCCTATGCTGAGATGCCCGTACCAGCTATCAGATATGATATGAAATCAAATCAGTGGAGTACCAGCCACAAGTCTAGAGACCATCGTCATGGCAGCCTTACTCAGACGTCCCAAGTCAGATATTCTGGAATGAAGTGATTGAGCTGTCCAGTCAGGTGGAGCTGTTTTATTGGAGCAGGTTAGTAGTGTGTAAATGAGAGAGGTTCGGTTCAGGAGCAGGAGCAGTGATCAGTGATCAGTGATCAGTTTAGGGGTGGGGGGCAATTAGTGTGGTGGGGGTAAATATGGTGGTGGGGGGCAATTAGTGTGGTGGGGGTAATTAGAATGGTGGGGGGTAATTAGATTAGTGAGAAGTAATTAGAGTGATGGGATATAAGTATGGTGGTGGGAGGTAATTAGACTGATATGATGTAATTAGAGTGGTGGGAGGTAATTAAGGGGCGGGGCTTAGGGGATGGGACGTTAGAGGGCGGGGCCTATGAAAGGTGGTAGTGGTGGGGGGCAATTAGGATGGTAATTAGATTAGTGAGAAGTAATTAAAGTGGCGTGATGTAATTGTGGTGGTGGGGGGCAATTAGATTAGTAAGAAGTAATTAAAGTGGTGTGATGTAATTGTAGTGGTGGGAGGTAATTAGTGGAATGATGGGTAATTGTAGTGGTGGGAGGTAATTAGAGTGATGTGATGTAATTGTGGCGGTGGGGGACAATTAGATTAATAAGAAGTAATTAAAGTGGTGTGATGTAATTGTAGTGGTGGGAGGTAATTGTAGTGGTGTGATGTAATTGTAGTGGTGGGGGGCAATTAACGTGGTGGATGGTAATTAAAGTCGTGTGGTGTTATTGTAGTGGTGGGGGGGGGGGTAATTGGAGTGGTATGGTAATTAGAGTGGTGGGTGGCAATTATAGTGGTGGGAGGTAATTAAAGTCGTGTGATGTAATTGTAGTGGTGGGGGGCAATTAGTGTGGTGGGGGTAAATATGGTGGTGGGGGGCAATTAGTGTGGTGGGGGTAATTAGAATGGTGGGAGGTAATTAAAGTACTGTGGTAATTAGAGGACAATTACAGGTAATTTAAGTAAAAATAAAGGTAATTGCAGTAAAAATAATGGTGATTAAAGCAATTATGGTCAATCCATCCGTCTAGCCGTTCGTATGCAGACAGTTAAATAATTCTCTATTATGTTGTATTGTCTTATTGCACTTTGTATTTTTTTTACGATGAGATAACAAACATTCATTCATGATTATATACCTAACCACTTTATTTACCTGCCTTATCCTTATGCTGATAAACAATTGCGACCTATCTGTCTTATCTTTATGTCGATTTTTACCTGTCTTATCTTTAGGGACATCTGTCTTATCCTATGCTGATTTATGAGATGTACATTTACGACCTGCCTGTCTTATCCACCGAGATTTTTATCAGTGAATTTGTGAAAGGGGACATTTGCATTGTTATTTCAGTACATGCAGCGTACCCTCTTTATGGCTTTTGTGTACTTAACATCTTGACATCACAAGTGAGGAGAACGTGTAGCTGTTTATTTTAGTTTTTATTTTTTAGAATTGAAACACATGATTTACATTTTCTTATATTATTTATTACCTATTCTGTCACATTACTATTTTCATACTATTTATTACCTATTCTACTACATTACTAACTAATTGTCTTTTTATTTTATCTTGCACCAAAATATCCACCTTGAACTGATCCATCCAATGCATTATAGGTCAAGTAGGCATCGTGAAGTATAAGTTCAGGGAACTTTGTTTTTCGTGTCTCAAACTCTGTTATTATGTCAACTCTATAGTGTGGTAATAATTAGAATGGTGGGAGGTAATTGTATTCTTCTGATCATGCGTGGTGAGAGTGACTACTAATATAAATAGAATGCTTCTGCATCACACAATTAAAACCTATCGTCGATAAGTCAAGAGCTAGCAAGTGAATGTTGTGCAACCATCCGACAGTAAACAATAATAAATTGACAATATATTTTCATCATCACATTTTGTGTAAGTTGATAAAAAAAAATTATCCTTTCTGAATATATATGGTTAATATGTTTGTTTTATTTTATTTATTTTTTTATTTTAGTCCAACTGACAATGTGGATGCAATATTCAGCTCAACGGTGGGTACGGGCAGAAGACATTAAATCGGCCATTGAAAGGTTGTCTTGTGAACTGAGTGACTTAATCAAGGATTCGCAGCATTCATTAGTTTATGATACAAATGTCTTCTACGATATTGAAGAAACTGAACGCATTGAAAAAGATTGCAGGACGTATGCTGCTGGTGCAAATCTATGTTACAAATATTCACGAGGCTTTTTAAATTTGGACGAATTTTGTGAGCATATGATTAGAATAGAATTAAGACACTTTCTATATGACTTAGTGAAGTACCTGCCTAAGGAACTTATTGAAAAATATCAACTGGACCAGTCTGATGGTGATACGGGCAGTTAAATAATTCTCTATATTGTATTTATTGTTAGATATAAATAATTATTATATTGTCATATTGCACAATTATAGTATCTTAAAAAAATTTCTTTGTATTTTCATATATTATGGTGAGGTTAGAAATAAAACAAATATTAAAATAATGCATGTATTTCATTACCTATCTTGATTACATAACTAAGAGGTATACCTTAATAAACCTAAAGAGTTTTTATTCCAATTTTACATTTAAATCTATGATATATTTTGTAAAGAAAGTGAACATTGCAAGAGCATAATGACAATAATTATTATTAAGAAGCCAGTATACAGTACCGAACACGGTAGCTCGGGTAATACCATCACCATCTATTAGACCCTACAATAGTGTACCTAAAGTGTGTTTACTTTAAGCAGAAATCCGCCTTACCTTAAATTTACTTCATCTTATGTAGTTTCAAAACCTCATGAGCTTTGCCTTCATATGCAAAGATACATAACTTCGGCCATCGCGTCGGTCGGCTCAATTACATGAATACTGATCTCCGGTTTTGTGTTGTTTTAAATATTGTTTAAAGACTATATGCATACTACTGTATTAGTATTAATCACTATAATTGAAACATATAAGTAATTTATTTTGTCAAACTTATGTAACGAGGTATATGGTAGATAACTGAGTAAATGTTTTCAAAATGTACTCATAACGGGCGCATTTCATGGGGGTTTTGAAAGTACTCTACACGTTCAAACAAAGTTAGGAATTAGAAAAGAGTATATTTATGCCATTTAGTTTGATACCTGGTAGACGACGCATAAAGTGATAATAGTATGTGGTGTATATTGTCTTGGACTATGTTTTCAATATGTAGGGTTAGAATTACTATCCCGTCGAAGTCTAGAAAATAAATTATTAAAGGTTTTAAGTATCAACTAAATTCGTGTACATCAAGGCAATTTGATTAGTATTGAGAGCTCGTTACATTGGTACGTGTTTATTTATGCCTACGCACGCCTGTGTTATTTTACACCACCACGTACATTACTCCTTAAAATCGGAGACATTAGAAATTTAGATTGTTGAAATGGCGAACAAAATAATGGGGTCTCATAAGCCCCTCCTATCTATTGGAAACAAAGAAAACGTATATGTTTACAAATAATTTATTTAAAAATAATGAAGTTATCTTCAACGAAGTCGCGAACGGCGTTATCGGTAAAGAGAATTTCATCTGTTATAATAATTTTATAATAGTTTTTTTACTTAACATTTACTAACATAATTTTGTACTTGTCATTATTGTGCTCTAACATCAGTTTTGTAACATTCTTAGTAAATAGTTTTAAATGACCAGAGGTTTTAATTTCACTGGGTAAAACATTGTATAAGCGTAAACAATCACTAAACGTACGCTTTTTTTATAATTTTCAATAGATCCCACTGGATAATTGTGCAATTTAGCTCTTAACTAAGAAAGGTGATTAAGATAGGTGTACTCGATTTTTTGTCTATTTTATACAATAAAACGCTAGCAAAACTTTACTGATATGCTTGTGAAAAATAACAAAATAAATGAAAATTACTAAACTAGAATACAAACGTGCATAAATTTAAGTACCTCTGCTGTACTTTAGGCTAGAATTAGAAGGACAACAACCATAACAAACAATAATTACAAGGCGGCTCTCTTTACGGTCTGTAAAAAAGTTTGCATTTAACGAGTAAAGAGAATTTACTCAATAACTCCAAATCTAAAATGTTATACTTCACTTAACACCCATTTACAATTTGATTTTGTATGTACTTCTTTATATTTACTATTTAAATCCATAATTAGAGGGCAATAAGTATATATCTAACTCGCCAACAGAGGTACCTCATATTAATGGCATTTCAAAGCCGTCCATGACTACTGGTTCACTGCTGTCAATCTTAAGTATTTTTAATTTGTTAATGTATTGCATTGTACTATATTTTTATCCTTTTACCTTCGTAAAGATATGGTAGTACTTTATACCACGAAACCAGTAGCCGCCTATTATAGAGTTTGTGAGGTAAAAGACCTTTAAATTTTTCTAATTTCGAACCTATAAAAAATTGTACCTACCCGTAATTTCGTTTTAAGTTGCATTTAAAATCGCATATAATGACAGGTAACACTGTAACAGTTGGGATTCTCTGTTGTTAAATCCTAACATATGAGATCTGTTTACTGCCAGGCAGTGCCAGGCGGTAGATAGAATATCCTTGAAATCAAATAACAATGTTTACGTATCTGTTTGCGGTCAAAAATTTACTATAACAAATAATCTACGTCGACACTAGAGATTTAGCTGTAATGTAAATTCGCAACAAAACGTTACATTTATGTCAAATTTATGTAATAATACGAAAAATAAGTTAAGTAAAAATTTGTTGCTCCGCATAAACGACAGCCACTTACAAAAAGCTATGTACTATGTGATGGAGTCGACGTGATCGCGCAAAACAAATAAAAATATATATCATTTACAAAACACCTTATATGCACGACTATGTTGGTAGGCAGAGTGAACTGAGAAAGACGTCTGATATACTTATAATATATGAATTGAAATGGGAAAGAAAAAAAATGGCTTTATATATCCCATCCTATCTACGGAAACCATAGAAAACGCAAGTGTTTAGAAATAATTTATTTAAAAAATGAAGTTCTACAACAAATGAAGTATGAAGTCCTAAAAAGCGTGTGTTATAATTTTAGATCAGAATAGATTTTTTATTTAGCGTAAGCTATTCACAATAGTAATATAATTTTGTACCTAGTCATTATTGTGTTGTAACATCTATTGTATATAGTTTTGTAAAACGTAGGAGCGTAAACAATCACTAAAAGTTGACAATTTTTATAGTTTTCAGCTGATCTCACCGGATAATTGTGCAATTTAGCTAGGTAGACACTAGATTTTTGTCAATTCTATATATTAAAACGTTAGCACATCAATTTCAGGAAATTTTATAGATGAATTCCTGGCAGATTTAATAAAAAGTTATTATAGCCGCTAATTAATACTAAGTCAATTAATTTAATATGGTAATTACTTTTACACAATTAATATCGATATAATATGCTAATTTATCGCTCAATTAAATCCATTATTGTATATTGCATTAAAAATAGCTTCTTTTTCTGTTCTATGTACTTTCAAAATTTTTAACTGTATCGAGACTGCCAATATAGAGGTCGATGTAAGTACTATTTACAATAGGTATATGAAAGACATAGTGTCTACACTAATAGATCTTGAAAGATAAGACTCTCATGCTACCTATATAAGTAACGAATCTTGGAAATAAATAAATAACACAGAAATTAGACAACCCCCAATTCCAGAAGCCAGAGCTAGTGCGATTGCCCTATCGACCAGACCAGACAAATACATTTATATATAGAACAACGTTGATTGTGCGGCATATAAACTAATGTTAGTATTATTAGAAAAGCAATCTAAGACGACGAGACAAATATAAACTTAGTATATACCTACATAAATCTTTTTACACAAAAAGTTTACTAAAATGGGTCAGCAAAAGGTAGTTTATAACAAACCAATTTATGTGGGTTTTTGCATCTTGGAATTGTCAAAGACGGTATTGTACAACGCGATCAAAGAGAGTTTGGGGATAAGACGTCTCTTTTATACTGTGATACTGATAGTTTGATTCTAAAAATAATGACAGAAAATTTGTATGACTTTATACTAGATAACCGGGACAAATTCGATACTTCAAATTATCAAGACGGAAATATATTTGATATCCCGAAGGATCCATCAATTTCAGGAAATTTTAAAGATGAATTCCCGGCAGATCCAATAATAAGTTTTATGGTACCGGAGCAAAAGCATATCACGTACGATCTGTAGGTAAAGAACTAAAGAAAGCCAAAGGCGTGAAAAGATTAGTTATTCAAAAAGAGCTATCGGCACATGATTACAGACAAATTGTTGAAAAAGGTGGTGTAGTATTTAGAAAAATGAACACGTTTCGCAGCGTTTTGCATGATATTTATACAGGAATGAAGAATAAAGTAGCTTTGTCTTACCACGACGATAAACGTTTTCTTATTCCCATTACAACAAAGGCTTTACCGTGGGGTCGCTCTGATATACAATTTTTTTAAAACCGAATCAGAACAAAACATGCGGCGGTTAATGGCTGCCATAAATGATGTTGAGCATAGTTCTGTGGAAAACGATAAGTTAGATGTATTACTCGCAGCAATGGCGGAGTTAAATCCTAAAGACCTAGTAAATAAAATAATATTTATACAGATATGTCTTAAACAGAAGGACAATTTATTGAGTTAGATATAATAGAAGAGAAAAAATTCTTGTAAATATTGTTATTTATCACAATTAGATAATAATTTATTAGTGTCAGTATTACAGGCAGCAAATGACGTAATTTCCCCCGAATTCTTTGTTCATGGGTGGAATCAATATTTTTATTAATCTGTATATTCACGTAATCAAAAAGTCATGAGTACTTCACCTCTTTTTTTAATGTCCTCTTGGAGCCATAAGTTAAAAAGTTCTTCTATGGTAAAACGATACGTGTCTATAAAAAAATGTGTATCTAAATTACAGATTAGCATCTAAGGATTTACTAAAGATAACACCATTGTACTTTTAAATGGATGAGCCCGGTTGTCAAAGGTAGACAATTAAAGAATTTTATGGCATAAAAATTTATGACTACGTGATTTTAGAAGTCGTAAACATTAAACAAGCAATGGTAATGACCAAATTCGAACTTATTGTCCTTGAATACAAAAAACAAAATATATCACTTTCTCGCCGAATACAATGGGTCAAACCAATATAAATATCACATAGCATGACTGCAACAACATATTAATTTGTAATTGCGGCAAATTTATAGAGATAACAGACCAAATGAAGTATTTAGGTATCCACTTCCAGTTTTTAAAGTGACATCAACACATAGATTTCTGAATAACAAATTATGCAAATTATTACATAAATTTTATTAGATCCGAAACATCTTTAATACAAAAAACCACAATTAACGTTTTCAAGGCATTGATTGAATCAATAATAAAAATGGAATAGTCATTTGGGGGATCGACCTATGATACGACTTTAGATAAATTAAAACATAATTCAAAAGCGCTTTATTAAAATTATTCTCAACCAATCGAAACAATATAGTACAAAATTACTATTTGAAGAGTCAGTTAGACATTGATACCACATATAATCTTATCTTTGAACTATAAAAATTTCCTGAAATTGATGGATCCTTCGGGATATCAAATATATTTCCTTCTTGATAATTTGAAGTATCGAATTTGTCCCGGTTATCTAGTATAAAGTCATACAAATTTTCTGTCATTATTTTTAGAATCAAACTATCAGTATCACAGTATAAAAGAGACGTCTTATCCCCAAACTCTCTTTGATCGCGTTGTACAATACCGTCTTTGACAATTCCAAGATGCAAAAACCCACATAAATTGGTTTGTTATAAACTACCTTTTGCTGACCCATTTTAGTAAACTTTTTGTGTAAAAAGATTTATGTAGGTATATACTAAGTTTATATTTGTCTCGTCGTCTTAGATTGCTTTTCTAATAATACTAACATTAGTTTATATGCCGCACAATCAACGTTGTTCTATATATAAATGTATTTGTCTGGTCTGGTCGATAGGGCAATCGCACTAGCTCTGGCTTCTGGAATTGGGGGTTGTCTAATTTCTGTGTTATTTATTTATTTCCAAGATTCGTTACTTATATAGGTAGCATGAGAGTCTTATCTTTCAAGATCTATTAGTGTAGACACTATGTCTTTCATATACCTATTGTAAATAGTACTTACATCGACCTCTATATTGGCAGTCTCGATACAGTTAAAAATTTTGAAAGTACATAGAACAGAAAAAGAAGCTATTTTTAATGCAATATACAATAATGGATTTAATTGAGCGATAAATTAGCATATTATATCGATATTAATTGTGTAAAAGTAATTACCATATTAAATTAATTGACTTAGTATTAATTAGCGGCTATAATAACTTTTTATTAAATCTGCCAGGAATTCATCTATAAAATTTCCTGAAATTGATGTGCTAACGTTTTAATATATAGAATTGACAAAAATCTAGTGTCTACCTAGCTAAATTGCACAATTATCCGGTGAGATCAGCTGAAAACTATAAAAATTGTCAACTTTTAGTGATTGTTTACGCTCCTACGTTTTACAAAACTATATACAATAGATGTTACAACACAATAATGACTAGGTACAAAATTATATTACTATTGTGAATAGCTTACGCTAAATAAAAAATCTATTCTGATCTAAAATTATAACACACGCTTTTTAGGACTTCATACTTCATTTGTTGTAGAACTTCATTTTTTAAATAAATTATTTCTAAACACTTGCGTTTTCTATGGTTTCCGTAGATAGGATGGGATATATAAAGCCATTTTTTTTCTTTCCCATTTCAATTCATATATTATAAGTATATCAGACGTCTTTCTCAGTTCACTCTGCCTACCAACATAGTCGTGCATATAAGGTGTTTTGTAAATGATATATATTTTTATTTGTTTTGCGCGATCACGTCGACTCCATCACATAGTACATAGCTTTTTGTAAGTGGCTGTCGTTTATGCGGAGCAACAAATTTTTACTTAACTTATTTTTCGTATTATTACATAAATTTGACATAAATGTAACGTTTTGTTGCGAATTTACATTACAGCTAAATCTCTAGTGTCGACGTAGATTATTTGTTATAGTAAATTTTTGACCGCAAACAGATACGTAAACATTGTTATTTGATTTCAAGGATATTCTATCTACCGCCTGGCACTGCCTGGCAGTAAACAGATCTCATATGTTAGGATTTAACAACAGAGAATCCCAACTGTTACAGTGTTACCTGTCATTATATGCGATTTTAAATGCAACTTAAAACGAAATTACGGGTAGGTACAATTTTTTATAGGTTCGAAATTAGAAAAATTTAAAGGTCTTTTACCTCACAAACTCTATAATAGGCGGCTACTGGTTTCGTGGTATAAAGTACTACCATATCTTTACGAAGGTAAAAGGATAAAAATATAGTACAATGCAATACATTAACAAATTAAAAATACTTAAGATTGACAGCAGTGAACCAGTAGTCATGGACGGCTTTGAAATGCCATTAATATGAGGTACCTCTGTTGGCGAGTTAGATATATACTTATTGCCCTCTAATTATGGATTTAAATAGTAAATATAAAGAAGTACATACAAAATCAAATTGTAAATGGGTGTTAAGTGAAGTATAACATTTTAGATTTGGAGTTATTGAGTAAATTCTCTTTACTCGTTAAATGCAAACTTTTTTACAGACCGTAAAGAGAGCCGCCTTGTAATTATTGTTTGTTATGGTTGTTGTCCTTCTAATTCTAGCCTAAAGTACAGCAGAGGTACTTAAATTTATGCACGTTTGTATTCTAGTTTAGTAATTTTCATTTATTTTGTTATTTTTCACAAGCATATCAGTAAAGTTTTGCTAGCGTTTTATTGTATAAAATAGACAAAAAATCGAGTACACCTATCTTAATCACCTTTCTTAGTTAAGAGCTAAATTGCACAATTATCCAGTGGGATCTATTGAAAATTATAAAAAAAGCGTACGTTTAGTGATTGTTTACGCTTATACAATGTTTTACCCAGTGAAATTAAAACCTCTGGTCATTTAAAACTATTTACTAAGAATGTTACAAAACTGATGTTAGAGCACAATAATGACAAGTACAAAATTATGTTAGTAAATGTTAAGTAAAAAAACTATTATAAAATTATTATAACAGATGAAATTCTCTTTACCGATAACGCCGTTCGCGACTTCGTTGAAGATAACTTCATTATTTTTAAATAAATTATTTGTAAACATATACGTTTTCTTTGTTTCCAATAGATAGGAGGGGCTTATGAGACCCCATTATTTTGTTCGCCATTTCAACAATCTAAATTTCTAATGTCTCCGATTTTAAGGAGTAATGTACGTGGTGGTGTAAAATAACACAGGCGTGCGTAGGCATAAATAAACACGTACCAATGTAACGAGCTCTCAATACTAATCAAATTGCCTTGATGTACACGAATTTAGTTGATACTTAAAACCTTTAATAATTTATTTTCTAGACTTCGACGGGATAGTAATTCTAACCCTACATATTGAAAACATAGTCCAAGACAATATACACCACATACTATTATCACTTTATGCGTCGTCTACCAGGTATCAAACTAAATGGCATAAATATACTCTTTTCTAATTCCTAACTTTGTTTGAACGTGTAGAGTACTTTCAAAACCCCCATGAAATGCGCCCGTTATGAGTACATTTTGAAAACATTTACTCAGTTATCTACCATATACCTCGTTACATAAGTTTGACAAAATAAATTACTTATATGTTTCAATTATAGTGATTAATACTAATACAGTAGTATGCATATAGTCTTTAAACAATATTTAAAACAACACAAAACCGGAGATCAGTATTCATGTAATTGAGCCGACCGACGCGATGGCCGAAGTTATGTATCTTTGCATATGAAGGCAAAGCTCATGAGGTTTTGAAACTACATAAGATGAAGTAAATTTAAGGTAAGGCGGATTTCTGCTTAAAGTAAACACACTTTAGGTACACTATTGTAGGGTCTAATAGATGGTGATGGTATTACCCGAGCTACCGTGTTCGGTACTGTATACTGGCTTCTTAATAATAATTATTGTCATTATGCTCTTGCAATGTTCACTTTCTTTACAAAATATATCATAGATTTAAATGTAAAATTGGAATAAAAACTCTTTAGGTTTATTAAGGTATACCTCTTAGTTATGTAATCAAGATAGGTAATGAAATACATGCATTATTTTAATATTTGTTTTATTTCTAACCTCACCATAATATATGAAAATACAAAGAAATTTTTTTAAGATACTATAATTGTGCAATATGACAATATAATAATTATTTATATCTAACAATAAATACAATATAGAGAATTATTTAACTGCCCGTATCACCATCAGACTGGTCCAGTTGATATTTTTCAATAAGTTCCTTAGGCAGGTACTTCACTAAGTCATATAGAAAGTGTCTTAATTCTATTCTAATCATATGCTCACAAAATTCGTCCAAATTTAAAAAGCCTCGTGAATATTTGTAACATAGATTTGCACCAGCAGCATACGTCCTGCAATCTTTTTCAATGCGTTCAGTTTCTTCAATATCGTAGAAGACATTTGTATCATAAACTAATGAATGCTGCGAATCCTTGATTAAGTCACTCAGTTCACAAGACAACCTTTCAATGGCCGATTTAATGTCTTCTGCCCGTACCCACCGTTGAGCTGAATATTGCATCCACATTGTCAGTTGGACTAAAATAAAAAAATAAATAAAATAAAACAAACATATTAACCATACATATTCAGAAAGGATAATTTTTTTTTATCAACTTACACAAAATGTGATGATGAAAATATATTGTCAATTTATTATTGTTTACTGTCGGATGGTTGCACAACATTCACTTGCTAGCTCTTGACTTATCGACGATAGGTTTTAATTGTGTGATGCAGAAGCATTCTATTTATATTAGTAGTCACTCTCACCACGCATGATCAGAAGAATACAATTACCTCCCACCATTCTAATTATTACCACACTATAGAGTTGACATAATAACAGAGTTTGAGACACGAAAAACAAAGTTCCCTGAACTTATACTTCACGATGCCTACTTGACCTATAATGCATTGGATGGATCAGTTCAAGGTGGATTTTTTGGTGCAAGATAAAATAAAAAGACAATTAGTTAGTAATGTAGTAGAATAGGTAATAAATAGTATGAAAATAGTAATGTGACAGAATAGGTAATAAATAATATAAGAAAATGTAAATCATGTGTTTCAATTCTAAAAAATAAAAACTAAAATAAACAGCTACACGTTCTCCTCACTTGTGATGTCAAGATGTTAAGTACACAAAAGCCATAAAGAGGGTACGCTGCATGTACTGAAATAACAATGCAAATGTCCCCTTTCACAAATTCACTGATAAAAATCTCGGTGGATAAGACAGGCAGGTCGTAAATGTACATCTCATAAATCAGCATAGGATAAGACAGATGTCCCTAAAGATAAGACAGGTAAAAATCGACATAAAGATAAGACAGATAGGTCGCAATTGTTTATCAGCATAAGGATAAGGCAGGTAAATAAAGTGGTTAGGTATATAATCATGAATGAATGTTTGTTATCTCATCGTAAAAAAAATACAAAGTGCAATAAGACAATACAACATAATAGAGAATTATTTAACTGTCTGCATACGAACGGCTAGACGGATGGATTGACCATAATTGCTTTAATCACCATTATTTTTACTGCAATTACCTTTATTTTTACTTAAATTACCTGTAATTGTCCTCTAATTACCACAGTACTTTAATTACCTCCCACCATTCTAATTACCCCCACCACCATATTTACCCCCACCACACTAATTGCCCCCCACCACTACAATTACATCACACGACTTTAATTACCTCCCACCACTATAATTGCCACCCACCACTCTAATTACCATACCACTCCAATTACCCCCCCCCCACCACTACAATAACACCACACGACTTTAATTACCATCCACCACGTTAATTGCCCCCCACCACTACAATTACATCACACCACTACAATTACCTCCCACCACTACAATTACATCACACCACTTTAATTACTTCTTATTAATCTAATTGTCCCCCACCACCACAATTACATCACATCACTCTAATTACCTCCCACCACTACAATTACCCATCATTCCACTAATTACCTCCCACCACTACAATTACATCACACCACTTTAATTACTTCTTACTAATCTAATTGCCCCCCACCACCACAATTACATCACGCCACTTTAATTACTTCTCACTAATCTAATTACCATCCTAATTGCCCCCCACCACTACCACCTTTCATAGGCCCCGCCCTCTAACGTCCCATCCCCTAAGCCCCGCCCCTTAATTACCTCCCACCACTCTAATTACATCATATCAGTCTAATTACCTCCCACCACCATACTTATATCCCATCACTCTAATTACTTCTCACTAATCTAATTACCCCCCACCATTCTAATTACCCCCACCACACTAATTGCCCCCCACCACCATATTTACCCCCACCACACTAATTGCCCCCCACCCCTAAACTGATCACTGATCACTGATCACTGCTCCTGCTCCTGAACCGAACCTCTCTCATTTACACACTACTCAGGTTTACTTTATCTAATTCATTTTTTTTAGATCTTCAATCTGTGTAACGTCTAAATTTAATCATGCATGTTTAACACAACTTTCATAAATTTTTCATATATTTCTTATATAAGCCTGTAAGGCAGCGCATGATCATGCAACGCTAGTTATCATTTTACATTGTAGACAGACAATACTGTTGGATGCACATCACTTCCAAGTCTACATGTACTGTTCACTTTTTGTTTAATTGTTTAAAAAAAAACTTAGCTTCATCATTTTAAATATTTAACATTTTACTGAACCTCTCCAACCTGTATATACATCTTGTGTAAATAATAAATGTCTTTTTGTCTTAACGTTTACTTTCAATACTTGCATCGCCTCTGGTAAACTTATCTTATGAGTTGATAATAGTACCAGCATAGTTTTCTCTTAAGTAAATAATCATTAATCTTTTAATCAATCTATAAATTTCAGTTTAATAGTATAATATAATCGAAACCATTTTGCTTCTTGGTTGGGCAGAATTGGGAGTGACTTTTAACAACCAAGTGGCGCCCTCTCATATCCACACTCCTGACTTACAACCCTATGCTCTCCCCCAAAAAACAGCAGTCGTATGCAACAGGGACCATTTTAATACTAGCGTACAAAAGTGGTTGCACTCTATAGCCATAGTCGTGTGCACCGTAAATGAATGGGAATTACAATAGACTACACCTTTTACTTGTTTCTTATTACAGACAATCTATCGACTGTAACATCTTTTTATACTCGGACTCGAGTAAAGGCTAATAATAATAACAATATATAACCTGCAGCGGGACTCCCGAAATCTCGAATCGAAGTCGGATGATCGAGATCGAAATAATGTCGATAGTTTGGTACTCTTGACAGATTTCCATCGAGATAATTACGAAGGTCATACCCGTGACATTCGACTTGATTTCGATAAGTAGCGACTGCCCGAAATGATTTACTGCCCTTTTTTAATACATACATAAATGTTGTTATTTCTGTTTAACCGTCCAAATACATTATCCCTCCCATGAGTCCCATGTCATAATAATAACATAACCAAAAAATATACCTATAATATAAAGGGACTGTCTACGTCCACGTCCGATGTGGACGATAATATTGTTAAAACCACGGCCGACGTGTTTATATAAATATAGGATAAAACTCAACTCTCAACTCAACAATGAAAGTCATACGAAACAAACACCAATGCATTTAAAGCTAAGTATATTTATTTATCTCTTCCCTTATCTTAAGAGGGTACTGAAAGTTAAGGGTTGTAAGTGCCTTTATGCATGTCTATATTTTAATCTTTAGGTCCCTTTGGAAACCTCTCCTTACTAAAATTAAAATAGATTCTCTATTTAGTTTTCGAACAACAACCGTCCAGTAAATATCTAAAAAATTTCCTCCATACTTGTACAATTAATCCTTTTTATTTCTTAATATTTTCAAATATTATAAATAATATAAAGTGTGAGTATTTATGAGTATATTTTTTATTTTTGGTAATATTCTTATTTCGTGTTAATATTTGTGTATTGTTTTTTAAAGAATGGAAGTTCCAGCAAAAAGGATGAAAATCACCAGTGACATTTGGGATTATCTCCTTGATTTCATGACTGAACATCCAGAAATGGCAACAGGAAAGTTTGCAGGTCCTGCTGGTAAACAGGGTATGGTGGCGTTGTGGAATGAATTGACCGAAAAATTAAATGCTTTAGGAGGTGGAACAAAAACATCAACCAAATGGCAGAAGGTAAGAAACAAAATTGATTGTTGTAATTTTATAAATTATTAATTTGAACTGATTAATGCAATAGATAAAAAATATATGCCTGTCTAATGAATTCTATAAAATAAGTTCCGCTTGAGCTGACTAAAATTTTCATTTCGATTGGTGAAATTTCTTGGTGTTTTTACTTTTTATCATTTCAGTCATTTTCGGATTGGAAATACAATGTGAAACAAAAGTATGCTGAAATAAAAACGCAGCGAAGCAAGGCAGGAGGAGGTCTGGCTTTTGTTAAAAACTTAACAATCCAAGAGGAACGATTATTGGGCTTAATTGGCATAAGTTCCATGGAAGGAGATGGAGCAACAGATGAGATGGGATTAGCACGTGAGGTAGGTACTAGATTTATAATATTTACCTACAAATTAAAAATTTATAAATGTACTTGTACTTTTTTGACATAATTTCTTTAAGTATTTATCTAGTTTTATACATTTTTCAAGTGTCTCAGATGTAATATAACCCATAGCCATAGTGTTTTACTCTTAATTAACATCTTTTATTTCACATAGGTGTCCACTGAGACTATTACTGTTGTTGTGGTTCCATCAACATCTTCTGCTCCACAATCAAGATCATCTGAACCCCCAGAAGTTTTTAGATTATCTCCTGAACCTGAAGAAATTTTACCCTCAAGAGCAACATCTCCCAGTACTTCTCGCCCATCAAGTCAAGCCACAGATATTTCTGATGTATCAAGGACTTCTGTGGCTAGACCATCACCATCAATTCCGCCACGCTCTAGGCAAAGTGAAGTGGCTTCACTGGAATGGTTTCAGGCTGAAACAATGGGGGTTTTGAACCACATTAACGAAAACCTGACTAATATATCAGAAAATATCCAAACATTGACAGATGCAATTGTAGATTATGTAAATAGGAATTAGGTTTATTTTAATATTTAATGTAATGTATTTTAGTTTATGTCATACATATTAGTTTATTCTCTCGTTAAATTATGTTCAATATTCAATAAATATTTTCATATACTTGTGTTCACTTTTGTTTATTTCAGCAAATTTTAGCAAATAATTTAAAAAATTATTCCAAATTAAAAATAGCAAAAAAACTACAATTTTACTGTGTGATATGTGATTTTATTTGCCTGATATAACAACTGCATTTATATTTAAATATAAATGAACGTTAAGTCATATAATGCTATAAATTCATGCCATAATAACCAATAATATTTACATAGTTTTATAAATCAATCAGAGACGCTCCCATATTTAAAAAATGTAATTTTTCATTCAAATTGCTCCTACTTCAGTTTTTATTTGTCCCAAATGTACAAAATCCTAAAAAAAGTAGACAAGAGTACTATAGTTATTAAAAAAAAAAAAGAATCATCTAAAATATTGTTCAACAATTCTGTTTCTACGTCCTGCATTTAATAAATGTACTGGTCCCACAGGTTGCATGATATTTATATCAGGTTCATTATCATCAGCTATTATATTCTGCTCCCATGGCTGACCACCAGCAATGCACATATTATGCAATACAGCACAAACAGTTGTAATTTTGCCTACATACTCTGGGCTGTATCGGAGTTGTCTTTCACCAGATAAACATCTAAATCTTGATTTTAAGACTCCGTTACAACGTTCAATACAATTACGTGCTGAAGAATGACGCCGATTATATCTGTCTTATCTGTCTCTAGAAATTGCAATGGCATTTTGAATTGGTGTCATCAACCATGGTTGCTGAGGATATGCAGAATCACCCAATAACCAAGAATTAGTATCTCCATTATGGTAACAAAATTGTAATTCTTCCTGAACTTGAGATAATCTCCATATATATGCATCATGCATGGCACCAGCATGTCGTGCATTTATACTTAAAATTCTTAAATTGTAATCACAAATCTAAAACAAAATATATATACATTCAAAAAATTACCCTCTTATTATATTATTATTAGTTTACTCACAATCTGAACATTTTTTGAGTGATATCCCTTTCGATTAATATAATTATGTTCTTCTTCTCTTGGGGCTATCATTGAAATGTGCGTGCAATCTATACATCCAATGACACCTATAAAAAATTATAACACTTTATAATAATTACAAAATAATAAAAAAAATTTTTAGATATAGAAGATAACGTAATCCAATTACCTGGGAATCTTGTTTTTTCCATGAAAACTTCCTTTATCAGATCTTTTTCTCTTGCCGTTCGTGGAAACTTTATCCATTCATTTGGAAGGTGTTCATAAATGGCTGTACTAACTTCTTTTATACATCTACTAATACCTTGTTGACTCATAGCATGTAACCTACTAGTTCCTATACTTCTCTGGTATTCACCAGTTGCATAAAATCTAAGGGCGGAGAATATTTTTAAAATTGGGTGAATCGCAGATGTCCTTCTTGCTTGTCTTAGGTGAGGTGTTAATGATGCTACTAAATTGCGTGCCATATCTTTATTCAAGCAAAATAATTCCACAAATCTTCTATTAGGAATAGAGAACGGGTTATTTAAATCTCTTAAGTGCCTTCTTTGAATATTTGCATTTCTTATAGCTTCTCTTTCTTCAAGGCGTTGTGCAATTGATATATTCACCGGTAACATTTGAATTCGCAAATAACTAACTCTTTTTGTTATGAAAATTTATCTATATATTTAAAACACAAATGATATTTGACGATTTTAACTTAGTTGGAAAATTCATATAAATAAACAATAAGATAAGAGTGAAATGGAAAACAATTATTACGTATTAGAATGAAATGCAAGATAAATTCATGAAAGTAATGTTTGGATATCAACTGTGGTGGTATAAGAGATCAGCTGGCGGTTTGCCGAAGTTGAACGAGTGCAATCTCGAACGGTTTCAAGAGTACCATTTTATATTACGATTAGAGACTATCGACTTCGAGATCGAAATGTTTTCGAAGTCGACATTGAAGCTATCGAGATTTCGGGAGTCCCGCTACTGATCTACATATAAGGCAGGTTGTTACACTTAACTCAACAATTAACAGATGGCCATACTTGTACCATTTCTACGTTTTACAGCTTTCAATTTAATTAGTAGAAACAGATTTTTCACGTTTGTGTGGTGGCATTATTTTGCAGTAAGTGGGACAAATAAAGTTTACCTTATTAGTAAAATTCACCAAGAAATCATTTGCTTGCAGCTTTTGTACTGATTCAAACGTATATAAATTTTAACTGTGGACTTCAATAATCAATATTACATTTTTATATCCGCGTTAACAAGTGTTTAACATCCAGGAAAATTTTATTTATTAGTAATTTAAAATTTGATTAATCTTCAATTTTTGTCTGATGTAATTTCAATTATTTTTAAACTAAATTTAAATTCAAATTCAATCCTTTTTAATTTAATAAGTAATTAGAATACTATATGTACCACATATTTTAAAATATTTTTTATTTTTTGGTAATTCATAGTTTACGAAATCAGCTTATATATTTATACATTTCTACATTTCTGTATACATTTCTGCATAGCTTTTGCACAGCTTATGCATAGCTTATGTATATCTTTCTGCATATAGATACTTTAAAAAATTTCTTCATATTGAAAATTTGACTTCTTATTTTATGCTTTAAGCTTTATATTTTTTTTTTATTGAAAATTTGACCACCCAGATTTGCATTCATTAACTTTTAAAAAACACATAGTTGGATAATTTTCCTACAATTTTCAAACGCCATTTCATTAAGAGACGTAAACTAAATTGCCAAGGAAACCTTTAGATTCCATTTTTGCAAGAAACAATTGTGTGCCTGGATTGCTCTTCCAGAACCAGTTACCTCAACAGTACTCAATCCCAGAATCTAGGATCTTGGTATATATTTGTTATATGTTTTCTTTTAAAGTTTAGTCATTGTTAACCGATATTACTAATTTCAAAATTTCTCTTTATAAAAACCGATTTATCTATTCATGTAATATATTTTATCATTCATTTTAAATTATATTTTATTTGTCTTACCAACAATTTCAGCCTGATCTATAGTAGACGGGTTATTCGAGAAAAAGAGACAATTCTACTTATTTTCACTATAGATGATGCCCAATTTAACATCAATTTTTCTCTGTCTCCTTTCCTCGAAATAAATAGAAATCTGTAATTTATGCTGTACATTTCAAACAGGGTAAGTTTCTCCACTCTTGCGAATACTCCGGATCCACGGCTCTTTGCTCCGACTTAAACCAGCTAGTCGTCCGCATATGTTGCCTCAATTCTTTCCCAAAAATATATAATAAGGGAAAGGAAGTAACATTGTGCTCGAACCCTAGTGAATGAAGTAATCCTACTGGAACTCCCCGATGGATTACCAGTGATAATGGATCCCAGTTTGTAAGTGCAGTAATGCGCATGTAACCCATTGTTTAGGCATAAAACAGCACTTATATCCGCATATCACCCTGAATAAAACCCTGTCGAACGGAAGAACCGTGATTTTAAAACAGTTAGCAATCCTTGTCGGAACAGATCACATTCAGTGGAAAGAAAAGTTACCGGCCATACGTTTTGTTATGAATACTGTTCGCTCAATGTGATTTCAGCGAATTCAATCCTTCCTATTTAAGTTTCGGACGCGAGTTAGGACCCCAGATGATGTGCAATGGGATATGCGAGACATTATCGACAATGAGAACTTTATCTTTCAAATTGCTCCCTACTTGATTAACTTAAGTAAGGCACTCCGAGAAGCTAGAGAACAGCATGAACAGAAACAAGATAAGTCAAAATATTATGCCGACTTAATACAAAGAGAAGCTACACCTTTAAAAGTAGGAGATCATGTCTTAATAAATATACACACTCTTAGTCGAGCCAAAGAGTGATACACTTTGAAATTCGCACCGAGACGAGATGGACCCTATATGGTGAAGTGAGTCAACACTTCTAATAGCTATGAAATAGCCTCACTACCAAAACCAGAACAACCGCTTGCTAAATGCCATAGATCTGCTTTAATTCCATTTCGAGAGGAAGCCAATGCTGACAGACCATCATCACCTGTTAAACCTCTGCGCCGAGTGGTCGACCACCCAAAGAGTCAAACGAGAAAACCCAGATAACTCTAAATCAACTTGCAGTGAAAGGAAATAAACATCTGTCTGAGTTGGAGCACCCTCAGGCTTCCAGTTTGAAGCCGAGATTAGATAGTCGCCCCCGGAGAGAAATTCACCCCCCTAAATGTTCTTGCGGAGATTCTCATCCAGATCACGCCTTTTTCATTTTTCGGAGTTCACACGAGCACGTATGTATACTCCTCGGGGGGAGATTGTAACAGACAATTCTAACTCACCCCCACTTGTCCTTCTGCACCCCCGTCGACAAGCCTGATATAATACTAATTTCCCTGACGAAGAAGACGAGAACGAAGTTCTATAATTTGACAGCGAGAGAAAAGTGCATTTTAATGAAATATCTTGTGTGAAATGAAATGTCATTACTAAAACGTAAGTCTGCCGTTTACTGTGAATTTAAACCATATTAAAACTTGTGGCATTGTTAGCACTAGCAACAGGTCAAAGGGCCCAGACATTCTTGATCAAATGTTCAAATATTCATATCACAGATTCAGGAATAAAGATATTAATTCCAGACCCAATAAAAACTACAGCTCCTAATAAAAGACAGCCATGTCTGAACCATATTTCCAAGATAACCCAAAATTATGCGTCGCAGCTTTAACTAAAAAATATTTGAATATGACCAGAGTTCTATAGGGCACGAAAATTATTGTGATAGCTTGTTTTTAACTTACAAGAAGACACATCAACCAGAGTCAAAACAATCCCTAAGTCGTTGGATAATGAACACACTTCGAACCGCGGGAATCGATACCACGGTATTTAAAGCGCACCCTACCAGACACGCTTCTACTTCGGCGGCGTCGCGATATGGTCTTTCCATAGACGCGATTAGAAGTTCAGCGGGCTGGAGTAGAGTATTATTTAGTTGTATTGTGTTGTTGTGTATTTCGCAACAGAGTAGTGTTTTTAAGAATGATCCTTAATTTAAATCTGCTGTTATACTATAGTTTAGGTTATGACCATATCTGTGTTATAATGGTTATTATCTACTATATAAAAATTCTACTACTTACATAAGTTGTGTCTATTTTCACCCCCCACTCTAAATATTTTTCGACAAGCCATCTTTAAACAGCTACTATGTATTCAAAGTGATGTCTTCGGACTGGAAGCCGAAATATAATTAATCGATCAAAAGAACTTACCTGAAGTTCAATCGTAATTATATGAGGCGTCCAGTCCGAAGATATCATTACCCTCCCGCTCATAATCCCATTTGCGAAAAAATATTTAGATGGTACTTTAAACTAATGAGCTCGTGATGCGTAGAGTACAGACGAGTGACCAGGTATTGGAGTGGGGCGGTAGAAATTGCCTTTGTCTCGGGGTACGGTAAAACACATACTACTATGGGTGCCTTCAGCGAGCTCAACTGTTGTGCAACTGTTGAGTAGCGATGGTCTGAATGCTCCCGCTACCGACCGATTTGTCATCTGTTGAGTGGTAGCGGTAGCCATTTTTTATAGCGTAATTGAACTGCGCTCAGTTGATAAGTGATCATCATCATGAACGGTTTTACCGCGCAATATGAAGTAAATGGTGTTATATATAGTTTAACTGAAACGGAACAAATACATGAACAGCTCCAAAATGGTAAGTTTTTTGTATAGGTATAGGTACCTAACAGTATCACGTTATAGAGAAATGTAATATTTAATAAAATGTGTATTTTTTTACATTACCTACTTCTTTCTAGATCCCAATTTTGCATTAGAATATTTTCGAGAAAATGCTCCTGCGACGGAAATTATAGGAGTCGCCGAAAATTCAGGTAAATATAAGTAATTGTAGAGAATCATAGGTGGGTATATATATATATATATATATATATATATATATATATATTGATGCTAGTTAAGTTGTCACCTCCGGCACATAGATAGGACGACCTGACCTCCATGTTATCCCGTGCATATATTGCTATAAATTTTATATATTTGTGATTAGGGGGCCCCCAGAATACGAAACTCAAAAGAGGGGAAAAGATTTATAATTTTTTTTGTAATCATATATACAGGATACAAGAGATACGAACTGACCTCCAATACATATATATGAATAGAAACTGAAGCATCGTTAATACCTCTAGCAATGTTGCCAAATTTTCGGAGGTCAAAACGTAACGCCATTATCTGTAGTTGTTAATATATAAACATTATCGAACCCACATTTGAATTTGTAAGTTTCTGGAAAACGATGGTCATAATTTTATAACTTCTTAGTAGGCAGGAAATGTACATTTTAAACCCAGTTTTTGGCAAATATTTTATTATTCAAACTAAATTAAAATCTGAATCTATCTCCCCTAGTCTTTCACTCAGAGAAATCTATGTAGATGTCTAAGATTTAAAAGACTCATTCAGGTGGTTTGGAAGGCCTTTAAAAACATTTTTTTCGAATTTTGGAATGAAATTGGGTGAAAATAAAGAATTACTGTTCTGATCAATCAATATTTCAGAAAATATTGAACTCTTACGTAGTGAGATTTTTTTTCATCTAATAATATTTGAAATATAATGTAACTGATTTTAAATGGTATTCAGGTTTGATGTTTAGAATAAAATATCAACAATTATGTGTAAATAATAAGTAGCTATGGATATAACATAAATAAAATCTTACGGCTATGTTTAACATACACAGCCCATAAGAATTTCCTCTAATCTGTTTCGAAACAGATTTAGTGTCTTAAACGACAACGATATAGATATATTACATTTATTTTTCTCGTTATAATTTATATTAGTTAGCAAAAAGTAGCTTCTGGCTATTCCTTTGACATAAACATCATAGACGCAGAGGCTATTTTTTCATTATACTGAATAATTGTGTTTTTGTAAATTCTGATGTGATATTTTTTTAGAAGATCTATATGGTAAAAACTCTAAAAAAGAGAAAAGAATATAAATAGAACACCACAGTTAATATTTAGACGATATCTCGTATATTTTCACACCATTTCAGCGTAAAACTACGTTCAGCATTAATTTTCGTTTTGAAAATGCTGTGGCGTCGCCAAGTTATTGCAAAAGGTGAAAATTTACAGAACAACAATGCATCACAAATGCTACAAAATATTTTGTTAATAACAGTTAAGAGAAAATATTTGGTAAGGGCAAAGATAAGGGATAGTTGAAATGTAGTGGACGATGGATCTACAAGGAATTTTATACGGGGGCGTTAATTTGGAATGTCATCGGCAGATGAGAAAAAACCGCGAAAAATTCGGGACCAAAATTATTTTTTCCACACAAAATTCATTATAACTTTCTAAACATTAAAGTACGCGCATTCACAAAGTCATTTTCGAAAACTACAGGAAAAGACCTTTCATTTAGAGAGATAGAGAGAAGATGGCGCTTTGTGAGTAGTCGTGTGTGTGGTGAGCTCAGAGAAATTTTAATAAATTTTGCTTAATAAGTGGATAAAATAAAAATTAATAGTATAATATTAATCATAAACCCATTATTTTTTCCTTCTGTGCATTGTTTTGCTATAAAATGGGAAGTAAAGCAAATACTACAATCAAGGACGTTAATTCACGTGTTGATAAATTGGCAGAAGAGTTCCAGCGTGGCCTTAAGGAGTTTAAAGATGAATTTTTAACTCTGAAATTCGAATCCCCGAATGTATGCAGTTCTGCAGATTATAGTGAGTTGGTTAAGAAGTTTAATACATTTGAGGCATCGATAAATGTGGCTGTCAGTGTTTTAAGAGATGATGTAACAAAATTAAACGAAGAAATACTTGGTTTGAATGTATTTAAAACTAACTTTGAATTAAAACGTAATTATAACTGTATTATTGTGCATGGTTTGGTTGTTGATAAGAAAGCTGATTTATATGAAGAAATATTAAAGTTATTTTCTGATAATATGGGTGTAAAAGTGAATAAATCAGATATCAACCAATGTTATCGATTTGGAAAAAATGAAACAAGAAATGATAATCCAAGGCCAGTTGCAGTTCATTTCTGCCAGCGATGGATGCGCGACCTGGTATTCTTCAATAAAAAGAAGTTGAAAGGTTCTCGGATTCTTGTTACTGAAATGCTTACGTTTGACAATTTAAAATTATTTAGAAGAGCCCGTGAACTTTTTGGGAAGTCTGCGTGGTCATACAATGGAGTGGTATATATTGATTCTAAGGACGGTAGAAAGCTAATTAAATCCGAAGCCGATTTGTCTGAAATTAATACTGCTGCATAGGTGTTTACAATGTTTTTCTAGTGTGTGTCATAGTGACGGTCAGTAGTATTTTACTAATTATATTTCTCTACTTATAACACCCTAAATAGAAGTTTCTTTCCAAATTTTAGTAGGAAATATTTCATACGTAATGCATAAATTTGTACATATTTTTCCTTATTATGATTAATTCTTTATAATATTTTCTAGTAATATTTTAATTTGATACTTTATTGGCTAATTATTTTGTTCAATAATTTCATTTCCTAGAAAATATCTCTTAATGATGTTTACATAAATCTTATGTTATAATTACTTTTTGATAAATTAATTTTGAAATTTCTCTGTTTATTTCTTACTTAATGCAATATAAAGTTTCTTTTCAATATTTTTTAAATTATTTTGTTGATAATATGCGTGACATTTGTAGCTTAACTGATTATTTTTCAATTTGTGAAATAGTTTCTATTCACATGCCACTTAATGCATATGCTGAATAGTGTTTATATATATTTATTTTCTCAACTTCAAATGTTTTCAATTCTTTGTTATAATGTATTCCACTAATTGTTGTATTTTGGATATGTTTAATGTTTACATGAAATTTTTCTGTGCTCACTTGCTTCACGTAATTATTACTTACTTAGTTTTGTGTTCTGTTAAGACTCACTTTTTCTGATAAATTTTATTGCGTATTTTTTATTTTTTTCTTTCCTAATTGTTTTGCTGGCATATTGTCACTTGGATTTTGAGTAAGATTAGCTGAATAACATTAGTTTCTTTGTTAATATATATATTTTTTTTGTATAGTACTTATTATATTTGAATATATTTTCTCAATAACAGACAGTTACATGCATATACTTTTATATATCTTTATGGAGTAATCTTGATTAATATGGTTACTTACTTGCTTGTCTTATTATCTTTACTTGTTTATTTTCCTTCTAACTTTCTAATATGAAAATTGCACATGTTAATATAAGGTCACTGTTTACAGGTTTTAATGAATTTTCCTTACGTGTAATTGAAAAACAATTTGATATAGTAATGGTTACTGAGACATGGCTTTCTGATGATGTTATATCCGATGTTATTGCAATACCGGGATATCGTTTTTTACGAAAAGATAGAGGTACTAGAGGAGGTGGAGTTGGTGCGTATATCAAAGTTTCTTATAAATATCATGAGTTAGCCTTTGATTTTCGGGTAAGTGCAGAATTGGAGTATTTGTTTATTAAATTAACAATGCCCTCGTTAACAATAGTTATTGGTACATTTTATAGACCCCCTAATACTCACATAAATAATTTTTTAAATGATTTTGATGAGATTTTATCTACTGTATGTCCTATTGCTGATTATGTTATCTGCACTGGCGATTTCAATGTAAATTTGTTTAATATTGGGAACCCAGTTGACTCTTGTTTTCAAGCTTATAATTTTTCGCAACTAATATCTGACCCTACTAGAGTAACTAGTACATCTAGCACACTACTTGACCCTTTATTTATATCAAATAATGAGATTGTTAATAGTTCTGGTACAATTTCTATGGAAGGTATTTCAGACCACAGAATGGTTTTTTGTGATATAAAAACTAAGCCTGTCAAAATGAAACCTAAATATGTAGTTTTTCGTTGCTATAAAAATTTTGATTTGAATTTATTTACAGCTGATCTCCATGCCCTCCCTTTGTTTAATATAATTTATGAAAACAACATTGATGATAAAATAAAATTATTTAATGAATATCTAATTAGCTTGTTTGATAAACATGCACCGATTAAACAGGTAAGAGTTACTAAACCACATGCGCCGTGGCTTACACCAAATTTAAAACTTATTATGAAAGAAAGAGATAGAGCCTTACAAAAATATAAACGTACACGTATTGACAATGACTGGTCTAGGTATAAAGAACTTCGTAATTATACTCTGACAATAGTTAGGCGAGAAAAGAAAAGCTATTTACAGTCTATTTGTATAAAAAATAACTTGAAAAATACATGGGCAGCGCTCAAAACTCTTAATGTCCACTCTAATAAGGAGATAAATATTCCTGATGAATTGGCCAATCCTACGGAAATTAATGATTACTTTGCATCTTTTGTTCAGAATGTTAGTGATAAATGTGATAATAAAATTGAATATTACAACAACAACTCGAAAAACCCATTTTTATCATTTAATTTTTCACTTACTTCTGTTGATGAAGTAAATAAAATTTTACACAATATTAAAACAAATGCGATAGGTATCGATGGCATTTCGTCCTCTATGCTTAAATATTGCAGTCCTTTTATAGATCAATATATAACACATATTATAAATTGTTGCATTGAGGTAAAATATTTTCCTCAGTTATGGAAAGTTGCAGTAGGTAAACCATTACCAAAAAATAATGACCCCTCCTCATTTTCTGATCTTAGAGTTATTAGTGTTTTACCGGCCATGTCCAAAATTTTTGAGAAAATTTTATTTTACCAAATATATGAGTATTTCACACTTAATAATTTTTTGCCAGATTCGCAATGTGGCTTTAGAAAAGGATATAGTACCAGCACCGCCTTAGCTGTTGTTACCAATGACATATTTGAGGCTTTTGATAAAGGTTTGGTTAGTGTGCTGGTGTTACTTGATTTCTCTAAAGCGTTTGACACCATTAACCATAAGCTTATATGTGCAAAAATGAAATTCTATGGTTTTGAACAATCTGCTGTTGAACTTATATCATCTTACTTAAATGGGCGCACGCAAAAAATATTAATTAATAATGCTTATTCTCCAAGTTTAGATATATTGTCAGGTGTTCCTCAAGGGTCAATTTTGGGTCCCTTGTTGTTTATTATTTACACATCTGAAATTCTTTGTTCTGTCTCAAATATTCGGATACAAGCCTATGCAGATGACACCGTGCTTTATTCTCATTTTAGTATTGAAAATACGGTAGAGGCGGGTGATATCATAAATCGTGAACTTAATAAAATTATGAGTTTATCAGTCGAACATGATTTAAATTTAAACTCTTCTAAATCTAAGTTAATGTTATTTGGTAGCATGAATAAGGTTAACGTTGTTAAAGCTAGCCTTGATATTAAAATAAATGGTACAACTCTGCAGGTTGTTGACGAAGCGAAATGTCTTGGAGTTATTTTTGATTCTAACCTGAGATTTAAGAGTCACGTAAAAAAATTGATGCGAAAGGCATATTCTTCTTTGAAGCTAATATTTTCAAATCGTCACATTTTAAATTTCAATCTAAGAAAAATGTTATGTGAGTCACTTGTATTATCCCATTTTAATTACTGTGATTTTGTTTTTGGCTTTTGTCTTGATCAATATGACAAAAATCGCATTCAAAAAGTTCAGAATACTTGTTGTCGCACTATATTTGGATTAAGAAAATCTGATCATATTTCTCATAAAATTAAGGAATGTAAATGGCTTAATATGAATAATCGTAGAATTCATCATCTAAGTAATTTTGTGCATAAAACATTGATATCTCCAAACTCTTCCTCCTTTCTAAAAAATAAATTTCATACTCGATCCTCTATCCACACAAGAAATATAAGATTCAAAAACAAGTTTACAATGCCACATCACCAGACAGCCATATTTAGTAGAAGTTTTATCTTTAATGCTATTTCAGTTTACAATCAAATTCCAGAACAAATTAAAGTTTTTAATATAAATAAATTCAAATACAAATATAAAAGTTACCTATTAGGCAAGCAATAGTTCTAAATTATTTTGGCTTTTACTTACTCCGTGTCCAAGTACGTATGCCCAGCTATTATTAATTGCATTGTTTACGTTTACTTTTTACCATTGGTCATATTCTCTTTAACTTGTTATTTTTCTGGTTTAAATTAACGAATTGTGAATGTGCCTCATTGTGGTTGAGTATGAGTAGCTCTCAGCTAGACTTCGCCATAATGGGTATCATTACTTTTCTGCACTATTTTTCCTTTCCTTGTAATTTTTATTTTCTGTGTTTTCTACCTTGTAAACTGTTTACCACAATAAAGTCGATTTATTATTATTATTATTATTATTATTATTATTATTTGACGTATCGTACAGCTCGATACGATAAACACCAAAAAAGTTATAGGGCAAAACAGCCCCAACACATAGCACAAAATAGCCACGTGGCGAGGCCCTGCAGCGCAACAGCTCGCGGCCGGCAAAGCCCGTGCTACGTCACACCGCCGGGAAACTATAAATATGCGCACGCCCGCTAGCCCTGCATCAGTTCGTTCGTGACCATCCTCCAGTAAACATCGATCAAACAGTTCGCGCCTGCCTTTGACACCTCTACCTGAAGACTCTAGTGTATTATAGTAAATAGTTATTTTATTCCACAACCTGCCTAATTAGTAGTTTGGAGTGCACAGTAGTGGTGAAAAGTGAAGTGGGTGTTACTATATCACAAAAGAAATCGTTATGAACACCAGGAGTCGATCTAGGCAGAGGGACGGCGTCCCATCTAGCCAGGTAGACTCGCCACCAACACAGAGCCGTTCGCCCCAGGTCCCGGACGCTCTCGTTACTAGTCAAGAGGACTCAGGTCTGGTAGGGGAAATGGTGAACCCCTTGTCGCCCAACGTCGCGGCCCGTCAAATTCTCATCAGTCAAGAGGACTCAGGTCTGGTAGGGGAAATGGTGAACCCCTTGTCGCCCAACGTCGCGGCCCGTCAAATTCTTATCAGTCAAGAGGACTCAGGTCTGGTAGGGGAAATGGTGAACCCCTTGTCGCCCAACGTCGCGGCCCGACGATTTTTCACCGGTCAATGGGATTCAGCCCCGGCCAGCCAGGGGGCTGCCCCTAGCCCTAACGTATATCCAACCCCGGGAAGGGGACAAGAAGCACAGCCCTTCCTCACACCATCCACTAGCCAACGCCGACCTACTACAACCACGGACTCCACAACCAGAAGCCTTCAAGGAGTGCAGCCACCGCCATTGGTAATGCCTGCTACCCCTGCTCTCACCCCAAGTGGGAGGAACCCAAGCCAAGCTGATGCAGTAACCCAGGCACTCACACAAGCGTTGCAACAGCTAACAAACACCACAGAAATACTCCTGCAGCACCTGGCCCTACAGACGAGGACAAGCCACGACCCTCCGGCTTCGCCCCGGGCCACTTCGGGCCCTATGCAAACAACCTCACAGCCACTTCCGGAATTGGAAGTAGAACATGGCATACCACCAATACAACCACAGCCGGCATCGTACGGGGCGGAAACGGGCCCGGCTCACCAAACAGCCGCAGACGCCGCCGTTCGAAGACATGGCTCCCAGCAACGTGGGGCTTCAAGAGCTTCCACACACGCAACGGAAGGATCCCTGGATGGGGATGCTCATGACCCTGAGCACAAATCAAAACTATCAAACAAAATTCTGGGAGAACAAGCCCAGTGGCGCCCAACTGAACAACAACCAACGGTGCAGCTAGTACCACAACAAGGTCCCACAAACCAACAACAACCAACAGTGCAGCTAGTACCACAACAAGGTCCCACAACCCAACAACAAACAACGGTGCAGCTAGTACCACAACAAGACATCACCAACCAACAACAATCAACGGTGCAGCTAGTACCACAACAAGACACCACAAACCAACAGCAACCAACGATGCAGCCAGTCCCGGCCGAACCTCAAGCAGAGCAAACCACACGACCAGCTTCCCTGATGATGCCAACAGTGGAGTCGGGGCCAACAGCGCAAACGGTGCTACAACAGGCCATGCACAAGCAACTCATGGAAGTCGTGGCTACGGCAACAAAAGCAGCAGTTCAAGCGGCCACGGAAGCTAGGACTGGGCAGCTAGATGTAAGGACCCTACCCACATTCGCAGGAAGGGAATGGGAAGACCCAGAAAAATTCCTAAATACATTAGAAGAAGCCATGGACAGGAACCAAATCCAAGCAAGAGACAGGGTGAGGATCACTCTTGGACAACTGGAAGGCCACGCCAAAGGGATGTTTGAGGTGTTCCAGCCCCTCAACCTGGACTTCGAAACTTTGAGGCACCGCTTGATCCTCAAATACAACGATCCTTCCCTCTTGGGAAGTTTGAGGTCTCGCCTGCACGGCGAACGACAAAAAGAAGACGAATTAGCTGCAGTGTTCATTCAACGCAAGATGGGACTGCACAAGAGAGTGGAGCCGTACACTTCGGAAGAACAAATCACATGCGAGGTACGGGAACTGCTTCGACCAGAAATCCGATACGCTACCAGGACCATGACAATTAAAACCCTAGAGGACTTAGGTCGGGCCGCCGACTGGGCCGAGGTTGATTTCCAAGAGCTCCAACGCCACCTGCGACCAATACCAAGGCCAGCACCACCTACAACTCGACCACCCGTCAATCGCCAATCGGAACTACCCCAGGAGCCCCCCAGTCCATGCAGAGGATGCGGTGGATGGCACTTCCACCGTGACTGCCCAGTACTCAAGGAACAAATAAGGCAACGTCAGCAACAGCCACCTCAACAACAGCAACAGCCATCAAGGCCGCCACAGCAGCAGCAACAAGGGCCACAACCTGGGCCCTCCAACGAAGCAGCAAGGAATCAGGGAAACGCGAACAGGGTCGGCGCAAGCCAGGGCGCGCGAACAGGGTCGGCGCAAGCCAGGGCGCGCGACCCCAACAATCATAGACGCCACCATCAGCACCACATCCGCCATTGGCCCTTCATCACGAATATGGACGGAAGTCAATGGACGTAGACTACTGGCACTACTGGACAGTGGTGCCACCCATAGCTTCATCAAAAAAGAGTACGTACAACCCGAAGCAATCCAGCCCACCCAGATGCGCGTACGATTAGCTGCCACTGACCAAGTTTACTACTCCAGGGGAAGTATCCAAGTTAACCTGGTAGCCGGAGAGTACACAGCAACCACAAAATTCCACCTCCTAGATGCCATCACCGAGGACGCCATTCTAGGACAAGACTGGCTACGTCAACACCAGGCGATCATGGATTTCCAGCGAGGTTGCGTTCATGTGGGCCTGCACCAGAGGCACACACTATTTTGGCTCATGGACCGTCAAGCACCAACCCAAGCTAGCGAGTTCGACGTCAGCCCTGATCAGCTACCCACCACCCACCAGGAAAAATACATTCGCCTGATCCACAACTTCCAGGAGGTCTTTGACGAGGCGCTTCATCAACCCACAACGAAGTTGGCCATGCACGAGATCCGCCTGAAGGAAGACGCTCCTTTCAAGATTCGACGATACCAATACTCCGCCAACAACAAAGCAATCATCACGGAAGAAGTGAAGAAAATGTTAGCCGCTGGGGTCATCCGACGAAGCCACAGCAGGTATTGTTCGCCAATAGTCATTGTCAACAAGAAAAACGGCCAACCAAGGTTCTGCGTGGACTACCGTAAACTGAACTCCCAGACCTATGAGGAAGTGAGTCAGCTGCCGCCCATTCGAGAGACGATAAGGGAACTTGGAGCTGCGAAGATATTCACCTCCCTCGACCTCAAGAGCGGGTACTGGCAGGTACCCATGGCCGAAGCCAGTATACCCCTCACCGCATTCAGTACCCCGGACGGGGCAACGTACGAATTTTTGGTGATGCCATTTGGACTCCGTAACGCACCCTCAACATTTCAGAAACTGATGACGGAAGTACTCGCCGACTACGTGGATGTGTTCGTCAAGGTATATCTTGATGATATAATTGTCTATTCTGAGACCCATGAAGACCACATCAGACATTTGACGTTAGTCCTGGAGAGGCTCCAGATCCACGAGCTGCACTGCGGAATTCAGAAATGTCGCTTCGGGGCAGAAGAACTGGAATACTTAGGGTATCGAATCACCGCAACGAAGAACACACCTCAAGAAAAGCATGTCATCCAGATCCAGGAATTCCCCACACCCAAGACTAAGAAGGAACTGCAGGCCTTTCTCGGAACTGCAAACTGGCTCCGTGAATTCGTCCCGGAATTCACCGAAATCACAGCACCCATGACAACCCTCACCGGAAAACAGCGCTTCCAGTGGACACCGGAGGCAGACGCAGCATTCCAGAAGGTGAAGGAAGTCCTCTCCAAACCACTTTCGCTCTTCAGACCAGAACCAGGGCTCCCCTACGTCCTCCAGACGGACGCCAGCACCATGGGGATGGGCGCAGTCCTGTTCCAGCGTACCCCGCAAGGTGAAAGGAGGATCATCTCGTGCTCCAGTGCCAAATTCACAGGACCAGAAAAACGATATCATGTAAACGAACAAGAGACATTGGCAGTAGTGTGGGCGTGCCGGAGGTACCGCCACTGGCTGGAAGGCCAGACATTCACACTGGTCACCGATAGTCGAGCACTCACCTGGCTCAACCAATTCAAGGATGAACGTGCAAAGCTAACCAGATGGGCGCTCCAACTCCAAGAATACAACTTCACTGTGGAACACTGTCCTGGTAAACAAAATCAACTCCCAGACTTCCTGTCAAGACACCCCAGGGAGCCCATGCCAAGCTCCATCGGCGACGATGACCGCCTGCTACCTTCCGAGGACCACCGCGACGTCCCAGCTACCATGGCAGAGGTCATCCCCGATGTCAACGGCTACACGATCCCAGGGAAAATCAACGCCGCTCGCCGAGAACCCCCCGATGTTCCCGAGGTAATCTTCGATTCGGACGACGAAGAAGACGAGAAGCGATCGTACTCCACCACGGACACCGAAACCAACTCAGAGGAAGACGACGAGGAGGACCTACCTAATCACAGCCCACCTCAGCCCCCAGCTCCAAGGCCAACTGGCGAACACGCTCCGCTGCAGGAAGCAGCGCTGAACCAGGTCGAGGAGCACAACGACGAGGACAACGACGAGGAGGCTAACGACGAGGTCAACGACGAGGAGAACAACGACGATAGGCCAGCAAATCTTTTCCAACAAGTCCAGCAGGAACAACTCCGTGACGAGACCATCTCAGCCGCTATCCATTTCTGGCGAGTCTTCCAGCAGCAGGACCCAGACATACCAGTGGAACCATGGGAGAGACGACTGCGAGACGACTTCAGCGTAGAAGACGGCCACCTCTGGCACAAAACAACGGACGATCGAAGGCAGCTCGTAGTACCAGAAAACCTATGGGCAAGAGTTATCCACACTTACCACGACTCCGTCTTCGCAGGTCACCCAGGTCGTGATGAAACCTTCCGAGCCATTGACAAACTCTACCACTGGACAGGAATTCGCCGCCACGTACGATCCCACGTCCGCCTGTGCATGGTATGCACGGCAACCAAAAGAGGCCCACTCCAAGAAGCCGCCCCACTGCGTCCCAGGCCACCAACCAGGCCGTGGCAAGTCCTCAGCATCGACGTCATGGGCCCTTATGTGCCTACTGTTGCTAAAAATCGCTTTCTTATTGTTGTTACAGATACCTGCTCAAAATGGGTTGAGGCCAAAGCCGTTCCAAATGCCACTGCAACTACCATCCGCAACTTCCTGGAGGAAGTCTGTCAAAGATGGGGATACCCAGAAGCAGTCATTTCGGACAACGCCACCGCCTTCCTCGCCAGGGCATTTTCCAAATTTCTGACGGACCACGGTATCCAGCAGTATACATCCCCAGTATACCATCAAAGAGCCAACCCGGTCGAACGTCGCTGCCAAGAAATCAAGAAGGCCCTTAGGGAGAAGCTCTGCAACAAGGACGCCAGAAAATGGGACGCAGTCGTCAACCAAATCCTTTTTACCCTCCGGAACAGGCAAAATGCCGCCACTGGATACTCGCCAAGCGAAATGTTGTTGGGAACGTCATTACCCAGGCCAGGCGAATGGCAGCATCCTCAGCAACGCCAGCCGTTACCAGAGCCCAAACAAGCCGCCGAGGAAAGAAGGAAGCAAGCCAAACGACGCCAGATAATATTCCAGAGGAACCTCTACCCCAGGCCCAGACAAGCCAAAGTCCATTTCGAAGTAGGAGATATGGTAATCACGAGAGGATTCAAGGAAGCTCGGCCAGCCTTCGGCCCAACATGGGAAGGTCCATACCCAGTTGTGAAAGTGTTGGGAGATAACACTTACGAAGTAGATCGCAACGGAATCCAGGCCCCAATCCATATCGATGACCTCAGGCCGATGCCCAGACCACAGCAACGTGTCCAGGTACCTCCCGAGGTGCAGCAACTTTTCCAACCCGAGGAAGGAAACGCCGAGTCCGACCAGGACGAGGCGCAACATGACCCTGGGGGGCAACCCTCAGAAGACGGATTTCAACCCAACCCTGAGGGAAAGGGACCCTCAGACGAAAGGCAGCCAGAACCAGGCCCATCCCGGAACCAAGACCTCACCCGCGACATCCTTGCGATTTTGTGAGCAACCCAATCCAACATATTTATTTTTGTAAAATGAAATACATTAGTTTAAGTTGAATTACATTAGTTTAAGTTGAGTTACATTAGTTTAAGTTGAGTTACATTAGTTTAAGTTGAAATATCTTAATCCTATCTTATCTTGTACATTATCTATTACTCATATCCATGCCTTTTATAAATAAAAGTCACAATTTAGGGGGGTGGTGTCATCGGCAGATGAGAAAAAACCGCGAAAAATTCGGGACCAAAATTATTTTTTCCACACAAAATTCATTATAACTTTCTAAACATTAAAGTACGCGCATTCACAAAGTCATTTTCGAAAACTACAGGAAAAGACCTTTCATTTGACGTATCGTACAGCTCGATACGATAAACACCAAAAAAGTTATAGGGCAAAACAGCCCCAACACATAGCACAAAATAGCCACGTGGCGAGGCCCTGCAGCGCAACAGCTCGCGGCCGGCAAAGCCCGTGCTACGTCACACCGCCGGGAAACTATAAATATGCGCACGCCCGCTAGCCCTGCATCAGTTCGTTCGTGACCATCCTCCAGTAAACATCGATCAAACAGTTCGCGCCTGCCTTTGACACCTCTACCTGAAGACTCTAGTGTATTATAGTAAATAGTTATTTTATTCCACAACCTGCCTAATTAGTAGTTTGGAGTGCACAGTAGTGGTGAAAAGTGAAGTGGGTGTTACTATATCACAAAAGAAATCGTTATGAACACCAGGAGTCGATCTAGGCAGAGGGACGGCGTCCCATCTAGCCAGGTAGACTCGCCACCAACACAGAGCCGTTCGCCCCAGGTCCCGGACGCTCTCGTTACTAGTCAAGAGGACTCAGGTCTGGTAGGGGAAATGGTGAACCCCTTGTCGCCCAACGTCGCGGCCCGTCAAATTCTCATCAGTCAAGAGGACTCAGGTCTGGTAGGGGAAATGGTGAACCCCTTGTCGCCCAACGTCGCGGCCCGTCAAATTCTTATCAGTCAAGAGGACTCAGGTCTGGTAGGGGAAATGGTGAACCCCTTGTCGCCCAACGTCGCGGCCCGTCAAATTCTTATCAGTCAAGAGGACTCAGGTCTGGTAGGGGAAATGGTGAACCCCTTGTCGCCCAACGTCGCGGCCCGACGATTTTTCACCGGTCAATGGGATTCAGCCCCGGCCAGCCAGGGGGCTGCCCCTAGCCCTAACGTATATCCAACCCCGGGAAGGGGACAAGAAGCACAGCCCTTCCTCACACCATCCACTAGCCAACGCCGACCTACTACAACCACGGACTCCACAACCAGAAGCCTTCAAGGAGTGCAGCCACCGCCATTGGTAATGCCTGCTACCCCTGCTCTCACCCCAAGTGGGAGGAACCCAAGCCAAGCTGATGCAGTAACCCAGGCACTCACACAAGCGTTGCAACAGCTAACAAACACCACAGAAATACTCCTGCAGCACCTGGCCCTACAGACGAGGACAAGCCACGACCCTCCGGCTTCGCCCCGGGCCACTTCGGGCCCTATGCAAACAACCTCACAGCCACTTCCGGAATTGGAAGTAGAACATGGCATACCACCAATACAACCACAGCCGGCATCGTACGGGGCGGAAACGGGCCCGGCTCACCAAACAGCCGCAGACGCCGCCGTTCGAAGACAGGAAACCTACAAATATCTAGAATATCGTTTTTACAAATAGAACAACAAGTACATTATCCCACTATGCACGAATATATTGTCCTTTATGATATTAGTCTCCAAAACTAATAGTTTTTGAGATATTTTCAGTTTAACCGAATAATTGTGTTTTTCTTTGTTCACAAGAAAGCTATGGCTTTATTGTATTATAGTAAATGCAGATTTTAGTACTGAAAATGAAAACCAAATGAACATGATTCAGAATTATATTTTTTAATTCGATTTTAAAGCTGGAAAATAATTTAAATAATTAAAATATTCAAATATAAGACCAACGGTAACTAGGAAAAATACATAATACATTTGGAACATTCGTCATTTAAGAAATTGTTTATACATTTTTTTCTAGCTATCGTTATTATTTTTATATACTGTAATTATTTAAATTATTACAATTACTAAATGACGGCAGAGCCATAACTTACTAGTGCAATTATTTTTAAGTTAATCAATTAAAATGAAAATATTTCAAAAACTATCAGTTTTAGAGAAATATCATATTAACTAATTATTATTAAAGAAACAAAATAGTTGTGCAAAATGGCGAAAAAATATACAGGGTGTTCCTTTGGAAAAAATGAAGCATTAGATATAATATAGAGGTTGGCAAGTTAATGCCCCTGTATAAAATCACCTGTACGTAAAAATAAACTTTTGCTTTACTCAGATATTTTAGTTCACCCCTATGTTTGCACTTACCAAATAGTCCCTCTTAGCTATTATTAACAAGGTATTTTAGTGACATTTATGGTGCATTGTTTTTGCGTAAATTTTCATATTTTTGACAATCTTATAAATCTCTCAAAACAAAAATTAATACTAAACGTAAAATTTTACGCTGAAATGTGATGTAAACCGGGTATGTTATTTTAAAAAGTCGTTATTCAAGCTGTCTCGCTTTAAATAAACCCACTGTATATTTCATGTATTTTAAAAATAGGCAACAAAGTATGTTTCTATAACTTTTACTTAAAATATTTGTTCATATTCCTCATAATAGCAAATATATTAAACTTCCTTGCACTAATGAGCCACCAAATAAACCAATTTACTATTGAAAGCAAGCACTAGAATTTCAAGTGTATCACTAATAGGGAATAGGATTTTATCTGCTTATTAACTTATTATAGAGAATTTGAATTTAAACCTAGGAATCGTATTCTTTGAGTAAACATAATGAGTGTATTAAATATTATTTATCAACCAATCAATCAATCAATCAATCAATCAATCAATCAATCAATCAAAATATGTTTTATAGTTTAAAAATCAATCCGCGACAACTCGAACAAACTTTCCCATTTAGGAGTAGATCGCCCCACAGCTTCTGTCTTTGTATTTTCTAGGAGTAACTGGTCATGTCATTTCAAATTCAAACCGGTATTAGGGGAGTGTCCGTATGCCAAATTTAATCAAAATCGTTAGAACCGCATTTAATTCCTCCTTGCCCCCCCCCCCCCGCAACTCCCTCTCTACATTTCTTAGGTACAACCGGTCATGTTACCTTATGCTACTACTAAGTCAGTATTCATGTGTTCAATTTGATTAAAATTGTTAGATCCCTTTAAAAAAAATATATGAAATTATTTAAAACTCAACCCTCCCCCACCGCTTCCTTTAAGAGCAACTGGTCATGTCATTTCATATCGGTAGTAGGGGAGTGTCCATGTACCAAATTTAATCAAAATCGTTAGAGCAGTTTTAGAGAAACAAATTATTTTCTATTTTTTTCCCTGTTTTTAGGGGTTCACTCCCCCCATATTTGAGCTAGGATCGATTTTGCGATCTCGCCTCGAGGTGTGGCCGTCTTGAATACACAGGTAAAACTCGATGCAGGAATTTGGGCTCTAGGTGGGACGACAGACGGCAGACAGACATTTTTTAAAAACCACTTTTGTTGGTTCAAGGGACTTGAAAACGTGTAAATCCATCAAAAACTCAAACTCGAATTTTTGCACGATCGCCATACTTTTGTTATATACTATGTATATGGGAAAGTAAAAATGAAATACTCCTATTGAGAAAGTTATACCTACCTATAACATATTATAATAATGATAATAATATTAATAATACTCTATTCATCACTAAGCTACAAAAATGTATATATGAAAGCCAAATTATGTATAATGTTGTATAAAACAAACAAGTAGTTATAGGTTATAACCATATAAAAACATATAAAATAACAAAATATGTGTGAATCATAATATGCAGTATTAAATTTACAGTAAAATAGAGCAAGATGCTGGTACAATGAAAATTGCATGCATATATATTATGTACATTGTACAAGCATACACCAAATAAAAAGAAAATAAAGTCAATGATATTAGAAGATAATAGACATTTTCACATGTTTGTCACCATATCCAGATCTAACGGATGATTAAAGAAAAGAAAGTTGAAGTAATCAGTTCCCGGCAAATAAAAAACGCAACAAAAACTTTACGACCTCTTTAAAATACCGATACTCTTTGTACAGTTTAAGTAAGGACTTCCCTGCACTCAATAAACGCAACAAAAACTTCACGACATAATTATATCGCTGCGGGCCATGACGCCATGTCTGTCATGAAACGACTTGACGTACATTAGAAACCTATAAAGGTAAGCGAGTCAATATGCGAACAGCAGTACAAAGAGTACCGATATTTTAATGAGGTCGTAAAATTTCTGTTGCGTTTTTTATTTGTCGGGAACTGATTACCTCAACTAGACTGCTGTTCGCAAATTGACTCGCTTACCTTTATAGGTTTTTAATGTGCGTCTGGTCGTTTGATTACAGGCATGGCGCATGGCCCGCGGCGATATAATTATGTCGTAAAGTTTTTGTTGCGTTTTTTGAGTGCAGAGAAGTCCTTACTTGGACTATACATTCATAGTTAAGAGTAGTCATATATAAAAATAAGTATGTAAACAAATTAGGTATTAATATCAAAGTAAGTAGTGGTTAGAACTGTCATACTTCAATCTATAATTTAAAAATTAATGGACTAAAAACTTGGAGGAAAGGTTAAAAAAGTAACAAGTAGAAAATAATTGAGAATAATGATAAATAATGGAGATATGGTTGCTACTTGATGCTGTGCAATTTGATTTTTTCTAAACGCATACCTTTGCATGGCGTTTCACGTATGTTTTTAAAAACATCCCTTTGCAGTATGCACATGGATAATAATCTCACGCATTTTTATTACTGATGCTTCGACTTGGTCGTACTACTGTACCAGCTATATATCGGCATTAAATGGTTTTCTGCATGCAATTTTTTACGGAGTATTGTACAATCTCGAACTTGTACTTTTGTCGTTTTTCTTGATTATTAATAATTACGTATATTGCACTTAATAAACTTTAGTCTACATTAAATATTTCAGTTATCAGATTCCTATAGCCTGTCGCTATATATTCTTTATTAAAGTATTTGTCCTCATACACATTTCTTGTCGATAGTACTATTAAAACCTTAAAGCCTAATATTTCAAATTACATATTAAATGAAATTTTTGGAAAATGCGGAACATGTTTTTTTGAACAATTTATCTGTTGAAGCACGGTTTTCTTTAATTTTTTAAAAGAATATCTCCGGTTGTACTTGTCACACCAGGAAAATAGAAATACAAGCCTCTATGCAACTAAATTTGGAATTAAAAAGGCTATGAAGTTCCGACCGATTCCGAGATAAAAATATAAGGTTCCACCACTATTTGTTGATTTAAATCTACTGGATTTAATTTACCAGTCACAATCTGTTTTAAATTATACTACGCTTCACTGAAAAACAAAGAAATATATTTAATTACAGCTAAATACAGCATGAGATATTTACAGTTAGCCTCTTTTATTAGTTGCATTATTTTATTTTTCCTGGTAGACATATTTGAAAAAATCACACACACAAGTTCACAATAGAGACAGAGAAATTTAAAAACGCATGTAAAAACAGACATGTAGTGTTGTTTTACATAATCAATATTTTGTTAGAATATTAGAGCAAAATGTTAATAAGGTTTTAATAAGTTCTCTGAAAATAAAAATTTAGTGAAAATTGCATCAAAACTGTCTTGTTTTATATAAATCAACGCTTTCTATAAGAAAACAACTGAAAAACCGCGACAATTTCCACATGCTTTTCAGGAATAAAAATTTGAAAAATACCTCATTTAAAGGTTAAAAACAATATTAACCAGAACGACAGAGATTCATTTCGAATTGAAGCTGTTGATATAGAGAAGAACTGCTAAAAAATTAATTATTGATTTAAGTTCTGAAGAAAATGCAACACGTGTTTCTAAAAACTGTAAAATTACTTCTATCATGTTTGACTATAGTGCACAACGACTAAGAATAACGTCAATTAAAAAAATGCTTAATATAAAAATTAAAAATCGATTTTTTATTATTTTTCACTACAAACTTCAAAGTTAAATGGATTTGCCCATATATATCATTTTAATCTAACGGCATAAAAATACTTCAAAAATGAATATTTTTAATTGTTTTTCTACTGCAAAGCATCAAACTACTTTTCATTCTTTGATATTTATCGAAAGAGTACAAAATTTTCAAGACATTTTCACGCGCTTTTCTGGAATGACGGTATTTAAAATGTAGCAGTTTTTCCATTGTTCTCTCGTAGAGAACATCTATCTAAACATTTTTTGTTTCCCATTATTCTTCAAAAAATTCCCAATTTTCATATGATAAAATGATGAATGAAATTTATAAAATTTCACGTGTCTTTCCAGTACAATCGCGGAAAGATAAGTGGAAAAATTATGAATGTTTCTTTACCTTATTGTAGAAAATGTTGATTTAAACACTTTTCCTTCTTTGGCGTATTTTGATAAATTAGTTTTCGAAATACCATCGATTTTTAATTTATGTAATATTCGTTTTTCCGTGATAATGCATGAAATATGACTGATTTCTGTTTTATCTGTTTATTGAAAACGTCGATCTAAGCATTTTTGCTCTTTGTGATTTTTCGAGAAAATATATAGTTTTCTTGTTAAGTGATTATTATACAATTTTTGGATATACATATGTTAGTTTTTCATTTAATGCGAAAAAGTGGTTGGAAAAATAAAAAAATTTCCCACATAATTTTGTAGAACATTTAATTACGTACCTACATTTCTTTTACACATTCTCATTTAAAGCGTGAGTGTAATTTCAACAATGATTTTTTATGAAGAAAGTACTAAGTTAAAACTTTGAAAACAATATATTGATTTTTGGAATTTCAGAACGCTAAGCCTTTTTTTACTTTTTTTTTCCGATCGCTCTGTAATTTTTTAATATTTTTTGTTAGAGCGCCCGCACAAGATCTTTTAAGGTCGACTTTTGTTTGTTTCCTCATTGCGCGTGGTCAGTACCTATATTATATATTATTTTCGTGTCTGTATAATCTTATCAAATGTTACAATACTCCACCGCATTGTGTATAGTTATTTTCATAAAATATTTCATATTTTTTATGTTTACTGAGCCATTTTTTTTAAACAATAGGGTTCCTTCACTAGCAGCACTAACTAACTGTTAAAACTTTGTTCAAATCAGATGTGTCCTTCTCACGTTATCATGCTTACAAGAAACGTGAGGGATGGACAGACAGACCCTTCAAAAGTTGCTTAATTTGATCACTAACACAATGATATGAATTTTTTTTCTCCACGAGTGATATATACAGTTTTAGAAATGCCGATCAAATGCATTATACTCCTCTGCGAAAACTCGAAACGTATAATAAAATGTAGTAATTTTAATGATTTGTTCAAACAAACTACATAACATTATGTGTGTTTATACAAGCTCAGTTTCTATTATTCACATAACAGTCAAATGAGCAATTACCTATTTATTGCGAGAACAGGCGATACTGTGCCTTAAAATACCTCGTGCAGTTCAAATACAAATGACAGTCAACCTTAAAGGATCTTGTGCGGGCGCTCTTATAAAAGTTATTGAAAAATTAGAGCGATCGGAACAAAAAAGTAAAAAAAGGCTTAGCATCCTGAAACTCCAATTTATAACGTTATTAATGAGTATTTTTGATCACGTTAAGAATAAAGCAGCTAGAGCGGTGGTAAAAGAAAACGTTGCCTATGCAATAAGATGCTTTTCACCAGCGCACTTTAAACGTAAACGTCGTCCATTTAACTCCATGCTTTGGGAATTGTATAATATTTTTTCTAATGTTCCCGTTGCTCTTAGGCATATCGTGGTTTAACACAATAATTTTCGTGTTTTGTAGTTTAAAATAGGAGAAGAATTTTTAGGGTGTTTTTATTTTATTTTTACACCATCCAACAGTACTCAAACCAATTAACGGATGGGAACATACAACAATAATTATTATAAATATACAAATAGAGAATAAATAATCACGAAATGTCCAAACAGCATTGGCAACAAGTAAATAAAAAATAAACACAATTCACAATACAATTAATTCGATAAATACACTTTTTTTAAAGACCTGTAATTACAATTGAATATATCCAGACTGTCCTGCAGGTTATTGCAGTTTTCACACATAAAGAAAAGGGGGGAAAATTGTAACGTTTGACCGCGGAGTAATCAGATAAAATGTACACCAGCGACGAGTCTCGACTCTAGGAATATGGAAGTTAAGCTCTAAAAGATGAGGACAATCAATTTTGTTATTTATTAATTTATTTAGAAAAATCAAGGACTGCGTTTTTCGACGGTCTTGCAAACTCAATACAGAAAATCTGTTTAATAAGTTCTACTGAGGTATTCCAACATGAGGGTACTGGCCATCCATTTTAAAAGATAACAACTTTAAAAAACGCCGTTGAATATTCTCCAAGCTTTCAGCGTGAACGTTATAACCTGGTTGCCATATTATAGCAGCATACTCAAGTTTAGATTTCACAAATGCATTAAAAAGTAGCATTAATACCTGTATGTCGGTGAAACCTTGAGAGTTCCTTATAACAAAACCTAGATTTTTGTAGCCAATCTTAGTAATTTCATTTACATGCAGGGTGAATGATAATTTGTTATCAAATGTAACCCCTAGATATAATTGAAGCAAATAGGTGAAATTTTTCGAGAGAAAGTTACTATATTGCACTTTGCAGCATTCAGGGGGAGATTATTTGATACACACCATTCATCTAATTTACTAAGATTATTTTGCAATTTTAGGCAGTCAGAAATATTATTTATTGAGCAGAATATTTTTATGTCGTCAGCGTACAATAAAAAATGGATTCTCCACAATATCATTGATGCATATTACGAAGAGAAGTGGACGTACATATATATATATATATATATATATATATATATATATATATATATATATATATATTGTTTCAATAATATAAAGAAACATTTAGGGCTCTTTAAACGATGGGGATAAAAAGTACGACACCACAAAAATATATAAATTGGTTGCTTAATTTTGAATCTTACTACGCGTCCCAAGATATAATAATATAATTTATTGAAATATATATATAATTACCTACTTTATGTATAAATTAAAAATGTATGTGTAATAATTACATATCTATTTCTTAAATGTATATATTTATAGTTTTAATTGTTTAACAGTATCTGGAACAGAATTCATGTGGACAACAAATGCTAGAAAATTACTTATTCATTTATATAAAGAACAAATGCTGCACTTCAGAAATCCAAAGCAGAAGAAAAAGTTATTATGGGGTGAAATAAAACAAAAATTTGAGGAGCATGGATATAAAGGACTGACTGAAGATATGTTAGATAGAAAATTTAGGAGCATGAAAAAGACATTTAGAACTATTAAAGACAATAATAAAAAAACTAGTACTGGCCGGGGAAGAATAGGTTGGGAGTATTTCGATGAGTTTCTTAACATATTTCAAGATGATAAGACTGTAAACTTTGGTCATGTTATTTCCTCCATGGAACTCTCCTTGCAATCAGAATCATATTCTTGCTCTTTAAATATTACACCACATGAAGTCTCCACTTCTCCAGATCCCATAACAGCACCTCCTGATATGGCAACCAAGTTTCAGTCAAACGATCTCTTACAAATGACTTCATCTACTCCTCAATTAAAAATAAAAGAGGCAAGAAATTAATTGAATTTCAAAAGAAACAACTCGCAGTAGAGGAGCAGCGAATTGAAGAACTTCGTAAATTAAGAGACGCAGTCGAAAGAAGTAATCAAATTCAGGAAAAAAATGATTTGCTAGGCAAAATTTTAGAGAAAATGTAGATTTATTACAAAGTATATTTTTATTAGATTTGGTTCTGTAGCACCCTCAAACTGTTTCATAACTATCAGAAACATTAGCAATAAAAATTTACCAAAAAAAATCGAATTAAATTTGTTACAAATTTTATAACCAGTGGAAATTGTATCCTTGATAATAACTTTCAATAGTTTATTGGAATCAATACTGATAATTAATACAAGAAAAGCTAGCGCCTTTGTTAAACTCCAGTTTTGATTTCGACAACCAAAATTGTTTAAATTACAAATTTTATTAACCGATAAACTATGATTAATATTTTTATAAGCTCTAAATGTCAATCTTAAAAAATAAAATATATTATATGTATTTGGTATGTATTGATGATGAAAACAAAACATTCTATTTGTATTTTAATTTTTATTAAAAAGTAACCACAAATACTTTTACTGTAAAATATTAACGATTCTATTTCTTTTTTGAATGGCTGGTGCTGTTGGATCATCGTCGTCAACTGCCCAACCATCATTCCCTTCATTGTCATTTAGATTGTGAACAGCTTCCTCTAGATCCTCTATGTCATGATGTTCAATAATGAAGTTGTGCAAAATACACGCACTTGTTACAATATTATTTGCTAATTCTAGATCGGCTACATCCAAATATTTAAGGCGTCTAAATTTTCCTTATAAAAATGCAAATGAACGTTCAACTATAGACCTTATTGAACTGAAACGTACGTTGTACGTTGTTTGGCGATGGTCTAGGTGGCCTGTATCACGGAACGGTGTAAGCTGATATGTTGTTAAAGGATATGCCGCATCTCCAATTATATGGTAATCTAGAGGCAACAATGGATTAGCTTCATCATTTAATTTTCTAAACAACGGGCTATTCCTAAACACCCGGGCATCATGCATACGCCCAGGAATACCAATAAAAACATCAATAAATTTGGCATTATGATCACATACAGCTAATAACAGAAATAAAATATAACATCTATAAATTCTTTAACTGCATTAACTGCAAAATTACCTTGCAGGATTATCGAATGGAATCCTTTTCGGTTATAAAAATCATTGGCATTACCAGGTGGTTGTTTTATAGAAATGTGGCATCCATCTATAGCTCAAACGACGCCTGTAATTCCACGAGATCGTTCTTGGAAAACCTAAAATGTACAATATAAATAGATAAGTACATAATTATAATTATTTTCTTTATAAAAAACTTGCACTTGCAATATCTCTGTAGCTTTCTACATTTGGCCATGTTATATATTGGGGAAGTAAACTTGCTAAGACAGTAGTAATTTCTTTGAGGATATAATGCCCAGAACTCGGTGCTATCCCAAATCTATCGCCTGCTGCTAAAAAACTTTCTGGTTTACTCAACATCCACACTGTATACATAATTTTTTTAGGTAATGGAATAATGCCCCAATCCTCACCCATTGTTTGCCTAATGACATTAATTAAATCCTGAAAACAAGATTAGTAATTATGTATTGCATATAAAATTTGAGTTTTATATGCGTAAGTTATTCTGTCTAGACATTGTTAATAATCATTACAAATAATTAGAAAACTTACATTAAAAGTAGCTCGAGACATTCGAAAATGTTCTTTAAATTGGTCGTCGAAATACTGCGGTACCACAATTTCAAAATAATTTTGATTTCTTGGTATTCGTCGCCTTATCTCAATGTTTACTGGTAAGGGTTGAGCTAAATGTTCTGCGACATTTAAAATTAGATTTAAATTCAATCCATCAACATCGTCAATTAAGAACATATTTAAAGCATTATTCATTTTTGTTATTTTGTTCGATCTCTACACGTACGCACAGCTTACAGATTTTCTATTAAGTAGGGTTAGGTTAGAACAACTTTGACGTATCTAGTATTTGGGAGCCGGGACTTAAAAAACTACGTTCAACAGGTTCTCATCCGCTTAAAGTTAGCGGTGGGCGGTGATCTGTGCTAACTGAACGGTTGAGCTCGCTGAATGAGCTCTATGTATTCAAAGTGATATCTTCGGACTGGACGCCTCATATAATTACGATCAAACTTCAGGTAAGTTCTTTCGATCGATTAATTATTCAATATTGGCAAATGCCAACATTTGGACTCAAATATCTCGCAAACGGTTAGTTTTATGGTATTTTTTTATAACATGATCTGCTTAGAAATCCATTTTCTTTCACATAAACCCCATTTCAAAAGTTTCTCCCATCGAAATATTTCTTTAGAGCACAGCGCCATCTATATACTGTTACTATTATTATTATTATATTCAAAAAAACAATTATATTACAAACTGGCTTTTACAGAATTAAAATATCTCTATTCGTTTAGAATATATCCGGCCTGGGAATTTTTATTGGGACACTCTGTATATTATAGGAGTATGTAAAATAAAAATCTTAGTTAAAAATTCTAGTTTTGTAAAAAAAACTACACAAAACTAAACAAGTTCTGTTCTATTGTGAAAATTAAATTAAGCTATAATTATTTATATGTACTTTTTTTGAATATGTTATTGATGATAATTTTACAAGTACATTATGTGTCACAGTCAAGGCTTTACCCAAACCTTTTGTGATATTTCTCTATGTTTATTTGTTTTTCTGTATTTATTTGGCATTATCTATCAATGTAATATTGTAATTTTTTTTGTTAATAAACATTATTATTATTATAATTTACTATCAGTTATTGGCCCTGAAATAAGAGATATTGAGTTGCAGATTCCATTACATATTCAGCTGCCGCTAATGACTTCATGAATTTTAGCCACATCAGATAATTTCCATACTGTCAGTTTGTACATTTTATATATTAGTAGTTGTATTTCTGTATTCTAAGGGTAAAAAGTTGAAATCAATTTTTGGGATGCAGTTTAATATCTCGTACGACATAGAAATTACAACTATTTTTAACAGGCCTATCGCAATAATGAATTTAGATTTAAAATTGTGATCTTTTGGTAGGTACATAATACAGTGGATTTCTACTCGAAATGACAAAAAAATCAGTTATGAATATTTACCTCTAGGATACAGATATGTATTTTATATTTGATACTGTACTGTTGTCACTTATGCCTCATTTATTTTAGGGGAAAATTTCGGCAGTTCAGCGTCCACTGTTCATGAGTCATATGTACGTGTGATCAATATTTTGTAAGTTTCCAGATACATAACTTGGCCATCACCACTAAGTCTTCATAAAATACAGATGATTATTGAAAAAAAAAACATGGGTTCCCTGAAGTAAGCTGGTTTACATTGACGGGACGTATATTAATATTAAAGCACCAGATGACCAGATGGAAGAAACGAACAGCTCTATTAAAAGGTGCATGTAATTCACAGTTATTGTTTACCGATTTATATTTTGGAGAAGTTGGTAGCCTTCACAATGCGAGGTTATAATAGTCGAAGCCTTTTAGCAAGACTCATAAGTGAAGAACCTGCTCAAATGCTAGGTAGTAATGGCCACTTATTAGGCGATTCCGCTTATAAACTTGCCTCTACATTGTTAACACCATATAGAGATGACGATCATCTATTGCATGAACAAATACATTGCAACTATATACACTCTAAATTACGGAATGTTATAGAAAGGGCTTTTGGCATATTAAAAAGTAAATGGGGAAGACTAACATTTTTAGATGCTATTATTCTTGACAACATCAGAAAACATGTAATTGTATGTTGCGTGTTGCATAATTTTATTATACAACAAAAAGATGACTTTGCGTATACACTTATAGATGGAACTGATTCAGTAGAAATTAATATAATAACACCTGTCATTAATGTTGAAGCTGATACAGCTGGAAATGCCAAAGCAAAGCAAAAAAGAGATGGCATTGCTGCAACGTTACATAAGAAAGATTTCTGTAAAGAATAGACAAGTTTTAAAAATAATATTTTTCACTAAATGTAATATATTTAATATCAAATGTTAAAATTTAATAAACAATTTATGAAACCCACTATGATGTGTAATTTCCACAAATGTAAATTATTCTTCGTTTATCATAGACAAGAAGCTAACTTTATTACGATAATAAGTTACAAGTTGCTAGCTCGAGCGTGGTAACAATCTGTATAATAAATGAGCAGCACTCCTATTTATAAACTAACAATAGTCTGCTAAGCAGAAGATTATATTAAATAGACCGCCATAAAGCTGCATCAGCAAAGATAGCGCTGTACACATAACTATGTTCCAGTTTGACGATAGAAAAACGGTTAAAATGTTACGGAAAAAAAATAGGTGACGAATTACATGACCAAGGGTTTAACGTTGATTGTGATAAACAAGGTGGTATTAAATGCAGACAAAAATTCTCTAATTTAACAAGGACCTACTTGACTCATAAGAAACTTACAAATACTACAGGAACAGAACGAGCTGGTGAGCCCATTCTATAACTAAATAGATGAAATTTTGGGTTTCAAAGATAAGGTAAAATATTTATCAACAAGATTATATACTGTGGGTATTATTAATTAATGTTATTTCTAGGTTGATCTACAGAATCTGCAAGATTCTATGGAAACAGAAAGTTATAACGATTCAACACAGTCAGATAAGGACATTAAATAAATGTGAAAAGAACTTAAGAGAACTTAAAGATATTGCAGACTGATTGTTTGCAGAACTCAGCGAAACGAACTCTCTCTGCAAAGGTAATTTTCAGAGACAACCTATTCCAAATCATCTTTGTTGATTTAGTTATTTGAAAATCAGGGGTTTCAGGGCTCTCAGAATGATGAATTGGATAATACAATAAATGAAAGTCCCGTGGAAAGTTCAAGAAAAACGTCTTATGTGCAAGTAGAATAAAGAGTTATGTTAATTTGAAGGCAAATTATTTGATGAAAAACAAGATTTTGCCTCCTATGAGAAACGATGATATAAATGCATTAGTACGAAGCGAGGGATTGATAATTTTATTTGGAAATCGACTTACACAAAAATATCGTTCCCCCACTTATTTAAGATGATAAGGTCAAGATTACGTTGTGTTGGAAAATTTTTTTGGACATTTAAGAAGCACAGACCTGAAGTAAAAAATATTGAACGTGTTTTTGATCCAATTTATTATGAAGATATGATCAAATCAATTAATAAAGTGGCAAATTTAAATGAAAAGACAGGCAAATATATGTCTCCTTCTACTGCTGCATGTATTTGCTCCTGTTTAAAGAAAATATGCCTTTATCTTATTAGTGAAATGATAAAAAAGAATGATAAAACTAAATTGGAGAGAGTTCGAGATTTTCATCAACTTATGGAAGAAGATTTTACATATGATATCTACAAAACAGTTTCAGAGAATCAAATGGAAATTAAAAGGCATAAAGTTGTTAAGGTCCCTTGTTCTAATGACATCAATTTGTTAAGAGAATATTTAGATAAATATATTCATCACAATTTCAAACTTCTAAAGGACAAATTTACAGAGGATTGCTGGAAAGAATTGAGCAGTGCAGTCTTGGTGTCTTTACAGTTATTCAATAGGAGGCGTGCTGGCGAAATAGAAAGAGTAAAAATTTCTGATTTCAAGGAGTACGAAACCGTGAATGTTAGTGATGACATACACATCGAACACCAAACTTTGCAAATTCGCCAAGACCAAAATTACGTAAGGTTTATGATAAGGGGCAAAAGAGGCAGAGGTTTGCCTGTCCTAGTGGATAAATTTAAACTGAAATGCCTTAAAATGATTTTGAAGTACAGACAGATGGCAAATGTTCCCTCGACAAATCCCTTTCTTTTTGGAATATCAGACAAAGATGATGTGCAACATTTAGAAGCTAATAGATTAATGTATCGTTTTGCTCGTTGTTGTGGAGCAAAGAACCCCGAAACATTGAAAGGAACTGAACTGCGTAAGCATTTTGCAACAAAATGTGGTACAATGGATCTACAGGGTATGGACATTAAGAATGTAGCCGATTACATGGGTCACCATGAGAGAATTCACCTAGAGCATTATAGAATGCCAAATGCCACTAGGGACATCTTACAGATGTCCAGATTACGTGAAAAGGCTCAAGGAATTGACAATTTTAGTGCTCTACAGAATTCGACGCAGGATGAAAGTTTTGATCAAAGCTGAAGTTTCTGGATGAAAGTTTCGACCAAAATTTAGAACGGGATAAAAATTTTCAACAAAATTCAGAACAGGATCAAAACTTACCTTCATATGCAGGTTTGTATATTATTTTTCATTTACAGATATAAAAGCTTATTTTAATGTTAGAATTTGCGTAAAATAATAAGCCATATTTTTTGGCTTGGTAAATTATTGTAATGACACTAATTATATGATTTTTTTAATAAATTGGAATTTTAACTTTTAGGTGTACAAGGTAAAACTATGGAATTGACTGACACCCCTGATAAAATGGGAAGAATGTCGTGGAGCAAGGAAGAGAAAAAATTAGTTGAAGATAAAGCAAAGTTTTACTTAGAAAATTTTGAATCACCAACGATGAAATTTTGTGCCTCGTTAGTTAAAGAACCAGTATTAAAAAGAAGAAGTGTTACTACTCTAAAAGCATATATTATGAATGAAATTAAAAGAAGGAAAAATAATGCTCTTACTCCGAAACAAAAAACAAAATGCAAAAGAGGTAATTTTTCTAATTGTTTTCCCCTCTCAATGGCATCTGACGAAAATGGAGTTGTAGCACCCATTATTTGTTCTAAAAGTTGGCCTTCAGTTTTACATCGACTAACCTCATAAAATATAGAGGCAGTTATGCGTCCATATCTTACTTCGTACCATAAAGGTGACAAACTTTGTTCTTTTGTACGAGAAGAAACATTTCTGCCGACTTCTGCAGTTAAATGATTCTTACAAAAATCAAAAAAGTTTCGAGCCGTTTTATTTACATTTGCCTCCTTAAAACGGCATTAGATGATGTAGAGAACTTGACTCTAAAAGTGTTTTTTGGGCTTTAAATATTTTGCTAGCTGTACATCACTATTATCAGGAGCGATTTGCAAAACTTTATTTAAAAAATGTCCACACAGTCCAGCGGGAGCTTGGAGTATTCCCGGAAAATCACTACATTTCACAAATTGTTTTTTGGTGCTGCTCAGTTTAGATTTCTGCCAGTAAGACTGTACTTCTGTTACAGCTGGTTCTTCGAACCTTCTATGAAGCCAGTACAAAAAAGCAACAGCATGCTTACAACCTCCTAAAATTATTATAATTTATACATATATAGGTATTTAATATGATATATTACCTTCACTTGCAACGAAATCATGACATTTATAAGTTTCAATTTCACTGTTGCTTTCATTAATCACAATAACACAGTTGTACGCTTTGTTACTTATCCTATGTTCAGGGGTAACCTTACACTTTAGAATGCATTTCTCATTATCGCGTTTTAATTGAACATATCCTATGGCTCTGTCCCCGTACGTTTCTCTGGTAGACCTAAAAAATGTTTCTTTCATTGCTTGTTGTATTTATGTGTAAAACAATCTTACCTAACTACTTTTACACCTTTCATTTCTGGTGAGAAATAATCCAAATTTGACACATAAAACTCATGAATCATATCCATAGACACTGCGGGTAAATTTGTGGAATTCGCATTTTCAAATCCAGACTCCATTATTATAAATAAAATCAAAATAATTTCCAACAACGTATTTGACCTAACCTGTACGTTTGCGTTCTGCTAAACAAATTGACAGTTGTAAGAGTTCCAACGCGTCATTTCGCTCGATCGGTAAAGTAGAAGCTCTGTAAATAATGTTCTGCACTCTACAATGTTTGAAAAACGTACCGACGTCACTCGAAATGTTTAATTGCTGATTAATAAATTATGTAAAGCAAATTTTGAAAACGTGAGATTAGTGTCTGTTTATATATGTTAATTATTATCTAAATAAATAAAAAAATTGAACAAAAAAATGAAATGCACGCTCCCCATTTCCCTTGCCCTTAATGGCAGCCAAGATCGAATGTGGCGCGAGGCGCTCGTGCTATATTCAGATACAAGGTCGATGTAGGAGTGAAAGGAAAACACCAAAAAAAAACTGTACACATCTTTCAACTATAATAATCATATTGCCTATTTTAAATATAATACTAAATAGATGGAATTGGAATCAATTTAACGATTAAACTAACTTACCTGTGAAGTTCAATCGTGATTATATGAGGCGCCTCGTCCGCAGAGATCACTAAGTGTAGTAACGTTTCCGCGTGTCATTCTGTCACATATTTTATAGAAGAAGAAAAAGAAAAAATAACTCCCGTACATGTCCTAACTTCACTTCATCCAGTTTAAAGCGGAGGGAAAAAACCCGCTCTTTTGGGGATTCAAACATTTACATTTTCTTTTTTGTATAAATTTGAAACTTGGGGATGGGAGGGAGTGATCTCTGCGGACGAGGCGCCTCATATAATCACGATTGAACTTCACAGGTAAGTTAGTTTAATCGTTAAATTATATTTCGGCGCCTCGTCCTTAAGATCACTAAGTGTAGTCATTTAAAGGATTAAGTTTTTTTCCTCCTTAAGTGACAACTCATCCAAACTACATCCCAAATTCTAAAATGTATTTATTCTGAAGTTTATGAGGTAAAACTGAAAATCTAACAAAGGAACGCACTTAAACTAGCTTAACATAGATCTAGCAAAGGCTGTATTGTCTTTTAATGGGCAGTTGTAGAACCTGGCAAATATTTCCGACCTGCTGGACCATCCTGCAGTTCGTCTTATTGCATCTAAAATAACGCCATTTCTGCTAGCTGCTGACGTAGCAGCATGTCTCGTAGAGTAACCGGAGAAGACCTTGGTATCAACACCTGCTTCCTCCAGGGTCTGCTTTATCCATCTACTTAATGTACTTGTTGTTGCAGTATTATAAGGGCTTCTCGTTGATAAGAACAAGAAATTTTGAACCTGATTTCTGATGCTTATTGTTTTATTAATATATGCTATTAAAGCAGAAGCGGCACAAACTTCTGGTCTTTCTTTAAAGTAAGGTATAAGCAAACAGGGTTGTTCAGCATTTGCTCTAGTAGATTTTAAGTGGTCAGTAATTAATATTTGAATCTCTTCTGTTGATATGATTATATTGTCAACTCTGATTCTAGCTAATGTTTGTATACGGTGCCCTGTGATTAAGGCCAGAAGGGTAACTGCCTTCTTTGACAGTTGGTTAAGAGATAGGTCCTCATTTGGATATTTCTGTTCTAAAAGAGAAATAACCATTTGTGGATCCCAGATATAATTATACCTCCTGGCAGGTGGCCTCAGCCTAAAAATTCCCTTTAGGAACCTCTTTATATTCGGGTTATTGGATATATCACACTTTACGATTATAGATAGGGCTGAGCGGTATGTGTTGAACGATCCATAACTGACACATTTCTTTTGAAATTGATGAATAAAAAATTTTATGATTTCGGCCTCCTTTGGATTGAAAACCTCCCACTGTTGTTGCATGCAAATCTGCCACCATGCCTTATACACTCCTTCATATTTTTTTATGGTAGAGCTAGACAGTGATTCCATCATGATGTCGATGGCCGATTCTGGGTTTCCCTTTCTTCTGAAAGCCTCCCGGATAAATGCCCTACCACCAGGGAAAACTGCTGCAGTGGCTGATTGTGTCTGTAAGGTGAAATAAGGTTGTGTTACTATTAAGCGTTAAAGGTGTTTTAATCAAAAGTTTGTGGAAGAGAGGAGTTTCCCATTTGGGCACTACCAAAATTCCTTCAGCTTTGTCTGAAATTATTTTATTTAATGAGCGGAGTATCAAGCAGAAGGGGGGAAAGGCATAAAAGAAATAGTTGCCCCAATTATAGGTGAAGGCATCTATACCAATTGAACCAGGATCTGGCCGCCAAGAAAAATATTTGATACATTTTGTGTTTGTATTAGAGGCGAACAAGTCGATCTCAGGTTTTCCAAAGTAGTTTACAATTTTTCTATATGCCCTCCCTTCTAGCTCATACTCTGTCTCGGTTTTAAGTATTCTCGACTGTTCATCTGCTATGTTATCTGTCGATGATATATAGACAGCATGAAGCCAAAGGTCCCTCTCTTCACACCACTGCCATATGTCTCTAGCTAGATCAGATAATTTCATAAATTTTATACTCCCCATGCGGTTAATATAGGAGACAGCAGTTGTATTGTCAATACGAAGTAAAATATTAATAGACCTAAGGTGTTTAGCGAAACATCTCAATGCATGAAATACACTCAATAGTTCTAAAAAATTTATATGATGTTCCTGTTCTTTCCTAGACCACCAGCCATGTGTTTTTTGACTGTTGCAAACTGCACCCCAAGCTGTTAATGATGCATCGGTATATATCTCCAAATCAAAACAATCCTGTCTAATATTATTAACTGCATGAGGAATATTATGTTTCCACCATAATAGGTCTCTTATGATTTCTTTAGAAACAGGCATTGTTGCATCATAATTTTGTTTATTTTTGGAAAGATTCAATACTTTAGCTCATTCCAAAATTTTGGTATAGAGTCGGCCATATTTTATTGCTGGACAAGCTGATACTAAAGATCCTATAAGTTCTGCAAATTTTCTTATTGTACAACTGCTTCTGCTTAAAAATTTTTCTATGAAAATAAGTAAATTCAGCCTCTTTTCTTCAGTTAAGCTAATTGTCATGCTATCACTGTTGAATACAAAACCTAGGTATTTGCATATTTTTAAAGGAACTAGGCTGCTCTTTTCAAAATTAATAATGAAGCCCAATGCGACTAAAAACTTATAGTTATCCTAGTATGATCTTGGCAAGTGGTAAAATCCCCATTTATAATAATAAAGTCATCAAGATACAAGCAACAAAAGATACCCCTTTGCCTCAACCAAGCTAATATTGGCTTTGTTAGCTTAGTAAAAGTATAATGTGCTGCTGATATTCCGAAAGGAACACATGTAAACTCATATGTTTCAGTTAATTGAAATCTTAAGAATTTTCTATATTTCCTGTGGATAGGTATAGCATAGTATGCATCCTTTAAGTCAATTGTTGTCATAAAACAACCAGGTTGAATTAGTCTTATAGCTGTTCTATAATCTTCCATCTTAAAATGGCAATGACTGATGTAAGTGTTGAGACGTTTTAAATTTAGAATTAATCTAGGCTTCTTGTTTGGTTTAGTCACAATAAAAACTGGAGATAAAAATTGATTGACTACTGGCTTTACTTTTTCAATCACTCCCTGTTTAAGGAGATCATTAACGCATTTAGTAAGTTCTTGTAACTTATTGGTATTTGTTGATATTATTTTTGTATCTTTCGAAACACACATGGGAAAATGACTGAAGGGTACTTTATATCTGTTTATCCACTATCCACTAAAACTACTTTATTGGTAGTTATTTTTTCCCAGTTCTTGATAAAAAATCTAAGCCTACCGGCTATATTTACCTCTAATGTTTCCCGTTGCGGTGGTACTTCTCGTGATATCCCGATCTCCTCTGTGCTTGAGGTAGACGCCCTCTCTGTCTCGAGTCCCTCAATGATCGAGACGGGCCTTTCCTGTTTAAAGGATAAGATGGTCTTTGACTATTTGATTTTTGAGGGAAGGTAGTGGCAGACTCCTTTCTCATTGGCAGAGCAGGTTTAGATTTAAGTTCTTGGCTAGACTTCTCTACCATTTTGGCATTTTTATACTTCTCACCAAAGTCTTTCCCTAGTAGGAACTCATCTACTGGGTTACTGAAGGCAATATCCCTTGCTGTTTTGGACAGGTAAGAGCTGATATTAGATCTTCTGTCAAGTGACAAAACATAGTGCACATTTGCCAGAATACGGCCTGCATCACCTAGGTGGTTCAATAAAACTGACTTTGTTGCAGTATTTTCTTGCTTGATAGCAAAATTCAAAGCAAGACCGAGAGCTGTCAGGCCTGAACCTAAATTCTTTTGTAAAAGTGAAATTCTTTTCTCCCTTTTCATATCTGCTGCATTTAATAAAAATTCCCCTTCCGCATTGCGGGTAGGGGCAGTTAACATTGGACAATTTGTAGGGGGCGGATACTTCGCCACTAAATCAGCATTAACAGCCTTCTCTAACCCTAAGGAAATTATATGTTTCCACCTAGAGCATATTGCAGGATGCAACTGAAGATCCTCTGCATTCTTTGCCAAAGGATCATCTCCAAGGCATTTGAGGGTTTCCACATCCAAATCAATTTCTAGAACTGAATCTATTCCTTGGAGTTCTTTCTCTTGCTGTTCAATGCCTGTTTGATGTACATTAACCTCCACCACTTCTGCATTAGGAACTGCAACTTGGGTACTTCCTAATACGCTATGTTCTGAGTCAGACGAGTAACTCTCTTGTGCATGATTAGAGCTACGTGCTCTAAATGTACTCACTGACCGTTGTTTTGGTGTGTGTGGTCTACTTGACTCACAGGGTGACTCAGATGCAAGGGGACTACGTGTCCGCCGAAATTTCGGAGGTCTTTGGCTACTTGCTCTTTCCAGACGTTGTTGGTGCATAATAGGACTTTGGCTGGAAGGACTACGTGTCCTACTACGCTTCTTCGAGCTACCTGCTCTCATAAGCCGTTGTTGATTGATAGTCTTCTCTAGTCGTCGAATTCTTTTCTCCAGATGTGAAGATCTAGATGTGCTTGAGGATCTCGATCTAGACCGTTTTCTCTTTGATTTTCCCATCTTTGAAGCCTAAAACAGTGCAAAATTCCTAAATATTAAAAAATACGCATGTGACACTTACGACGCACAAAAACAAAGATGAAGTGAAGTTAGGACATGTACGGGAGTTGAAGATATTTTTTCTTCTTCTTCTTCTTCTTCTTCTTCTTCTTCTATAAAATATGTGACAGAATGACACGCGGAAACGTTACTACACTTAGTGATCTTAAGGACGAGGCGCCGAAATATAATTAACAATGTCTGATTTGTACTTGGATTTAGTTTCATTATTATCGTTGTTTGTTTTATGGAATGTTGGTGTCTTGTACAATTTTGTTCTCAACTATCTAGTCAATCGAGGGAATCTGAAAGTGTTAGTATTTATTTTAGTTAGTACATACGTAGAAAAATAACTTACCAGAGACTCACTAACTGCCTAACATTTGCTCTCAAGTTCCTATATTTTGTTTCGTGAAAGGATCAACGAAGTTCATTAGTTCATACATACCTGAAATAAACAAATATGATCTATCAACAGAAATACGACATACACTCTTGGTGTTTGGCACTTACTTGGCGGGGAAAATGTCTGTAGTCTGCTAATAGTATATTGGTCAACGACAAGATTAGTAAACGTGAGGGTTTACTAATCTTTGTTCAACGAGCGATAATGGAGATAATAACTCACGTAGATGAAGTTTGCAGCACGAGCCTCGGCAAGTTCTGTAATTCATCAAGTGAGTTATTACCATTAACGCAAGTTGAATACTATACTTTGTATACGATTATAAACAGTTAATTTACTTTTTGGCACAAAATATTATGAAATCTGGACTAGAACTTACCTTTTGCGTTATCGACGCAGAGCACCTGTCTTAAATTTGATGGGCAAAACAAAAGTTATGGTTATGTCTAACTTAGATGACTGATCGTTGGTCAAGTATCTTATTCTGCTAGATAAAATGGCTGCCGATTACTTAGCGATCAGTGAGCGCTACCTGACCGCTCGCCGTGATGAACGTGACGACATAACGATACGTGATCGCTTAGTTAGCGCTACCGCGTGATGAACGCGACCATTGGCATTGATTGTAACCTAGGTACATTTTTGCGACATACCGTGGTAAAAAGAGTGGTATGTAGTGGTAATAGTAAATGACAGTTGTAAGTCTACAAATTCAAGAAAGAAGTTAGTTTACGGGCTTGACATAAACCACAGAGTACGAATATGTTCCGTTTCCAACCTCGGTTACGGTTTGTCGTTTCGTAAATATTGGTTCTCCTGTTACCGCTGAAAAATCGTTGATTTACGGTACGCGGTTCCCGAAATATTTCTTACCAAAGCAACCGGTCGATCAGCACGGTACTTTCGGTTATCGTAAAGAGTGGGGGTGACAGTTTGGACACAGATGATAGAAAATAAGAGATATGGATTAGTTTTGTTGGCATAAAGTTGCTTCTGGATCGTTATTCATCGGTAGTGCTAATTAAACTCAATTTAAAGTTATTTATTTAACGAAAACTTACAAACCGGGGAACTAATAATTAAAAAATTAGAGGTTATGTCAAAGACAAACGTCAGTCAGATATCAGATCTCAAATCAGAACCGCAGAGCGTTCCGTTAAAATGAAAAACCAAACAACCGTTGTCATAAATTTCAGTAAACCAAGCGGTTCCTCTGGTAAGGAAATGGAACATATCCTATATAGTTACTACTCTGTGACATAAACAAGGACAGCGATACATACGACTTCTAACCTAGGTCGAGAGGTGGGTAAGCTGTGGTTAGTGTATTGACATATGAAGTCACGTGCAACCGTACTCCAATATTACCATTTCTCGCAAAAATGAAGCGGTAAGCTAATAATACATACCACAACTTACTCGGTATGTCGCGAAATGGCCTTATAATAGTAACTCATTATTCACATTTGATTTATCATACCCCCAACACTATTTTGTTATGGATACCTACTTACATTACTATTATCCAATCGATAACAATGGGTTTAGTGAATACATTATCGCATTGGAGTAGATAATAGTAGTTTGTGCAACAAGAGTGGATATGGATGATAATCCATTCGAGTTGTACAGTATACTTTTTCTACGAACGGTTTAAGAAAAAACTACGACGAAGTAGTTTTAATCAAATTTTATGTTCAAACATAAAGTCTGCTTACTCTTAAGCTCTAGGTGAAAACATTCTATAAAGGCGGCAGTAGCCAAGTAGCCTAGCGGTTCTATCGCTTGCGTGTGATCTTAATCTTTTTAGTGTTATATAATAAAAAATATCTTTTATTTTTCTCCCTTAATTCAAAATTAAAATATATATTTGAAAGATCAAAACAAAAACCATGAAATAATTGTATGTAGTAGACCTGGGTACAGATCATTAACAGAACTAGATAAAAATAATGATAAAAGATATTTCAAAACTCGCCTAATAATAACTGATCATTTTCAGGGCAGCACTGCGCATTAATACGTTTTAAACCAACATGAGACCTATACATTTTTATTGTGTTTAATTTCACGTGGAAAATTATTTGAGCTATTAATAATTCCACCACCTAATCCACGACACGTACTCGTACACACAATCAATTCCTGAGCAGGTGCGAAATGCCTAGCCAGGATTCAAAGCAGTTAGCAGAGTAGCTAGTCAAAGCAAAGCGAAGTCGTTGTGTGAGAATGTGAACGGTTCATCTTTTGGAGTCTGATAGACTTTTAATTTATTTCAAAAGTGAATGTTAACGTTCACAAAATTTAGGGTTCAAGATGACTGTTTCAAACGGAGAATAATATGAAAATTTATACTTACTGTTCGTTTATGCTTAACTGCTGCTCTAATGGTATCTATTGGACGTCGTAACACTTTAAACCTAACACTGGATGTACCACACTTTCTTAAAATTATGCCTGAAAGGGAATTTTGTTAGAAAACACAATTAAAAAGCAATATAAAGTTCAAAAATATATATTTATTCTTCAAAAATTTATGGTTTTACAACAAGTTTCAAGAAATATGTTTAACAAACACTAGTCTGGCCCGTTTGCAACACATGGTGAAGAACGGAACGATTCATAATGTACCAACTACCATCCAAAATGCAGTTTTGTGAGCTAACGATTACACAAAAAGATTCAAGAAAAGTTCAATGTTTCTGAAATTTGGTGGGCTTTTGCTTGCCTATCTTATTCACGTATTTGTATTTCAATACCAATTTTGGTCGCTCCTCAGAGCTTAGAAATGCTTGAAGCGCTATTACTTCGAATTGTATTCTGCAATTACAATTTTACGTTCAGGCAAGGCGGTTCCCATGCACATATGAGTCATGGTAAAGTTACTATTCTGACACCGAATCACTGAGGAACCGGTTTAGGGCAAATCCCGTTAAAACTCATCATTTCCCCGTCAAAATCGACTGCTAGGAAATGATGGGGTCCCATGTCGCTAAGGGCTATTTTCGCTAAAACTCACGATATACTTTGAATAGAGGCTGGATTAACTTGTCCTCATATTCAATACCCCGCATGAGTTGCAGTGCTTAACAACGTGGATTCGTAAAAGGGTTTTTAATTTTGAAAATTCCGAAATTAAAGCCAAATTTTGTTATAGTTTATAAAATTTTGGTGTCGGGGCGACATTACGTCCCTGTGCAGCGACATTTGCTACATTTTCTAAAATGACGCTCCTTGAGCTGTTATTGAAAATATGATTACAAATATTAAAAACCTTCCACGATATTTTTACGTGAAGCACGTCATACGAAATATTTCCTAAGTCGGATTTTGTTACAACGCCGAAAAGTATACCGAGGGTTTTACCGTGTTCTTTAACAAGAACACAATTTTGACCACTGCCGTTGTATGTGTCCTCAAAGTTTTAGAAAATTTCCTCAAACATGGACCGTCCCTGAAGTTATAGATGTGTAAACCTATAAGTTTGGGGACAGTCCCCAAAGTCACAAATTGTCCTCAAAGTTACAGTTGCATACCTAAATTGTCCTCAAACTTATAGATGGCGATATATATATATATATATATATATATATATATATATATATCGCAGAAATTATAGTGCAACCGTGTACACGTGTTTCGGACTTTTTGGTCCTCATCAGCACGGTGTAGCTAAGTTGAAAGGATAGGCACAACTTAGGAAAAAACGACACAACCGTTGTGTCGTTTTTTCCTAAGTTGTGCCTATCCTTTCAACTTAGCTACACCGTGCTGATGAGGACCAAAAAGTCCGAAACACGTGTACACGGTTGCACTATAATTTCTGCGGGCTTGCCCACGAATTTTTTTCTTGACTTATTGTCCTGTTCCCGCGATAACACCTTTCCTTTTGTATATATATATATATATATATATATATATATATACATGTATACATGTATACATGTTATAGCTCGCGTTTCGTAGCTAAGTTTTTAAAAACAATTTTATTTATTTGTAGAGAGTCAACGTTGACTCTTAGAAATAATACAGTAATAAATGTTAAGCGTTTAATTTAAAGTGAGTATGATAACTGGTTACAGAAATGTCTCGTGGTTCTATTTATGACATTTAGATGCAGTGTCATCTAAATGATGAACAAAGAAAAGCAAGCAAGCGATTCAGCATAATCGTGAGAAGTTAAAATGTAATATAATATAATGTGATACTTTGTAAGCGATAAATGATAGCGGGAATTTGTTATCTGCACGTAGCTGAAATATGATATTATATGATAATCTGAAATGAAGCAAAAGTCACGTATCGTCTTATATACAGTGGCTCAAATACTATATACATACATGTATATCTATGTAAAATTAATGCAAAAGCAATAAGTTTACTTATATTAGTTAGTTATTTTTGATTTTTCAAACGCTCTGACCTCACCTTTGTAAATTAAAGATAATTCATTTTCATTACATTTAATGTGTTTGATCGCATCGTCTGTCAATGAGTTAGAAATTGTTTTTGTGGCAAAGTAATTGTAATTAACATTTTCAATGGTATCCAATAATGTAATTAACACAGACATATCAAACCGAGTTTTTACAGGCTTTAAATCAATAATACTATATTTCCTATTAATATCTAAATCTTAAATTTTTCATCTCAATTGCACTAGACGATAATTACGAGTTTATTTGTTTTACTAAATGTTACATTTTTAAATTGTTAATGAAAAACTAAATTTAAAATGGAACAAATTACCGCAAATAACTTAATAAAGTAAAAGAAATTTTTATTATCCATTGTAAAAATTCTGGTTTACTTATGTTAACGTAGTGTTATCTTGTATACTCCAGGCGTTTTAGTTATAAATTTCACCTCTGTGCTAAATTCGTGCTCTACGAAAAAAATTTTTTATTGTGTTTATTTGGACGTCCTGAATAACACTTGCGCCACGATACACCTGGAGCAATTCTTGAAAAACGCTTCGGAAGGTCGCGGAAATCGCGGGTTCGCGATTAACTCAGTGTTTATGGCCCAAACGGAAACAACACCTATTATAAAAGTTGTACATCTCTAATTCTCTACCTTAAAGTTCTATAAATTTTTTTCGTACGCCTAAACGCTTTGGAGATACGACGCGAACTAAGTGAAAAATGCATTTAATTCCGCCAAACCTCTTTTGCACCACATATTTCGCAATTATCTTGCTTTCTATGTCCCAGAATGAATATTAAATATTGCTGTTATAGAGCTTGGTGATCTTTATTCTCCACTAGAATATTTTATACATTTTATTTACATTTATTTACAGTGAATAAGGCAAAAAATGCATTCATTTCCGCACCACCTTAGAGGTAGAATGCTCAGCACGCTTTTTTTACATGGTTTCCCCCAGGAGCCCTAATCCATGTCGGATCTTAAATTAGTCAAGATTTGCGACTTCTTCGATATCTGAAACGTGTCCAATGACATATTGTTGTCATTACTTTCATTCTGATAGTATTCTACGTCGTCCATTTCCTCATTCATAGCAATTATAGGTGCGGTGTTCAAACAGGAGTGACCGTGAAAATGTCCACAAGCTGTTGACCAATTCAGTCCTACTTTCTCCTACGGCAATATTTTTCTGCACAACCCTTTGTACAGTTGCAAAAAATTTAATTTAACAATATGTTTGGTCCTGGTGGTAACTGCGTTGGTACTGACTGCAAAATATCGTTCTTCCTAATCCAGCCCCACTGCTCTTTTTCCAACCATGTTTGAACGTCTCAACAATTCTGTGCTGTCCAATATAACAAAAATATTTAAAAAATATAAAAAAAGAGACTAAATGCATTTTTCACTTATTTCCAAAACGTTTAGGCGTACGAAAAAAATGTATAGGACTTTTAAGGTAGAGAATTTACAGATGTACAATTTTTATAATAGGTGTTGTTCCCGTTTCGGACTATAAAAACTGAGTTAATCGCGAATCCGCGATTTCCGCGACCTTCCGAAGCGATTTTCACGAATTTCTTCAGGTGTATCGTGGTGTAACTACCAAGTGTTATTCGGGACGTGCAAATAAACACAATAATAGAGCACGAATTTGGCAGCAAAAGTCTAAAACGCCTGGATTAATAATAATAATAATTTACGGAAATAACATACAGAAAAAATATACAGATATAATTTGTACTATTTATGTAAACAAATTGGATAAATTTACAGTAAGTTAAAACTTGTTTGTAAATTATTGGCAATTTCAGAACCTAGATGTACAATATATTTAGTGTATTCTTATTGTTGCATTTTACAAATAGTCTAACACTTGTGTATAAAAATTCACATAAGGTAATTCGCAGAAGGTCCTGAAATAACCATTAACCTATATAATTAACAATAAGAAAAAGATATGAAGTAAGCATGACAGGCGAATTATTGAAACTATTGGAACTAAGTGAAATGAGTATTTTTTTGTGTTTATATATTTTTTACATCTATTAGTCGATGTATATCTAGTCTGGGAATGCTTTTAATCCAAGATTTTACTCTATTCTTGAACAAACTATAAGAATTTATAGTTTTTATTTCAATTGGCAATTTATTATAAAGTTTAGGTCCTAGGTATGTATGGCATCTTTGTGCAATTGTTATTTTAGGTCTAGGTACTTGATTAGGGGCATTTATCATATAACGGGTGCTGTAGGCATGATCAATATTTTCCAACTCATTTTTGTTTTTATACTGCCTTAGTAAAAGGTTGAAACAGAAGAGTTGCCGCATATCAAAGATCCCCGTTTCTACATATAGACTTTCAGTTGGGTAGGTCCAATTTTTTTATATATAATTTTTAATATTAATTTTTGCGTAGTTTCTAAGGTCCTTAAGTGTTATTTGAAGTACCTCCCCGTGCTATAATTCCATAAGTAAGGTGAGATTCGACTAAAGCATGATAAAGTGTTTTCATATGAACGATTTTAAGAATTTTAGATAAGTATTTAAATTTATATAAGATAGTTCTTAATTTTTTTACTATAAAGTTTATGTGTATATCCCATTTTAAATTCTTATCTATGTAAATTCCCAGATACTTAATTTTATCTGTAGCTAAGATTTCTATATTTGTGCTGCCGATTTTTACACATAATTTTTTATAAGTCGGTAAATATTTCGAATAGGAGGTAAACGGTATGTAATAAGTTTTACTAAAGTTTACTGTTAGTAATTTATTACTGAACCAGGTAAAGATAGTAGCTAGATCAGCTTCTATTTTATCCTTTAATATATCCCAACTTTCGGCTTCATAAAAAATGGCTGTATCATCAGCAAAACTTACTACTTCACCCTTAGTTTCTACATTAAATAGGCCATTTAGGTATATATTAAACAGTATTGGTCCTAGAACAGTGCCTTGAGGCACCCCATATTCTACAGTCTTTACATTACTTACTGTGTCTGCGATTTGAGTACATTGCGTACGGTGTTCTAAATAACTCGACATTAATTTATATGAAGTCCCTCGAAAGCCTATACTGTGCAACGTACTGAGAAGTTGGGTGTGGCTAACCGTGTCGAAGGCCTTTGCCAGGTCGATGAAAACGCATATTGCTGGTTTTTTGTTATCAATAGATTTATTCATTTTAGCAGTTAATTTTGCAATAGTGTCTTGCGTCGACCTGTTCTCTCTGAACCCAAATTGTTGGTCTGATAATATGTTATGTCTCTTTAGATAATAATTAATCCTATTTCTTAGTACTTTTTCAAAAATTTTCGCTATATTCGAGATTAAAGAGATTGGCCTATAATTAGCAACATCTAGTTTATCACCACTTTTAAAAAGTGGTTTTATTATAGCCGTTTTGAATAATGATGGACATACTCCTATGTTAAACGATCTATTTATTATGTACGTTAAAGGTTTAGCTATTTCTTTAGCAATGTCCTTTAAAGTTTCGGACCGTATGCCATCAATACCAGGTGCCTTATTATTTTTTAAATCATGAATAGTTTCGATGACTTCCAACTCGTTGGTCTCAGAGAGAAAGAATGAATTGGGAAAAGTTTTTATTGTCTCAGTTACACTGTTTTTTTGTAATTTAATTTTGTTAGCTAGATTTTTTTCTACATCGGTAAAATAATTGCAGAAAGCATCGGCTATATCTTTTTTATCAGTAACTGTTACATTATCTTGTACTATTTCACTAATTTCATTTTTCCCAATATTCTCGTTTAATAGTTCTTTTATGGATTTCCAAAGGCCAGTCGAGTTATTTTTATTTAAATCAATTTTATTTTGAAAATAATTTACTTTCGCTTTTCTTATTACTTCAGTTAATTTATTTTTATATTTTTTAAATTCTTATTTATTTTCTTCAGCGGGATATTTTTTCATTTTTTTATAAAGCTTGTCTGTTATGTTAACTGAATTTATTAGACCTTTGGTAATCCAGTTAGTTCGTTTTTGCTGATTATTTTTTATTTTAATTATTTTAGTTGACTCATGTATGTATGTTTTCAGCTTGTTAACAAATATTTCGGTGCAATCATCTACTTTGTTTGCTGAATATAATTCAGTCCACGTTTCCTCTCTTAATTTATTTATTAGTACGGTTTTTTCAAGATATTTTTTATTAGTCTGATTATCTAATACTATTGATTTTTCATCGGTTGTAACAATTTGAAGAATAGTTGGGAAATGATCTGTTATACTGTGATTTAATATAATTGACTGATATTGTATGTTATTCTGGTGGCGATTTTTATGTTTTAGGAATATATGATCTAGGCAGCTGTTTTCATTTCCTTGCACTCTGGTAACATTGTTTATTAGAGATATGTACCCTTCCTGACTTAATATATTCAAATATTCATCTATTTCATCATTTGCTGAAAGTATAGTATTATTGAAGTCTCCAACAAGTACATGATAGTCGGTTTTATGTTGTATGTTATTTAAATAAATTTCAAGATTTTCATTAAAAAATTTTGCACAAGTGGATGGAGGCCTATAAATACCTGTTAACAGAAATGTATTTTCTTGAAAATTTGTAAGGATTTCAAGAGCTTTTATATTACCTATAACAATTATTTTGTATTCAAAACATATCGGGATTAGTAACATAAATCAAATATTAAATATGAGTAGTTGCGTATGAAATTGTTTTATTGTCCTCTAAATACAAATCTGTCAGATATTAAAAAGTGCAATTAACAAATCTAATATGATATATTCATAATATCTTAGTAAGAAAACATAGTAGGTGGTACTTACGTTAGAAGTTTTAATAACTTGTATATGCTTAGTAGCTGAACTGAAAATTATTTTACTTATAATATTATCCATCTCAAAATTGAACCTTAATGTAATATATGGTTTACTTATATCAAAGGCTAACAAGTGATTAAAACTAAAAAAAACATGTAATTACACGTTTGAATAAAAAAATATGGCCCATAAACAAATTTTACTAATGGATTAGTGGTTTTTGATTTTTCGAACGCTCTGACTTCGCCTTTGTAACTTCTTTCCATTAGATTTAATTTCTTTAATCACATCGTCTGTCAATGAGCTTGAAATCCTTTTTGTGATAAAACAATTATATTTAACATTTTCAATGGTATCCAATAATGTAATTAGCACAGACCTGTCAAAGCGGGTCTTTGCAGGTTTCTAATCAATAACAGTATATTTCCTGTTAATATTTAAAATTTTCTCAATGAGGAAGATGCACGAATTTTAAAAATGCTTAAATTTATTATTTTTCCATAATATGTACTATATAAGTTGAGAATATATTAAAAAAAAAATCATAAAAAATTTTGCTCCACAAATATTCCACTTTAATATTCGAATTTTTATGTAAACAAAACCACGTGACTGAAAACGGGTTTCTTATTAGTGTGACGTCACAAGTTATTAAGATTGGCGAAACGACATTAGAAAAGTATAATTTACTGCGATAAAAGTGTGTTTTTATCTATCCAAGAAGGACTAATTGTAGTGTTTTGACTGTTTTGTGGAGTTTGAAGACCGAGTTTTAATTCAACGATGACAGACACGGGGGTTTTTGCAAGCTCAGTCGGACAATTTACCTAGAGTAGATGCAGCCATGATGACAGCATTTTTTGGCGACAATCCTGATTTCATAAGCGTAGAAATTAAAGGAGCAAAGACTATGAGGTTTGGTATGCACGTTTATTTTTAATAAATATTGTTTTAATTATTGTGCAATCAAAAAGTTTTCAACTTAGTGTCCTAACCTAGACCTTTGACAGCAAACTAATTTTGGAGAATCTTAGTGACTATTCTGTAAAGAGAAAGAAGTAATTCTAACCTGAAAAAAAATACTTAAATTTTAACATCCTTTGATTTCGATATGTTAAGTAGTTCAAATAATTCATTTTAATTACATTCTGTAACCAATTTTAAATTTCCTTGTTAATTAAAATATTTAAAGGTTGCCTGTATCATTTTCGGTAGACACTTAAATTAAGTAACTTTCAGAGTAACCCCATAAGTGGTATAAAAGGATAATGTAACTATAACTTTTAATTTATAGTATAAGAAATGAAAACAAAATTTAATTAATGATACATGTTTCAGGTCAACACAGGAGAGTTACGGGGATAATGCCATAGGTTATGTACAGGTGGAACGGGAAGGAGACATTTGCAAGGCAAAAATAACGCCTGAACATAGAATTCACACCAAGACATATTCAGTTGTTTTCACATGTAACGAAAGTGATGGTGTTATAAATGAAGTCAAATGTGAAGACTGCACTGCCCATTTAGGTAAAAATATTAAAATTTCTTATTTACCTATAAATTATAATTTGCATTATCAATTTTAAAAGTGTCAAATCAGTAACAGTTATTAAATATTTAAAAAATGCAGTAGGTACCTCAATGGTAATACAATATTATTAATTGTAATTTGCTGCATTAGTGACCAAAAACATTTTCTTTCGTTATTTCAGGAGGGTGCAAGCACGCAGTTGCCTTCATAGCATGGTTGCATCGACGGAGTGAAGATCCATCATCTACACCAACAACTTGCTATTGGAAGAAGTCAAGGCTATCTTCCGTGGGAACAACGTTGAAGTTTATAAAAAGTAAAGATTTAGGGAAATCAAACCACCCAGATTTGTTACCGGGCGATGGAAGTTTCTATAGACCACAGTAAGGAAATAGGAAGAAATGACACGCAATTAACAAAATATTATAAAGATTTCAATGATATTGAGAAACTCTCTCTAAATTATTTACTGGTTTCCTTTTTCTCGATACACAATATCGATGGAAAGAACCCCCAAAATTTTATTGCATTTGCGAAAAGTAACATGCCCGATAAATTTGGTGAAATGGCAGCAAAAGCAACAATAGAGCAAGCGACTTGTTCGTTGTGGTTTGAATTGCGCTATGCACGTATCACCGCTTCCAAGTGTCATGAAGCAGCGCATTGCAAAATTTTTGACGGTGTCTTATTAGAAACAACACTAGGAACTACAAAAATCAAAGACACTTCTGCTATGAAACGAGAACGGTTGTTAGAAAGCAGTGTAATAAGAGAATTAAAAAAAAAAATTGGTATGAAGGTGAACAGATGTGGCCTTATGCTAAGTAGCAATTTTCCAGTTATAGGAGCATCTCCAGATGGCATATGCGATTCATTTTCAATCGAAATAAAATGCCCAGCTTCAGAGAAAGCAGTTGCCCATCATATTTCGAAGGGAAACAAAATCACTAAATACATGGCACAGGTGCAGTTACAAATGTATTTTTTAAATAAAAAACGAGGGTTGTTTTGTGTAGCGCACCATGATTTTGAAGTCCCAAAAAAAGTGAAAATTTTAGTAGTAGACTACGATAAGGAATTTTGTATAAATTTATTACAAGAATGCACTTTATTTTGGATTAAGGCAATATTGCCTATTTTAAAGCTTAACTTCGAATAAATGTGATTGGTTATTTTATATTCTCTATAGTTGATTATTAATATATTTGCGAATATTTTTTTTTACTTGTTATTATTTTGTCACTTATTTAAGAACATATTTTAAAGATTTCACAAAAGGAACCTTTATTGGACAGAATATTGTTATAATTAAAGAAATTAAAAATTATTAAAATTCTGAACAAATATTTGATCTCAAAACGTATTTAAACGTTTTTACTTGTAAAATACAACAGTTTTTTATTTATGTATTTTGATAGGCACATGAGAAATATTATATTTATGTTGTTTTTTACTTACTACAGTACAACTAGTACAAAAATTTGATACATATTTATCCTTATTTAACGTGATAGGATAGTAGCAGATTTTTTAAGGTAGGCATATCCAAGAGGAGATCCGATAAGGAAATATTTATTATTTTTGGCCATAACTTTCTTTTAAATACATATATAATAAGACTACCTAAGTAGTTCTATGACAGGTGTAGTGATATGAATTTTCACTCAATGATTTCAGTTGTTTGCAAAATAGTTAGATTTAATTTTAAAAATTATGTCTTTTTGTATTTCCTAAATTTAAATCTAACTATTTCGCATGTTTAAAATTGAGTGAAAATTTATAACACTACCCTTGTTCTAGTTCTACTTAGGTAGTTTTATAGTTTGTTTGCAATATGTGTTTTAGAAAAAGAAGGTATGGTCAAAAACAGTAAATATTTCCCTATCGGATTTCTCTCTCTCTCTCTTGGATATCACGACCTTAAGTTTCTTTTTAATGCCATTGCTATTCTCAGACTTCCATTGATGATGTTTATTAGTGACAAAATGCTCAGAAATGTAAGAAAATTATTGTTTTTGTTATGATATGCATATTAAAGACATTTTATCTCAAATATATGATTTGATCCTTTTCATCCCTTCTGATTAGTTTAAATTGTAAAAATTTTAGAGTATATCTACACATTAATGAAATTTATGTGTGAAATACTGTTTTGTTAGCCTTTTTTTCCATATACCTACCTGTTAATTGTATAAATCTCTGTCTATCTGCTTATAAGAGTCACATCTATAGGCTATTTATAATATCGTTAAATAACTTCAGTGCACAGAGATGCAAAAAATATGAGAAAAAAGCTGCCATTACATATAATCCATTAATTTTCATGAAGCGGTAAAAAGTATATAGGTAAATAATAATAATAATAATATTTATTTCAATATAATATACACAATTCACATTAATTATACAATAATCGACAATAAATTTACTTGAAATAAGTACATAGATTCTACATAAAGCTAACTAACGCTTGTTAGTAGTTGCGTAAAAAATTGCATTTATTATATTACTTCAAATTAAAAACAAACAAACATAAAATGCAATTTCAGCCTTTATTTGTTAATGTGCATGTGAGTAGTAACATATGTTGAGAATGTAAAATCAAGTGTAAAATCAGTCTCTAGTTAAGTGAAGCTTTACAGTGGAATAACACTATAAATAAACCTATATTTTATATCAACACGTAGAGGAGTCAAATTTCTGCAATTATTGGTTGTTATCCATGTGATAGTATAGTCATCTATCAGAGTCTAGTAACACGTCGGCTCAAGTGCTACAAATCGGTACAAATTATATTTATCAAATAACTGCCTGTTTATTCTCCATTAGTTACCTACATCTAGATGTCACTCTGGGTGCGCAAATCAAATCACCATAAGTAATCTATATCTATACCTTCTATACTCTGCCACGGAGATAGTATCATAAGCTCCCTAAGCTCAAGGAGCTTTAAGCATCCCACAACTTTCAGAGCTTTTGACCTTTAAGAGCAAGCTTTTATTTAATTGTTGGAAAGCTTTGATAGGTCAGAACACGAACCCTTCGGCGATCGCATCGTTAAACTAGGCAATAAACCCTATTGCTTTACTATTATGCCTCCTGAGATTACAAACGATCAACTCTTGGATATTTTAACAAAAAAAATTGATGATAAATTTCAGGAACTTGCAAATAAAATTGATAATAATGCCAAGTAATTAAACTCTAAGCTAATTGCAGCAAATACGCAAATTAGTGAACTACAAAAGGAAAATTGCATCTTAAAAGAAACTGTTGAGGTACTTGATAGGAAAATCAGACGAAATAATATAGCAATCTTTGGGCTTGATGTTGAGGAAGATAAAATACTGGAAGATACATTAAATTTTCTAACCAACACTCTTGAAATACAACTTACAGAAAATGAGATTAGCAATATATACAAACCTAAGCAGGATAATGTGGAGACACCTATTATAGTCGAATTTGTAGCCTATCGCAAAAAACTGGAAATTCACAGCAATCTTCACAAGTTAAAAAACACAGGAGTATCTGTATCTAATGATATGTCGAAAAGCGACAGAAAGGTAAACAAACTTCTAAGACTCAAATTAAATGAGGCCAGAGATAAAAACTTAAGAGCAACCATGAGAGGAAGAAAGCCACTAGTAGAGGGAAAAGAATTAGATTATAATTGTTTAATAGAAGAAAATTTTGAATTTCCTGCCGTGTCATCTGCACAAGGGAACAAAACTGAACCTAACACCAGCGGCGACAAAAAAGACAAGAAGAAACCTCCGCAAATCTCGGGCCGTTCTAAGAGGACTGTAATCAGAAGGAATTAATTCTACCAAACATATCCTTATATTAATATCTACTTACTACTATAGTCTTGTATTATTATAAAGGTTTGTTTATTTATTTGCTCATAATTATAAGTTATAATCTTTATATTGTAATTTTATGTATAGATATGTGTGTTACGATTAGAAACAATAATTATTATAGATTAAAATAAAGTACAATGACTATTAAACACGCTGTAAGTATTGCTCATTTAAATTGCCGCTCACTTGTAGCTAACTTCAATGAAGTTTGTAATATAGTTAGGGACAACAATTTTCTAATTTTTGGGGTTACAGAGACATGGTTAACTGACGATATAGCGCCAGAAGCCATACAGATATAAATTTTTTGGTAAAAACCGCGGACATCGAGGCGGTGGTGTGGGCGTCTATGTGAGAGATTGTATTAATTGCGAGCTGATCGGCATGAATGCTCATAATGACAGTAGTTTGGAGTACCTTTAGATTAAACTAATACTTAATAGAACTAGCCTAGCAGTTGGAATTGCATATCGTCCTCCACGTAGTAGTCTTATACAGTGTGTAAATTTTCTGGATAATGCTTTGTCTGAACTAATGCCAATTTATGATAACATTGTTATTCTAGGTGATGTTAATATAGACTTATTCAATAATAACAACATATTATCTGAATGCTTTAACTCTTATGGGTTCTCTCAGGTCATTAACGAGCCCACAAGAATTACTCAATACAGCTCAACGTTAATTGATCCCATATTTGTATACAGTTAATAAAGTTTATGAAACTGGAACTATCAATGCTGATCATATATCTGATCACAAATTAGTCTATTGTAAATTGAATATGCCTGTTCCTAAATATAAACAGAAATTTATTACTTATAGAGATTTTAAACATTTCGACCAGGACCTGTTTGATAGTGACTTAGATAGTTATGATTGGGACGTCATATATCACACCCACAACATCGACAGGAAAATACAAATTTTTACAGATTATACTACATCTATATTTGACATTCATGCTCCTGTGAGAACTATACGAGTTAACAAGCCTTATTCGCCGTGGCTCACAGATAATGTTAAGCGGATCATGAAAGAACGCGACTTAGCTCTAAAATTATACGTAAGGCATAAAACTGCAGATAACTGGTATAGATACAAAAATCTTAGAAACCTCGCTCTTGCCTCGATCAGACGGGAAAAAGCTGCTTATCTTACTTATCTTGAGATGCAAAATAAACAAAAAGAACTTTGGAACGCGTTAATTGATATGAATGTAAAATCTGCCAAAAATTTAAATATACCTGACCACCTTCATAACGTTGATGAAATTAATAATTTTTTTCTGTCTGTCTATAATAAAAGCAATAGCTGCAATGAGACTACAACTTTTTACAAAAACAGAACTTTCTTACAATTTGATAACCTTTTCTCCCTGAAACCAGTTGATTCTACCAGTATTTTAGCAGCTATCTCCTCGCTAAAATCAAATGCTTTTGGTAGTGATAAAATTACCCTCACCATGCTGAAATTATGCTTACCTAAAGTCCTCAATCATGTTAACCACATTATTAGCTGTTGTTTGGAAGCAGGATACTTTCCTAATGCGTGGAAAGTGGCAATAATCACGCCCACACCTTTTTTTTTTTTTTTTTTTTTTTTTTTTTTTTTTTTTTTTTTTTTATGGCATTAGGTAAAAAACCACGCAGCCAGGCACAAGTTATTAGATATGCCATAATTTAAACATACATAATCATGCACATATATAGAGTACACATACACCACCCTAAACCTATCTTACCAAAAATGGAAATTTTTAGAGAAGACTCAAAGGAGATACGTTTGCACATATTCTTCTCGCCCAGGAGTCTTTCAGGGCATTATGTTAGACATACAAAAATAGACTACGGTAAATAGGGATAAGGTAACTTTTAAACAAAGGTTAGACATGTAGGGAGCGAATCTATTATTTACACATTTATATTTTCAGACCAGAGGTTTTCAAAAAACGTATAATAATTTCATTCACTCTATTATTGTTTAAAGCTAATAAGTGCAATACACTGATTGGCATTTGGATATTTAAGTTCAGAATATCTGCATACAGTTGATTACGTCCAGATGAATATTTATCGCAACTAAAAAATAAATGTTCAAGATCGCCTACAACATTACAAGTTTCACATAGCTTCGTTGGTAAAATTCCTATTTTATTTAAATGTAGAGGATAGCAACCATGCCCAAATCTCAGCCTAATAAGAGTCGTTATGTACCTCCTAGGAATTTGAAAAGACTGGTACCAAGGTTCTTCAGGAATTTCTATTTGGATTTGGGTGTATCTTGTAGGAGTGGTAAAACAGTATTCGTGCCAATAAGACGTCCATGCTTTATTTAAGCCTGTTTTACTGATATTTAAACAATCTTGCAGACATAGACTGTAAACGGGGTCACCATTCCCAACACTGTCTTTGGCCAATAAGTCGACTTTTTCATTATGTTTTATACCATTGTGTGCTTTAACCCATATATAATTGATGTTAAACCCAGATATTTTTAATGAATAATTATAATGCTTGATTAATTTAATGAAAGGGTGGCACATGCTGGATATTGAATTATACGTATTACTAATTGCCAAGAGTACTGACTTGGAGTCACTTAGAATAACTGAGTCTTTAATTTGTTTATTTGTAATATATTCTAAGGACTTGACAATAGCATAAGCTTCTGCTGAATAAATTGACGTCTCTTGAGAAAGTTTGAATTTTGACTGGGTATTTGAATTAGGTATTAGGAATGCACAGCCTGCACCGTGGTTAGATTTTGAGGCATCTGTATAAATATGCGTAGCATTGGCAAATCTTTCTAACATATTCTGGAGAATCGTTCCATTTATTATGGGATTTTCTGTATAGTTAGGGAATATGATGTCTGTTTGGCTTATCGACTCAAAATAGTAGGGCTGAGGGAGAAAGTCAGATTGATTAATGTTTTTAGAAATTTTTAATACTTCCTGATATCCTATACACAGTGGGGGGGAATACGCCCACACCTAAAAGTAACTCTCCCAGCCTAGTCAGTGATGTAAGACCAATAAGCCTACTACCTTTTCTTTCAAAGATACTGGAAAAAATTGTATATGCCCAAATTGAGTCTCACCTTTCACAATATTCAATCTTGCCACACCATCAATCAGGCTTTCGAAAATCAAATAGTACCACTACCGCATTATTGAATCTTACTGATAATATATTTAGGGCGTATGACAATAAATTAATAAGTGTACTGGTATCACTCGATTACTCAAAGGCGTTTGATACCATAGACCACGATCTACTCTGCGCCAAACTACATTACTACGGATTTGATGATAATTCAGTGTATTTTTTCAATTGTTACCTAAAAGATAGATACCAACAAGTGTGCATTCTTGATAAATCATCTCAGGCAAGTCCAATCGTCTCAGGTGTCCCACAGGGCTCGATACTCGGCCCCTTGTTATTTTTAATTTATACCTCGGATATTTTCTCTACAATAAGTTCCTCTATTCTTCAGACTTATGCAGATGATACTCAGTTACTGAAATGCTTTGACTTGCATGCAGTTGATGAAGCCTCACTTGAAATTAATCGCGATCTTAAATCAATCTACACATACTCAGTCAACCATAACCTCAAGCTTAACCCAAGTAAAACTGCAGTCATCGTCTTTTGCCCTGATAAACAACGGACTGATGTAAAAAGCAATCTAATATTACGATTAAATGATACTCAATTATTTTTCTCTGATACGTCAAAAAATCTAGGACTATTATTAGATGAGAAGCTTCGATTTACGAGCCATGTTTCTAAACTCTTGCAAAGATCTTATATACGGTTAAAAATGTTATATGCTAATAAACATATTATGGACTCAAATCTAAGAAAGAAGCTGTGTGAGTCATTAGTTATGTCCATCTTGAGCTATTGTAATGTTGTATATTTTCCCTGCCTTGATCAAATTACGAAAAATCGAATCCAAAAGGTACAAAACAACTACTGTCGCTTCATATTCAATCTACGTAAATATGACCATGTGTCTCTCAAATTCCATGATTTGCATTGGTTAAGAATCGAAGATCTAGTAAAGTTCAACTTTCTTGTCTTTCTCCATAAACTGCTTCTCACATCATCACCTCGATATCTCAAAGATAAACTTATTTCCCGAAAGTTTGTTCACTCGGTCAACGTCAGACATACGAATATGCTTACTATGCCTCAGCATACTACTGCTATGTTTAATAGGTCGTTCACATTCAATGCTGTAAAACTATACAACAGTATTCCCAATAGCTATAAGCTTTTAAGTTGTAACCAATTTCATAAAAGTATAAAAAGATACTTGTTTGCAAAACAGTAACGGGATATTTCATTTAACCTAGTTCATATACTTTCGTCTATCTATCCTAATACTCCTTTCGCCATATTGCCTTCTGTTGCTTTTTTTTCTTCCGTTTCTATACTTTAGATTCATTTTTAACTATTGTAAAATTTAGTGTTAGATATAATGTTTATTGTTAGGTTTAGGAATTGTTCTACTTCTCTTAAATTTGCCTTAATATTTGTTACTCACTCTCCGCATGGTTAAGTGTAAGAGTAGCCTTGAGCTAAACTTCGCCATGCCCACCCAACATCATTTATATATATATGTATGTACAATTATTTCTTTTTTCTTGTACCACTTTCTAAATAAAGACGATTATTATTATTATCGATGGCTTTTTGCCAGAGTATTATAAGTACGCGAAAATCAAACAATGAATGAACCACTCAAGAATTTACCGCATTGATAGGCAGGTACTAACAAATTTACTGATACGTGAAAGCAATGACAGAGAAAATATTATGGGAAAGTCCCAACTGTCATCAATTTAAGTTTTCGTTTTTCATGAATCCAATGTGTACCTATCCAAGATAAATCCTTGCCGGATTTATTAAAAATCAATATTTTTTTAGTTTCTGTGATTTATGTGAAATAATCACTTGAATATTTATTTGTTATTGCATATTCTCACCTAACCTCAAAGTTAGTATTACGAATGATTTTTATGTTGACATGAAAATATCTTACAAATTGTATTTTAAGCAGTTCAATTTATAACATTACATTAACAAACAAGTTATGTGGTGACTTGCAGTAGACACAGTGGTATTTATATTATGTAGGCTATAATGAACGATTAGGTGCAATATGTCACCATAATATATCTATTTATTATGCATTATATTTACACTTACATTAAAGTGCTCCTCACACCATAAAGGCGTTTTCTCTGCTAAGCTGGCGTTTTTCTTAGTGTCACGTTTCATAGTATTACACCACTTTTGTCTAAGTTTCGAATGTCTTGGAACACTAAAAAATACTTTATTGGTAGTTTTTATCGTGGTACTTTTGCACTTAGGCACAATACAATCTTTGTAAGTCATAATTATGTTACACACTAGTTCATGAACCAAGTAATAACAACACAAACAAGAAATAGAAATTGATTGACCTAGTAAACACTGTAAACAGTACACATATATGATAACGTGTGACGTCACACCCGTCACATCTATTGGCGCCAAATAACCGCTGATTCGCAAAATTCAAATTCGTCGCCGAAGAAAATTATTTTTTTTCGCTTTATTACAATTTTAAAAATCCTGAATTTTACGTCTTTATTAACGTTTTTTGCTGCTTTATCGATTTCATTATAAAAAAAATCATGCAACTTCCTCATTGCTCTTGACGATAATGTTGAGTTCATTTGTTGCACTAAATGTTCCAATTTAAATTATTAATGAAAAAAATGTGAACGAAAAATCAAAAATAAATTTAAAAAATGGTAGAATTAATTTAAAACGAAAAATTACTAAACTAAATGAAAGAAATACTCACATAAATTGTTTCACCAAACACTGAACTAATAATTGGCTGGGCACACACGGGCGGGATTTTAAAAAATTTGAACTGGCGCAGACCAATTCGTTCTGTTTATCCGCGCGTTAAAGCTGCGTTTTCCTCCACGGTCGCCTACGACCGGCGACGGCGAATGAGTAGCTACGACCGGGTCGCGATGACATCTGCAACGATTTTTAAATATTTTTGTTTTCCTAACGGCTACTCAGTCGCTGCTACTGAACTTCATTCGCCGTTCGCTCGACGACCAGTCGCCTGACTGCTTCGAGAGCAGACAAACAACTCTTTCGCCGCTAATTTTAGGTTATCGAACACGTGTGTTTTGTGACAAATATTTTATTATTACAACATGGATGTTTTTTCAAATGCAGAAGCCGAGCAACTTGTTCATTTAATATCCGGTCATCCACAGATTTATAATCCGAAACACCAAGGTTATAAATCACAAAGTATAAAGGAGTCTATTTGGAAGGATATTTCAGAAAGTTTAAATAAAATTGGTAAGTATTTTCAAAAAACTTTAATTTTTGTAACTAAATGAACAGATATTATAAACCAAAGCAAATATATGTAGTTATTAAACCTTTGTGTCCTGCCATGATACAGCCCCTTCTTTTGCAAAATAATCTGTAAATCTACTACGTACTTGAAAGCCCTCTGCACATGCAACCCCCCCTGTTCCGTTTAGCGGAGTCATGTTTTCAGTAGGGAGTAATAAGGAAATAATTTCTTCTAAATTTGTTCTTTTTGGATTGATGGCAATATATTCGTTTCGCAACATATTATGTAAACAGCAACAAGCCAAAATAATTAAATCAACTGTAGAAGGCTTAACATTTATAGGAGTAAAAAAAAATCTAAACACGTTACAAAGTACACCAAAAGCGTTTTCTGTTACTCTTTTGGCTCGAGAGAGTCTGTAATTAAAAATGGCCCTTTTGGGGTCCTCTAATATTTGTTTTTTTGGATAAGGTTTTATCACATGTTTATCAAGTTTAAATGCGTCATCTCCAATAATAACATAGGGTAGAATAACATTTGTTGATCGTGGAAGTAATGTCGGTGGAGGAAAATTGAACTTGTCACCATAGATCTGATGTCCAATTTCTGATTTTGAAAAAATTCCTGCATCGCCCTCTTTCCCATAGGATCCAATATCCACAGTAAGGAACTTATAATTAGCATCAACTAAGGCCAAAAGCACTATTGAGAAATGATTTTTATAGTTAAAAAAAAGTGAGCCGCTTTTATCTGGACACATTATTCGTACATGTTTTCCATCAATGCCACCGATCACGTTGGGAAAATTCCAGTACTTCCAAAATTCTTCGGCTTTTTGTTTTAAATCAATCTCTGTAGGTGGTGGAAGTTGGAGCGGCATTAATTTTTCACAAATACTTTTTAGAACTATAGGTACAATTATGCTTATGTAGCTGTGGGATATTCGAAACGCAAATGATAACGATCTATAAGACTCTCGCGTTGCAAGAAACCTGAAAAATAAATCATATACATTTCTAGATTGTTTCATTCATTTTATTTATTGCGCATTATTTTGTTTAAAAAAGATTTGTATGTACTATTAAAACTTTTATTTTTCAATGATAAGGAAACCCATTATTTAAATATTTGATAATAGGTGAGGTAATTTAAAAAAGTATAACGCGTAATGTTTTCTTTAAGCTGCGACTTGCAAAAAGCGGTGGAAGAACATTCGGGATAACTATTATAAATACAAAAAGAACACTAAACAATCAACAGGAAGCGCAGCCTTTGGAAACCGGAAACGAAATCCACTTTTGGACCACTTGCAATTTTTAGATGTCGTTGAACACGAAAGAAGGTGGGCTGAATTTTTTTAACTAATAGAAAAAATATGTATTTTTTTAACTTGCAGGGTTTTGACAAACACTAATACGCAAATTACTGCCACACGAGAAAATAGTGATACAGAAACAACAGTCGATGATATGCAAATGAGCGTCGAAGAAGATAATACGCAAGAATCACTAAATGATGAAAGTTTAACCGAAATACCTTTTGAAATTTCAAAAAACACAAATAAGAAAACCACTGAAATACAATCAGCAACTAAAGTAAATCCCAAATATCAAATAAAAATAGCACAGTGTTACCACAAAAAAGAAAGAAAAATGTTGGCGAAGCAATGCTTTCTGTTTTAAATAAAAACCTGGCAGAAAAAGAAATGTTAATGAACCAACTCACTTCGGCGTCATCTGAACCACCTGAAGATGATATCGATGCATTATTTAAAAGCCTCGCGATTACCGTAAAAAAATTCCCACCTTTATTGAGAGCTCAGGTAAAAAATAAACTGTTTCAAGTAATATCAGAGGCAGAATTAAACATATTGACACCACAACCACTACAACCACTAGCACGGCTGTCAAGTTACTCGTATTACACCAGTACGACTAACTCACCCTTGCAGTCACCACCAGACTGGGAAAAACAGGTGAACACGAACTGGACCCTCACTTCTGTAAAATAAAAAATTGGAACTGCTGGGGTTGAGAGCTGAGACCCTTGAGGGCGTTCGTGCACTTAATTTTGTTGTGAGAAGTCTTCTGGTTTGATTCTGTGGTGAAGGTTTGGGTTAATGCTACACCCTGTATAGATGTAATCAGGAACAGTCGAAGCACTGATTTATTAAAATTGCTTTTTGTTAAGGGTCAAGGACTGCACCCTGTATAATAATTTCTTGAAATAATTAACACTTTGTTTAATCGGTACGAACAATTATTTTTATTTCGGGTATTTTAAATGAACAGAGTTGAAAGAAATAATATATTTTACAAAACTTCTTTTAGGTAGAAACTATTCGACACATAAATTCAGTCAGTATAATTTACTAAACTGCTTCTTGAAATATTTAAAATCGTATATAAATCTGAGAAAATGTCCTGAAGAATATCCTTTAAACGTAGCCGGGTCGGTAAAAAATTGAAAGGTCGCTTTGGACGGGAATTGAGATTAAAATAAATTATAAAATAGGAGCACTAAAGGCGATACTTAAAAACTAACTCTTTTTAACCAGGTTTCGGCCTGGGAAGCTAGAATCGGAACAGTTAGTCACGAGAAGTTGCTAGGATTGGTGGTTAAGAAAGCCTGTCTAGACGGTGGGTATTTAATTATTAACCGGACCGAAGCACTAGTACACACTTATTACACTACAAGGAAACTTGTCCCACTTTTATCACGTCGCGAACTAAACTTTGGAGTCACTGTCGAAAACTGAACTTGTTTACGGCTTGCGATACACCGGTATTTATATTAAATTGGAAGCGTTTCGTTTTTCTCGCCCCGTCGAGTCTCGCAGAGAGCTGGAAAGGCGTGAAATCGCTCAGTGCGGGCACGGATGAGTCATCGATTGCATCATATTGTGCAATACTTGAAAATTTTTGATTTTGAAATTAATTTTTATATGGGCAGATAGGTTATGTAAAGGGGAATCGATTAAAATTTGACTGAAGGTCGGATCATTTTTCGTTTGGGAGTTATTCGAAGTTTTGTGAGTGAAATTTGGCTCGACCCCGTAAGGTATCACGAAGGTCCGCTGTTAACCGGCTGTAACTCCGTTAACAGATATCCAGTTCGTGCGTCAAATAAAAAGATACGATATTAACAAGGTACAATACGGGCATGAATCGAGCTGAATGGAGATATAGTATGGGTGTCTGCTATTATACGGGGGTGATTGAAAAGAGGAAAGTTTATAATAGCAGTGGGATTGGGCAAATTCGGTGAAACGATATTCGGATATTTGGGACTCGGGCACTGAACGTGAATTGACGTATACAGGGGCTGATTAGAAAGTAAAAAAGGAAAATTATTTGAAATGGGTTTTTTAACGTGGGGAAACGGACTCGACGGTTGAATTTAAGATAGTTACATATACGAGGGGTGGTCAAGAAGTTCGAATTTTTTGGAAAGGTGAATTGCTTATAAAATCGGGACGTAATGAAGGGCGATGATGAGAATTTGTATTTAGATGAAGAATTCGACTAATTTAAAGAATATACGGGGGCTGTATTTTTGAAATTTGTTTTTTGTGATGATTTGGTTACTGATGGGTGGATATGAATGTTTTATGTCTGAATTTGATGAATTATGGTTATTTGTGAATTATGGATGATTGGCTAATTTTCTCTGATTTTTATGAGTTGAGTTACGGTTTTTTGATAGTACTGAGGTGTTATTGACTTTTTTATATGGTTTGCCAGTTGGCATATGATTATTTGATTTTTTGCAAATTTTTTAGATTTTTTGCTTTTTCATTCTGACTAGTAGGGGACATACCCTACAACACAGGAACATCAGATAGGTGAATGTAGTCAGCAAGGTTCTAACATAACAAACTTTTTTCATAACTATACAGTATAGACCAGATATAAAATCCGTTGTAGTTATATTTATAAAATAAAGAACATACCGTAATGTTATTGCTAATTTCTCCGATGGGGTTAATGGTTCCTTCACACGGTTGTAGGGATTCATGGTAAGATCATTTTGTACGAGCTCCAATATGTAACTAAACTGATAGCGCGAAATTCGAAAAAATTCCTTAAATTTCGTTTCGTTGTCTAGTAAATGATTCACTACTAAAATTGACTGAAATCCTTCCAGCTTTCTTCTTTTAAACATCGGTAAAACTTTTTTCCTTTTTTCACGTTCTTGAAGTAAAACAGAGTTGTAGAATTACCTCATCTTGATAATTTATTAACAACAATAAAATCGCGTTTCGTCTGGCGACATTCATTTATAAAAAATTGTTGTCGTCTTCCGACATTCGCATTGGAGGAAAACAGCAGTTGAACTGGAGATGGCATCGCGACCCGGTCGCAGCTACTCATTCGCGGTCGCCGGTCGTAGGCGACCGTGGAGGAAAACGCAGCTTAATGGCCTACGACGGTCAATGTCGGTGGGAACATCAGATCTTTGGTAGTCCCCTCCCGCCACAGACGTCTCCCTTTTAGAAATCGGCAGGTTAGTGGGTAACCACCTGTTTAGTGGCGTGAATAGATAGATTTTACCGTGAGTTTTGTACTGTAAAGAAGTGCAAATGAAGTGAACGAAAGAAGCTGTATCTGAGATGATTGAACTATATAAACAAAGACCTTGTTTATGGAAAATAAAAGATACAACTTATCTAAATAAAAATCTAAAACGGCAAGCTTATGATGATATTTTAAACATGTTAAAAAGTAAACATTTTGAAACTGTAACTGTCGAAGATATAAAAACAAAAATTCAAAACTTGCGAAATGCCTTCAGGAAAGAAATGAAAAGAGTAGAAAACAGCAATAGAAGTGGGGCAGGTACTGATGAATTGTATACACCAAATTTGTGGTAAGAAAAAAGTCATTGTGCAATTGATTTTTCATGTGGTATTACCTATTTAAATATACAAATAGATATATAACCTTATATAGGTATTATAATTTACTACTATTTACCAAAGACCAGGATATCCCCTTAGACTGAGCAGATACTGTGGAAAGTAAAGGCTTGCAATATGCGCCGAAGAAATGACTGCTGATACATCTGAAAGTGATGATGCTGACGACGTGGTCGACAATAATCCACCAGAACCAAACACTTCTAATATAGTCATTACAAACTAAAGAAAAGCAGAAAACGGTGAATATGGTTTTATTGTTACTAAAAAAAAATGCCTACATTTTAATATAATATAGTTTAATTTTAATATTATATATTTACGTCAATAAGCATTCGGCAGATATACAGAAACATAGTTTTGGCGGCACAGGTATAACTTTTCTTACTGTCAACATTTCTTCTTGCCACGAAACCTGACCGTTAAAAAATATTTTAGACAAATATTTTTTGCAGCAGATGAAGTATTTTTGCAGCTATTGTATTGCAATGGTGGCAGCACATCAGGAGTCTCTGTAAGGTGTCTGGTTCCAGTCTCCGCCTATGGCTTAGGTGGATGCGTAGCTTCAACATCAGATGTTATACAATTAGCGTAGGATGACTTCTTTTTTTAAGAAAATTACAAATGGCCAACACAACATAATTAATTTTCTCAGGCGCTATATTAATAGTAGTATGTAGAATTCCAAATGCTGCAGTTATATCTCCAAAGGTATTTTCAACGACATTTCTTGCACGGAAATTAATTCTATAATTATATATACGCTTGTCATGGGTCAACTTCAGTGGTGAGTAAGGTGTTAAAAGATTAGCCTCAAGTGGAAAAGCCGCATCACCTATAAATACGAAATTAAGATTTTCATCAGTTTCTTTAGTATCACGCAAGTTCAATGTGTTGTCTTTTAAATGCGGACAAAAAATTATTGCACTGAATATACCGCCGTCAGATATTCTACCTTGCTGCCCAACATCTACGAACAAAAATTCATATTTATAATTAATAACAGCTAGTAACACGACACTATAAAAAAATTTGTAATTATAATACAGAGATGCAGACCCGGCAGGAGGTTTTATACGTATGTGCTTGCCATCTATTACTCCATCACAATTTATAACTTCTAACGCAACGTAATTTGGGCCTTAATTTTACAAAATTTATCACGCAAATGGCCAATTTGTTTATTTATCTTGACATAAAATTGAGATAAATAATTACAGGGTGGGATTAAATGTTGTCTTGGTCGCTTAATGATAAGGATTTTCCACTATAAATCAATAGACAGACAGACAGACAGACAGACGGGGGGGAAAAGGTGTTTCAAACCTAACATTTCAGAAAAAACAAACAAACAATGAGTGACAGTGAACAGAGTAATTCTGGTGATAAATATATATCGGGGTGTACGTAGGCTGCATCAGGGTGTCCGTAGGCTATTGTCGTCTGGTCAGAACAATTCTGCAGGTAGTGAGACAAAAAAAATTAGTTGTGCAAGAACCTCTGTCGGAAATGATTGTTTTTGGACGACTATGAGTACTAAAATAAGTTCGTAAATGCTTAATTACCTCTTGAGTCTTTGTTCTCTTACATGCATGTTAGTATAATTTTTATGGAAAATTCTGGATCAAGGAATATTGAAATTTTCGGCATGCAGTGTTTCAAATCTGAAAAACTAAGTTCATGGTCTCCAAAAGATTGTCATTCGCGAACGTTTGCAACTAGACGTCATTCAACCTGACCCTGAAATCGATGAATTTCATAACCTTTTAAAGGTTTTACTAATATATGTCAAGGTAGCCTGTTTTATTTCTAATTTTAATAGTATCAAACAGAAGAAAAAGATAAAGACTTATTTATTTAAAATATCATTAATTTGTATTCGGCTAAATATTAAGGAACTCTTAATTTTTTATGTTTATGAAATTTTGACTTAAGAAACTTAAGAGCATTTCTCTTTATTATTGGTTAATATATGGCGCCCACTTAACAACTTTTATATGTTTAAATTGAAATAAATGATTTCTGTGTAATATTCTCGCATTATATTTAAACTATAATAACTTTAAATAGAAGAACTCACGAACTCAGTGCTCCGACTATAAATGCTAACCTGTACATCTGTCTGTATGAACAAGTTAACCGAGTTTATATAAATATTTTGTTAAATACGGCACAACAATTCTGTTTATATTAATTACCATTTGATTGGTTCTCTAAAGCGCGCATAGAAAAAACACTCAAATAGGTAATAGCTATTTATGCAACTAGTATTTATAATAGGAGTTTATTGAAGTAGTCTTATTTATGGCCCAGCGAATTTGTGAGTTGTTAGCCTAATAAGACACGCAAAACATTATGTTCGACCGCTAAAATTGCCCCGTTATAGAAAAAATGTAGTGCCAAGAAAAAAATTGGAATTTTTAATTTTCTATATTGATTACATATTTGTATTGCTTGTCCTTCTTTAACAAATATTTGTCATTGAAAGATGAGTCCAATTTACTTTATCATTATGAAATAGTCTCTTAAAGTGGGCTCTAAATAAAATTATAAACCAAAACTTCACGGTAGTCAAACATAAAAAAACATTATTTCCATACTGTACACATTCATTTTATTTCTGTATTGCATTTGGATGTTCATGTTGAATTCAAAAATGAAGTTACTGGAGAACGAAATTAATGTCAACGCTTACAAAGACTTAACAGAAGCAATTTACTGTAGTTTGTTACTGTTCAATAAACAGCGAGTAGGGGAGCTTTAGAGGATACTCTTAGACTTGTACGTGAAACATCATAACACACATCACACAGAATTTGAAAACTCCTAACTCTATTCGAAAAAATACTGTTGAATTCATTAAAACGTATTATGGTCCGAGGAAAAAGAGGACGTTTTATCTGACGAATTAATTAAAGATGGAATAGATGTATTGAGAAAAAAAATTTTCTTTATCAAAAATTATAATCCATATTTATTTGCATTATGTGGAACAGATACGTGCATCAGTGGATAACATATATTGCGAAAACTTACTTCCATTGCGTTAGGAAATGGTAATAGGTCGTCAAACAACATCCACAGATTAAGAAAAACTTTGGCCATAATTTCTGAAATATTAATTATGGGAAACGATGACTAGAACAGTTGGCTAAATTTACGGGACATACTAGCAAAACACATGGGGAGTGGTACAGACTGCCTTGGGATATCTACCAAACAGCTAAAATCTCAAAAATTTTATTGCTTGCTCAAAACAATTGCATAGATAAATACAAAGGAAAAAATTTAAATGCAATGGAAATTAATTGTGACATTTTAGAAACGCATGCAAGTGACCATGACCCTGAAGAAGAATTTGATGAGACTGATTTAACAGAAAATATAGTTGAGGAATTTACACAACGTAAAAAAGCAAAACTAAGCGACGTTTATAATACCGTGGGCAGAAGAAGAGAAGATGACTGAGAACTTCTTAAAAAAACACATTAGGCAAAAACATCTCCCAGAAAACAGATGTTTTAATAATGATAATAATCTCTTTATTTCCAACAGGTAAGCACCCAATTACAGGAAATACATGAAAACACATATGATATGTTGTCGAGGCCAAAAAAGACCAGCAAAAATAATTTTAAATTAATTAAAAAAGTCACAATTTATATTTTTTAACATGTTCATACATTAACATCACAGCGTGGAATAAATACGACGCAATAAACGCTCCAAGACTATATCAACGCTTAGGATCCCGTCCGCCTCGGCATGACTGGGCGGGGACGACAGGACGCAGCAGGCGGCCCCAGCCGCTCATTCGGCGCGCGACGTTCAGAATGCCAGCCGACCTAACGCTCAGAGCTCCGTCCGCCCCGATGTCTACAGGATCGCGGCGAGGTTTCAGCAGCAGTCAGTCCACACCGAGCACTCAATGAGATAACAACTACCAGTCCAGTCCGAGCATTGGTACGCGCAGCAACTACCAGTCCAGTTCCGGTACTCAACGAGTCAACATCAACAAGCAGTCTACAAGAACTTCAGCCACACTTCAACAATTCTTCAAGAATTTCATCCGACGAACCGGTACACAGTACTAGTCCCTGCACTTTATCTGAACCCTGCTGGCGTTAGGAGAAGGACCATATCCATCAACGCGACGCGACTTTCAACCGTTCAACGATATTATTTATTTGTGTTAGCTAGTAAAGTTAGGGATAAATACCAAACTAAATTAAATTGTGCAACGACGTCGACAGAGTTCTGCTTAACGTTACTATTAATTGGAACATAGACTTTTTATTTCTTCGCATCGATATTTACCAGGCAAAAGCGCCCGTTCATTTGCACAAAATGGTGTACCTTGCACCAAAAGCGGTGCATGTGTATGACAGCTTACAAAGTTGCAACAAGGGGGTAGCAGCAATACCCTCCGACACTTCAAAAATCGTAACAGGTCTACAAAATTCCAGAAATCGGCCCTGAGAGCTCGTCCAACATCCAGATCTACGAGAACACCACTATCGAGGCTGCTGGCGCCCATAAAACTTCAAAATTCGCAGTCTCCGATAAAAAACATTTTTATTTTTTCACAACCACACCCCTTAAATCGTAGACATGGCGACCAACGTGGGGCCCATTGTTTACAACAACTCAAAATCGTAGACATTCACCCTTTATTTCGTAGACAGATAATATTGACACTTAAGTTACAAACAAAATTAAACCTATTATTCAGTAATAATTATATGCCTTAATATACTGCCTAGACTGTCAAAATTATTATCACATAGATGGGAGACTTTATTAAAATTATTGCACATTACATAAATTGGAGATCTCGCCATAATATTTGTCCTATAGTTCTCGGCATAGAAGGTTGTGTGACGGCGGATTTCAAGTCTGGGTATGTGGAAATTGATTCTATCTAACAAAAAGGAACAATCAATAGTATTGTGAATTAAACTGAATAAATATTTAATGGGAATTATTTCGCGACGAGTTTCTAATGAAACGATTTTAAAATGGTTCGTTAAAATAGGTGTATTAATTCCTCTCGGCGGGTAAATACCATCCTCCTTAAAAAACTAATATTTTAGGAACTTTCTCTGAACTGATTCAATATTATTCACGTGACATGTGTACCACGGATTCCAATGATGGCACCATATTCCAATCTTGAGCGAACGTATGCGTAATATAACAACGTTAGGCTAGAAGTTTTGCTAAAACACTTGCAGTTTCTTAATACGAAGCCTAGCATTTTATAGAGTTTGATACAGCACTATTAATATGGGCTCGAAATGTTAACTGGCTATCGAAGATAATACCCAAATATTTGATTTCTGTATATCTGGTTATACTCTCTGAATTTATTTTAAATCATATTCTTCAGGTTTATTTTTCCGAGAAAAAGTAATAACGTAACATTTTTGAACATTAATGCACAAATGGTTCGTACGGCTTTAAGATCATTCTGGATCATTCTACAATCACTTATCGTTCTTATCTCTCTATAGATTTTCAAATCATCCGCGAACATTAATTTTGAACAGCTAATAACATCATTAATATCGTTAATGTAAATGAGAAATAGAAGTGATCCTAAATTGGAGCTTTGTGGTACTCCGGATGCATTAATGTAGTAATCCGAACTAAAACCCTCGTACTCGACGAACTGCCTGCGGTTAAAGAAATAAGACGTAAATAAATTAATTAAGCCTGCGGAAAATCCAAAGTTATCTAATTTCTTTATTAATAAGTATAGATCGATTTGATCAAAGACTTTCTGAATATCCATGTATACTGTGTCTACTTGTCCTTGCTTATCGAGAATTTCCGAGGCAAACTGAGTTAAGCATATTTTAAAGTTAATGGAACAACATCTGAAGGGAACTGAACGAAATTAGGCACCGAGAAAACAACATTCTTATATTTGGAATACCAGAAAATACTGTGAACCTTAAACAATTTGTTTACAATTTAATGTCTGATAACAATCACGTCCTGTAAAAGTTGTACTGCCTAGTGCTCACCACAAATCATGGTCTCCAAAATTTTAAAAAACAACAACAAAATTAAAGCCATGGAAAAGGCTATTTATATTAGACTAGATCAAACTACCCGCCCACGAGAATATTTTTTAAAACTTAAACAGGAGCTGAATGATCGCACAGCGGCTAAACAAATTAACTTATTCGTCAAATCCGCCAGCGGAATACCCGTTATCAAGTCAAAAAATGTTTAGACACACCCAGCAACTCTTCAATCAACCCCACCATTATTTCTATCTGCTATTTGCTATCAGAATTTTAAAGGGCTTAACATCAAGACACATACGTTTCTAGAAAACTCGCTAGCTCATACAATTATTACTGTAACGAGATTTGGTTAACAATGAATTATTTCTAGACAACTATATTGTATACAAAAAGGACAGAAGTTATGGAAATTTCAGAGACGGCGTTCTATTTGCTGTGGACAAATTTCTTCAATTCGAATTATATATTATATGTCCTATTATAAAAATAGATTTAAGTTGTGTCAAAATTTGCCGTAAAAATCTTGTACCTTTATTGTTATTGGTGACGTATATTCCGCCCAATATCCCTTCCTCCTCCACGTTAGATGGCATTCCATTCCCAACCTACTCCGCCCCGATGCAGTGCCCTCTCACGATCCCACCGCCTCTCGGGAAGCTCGATCGCGACCCGGATTGCCGCAGTTTCGGCCGCGACAACCGGGGTGCCATCCCGTAACCTCTCTGTGCGAGAAATCGCCGAGGACACCCATGCCAACTACTCTTACTCCAGCCTTCCCCTCCTCATCTACACTGGCATCAGTGTAATTAACGACATCCGCCATTCCTTCTCTGGCCCTCGTCCATTCCTTGTCGATAACAACTTTGAATGCCGGATGAGGACCCAAAGAGATCCTCATCCTCCCCTCCCCTACCTCATGCAGGAACCCCGCCCAGATTTCCAGAGGCAGGATCCCGCTGAGCACTTCAAGGGCCGCCGTAGGTGTTGTCCTATAGGCCCTTTGAAATGCTAGCAAGACCAGCTTCTGGGTCGCCCTAAGTTGTCAAACCACCCTGGTGTCATTCGCCCTCTTCCCCCACACTTCCGCACCATACAGGGCTGCCACCCGAATGACCCTTTCATATATCGTCCTGATCAGCTCCGCACTCGACCCATACTTCCTCTTGATCATTCCGAATATCCTTGTACATGTTTCTGCCCACATGTTTCCTCACACAACTCACTTCATGAAATTGAAGGCCCTGTCCACCTGGATGCCCAGGAATTATCCTTACATGGCTCTTGCAAACCCTCTGACAATGTTCACTGAACAGTCTTATTTCGTCCTCGAGGTCATTGTGATCAACGAAGGTCAGATTACCCTCATATCTTCCAATGGCCGCTCTGAAAGACTGCCACTACACTCGCTTGGTTCTCTCCTCTTTCATGCTTCTCATTGCACTGAACCTAATATACCTATGGTCACTGAGTGTTTCCTCATCCTCAACTCTCCATTCATTTACTGTCAAGCTCCTAGTCATTGTTACATCTATCCAACTGTTTCCCCTTAAGCTGGAGAAAGTCGCCTCGCTGTCGGCATCATTCTCCAGCACAAGAGCCACAGTGACCATCCATTCCATCAACCTTTCGCCTCTTTCGTCCGTCGCCTCTCCGCATTTAAATTCCCGCCCACTATAATTTCCTTGTTCCATTATCCGTGATCCTCCGCACCTCTTATAATCTCCTTTTCTCCCTTCCACCTGGCTCATCATATATACACTCACAATCATCATCCCTCCCATCTGTCAATGTAACTTTTACACGAGCCAAGTGCTCAGCCATACCTTGTGCCCATCCAGCCGCTCCCTTGAGACGGCTGGACACCTACACTTCTGCCCTACTTCTTTCGTTCTTCCTAAACTTTTTAATACCCTTTCCAATGAACCTCTCTGCCATAAGGCTCCTGGATCAGGATTACATCCACTCCCCATTCGGCCACTCTCGTATTTACTGACATGACCAAACCTGCATCATCCGTAACAGATGGCCAACATCAATGTGTTCCTCGACATACTTAACAATCAAATTTATGCCCACCCATCCTCTCTTAAGCAGGTACCTCGCACAGTCAGAACCACACTCAAGTACCAAATTTTCCTTTTCAGAGTTGCTACATTTTTTCCTGGCGACCACTTTCAACTGTTTCTTTTCCTCCACAGTCATTTTGTCCCTTAATTCCACATTTTCTTCAAGGAGCAGCTCCAAAAACTCTCTCTCGGTCAGTGTCCCTCTACCCCTGTGATCAAAACCTGTGGTTTACTTTCCACTTTACCTCTCACCTGTAGACCGGAAGCCGTTCCCAGAATCCTTCTGACCCTCTCCCCGTGTTCCCTGGTCTGAGGCACAATCGCCTCTTTCGCCACTTTCAAAACTTTCTTAACATTCTCCCATAACTTTTTTCCTTCCTATACCTCCTCCTTCCTGACTACAATGTTAATACGCTCCGTTTTTAGAGGCATCTTCCACCCAGTTCCTTTCTCTATTCTTTCTTTCATACCAACTTCCTCTTATTACGTTTTACCGCTTCCCATTCACCTTCGCTGTCACCCTTCCACCCATATCCATGCTCTCACTTACTTCCCTGTCTGTCTCCGTCTCTGTCTCCTTGTCCGAAGTTCTAACGGGCACCCTCGTTTTAGCTTTGCCCATAGCCCCCTGTGATTTCTTTTTCTCTAGTTTCCGTAGTTGATCCAATTTCATTCTCATTCTAGCTTCACTCTTTTTTTGAGCTCACTTTTCAGCCTTGTCTTCCGCAATCCTTCTTGCAACAGCATTGGCTTCAGCCACTCTTCTTTGTTCTCCCTTTTTAGCAATCCCTTTTTTTTCTTTTTGAGCCTCCTCAGAGGCGGCAAAATTTCAGTTCCCCCCATACTCCATTTAGTTTCCATGTAGACCATCCATTCTCTCATTTCTTCCCACCCCTTTTACTCTCTTTCTCAACCTCCCTCCAATTCCCTGCACTCTTCCTCCACTCATCCGTATTTTTCGTCATTTCTTCCAATTTTACGAGGCTCTCCGTCTATCCTCTCAGCATCTCAATACTCAAGGACTCTATGACCCTCAAATTTTGTTGCACTTCTAATCTATCCGTCTTGTTAAATTGGATCTTCCCCCCAGAAATCTTATTCGTGGCCACACGGATCTTGTCAGCCTTCCTTCTAATTTCTGTCATACATAATCCAATTTTTTAGATGCCACACACCTTCTTAGATTCCTCGATCTTCCATCTCTCCTCATATTCCGCCCGTTTCCTCAAATTTTCCTCCTTCATCAACCTCTCTACCTCCTGTCTAGCTTGTCTCTCGTACTCCTGTTCCTTCTCCAACTTTCTCCTTTTCTCTTCTGCCACTCGTCTCTCCTCCGTCACTTTTGCCTTTGCCCCATTGCTCCCACTCTCTGAGATGCCCGTTTTTTCCCCTCTAACTCTTCATATTTGCTCATGAACACGGATCCCGCCCTCTCGTCTTCAGTTGTTTCGGTTCCATCTTCAGCATCCGTCTTTGTTCCCCAGCGTTGCCCTTAGCTTGCTCGCACTACCCTTGAACCTCTTTGATCCCTGCTCTGGTGGAGTTCTGGACAAAGATTTTCTCTTCCCGAAAGGATTTCCAATCAGCATTTCCCTTTCAAGCTTCTTCAGGTACTCATCCTGACTTTCCTGTAATTTCCTCTTTTCGATCTTTGAGCTAGTGTCACTATCTACACCCTCCATCAGTCGTTCCACTTCTATGGGCTCTTTAGATTCCATCTTTCCCCTTCCATATCGCACTTGGAAGAACCAATGTTCTGAAAAAACACTTACACGCTGTCCCAAGATATGTATATATATCTGTTCACTATATTTTACGTAACCTAAAATACAGTATAAGTCCAAAGTTATAGTCTCAAAAAATTAGAAACGGCGCCTTCGCCATCCAACAAAGCACATCCAAAAACTCCTTCTCTGTTCCGATTTTTTTAATCTCAAAATGAGTCCAAAAATTAAAATAAAAATACTATCCCGTATCGAAAAATTAAATGAACCTGTCCTGTGAATTTCCCCTCAAAAAGTACTATAATAACTATATTAAAAATAACAATGTCCAAAACCCCGGAGCCTTCGCCACCACTAAAAATATTATAGTCCCAAAAATAAAAAAAAATTAACGTCCTAAATTTACAAAAATTACATAGTCTTTATCTCAGTTCTATGCGCACTAATTTTCTTTAAAATTTAATCCTTAAATCCTAACTTAACTTGGTCTATTTACACAAATCACTTACATGTCGCCCACGAATCATTCAAAAAGTTGACTTAAAAGCGCAAAAAGTTTGAAGAATGTCCAACTTACCACAACTGCCAACACACACCGGTTACACAAAAAAAAAAAAAAAAAAAAAAAAAATGGTAATGGTAATGGTTTCTGTGCAGTTGCAAAGTTTGCGAGGAAGTGGTAGAACGTCCGACCGAAGTGAGCAACAAAGCAGAGAATTTTCCTGTAAAAAGGAAGCTAATAAGAACAAAATTGACACCAGACGAAGCACACGCAGCGTAAAACCAGAAGATATAAGAAGGAGTCGATCTCCTATTGCGAGAGCAGAACAGACTGCATCTAACAGTACTGCACCAGATAAATCTCCAAACATAGACAAGCGAGACACCAATGACAAAGAGGGATATCGAGATATCAACGTGAATACGAAGGAGACAGAAAACATCAGGATCGTGGTTGAGAAACTACTAGACAGCGAAGACCGAAGTGAGACGGACAACAGCTACAATAGCTCCGACGATTTAGAAAGAAGCATAATTAACCAGGGCAATAGACTTGATCTGAACTGGAAAACAAGCTCCCGAGCTATCACTGAATCTGCAGACGACGCTAGTTGCGACGCCGCATCTTGTACTTCAAACCCCATTGCACAAAAACGCAATAAAACTTTAGATGACAACAGTTCCCATAATAGCGAAGGAGAGAGACAAGTAAGAAAAAAACAGAAATATTCTAATGTAAAACCTCGCCTATTCGAGTTCATGAACAAAAAGCCAAATACTAATACGTTAAATCTGGAATGTGAAGAATGCCAAGAATCCAACATCTCTATGAGCAAATCAGCCGACCCCGACTATTTTAAAAGCGCTTACGCAAACACCAGCAATACCACAGATCAAACTTCACATACAACATCATCCGGAAACAATTCGACATCCATAACCACTCAAAAATCGAGTAAAATTACTGCAGCTAAAAGCGCCGATGACATTTATATCCTAACAGGACAAAATTCACATCACAAATTAAGCCCATCAGACTCCCTAGCCACCGAAAAACTGCAGCAGGAATATACGCATCTGTCAAACAAAACAAAAGAAAACTTCGCCAATATCATCTCACAGTATATCATTAAAGGTAAAGACGAAAATTATGCTCACTTAGATAAACTTCCTAAAAATATGCAGAAAGATAGCCTACACGTCGCCGGCCCATCATTACAGCCACAAAGTACTTATGCCAATCGAACGCCGTCTCCAATAAGTATGGAAGTTGACTACATAAAGTCACCAGATGCATTCAAGATCCCCCGGAAGACATCAAAACTACGCAATATTTTGATAACTACCAGGTCTCCGGAAATTCCGGTTAGTAATAAATATGAAAAGTTGGAGGTGCAAACGACGCAGGATGCGATTCGCCAAAAAATAGACGCCAAGGAAAAAAACAAGGGTGAAACCAGGACGACCAATGAAAAATCTTTTGCTAAAACTAAGGACACACAACCACCCAAAAATCATCTCAAAAACAGAAAAAACCCACCCATTGTCATACAAGGGCATCCTAACTCCCACGAAGAGCTCACAAGGGAGATTAAAAAGTCCGTAACCAAAGGGTTTTATGTTAAATATGCGGCAAAAAGTATTTTATTGTATATTGATGATAACGATGAATACAAAAAATACAGGGACCAGCTCGATTACGAAAACATCGAGTTCCACACTTATACCGATCATTCGAATAAAAAGCACGCATTTGTATTGAGGGGGTTGTGTGGAAACCCTAATACCAGCGATATTAAGGAGGAACTAGAGGACGTACACAATATTAAAGTACATGACATCTACAAGATGAAAACACGTTTCAAACCTCTTTTCCTAATAACTACAGACACGGAAACAACCCTTAAGGTCCTACAAAACAAAGTAAGATTTCTAATGTTTACTAAGATCGAATGGGAGCGGCGAAAAAATGACCGTCCCATCACACAGTGCAGAAGATGCCAGGTGTGGGGTCACGCCGCCACAAACTGCCGCCGCCACCCCCGATGCGTGAAATGCGCTGAAGCCCATTGGACGCACGAGTGTGCGAAGGATCCTAAGACGACCCCCAAATGCGCCAATTGCAAAGGAGAGCACACGGCGTGCAACACACTATGTCCTGTGTACCAATTTAGAGTCAAACAGCTGGAGAAAAATACCCCCTCTCCAACATCCAATCCCGCACCCCAATTCGTCCCGGCGCCTCCGCCAACTTTTAATGCTTGGGAGCGGCGGAGTCAGCCTCCACCCCCACCCCCGGCGACTCCCCAGCCAGATGCAAGGATGCCACCAGTTCAGTCCAGACGACCCCAGGATGGCAGGACCCCGGAACCCACTAATGAGTTCGGGGATCTAATGTCTGAACTAAACAAACTGAATAGTAAAATAAATCTTCGAGATACGATAAATGCTGTAATGCACCTAAACAAATTATTAGAAAATATACACGACCCAATGCAGGTAATATTAGTATTGCAGGACTTCGCTAAGAATGTCCTACCTAAGTATAATATAATCAATTTACATGCTTAAGTTGGCAGTTTGGAATTCAAACGGCCTATTTAATAAACAATTGGAAACGTTTCAATATGTTAATCTTGAGGAGCTGGACATTTTCATTGTAACTGAATCTAGATTGAGGCCAAATCATAGGCTTAAGTTATACAATTATAACATCATACGTGCCGACAGGACGTACAATCGTGGGGGTGGAGTGGTGATGTTCATCAAGAAGAGCATCCCATTCCTCCCCCTGCCATCGATTGACGGCCCTGTCGACAACCTCTTTATCAAACTCGAGAATGGCGTGGTCATCGGGGGGGTGTATAACTCCCCGAGCCACAAAATCTCTTATAATGAACTCAAGTCGATTTTTAATCATAGCATTGCAATTGTTGCGGGAGACCTGAACGCACGACATCGTTCGTGGTTCAACTCCCGCAATAATACGAACGGGACCACGCTGGAGGCCTTCTCACATGCTGAGGGGGTCTCCATCGTGGCCCCCGACACACCGACGCACTTTCCCGCTAATGGTATGTCCCCCACCACCTTGGATTTGGTTATGGTGAAAAACTTCCCCCACCCCCTCATTCCCAACTCGTTACCCTTCCTCTCCTCAGACCACAATCCCGTCTCCTTCACTATCCCGACGGCGACGAGACAAGACACGAACAAAAAGACGTACGACTATAAGACAACTAACTGGAAAAAATTTCGCAAAATTATTAATGACAAATTCGACGTCAATAATAATATCTCAACGCCACAGGACTTGGACAACGAAGTAACGAGACTGACTAACATCTTACAACACGCAAGAGACAGGACGACACGACAAATAGTTTTAAAGCCTAGAGCCGAAATAATACCTCCAGAGATTTTGAATCTTATAAAATTCAAAAATAAGCTCAAAAAATCTTGGCAGAGAAACAGACGAGACATTGACCGACATAGGTTACGAGACATACAAAATACTATTAAGACTAGACTGACAAAACACAGGGAGGAGGCCTGGAATGACAAGATTTCGGCCTTGTCGCGCCAGGACAACTCCCTGTGGCGACTGACGAAAATACTGAAGCGCCCCTACATCCAGATGCCGACGCTTGTCCGGGAAGGAGTAGCCTTCTACTCTGACCTGGACAAGGCCGAGGCCTTTGTGGACTACCTTCAGACGACAAACACATCGACGCCTAACAAGACAGACGAACACGAGAACATAACTCGAGACGCACAAACGGTACGCGACAATTACGTAATACCGACAAACAAATACTCAAAACTCATTACGAATCCCACCGACGTCAGTAATATAATCAAAACTCTGCCAAACAATAAAGCACCCGGAGTAGACGGCATCCATAACCTGATGTTAAAAAACATGCCTAAAAAATGCATTGTGCAATTAACCTACATAATCAACGCCATAATCAAAACACAACACTACCCGGGTGCATGGAAGACTGCAATCATTATACCTATCCTTAAACCCCGCAAACCTTCCCACCTCCCCTCCAGTTATAGACCCATATCCCTACTAAACACCCTCTCGAAAGTCACGGACAAAATTATACTAAAAATTTTGAATAAATTTATTCAAAAAAACCAAGTCTTACCTAACTTCCAGTTCGGCTTTCGAGAGGGTCATAGTACCACCCTAGCCCTATCCAGGGTGGTGCAGGACACCATTGCGGCGTATAACAAAAAAAATTGCAATGCTATGATACTAATCGACATTGAGAAGGCCTATGATTCGGTCTGGATCAACGGTTTAATATATAAACTTATGAATATTTGTGAATTTCCGATGTATATTGTTGCATTAATTAAAAACTACCTGTTAGGACGAAATATATCGGTGTCGATCAACGGCACCATGTCGTCCTACAGGAGGATATCCGCCGGCGTCCCGCAGGGGGCGATCTTGTCGCCAACATTATACAATCTTTTTTTGGTTGACACACCCACTCACGTGGGCACAAATATCCTGCTATATGCAGATGACACCACGTTGTACGCTAGATCTTTCTATGCTCAAACAGCTGTAAAAAAGCTACATTACCATCTCATTGAACTCCTCAAGTTCTATGAGAAATGGAAGATCAGCATAAACCATGAAAAAACAGAGCTTATAATATTGCATCGGAAATTCACAAATATTCATAACTTTGACAAACTCAAAATTAACGACACAATTATACGGGAGAAGAGCGCGGTCAAGTATCTGGGGGTCACCCTAGATACGAGACTGCGTTTCGGACCCCATGTAACGAACATTACAAACAGTACTTATGCTGCCTTAAGTAGACTATATCCTTTAGTCAACAAAAGGAGCAAATTATCTAGGGATAACAAAATAACTTTGTATAAAGTCATTCTTAAACCTATCCTCACATATGCATGTGCGTCATGGAATACCATTTCTGATGCGCAATGCAACCGCCTACAGAGGACACAGAATAAAATCCTTAGACTACTGACAGAGTCTAATAGGTATACACCTATTAGACAATTTCATGATCAAGCAAACATCCCTCTGATGAAGGATTATATTATTGAAACGGCTGACAAGTTTTTTAGATACAAAGTGATGAATTCCACACTTACTGCCAATTTAACAAGCATGAGGAGCCATAATGCTCCTCCGCATACACACAAAATGTTACATGAGGGCCTCCCCTTATACCAGGAGAGGTAACTTAGGCAATCTACACATAATTGGCGAGGTCATGCAATGCTGGTATTACCGGCATGATGAGTCGAACCTTATTTCAAGCACACTTGAATTTTATCATTCCTTTAGGGATTACATTTAATTTTGCTTTAGAATTCCTTTATTTTGCCTTAGAATTCTCTTTTATTTCATTTAGAATCATTTTTATTTTTCCTTATAACAATTTTTATAAAACAATTTTTATTTTCCTAGACACGATGCTGTCAAAAAAAAGAGTCATTTTTCTTAAGAAGGTTTTGTTTAGTTTCCTTTGTAGTTTAAATTATAATTTGTAAATATTATTCACAACGTTCAGCATTTATTTTAATTTTTTTTAACTTTTTTAGAATTTTTAACTCATTTAATTTGCCTAAACTTATTTAGGAGGGCAATAAATACCACAGCAATACAATATATTTTGGTTTGTGTAGTCAGGCATTAGATCCGCCGCCCTTATGGATTCGTTTTTGTTTCAAAAATTTGTATCCACTCGGGACTTTATTACATTGTACAATGAAATAAATAAAATACACATGATATACCCAAATAGAATGTTCACCACAGTTAAAAAAAATAAAACACTTTTTAATGGTTAATGGTTTAATGGTTTCTGTGCAGCCCAGTTGCGAAGTTTGCGAGGAAGTGCCTACTACGTCCGACCACAACGAGCAACAAATCAGACAATTTTCCTCTAAAAAGGAAGCCCAGAAAATCAAAATTAACACCAGACAAGAAAAACGAAAGATAAAACCTGATGAGATAAGAAGGAGTCGATCTCCGATTGCGAGAGCAGAGGAAACTGCAGTTAAAAGCGCTGCACCAGAGAAATCTCCAAGCACAGACAGGCGAAACAGCACTGAGAAAGAGGGATATCGGCAGATAAAAATAGATTCGACAGAGACAGAAAAGATTAAAATAGTTGTAGAAAGACTACTCGACAGTGAGGAGCAAAGCGAGACGGAGAATAGCTGTAATAGCTCTGAGGATTTGGAAAGAAGTATAATTAACCAGGGTAATAGACTAGACCTAAATTGGAAAACAAGTTCCCGGACTATTGCAGAGTCCGCAGATGAGTCCAGCTGCGACGCTGCATCCTGCACCTCTAATATTACCACACAAAAACGTAATAAAGCATCAGTTGAAAACGACTCACTTAATTCAGAAGGAGAGAGACAGGTGAGAAAAAAGCACAAGTATTCGGTTATAAAACCTAGGCTATTCGAGTTTATGAAAAAGCCAAATTCTAATAGAATAAACTTGGAATGCGAACAATCTCAAGAATCCCAGGATTGTATGAGCAAATCTGCCGATCCTGATTATTTCAGGAGTGCATATGCCAACTCTAGCATCAACACGGACCAAACTTCCCAAAGCATATCATCAGGTAATGACTCAACATCGATCACAACACAAAAATCAAACAAAATAATTACATCTAGAAGCACAGACGACATATACATTTTAACTGGTCAATCAACGCAGGATAAAAGCAGCCCACCGGAATCTTTGTCTTCTGCAAAACTGCAGCAGGAGTACATGCACCTGTCGCAGAAGACAAAAGATAACATAGCAAATATAATTTCACAATATATTGTAAAAGGTAACAATGAAAATAACTCCACTTTAGACAATTATCCGATAAAAATGAATAAAGACAATTTGCACGTCGCCGGCCCATCATCGGAGCCACAAAGTACAAATGGAAATAGAACACCGTCCCCTTTAAGAATGGAAATCGATTACATTAAATCGCCGGAATCATACAAAGTACCCCGGAAGACATCCAAACTGCGAAACATTTTATTAACGACGAGGACCCCGGAAATTCCAGTAAAAAATAGGTACGAAAAATTAGAGGTGCAACCAACGCAATCAACGCAGGATGCAATTCGTGATAAGATGGATATAAACGATAAAAATAAGGGCGAACCAAAACGAAATAATGAAAAAAATTTTGGAAAAAAACAGGACACGCAACCACCAAAAAATAACCAGAATAAAAACAAAAAAAATCCGAAAATTGTTATCCAGGGGCACCCAAGCTCACACGAAGAGCTAACAAAAGAAATAAAAAAATTGGTAACGAAGGGTTTTTATGTCAAATATGCGGCCAGAAGCATCTTACTTTATATTGAAGACAACGAGGAGTATAAAAAATATCGCGACCAATTGGACTTTGAGAACATCGAGTTTCACACATACACCGACCAGGCAAGCAAAAAACACGCATTCGTGCTAAGGGGGTTGTGTGGAAACCCAAACACGAGCGATATAAAGGAAGAGCTGGAGGACACACATGGTATTAAAGTCTACGATATCTTTAAAATGAAGACCAGGTTTAAACCCCTTTTCTTAATAACCACCGATACCGAGACCACCCTCAAAATGTTACAAAATAAAGTAAGATTCCTCATGTTTACGAAAATTGAGTGGGAGCGTCGAAAAAATGACAGACCAATCACGCAGTGTAGAAGATGCCAGGTATGGGGTCACGCCGCCACCAACTGCCGTCGCCACCCCCGATGCGTAAAATGCGCAGATGCGCATTGGACGCATGAATGCAGTAAGGATCCAAAGACGACCCCCAAATGTGCCAACTGCAAGGGAGATCATACTGCCTGTAATACTCTATGTCCTGTGTACATATTCAGGGTTAAACAATTAGAGAAAAATATGCCAAGCTCCAATATCAATCCAACACCAGAGTTTGTCCCGGCGCCTCCGCCAAAATTTAATGCCTGGGAGCGGCGGAGTCAGCCCCCACCCCCACCCAAGATGACGGCCCAAGTTGATGCGAGGACGCAACCCGCTCAAATTAGACGCCCCCAGGATGGCAGGACCCAGGACCCATCCCCAAATGAATTCGGGGACCTAATGTCTGAACTAAATAAACTTAACCAAAAAATCAACTTAAGAGACACTATCAATGCTGTCACGCACCTCAACAAACTCTTAGAAAATGTGCATGATCCCATGCAGGTTATACTCGTCTTGCAGGACTACGCCAGAGACGTGCTTCCCAATTACAATATCATGAATACACATGCTTAAGTTGGCGGTATGGAATTCCAACGGATTATTTAACAAACAACTAGAAACTTTTCAGTATATTAATCTCGAAGATCTGGATATTTGTATCATTACAGAATCACGATTGAGACCGAATCATAAGTTGAAACTATATAACTATAACATAATACGGAGCGACAGGACGTACAATCGTGGGGGCGGAGTGGTGATGTTCATCAAGAAGAACGTCCCATTCCTCCCTCTCCCATCGATTGACGGCCCTGTCGACAACGTATTCATTCGTTTACAGAATGGCGTGGTTATCGGGGGGGTGTATAACTCCCCGAGCCACAAAATTCAGGTCGACGAACTCAAAGCAATTTTTAATCATAGCATTGCAATTGTTGCGGGGGACTTGAACGCACGACATAAGTCGTGGTTCAACTCCCGCAACAACACGAACGGGACCACGCTGGAGGCCTTCTCGCATTCCGAGGGGATCTCCATCGTGGCCCCCGATACACCGACTCATTATCCGGCCAATGGTATGTCCCCCACCACCCTGGATTTAGTTATGGTGAAAAACTTCCCACATCCCATAATTCCCAACTCCCTCCCCTTCCTATCATCAGACCACAATCCCGTCCTTTTCACCATCCCGACGAAAACTACACAGAATACTTACAAAAAGACGTACGATTACAAAACTACCAACTGGAAACGCTACAGACAAATAATTAACGATAACTTAAACATAAATAACAATATAATAACGCCACAGGACATCGACGACGAAGTGACTCGACTTACTAAAATCCTACAAAACGCACGTGACAAAACGACCAGGCAAATTAAATTGAAACCTAGGACTGAAATAATTCCTACAGAAATTTTAAATTTAATAAAATTTAAAAATAGAATTAAAAAGTCCTGGCAACGAAACAGACGGGAAATCGACAGACACAGACTACGAGACTTACAGGAAACAATTAAGACTAGACTGAAAAACCACAGGGAGGGGGCCTGGAACGACAAGATTGCAGCCTTGTCGCGCCAGGACAACTCCCTGTGGCGAATGACTAAACTGTTACGACGCCCATACATACAAATGCCGACGCTTGTGCGGGAAGGAGTGGCCTTCTACTCCGACCTGGACAAAGCGGAGGCATTTGTTGACTACCTACAAACCACGAACACATCGAAACCCAACGAGACCGACGAACACGACGCCATAACCAGAGACGCTCAGACGATACTAGACAGATATCCTATTCCTCCTAGCAAATACTCAAAATTAATTACCTGTCCTTCAGACGTTAGAAAAATTATCAAGTCGCTACCTAATAATAAAGCACCCGGTGTGGATGGCGTCCACAACCTCATGTTAAAAAATATGCCAAATAAATGTCTAGTACAACTAGTTTACATTATAAATGCAATTCTAAAAACACAACATTACCCGGGTGCTTGGAAGATAGCAATAATAATCCCACTATTAAAACCTAGAAAACCCTCCCACCTCCCATCCAGCTACCGTCCCATTTCACTCCTTAACACCCTCTCTAAAGTCGTGGACAAGGTGTTACTTAAAATTGTAAATAAACACTTACACAAAAATCATATTTTACCGCAAGTCCAATTCGGCTTTAGAGAGGGTCACAGTACCACTCTAGCTTTATCCAGGGTGGTGCAGGACACCATTGAGGCATATAATAAGAAAAATTGTTATGCTATGATTTTAATTGATATTGAGAAAGCTTATGATTCGGTCTGGATCAACGGCCTTATATACAAACTCGCGAATGTGTGTGAACTTCCCATGGACTTGGTGTCACTAATTAAAAATTATTTGTTAGGCAGATTTGCTGCGGTAAGCATCAACGGTGCGATCTCCTCTTTTAGGAGATTGTCCGCTGGGGTACCGCAGGGGGCGATATTGTCTCCTACCTTATATAACATTTATTTAGCCGATATACCGACACATGTTAGCACAGACATATTGTTATATGCAGACGATACTGCAATATATGCTAGATCTTTCTACGCAGAAACTGCAGTTAAAAAATTAAAATTTCATCTGGCACAACTCCTAAAATATTACGAAAAATGGAAGATATCCATTAATGACGATAAAACAGAACTCATAATTATGCATAGGAAGTTCACAAACATTCGCGTGTTTAATAAACTGAAAATTAAAAATACTGTTATAAGAGAGAAGAGCGCGGTCAAGTACCTGGGGGTCACCCTAGATACGAGACTGCGTTTCGGACCTCACATAACAAATATTATAAACAGTACGTATGCTGCCTTAAGTCGACTATATCCTTTAGTCAACAAAAGGAGCACTTTATCTAAGGACAACAAAATAACATTGTATAAAACCATTTTTAAACCAATCCTCACATATGCATGTGCGTCATGGAATACCATTTCTGATGCGCAATGCAACCGCCTCCAGAGGACACAAAATAAGATCCTTAGACTACTGACAGAGTCTAATAGATACACACCTATTACGCAAATTCACAATGATGCAAATGTCCAAATGATCAGAGATTATATACAAGAAACGGCGGACAGGTTTTTTAAATATAAAGTGGGTAATTCCATACTTACCGCCAACTTGACCAGTATGAGGAGTCATAATGCGACACCTCACACGCATAAACTAATCCATGAGGGGTTACCCCTCTACCACCAGAGGTAACATTGGGAACGTACGTAAAACTGGCTCAGCCCTGCAAGGGGGGTATAACCATGTTGAGCGACATGTACAATTTCTAACTGAAATAGAATTGTTTCATTTTAACAGAATTTCTTTTATTTTCATTCATTTAGAACAACTTTCATTTTCATTTTCATTTATTTTAGAGTTCCATTTTATTTTCAAGAATCACACTTAATTTTCCTTTAACAGATAAAACCCTTTAGTTTGTAAATATGTAAATAGAGTACTTATAGCAGGTTTTTTATGCTTTCCTGCATTAATACACATCAAACTTTGTAAATATCAATTATTTTTAGAATCTAATTTTATTTTGAAATATTTAACCTCTGGAATTTTATAATTTAATTTTGTCTAAGCTGTTAAGGAGGGCAATGATAGGATCTCAGTAATAACAATCATTGGTAGTCACTTCATATAATATGGCATTAGATCCGCCGACCTGACTGGATTCGTTTGTAATGCAAATTTGTATCGAGTCGGGTTACTGCACATAGTGCATTTTGTACAATAATATAATGAAGTAAATGAAATAAATAAAATATCAATGAAATGTAAACCACAGCTAAAGAAAATAAAAATATTTTAATGGTTAATGGTTAATGGTTTCTGTGCAGTTGCGAAGTTTGCGAGGAAGTGGGTACTACGTCCGACCAGAACGAGCAACAAACCAGAGAATTTTCTTCGAAAAAAGAAGTTTACAAAGGCAAAATTGACACCAGACGAGACAAACGCAAGATACAACCTGATGAAATTAGAAGGAGTCGATCTCCGATAGCGAGAGCAGAACAGACTGCAATTAAAAGCGCTGCACCAGAGAAACCCCCAAGTATAGACAAGCGGGACAGTATTGAGAAAGAGGGATATCGAGACATAAACATTAACACGACAGAGACAGAAAGAATCAAGATTGTGGTTGAAAGACTCCTTGACAGCGAGGAAAGAAGCGAGACCGAAAATAGCTATAATAGCTCAGAGGATCTTGAAAAAAGCATAATTAACCAGAGTAACAGGCTAGATCTTAATTGGAAAACAAGCTCCCGAACTATTACAGAATCCGCAGACGACACCAGTTGCGACGCTGCATCCTGCACCTCTAATACTGCACAAAAACGCAATAAAACATTGGATGAAAACGACTCACACAATAGCGAGGGAGAGAGACAGGTGAGAAAAAAGCATAAATACGCCGATGTAAAACCTAGGCTATTTGCTTTCATGAAAAAGCCAAACACCAATAAGTTAAATTTGGAATGCGAAGAATCTCAGGAATTCCAGACTTCTATGAGCAAATCCGCCGATCCTGACTATTTCAAAAGTGCTTATGCCAACACCAGTAATAACACCGATCAAACATCACAAACTGCATCGTCAGGAAACAATTCTACCTCCATTACTACCCAAAAATCGAATAAAATCACAGCAGCGAAAAGCATTGACGATATTTATATTTGAACAGGACAAAATACACAGGAAAAATTAAGCCCATCAGATTCCTTATCCTCCGCAAAACTGCAGCAGGAATACACGCATCTCTCCAATAAAGCTAAAGAAAACATTGCCAATATAATATCGCAGTATACAGTGTGTCCCAAATTCGATCCCCACCATTGGGATATCGGAAACTGTAAGAGGTAGAGAGGTGGTTAAATTAGAAAAGTTGTGGCAATTTTAATGCTGATTTTGAATCCGTCGAGAAATCAGGGCTAACTGCGATCGTCTTCGAATTATTTTCAAAAAACTGAAATTTTGTATTTTAGTTTTTGTCAAAAATCTGAAAAACGAGCAATCGTACGAAGATAAAAATTTTACCTTCTAAAGGCACTTTTTTGTGAACGTTCTAGTAGTGTCGTTAGTTTTTTTGTAAAGCATTTAGTTTCTGAGATACGACCCACAATTTTCAATTTTCTTATGGACGCCATATTGGATTTTTACAGATTTAAAATCTACATTAAATTCTCGTTCTCCTGATGTATAACACTAATGGTTTATGTTGTTAGTTAGGACACCAAACGACGATCTTTGTTTTCATGTTAAGTAGGCTATGTACAACATGATAAATGACAAGCGAGCAGTGACAAGACGCACAACTTATGGTGGAAGTGAATTTTATCAAGTTGTAAACATCACAAAACAAAAAGGTGTTAATTGTGCTTTGTAAAACACGTCAATATGCCATACACTAACCTTGAAAGATTTGACATGTATAACTGTTATATCAGAAATAATAGAAATAGTACAGAAGCAACCAGAATGTATTATAATTTGTACCCAGAGAGACGACAACCTGATAGGACAATTTTTCTTACATTACAAAGGAATTTACAAGAACATGGAAGTTTTTCTGCACCTCGGCAGAAGTATGGTTCCCGTCGTTTAACCCAAGAGAACATTTTAAATATTGAAGAAATTATCAATGAAACACCCACAATTTCTACTCGAAAATTAAGTCGGAGAACTGCAGTGCCAAAAACAACTGTTCACAGATATTTACAAGACAATAAGTACCACCCTTTCAAACCAGTTATCGTACAAAAATTAAGACCCGGAGATGCTGAACGTCGGCTTGTGTTCTGTAACTGGTTCACTAATCAGTGTGACCTAATTGAGAATTTTCCATTAAATGTCTGCTGGACCGATGAAACAAGATTTAATAATAACGGAATTTACAATAAACATAATCATCATTACTGGGCGGTAAATAATCCGCGTATTATCAGAGAATCAAGATCGCAAGACAGATTTGGATTTAATGTTTGGTGCGGAATATTAGGTATGTAAGCCCTTATTGAGTTTTTTTGCTCTGATGCTGGGGCATGTTTCAAACTTATTAATTAATTTAATTAATTGTATTTCAGGCAGTAGACTACTGGGTCCAATAATCTATGATTATACCTTAAATGGTCCACGTTATCTGGAGCTACTGCAAAATGAAATTGCACATTTTTTAGATGAGATATCACTAGCTGAACATCAGAGAATGTGGTACCACCACGATGGTGCCCCACCGCACAATTCACGTGTGATTCAGAGGCATCTTCACGATCACTTTGGTGTACAATTAATAACAACACATGGACCTGTAAGATGGCCTGCGAGATCGCCCGATTTTACGCCCCTCGATTTTTACCTCTGGGGCTATGCCAAGAACCAAATTTATGAAGAACCTGTCAACAATGTTGATGAGCTGAGGGAGCGAGTTATTGAAACATTTGAAAACATTGACAGACGTTTCCTGAGAAAAGCTGCAAATCACGTGCACTTGCGACTACTAAAATGTATTGAAAATAATGGGACCCACATTGAACAGTACCTTTGATGTGTTACTATTGTATGTTATTATTATGATGATTATTATCTGTAAATAAACAAAGATCGTCGTTTGGTGTCCTAACTAACAACATAAACCATTAGTGTTATACATCAGGAGAACGAGAATTTAATGTAGATTTTAAATCTGTAAAAATCCAATATGGCGCCCATAAGAAAATTGAAAATTGTGTGTCGTATCTCAGAAACTAAACGCTTTACAAAAAAACTAATGACACTACTAGAACGTTCACAAAAAAGTGCCTTTAGAAGGTAAAATTTTTATCTTCGTACGATTGCTCGTTTTTCAGATTTTTGACAAAAACTAATATACAAAATTTCAGTTTTTTGAAAATAACTCGAAGACGATCGCAGTTAGCCCTGATTTCTCGACGGATTCAAAATCATCATTAAAATTGCCACAACTTTTCTAATTTAACCACCTTTCTATCTCTTATAGTTTCCGATATCCCAATGGTGGGGATCGAATTTGGGACACACTGTATAATAAAAGGTAAAAATGATAATTATTCTGATTTAGATAACCATCCTAAAAATATGCATAAAGATAGTTTGCACGTCGCCGGCCCATCATCGGAGCCACAAAGTACATATAACATTCGCACGCCGTCTCCAACAAGGATGGATATCGACTACATTAAGTCTCCAGATGCCTTTAAGATTCCCCGGAAAACGTCGAAACTACGTAACATTTTGATCACGACTAGGTCCCCGGAAATTCCGGTTAAAAATAAATTTGACAAGTTAGAGGTGCAGTCGACGCAGGATGCGATCCGCGAAAAAATCGACGTCAATGACAAAAATAAGGGCGAAACCAGAAGGACGAATGAAAAAATTTTTGCAAAAAAGACACAGGACACACAACCACCGAAAAACAACCAATCTAAAAACAAAAAAACCCACCTATAGTAATCCAGGGGCACCCTAGTTCGCACGAAGAACTTACAAGGGAAATCAAAAAGTCAGTCACAAAAGGATTTTATGTAAAATACGCAGCTAAAAGCATCTTATTATACATCGAGGATAATGATGAGTACAAGAAATATAGAGACCAATTGGATTATGAGAACATCGAGTTCCATACATACACGGATCACTCAAACAAAAAACACGCATTCGTGTTAAGGGGGTTGTGTGGAAACCCAAATACGAGTGATATAAAAGAGGAACTGGAGGACATACATAATATCAAAGTATACGATATTTTCAAGATGAAAACAAGATTCAAGCCCCTATTTTTAATCACCACAGATACCGAGACCACTCTCAAGATATTACAGAATAAAGTAAGATTTCTGATGTTCACCAAAATCGAATGGGAGCGCCGGAAAAATGACAGGCCCATTACCCAATGCAGACGCTGTCAGGTATGGGGACATGCCGCCACAAACTGCCGCCGCCACCCCCGATGCGTAAAATGCGCAGATGCGCATTGGACGCATGAGTGTTCAAAGGACCCGAAGACCACCCCCAAATGCGCGAACTGCAAGGGTGAACACACGGCATGTAACACATTATGCCCAGTATACCAATTCAGGGTCAAGCAATTGGAGAAAAACACCCCCAATCCAACAACCATTCCCGCACCTGAATTCGTCCCGGCGCCTCCGCCAAGATTTAATGCTTGGGAGCGGCGGAGTCAGCCACCCCCCCCACCCCCGGCGAGCCCCCAGTCAGATGCGAGGATGCAGTCCACCCAGTCCAGACGACCCCAGGATGGCAGGACCCCGGAACCATCCACCATTGAGTTCGGGGATCTAATGTCCGAACTAAATAAACTAAATAATAAAATAAACCTACGAGACACAATAAATGCTGTAACGCACTTAAATAAACTACTAGAAAACGTGCACGACCCAATGCAGGTAATACTGGTATTGCAGGACTTCGCCAAGAATGTCCTACCTAAATATAATATTGTTAATCTACATGCTTAAGTTGGCGGTTTGGAATTCAAACGGCCTATTTAATAAACAATTGGAAACGTTTCAATATGTTAATCTTGAGGAGTTGGATATTTTCATAATAACTGAATCTAGATTGAGGCCGAATCATAGCCTTAAGTTATATGGTTATAACATTATACGTGCCGACAGGACGTACAATCGTGGGGGTGGAGTGGTGATGTTCATCAAGAAGAGCATCCCATTCCTCCCCCTGCCATCGATTGACGGCCCTGTCGACAATCTTTTTATCAGACTTGAGAATGGTGTGGTCATCGGGGGGGTGTATAACTCCCCGAGCCACAAAATCTCATATAACGAGCTCAAATCGATTTTTAATCATGACATTGCAATTGTTGCGGGAGACCTGAACGCACGTCATCGTTCGTGGTTCAACTCCCGCAATAATACGAACGGGACCGCGCTGGAGGCCTTCTCACATGCTGAGGGGGTCTCCATCGTGGCCCCCGACACACCAACGCATTTCCCCGCTAATGGTATGTCCCCCACCACCTTGGATTTGGTTATGGTGAAAAACTTCCCCCACCCCCTTATTCCCAACTCTTTACCCTTCCTTTCCTCAGATCACAACCCTGTCTCCTTCACTATCCCGACGGCGACCAGACAAGACACGAACAAAAAGACTTACGACTACAAAACAACAAATTGGAAAAAATTCCGCAAAATCATAAATGATAAATTCGACGTGAATAATAACATCTTAACGCCACAGGACTTGGACAATGAAGTAACGAGACTGACTAACACCCTACAATACGCAAGAGACAGGACCACACGACAAATAGTATTAAAGCCTAGAGCTGAAATTATCCCACCAGAGATTTTGAACCTCATAAAGTTCAAAAATAAAATTAAAAAGTCGTGGCAGAGAAACAGACGAGACATTGACCGACATAGATTACGTGACATACAAAACACCATAAAGACTAGACTGACAAACCACAGGGAGGAGGCCTGGAACGACAAGATTTCGGCCTTGTCGCGCCAGGACAACTCCCTGTGGAGACTGACGAAAATTCTGAAGCGACCATATATCCAGATGCCGACGCTTGTCCGGGAAGGAGTAGCTTTCTACTCTGACCTGGACAAGGCCGAGGCCTTTGTGGACTATCTTCAGACGACAAATACATCGACGCCCAACAAGACAGACGAACATGACAATATAACTAGAGACGCACAGACGGTACGTGACAATTACGTAATACCGACAAATAAATACTTGAAACTTATTACGAACCCCACAGACATTAAAAACATAATTAAGACGCTCCCAAATAATAAAGCACCCGGCGTAGACGGCATTCATAATTTGATGCTAAAAAATATGCCCAAAAAATGCATTGTGCAATTATGCTATATAATTAACTCCATAATTAAAATACAGCACTACCCGGGTGCATGGAAGTCCGCTATTATCATACCTATCCTTAAACCCCGCAAACCATCCCATCTCCCCTCCAGTTACAGACCTATTTCCCTACTAAACACCCTCTCTAAAGTAACGGACAAAGTAATATTGAAAATTTTGAATAAATATATTCAAAAAAATCATATCCTACCTAGTTTCCAGTTCGGCTTTAGAGAGGGTCATAGTACCACCCTAGCCCTATCCAAGGTGGTGCAGGACACCATTGCGGCTTTCAATAAAAAAAATTGCAATGCCATGATACTAATCGATATTGAGAAAGCCTATGATTCGGTCTGGATCAACGGTTTAGTATATAAACTAATGAATATTTGTGAATTTCCGATGTATATTGTTGCACTGATAAAAAATTACCTGTTAGGTAGAAATGTATCGGTGTCTATCAACGGCACCATGTCTACCTACAGGAGAATATCTGCTGGCGTTCCGCAGGGGGCGATTTTGTCGCCAGTTTTATACAACCTATTTTTGGTCGACACACCCACCCACGTGGGCACAAATATCTTATTGTATGCAGATGATACCACGCTGTATGCAAGGTCTTTTCATGCACAAACAGCAGTAAAAAAATTACACTACCACCTCATTGAGCTACTTAAGTTCTATGAGAAGTGGAAGATTAAAATAAACAAGGATAAAACAGAGCTTATAATATTACATCGAAAGTTCACAAATATTCATAACTTTGACAAACTGAAAATTAACGACACAATTATACGGGAGAAGAGCGCGGTCAAGTATCTGGGGGTCACCCTAGATACGAGACTGCGTTTCGGACCCCATATAACGAACATTATAAACAGTACTTATGCTGCCTTAAGTAGACTATATCCTTTAGTCAACAAAAGGAGCAAATTATCTAGGGATAACAAAATAACATTGTATAAAGTCATTCTTAAACCAATCCTCACATATGCATGTGCGTCATGGAATACCATTTCAGATGCGCAATGCAACCGCCTACAGAGGACACAGAATAAAATCCTTAGACTACTGACAGAGTCTAATAGGTATACACCTATTAGACAATTTCATGAACAAGCAAACATCCCTCTGATGAAGGATTATATTATTGAAACGGCTGACAAGTTTTTTAGATATAAAGTGATGAATTCCACACTTACTGCCAATTTAACCAGCATGAGGAGCCATAACGCTGCCCCTCACACACATAAAATGATACACGAGGGCCTCCCCCTATATCAGGAGAGGTAACATAGGTAAACCACACATAATTGGCGAGGTCATGCAATTCTGGTATTACCAGCAACATGAGTCGAACCTTATTCTCAAGCACGCTAGAATTCATTTTTATTTATCCTTTAGAGACACTTTTAATTTGCTTAAGAATCATTTTTATTTTGCCATAGAATTTTCTTTTTATTTCACGTTAGAATCTCATTTTTAATTTTACTCATTATAATCTTTGCTAGAACAATTTTTTATTTTCAAGATATAATCGGTAGTCTGTAAATAGTCATTTTTCTCAAGAAGGTTTTGCTTTAGTTTCCTTTACATACACACTTATAATTTGTAAATAAAAGTACACACGTACAGCATTTATTTTAATTTTTTTAACTCTTTAGAATCTTTAATTAATCTAATTTGCCTAAACTTTTTTAGGAGGGCAATCTATTGTTACCTGAAAAATACAAAATATTTTTGGTTTGTGTAAATCTGGCATTAGATCCGCCGCCCGGAGGAATTCGTTTTTTTCACAAAAAATTTGTATTCATTCGGGAAAATACTACAATTGTTAAATGAAATATATAAAATACATAATGAAGTACCAAAAATAGAATGTTAAAGCACAGTTAAATAAAATAAAAAACTTCTTAATGGTAATGGTAATGGTTTCTGTGCAGTTTCGAACCGGTGATTGAAGCGTCAATATCGAGTCAAGCAGCGGAGACAAACTAGCATCGAAAAGTGGTGAAAAATCCACGATTTCAAAACTGGAAAAAGGCAAAAGAGTCAATAAATCCCCAAAGATCACGATTTTAGAAGATAAACGGGCCTCCCCGCCCAGGAAACCCCTAAAAACGGTATCCTCTTCGGAGGATGACAATACAAGCAGAGAAAACAGCCAAGGTAGAGATACCCCTATTCTGAATCGTACGTTAATAAGTGAGACAGAATATGCAAAGTTAAAGGAAGCTAATATAGACAGTGGTCCCCACTCCATTATCGAAGTGACAGAGACACAATCAGATAATGTGCTTAGTGTGAGTGAAAAATTAAACTGGAAAACATTAAATTCATACCTACGTAAAACGAGTGAGTCAATCAAATCTCAAATTAATAGTGCGAAAAGAGACAGATCATCAGACACCGAACTAAAAGTGCCTAAAAGAAAGAGATTTCAGAACATAAAACCACGTGTTTATTCCTATGATAAAATTACAAAAAAGACGTTAATGGACAAAAAGCTTATCAGTAGTTCGCCAGAGCTGCATAAAATAGATAAAGAATTTCAACAATTTAAAGAATGCGAGGCACGTAAGGAATCCGTTCCGGACTTAGAAAATTTACAGCCTTCAACGTCAAACATTAAATTTATTAGCGACTACGAGAAGGACTTAGAAAAATCACTCGCACAGCACGACACAGACACCACAGAAGATGACATCTCCTCTGATAAGTCTAATTATTCCAAATCTCCCTTAATATTTACGGAAAGCGACAAGATAATGGAAGACCAGGAACAGGATAGCAGCGATATACAGGGCCAGTCCGAAATAATACCGAAAGATTATGAAAACATAGAAATCGAGCAGCAAGTAATAAAGATGGTAGAAGAACGCCACAGACAAATTCAAAAAACTAAAAATATAACTAAGGATGACATCAATTATGTAAAACAACCACCCATTACCACCCCCACAGGTCCATCCCCCATGGAAGTTGAAACTATTTGTAAATCTCCAGATCAATTTAGAATCCCACGTAAAACGTCTAAATTAAATAATATTTTAAAACCTACCCCTAATTTTAACGACGCAAACAGATACGATAATTTAGAAGTGGAGGAGTCGACTGAACAGGTAATAAAGGAAAAGGTAGCTAGCCACGGAAACAAGGGAGCAAAAGCAAAAAACAACCCCAATGACAAAACCACCCCCAAACCACCCCCAGAGAAAAATACTCATAAAATGAAAAGGAACCCCCCTATTGTCATACAGGGGCATCCAAGTTCACATAAAGAACTGGTAGCAGAAATTAGAAGGTATATTAAAAAAGGTTTTCATATAAAATATGCCGCAAAAAGCGTATTACTATACATAGACGACTTTGACGAGTTTATCAGATATAAAGACTACCTGGATGAGGAAAATATTCAGTTTCACTCATATACTGATTATAAACATAAAAAACATGCCTTTGTTTTAAGGGGGTTGTGCGGCAACCCCAACCCAGAAGAAATAAAAGAAGAATTGGAGGAATCACACCATCTAGTGATCCACGATATTTTCAAAATGAAAACCAAATTCAAACCACTCTTTTTGATAACCACTAATACAGAAACGACTTTGAAAACCCTGCAGCAGAATGTACGATATGTACTGTTTACGAAAGTAGAATGGGAGAGGCGACGTAATGACCGCCCAATTACGCAATGTCGGAGGTGTCAAGTCTGGGGGCACGCCGCCTCCAATTGCAAGCGCCTACCACGTTGTGTTAAATGCGCAGAGGACCACTGGACATACGATTGTAATAAACGACCACAAACATCACCAAAATGCGCGAATTGCAACGGCGATCATACAGCCTGTAATACGATATGCCCTGTATATCAGTTCAGATTAAAACAATTAGAAAAAAATAACCCAAATGAGGAAACCAACAAAATCGAATTTGTCCCGGCACCTCCGCCATCTGTCAATGCCTGGGAAAGGAGAAGCCAAGCACCACAAATACAACAACAAACTCAGATGCGTCCACCCCTACAACATCAGCCGCCACAACAACCAAGGCTAGTCCAGGAAAGAAGACCTCAAGAAATTAATAAAGCTAATGTTATGCCAACAGATTTTTCTAAGCTCATGCACGAACTAGATAAATTAAACAGTAATATAGATTTAAAAGAAACTATTGCAGCTATTTCTCATTTAAACAGTCTTCTTGAAAATGTTAATGATCCTATGCAGTCAATAATGATTCTCCAAGAGTTCTCTAAAAATATACTACCAAACTATAAAATTATACCATTAAATGTTTAAAATAGTTCTGTGGAACAGCAACGGCTTAATTAACAAATTAACGGAAACTTATCAATTTTTATTATCTGAAAATGTAGATATTTTAATCGTCGTCGAGGCGAAATTAAAACCTAAGCACAAATTAAAATTCTATAATTATAATATAGTACGCTATGACAGAAATTATAATCGAGGAGGGGGTGTGGTGATATTTGTCAAAAAAAATATCCCATTCCTCCCCCTCCCCTCGATCGACAATGCTATTGATAACGTATTCATTAAATTACATAATAATGTGGTAATTGGGGGGCTGTATAACTCCCCAAGCAACAAAATCACAGTAGATTCACTTAATCAATTTTTCACTCATGATGTAATGATTGTTGCGGGAGATTTGAACGCGAGACACAAATCTTGGTTCAACTCCCGCAACAATCCTAACGGAAACATATTATATAACTATGCAGATAATCAGGGTATGGCAGTCATTGCGCCAGATACGCCCACGCATTATCCGCCTAACAAGATGTCCCCCACCACCTTGGATATCGTATTACTAAAAAATTATCCCCATCCTATCATCCCTAACTCTCTACCTTTCCTCTCGTCCGATCACAACCCTGTTTTCTTCTCCCTCCCTACAGATAACCCGGACAAAAACTACAAAGTAACTTACAACTACAAAACGACGAACTGGACTAAATACAGACAAATCTTAAACGATAATACGGAAATTAACAATAACTTTGATTCACCACATGACATCGACATCGAAGTTCAAAAGCTAACACATAATATTCAAATCGCACGAGATAAAACGACAAAAAAAATGACACTAAAACCTAGAACAGAGATTGTTCCTCCTGATATCTTAAATTTAATTAACTTTAAGAATAAGGTTAAAAGAAAGTGGCAAAGATACAGGAGGGACATTGACAGACTTCGACTCCGGGACCTACAGAAAACAATAAGCACAAGACTGACAAGCCACAGGGAGGAGGCCTGGAACGGGAAGATTTCATCTTTGACGCGCCAGGACAACTCTCTGTGGCGGATGACAAAACTACTTAAAAGACCGTACATGCAAATGCCCACCCTTGTTCGAGACGGAGTAGCATATTACTCCGAATCGGACAAGGCGGAGGCATTTGCCGACCACCTACAAAAAACAAACACTACCACACCAAACGAGACGGCCGAACAAGACAGAATAACAGTCACCGCACAGAATATACATGACAGATATCCCATACCCACCAATAAATTCGCAAAATTAATTGTAAGTCCTTCAGACATAAAAGATATAATAAAAACGTTTTCCAACAAAAAGGCTCCCGGTATTGACGGTATTCATAATTTATGTCTGAAAAATTTACCGAATAAATGCATTATTCAAATAATGTACATTACTAATGCAATCTTAAAATTCCAGTATTATCCGGGAGTCTGGAAAACAGCCGTTATAATACCACTCCTTAAACCCCGCAAACCTTCCCATCTCCCTTCCAGTTACCGTCCAATCTCCCTCCTCTGCACACTTTCTAAGATTATAGACAAAGTAATACTTAAAATACTAAACAAGATTATTAATAAAAAGAAAATTTTACCCCATATCCAGTTTGGTTTCAGAGAGGGGCACAGCACAACACATGCGATATCCAGGGTGGTACAGGACACCGTGGCAGCTTACAACAAAAAACAGTGTAACGTAATGTTGCTCATTGACGTTGCGAAAGCGTATGACACGGTCTGGCTCAATGGCTTGGTATACAAACTGAAAACAATCTGCAATTTTCCTGATTTTGTAGTGGCACTAATTAAATCTTACGTTTTCGAAAGACATATTAGGGTAAACCTAAATAACACCTACTCAAGTTCAAAAAGGATGTCTGCGGGCGTTCCTCAGGGGGCGATATTATCGCCGATCCTATACAACTTATATCTTTCAGATACCCCAACAAATTTTTCCACAAACATTTTATTATATGCCGACGATACGGCGATTTATACAAATTCCTTTTACGCGGAAACGGCGGCATACAAAATTAAATACCATCTTAATAAATTACTAAACTACTACAAGGTCTGGAAAATTAATATAAATACCGAAAAAACGGAACTGATAGTATTACACCGAAAATTTACTAACACTCGTATTTTTACTAAACTTAAAATTAACAATCAAGTTATAGAGGAAAAGAGTGCGGTTAAGTATCTAGGGGTAACCCTGGATACGAGACTGCGCTTTGGACCTCATATAACGAGAGTAATTAATAGTACATATGCTTCCTTAAGTAGACTATATCCGTTGGTCAACAAAAGGAGCAAATTAACTAGGGATAACAAAGTATGCATGTACAAGGTAATTCTTAAACCGATCCTTACCTATGCATGCGCGTCATGGAATACCATTTCTGATCCGCAATGCAATAGACTTCAAAGGACACAGAATAAAATCCTTAGATTACTTACAGAATCGAACCGTTACACTCCGATTGAATCCTTTCATCGAGAATTCAATATCCTTAAAATGAGAGAATACATAAACGAAGTTGCACAGAACTTTTTCAAACATAAAATTCACAGCTCAGAATTAACTAAAAATATGACGGAGATTAGATCCCATCATAATATCCAACATACGCACAAATATCTCCACGAAAATCTGCCAATTTTTCACGAAAGATAACCCCAACATAGCACGGATAACGAGCCTCTTGGGGATTCATTGTTGAGCATAGTTTCATTGTATAATCGAATTATAACAAGTCAATAAAATAAAACTTTAGGTTACACTTAATACTATTCCACACATATAATCATTATTATTTATAAAATTTCGTTGTTTTAAATTGTACATAGGTACCTTGAAGCAGGTTTTTACTAGGTTAGTTTCCTGCATAGTGACTAATAATTGATCACCGGAAAAAATTTCATTTATTAGCTTTTAGTTAAACCGCAAGGTATAATAACGAAATAAATTGTTTGATCTGCATAGAAGAACAACCAAAACAAGGAATAAAATTTCTTAATAAATCTCGTTGGCATGACAGCAGCCTCCCGTCTCGCTTCTGATCCTCGAGATCATTGTAACGCGTCGGGCAATCTATTATTGTTAAATAAGATAAATGAGATATTGAAATATATTAAGAAAAATGAAATGTCACATATTAATTAATAAAGAATTTTTAATTGGTAATTGGTAAATTGGTTTCTGTGCAGTTGTGAAGCGAGAGCGGAACGAACAGACGGCGTCCAATCAAGCAGAGCAACAACGAGAACTTTCCCTGAAAACGGAAGCTTTAAAAACGAAGAAAACTATAAAAAAAGAGAAGAAAAAAGTCGACAGAGAAGATGTAAGGAGGAGCAGGTCTCCAATCGAAAAGGAAAGTGCAGTAATTGCAACTAGTCCGAGCGCATCCACCAATTCTAAGAGTCACGAAATACGCGACAGCACTGATAAAGAGGGGTATCGACAAATCATAGTCACACCGAAAGAGACAGAAACAATTAAAATAATCGTGGATAAGATCCTCGATAAAGATCCGGAGACGGAGACAGAAAATAGCTTAGACAGCTCTAATGATTTTAATAAAAGTATCCTATTAAATCCAAACCTACACGGCCAGAACTGGGCTAGTAGCTCACATATAGCCACGGGTAACGAGAAAGACGCAAGCAGTGATGCAAGATCATATACATCAGTAGCAACATCCCACAGAGATTACAACAGCTCGGCAGAGGAGTCGACAGTTGCTAGCGAGAGTGAGTGCGACAGAAAGCCTACAAGTAAGCACAACAAATATTCTAAAATTAAACCTCGATTAATGAATTTCATAAAAAAGCACGCAAGAAGCGCTGATGATATTCCTCTGGAATGTGAGGAATTCCAAGCATTTAATGAATCGAGACCTAGCAAAATTAATAAAACTGACACTTTCCAAAGCGAATATTTAATTGATAGACATAATTCAGACAATAATTCCCAACACACCAACATGGACCAGGATAAAAATGACAAACAGGATAAATCACAACCCACAAATGCAGCCAAGAAAAACGCAGATGACATGTATATTATAACTGGGCAGTCAACGCAGGATAGCAGCCCGTCTGATTCTCTCAGCTCGGAAAAACTTCTTAAAGAATACCAGCATCTCTCATTCCAAACAAAACAGAACATCGCTAAAATAATTTCACAATACACAATTAAAAATAAAAATACTTCATCACAAAACTCTAGTAACATTTCAGAAGAATTAGATCCAAATCAGTTGCATGTCGCCGGCGGATCATCCGGGCCCGTAACTACATATACCCACAGAACGCCATCTCCTACTATGATGGAAATTGATTATGGTAAATCGCCGGAAAGCTTCAGAGTCCCCCGGAAGACTTCCAGGCTAAGTAACATTTTACAAAAAAATAAAACCCCGGAAACTCCGGTAAACAACAGATTCAATACTTTAGAAATAGAAACAACGGAACAGGCGATAACAGAAAAAGTCGCTGAAATTGGGAAAAAACAAGGTGTAGTTCCAAAAAACACAAACAAAAATTTTAAAAAAAATAATGAAAAAACCCTGAAAAACAACCCTTAAAAATCAACCCTCAAAAAAATAAAAAAAACCCGCCGATAGTCATACAGGGCCACCCCAGCTCGCATGAGGAGCTCACAAGAGAAATAAAAAAATCCGTCACCAAGGGATTCTACATTAAGTACGCAGCCCGCAGCATCCTTCTCTACATAGACGATATTGAGGAATATAAACGATATAGGGACCAACTAGATATGGAGAAGATCGAATTTCATACATATACGGATGCATCTAACAAAAAACATGCGTTTGTACTTAGGGGGTTGTGTGGGAACCCGAGTATAAACGACATTAAGGAGGAATTAGAGGACATCCATAAGTTGGAAATTTATGAAATATATAAAATGAAGACAAAATTTAAGCCGTTATTCTTAATCACCACCACCACTGAAATTACCTTAAAAACTTTGCAAAGTAGGGTACGTTTCTTGCTATATACCAAAGTGGAATGGGAGAGGCGTCGTAACGACCGACCCATCACGCAATGCCGTCGGTGCCAGGTGTGGCGACACGCGGCATCGAACTGCCGTAGACAGCCGCGGTGTGTAAAATGTGCAGACACACACTGGACACACGAATGCGGCAAAGAGCCGCAACAAGCACCTAAGTGTGCAAATTGTAGAGGAGAGCATACCGCTTGCAATGTAATCTGCCCGGTATACCAATTCAGGTTGCAGCAGCCAGTGGCGGCTCGTGGTTTTTAGCTCTGGGTGGGCAGGATGGGGAATAGAACCGAATAATAATGACACTTCTCCACAGAAAAATCACGCAAAAAACATTCAATGATGCCTCTGCCCATTTCAATCAACTTGTATGTTTTTAAATTATCTTATCCCTGTTGAATTTCACGAACTTTTACTATTTTTACTGAATAACATGCAAGGCCAGCAATAAAGTTTATTTTTTATTTCACTTCCAGAAAGCCATAAACATTTTTGATACTCTGTGATACCAAATTTTCTATAGGATGAATTTGAATTTACACTAAAGAGATTTCCCATAGGAGCAAAGTCGTTCTAATTTAGTTAAAAATTTTGTCATCGTATGTTAGTCTCGCAAAACTGTTTTCTAATAAAAAATGTATAATATCAGAATTATCGCTTGCCGTTTGTCTTACGTCGGCCATGGCAAATATTTTAATATTAATAATTTGTCAATTGTCCACACTTATTTTTTCTGCTAAAGTAGACACTTTACTATTTACTAAATACCAACAAAGATCACCGATTACAAATTTAAAAAACATAAAATTGAGAGAATAAACATTACACAAACCTAACCAAATAACAAAATCTTCCAATTTTAAAACAGCAACAATTTCCAACATTTGAGATTCGCGAATACTGGCTTGACTCCACACGTCCTAAAATGAAATAATTCTCGGCGAAACATCACGACACTGTAAGAAAATGGAAGGGATGAGGGTGGCGAGCGCGAAGTCCCATATTTGAATATTATACATTTATTCATTTACATATTATATTAATTTCACATCTAAAACTGCTAAAATAAATTATGATTCAATTCACGATTTCTGAGCGATGCTTGCCCACCCTGGCTTGGCGCATGACACTTTAGCACAGAACAAGGTCTTCTGTGACTTTAGATAGTATTACGGCAAAGAACATTACGCCCGGTTTCTAAACGGATTCATAAGCGTATCTATACCTATATGAGGCAGAATAATATGTAGTAAAATTATATTATAAATAAAACTATTTTTTAAATTTTAACACTACAATTAATTAACCGCAAAATTTTACTTGATAATTTAACAACAAAAATATATAAAAATATAAATATACCTTTACAACTAACGCTTATGTAATTGGGTGGGCACTGCCTACCCTGCCATCCCTGACGGACCGCCACTGGCAGCAGCTTGAAGCCAATCAAAATAATAACAACCCCACAAATAAACAACCCGAATATGTCCCGGCGCCTCCACCAAAGGAAAATGTATGGGAGCGAAGAAGTCAGGCAGTAAATAACCAAAATATGATTAGCCAACCAGATGTAAGATCGACTCAATCCAACCCTATGCAGCCCAGACGAGCCCCGGAAGTCCGGACCCAACAGGATTCTCCGCAAGACTTTACAGATCTTATGTCCGAGCTTGATAAATTGAACAAAAAAATTAACCTAAGGGAAACCATCAATGCGGTTGCTCATTTAAATAAAATATTATCAAATATACACGATCCTATGCAGGTCATTATGGCACTGCAGGACTTCTCCAAAAACATCTTACCTAAATACAATATTTTATCTGTAAATGCTTAAGTTAGCAGTCTGGAATGCTAACGGAGTATTTAATAAATTGGTAGAGACTTTCCAGTATATTAATCTCGAAAATTTGGATATATTCATAATAATCGAATCCAGACTCAGGCCGAGTCATAAGTTAAAGCTATATAATTATAATATTATACGCAGCGACAGGACGTACAATCGTGGGGGCGGGGTGGTGATGTTCATTAAAAAGAACATCCCTTTCCTCCCCCTCCCTACGATTGACTGTCCTGTCGATAATATATTTATACAATTGGCGAATGGTGTGGTCATCGGGGGGGTTTATAACTCCCCGAGCCACAAAATTCTAACTAATGAACTTAAACTATTATTCAATCATAGCGTTGCAATTGTTGCGGGAGATCTGAACGCACGACATAGGTCGTGGTTCAACTCCCGCAACAACATCAATGGGAACACGTTGGAGGCCTTTTCGCAAGAAGAGAAGGTCTCCATCTTGGCCCCTGACACGCCTACCCATTTTCCGCCGAATGGTATGTCCCCCACCACTCTGGACATAGTCATGGTTAAAAATTACCCTCATCCCATCATCCCAAACTCCCTCCCCTTCCTCTCCTCGGACCACAATCCTGTCTCCTTCTCTATACCTACTAAACATGCACAAAACACAGACAAAAAGACATACAATTACAAAACAACGAACTGGACAAAATACCGACAAATTATCAACGACAAACTACAACTTAATAACAACATACTGACGCCACAAGACATTGACGTCGAAGTGGCCCGACTGACTAACCTACTTCAACTGGCTCGTGACCGGACGACTAAACAAACCATCTTAAAACCTAGGACAGAAATAATCCCTCCGGAGATTTTAAATCTAATAAAATTTAAAAATAAAATAAAAAAACTCTGGCAACGTAACAGGAGGGATATCGACAGACGACGCTTACGGGACTTACAGGCGACGATTACGACTAGACTGAAAAGCCACAGGGAGGACGCTTGGAATGACAAGATATCATCCTTGTCGCGCCAGGACAACTCCCTGTGGCGAATGACCAAGTTACTAAAGCGACCATATATACAAATGCCGACACTTGTGCGGGAAGGAGTAGCCTTCTACTCCGACCTGGACAAGGCGGAGGCATTTGTTGACTACTTACAACGGACAAATACATCGACCCCTAACAATTCCGCAGAACACGACAGAATAACAGCAGACGCACAAAACATACAAGACAGCTACGTTATACCCACAAACAAACTTACGAAACTTATAACTAACCCGACTGACGTTACAAAAATTATCAAGACATTGCCAAATAACAAAGCACCCGGACCTGACGGCATACACAATCTGCTGATCAAAAATCTGCCTAAAAAAGGTGTAGTCCAGCTAACTTACATAATAAATGCCATTATTAAAACTCAGCACTACCCGGGTGCTTGGAAATTTGCAATTGTCATCCCCATCCTTAAACCCCATAAACCCGCTCATCTTCCCTCTAGTTACCGACCAATTTCACTTCTAAACACCCTCTCGAAAGTCACTGACAAGTTAATACTTAAAATTGTTAACGCCCACTTAAACAAAAATCACGTTTTACCAAACTTTCAGTTTGGCTTTCGAGAGGGCCATAGCACGACCTTAGCTGTGTCCAGGGTGGTGCAGGATACCATCATGGCTTATAACAAGAAAAATTGCAACGCTATGCTGTTGATCGATATAGAAAAAGCTTATGACTCGGTCTGGCTTAATGGATTATTGTATAAATTACTTAACATTTGTGAATTTCCTATGTATATTATTTCCCTCCTTAAAAATTATCTCGTGGGTAGATATATCACTGTCAATATAAATGGCACTTTGTCATCGTTGAGGAGGATGTCGGCGGGGGTCCCCCAGGGGGCAATCTTATCGCCGACCCTTTATAACATTCACTTAGCTGACACTCCTACTCACAATAACACAAACTTACTGCTTTATGCAGATGATACGACAATTTACGCTCGGTCATTTTATGCTGAAATAGCAGCCAAAAAAATAAAATTCCACCTGGCGAAATTGCTGGATTTCTACCAAAAGTGGAAAATCAATATTAATTTAAATAAAACCGAAATAATAGTACTACATAGGAAGTTCACAAATATTAAAATCTTTAATAAACTTAAAATTAATAATACTGTTATAAGAGAGAAGAGCGCGGTCAAGTATCTGGGGGTAACCCTGGATACGAGACTGCGTTTCGGACCTCACATAACAAAAAGTATAAACAGTACATATGCTGCCTTAAGTAGACTATACCCGTTAGTCAACAGAAGGAGCAAATTATCTAAGGATAACAAATTAACGATCTTTAAAGTTATACTTAAACCCATCCTCACCTATGCATGTGCGTCATGGAATACCATTTCTGATGCGCAGTGCAATAGACTTCAGAGGACACAGAATAAGATCCTTAGACTACTGACAGAATCAAATCGGTACACCCCCATCATCGATTTCCATAGAGAGCATGCCATCCCACTTATGCGAGATTATATACTGGAAACCGCTAATAAATTTTTTAAATACAAAATTAGCATTTCACCTCTAACTGCGGATTTGGCGAGTATGAGGAGCTTCAACGAGGTTCCTCATACTCACAAATTGTTACACGAGGGCTTGCCCTTATACCATGAGAGGTAACATTTTTAATCCCACATAGAATTGGAGAAGACTATAGTGTTAGAGTGACTTGCATGAGAGTCCAATGTATATTCTGATTTGTAAATAAAATTGATTTTTAGTTTCTTTTTCTGTAAATATTATTTTTGAATTGAGTTTTATTTTAACCATCTGAGAAAATCGGTGTGTTTTTAGCAGAATGTAATTTTATTTTCTAGAACAGGTTTTTAAGTTGATTTTCCTGTATATAAACTTACAAATAGTAAATTAAATTTAGGGTAGAATCAAAAATTTTCAGCTATTTAACCTTCGGGATACAAACGCATAATTTGTCAAATCTTTTATTTAGGATGGCAACCCAACGGAGTAATATTAAGGTTTATATTTGTCAAGCTCGTGCATAACATCTGCAGCCCGAGACGATTCGTTTCGTTTTGAAATCTGTAACGCGTCGGGTGAACAATATATGATTGTAAAATGAGATATATAAATGACATAAATAAAATATAAACCCTTGAAATGTACATACTTAAAAAAAATAAAGAATTTTTAAATGGAAATGGAAAATGGTTTCTGTGCGTAGTTCTAAACTGATGTCCGAGCAGAGTGTAGCGAGCGAAGACAGCGGAGAGGAACTACATCAAAAAACCAATCTAGAACCATTATTAGAGACCCAGAACATATTTACTTTCAAACCGAAGACTAAACGCATCGAAATCATAGATGTAAAACCCGCCTCACCGCGGCGTTCCGCAGATAGAAGTGCATTAAGCACGTCTACTTCGATCAGTGAGAGCAACAGAGACGGATCAAGCAGCGAAACTTCGATAGGAAAAGAGACACAAGAACAGGGCATTTCAACGGATAGTCAAAGTTCAAATGTGATCACTCTGACAAAGAAGCACATACCTCCAACTATTAAGAAAACAAAAGATAGTGAAACCCAGAATAAAAATAGTGTACAAGAAACGGAGCAAACACAAAAACGAGGTAGGCTATCTGACCCGATAATTTTAAATAATAAAAAGAAAAAATTTGCCGATATTAAGCCTCGTCTTTATCATTATGATAAAATAACAAAAAAACAACTAACCATGAGTAAGAAACATTCAAGCAGTTCTCCAGATCTGACAAAAACTGGTAAAGAATTCCAAGAATGCGAACAATCACAGGAATCTCAAACATCTATCGACTTAGAATTAAAACCTTCTACCTCCAACATAAAATTCAAAAGTGCATACGAGGAAACGTCTCTGCACACAGATACACTAGATAAATACAATACGGATGACGAAAGCCTACCTGAATTACCACTTGATATGTCTCACAGCCAAATAGACGATAATATACCAGAAGAAACAATAAAAGAGGCCGCCAAACCACCCTATAGCACAGGAGCTATCCCAAAAATTAAAGTCACTCAAAACATCCTAATTGAAGATGAAGTCAAAAAAATGGTTGCTCTCAGACAACAAATAAAGTCTAAAACATTAACCATGGAAAAAGTCATAATTTTACACGACTCAGATTTAGATACGCAACAACGAACGCCGTCTCCAATGGAAATTGCCCATAGAATAACCACACCGGAATTTCTCAAACCCAGGAAGACTAACAAACTTGCTCGTATATTACAACAAAACACACAAAACACCCCAACCTCAAATATGTTCCAACCACTAACAATTACAACGGAGGAAGAAATTAAAACAAAAATAAGGGATACTACACAAAAGAATGCAAGAACTAATAATAATGCAACCCCTGCAACAAATAAAAACAAAAAACAACACAAAAATCCCCCTATCGTATTAAAAGGAAACGCAGCCTCACATGCAGCCCTTACTAGAGAACTCAAATCGCACATAAAAAATGGGTTCTACATTAAATATGCGGCGAAAAGCATACTACTGTACATCAATGATGGCGACGATTACGCCAAATTCAAGGAGCACCTAATCACCAAGGAAGACCTCGAGTTCCATACCTACTCTACAGCACAGGACAAAACACATGCATTTGTACTGAGAGGCTTAAACGGAAATCCATCCTGCGAGGAAATAAAAGAGGAAATGTCAGAATTGCATAATATCGATATTAAGGAAATTTATAAAATGAAGACGAGATTCCGTCCCCTATATTTGGTGGTGACTAATAGCGACATCACACTAAAAATACTGCAAAATAAAGTCAAATTTTTATTACATACAAAAATTGAATGGGAACGAAGACAAAATGAAAGGCCTATCACCCAATGCCGCCGTTGCCAGTTGTGGGGGCACGCCGCTACAAATTGTCACAGAAATCCACGTTGCGTGAAATGTGCAGGTGCACATTGGATACATGCATGCACCAAAAAAGTCGACCAACCACCTACATGCGCCAACTGCAATGGGGCACATACGGCATGCAACATAGAATGTCCCGTTTACATATTTCGAGTAAAACAGATATTAAATGCACAAGAGGATGGTAGACCCACCAATGACAACAAAAAAACATTTGTACCAGCACCAATCCCCGAAAACAACCCCTGGGAAAGGAAACAACAAGTTGTAAATAGCAGGAGAACAGAAATCGAGCAGGAGGCGGGGCCCCCGGAATCCGGAGTCAGACGAAGCGAAAGACCACTCCCATCCCAACCACAGCGAGCAGTCCGGACGACTTCAGTAGACGAATACCAGCGTGCCACTGTAAGCACGCCCAGTAAACAAACGGTCACCAAGGATACGGAATTTGGTCAGCTCCTCCTCGAACTTAATAAACTTAACAGTAAAATTAATTTAAAAGAAACAGTCAAAGCATTAAGACAACTAAATAACATATTAGAAACTATTAATGACCCTATGTCAGTTATATTAGCCCTGCAAAATTTTTCAGAAAATATATTACCAAATTTTAACATATTAGTAGATGTTTAAAGTTTCTTTGTGGAATTGTAATTCACTAAGAAATAAAGTAGCAGAATTTCGAACGTATTTACAAACAGAGAATATTGATATATGTATTGTTACGGAAACCAAATTAAATCCGAATGACAAAATAAAGATTCATAAATATGATTTAATTAGAAATGATAGGACGTATAACAGAGGCGGTGGTGTGGCTATGTTCATCAAAAAGAACATACCATACCGCCGTCTCCCGGATATACAGGGTCCAATTGATAGCATTTACATTCAAATACAGGGCGGAACTATACTGGGAGGAGTTTATAACTCCCCAAATTATAAAATTCTAGACATAGACTTAATACGCCTTTTCGATCACAATGTGGTTGTTCTGGCTGGCGATCTAAATGCCAGACACGTCAGCTGGAATAACCACAGGAATAACACTAACGGCAGCGTAGTGCATGATTTCACTGAAAATAATGATATTGCAGTCATTGCGCCAGACACTCCCACCCACTTCCCATACAACAAATCCACCCCCTCTACCTTAGACCTTATTTTCAACAAAAACTACCCCCATCAGATAATACCGGTTTCCTTACCCCTACTTCCTAGTGATCATAATCCCGTTCATTTTCACTTACACAACCCTTATTCTCCCACTCCTGAAAAAATTGTATACAATTACAAAACTGCAAATTGGCTTAAATATAAACAATATATCAATAATAACCTCCAAATTAATAACAACATCACAGATAAATTTATAATAGAACAAGAAGTTACCAAATTCACAAACTTAATAAAAAATGCAAGGGATGTCGCGGTTAAAAAACAACCTTTTAAAAATAAAGAGGAAATAATCCCTCCTGAAATTTTAAATATAATAAAGCAAAAAAATAAAGCCAAAAAGAGATGGCAGAAACATCAAAATGATGTTGACGGCGACAATTACAGGGCGCTTCAGAACACAATAAAAATCAGACTGACTGAACACAGGGAGAGGTCTTGGAATGACAGGATAGCAACTCTGTTACGCCAGGACAACTCCCTGTGGCGTCTATCGAAATTACTGAAGCGACCCTTCCTACAACCGCCAACGATAATACACAATAATAAGTGTTATTATTCAGATATAGAGAAGGCGAATATTTTTGCAGATTTCATGCAATTCAATAACACGACACCACCAAATACAACTGAATTACATGATCATATTACTACAACTGCTAACTCTTACCCCTCCTTTCACCCCATTCCACCAAATAAACTCCCTAAAATGCTAACTAACCCTACTGAAATTAAAAACATATTGAAAACCTTCCCAAACCTCAAATCCCCCGGTATCGACGATATCCCGAACCTCATCCTGAAAAAGCTCCCCTCTAAAGCTCTGGCGCAATTGACTTATATTATTAACGCAATATTAAAACTACAATATTTTCCTGACAGTTGGAAGACTGCTATTATAGTCCCGATATTGAAGCCAAATAAACAACCACAAGAATTAAATAATTACCGTCCTATTGCATTATTGAATACACTATCAAAATTGACGGAAAGAATAATTCTAGACAGACTAAACCACCATATAAATAAAAATAAAATATATCCGGATCAGCAATTTGGCTTCAGGGCGGGACATAGTACCACTCTTCCACTGTCAAAAATCATACAAGAAGCACTCATTGGATTTACAAAAAAACAATGCACTGCGCTGCTATTATTGGATACAGAAAAGGCGTACGATACTGTCTGGCATAACGGGCTATTATACAAATTAAGTGAAATTTATCGGCTTCCCATATATATCACCACCCTCCTGAAAAGTTTTTTAACAAATAGAAAAATAACAATACGCATTAATAATTCTCTGTCCGACATAAAACATATTTCGGCAGGAGTCCCTCAAGGGGCCATCCTTTCTCCAACCCTCTATAATCTCTACCTTTCCGATATCCCTACCCTCCCCACGACCACCCTCCTACTATACGCTGACGACGCCGTTATCTGCGGGCGGTCCTTCTACGCGGAAACGGCCGTCCAAAAGATACGGCGTCACCTTACAAAACTTGAGACATATAACGACGACTGGAAAATACACATCAACGAAAACAAGACAGAGACAATAACGCTACACCGCAAGTTCACTAATGTGAAAACGTTCACAAAAATTAAAATTAATGACAAATTAATCCAGGAAAGAAGCAGAGCTAAGTATCTGGGGGTAACCCTGGATACAAGGCTCTGCTTCGGACCACACATCACGTCAACGCTGCAAAAAACGTACGCAGCTTTAAATAAGCTCTATCCATTAGTGAACAGACGGAGTAGATTATCGACGGACAATAAACTGACACTATATAAAGTAATCTTCCGACCGATACTGACATATGCCTGTGCGTCATGGAACTGTATTTCAGACGCACAGTGCAAAAGACTACAGACGACTCAAAATAAAATACTGAGACTCCTACTTAACGCTAACCGCTACACACCGATCGCTGAATTGCATGAGAGGGCAGCCGTCCCTCTCATGCGACAATTCATCGATGACACGGCACAAAAATTCTTTACGCACAAAATTCAGCGATCGGTACTTACACGAGACCTGACCAACAGACGTCGACACAACGACCCCCCCCACGCTCACAAGTTACTCCACCAGAACCTACCGATCTACAATATACGAGACTGACGTAACGCACATACATATAACCTTTTCGACATAAACCTTTGGACAATCCCACCTCTCACCTTCCTCCTCATACCCCCTTCTTCTTTTCATTTTATTAAATCCAGAATAGTTTTTAATTTAATTAATTCAACACAGAATACTTTTTATTTCATTTTCATTTCATTTAAACTGTACATACATTTTAACACCTCTAGAATCAATTTTTATTTTTCATGACTTCTTATATATTAAAGCAGGTTTTTCTATAATTTATTTTCCTGCGTACTACACAATAATTTATTACACTTCCACAAATACTTTTTACTTTCATTTTTATACTGCTTGTCAGATACCTACACACAACTCTATTTCAAAATAGGGAAAATAGAATAAATAACCAAGTTTAAATTTCGAAAGGAGTGATCATCTTCCCGGCGGAACATCGGCCATCCTATACTATGAAGAGCACCACTTTTTATTAGATAGGCTAATATTATATAGCACTCTGTGCAGGATTGTTTTAGTAAACTACTTAGGGAAAGATCACACAAATGGAATATAATGTACATACAATGTTTAATAAAAATATTTTAATTGGTAATTGGTTTCTGTGCGTAGTTGCGAAGTTTGCGAGGAAGCGACAAGACGTCCGAGCCCACTGACCAACTTGACAGAGAATTCTTCCTTAAAAAGGACTTACCTAAAGCTAAAACCACTACGAGAAAGGATAAGAAGAATAAAGCAACGGAAGAAGTTAGAAGGAGCAGGTCTCCGATCACCAAATCAGATGAAATTGCACCTAATACACATGCACATGAGAAATCCATAAGTCAAGACAAACGTGAAGACACCAAACAAGCACAGTATAGAGTAATTAATATCAATCCGACAGAGACGGAAAATATCAAGATTGTGGTAGAGAAACTATTGGATAGCGAACACCTAAGTGAAACAGAAAATAGCTGCAATAGTTCTGAAGACCTCGAAAAAAGCATTCTAAATCAATCAAATCGGCTTGATGCACATTGGGCAACAAGTTCCCGGACTATAGCGGAATCAGACAACGAAGCCAGTAGCGACGTAAAATCCTGCACTTCCGAAAATAAGACGTTACGAGATAATATTAGTTCAGAGGAATCAACGGTTAAAAGCGAGAGCGAAAGAGACGCAAGACAGGTGAGGAAAAAAACCAAATACACTAATGTTAAACCTCGTCTATTTGCTTTTATGAAAAAAGTTCCCAGCGCTGATAAATTAAATAAGGAATGTCAAGAATGTGAAGAATCCCAAACATCCATGAGCAAATCGTACGAATCAGACAACTTTAGAAGTGCATATGCAAATCCCATGAATAAAACGAATACTTCATCTAATAATACATCATCGGGCAATGATTCAGTCTCACTAAGTACACATAAGTCGAATAAAACTGCAATTTCCAGAAGTTCTGACGATATCTACATTTTAACGGGACAGCCCACAATTGACAAACCTGCAAGCCCGCCGGATTCTCTGTCGTCGGCAAAATTGCAACAAGAATACCAACGTTTATCCACAAAAACCAAGGAAAACTTTGCTAATATTATCTCACAATACATTATAAAAGGTAAAAACGATAATAATGCAAGTTTAAATGACCCACAAGAAAATATGGATAAAAATCAGTTACATGTTGCCGGCCCATCATTCCAGGGGAACACATCATATACCCACAGGTCCCCTTCTCCTGTAAGCATGGAAGTTGATTTCCCAAAGTCTCCTGATATGTTTAAAATCCCAAGAAAAACGTCCAAGTTACGTAATATTTTAACGAAACCTACGACTCCGGAAGTTCCGGTCAAAAATAAATATGAGGGACTTGAAATACAAACAACGGAATAAGCCATCAGGGATAAAATGGAAATAACGGATAAAAACAAGGGTGGAAACCGGAATAATAAAAATATAAAAATTTTGGACAAAAATAAGGACACACAACCAGCGAAAAACAACTCCCCTAGGCCGAAAAAGAACCCCCCACTCGTTATACAAGGGCACCCCAGCTCCCACGAGGAATTAACGAACGAAATAAAAAAATCCGTGACTAAGGGGTTCTATATTAAATATGCTGCAAAAAGCATCTTATTATATATCGAAGACAATGAAGAATACAAAAAATACAGAGATCAATTGGACTACGAAAAAATACAATTCCATACGTATACCGATTTTAGCAGCAAAAAACATGCCTTTGTGCTAAGGGGGTTGTGTGGCAACCCTAACACCAACGATATAAAAGAAGAATTGGAAGACATGCATAAGATAGATGTACATGAAATCTATAAAATGAAAACACGCTTCAAGCCGTTGTTCTTAATCACAACTAATACTGATATCACCCTTAAGGCTCTCCAAAATAGGGTGCGTTTTATTATGCACACTAAGATAGAATGGGAGAGACGAAAAAATGATAGACCCATTACGCAATGTCGACGCTGTCAAGTATGGGGCCATGCAGCGTCGAATTGCCGTCGCCAGCCCAGATGTGTGAAGTGCGCTGATGCGCATTGGACCCATGAATGCACTAAGAACGTCCAGTCAACCCCCAAATGTGCGAATTGTAATGGAGAACACACGGCGTGTAACGTCATTTGTCCTGTCTACCAATTTAGGCTGAAACAATTAGAGCAGAATGCTCCCAAAACTACACCAGAATATGTCCCGGCGCCTCCGCCCAAATTTAATGCGTGGGAGCGGCGGAGCCAACCCCCACCCCCGACGAATCAACCTGATGCGAGGCCTCCCCAATCCCAACCTACCCAGGCAAGAAGACAACAAGAAGCCACGACGCCGGACCTGTCAGCAAATGATTTCGGGGACCTCATGTCCGAATTAAATAAATTAAATAGTAAAATAAATTTAAAAGATACCATCAATGCTGTTGCACATCTAAACAAGCTTTTGAGTAATGTACATGATCCTATGCAGGTTATACTTGTATTACAGGATTTTGCCAAAAACGTTTTGCCTAGGTATAATATTTTAAATTTGAATGCTTAAGTTGGCGGTTTGGAATGCCAACGGATTATTTAATAAACAGCTAGAAACGTATCAATATATAACTCTCGAGGATTTGGATATTTTTATTGTTACAGAATCTAGATTGAGGCCGAGTCATAGGATAAAGTTGTATAATTACAATGTAGTACGGAGCGACAGGACGTACAATCGTGGGGGTGGAGTGGTGATGTTCATCAAGAAGAACATACCATTCCTCCCTCTCCCATCGGTTGACGGTCCGGTCGACAATGTACTTGTACAACTGGAGGATGGAGTGGTCATCGGGGGGGTGTATAACTCCCCGAGCCACAAAATTCTCCAAAACGAGCTCAATGCGATTTTTGATCATAACATTGCAATTATTGCGGGAGATCTGAACGCACGACATACATCGTGGTTCAACTCCCGCAATAACACGAACGGGACCACGCTGGAGGCCTTCTCGCACGACGGGGGGGTTTCCATCGTGGCCCCCGACACCCCGACGCACTTCCCAGCTAATGGCATGTCCCCCACCACCTTGGATTTGGTTATGGTAAAAAATTTCCCCCATCCTATAATCCCCAACTCTCTCCCCTTCCTTTCCTCGGACCATAATCCAGTTTCCTTTAACATCCCGACAACGACACAACAAAACACACACAAAAAGACATACGATTACAAAAACGCAAACTGGAAAAAATTTAGACAAATTATAAATGACAAACTAGACATTAATAATAATATATTAACGCCACGAGACATCGACAATGAAGTGACTCGACTGACGAACATTTTACAATTCGCACGTGACAAAACGACGAGACAAATTACGCTCAAACCAAGAGCTGAAATTATTCCAACTGAAATTTTAAACTTAATAAAATTTAAAAATAAAATTAAAAGATCTTGGCAGAGGTGCAGACGAGAAATTGACAGATATAGACTACGAGACATACAAAATACTATTAAGACGAGACTTAAAAACCACAGGGAGGAGGCCTGGAACGACAAGATTTCGGCCTTGTCGCGCCAGGACAACTCTCTGTGGCGACTGACGAAAATTTTGAAAAGACCTTACATACAGATGCCGACGCTTGTTCGGGAAGGAGTGGCTTTCTACTCCGACCGGGACAAGGCCGAGGCATTTGTGGACTACCTACAAAAGACAAACACGCCGACACCCAACGAGACCGAGGAACACGATGACATAACACGCGACGCACAAACGATACGTGACAGCTACGATATACCGACCAATAAGTACACAAAACTGATAACAAGCCCTACTGAAATAAAAAAGATCCTAAAAACTCTTCCGAACAACAAAGCACCCGGCGTTGACGGCATACATAACATGATGCTCAAAAACATGCCAAATAAAAGCATTGTACAATTATGCTATATAATTAATGCAATCATTAAAACACAATATTACCCGGGTGCTTGGAAGACTGCGATCATCATACCTATTTTAAAACCCCGTAAACCGTCCCACCTACCCTCTAGCTACCGTCCCATATCCCTTCTAAATACCCTCTCTAAAGTCGTGGATAAGGTGATATTAAAAATTTTAAATTCTTATATTCAAAAGAAACATATTTTGCCTAATATCCAGTTCGGCTTTAGAGAGGGTCATAGCACTACTCTAGCCTTATCCAAGGTGGTGCAGGACACCATTATTGCCTACAACAAGAAGAATTGCAATGCTATGATTTTAATCGATATTGAGAAGGCCTATGATTCGGTCTGGATCAACGGTTTAACATATAAACTTGCGAATATTTGTGAATTTCCCATGTATTTGGTTGCTTTAATCCGTAATTATTTAATTGGTCGGCATGCTGCGGTATGCATTAACGGGACAGTCTCCTCTTATAGGAGGCTGTCGGCTGGAGTTCCACAGGGGGCGATTTTATCGCCCACCTTGTATAACCTGTATCTTGTGGATACGCCCGAGCATGTTAGTACCAATATACTACTATATGCAGATGATACAACCATCTATGCCAGGTCATTTTACGCCGAAACAGCGGTTAAGAAAATAAAATATCATCTATTAGAACTCTTAAAGTTCTATAAAAAATGGAAAATTAATATCAACCATGATAAAACTGAGTTGATAATATTACATAGGAAATTCACAAATATTCATACTTTTGACAAACTGAAAATTAACGACAATATTATAAGGGAGAAGAGCGCGGTCAAGTATCTGGGGGTAACCCTGGACACGAGACTGCGTTTCGGACCCCATATATCGAACATAATAAACAGTACTTATGCTGCCTTAAGTAGACTATATCCATTAGTCAACAAAAGGAGCAAATTATCTAGGGATAACAAGGTAACGCTTTATAAAGTCATTCTTAAACCAATCCTCACATATGCATGTGCGTCATGGAATACAATTTCTGATGCGCAATGCAATCGTCTACAGAGGACACAATAAAATCCTTAGACTACTCACAGAGTCGAATAGATATACACCTATTATTGATTTTCACAATGATACTAATATCCCTCTCATCCGAGATTATATAACTGAGACGGCTGATAAGTTTTTTAAATATAAAGTTGCTAATTCCATACTTACCGCCAACTTGACCAGTATGAGGAGTTTCAACGAAACTCCTCATACACATAAACTACTTCATGAGGGTTTACCTCTCTATCACGAGAGATAACCTTGGGCAAATACGGATAATTTGGTCGAATCCTGTAATGGGAGAATGACTTGTTGGATGAGTATATTTAATTTTCTATAAGAATATTAGAGTCTTTTAGTTTCTTTTTAGAGTTATTTTTAGTTTGTCATTTTCTAAAGTCATCTTTGAGTTTCATTGTTTCTGCCCAGAATAATTTATTTTTTTATACGTAAATCTTTTGAAAAACATATTAATTTTACCTTTTGACACGAGCGGTGCGCTTTTAATTTTACAATATTTTTCTAAACCAGGTTTTGGTTATTTTCCTGGGCAAACACTTACAAGTTGTAAATAAAATTTAATCGTAGAATTAAACCTTTTCAGTTTGTAAACCTCCGGGATATAACATAAAATTTGCTAAAACATATTGGATGGCAACAGCATCAGATTAATCAAATAATTTTGTTTCAAATTTCATCGGCATGAGATCCGCCGCCTGGCTTTACTCGTTTTTGCCACAAAAATTTGTATAAAGTCGGGATTAATAACATTGTACATACACTAATTAATGAAATAAATGAAATACACAAAATGAATTGTAAACCACAGGTAAACAAAATAAAAATATTTTTAATGGTTAATGGTTAATGGTTTCTGTGCCAGTTTTTCCGGTCAGAATAACAAAACTGGTTGGAACATCTTGATCCACCCAGTATATTGGAAATTCTTGAAAATTAGGAAAGATACAAAAACGTAATACCGTGCAAAGTGTTTATAAAGAGACGACTGTGCGGTGTTAGTGTTTGTGAGGTCTGCGACAGGCCTTGGGGTGAGTTACACCCATTTTTGAAGTACATTTGACATTGACAATTAAAAATTAAACATAGTGAAATCAGCCATATAAGAATTTTAAGACATAACCTAACTTCCGGAACGCCCATCAAAAATTTCAGAAAACATAACCCCAAAGGGAAAGTTCCCCTACCGATTCTAACCTTTGGTTAGAATCGGTAGGGGAACCTAACCTCAAAGACATTATAGACAATTTTTGACAAACATTTACGGTCGAGTAAGGCGCTTACGATAAAAGAACTTTTCGTTTATAAAGAGTGCAAACACACTAATTCAGCGATATGGACGATAAATCGCCAAATAATAGTGGATACTCCCTAAGCCAAACAGGAGGCGCGTTCCTAAAACCAAACACAGCGCAAACACACGAAATGTCCGCAAGGCAATCGTTATCAGGCAACGAGAGTGACCGAAGCTGCGTTAGCTTGGGGCCCCAGGTGCCAAGCGCGCGCAAAAGAGTAAAAAGGAGAATAATAGCTATCAGCCCCAAAGAAAGTAACGACTCAGACGCCAGCCTCGAGACGGTAAAGGCGACATCTGGGAACGAAATGCAGGTAGATAACCAAACGAGCGAGAACAAGAACGAGATCTTCAAGTTAAAAAAGAGACAACAACGTGTAGTCGACACAAGTAACCCGGCCTACACGCATCCTGGCGCGGGCAAGCCGCCACAACAACAGGCGACACCACAACAGACAATACAAGTGATCAAAAACAAATTCGAGACGAAAGCAGAAATACACCAGTCCGACATGAACGTGGTACCGCCGCAGCGCGAAGCGGAAGATACAGCCCCCTCCCACCCATCTGAACAACAGAAAACAACACCGGTCAGAAGACCACCCCCAATCGTGATCCACGGCCATCTCGAAAATCACAGAGCCGTGAACGATTATATAAAAACGCACATCAAAAACAAGCACGTCTGGAAACACACAGCAGTTAACACGGCCCTGCAAGTTTCCACAAAAGAGGACTGGGAGACAGTAAACCAGTGTTTTGAAAACAATAAACTGGACTTCCACACCTATACCCCTAAGGAGGAGAAATCCCACGCCTTCGTGATGCGTGGGCTCCATCACGAGGCGGTGGTGGATGATTTAAAAGAAGAGCTCCAGAAAGACCACGGAATAGAATGCAGAGAGCTGTTCAAGATGAGGGGCACCCGCTTCCCAGCTTATCTGCTAATAACCAGCAGCAAAACGACGCTAAAAGATTTGCAAAATAAAATCAGGTACCTGGACTATACAAGCATAAGCTGGGAGCGGCATGTGAACAGCAAGCTTATAATACAGTGCCACAGATGCCAACAGTGGGGGCACGCCACCTCTAACTGTAGAGCACCGCCCAACTGCCTTAAGTGCGCAGAGCCACACCTGACACGAACGTGCACAAAGACCAGGGATACATCCGCCAAATGCATAAACTGCGGGGGACCGCACCCCGCAAATGCAGTCGTATGCATAGTATACAAGCGCAAGGCAGGACAGTTAGAGGCGAGCAGTGCCAGGGTAGCGCCGGCACCGCAAATGAAATACGTGGCGGCCCCCCCACCCAAAAACAACATATGGGAAGACCGAAGAGCTGCGGCGGCATCAGGACAACGCGCCGAGACCCACGCAGCAACGCAACCTCCCCCCCAGACGACGACAAATCCCCAAGACATCCCTAGAAGGAGACCAGCGGCGCTGCTGCCCACCCCGATGACGGCGACGCTCAGAGGTGGAGAAATTGGACCTTCCACAGGTGCCAAAATTGAAGAATTACGCCAGCAGCAACGCCGTATGGCAAGCCTCATCGATTTAGACAGACTGATCACTCTATACCGTAACTTGAACGCCGAGCTGGAGAGTTGCTCCAACGCGGCCGACAAATTTTTTGTGATGCACCGCTTCCTCGAAGCGATGCCTGAAGATGCATTCTAGATCTTCACCATCAAAATTTCTTCCTGGAACGCCAACGGTATAGGTAACAAAATTCAGGAGGGGGAGGAGCACGGTCCAACAGGTCGTTAGGGTAGTTAACGATGTAAAGGTACAATACAACCTCGGGAAGAGCACCGCCATGGTGCTCCTCGATATTGAGAAAGCCTTCGATACCGTTTGGATCCCGGGCTTACTCTACAAGCTTCACCACTACAACTTTCCGACGCACATCACCAAACTCGTTCACTCGTTCCTGACGGGCAGAACCCTGCAGGTCCGGGTGAACAACAAACTGTCAACTCGGCGGGACATTCGCGCGGGCGTCCCGCAAGGATCGTGCCTGTCACCTAAGTTGTACAACCTGTACGTCTCCGATTTCCCGGAGTTTCCGAATACCAAGCTGGCCAAGTACGCCGACGACACGGCCATGTACGCGCATTCCCACAACGCACAGGCGGCTAACATGCTGCTGAATGCACACATGGCTCGTGCCACGGCTTATTACGGCCAGTGGAAGATTCGGGTCAACGCCGAGAAGTCGGAGGCGATCTGCTTCACGCGTCGATTTACAGAAAATCGACTAATCACGCCAATTTCGATCAGGGGCAACCAAATTCCTATTAGGGGATGCGTGAAGTACCTGGGGGTCAGACTGGACAGAAGACTGACGTTCAACACCCACATAAACTATACGGACGGTCTACTCCCTGTCCAGGAGTCTGTACCCGCTCATGGTCAGGGGTAGCAGACTAAACAGACATAATAAAAAATTGTTGTACACAATGGTGGTCAGGCCGTCCATCACATACGCGGCGCCGGTTTGGTGCAGCATACCGGCCACGACAATGAAAAAACTAGAAATTTTAGAACGAAAATTTATGCGCCTCATCTCCAACTCAGGAAGGTACACCTCCCTCAGAGACCTTTACGAACGCTGCAACGACATAACCCCGATAGCCGACTACGTCCAGCGCATCTCTCAAAACTTCTATTCATTCAAACTGGGCGATAGTCCGCTAACAAGACACATTACACAAATTAGACAGCATAATGCCCCATTTCGGATTAAACACCCCTTACCTTACCAGACGTTACCGATCTTCCGGCAGCCACTCTAGCCAAACTTTCACCTACTATACCTTCCCTGCTACTATCCACCTTTCACTGATATTTCATACCTTTCATTGACTTTTAATTCTTTCCTGTCCCCCTCTTCTTTTGTTTTTGTGTATTTTTGTTTGTTGTTCCTTCGTTTCTGTTTGTACCTTTTTGTCTGTAAATTCATTCTTCCCTCATTAATCTTGTAACAGTTTCCAAATTTTTTATACCAAAACAATTCAAAATTTAGAATCACAGTTTAGGCCAGCCTTGCGCAGCCCGTCGCTGGAGTAATTCGCGGATGGCACTCCGTACAAGTTATGGTGTCAGCGTAAGTGCCAAAATTAAACAAAGTGTTGTGCGCAAACGGGTAAAACCGAGTGATAGTTTTAAAAAAATTTTGTTAAGCTTTCTTTTAAGCCTTTTTTGTACACTACCACTTATTTTAATCTACTTTTGTAGAAGGAGTTCGAGTTGTTTTTATTTATACATTTTTACTTTCGCCGAACCAGCCCCGCCTCGGCCCGACCTTGCGATACACCACCGCGTTAACGCGGTGGTCGCAGGATCGGTCCCGGAATGGGCACTGGGGAGGCAGTCACATGTTCCCTTTAATTTTAATAAAGTTATGTTGAATTGAATTGGTTTCTGTGCCAGTTTTTCCGGTTTAAAAAAATCGTAAAGGTGAACAAAAAGTTGTCCACCCTATATAGCGTTTTTTATCCTGAAAAAGTCAAAAAGTGATATATTAGTGTAGTGTAAAGGACTCATAAAGAGACGACTGTGCAACAGCAGATTAAGGGGCCCACGCCCAGGCCTGCGGGCAAGTGCAATCTGAACATTAAAATATTTTTGACGTGCATGTCAAAAAAATAAAAATTTTTTGAAACAGTGTTATTTATCAGATAAGGACATTTTGGACATTAAAACTTTCGGCAGCCCATCCAAATTCCATAAAACTAAATCACAGTGAGTACCATTATTAATTTCAAACCCGTAAAGACTTAACCTAAAAGCAAAAGTGCAAGTTTTTTCACGATCGTCCCCCCCTACGACCGTTGGTTAAAAACGGTAGGGGGACATAACCTAAAAGGAAAAAGAGACAATTTTTGGCGAACTTTTCCGGTCGGTTAAGGCGCTTACGGCCAAAAAAAGTGCGATCAAATAAGGCGCAAATAAACTTTGCAAAAGACAATAAACAGTAACATAACTATAAAATGGAGGAAAAGCTACCAAATAGTAGCGGTATCTTTATAAGTGGCCCATCTGGCGGTATGTTCGCGAAACCAAGCGTGGCACCGTCAGAAGAATTCCATACCCGGCGATTGTCGCAAGCTTCGGGTAACGAAAGCGACAGGAGCAGCACCAGCGTAGGAACCCAAGGACCTAGTACAAGGAAAAAGATAAAGAGGAAAATATCCGTTGAAAATAAAAGCGACGAATCAGACACAAGCCAAAAAACAATCAAAAAAAGCCCCGCCAACAACATGCAAGTCGGAGACGAGACGGAGGAGGACCCCACCCCCGAAGCACAAAAGATTTTCAAACTGAAAAAAAGCAATAGAGTGGCAGACACCACAAATCCTGATTTCACGCACCCCGGCGCAGGTAAGCCTAAGCAAACGAAGACAATAACACCGACACAAACCATATCCAACAAGTTCGAAAGCAAAGTGCCGGTACAACAGCCGGATATGGATGTTGTACCGCCACAGCCACAAATGGAAGAAGCGGCCCCCACACAGCAAAATAAATTACCGAAAAGACGACCACCCCCTATCGTCATCCACGGACACCTGGAGGACCACAGGGCTGTTAACAACTACATAAAGGCACACGTTAAAGACAAGCATTTTTGGAAGCACACGACCGCCAACACAGCCCTCCAGGTGTCTACCAGAGAAGACTGGGAAACAGTCAATAAGTGTTTCCAAAACAACAAATTGGATTATCACACATACACCCCTAAGGAAGACAAATCGCATGCCTTCGTGATGCGTGGGCTGCATCACGAGGCTGCGATCGAAGACCTTAAGGATGAATTAAGCAAAGATCACAACGTCAACTGTAGAGAGATCTACAAGATGAGGGGCACCCGCTTCCCCTCATATTTGGTCATTACAGACTGCCAAGTAACACTAAAGGATCTACAAACAAAGATCAGACACCTTGACTACACGAGCGTTAGTTGGGAACGCCACATAAACAATAAAGGCATCATACAATGTCACAGGTGCCAACAGTGGGGGCACGCAACCTCCAACTGCCGAGCGTCCCCCAACTGTTTGAAATGTGCGCAGCCGCACCTGACAAAAACTTGCACGAAGACAACAGATACGCCCGCTAAATGTATCAACTGTGGTGGGCCGCACCCGGCAAATGCGACTGTCTGTATCGTATACAAAAGAAAAATGAGCCAGATAGAACCGATGAACACGAGAGTACCACCGGCCCCACAAACAAGGTACGTGGCGGCACCCATACCGCAGCGGAATATATGGGAAGAAAGAAGAGCTGCAGCAGCGGCAGCAGATCCTCGGCGCTCCCAGACATACGCCACATCGCAGCCCCTCCCCCAGACGATGACCAGACCACCCATAAACGATGCCCCACAACAACGACGGCCAGCGGCGCTGCTGCCCACGCCAACGACAACTCCAAGACAGGAAGGATCCTCCTCCATCGGGGCTAAGATGGAAGAATTGCGACAGCAGCAGCGTCGCATGGCTTCATTGATAAACCTCGACAATCTGCTGTCAATGTACCATAACTTGAACGCCGAGCTGGAGAGTTGCTCCAACGCGGCCGACAAATTTTTTGTGATGCATCGCTTCCTCGAAGCGATGCCTGAAGACGCCCTGTAAGTCTTCACCGTCAAAATCTCTTCATGGAACGCCAATGGTATAGGTAACAAAATTCCTTTTCTTATCAATTACTTGTTGAGGCATAAAATTGACATTATGCTGCTAAACGAAACGAAACTCACCAGACGTGACAAACTGCAAGTCCGGGGGTATACAGTACATAGGACAGATAGGGCCGACAACCACAGGGGTGGTGGGGTGGCCGTATTGGTAAAGACCGAAATCGCGCACACGCACCATTCTGTACGGAACACCACTGTGGAAAATGTGTGTGTGACGCTGGAGGGCGGCACCAGTGTCGTGGCCGCGTACAACCGACCCTTGAACGGCTTCACGGCGGGTTGTCTCGAGAATTTAATGAACGTAAGCCCGCGCTGCCTGCTCATAGGCGACCTCAACGCTCGGCATCGCAACTGGAACTGCCATCGCAACAACGCGAACGGCAACACTCTGTTCGACTATGTGAATAGTCGAAATGTCATTGTGCAGTACCCGGACGATCCCACGCATTTTCCGGACAACGGCACAACACCCACTACCCTCGACATAGTGGTCAATAAAGGCGTGAGGAACTGCACGGCCCCCGTGGCCCTGCAGGAACTCACGTCCGACCACAACCCCATTGTGGTCGAGCTTGACGGTGTGTCGAGGGAGGACATAACACGTACCGTCACATCTTATAGAAGCGCCGACTGGCGTCTCTATAAGACACATATAAACACAAACTTGACACTCACCAACACGATCGCCACACCCGCCGAACTGGAAAATGCGGTGGAGGAGTTCACAAGGGTGCTGCAGGATGCCAAGCAGACTGTTGCCACCACCATAACCATAAACGACAACAGAGACCGACTCGACGAAGCGGTCGTACGAAACATTCGGGAGAAAAATCGACTCAGACGGCTTTGGCAGCGAAATCGCGATGCCGACGCCAGGGCCGAGATGATCAGGCTGCAAAGGCAGATCAGAACCTCCATCAACACTGCAAAAAACCAGAAATGGGGGGACAAACTGGCGGCACTCAATCCGCAAGACAACTCGCTGTGGAAGCTGACAAGGGCCTTAAAAAGTACGCGGGAAGCCATTCCCGCCTTGACGGGCACAAACGGACAGACATCGCTAACGGACACGCAAAAAGCGAACGACTTAGCCGACCATTTTCAGACGATACACAACAACACCATACCTAACAACCAAGAACACGACCGCATCGAACGAGACGTACAAGAACTGCTCGGTCATGACATCCAACTGACCAGACGACAATTTCTTAAAGTCATGACCAAACCCTCGGAAATAGCACAAATTGTCAAGGACTTACCAAACAATAAGGCACCCGGGGCGGACCGTATCGAATACAAGCTGCTCAAATATCTCCCGAGGAAGGGTATTGTGCAATTAACCTACATCGTTAATGCGATCCTGCGACTGCAGCACTGGCCCAGCCAGTGGAAAGGCGCCGTGGTCATCCCCATCCTGAAGCCGAAGAAGAACGCGCGGCTCGTCGGCAGCTACAGGCCCATCTCGTTGCTGTCGGCGATCTCCAAGTTGGTGGAGAAGGTCATCCTGATCAGACTTGATGCTGCTCAGGATGAACTTCACATCGACGAAGAGTCCCAATTCGGCTTCAGGAGGGGGAGGAGCACGATCCAACAGATCGTTAGGGTAGTTAACGATGTAAAGGTACAATACAACCTCGGGAAGAGCACCGCCATGGTGCTCCTCCATATTGAGAAGGCCTTCGATACCGTTTGGATCCCGGGTCTACTCTACAAGCTTCACAACTACAACTTTCCGACGCACATCACCAAACTCGTTCACTCGTTCCTGACGGGCAGAACCCTGCAGGTCCGGGTGAACAACAAACTGTCAACTCGGCGGGACATTCGCGCGGGCGTCCCGCAAGGATCGTGCCTGTCACCTAAGTTGTACAACCTGTACGTCTCCGATTTCCCGGAGTTTCCGAATACCAAGCTGGCCAAGTACGCCGACGACACGGCCATGTACGCGCATTCCCACAACGCACAGGCGGCTAACATGCTGCTGAATGCGCACATGGCTCGTGCCACGGCTTATTACGGCCAGTGGAAGATTCGGGTCAACGCCGAGAAGTCGGAGGCGATCTGCTTCACGCGTCGATTTACAGAAAATCGACTAATCACGCCAATTTCGATCAGGGGCAACCAAATTCCTATTAGGGGATGCGTGAAGTACCTGGGGGTCAGACTGGACAGAAGACTGACGTTCAACACCCACGTAAACGAAACTATACGGACGGTCTACTCCCTGTCCAGGAGTCTGTATCCGCTCATGGTCAGGGGTAGCAGACTAAACAGACATAATAAAAAGTTGCTGTACACAATGGTGGTCAGGCCGTCCATCACATACGCGGCGCCGGTCTGGTGCAGCATACCGGCCACGACAATGAAAAAACTCGAAATTTTAGAACGAAAATTTATGCGCCTCATATCCAACTCAGGAAGGTACACCTCCCTCAGAGACCTCTACGAACGCTGCAACGACATCACCCCGATAGCCGACTACGTCCAGCGCATCTCTCAAAACTTCTACTCGTTCAAACTGGGCGATAGTCCGCTAACAAGACACATTACACAAATTAGACAGCATAATGCCCCATTTCGGATTAAACACCCCTTACCTTACCAGACGTTACCGATCTTCCGGCAGCCACTCTAGCCAAACTTTCACCTACTACACCTTCCCTGCTACTATCCACCTTTCACTGATATTTCATACCTTTCATCGACTTTCAATTCTTTCCTGTCCCCCTCTTCTTTTGTTTTTGTGTATTTTTGTTTTCGCGTTTTTTGTTCCTTCGTTTCTGTTTGTACATTTTTGTCTGTAAATTCATTCTTCCTTCATTAATCTTGTAACAGTTTCCAAATTTTTTATACAAAAACAATTCAAAATTTAGAATCACAGTTTAGGCCAGCCTTGCGCAACCCGTCGCTGGAGTGATTCGCGGATGGCACGTCGTACAAGTTACGGTGCCAGCGACAGCAACAAAATTTTAAAAATAGTGAATGTGCGCGAACGGCGAAAGCCAGTGATCGTTTTAACCCTTTTTATGTTAAGCTTTACTTTTTAAGCATTTTTGTACAAAATCACCTTTTTAATTTACTTGTTTTTGTAAAAGGAGTTAGGTTTATTTTTATATACATTTTTTACTTACGCCGAACCAGCCCCGCCTCGGCCCGACCTTGCCGATGCACCACCGCGTCAACGCGGTGGTCGCAGGATCGGTCCCGGGATGGGTGCTGGGGAGGCAATCCACTGTTCCAATTAAATTTTAATAAAGTTCTTTTGAATTGAATTGAATTGGTTTCTGTGCCACCTACTACACCTTCCCTGCTACTTATCCACCTTTCACTGATATTACATACCTTTCATCGACTTTCAATTCTTTCCTGTCCCCCTCTTCTTTTGTTTTTGTGTATTTTTGTTTTCGCGTTTTTTGTTCCTTCGTTTCTGTTTGTACATTTTTGTCTGTAAATTCATTCTTCCTTCATTAATCTTGTAACAGTTTCCAAATTTTTTATACAAAAACAATTCAAAATTTAGAATCACAGTTTAGGCCAGACTTGCGCAGCCCGTCGCTGGAGTGATTCGCGGATGGCACGTTGTACAAGTTACGGTGCCAGCGACAGCAACAAAATTTTAAAAATAGTGAATGTGCGCGAACGGCGAAAGCCAGTGATCGTTTTAACCCTTTTTATGTTAAGCTTTACTTTTTAAGCATTTTTGTACAAAATCACCTTTTTAATTTACTTGTTTTTGTAAAAGGAGTTAGGTTTATTTTTATATACATTTTTTACTTACGCCGAACCAGCCCCGCCTCGGCCCGACCTTGCGATGCACCACCGCGTCAACGCGGTGGTCGCAGGGTCGGTCCCGGGATGGGTGCTGGGGAGGCAGTCCACTGTTCCAATTAAATTTTAATAAAGTTCTTTTGAATTGAATTGGTTTCTGTGCCAGTTGCGAAGTTAGCGAGGAAGTGGTTACTACGTCCGACCATACTGAGCAGTAAAACAGAGAAATTTCTTTGAAAAAAGAAGCACCCAAAGGCAAAATTGACACGACACGAGCGAAGAAAAAGAATCCATCAGATGGAATAAGAAGAAGTCGATCACCGATAGCTAAAGCAGCAGAAACTGCATCTTTAAACATTGCATCTGACAAACCTCCTAGCCAAGACAAGCGAGATAGCACAGATAAAGAGGGATATAGAGAAATAAACATCGACTCGACTGAGACAGAGCGAATTAAGATAGTGGTAGAAAGACTACTCGATAGTGAGGAAAGAAGTGAGACGGAAAATAGTTACAACAGCTCCGAGGACCTGGAGAAAAGTATCATTAACCAGAGTAACAGGCTTGATATTAACTGGAAGACCAGCTCCCGAACTATTGCTGAGTCCGGCGACGATACCAGCTGTGACGCTGCATCCTGCATCTCGAACTTTACTGCACAAAAACGCAACAAAACCTTAGAGGAAAACGATTTACACAGCGAGGGAGAGAGACAGGTTAGGAAAAAACATAAGTATTCAGATGTTAAACCGAGATTATTTGCCTTTATGAAAAAGTCTAACACTAATAAAATAAATGTGGAATGCGAAGAATCCCAGGAATTCCAGGCATCGATGAGCAAATCTGCCGATCCGGATTATTTTAGGAGTGCATATGCTATCACCAGCACCAATACTGACCAAACATCACAAAGTACATCATCAGGAAACAATTCCACATCTGTTACAACCCAAAAATCCAACATAATTGCAGCGTCGAGAAGCATAGACGACATTTATATATTAACCGGACAAAATACGCAGGACAAAGCAAGCCCGTCAGATTCCCTATCTTCTGCCAAATTGCAGCAGGAGTATATGCACCTCTCGAACAAGACAAAAGAAAACATCGCTAATATAATATCTCAATATATAATCAAAGGAAAAGATGAAAATAATGATATTTTAGACAAAACTTCGAAAATTATGAACAAAGATAATTTGCACGTCGCCGGCCCATCATCTGAGCCACAAGGTACTTATAATATCCGCACACCGTCTCCAACAAGAATGGATATTGACTATATTAAGTCGCCAGACGCTTTTAAAATCCCTCGGAAGACGTCGAAGCTCCGGAACATTTTACTTACGGCTAGGTCCCCGGAAATTCCGGTCAAAAATAAATTCGACAAACTCGAGGTGCAGACGACGCAGGATGCAATTCGAGAAAAAATCGACGTCAACGAAAGAAATAAGGGCGAACCCAAAAGGACTAACGAAAAAAATTTTGCCACTTCTAAGGACAAACAACCACCGAAAAATAGCCAGTCTAAAAACAAAAAAAACCCACCAATAGTAATTCAGGGGCACCCTAGCTCACATGAAGAATTGACAAGGGAAATTAAAAAGTCAGTTACGAAGGGCTTTTACGTAAAATATGCCGCAAAAAGCATATTATTATATATAGAGGACAACGACGAATATAGGAAATATCGAGATCAACTGGATTACGAGAATATTGAGTTCCATACTTACACGGACCATTCCAGTAAAAAACATGCATTCGTGTTAAGGGGGTTGTGTGGAAACCCAAACACAAGCGACATCAAAGAGGAACTGGAGGATATCCACAACATCAAAGTACATGATATATTTAAAATGAAGACAAGATTTAAGCCTCTCTTTTTAATTACCACCGACACTGAGACCACCCTCAAAATTCTACAAAATAAAGTTAGATTCCTGATGTTTACAAAAATTGAATGGGAGCGCCGCAAGAACGATAGGCCCATTACTCAATGCAGACGATGTCAGGTATGGGGACATGCCGCCACCAATTGCCGTCGCCACCCCCGGTGCGTAAAATGCGCAGACGCGCACTGGACGCACGAGTGCACCAAAGATCCGAAGACGACGCCCAAATGCGCAAATTGCAAGGGCGAACACACTGCATGTAACACGCTGTGCCCAGTATATCAATTCAGGGTAAAACAATTGGAAAAAAACCTCCCCAATCCAAATACAAATCCCGCACCTGAATTTGTCCCGGCGCCTCCGCCAAGATTTAATGCTTGGGAGCGGCGGAGTCAGCCACCACCCCCACCCCCGGCGAGCCCCCAATCAGATGCGAGGATGCAATCCACCCAGTCCAGACGCCCCCAGGATGGCAGGACCCCGGATCCATCCCCCAATGAGTTCGGGGATCTAATGCCCGAGTTAAACAAACTCAATAATAAAATCAATTTGAGAGATACAATAAATGCTGTAACACATTTAAACAAATTGCTGGAAAACGTGCACGATTCAATGCAGGTAATACTGGTATTGCAGGACTTCGCCAAGAATGTCCTACCTAAATACAACATCATTAATTTACATGCTTAAGTTGGCGGTTTGGAATTCAAACGGCCTATTTAATAAACAATTGGAAACGTTTCAATATATTAATCTTGAGGAGTTGGATATTTTTATAATAACTGAATCCAGATTGAGGCCGAATCATAGACTTAAGTTATATAATTATAACATTATACGTGCCGACAGGACGTACAATCGTGGGGGCGGAGTGGTGATGTTCATCAAGAAGAGCATCCCATTCCTTCCCCTCCCATCGATTGACGGCCCTGTCGACAACCTTTTCATTAAACTTGAGAATGGCGTGGTCATCGGGGGGGTGTATAACTCCCCGAGCCACAAAATCTCATATGACGAACTCAAATCGATTTTTAATCATGACATTGCAATTGTTGCGGGAGACCTGAACGCACGACATCGTTCGTGGTTCAACTCCCGCAATAACACGAACGGGACCACGCTAGAGGCCTTCTCACATGCTGAGGGGGTCTCTATCGTGGCCCCCGACACACCAACGCATTTTCCCGCTAATGGTATGTCCCCCACCACCTTGGATTTGGTTATGGTGAAAAACTTCCCTCATCCCCTAATTCCCAACTCCCTCCCCTTCCTTTCCTCAGATCACAACCCTGTCCCCTTCACCATCCCGACGGCGACTAGACAAGACACGCACAAAAAGACTTATGACTAAAACCACAAACTGGAAAAAATTCCGTAAAATTATAAATGACAATTTCGACGTAAATAATAACATTTTAACGCCACAGGACTTGGACAACGAAGTAACTAGACTGACAAAAATTCTACAATACGCAAGAGACAGGACCACTCGACAAATAATATTAAAACCTCGAGCGGAAATCATCCCTCCAGCGATTTTGGAACTTATTAAGTTCAAAAACAAAATTAAAAAATCGTGGCAGAGGAACAGACGAGACATCGACCGACACAGACTACGCGACCTACAAAACACCATTAAGACTAGACTTACAAACCACAGGGAGGAGGCTTGGAACGACAAGATTTCGGCCTTGTCGCGCCAGGACAACTCCCTGTGGAGACTGACGAAAATTCTGAAGCGCCCATACATTCAGATGCCGACGCTTGTCCGGGAAGGAGTAGCTTTCTACTCTGACCTGGACAAGGCCGAGGCTTTTGTTGACTACCTTCAGACGACAAATACATCGACGCCTAACAATACAGACGAACACGACAATATAACTAGGGACGCACAGACAGTACGCGACAGCTACGTAATACCGACGAACAAATATACTAAACTTATTACGAATCCTACTGACATAATAAACATCATCAAAACACTCCCTAATAATAAAGCACCCGGCGTAGACGGCATTCACAATCTAATGCTTAAAAATATGCCTAAAAAATGCATTGTGCAATTGTGTTATATAATTAACACGATAATTAAAACTCAACACTACCCGGGTGCATGGAAGTCCGCCATTATTATACCTATCCTTAAACCCCGCAAACCATCCCACCTTCCCTCCAGCTACAGACCTATTTCCCTACTAAACACCCTCTCTAAAGTAACGGACAAAGTCATACTGAAAATTTTGAATAAACTTATTCAAAAAAATCATATTCTCCCCAATTTTCAGTTCGGCTTTAGAGAGGGTCATAGTACCACCCTAGCCCTATCCAAGGTGGTGCAGGACACCATTGCGGCTTACAACAAAAAAAATTGCAATGCCATGATACTAATCGATATTGAGAAAGCCTATGATTCGGTCTGGATCAACGGTTTAGTATATAAACTAATGAATATTTGTGAACTTCCTTTGTATATTGTCGCTCTTATAAAAAACTACCTGTTAGGAAGAAATGTCGCGGTGTCCATTAATGGCACCATGTCTTCCTACAGGAGATTATCTGCTGGCGTCCCGCAGGGGGCCATATTATCGCCAGTTTTGTATAATTTATTTTTGGTTGACACACCCACCCATGTGGGCACTAATATTTTATTATACGCAGATGATACCACGCTATATGCAAGGTCCTTTTACGCTCAAACAGCAGTAAAAAAACTGCACTACCACCTCATAGAGTTATTAAAATTCTATGAGAAGTGGAAAATTAAAATCAATAAGGACAAAACAGAGCTTATCATATTGCATCGGAAGTTCACAAATATTCATAACTTTGATAAACTGAAAATTAACGAAACAATTATACGGGAGAAGAGCGCGGTCAAGTATCTGGGGGTCACCCTAGATACGAGACTGCGTTTCGGACCCCATATAACGAACATTATAAACAGTACTTATGCTGCCTTAAGTAGACTATATCCTTTAGTCAACAAAAGGAGCAAATTATCTAGGGATAACAAAATAACATTGTATAAAGTCATTCTTAAACCAATCCTCACATATGCATGTGCGTCATGGAATACCATTTCAGATGCGCAATGCAACCGCCTACAGAGGACACAGAATAAAATCCTTAGACTACTAACAGAGTCTAATAGGTATACACCTATTAGGCAATTTCACGAACAAACTAATATCCCTCTGATGAAGGATTATATTATTGAAACGGCTGACAAGTTTTTTAGATACAAAGTGATGAATTCCACACTAACTGCCAACTTAACCAGCATGAGGAGCCATAATGCTGCCCCTCACACTCACAAATTGATTCACGAGGGCCTCCCCCTATATCAGGAGAGGTAACCCAGGTAAACCACGCATAATTGGCGAGGTCATGCAGTGTTAGTATTACCAGCTACGTGAATCGAACTCTATTTTTAAGCACGCTAGAATTTCATTTTTATTTGTCCTTACAGAGATATTATATTAATTTGCTTCAGAATCATTTTTATTTTGCCTTAGAATTCCTTTATTTTTGCGTTAGAATCATTTTTATTTTCACTTAAAACAATTTTTGCCCAGAACAACTTTTTATTTTTTAAGATACACTCGGTGTATTTGTAAATAGTCATTTTTCTTAAGAAGGTTTTGCCTATTTTCCTTCATATATTAATTTAAAATTTGTAAATAACAATCTCTACATGCAGCATTTATTTTTAATTTTTTTAACTTTTGGAATCCTTAATTTATTTTAATTTGCCTAATCTTGTTTAGGAGGGCAATTTTTCTATACCTCAACAACACATAACTTTTTTGGTTTGTATATTTGGCATTAGATCCGCCGCCCGAAGGAATTCGTTTTTTGCTAAAAACTTGTATTCACTCGGGTTATTATTATGATTGTTAAATGAAATAAATAAAATACAAATGAAATACCAAAAATGAATTGTCAACCATAGTTAAATAGAATAAAAACATTTTTAATGGTTTAATGGTTAATGGTTAATGGTTTCTGTGCCAGTTGCGAAGTTCGAGAGGGAGTGAAAAGACGACCGACCAAACCGAGCAGCTAAACTACGAATTTTCTTTGAAAAAAGAAGCACCAAAAGTCAAGATTGACACGAGACGTGAGAAAAGAAAGAATCCATCGGATGACATAAGAAGAAGTAGATCACCAATCGCCAAAGCAGCAGAAACTGCAATTAAAAACACTGCACCGGATAAATCCTCAAGCCAGGACAAACGAACCAATACAGATAGAGAGGGATATAGACAAATAAACATTGATTCGACCGAGACAGAACAAATTAAGATTGTGGTAGAAAGACTACTGGATAGTGAGGACAAGAGTGAGACGGATAATAGCTATAACAGCTCGGAGGACCTGGACAAAAGCCTAATTAATCAAAGTAACAGACTTGACATAAACTGGAAGACCAGCTCCCGGACTATAGCGGAGTCCGGCGACGATACCAGCTGTGACGCTGCATCCAGCATCTCGACCTACACAGCATCAAAGCGCAACAAAACCCTAGAGGAAAACGATTCATTAAAAGAGGGAGAGAGACAGGTTAGCAAAAAACACAAATATTCTAATGTTAAACCTCGCTTATTCTCATTCATGAAAAAGTCCAACACTGATAAAATAAATCCGGAATGTCAGGAATTCCAAGAATCCCAAGCATCTATGAGTAAGTCTGCCGATCCGGACTACTTCAAAAGTGCATACGCAAACAATAGCACAAATACAGATCAAACCTCCCAAAGCGTATCCTCAGTAACAACACAAAAATCTAATAAAATTACAGCGTCGAGAAGTATAGATGACATTTTTATATTAACTGGACAGACTACGCAGGACAAAGCAAGCCCGTCAGAATCCTTATCCTCTGCCAAATTGCAACAGGAATATATGCACCTCTCTCAGAAAACTAAAGAAAATATCGCCAACATAATCTCACAATACATAGTTAAAGGTAAAGACCAAAATAATGCTACTTTAGACAATTCATCAAAAATTATGAATGACAATAATTTGCACGTCGCCGGCCCATCATCTGAGCCACAAGGTACATATAGAAATCGTACACCGTCCCCAATAAGTATGGACATTGATTATCCCAAGTCGCCAGACGCTTATAAAGTCCCCCGGAAGACGTCAAAGCTCCGGAATATTTTACTAACAGCCAGGACCCCGGAAATTCCGGTTAAAAACAGATATGACAAACTCGAAGTGCAGTCGACGCAAGATGCAATTAGGGAAAAAATCGACGGAAACGAAAAAAATAAGGGCGAACCCACAAGAAACAATGAGAAAAACTTTGCTAACAAACAGGACAAACAACCATCGAAAAATATCCAGTCCAAAACTAAAAAGAACCCTCCAATTGTAATCCAGGGGCACCCCAGCTCCCACGAGGAATTGACCAGGGAGATTAAAAAATCAGTGACGAAGGGCTTCTACGTTAAATACGCCGCAAGAAGCATTTTGCTTTATATAGAAGACAACGATGAATACCGGAAGTACCGGGACCAACTAGATTATGAGAAGATAGAGTTCCATACATATACGGATCACTCTAGTAAAAAACATGCTTTTGTGTTAAGGGGGTTGTGTGGCAACCCCAATACAAATGACATAAAAGAAGAATTGGAGGATACCCATAATATAAAAGTCCACGAAATATTCAAAATGAAGACTCGATTCAAGCCACTCTTCTTAATTACGACGGACACCGAAACTACCCTTAAAATTTTGCAAAATAAGGTCAGATTCCTGATGCATACAAAAATTGAATGGGAAAGACGTAAGAACGATAGGCCCATCACGCAATGTAGGCGCTGCCAAGTCTGGGGACATGCTGCCACCAACTGTCGTCGCCACCCCCGGTGCGTAAAATGCGCAGACGCGCACTGGACGCACGAGTGCACCAAAGACCCCAAAACGACGCCAAAATGTGCTAATTGTAAGGGTGAGCACACAGCATGCAATACGCTGTGCCCAGTTTACCAGTTTAGGGTTAAACAGCTGGAAAAGAACCTTCCAAATTCAAATCCAAATCCAAATCCAGCACCAGAATTTGTCCCGGCGCCTCCGCCAAAATTCAATGCTTGTGAGCGGCGGAGTCAGCCCTCACCCCCACCCCCGGCGAGCCCCCAATCAGATGCGAGGATGCAATCTACCCAACCCAGACGCCCCCAGGATGGCAGGACCCCGGATCCATCTCCCAATGAGTTCGGGGATCTAATGTCTGAGTTAAATAAACTTAATGATAAAATCAACCTCAGAGACACAATAAATGCTGTTACACACTTAAATAGATTGCTAGGAAAACGTGCACGATTCAATGCAGGTAATACTAGTATTGCAGGACTTCGCCAAGAATGTTCTCCCTAAATATAACATCATAAATTTACATGCTTAAGTTGGCGGTTTGGAATTCAAACGGCCTATTTAATAAACAATTGGAAACGTTTCAATATATTAATCTTGAGGAGTTGGATATTTTTATAATCACTGAATCTAGATTGAGGCCGAATCATAGACTTAAGTTATATAATTATAACATAATACGTGCCGACAGGACGTACAATCGTGGGGGTGGAGTGGTGATGTTCATCAAGAAGAGCATCCCATTCCTCCCCCTCCCATCGATTGACGGCCCTGTCGACAATCTTTTCATCAAACTTGAAAATGGCGTGGTCATCGGGGGGGTGTATAACTCCCCGAGCCACAAAATTTCACACGACGAACTCAAATCGATTTTTAATCATGACATTGCAATTGTTGCGGGAGACCTGAACGCACGACACAGGTCGTGGTTCAACTCCCGCAATAACACGTAAAAAAATTACACTATCACTTACTCGAATTGTTGAAATTCTACGAGAAGTGGAAAATAAAAATCAACAATGATAAGACAGAGCTGATTATTTTGCATCGGAAGTTCACAAATATTCACAACTTTGACAAACTGAAAATAAACGAAACTATTATACGGGAGAAGAGCGCGGTCAAGTATCTGGGGGTCACCCTAGATACGAGACCCCATATAACGAACATAATGAACAGTACTTATGCTGCCTTAAGTAGACTATATCCATTAGTCAACAAAAGGAGCAAATTATCTAGGGATAACAAAATAACACTTTATAAAGTCATACTCAAACCAATCCTCACATATGCATGTGCGTCATGGAATACCATTTCTGATGCGCAATGCAACCGCCTACAGAGGACACAGAATAAAATCCTTAGACTACTAACAGAGTCTAATAGGTATACACCTATTATGCAATTCCATCAACAAACTAATATCCCTCTGATGAAGGATTATATACTTGATACGGCTGACAAGTTTTTTAGATACAAAGTTATGAATTCCACACTAACCGCCAACTTGACCAGCATGAGGAGCTTTAACGCAGCTCCTCATACACACAAATTAATACACGAGGGCCTCCCCCTATACCATGAGAGGTAACCAAGGGAAGATACATATAATTGGTGAGGTCCTGCAATGGGGGTATTCCCATGCTTCGAGAATCGAACTTATTTTTTAAGCACGTCTAGAATCCTTTTCATTTTACCTTTTCACAGAGATATTCTTTTTATTTTGCTTTAGAATCATTTTTATTTTGCCTTAGAATCATTTTTATTTGCTTTAGAATCATTTTTATTTCATTTTAAACTAATTCTGTTCAGAACAACACTTTTCATTTTCAAGACACACTCGGTGTACTTTGTAAATAATTTTATTTTCTTAAGCAGGTTTTGAGGTATTTTCCTGCATTTAGTAATATAAAATTTGTAAAAAACACTCGCTACCAACAGCATTTATTTTATTTATTTAACCTTTGGAATACTTTTTACTTTTAATTTTGCCTAATCTGTTAAGGAGGGCAATTCTACCTGATAAACACAAAACTTTTTGGCTACGTATATCTCAGGCATTAGATCCGCCGCCCGACAGGATTCGTTTTTATTGCATAAAAATTTGTATTCAGTCGGGATAATATTGACATTGTACAATGAAATAAATGATATACTTTGGAAATACCAAAATGAATTGTTAAACTTAGTTAAACAAAATAAAGAAATTTTTAATGGTTTAATGGTTAATGGTTTCTGTGCAGTTGCGAAGTTAGAGAGGGAGTGAGAAGACGACCGACCCAACAGAGCAGCTTAACCGAGAATTTTTCTTGAAAAAGGAAGCTTCGAAAGCCAAGATTGACACTAAAAGAGAGAAGAGAAAGAATCCTACGGATGATATAAGAAGGAGCAGATCTCCCATCGCTAAAGCAGCAGAAACTGCAGTTAAAACAAGTGCACCTGATAAATCTTCAAGCCAGGACAAGCGAGACACCACAGAGAGAGAGAGGCATACAGGCAAATTAAAATCGACCCAAAAGAGACAGAACAGATCAAGATTGTTGTGGAAAGATTACTTGACAGTGAAGATAAGAGCGAGACAGAAACTAGCTATAATAGCTCCGAGGACCTAGATAAAAGCATCTTAAATCAAAGCAACAGACTCGACATCAATTGGAAGACCAGCTCCCGGGCTATAGCGGAGTCCGGCGACGACACCAGCTGCGACGCTGCATCCTGTATATCATCATTTACTGCATCTAAACATAACAAAACCCTTGAGGAAAACGCTACACTAAAAGATAGTGAGGGAGATAGACAGGTCAGTAAAAAGCTTAAATATTCCGATGTTAAACCTCGACTGTTTTCATTTATGAAAAAACAACCTAGCACAGACAGAATAAATGTGGTATGCAAGGAATTCCAAACATCCCAGGAATCCATGAGCAAATCTGCCGACCCAGATTATTTCAAAAGTGCATATGCAAATTCAAGCAACAAAACGGACTCGACATCTCAAAACACATGGAAATGATTCCACGTCAATAAATACACAGAAATCAAATAAAATTACATCTTCGAGAAGCATTGATGATATATTCATTTTAACCGGACAGCCACCTACGCATGACAGATTAAGCCCGCCTGAATCCCTATCATCAGCCAAACTCCAACAAGAATACATGCACTTGTCCAAAAAAACCAAAGAAAACATAGCTAACATTATTTCCCAATACATTGTAAAGGGTAAGGAGCAAAATAATGCAATTTCAGATAATTCATTAAAAATTATGGAAGATAATAGTTTGCACGTCGCCGGCCCATCATCCGAGCCAAATGCGTCATATAGAAACAGAACGCCTTCTCCAGTAAGCATGGATATCGACTATCCAAAGTCGCCGGATGTATACAAAGTTCCCCGGAAGACTTCAAAGCTCCGGAACATTTTATTGGCATCCAGGACCCCGGAAACTCCGGTTAGAAATCGTTACGAAAAACTTGAAGTGCAGTCGACGGAAGCGGCGATTCGAGAAAAAAATCGATGGAAAAGGGAAAAATAAAGGCGAAACCACAAATAACAAGAAAAATAACTTTGCAAAAACACAGGACAAACAACCATCTAAAAATAAGCAAGCCAAAACAAAAAAGAACCCTCCCATAGTTATCCAGGGGCATCCTAGCTCCCACGAGGAACTAACTAGGGAGATTAAAAAGTCGTCTCTAAGGGTTTTTACATCAAATATGCTGCAAGAAGCATACTGCTATACATTGACGATAATGACGAATACCGGAAATACAGGGACCAGTTGGACTTCGAAAAAATAGAATTTCACACCTATACAGACCATGCTAGCAAAAAACACGCTTTCGTGTTAAGGGGGTTGTGTGGCAACCCCAATACGAACGACATTAAGGAGGAGTTGGAGGATACGCATAAAATCAATGTACACGAGATTTATAAAATGAAGACCCGATTCAAGCCGCTCTTTCTTATTACTACAGATACTGACACAACCCTTAAAGTTTTGCAAAACAGGGTTAGATTCTTAATGCATACTAAAATAGAGTGGGAAAGGCGAAAGAATGACAGGCCGATAACTCAATGTAGGCGCTGCCAAGTTTGGGGACATGCAGCTTCCAATTGTCGCCGCCACCCTCGGTGTATAAAATGCGCTGATGCGCACTGGACACACGAGTGCACGAAGGACCCAAAAACAACACCAAAATGTGCAAACTGCAAGGGGGAGCATACAGCTTGTAACACGCTGTGCCCAGTCTATCTGTTTAGGGTCAAACAGTTAGAGAAGAACCTCCCAACTCCAGCACCATAATATGTCCCGGCGCCTCCGCCAAAAGTCAATGCTTGGGAGCAGCGGAGTCAGCCCCCACCCCCGATGAGTGTCCAACCAGATGCGAGGATGCAAACCCATCCAACCCAGACGCCCCCAGGATGGCAGGACCCCGGATCCATCCCCCAACGAGTTCGGGGATCTAATGTCAGAACTTAATAAATTAAATCAAAAAATAAATCTCAGGGATACTACTAATGCCGTCACACATTTAAATAAACTGCTTGAAAATGTGCATGATCCCATGCAAGTCATACTTGTTTTGTAGGACTACGCCAGAGACGTACTTAAAAAAAAAATGTTTTCTTAACCGCCTCTCAAGTTACCGAAGTAACCCCCTGAAAGTTCTCAAGGATCTTGTGCTAGGTAAAGAGAGACGAGGCCCTACAGTTTAATATGGACTCCGAACCACTCTTGGGGCAATTTTCTTTAATGAAAAATTGTTTCGCCTTGTGGGTATCGAACCCACTTCGCTAGGCAACTCAGTTTGCTAGCCAGACGCTTTAACCAACTGAGCTACCATTCCACTTCCTAACTATAACATTATGAATATACATGCTTAAGTTGGCGGTATGGAATTCCAACGGATTATTTAATAAACAACTCGAAACTTATCAGTATATAAATCTCGAGGATTTAGATATTTGCATCATTACGGAATCACGATTGAGACCGAATCATAAGTTAAAATTGTACAATTACAATATAATACGGAGCGACAGGACGTACAATCGTGGGGGCGGAGTGGTGATGTTCATCAAGAAGAACGTCCCATTCCTCCCTCTCCCATCGATTGACGGCCCTGTCGACAACGTATTTATTCGGCTACAGAATGGCGTGGTCATCGGGGGGGTATACAACTCCCCGAGCCACAAAATTCACACGGATGAACTCAAGTCAATTTTCGATCATGACATTGCAATTGTTGCGGGGGACTTGAACGCACGACACAAGTCGTGGTTCAACTCCCGCAACAACACGAACGGGACCACGCTGGAGGCCTTCTCACATTCTGAGGGGATCTCCATCGTGGCCCCCGACACACCGACACATTATCCTGCCAATGGTATGTCCCCCACCACTTTGGATTTAGTTATGGTGAAAAATTTTCCCCATCCCATAATTCCCAACTCCCTCCCCTTCCTATCCTCGGACCACAACCCCGTCCTTTTTACCATCCCTACGAAAACCACACAGGACACACACAAAAAGACATATGACTACAAGACTACAAATTGGAAACGCTACAGACAATTAATTAATGACAATTTAAACATAAACAATAATATAATAACGCCACAGGACATCGATGACGAAGTGACCCGACTTACAAAAATCTTACAACAAGCACGTGACAAAACGACTAGACAAATCAAGCTAAAACCACGGACGGAAATAATTCCCCCTGCCATATTAAACTTAATAAAATTTAAAAATAAAATAAAAAAATCCTGGCAGCGCAACAGGCGGGAAATCGACAGACACAGACTACGAGACCTACAAGAAACCATAAAGACACGACTTAAAAACGACAGGGAGGAGGCCTGGAACGACAAGATTGCAGCCTTGTCGCGCCAGGACAACTCTCTGTGGCGAATGACAAAACTATTAAGACGCCCTTACATTCAAATGCCGACGCTTGTGCGGGAAGGAGTGGCTTTCTACTCCGACCTGGACAAAGCGGAGGCATTTGTAGACTACTTACAAACGACAAATACATCCAAACCTAACGAGACCGCCGAACATGACGCCATTACCAGGGACGCACAGACAATACTCGATAGTTATCCCATCCCTCCAAATCAATATGCAAAAATGATTACTTGTCCTTCAGACATAAGAAAAATTTTAAAATCACTTCCAAACAATAAAGCACCCGGTGTAGACGGGATCCATAACTTAATGCTGAAAAATATGCCTAACAAATGCTTGGTACAGCTAAATTACATCATTACTGCAATATTAAAAACCCAACACTACCCGGGTGTTTGGAAGTTAGCAATTATTGTACCAATTTTAAAACCTAGAAAACCTTCCCATCTCCCATCCAGCTACCGCCCCATATCACTCCTTAACACCCTCTCTAAGGTCGTGGATAAGGTTTTACTCAAAATTGTAAACAACTATTTACATAAAAAACACATATTACCACAAATCCAATTCGGCTTTAGAGAGGGCCACAGCACCACTCTAGCTTTATCCAAGGTGGTGCAGGACACCATTGAGGCGTATAATAAGAAAAATTGCAATGCCATGATCCTAATTGACATTGAGAAAGCTTATGATTCGGTCTGGATCAATGGCCTTATATATAAACTTGCGAATGTATGTGAACTTCCTATGTATTTGGTGTCTCTCATCGAAAATTATCTAATTGGCAGATATGCAGCTGTCAGTATTAATGGGACAATATCCTCCTTTAGGAGATTGTCCGCAGGGGTGCCGCAGGGGGCGATATTATCGCCTACCCTGTGTTACGTTTGATTTTGTCGTGGAAGGGACAAGTACTGAATTCTACATTTGTTTTGTACATTTAATATAAAGTTCACTTATCAATATCATTTTCGTTAATTATATTTTGTTAGTCAAGTAAATTTGGTCTTAACGCTTCTTGTAATTTTTAAATTTTATTAATCATATTCAACAGTAGTCAACACTAAAAATAAAAGGATATAATTGTCACTTTAATTCACACATTAAATGTAGCTTGCACTGTTTGTTTTATTATTTGTATTTCGTATCCATTTTCCATTATTAATAGAAAACCTTCTGTATTTTTCTTTACGCTGTATTTGTCTTGACAGAGTTTAACTATTAAACATTAAACTACTGAGAAGTCGTACCCTAGTTTACTAATAGCTTCTAGTTTATACAAGGTATAGCTTTGACTGGCATGTTTGGCTCTGAAAAGATTGAGCGAACATTAGTTTTGTATATCATAAACAAAGAGTATCCTACCTGTACATTATACATGCCTAATATTGAATTAGGTTTGTGTCGGTTATATAATGGGGTATTATGTTATCTAGTTCTTGCAGTTTCGTTGTCTTATCTAGAGTACCTGGAACATTGAAAAATGTTAGCAACTACAACATAACCACAATCGTAGCACTGTAAATGTCGGGATAATTAACGTATTACTTCGAGCACTTACTGTAGTATTCAGTAGTATACAATTATATGGTTTATTCTTTGTAATGTTCAATTTCTAGTGGAAGTTAAGTTTCTGTTGTTAACCTAGCTGTCATTGCTTTCTAAGTATATTCAATTAGTTATTGGTTGTAACACCGTTGGTTCAGTTCTGTTCTGATCTGTTAACTTGATGTTACTTATTCTAGTTTGGAAGTCTTTTCTTCGACTTTGACTGGAAAAGTATATCAGTTTAACAAATAAAGGTGAGACAATAGATCGGTTCTCTCGTATTTATTTCATTTAGTGGAGTTTAGTGAATTGGTGAGAAGCTAGAAAATTAATGGAACACACCTTAACTGGGTGTTGGTTGTCGAACGTTGGTATTCTATCGTAGCGCATGTGCTGTTCAATAACCTGTGGTAATTTGGTGGTAATTTCCTTCTTCTCGGTTGATAGCTCTCACGTGTTAGACGTCCTTGCTTTTTCTCCTGGATGTGTGGACTGAAGAATAATTTAAGTCCGAATTAATTTTGTTAAAGGTGAATCATCACTTTATAATTGGTATGTTGCGGGAATAAATTCTTCAACCTCGATTAGATATTTTGAATATCGACAGCTTAATGCTGGATCATCTTTGAGAAAATGCCCTACACATGGAGGGTAAGTTAAAAAAACGTGTTCATACGTCCATCTTGTATTAATTATTCTTAAAACTTTTAGGCGATTTATGTTACATTTATGTTGGACGTACGTCATGATGTACCTTGGATTTACGTTGGGTTTTGTTGGCGTAGATATGATGTTTTCATGACTAGGTCAATTTGTTAGTGGAGTAGGAGTTATCATATTTTTTTCTTCTCGAGTAAATAATGGTCTAAGGAATAATTGTTGGAGATCAGGGGATGCCAAAATTGCTAAAGTTTTAAGGAGCACACCACGCTAAAAATTCATGGGGTCACAGTTCACAGTGAGGTTACAAGCACCTACACCTTAACCGCCACTCTCGGAGTAAAGATAAGTTTCTGTTGTCAAAATTTTAAATTTCAAAATTCATTTAATTAATTTCTTTTTTTTTATTGTCATGTATGGTATAGTGATATCATAATTTTAACCTACTATATATTTTTTTATTAATACTTAGTTAAAGGATATAGTCCAGTCTAAGTAATTATTTGAAGTTGATGTAACAGATTGTACAGTTAGTATGTTACAGTGTAAATAACTCATGGGAATATATCTATAGTAAATAAGGGTTATGTAAACTACGTGCAATTGCATTTGGTAACCGATTTGGTAATTTTTTTTTTTGTTGTTGTTTGTTTAATAAATTTGGGGTTTAAATATTTACATACGTCAATGTTTGTATCACGTCTGGTACATTTGATTATTTCCTACAATTAATAATTTATGTCGTCCTGCTGAATAAATTATTTACTCGATGTGAGTTTGTTTATTTTCAACAAAATTTAAACCACTGGATAAGGAAACTTAATCTGATCCTTTTATTAATTTGCTTTTGTTTAACCTAGGTCACCTACTGATAGGCCAGGTCACGTGTGAACCTGGAACCTAAAACCTGGGAGTACGACGAGACTAGCCGAGGTGTGTGAAGGGTATCAGGGTAGGTTAGTGACCTGAGGTTTCTTGAGTTGCTTGAGGTTAGAAAGAAACGTAACACCTGTATAATATCTACCTTGCAGATACACCAACACACACAAGCACCGATATCTTATTATATGCGGATGACACCGCGATCTACGCTAGATCTTTTTATGCCGAGACTGCGGTGAAAAAGATTAAATTTCATCTAGCTGATCTCTTAAAATACTATAAAAAATGGAAAATCTCCATTAATAATGACAAGACCGAACTAATAATTTTACACAGGAAGTTCACAAACATTCGCACATTTAACAAACTGAAAATTGACAACACTGTTATAAGAGAGAAGAGCGCGGTCAAGTACCTGGGGGTCACCCTAGATACGAGACTGCGTTTCGGACCTCACATAACAAATATTATTAACAGTACGTATGCTGCCTTAAGTCGACTATATCCATTAGTCAACAAAAGGAGCACATTATCTAAGGACAACAAAGTAACACTTTACAAAACCATTTTTAAACCAATCCTCACTTATGCATGCGCGTCATGGAATACTATTTCTGATGCGCAATGCAACCGCCTCCAGAGGACACAAAATAAGATCCTTAGACTACTGACAGAGTCTAATAGATATACACCGATAACACAAATCCATAATGATGCAAATATCCCTATGATCAGAGATTTTATACGAGATACTGCGGACAGGTTTTTTAAATATAAAGTGGGTAATTCCACACTTACCGCCAACTTGACCAGTATGAGGAGTCATAATGAGACTCCACACACACACAAACTCATTCACGAGGGGTTACCCCTCTACCACCAGAGGTAACGTTAGGAAGCTACGTAAAACTGGTTTAGCCCTGCAAAGGGGGAATGACCATGTTAGGTGACATGCAACATTTTCAATTAAAATTAGAATCCTTTTTATGTTTAAACAGAGTCATTTTTATTTTCATTTAGAGTACCTTTCATTTTCATTTAAAATTATTTTTGTAGAACTTCATTTATTTTATTCGACTGATAAACTCGGTAAATTGTATATATGTAAATAGAATTCGTAAAGCAGGTTTTCGTGCTTTCCTGCATTAAAACACCCTAATTTTGTAAATATAAATCATTTTTAGAATTTAACTTTTATTTTTCTGTATTTAACCTTTTTGGAATACTGTAATTTTAATTTGTCTAATCTGTAAAGGAGGGCAATGTGACCTGAGTAACACACAACGTTTTGGGTAAATCTATCTCTGGCATTAGATCCGCCGCCCGACAGGATACGTTTCTTTTTTGAAAATCTGTATTCAGTCGGGATAAATATTGAAATAACTGTAAAATGAGATAAATGAAATATTAATAAAATACCAAAAATGAATTGTTAAAAAATAGCTAAATAAAATAAAGATATTTTAATGGTTAATGGTTTAATGGTTTCTGTGCAGTTCTAAACTGATGTCCGAGCAGAGTGTAGCGAGCGAAGACAGTGGAGAGGAACTACATCAAAAAACCAATCTAGAACCATTATTAGAGACCCAGAACATATTTACTTTCAAACCGAAGACCAAACGCATCGAAATCATAGATGTAAAACCCGCCTCACCGCGGCGTTCCGCAGATAGAAGTGCATTAAGCACGTCTACTTCCATCAGTGAGAGTAACAGAGACGGATCAAGCAGCGAAACTTCGATAGGAAAAGAGACACAAGAACAGGGTATTCCAACGGATAGTCAAAGTTCAAATGTGATCACTCTGACAAAGAAGCACATACCTCCAACTATTAAGAAAACAAAAGATAGTGAGACCCAGAATAAAAATAGTGTACAAGAAACGGAGCAAACACAAAAACGAGGTAGGCTATCTGACCCGATAATTTTAAATAACAAAAAGAAAAAATTTGCCGATATTAAGCCTCGTCTTTATCATTATGATAAAATAACAAAAAAACAACTAACCATGAGTAAGAAACATTCAAGCAGTTCTCCAGATCTGACAAAAACTGGTAAAGAATTCCAAGAATGCGAACAATCACAGGAATCTCAAACATCTATCGACTTAGAATTAAAACCTTCTACCTCCAACATAAAATTCAAAAGTGCATACGAGGAAACGTCCCTGCATACTGATATACAAGACAAATACAATACGGATGATGAAAGCCTACCTGAATTACCACTTGACACGTCTCCCAGCCAAATAGACGACAATATACCAGAAGAAACAATAAAAGAGGCCGCCAAACCACCCCATAGCACAGGGGCTATCCCAAAAATTAGTCACTCAAAACATCCTAATTGAAGACGAAGTCAAAAAAATGGTCGCTCTCAGACAACAAATAAAGTCTAAAACATTAACTATGAAAAAAGACATAATATTACACGATTCAGATTTAGATATGCAACAACGAACGCCTTCTCCTATGGAAATTGCCCACAGAATAACCACACCGGAATTTCTCAAACCCAGGAAGACTAACAAACTTGCTCGCATATTACAACAAAATACACAAAACACCCCAACCTCAAATATGTTCCAACCACTAACAATTACAACGGAGGAAGAAATTAAAACAAAAATAAGGGATACTACCCAAAAGAATACAAGGACTAATAATAATGCAACCCCTGCAACAAATAAAAACAAAAAACAACACAAAAATCCCCCTATCGTTTTAAAAGGAAATGCAGCCTCACATGCAGCCCTTACTAGAAAACTTAAATCGCACATAAAAAATGGGTTCTACATTAAATATGCGGCGAAAAGTATACTACTGTATATCAATGATGACGACGATTACGCCAAATTCAAGGAGCACCTAATTACTAAGGAAGACCTCGAGTTCCATACCTACTCCACAGCACAGGACAAAACACATGCATTTGTACTGAGAGGGTTAAACGGAAATCCACCTTGCGAGGAAATAAAAGAGGAAATGTTAGAATTACATAATATCGATATTAAGGAAATTTATAAAATGAAGACGAGGTTCCGCCCCCTATATTTGGTGGTGACAAATAGCGACGTCACACTTAAAATACTGCAAAATAAAGTCAAATTTTTACTACATACAAAAATCGAATGGGAACGCAGACAAAATGAAAGGCCTATCACCCAATGCCGCCGTTGCCAGTTGTGGGGACACGCCGCTACAAATTGTCACAGAAATCCGCGTTGCGTGAAATGTGCAGGTGCACATTGGACACATGCATGCACTAAAAAAGTCGATCAACCACCTACATGTGCCAACTGCAACGGGGCACACACGGCGTGCAACATCGAATGTCCCGTCTACATATTTCGAGTAAAACAGATATTAAATGCACAAGAGGATGGTAGACCCACTAACGACAACAAAAAAATATTTGTACCAGCACCCAATCCCCGAAAACAACCCCTGGGAAAGGAAACAACAAGTTGTAAATAGCAGGAGAGCAGAAATCGAGCAGGAGGCGGGGCCCCCGGAGTCCGGAGTCAGACGAAGCGAAAGACCACTCCCATCCCAACCACAGCGAGCAGTCCGGACGACTTCAGTAGACGAATACCAGCGCGCCGCTGCAAGCACGCCCAGTAAACAAACGGTCACCAAGGATACGGAATTTGGTCAGCTCCTCCTCGAACTTAATAAACTTAACAGTAAAATCAATTTAAAAGAAACAGTTAAAGCTTTAAGACAACTAAATAACATCTTAGAAACTATTAATGACCCTATGTCAGTCATATTGGCCCTGCAAAACTTTTCAGAAAATATATTACCAAATTTTAAGATATTAGTAGATGTTTAAAGTTTCTTTGTGGAATTGTAATTCACTAAGAAATAAAGTAGCAGAGTTTCGAACGTATTTACAAACAGAGAATATTGATATATGTATTGTTACGGAAACCAAATTAAATCCGAATGATAAAATTAAAATTCATAAATATGATTTAATTAGAAATGATAGGACGTATAACAGAGGCGGTGGTGTGGCTATGTTCATCAAGAAGAACATACCATACCGCCGTCTCCCGGATATACAGGTTCCAATTGATAGCATTTACATTCAAATACAGGGTGGCACTATACTGGAGGGAGTTTATAACTCCCCAACTTATAAAATTCTAGACATAGACTTAATACGCCTTTTCGATCACAATGTGGTTGTTCTGGCTGGCGATCTAAATGCCAGACACGTCAGCTGGAACAACCACAGGAACAACACTAACGGCAGCACAGTGCATGATTTTGCTGAGAATAATGATATTGCTGTCATTGCGCCAGACACTCCCACCCACTTCCCATATAACAAATCCACCCCCTCCACCTTAGACCTGATTTTTAATAAAAACTACCCCCATCAGATAATACCGGTTTCCTTACCCCTACTTCCTAGTGATCATAATCCCGTTCATTTCCACTTACACAACCCTTATTCTCCCACCCCTGAAAAAATCGTATACAACTATAAAACAGCAAACTGGCTTAAATATAAACAATATATTAATAATAATCTTCAAATTAATAATAACATCACAGATAAATTCATAATAGAACAAGAAGTCACCAAATTTACAAATATAATAAAAAATGCAAGGGATGTTGCTGTTAAAAAACAAACTTTTAAAAGTAAAGAGGAAATAATCCCTCCTGAAATTTTAAACATAATCAAGCAAAAAAATAAAGCTAAAAAGAGATGGCAGAAACATCAACGTGATGTCGACGGCGACAATTACAGGGCGCTGCAGAATGTAATAAAAATTAGACTGACTGAACACAGGGAGAGGTCTTGGAATGACAAGATAGCTGCTCTGTCACGCCAGGACAACTCCCTGTGGCGTCAATCGAAATTATTGAAGAGACCCTTCGTACAACCGCCAACCATTATTTATAACAATAAATATTACTATTCAGATACAAAAAAAGCTAATATTTTTGCAGATTTCATGCAATATAATAATACAACATCACCAAACACAACTGAGTTACATGACCATATAACTACAACTGCAAATTCCTACCCCTCCTTTTATCCCATTCCCCCAAATAAACTCCTTAAAATATTAACCAACCCTACTGAAATCAAAAACATACTAAAAACCTTCCCAAACCTCAAATCCCCCGGTATTGACGATATCCCGAACCTCATCCTGAAAAAGCTCCCTTCCAAAGCTCTGGCGCAACTGACATACATTATCAACGCAATATTAAAATTACAATATTTTTCTGACAGTTGGAAGACTGCTATTATAGTCCCGATACTGAAGCCAAATAAACAACCGCATGAATTGAATAACTACCATCCTATTGCACTCCTTAATACACTTTCAAAGCTGACGGAAAGAATAATATTGGACAGATTAAATTATCATATTAATAAAAATAAAATATATCCCGATCAACAATTTGGCTTTAGAGCGGGACATAGTACCACTCTTCCACTATCAAAAATTATCCAAGAAGCACTCATCGGATTCACCAGAAAACAATGCACTGCGCTGCTGTTATTGGATACAGAAAAGGCGTACGACACTGTCTGGCATAACGGACTTTTTTATAAATTGAATGAAATTTATCGGCTCCCTACGTACATTACTACGCTTCTGAAAAGTTTTTTAACACACAGAAAAATAATCGTACGAATTAATAATTCTCTGTCCAACATAAAACATGTATCTGCAGGAGTCCCTCAAGGGGCCATCCTTTCTCCAACTCTTTACAATATCTACCTTTCAGACATCCCTACCCTTCCTACGACTACCCTCCTACTATACGCTGACGACGCCGTTATCTGCGGGCGGTCCTTCTATGCAGAAACGGCCGTCCAAAAGATACGGCGTCACCTTACTAAACTAGAGACATACAACACCGACTGGAAAATCCACATCAACGAAAACAAGACAGAGACAATAACACTACACCGTAAATTCACTAATGTGAATACGTTTACCAAAATCGGCCATCCTATACTATGAAGTTCTACTATAATTAGATAGGTTACTTTTTTAATGCACTTTGTGCAGGATTATTATAACTAGGGAAAGATAAAGCAAATGAAATATAATGTACTTACAACACTGAATAAAAATATTTTAATTGGTAATTGGTTTCTGTGCCTTCAGTTCCCGTCTGAAAAAGTTTTCAAACCAGTGCATTTTAAGTGACTCACCGTGTATAAAGAAATTATCCAAAAAGCAGTCAAAGTTAAAGTGCGCGCTACGAAAAGTGCAAACATAAGGTCACGGCCGAGCGGCCACAGTGTTTGTGTACCCGGACATAGACGTTCGGGTGAGTAATCCCGTATTCTAAAAATTTTTTGACATTGACAATAAAAATAAATTATTAATAAGTGAAATTAGACACAAAACAATTACGTAACTTCCGGAACCCCTATCCAAATTTTATTAAAGACTAAACTGAAATTAGCAATAATCTGCCAAGATATAACCTAAAAACATATAAGTACAATTTTTGGCGAGCGTTCCCTCCCCGTGACCGTTGATTGAAACCGGTCGGGGGACATAACCTCCAATCTTATACAGACAATTTTTGGCGGGCAAAACCGGTAGGAAAAGGTTCTTACGGAAATAAGCATTAACTCCGAATCGTCAAAAAAAGGCGCCTACGGCGCAAATAAAACAGTGCGCGACACGCCCGCGATGGAAAAGAATAACGAAAACGCAAACTTCACAAGTGTTACAGGGGGTACATTTGTGAGGCCTCCCGCCCAACTGAAGGAAACAACAAAGCAATGCCTATCAGGTAATGAAAGTGATAGAAGCACAACCAGTACGACATCGCAAGGCCCCAGCATCAGGAAGCGAGAGAAAAGGAGGATAGTGGTAATCGACAATATGGAGACGGAAGGTAACGATGAAAGCCAAGCGACGCGGGACACCGAAGCAAAAGAGGGGAAAGCACCGGAAAAAACAATTTTTCAAATAAAAAAGAAACAACGAGTAGCTGACAAGAGCGACCCAAACTTTACGCACCCCGGCGCAGGCAGACAGCCAACGCAACTAATAAACGATTCTAAACCCATAGCTATTACCAAAAACAGATTTGAAGCCGACATAACACCGAACTCAGATATGAATGTAGTCCCAGCCCAGCCTGCGGCCGAGGAAGCACCATCACCCTCCGTGACGCAACCGAAACGCCGTCCTCCCCCCATTGTAATTCACGGTCAATTAGAGAACCATCGCGCAGTTAATAGTTATATAAAAGCCCACATAAAAGGTACGCATTACTGGAAACACACAGCTGCGAACACGGCTATACAATTATCAAGCAGAGAGGACTGGGATGCGGTAAACAAATGCTTCGAGCAAAACGAAGTGGACTTTCATACGTACACACCGAGGGAAGAGAAACATCACGCCTTCGTGATGAGAGGGCTACATCACGAGGCGGAGATAGAAGAAGTAAAGGAGGAAATGCAGAACGAGCACAAAATTGAGTGCAAACAAATCTTCAAGATGCGAGGTACGAGGTACCCAACATACCTTGTTATAACGACCAGTAAAACCACACTGAAGGAGCTACAACAGAAGGCGAGGCACATAGACTACACGAGTGTGACGTGGGAGCGGCACGTTAATTCTAAGGCAATCATACAGTGCCACCGCTGCCAACAGTGGGGGCACGCCACCAGCAACTGCAGAGCTGCCCCGAATTGCCTGAAGTGCGCCGAGTCCCACCTTACGCGCACATGCACAAAAACAAGAGACACGCCGGCAAAGTGTGCAAACTGCGGGGGGCCTCACCCCGCAAACGCTACAGTGGGCATAGTGTACAAACGTAAGGTGGGACAATGGGAGGCAACCAACGCCAGAGTGGCGCCTGCGCCCGAGACCAAATATGTGGCGGCGCCCCCACCGAAACTAAACGTGTGGGAGGAGAGGCGAAGAGCCGCAGCAGCGTCAACCTCTGCCCAGGCGCATCCAGCTACGCAGCCCTCGCCCCAGACGACGACAACCAGATCATCCCAAGATACTCCACAGCGACGACCAGCGGCGCTGTTGCCGACCCCTGGCACGCCAAGGACCGGAGGAACCACCACCGCCGCAAAAATTGAAGAGCTGCGACAACAACAACGTCGTATGGCCTCGCTGGTGGATCTCGACAAATTGCTACAGCTATACCATAACTTAAACGCCGAGCTGGAGAGTTGCTCCAACGCAGGTGATAAATTTTTCGTCATGCACCGCTTCCTCGAAGCGATGCCTGAGGATGCATTTTAGATCATCGCAATAAAAATCTCTTCCTGGAACACCAATGGTATAGGTAACAAAATTCCTTTTCTTATCAATTACTTGTTGAGGCATAAAATTGACATTATGCTGCTAAACGAAACGAAACTTACCAGACGTGACAAACTGCAAGTCCGGGGGTATACAGTACACAGAACGGATAGGGCCGACAACAACAGGGGTGGCGGAGTGGCCGTACTGGTAAAGACCGAGATCGCGCACACACACCATTCTGTACGGAACACCACCGTGGAGAATGTGTGTGTGACGCTGGAGAGCGGCACCAGTATCGTGGCCGCGTACAACCGACCCTTGAACGGCTTCACGGCGGGTTGTCTTGAGAACCTGATGAACGCAAGTCCGCGCTGCCTGCTCATAGGCGACCTCAACGCTCGGCATCGCAACTGGAACTACCATCGCAACAACGCGAACGGCAACACTCTGTTCGACTATGCGAATAGTCGAAATGTCATTGTGCAGTATCCGGACGATCCCACGCATTTTCCGGACAACGGCACAACGCCCACTACCCTCGACATAGTGGTCAATAAGGGCGTGAGGAACTGCACGGTCCCCGTGGCCCTGTAGGAACTCACGTCCGACCACAACCCCATTGTGGTCGAACTTGACGGTGTGTCGAGGGAAGACCGCCGAACTGGAAAATGCGGTGGAGGAGTTCACAAGGGTGCTGCAGGATGCCAAGCAGACTGTTGCCACCACTGTAACCATAAACGATAACAACAGAGACCGACTCGACGAAGCGGTCATACGAAACATTCGGGAGAAAAACCGACTGAGACGGCTTTGGCAGCGAAATCGCGATGCCGACGCCAGGGCCGAGATGATCAGGCTGCAAAGGCAGATCAGAACCTCCATCAACAGTGCAAAAAACCAGAAATGGGGGGACAAATTGGCGGCGCTCAATCCGCAAGACAACTCGCTGTGGAAGCTGACAAGAGCCTTGAAAAGTACGCGGGAAGCCATCCCCGCCTTGACGGGCACAAACGGACAGACATCGCTGACGGACGCCCAAAAAGCGAGCGACCTAGCCGACCATTTTCAGACAATACACAACAATACCATACCAAATAACCAAGAACACGACCGCATCGAACGAGACGTACAAGAACTGCTCGGTCATGACATCCAACTGACCAGACGACAATTCCTTAAAGTCATGACCAAACCCTCGGAGGTAGCACAAATTGTCAAAGACTTACCCAACAACAAGGCACCCGGGGCGGACTGTATCGAATACAAGCTGCTCAAATATCTCCCGAGGAAAGGTATTGTGCAATTAACTTACGTCGTTAACGCGATCCTGCGTCTCCAACACTGGCCTAGCCAGTGGAAGGGCGCCGTGGTCGTCCCCATCCTGAAGCCGAAGAAGAACGCGCGGTTCGTCGGCAGCTACAGGCCCATCTCGTTGCTGTCGGCGATCTCCAAGTTGGTGGAGAAGGTCATCCTGATCAGACTCGATGCTGTTCAGGATGAACTTCACATCGACGACGAGTCCCAATTCGGCTTCAGGAGGGGGAGGAGCACGGTGCAACAAGTCGTTAGGGTGGTTAACGACGTAAAGGTGCAATACAACCTCGGGAAGAGCACCGATGGTGCTCCTCGATATTGAGAAGGCCTTCGATACCGTCTGGATCCCGGGCTTACTCTACAAACTGCATCACTACAACTTCCCGACGCACATTACCAAACTCATTCACTCGTTCCTGACGGGCAGAACCCTGCAGGTTCGGGTGAATAACAAACTGTCAACTCGGCGGGACATTCGTGCGGGCGTCCCGCAAGGATCGTGCCTGTCATCCAAGTTGTACAACCTGTACGTCTCCGACTTCCCGGAGTTCCCGAATACCAAGCTGGTCAAGTACGCCGACGACACGGCCATGTACGCGCATTCCCACAACGCGCAGGCGGCAAACATGCTGCTGAAGGCGCACATGGCTCGTGCCACGGCTTATTACGGTCAGTGGAAGATCCGGGTCAACGCCGAGAAATCGGAGGCGATTTGCTTCACGCGTCGATTCACTGAAAATCGACTAATCACACCAATTTCGATCAGGGGCAACCAAATTCCTATTAGGGGATGCGTGAAGTACCTGGGGGTGAGACTAGACAAAAGACTGACGTTCAACACCCACATTAGCGAAACCATACGGACGGTCTACTCCCTGTCCAGGAGTCTGTATCCGCTCATGGTCAGGGGTAGCAGACTAAACAGAGAAAACAAAAAATTGTTGTACACAATGGTGGTCAGGCCGTCCATCACATACGCGGTGCCGGTCTGGTGCAGCATACCGGCCACGACAATGAAAAAACTCGAAGTCCTTGAACGAAAATATATGCGCCTCATCTCAAATTCTGGAAGGTACACCTCCCTCAGAGACCTCTACGAACGCTGCAACGGCATAACCCCGATAGCTGACCACATCCAGCAAATCTCCAAAAACTTCTACTCATTCAAACTGGGCGATAGTCCGCTAACAAGACACATTACACAAATTAGACAGCATAATGCCCCATTTCGGATTAAACACCCCTTACCATACCAGACGTTACCGATTTTCCGGCAGCCACTCTAGCCAAACTTTCACCTACTATACCTTCCCTGCTACTATCCACGTTTTACTGATATTTCATACCTTTCATCGACTTTCCTGTCCCCCTCTTCTTTTGTTTTTGTACATTTTTGTTTGTTGTTCCTTCGATTCTGTTTGTACCTTTTTGTCTGCAAATTCATTCTTCCCTCATTAATCTTGTAACAGTTTCCAAATTTTTTATACCAAAACAATTCAAAATTTAGAATCACAGTTTAGGCCAGCCTTGCGCAGCCCGTCGCTGGAACAATTCGCGGATGGCACTCCGTACGAGTTATGGTGTCAGCGAATAGCAACAAAATTAAATTCAGTGATTCTCTCCGCCAGTTCTGCGTTAAGTGTTTTCTAGTTGTTTACAGTTTTTAAGTTAAGCTTTCTTTTTAAGCATTTTTTGTAATTATACCACCTAATTTGATTTCATTGTTTAAAAAAGGAGTTTAGGTTAGAGTTTTTATATGTTTTTATACAATTTTTGCTCACGCCGAACCAGTCCCTTCTCGGTCCGGCTCTGCGATCCGCCACCGCGTCAACGCAGTGGTCGCAGGGTCGGTCCCGGGAAGGGCGCTGGGGAGACAGCTTATACAATTGTTGAAAACTTTTATTTTATTGTGCTGGTCCGCTGTGGATTGGTCGACTGTAGCCCGTCAAGGGCAATGTGCGTTTTTAGTTTTTTTGCGCGTAAGACACAGCGAACCCCGGTGTCATCGAGAGTTAAAAACATTATTATTCGGTTTATTACCATGAGAGCTAGAACTGTTAACCTTATACGTTTTAAGACATTAAGTTTGATATTATTATTGTATTGAAAGAGTCATGTTCAGTTATTCTACATTGTGGAAATAAAAGTGCAAAAAATTAATCTCGAAAGTGTCTTAGTACCACCTCAAATAAACCAGCGATGTTTCCGTAAAAACAAAAACTACAGCCGTTTTTACAAGCATCCCCAACAACAATTATTTAATATGAATAAAGATAATTTGAATTGAAATTGAATTTGGTTTCTGTGCCTTCCTGTCCCCTTCTTCCTTTTTGTTTGTAACCTTTTTGTCGCATTTGTTTTTCTCGTTTTCTTTTTGTACATTTTTGTTTCTAAATTCGTTTTTATCAAAATTTCAAATAAATTATAACTTTCTTGAAATCCAAATTTTTAAAATCACAGTTTAGGCCAGCCTATGCGCAGCCCGTCGTTACACACCTCGCGGAAGGCTCCTCGTTTTAATTTGAGGTGCTAGCGTCAACTACGAAATTAAAAAGTGTCTTGTGCGAGAGTTCCCTAAATGTAATGTAGTTTTTAAGTTTTGTTAAATCTGTTTTTCTTTGATATTTTTAATTGCATTACCTATTTTTATTTGTACATTGTGCAAAAGGTGTTTAGGTTTAGTTCTCAATTATTGTTTTCGCCGACCCAGGCTGTCCCGCCCGATCCTGCAACCCGCCATCGCGTCAGCGCGGTGGTTGCACGATCGGCCTCGGGGCAGATCCTGGCTAGGCAACTTTTATGTACCAGTGAATTATAATAAATGTATTTTGAATTTGAATTTTTGGTTTCTGTGCCTTATTATTAAGCAGTTTTTCAGTTTCATTTTATTTATTCGATTTATCATAATTTAATAAAACAAAACTATTAATCTACATTTATTAATTTACGAAAACGTATATCCAATATTTTCTCTTAGAAAATTTCGGTGTTTGTTATTTTGAAGTAGGTTTTTTACTAGATTTTAGTTTCCTACATATAGAATCATAATTGAAGATCAGAATAAAATTTATTTTCATAGTATTTAGTTAAACCTAACGGTATATATAGAGATTAATCTGTTTGAACTTTATAGAAGAACAGTTATACAAGTAATAAAATTTCTTAATGCGTCTCGTTGGCATAACAGCAGCCCCCCCTATCGTTTCTGATCATTGCGATCATTGTAACGCGCCGGGTTATCTAAAATTGTAAAATAAGATGAATGAGATAATCAAATAATTAAGGAAAAATGAAATGTAAATATATAATTAATAAAGAAATTTTAAATGGTAAATGGTTTCTGTGCCAGTTCTGAATCGATGTCCGAGCAGAGAAGTACGAGCGAAGACAGCGGAGACGAACTACGTAAAATTTCGAGTATTAAACCATTATTAGAGACCAAGAATATCTTCACATATAAGCCTAAGTCACCACTTATAGAAATAATCGACGTTGAACCAACACCTAAGCTGCAATCTGCAATTATAAGTGCACAAAACACTTCTAGCTCAGATACAGATAGTGATAAAGCGATATGTAGAACAGCAAACACGAGCGAGACAGAAGACCAGACCACTTCAAATAGCACAAATTCCAAGTCCACAAGTACAGAGACAGTATTAGAAATACTAGAAAGCTCGAGTACAATAAAGACACAAGATAGTGGAAATAGTGAGAGAGACACCGAGTCGACATACAAACAGAAAAGAGGTAGGCAATCTGATTATTTATCTACTATCAACAAGAAGAAAAAATTCCTGCCGACGAAAAAACAAATTTATTGTTAACCGTATCACACATCAAGACATGGTTTCTGTTAAAAATTTGGAGAAAGCCATAATAAATCGCAAAACTGATTCAAATAAAGATGGTAATAACTGGCTAAAAACACACGTAATTACAATGAAAAAAGATAATCCCACGATTTTATACATGAAGAACCACTTGACAGACTTTACATATTCAGAGGTAAATATTGAAAAAGCAGGAAAAGGGTGAAAGCCTGTTTTAAAAACTTGGAGCTTGTGGCCAAATGTTAGAGTTTTGCCTGTGGAAAAAATAAAAGATCTTAACGATATCTTGAAACTAATTCCAGAAGATGTATTGCCATTTTATAACTTCTTAAAAACAGTTGAAGGGCAAGATTTTGAGGAAGATGTGGAAGGACTCAGACGTGATTCAGATTTTGAAATTGAAAAACAAGGAGCAACTTGAAGACCACAAGCTAATGAATAATGAAAGACTACCAATATTTCTTTAAGCACGATTTTGTTTTCAGTTAAAATATGTTATTATTTTATTTTTTTGTTATTCTTTGGAGGGTTGGTGGGTTATTGCAGCACAATAGTACTTGGTTTTATATTTTGCAACAACCGTCTAACCTACTATTAACATTTTTTTTTTGTTAATAAAATAATCTTTTTTTCTGTACTCTACTTATTTTCAGTTTACCTGGGTTTGTATTTAAACGGAAAAAAATTATTAAATCTCTTTCTCTAACAGTGTATTTTCTAGAGCTATTAAATACATTTTATCAATTTACGCAGAACAACAGGGGTGTGGCTTAACTGCTTGTTGCATAATATTGTCCAAATATAGATTGGAACACTTAACCAAACAAAATAATCGAAGCACCTCAAACACAGAGAAACGAATTTCTACCAGTACCCCAGCCAAAGACAAATATATGGGACGAGCGCAGGAGAGCAGCGTCGGCCACCAGTCAATAACAGCCAACGCGAGCAGTCCAGCCACCTACCCAGCATTGGCCACGCAGAAGCCCGCCCAGGTTGCGCGTATTAGCAGCCGCGATGTTGGTAGCACCGCCTCGATGCAATTGCAAGATGTCTCACGATTAACAGAGGCTTTTAAAAAGCTAAATAATATGGTAAATATCGGGGAGATGATAGCTGCCGTTGAAAAATTAAATTCAATATTGGAACCTTTATTAAATGATCAGGTACAAGGATTTATAGCGTTCAATGACTTCATTACCAACACATTACCAAAATTTACCTTAACATGCTAAAATGTTCACTTTGGAACTCAAACGGTTAATAAAAAAACATGCTTTTGTCCTGAGGGGGTTGTGTAGCAACCCCAACCCCTTGGAAATTAAAGAGGAGTTAGAGGAAATTCATGGCATCGTAGAACACGAAGTATTCCAAATGAAAATAAAGTTTAAACCCCTTTTTTTGATAACTACAGGCACTGAAGTGGCACTCAAAGTATTACAGCAAAAAGTACGGTATTTGCTGTACACGAAAATTGAGTGCGAGAGGCGGCGCAACGACTGGCCCATCACACAATGCCGGAGGTGCCAGGTTTGGGGGCATGCCGCTTCTAACTGCAACTGTACAGGTAACCACACTACCTGTAACATTACCTGCCCGGTATATGTATTTCGCCTAAAACAGTTGAAAAATAACAACCCCACTAACGAGTCAAAGAAACTCGAGTATGTCCCGGCGCCTCCGCCAACTTCTAACGCATGGGACCGCAGAAATCAAGCTAGACAAGATGTAAATGTTCAAAATGTTCCACAAAATACTCAACTACAGCAGCAAAATATCATCCCCCAGGAAAGAATAAAGGAGCCCGATGTAATGCATACAAATTTAATGAACGAACTCGACAGATTAAACAATAAAATTGACCTAAAGGAAACTATAGCGGCTATCACTCATCTTAATAGCTTATTAGATAATATAGACGATCCTATGCAAATAATAGTCATTCCCCAAGATTTTTGTAAGAATATTTTACCGGGTTACAAAATTAAACTTCAACATGCTTAAAATAGCAATGTGGAACGCTAACGGATTTTTTAATAAAGCCATAGAAACTTATCAATTTACAATTGCAGAAAACCTAGATTTTTTATTGTGGTACAGTCAAAACTTCAACCAAAACATAAGATAATACTATACAATTTCAATATCATACGTAAAGATAGGTCTTATAATCGAGGGGGAGGCGTGGTGATATTCATAAAAAAGAATATCCCATTCCTTCCTCTCCCCTCGATTGATAGTTTTATTGGCAATAATTTTAAAAAACTTCAAAATAATGTAGTTATTGGGGGAGTTTATAACTCCCCAAGTAATAAAATTACGCATGATCAATTAAAACAATTTTTTAACCATGACGTGGTAATTGTTGCTGGAGACTTGAACGCGAGGCACAAATCGTGATTCAACTCCCGCAACAATGCAAATAGAAACGCTTTGTTAAATTTCGCAGACGAGGAAAATATTGCAATCATTGGGCCGGACACGCCGACGCACTATCCACCAAACAGGATGTCCCCTACCACTCTGGACATAATAATGGTAAAAAATTATCCACATCCCATCATTTCCAATTCCCTGCCTTTCCTGATCACAATCCCCTATTCTTTTCCTTTCCCAGATAACTCTAATACAAACCAAAAACAAACATATAATTATAAAACAACAAACTGGACAAAATACTGACAGATATTAAATAACATAAATCTCAACAAGTCTGAATTAATTATTATGCATCGTAAATTCACTAACATAAAAATTTTTACCAAACTTAAAACTAATAACGGACTTATAGAGAAAAAGAGCGCGGTCAAGTATTTGGGGGTAACGCTTGCGCTTTGGACCCCACATAACAAGAGTAATCAATAGTACGTATGCTGCCTTAAGTAGACTATATCCATTAGTCAACAAAAGGAGCAAATTATGTATTTATAAAGTAATATTGAAACCGATCCTTACTCATGCATGCGCGTCATGGAATACCATTTCAGATGCGCAATGCAATAGACTTTAAAGAACAGAATAAAATCCTTAAGTTACTTACAGAAACTAATCGTTACACATCAATTGAAACTTTCCATAGAAAATATAAAATCCCAATAAGAGAATTTATCAACGAGTCTTCGCAAAAATTCTTCAAACACAAAATTCATAATTCAGAGATAACCAAAAATTTAACCGATATAAGATCTCACCACGATATAATTCACACCCACAAATACATTCATGAAAATTTGCCACTTTACCATGACAGGTAACACTAGAAACATATGCATAATAGGCTAATCTTGGAGCCTGATTATTAAACATAGGATTAGTAAGCAAAACTTGTAAATAATATATAAAAAATGTAAATACTTAATAATTGTAAATACTTATAACCTAGTCACTTAGAAAACATCCTTTATTTTAATTTGTATATAGAGAGTTTTTAAAGTAGGTTTTGACTAAAACTAATTTCCTACAAAGCACAATTTTTTTTTTTTTAAATAATATGAATCGACTGGCCTTTAAAACCGCAAGGTATACATTAAATTAATCTGTTTGATCTGTCAAGGAAAACAGCGCAATAGCGCAAATATAATTAAAAATCTTTAAAAAGTTTCATAGACATAACATCGCCGTCCCGTGTTCGTTTCTATACAACTGTATATTGTAACGCGCCGGGTTATACTATTCTGTAACGCACATGAAGTATATGAAATAAATTTAATATCTTAAGGAAAAATGAAATGTAAATATAAAATTAATAAAGACATTTTATATGGATCCGGCCCCCAGTTTCCGGTTTCAAAAAACTCCGGACGGTCGATTCTAGTGTTCACCGTGTATAGCGAGTTTTTTCCGGAAATCTATAAACTGAACAAAAGTGTTGTGCGGTGTGCCGCGGTCGTAGAGGACTAGTGCAGCCGCCGCAATATTTCGGTCCGAAACGGCCTATTAACCGAGATATTCATTTTAACGAAAAAGCTACGTATTTTGGACGCCCGACGTCGTTTTCTTCAAAACGCTCTAGCTCGGGAACGGCTCGTCGTAGGTGAGACCTGAAAAATGGAAAGGAATCCTCATTAAATAATCCTGTCATTTGGGAGTTTTATTTTTAAGAAATTTCCAGCGGTTTAGAAGTTATTCCACGAAAACCGAAAATGTGCGTCTTCGCCGGAATCGCAGAGAAACGCGAAACACGCAATCTTTAAACGCTGGCGGAACAATATCATTTTTGTAAATTTTTGTCTACAACTAGTAGTATCATTTTTTAATTTAGCTTCATAATGTAAACGTACCTTCATGTACATTTTACAACACATACATATTAGTTGTAATTTGTGATTATCTAACGCCTCTTGGGATAAAATATGATTATTCATGATATCATTATTGAAGATACTCAAATTATATAGTATTTTAGAAATAAAAAAATTTGTGATATTTCTCTTGGAGAACAGATCATTTTTATACTGCCTAATTAAACGTTTCAACAATTCAATGACATCTTCGCTGGCTGTAATGAACTTTTCTCTGTCCTTTAATACGACAAGTTGAGATGTATTCCGATTGTTAGCTAGCTGATCTTTACAAATTTGACATGAAATAGATTTATTTATTCGCCAAAACCGCTAACGTATTTAGTGACGTCTGACACAAATGGTAATAAATCAAAAACATGTGCAAAATAGTCATGATCTTCGTCCGAAATGTTCATTTCTTCTCCATTTCTCTCCATCTCGATAATTGGGTCGCTAGTTCTTGTAATAGTTCCTGCCCCGACAATGAGTCCCAGAAAATCTGTTTTTCGCTTAGTATGAACTAATAATTGGCCAGAATAATTCTTCAAGCCAGATAAATATTTTTGATATTTCAATATGACTTTTAAATGTACCAATAGTTGTTAAAGATATTGGCTTGTTAACTTCCCCCTTTAAATAAAGTGATTTCCAATTCAAAATATCGAAAATATTGTTTATATTTAAGCAGAAAGCTGTTGCCTCATAATTATCAAATTCCTTTATAGATAATCGTTTACAAAATAACACGGCTTAACTTACGCTTGCATTTAGAACCTGCACTGCTAATCTAACTTTCATTTTGTTATTTTGAAAACTTATGTGTTGCGATGTCAATTTGTTGGCCGCATGTAAGCAAACCTTTACGTTTTTTGAAGTTTGTACAATTTTTCAATATACTCCCATTTAATGGGGTTTCTTTCTGGACTATAAATAACTCCCCAGTCAGCAAGAGTATTCCTAACCAATTTTATCATACGACAAGCATCCCAGAAAGTATGTACTTTTTCACCAGTATATACATGAGGAAACCATGGTTGAAAATCTTTACTATAAACGTAATTAGTTCCTAATTCATTACACATAGAAATATTAGTAGAAGTCCCATTAAAAGTTATAGAATGACACTTAATTTTTGTTTCATGTAGTAGGCCTAAACAAGACGTCAACAAATTTGCTCGTTTCGATGCACTTAAGTTGAAACCTTGAATTAAAAAATACCCCAATGGTATTTTTCAGTGGCCGTTTAAGGCTACAGCCATAATAACAAATGCATGGTTATCCTGTGGCCGAGTATCTCCATCACCTTCTAATCCAGCACCAAAATCAACATATCCGTAGTACTTACCACATTCATATTGAATGTGTTGCCGAATACTTATTTCATCAACGACAATATTTACAATTATTGGATCGGTTTGCTGTTGCTGTTTTAAACTTAGCGCTTCAAATGATTCCTTTCACAATCATATACCATTTCCTTATGGTATCAGGATGTGGCAGAAGATTGTTAAATTGTTTTCGTACATAATTATAAGCTCTTGAAGAATAAAAATGTAAAGTTAATGAAAAGGCACGTATACTTGGGTCATATTTTCTGCAAGTAACTGCCTTTTTAATATCGCTTCCAAAGGACTTGGGTATTTCTTCCTACAAAGTTATTATAATAATTATATTATCCGGGACGTAGGGTTATACAAACAATAATAATTAAAACAAGGAAATTAACGTAGCAATACATAATTCATGCATTTGATGATTCTTCTGATAATAAATTTTGATTTCGCAAGTGCTCTAAGAGATCCCTTACATTGTCAATGCGAACCTCCAGTCTCTTTTTTTGTGTACTAAGCACCTTAGTTTTTTTACGTTGGCTTTCCCACTTCTCCTTCAAGAATGCCAGGTGACTTTTAGCTCTTCGTGGAGTAGCAAAATCTGCTGGATGGAGATCACCTACATAACGAACAATATGATGTTCATGAGGTGGTGCATGTTCTTCTGAAAATAAATTTTTCTATTTTTTTTTTTGTATCAAATTAATTTAATTGTAGGGAATAATTTCTTAAAATTACCTACCTACAGAAAGTTTTATTTCAGATGGAGTAATTAGTTGGATGGTCCAGGTAATTCAGTCTCTACGAAATGTTGCATATCTTGTTTAGACGGTTCCTCTCTCACAATTTTTGAAACAGCAATCATTCCTACTATTTAAATTACCACCGTTTTAATGCTCTTTCAGCTATAGAAAAGGTTCTTACCTGCAGGTATACACCTTAATGTAGGGGTTAGAATGGCAGTTTTACGCAATTTCCTAACAGGCCAATAACTGTCATCACAGTCTTCCTCAAGAAAATGTTTTGAACACACTACTGTGTTTTGGTTAGCATGATCAACACCGCATGCTTTCTTCTGTTACTGTTATCCCTGGGTTGACTACAAATTTTCTGGTTGTTGTTTGGAATGTTGGGCGCCAGTAGTATTTCAGGGATCTAGTAAACTTCGTATAATTGACGGTGGTTTTCTCAGGGTCGATTTAATAGCCGTATTGACGCTGTGCCTCATTGAAGTTCAGGAAGCTGGGCTATGAACACGTGGTCACACGGGGGCCACGTGGTCGGGTCAACGATGACGAAATTTTCTTATAAAAAAAACGTGATAAGACACGTTTGGTGTAACTGGAAAGGCAGCTGTGCCTTTTTACTAGCCAGTCCACGTTTGTGGCGAAAGATATTGCTGGGAGGTGGCTTTACCTAATTACTAACCAGCAACGCTCTCTCATGTGCACACGTGGTCGCACGGGGGCCACGTGGTCGGATCAACGAGGACGAATTTTTCTTAGAAAAACACGTGGATCACGTGTTAAGGCACAAAGAGGTGTAACTGGAAAGGCAGCTGTGCCTTTTTGCTAACCAGAACACTTTTGCGATGAAAGATATCACTGGGAGGTGGCTTCACCTAATTACTGACCAGCAATACTTGCGATTTTGGAGTAGGTACTATTGAAAGTCACAGTTGATTTTAACGATAACTAAAAGCAGCTCTTACAGTCGTTCGTTGCACTAAATCACACGAATATTTAAGCACTACTATTTATAGTATTCGATTCGATTTTCCTGTGTAGTCTTAAGTGTGGGGCACTGTATGTGCTAAGCAGGTACGTGTTGATTGTCGGAGCGATTGAGCGAGACTGCCCTTGCCGCCGGTATCCAAGTCTCGGCCAGGGGCGCTTGAGACTTATAGATGGAGCTTGACGTCTGTACTGGTCGATCGGTCGATGCGAACTGAGAGAGAGTCGAGTCTGCGTGCTAGTTTTATATTAAAACCGGGCGCAGATAGGCGACCGGCGTTTGGAGCGTTGTGACCGGGCCTCTCGGAATATCGAATGTGTGTCGTGTCAGAGTAGCGTTTTGTCGTGTTTAGTCGAACTATAAATAGTAGTTAATTTTTTCTTAAAACGGATACTAAAAATAATTAAAATTATGAATTGAATGTTAATGATTTACCGAAATTAGGAAGATCGGTAACACTTCCAAGCAGAACACAAGGCTTCATTTTTGGGAAATCTAAGAGTTAACAAACAATTCATACATAGGTAATTCTGTAAAAATTACAAGCCAACTAACAAAAGCAAACAAAGTGCTACTGCCGCAAGAAGGAGAAGGGCAGTAAGTGACATTTATACCCAAAAGTATATTTTAAGTTTTTTACGTATAGCAGTAAATACTGCATCTTTTGTATAGACTTTGGTGAATATATCTCGGTTAAAAATGTCAGGAAAAGAGCAGTAACTGACAAAATGGATATAAATGTGAGGGCAAAAGGCAGTATTCAACGTCTTACTTAGATACTGCCTTTTGCCTCTACATTAATTTAAATAATATATTGTGTGCTGGCAAAAATCAGTATGTACATTATTTACAAACATACTGCCATTTGCCCTAACATCATCTGACAATTTAGAATCAAAGTTGGAGCATGTGCAATAGTTCTGTTTACTCATTTTTAAGCAGTCATTTATTCTTACTTGTTTAAGCTTGTCGCTTGTGCCCTTTTATGTGTTATTGTTAAAATAAGTTCTGCTTTAATATAATCTTTAGTTCGCGAGGAAAATATTTAGTTTCATTGGTTACTCAAAAACAATCTACTGTAAGTGATAACTGATTTGCTGATAATGTGGCATCAACATCAACACAAATCGACAACAGTAATTATGAAGAGAATAATATTGTTAGTAATGAAAATTGTTTGGATTTAAATTCATTAAAAGGTAGGCTGATCATAACATTTTATTTTTTATGGAATAAACAGAAAAAATGTTAAATTTTGATAAAAAAATTAATAATAATACAATATAATATTAATTAATACAATATATTAAGAATTATTGTGTAGAAATAGTCATGCTTAATAAAAAAATAAAAGATAACTGCTAATTTAAAAATAATTTTGAGTTGATAGAAATTAAAATATAAATTTATTTCATTTATGCAGGAAGGCGATTAAAATTTGATATGTTTTGTGACTTTTTTATGATATTCTTTTCGTCCTTTTAACCAAAAATAATTTCAGGTAATTCCTCCACATTATTGGAGGGCCACACCAACGACAGATATGAGGAAATTACTAGTTGCTCTGATGATTCCATTGAAGACCCAAATCATGAAGCTGAGAGTTCACCAGAAATCTCTGTTGGAAAATAAAGTAACTTGCATGATTTTATAAATGATGCTTCGTTTGAAAAACTAACAAATCTTCCACATAAAAAAAGAAGGCTAAGAAAAGAATCAGAAAGAATAGAAAGGGATAAAAACAGTCATCAATTAAAGAGTCCTTGTGAATGTAAATACAAATGTACTGAAACTATAAAAGAAGAAAGAAGAATAACAATCTGGAATGAATTCTATAAAATGAGCTACAATAAAAGAAGGGCATGGGTGCTGCACGGTAGAGTTATTCAGAAAAGCAAAAACGTAAAATAACTGGAACTGGATGGAAGTAAGCAAGAGAACTAGATCTTTAACATACACCATACCTGATGAAAACGGAGATATTCAAATTGTGTGTAAGAAGTTATTTCCAAGAACACTTGGCTATAATGAAAAGAATGATAAGTTCGTAATAACAATGTTAAAAACTTCGACATCAGAAGCAATAACACCGAAATCGGACAGACGAGGATCAGTGGAACCAGCAAATAAATGTGATCGTGTACTTCTACATCAACATATATTATCCTTTCATCCTTGCGTCAGTCATTACAGGCGAAAGCATGCTCCTAAATCGTTTATATCTCGCAAGTGACATTATAATCAGAAGTATGCATATGGATTACACTAATCAGTATCCAAATAAAAAAGTGAGCTACTACACATACCGAAAAGTGATCTCTGACATGAACATTAGCTTCACGAAACTGAGACACGAAGAATGTGATGTATGTATGGAGCATATCCAACATTTAAAATCACATAATGAGATTATACAAAATGAAGAAGATTCTGACCAAGACCGTACTTCTGAAAGTGGCAACTTCTACTAATCCTAACTCCAGAACTGATTCAAATGTGTCAATTCTTGAATCATCTTCCAAGAGAAATCAAGCCACTTGTGAGCACTCTATATTATTCGCAAATCCATAGGTAACAAGGAAAGAAATAGTGACAGATGTCGATACAAAAACGATAACACAGTCGCTGTTGTTACATTTGATCTACAGAATACATTTTCTCTTCCAAAATCTAATGTGTCCAAAAACTTTTATAAAATGAAGCTGTGTTGCTACAATTTTACAGCTCATGTCGACATAAACGGTACTGTTTACAATGCAATCTGGCACGAATTTTTGTGTGCTCGGGCTAGCATTCACATTGCCAGTGCGATAATTAAAATTTTAAAACGTCGTGCGCGATAATCCGTAAATAAAGAAACTTTTTTATTATTTATTTATTTTATGGTCCGACAGCTGCGTACCTCAAAACAAAAATTCCATCATGTCCTTCGCCCCTCAACATTTTCTCCAGTCTGAAGATGGGATTAATATTGATGTAATTGTACGGAAGTTTGGAGAACCGGGCCATGGAAATGTGCAAGAGATTAATGCGCACAAATGTATTGAGAGGCACATTCGCCATTTAGACATATGGTCACCTCTACATTTACTCAGAATTCTGCTACATACTCCTAAAACATTTAAATTACATTTCAAAGTTATTCAAATGAGAGGATCTAATTACCTGGAGTTGAAGTAGAAATACCTGAAAAAATTCCAGAAGTGCCGCTAAAACCATGTCAAGTGTCAGATCAAAAGAAAAAGCATTTAATTGAAATGCTTCCCCAAATGCCTGAAAAGTATAGGGAAGTTGTTCTAAAAGTTGCCAAGTAATAATATAGACATACTTTTCACATTTGCACATTTTTTTAAAATGTGTATTCAATAAAACATTTACAATAAAGTCTAAAAGTGGTTTGTTCTATATCCATTACTTTAAAAAAGTTCCAAAAATTAAGATGTTCTATATCCAACGATTTTGTTCTATATCCATGTTTTTATCAAAGATACTGGATATAGAACAAAGTAATTTTAACACAAGTTCAAAAACTTACCACTCTCATGTACGTATTATTTAGATCTGGACAACTAAAGCTTTAAACATTCAAATTCGATTTCCTACAAGTTTAGCAAATGGCGTATATATAATTCTGGGCTAACGAAATATTACAATGGCTCACTAGATGGACATCATAGAGACCCTTATACATAGGTTGTTAAAATTTCATTGTTCTGTTTTATTTAGTCGATTGTGTTTTTCAATAAAGTAAGATGATGAGATGAGCAATTTTCTGGTGATTTTAGCCGCTACAAAATCTAATGACATCTGGTGATTTTCAATCGCTTAATTTGACACTTTTTAAGAAATTGACTTAGCAACACTTCTGGCTAATGATTTTTATTGCTATTTATATTCTAAGAGCGACGACATACACAGCGTTTCGTGCCGATTCGACTGTCGTTCTACGATGACACGCACAGCAGTTTTTGTCGACTCAGCAGTCAGGCGGCCGTAAAAAGTACTTAACATTGCGGCAGAACTAATGTATCTGCCCAAGTGACAAAATGGAGACGATTTAGATTTAGAATATGTAGTGATTTTGAGCTTGCTATATTTGCGTTGGGAAAGAGGAAGCAAGAAGAATCGACGGATGTGGGTGCATCCAATTGTAAATAACCGCCTAACCAAAGTACATTTTTATACACTATTTGCAGCAGTACGGGAAGAATTTTTTAAATGTCACTCGTATGCCAGTGGCTTCTTTTGACTACTTGGTTGTATAATAGAAAAAATACTCGCATAAAAAACACTCGTATGAGAACTTGTGTTCCGCCAGAAGAAAAACTCTCATAACTTTCAGGTAAATAACATAACATTACTTATAAGTTATTTTTATTTATAATTTTGCAATGTAGGTGATTGTGCAATGGGTATAATCCTATATATAAAATAAAAAATATTTCTCACAGAAAAATAAAGCAAATTTTCTATTTCTTAGCGTTTTTCGCAAACATGCTAAGGAAAAACTAGAGAAAGATAATGCGTAATGCAAAAGTAAAAGTAGTAATAAACTCAAACAAATAAAAAAATAAAGGATTACCCAGAAATAAACTACCAAAAATAATTTTGTAATAATTAGCAATTATTCAGTTGTGTCATTTACGTCTGTAGAATTAGAAATATAGGAAGTAGTGGATTCGGCTGGAGATGGTGTTGGCCTAGGAGTCACAAATGTTTTAGGCGGATACTGTTGTGATTCAGATTGCAGTTGATTTGAGGTATAGGATGCAGTGGATTCGGCCGGAGAGGGTGTTAGCCTCGGAGTCACAAATGTTCTAAACGGATACTCTTAGGATTCAGTTTGCAGTTGATGCTTGCTGTTGATTTGGGATGTACATTTTTGTGTAATGCAATTAGTATATCGGTTGAAAATGGTGTGGTTGTTGTTGCGATTGATGTTCCTGGTGGGATTATATTGCTGATGACTTAGATATGAGTGAGTTGTTAGTAGATATGTAATGGTTGTTGGTGCTGCCGGCTCACAGTTTCGGACTTGTTAATGCATTGCATAATTTCAATTCTGTAACTTGTATTTAAATGTCGTGGTAATGATGAAAGGCTTTGCATTAAAGACAGCTAAAAGTGGCGCTTCAATCTTTTCTTTCGGTTTCTCCATTTTTGCTCTGTTCTCGTACCTGTCAAATGAGCGTAAAATCTTTTCTAACGAACTGACTGTTCTATTTGGTGTCACAGTATCCCTTAGAAATTCTAGTTAGTGTGAATATATGTAGGGATCTTTATGTCACTTGTAAGCGGATCCCTTATGTTTTCTATTTTTACATAATGTTTCCTATCAATAAAACCAGTTACATTGGGTAATTCATGTATAGAACAATTAATTTATAACGAGGTGTATTCAGTATTTTACCTAAGCTACTCAACAGGCGCTAATTATGATGAATACCCCGATAGAATCCGAGGGATATGGCACAACATAACTCTTGATGACAAGACAGCCATTCTGGCGTGAACCTTTAAACGTAACGAACGTTAATATTATAATATATATAAACTGTTATTTTACCTAACACAAATAATATTTTCTTATTGTGAACTTTTAATAAGTATTAGTAATTTTTTAAAAAGACTGTTTGGCAACGAAGTTAAGTGGCGCAGTCGGGAACGGATCGGTGAAAGACTTTCATCGCGAATCGTCTTTAATCGCCGAAAAATCTTAGGTGGATCGAATAGCCTAAGTAAGAAGAACCAACAACCCAGATAATGAAGTGTGGCATCTTCTTAATGTAAGAGAGATTTTTTTTGTTCATGTCAGAATCCTCAACCCTCGCCAATTCCTTTAGTGACAGTACGAAGGGTGAGTTAGATTTAAGTGATTTATATAATAGCCTTTTATCAATTGAAAGTAGGTTGGATGAAAAGTCAGTAGCTGAAGCATACTGAGTCATTCTGAAATTTATAGTAATTTGAATAGCAATTATAGTTTAAATAATAGTTCTAATAGTAAATTAAGTCGCGATTGTTTAATAAAAGCAAGCAGATTAACTAATAATACTAAACCACTTGAACTACCAAATATGGCTTCACCACAAAGACAACCTCAACCAACTCCACCAAATTTTAGTTAGACGTCCAGTCCTCGATATCAATTATTTATACTACGTAGGAGACCTCTATTACATGTATCATCCACTATTTTTAAAGAAACCGACCCTGTGTACCTCCTGAACTCTCCAGCTGACCGTTCACCGCTAATGCTTTCATTCGACGTTTAGTGCAAGTATCGTCCACGTTATATCGCCGTTGATCTGATTTTGATAGTGTCTTGTCGGTAATAACATAACCCATGTAAGTAAATTAATTATTTCCTTATTATATATCTTTTTAGCTATGGGTAAACATAAGAAACGAGGCCGATCATCAAGCAGTGATGAGACAATTTCTATGAAAGCCTTGTTAAAGAGGTTAGATAAGTTAGAACGCCATCTGAAATCACGCAGGTCACGTGAGTGATCTTGTCTACCAGGCGGCGTTCGAGAAGCCGAAGCCGGCACGGCAGTGTAAGGTGGTCAAGTTCTCGTTCGCCAATGCGGGTGAGGAATCTCCCGCAGCATAGCAACGAGGTGATGCGGAGAGAAATTCCCAATACCCCGGGCGTAGAACGAGTGGAGCAGGCAGGATCGTACTCAGGCCGCCGTAGCTTATCTGCAGAGCGACGCTCGCATGTGTCGACAAATGCAGAGTATACTGGCGAGGAGTTCAATTTGCATGTTGAAAATCCCGAACGATTACATAGTCCTGCAATGGAAAAATTGCCGGGTGACAATAATGAGGATGGTACCCCCCCATTAATAATTAGTAATGATGTAGAGTTGGGTGAAGATTTGTTATACATATTTGAAGATGATCCAAAAGAGCTTGAAAAATCTGTGTTTCAATTTCATAGCGCGCTATGTTCTCGCTGGGACCATATATTAACGCGGCCTACTTCATGAGGACAAGCATGTACTAACTGAGCGCACCTATTTTCCGCTGTTTCTCCCACTCCTTCATCTCTGAAGGCAGTAATAAAATTCACACCGACCAGTCGTCTTCCCGATCGACTCAGAGCCAGCAGACGTGTTCACACTAAATATTTGAAGCCGCCAGGTAACATTCATTTTTCTAAGTCCGTAAAATCTGTCTGCAATAATTTTCCAAGTCCACAAATCCATCGTGGAATCATTCTCTAAGTCCACAAATATATGTTTTAATTATTTTTCTAAGTCGCGAAATATTCCGAAATAATTTTTCCAAGTCCCCAGAATCTTTCAAATATTTTGCCAAGTCCGTCTGACGTCACCGTGATCCATCACGCATCTGTTTTCTGCTGTTTCTCCCACTCCTTCCTATCTGAAGGAAGTAAGTAAATTCATACCGTGTAGGCAGTCAGCCTGATTGACTCGAAGCAAGCAGACGTGTTTCCTCCGAAAAATTCAAACTCCAGGTAAATAATACTTGCCACATATTAATTCCGAACCGGGGAATTTTTCTAAGTCCACATTTTGTCATTGAATGAATCACGCATCTATTTGGCGCATTTCTCCCGCTACTCTAATAAGTTGTTTGATTATAGAAAAGTTCCGGTACACCAAGCAAGTGTGTCAGTCCGCTCTGACCGTTCCCGCAAGCAAACGTGCCTGAATCCAGACCAAGAAGTAAGTAAGACCAAAGAGAAGAGAGTCAACGGAGTAGGAAAACTTGGCTAGTGCAATTCGGGTTTACTAATCATACCTTGTCTGTTTCAGCCGATGCCAGGAGGAACTGCATCTTGTAGGTACTCGCGATACCACCCGCTGGGGTTCTCAAGAGTACTAAAAAGTTGCATTCGTGTTTACTAATCATACCTTGTCTTTTCAGCCGCTGCCAGGAGGAACTGCATCTTGTAGGTACTCGCGATACCACCTGCTGGGGTTCTCAAGAGTACTGAAAAGTTGCATTCGGGTTTACTAATCATACCTTGTCTGTTTCAGCCGAAGCCAGGAGGAACTGCATCTTGTAGGTACTCGTGATACCACCCGCTGGGGTTCTCAAGAGTACTGAAAAGTTGCATTCGGGTTTACTAATCATACCTTGTCTGTTTCAGCCGAAGCCAGGAGGAACTGCATCTTGTAGGTACTCGCGATACCACCCGCTGGGGTTCTCAAGAGTACTGAAAAGTTGCATTCGTGTTTACTAATCATACCTTGTCTTTTCAGCCGCTGCCAGGAGGAACTGCATCTTGTAGATACTCGCGATACCACCCGCTGGGGTTCTCATGAGTACTGAAAAGTTGCATTCGTGTTTACTAATCATACCTTGTCTGTTTCAGCCGATGCCAGGAGGAACTGCATCTTGTAGGTACTCGCGATACCACCCGCTGGGGTTCTCAAGAGTACTGAAAAGTTGCATTTATGTTTATTAATCATACCTTGTCTGTTTCAGCCGCCACCAGGAGGAACTGCATGTTATAAAAAAAAGCTACCGTATAACTGTAATAATCATGCCTTATCTTTTCAGGACACATTAAACACTAGCCAAGTATTCTATAACCTGTTGCACTGTAGTTTTTATCTTTTTCCATTTTAATACTGTATATAATTGTGGTCTTGCTTCATTTGCCTGGTATCCGTATCTAATCTGCACCTTGGCATCGCTTTAGTAAATTGCCCACGTAACGCCGCTTACTTTGTGTTAACACTTTGCCGTTTTAAATAATAGTTTTGTGCTTGCTATCCTTGTCGCCTGAGTCATTTGGTACTAGATTTTTTTTTGCTTGCTCCTTCCGGCCTAAGTAACTTATAGATTTTAATAGTTGAAGTAGATTTATACATATAGGTTTATAGTAATATACTGACTTTATTGAAATACTCTGAGTTTTATTGTCTGTGTGTGAACGTCTAATTTCCCATATATTGACCCACTGGAATAAACTTTCTCCACTTGAGCTGCTCAGCCTCGCGTACTCGACTTGAGGGTAGTGTGTCCTATCACTTAAACTAGGACTGGCGCCCGAGTAATTCGAAAACTTGTTTCCGAAGCTCGTGTGTCAAAGAGTGGCCGCGCCTTTTCTCCACGTCAACGTGCGAGGTGGAGAAAAACGCGTCACAACTTACCTAAAGTCAATACCAATAACACCTACTCTGGAGAAGAAAAACGAGGGGGGGGGGGGAATCAAACATGGAAAACCGCCGTCGCCCGGCTCGTCAAAGGATGGTGGCGAGACCATACAAGGGGCAACAACCCTCGAAATACGAGAGGTTTTGCTCAAGGCAAAAAAAGTAACAGGTAAGTGTAAATATGCAAGCTGGACGATTAGAACATTTTGTGACAGGTTGGCAACAAATTATTTCTAATTCAGTTATTTTATCTTGGGTTAAAGGATATAAAATACCTTTCAAAACTTTGCCTTTGTCTCCCGACGTTTTACCTTTTTCAAAATCACATTCCGAGAAAGAACTAAAAGGAATACTCCACATTTTAAAATGGAGGACTATCGGACGGTTTCCCGCCTGATTCGAAAAAATACGTATATGTCAAGGATTGATTTAAAAGATGCGTATTTTTTAATTCCAGTAGCTAAGTCACACAGAAAATACCTAAGGTTTTGTTTTGAAAATGGGTTATATGAATTCACCTGTTATATGAATTCACCTGCCTGCCGTTTGATTTATCATGTGCTATCATTTATCACGCACATTTACAAAATTGCTAAAGCCTGCCATAACTAAACTTAGGAGAGAAGGAATTTGTTGTGTCAATTATTTAGACGATTTTGTAGTCATGGGCGACTCGGAGCGACAATGTCTAAAAAATACATTGACAACTATCAATCTGTTATCTTCTCTGGGTTTTATAGTAAATAGAGACAAAAGTTGTTTGAATCCCTCCAGAAAACAAAAATTTTTAGGTTTTGTTTTTAATTCCCAAGATATGACTTTGAATTTGACAATTGAAAAACGCTTAAAATTAAAATAGTCCATACAGTTTTTCTTAAGTGCTCACACATGTAAAATAAGACAATAGGTTTGCTGATTTCAGCATATCCAGCGGTACAATACGGCTGGTTATATACCAAATCATTGGAAAGAGAGAAAATATTCCATCTGCAAGCAAATCATATCAATTACGACGCCCAGATAACCTTATCTTCAGAAATTAAACCCGATTTGTTATGGTGGTACACTCATATTATTAACGCATTCAATAATAAGACAGGACACATTTAGATCAGAAATTTTTAAAGACCCTTCTTTAACTGGTTGGGGTGCCTGCACCAAGGAACTGTTCACACACGGGTGGTGGTCCGAGGTAGACAAGGTACACCACATAAACTATTTAGAGTTAAAGGCCATATTTTTCGGGTTAAGGTGTTTCGCTGCAAACCTTACTAGCTGTAATATTTTAATACGCACCAACAACACTGCCACCCTATCATATATAAATAGGATGGGTAGTGTACAGTATAAAAAGTTTAACGATTTAACTAGGGAAATATGGCAATGGTGTGAGAAGACATTTATTTTTATTCGCGTCCTATATTAGCTCTCAACAGAACTGGAAGGCCAACCAAGAATCAAGAACCTTGTCAAGACACCGAGTGGTCATTGGCTGATTATACTTTTAAAAGAATTGTCAGGAAGTGGGGCAAATCAGATATACATCGTTTTGTATCAAACATAAATAATAAGTGTAAAAAAATACGTTGCTAAAGCAATACCCAGCAACCATCATAATCCGGCTACCACAGATCCAAAAAAGAATTTGCGTGAAGATGAACGAAGTCACGAGGATAACGATATTGACATACAGACTCCAACCGATCACCAAATACACAATGTAACACCAACCAGCCAATTTATTTCCCCTGATATAATAAAACCGCATCCAAAAGCTGTTAAAACCGCCCCTAAGAGAAAGGGAAGAAAGAAAAAAGTTACGGAAGTTTTAATAAGCACCCCGGTTTACAAAAGAATCGAAGAAGAGATAGCTTTTAGCTAAGCAACCAAAGGATAGTTTAAATAAAAGAAATACGAAGAGACAAATTGCACCGGTTGAAAGTAATAATTCCACAGATAGTGAACAATCTGAATTAATATTAACCGGCTCTGACGATATAGATTATTTCGAAGATGAATCATTGCATAATGACCCTTTAAAGCACTTAAATGACATCAGTATTGATTCTTTTGTTGTAAAATTTCACACCAAGAAAGTAATAAAATATTTTGTGGGAAAAGTAACTGGGGTTGATCACATTCATAAGGAATTCAATGTTGGCTTTTTAAGACATGGAAATAAATTTTCATTTCCATTGGTTTTGGATCTTGCAACTGTTCCTATTGAAGAAATTACACTACATTTCCTCGATCCCATGCCAATTGGTGGCGAGGTTTAAATGTGGAGCAAATTTTCAAAAGGGAATAGCTCCATATCTTTCAGCTACTGACTTATAGGTGGCACTGGGTACTTTCGAGTAGCAGGTAAAGTTTCATGATCAAAAATCAATAACTCCCATATGTACAGTATAGGAAACTGTAATGATTTTCAAAACGGAACAATTACCTACAATTTTTACTTTCAAAGGGGAATAATTTTTTTTTAACAAAAGGAAATTACTCCATTAGGTGATTTGACAGGGACCATCCGGAGTCTTCATAAGTCTTTGGTCTGTATTTTATTTAATAGGTGGCACCAGCCCATGACTCTAGTACCTGTCGTTACTTACGCATAGAGAGAGATACAGTGTTGCATACATCCATAGTATTTTCTTTCCTTTGTGTTTTCAAAAATATATTGCAATTTTATAATTTATTGAAAATGGATGATTATAAAAGTGAAATTGTTGTGAGTGAAACCAACAGTGAGGGGCGAGGAACAAGAAAAAGGCAGAAACATCCTTTCAAAAGGCAGCTGTCTAAAAGGGTGAGGTTAGTAATGTTTATTTTCTATAATTTGCGTGATTTTTATAATTTTCTTGTTTTAAACAGATATGCATGTCATCTGCCAAGTTTAGATGAGTTTGAAAAATCATGCAAACATGCTGGTGCCTTCGATTGTGATGAAATCTCAATCAAACGATATTGTTGTTGCGCGCCAAAAATTTTTTGAAGTTCCTATAAAGCCAGTCAAGATCTGCATATATCACATCTTCTGCATATTTTAACTCCTAAACGACGTCGTCCCAAACCTCAAGCTGTAAAAAAAAATCGCCCCATCACTTCGAAGTCAAATATACGTTGTGGGTTAAGGGAGTACGCAAGAGGGTTTGCAAAACTTTTTTTCGAGTAGTGTTTCAAATTAGCAACAAACGGCTTTGGAACATAGGAAAGAAAAAGATTGATTGTAAGGATTTTAGGAAAAAACTTGGAGGTGACCGAAAATCTGCCAAATCTGAAGACAAAAGAAATGCGGTGAAAATGTTTATTTACTCATTGAAGGTGTCTGAAAGTCACTATAATAGGAATAAATCTCGAAGATTATACTTACCTTCCGAATTAAACATCTCAAAACTCCATAAGATTTATAATGCCAAATCAGATGAAAATATCAGGGTAAAATATTCCCTTGCAAAAATATTTAACAATTGTTTTAATATTGGCTTTTGACGTCCAGCCGCTGATGTTTGTGGCCTTTGCTGTAGACTAAAACATGCTATAAAATCGGCTAAAACACAAGAGGTCAAACAGAAAAATATAACTGAACACAGGATACACCGACTTCCTGCAAAGCAATTCTCAAAAATGATGAAAGAGTATGAGGAAACTACTTTCTCTATCTGTTATGACATCCAGCAAGTCCAGCCACTTCCAAAATTACCCATTAGTGATGCATTCTATACTCATCATGTATTTATGTTAGATAGTGGATTCTTGAAATAGCTTTTTAAAAACTTTATTCACTTATTGGAATCAAGCTTGACTCTTTGTATAATAATAAACAATAATAAATTTAGAATGTATTCGACCAAATGTGAGTATAAGACTGATTACAAAAAGGTTGTTGGTAATATTTATAATGTTTTGAGAACAAAGGAAACAGTGTTGCTGATTCAGCACAATCAGGATTACTTAGAATTGAAATACAATGCTCATGCAGCGTGAGCGGTTATTGAGAAGAGCTGTTACGCAGTATGTAATACGATATGTTTGAGAAGGTTAAGCCTGTCTCGATAATATTATATATCATAGTATATTTCTAATATAACAGCTTCCCCCTTATAAAAAAAGTTGGTGTTTTATGCAGCAACTTTTGAAATGAATATAAAATGTATATAAAAGGTAATGGTACAATTTGGAAAATATAAAAGATACAAAAAATGTTAAATCGTAAGGTTTAAAACACAGAATATAACCTTAGCGTCTAAAATATGAAATGCAAGCGCAATAAGCTTGATTCATAAAATAAAATAACATAAAAATGTTAGAGTTAAAATATAGCTTTGGCAAGAAAGCGTAAAATACAAACATACTAGGTTTGAATTGAAAAATAGGATAAAATATTCCTAAGGTTAAAATATAGCTTTACTGTGAAAGCATAAAATATAAGCATGATGGGTTTGAATGAAAATGACGTAAAAATGTTAATAAAATTGAAATTAACAAATGATAGAAAAATAATGAAATATAATGATTAAACAAATGAAATAAAATTCACTGAAGAGTCCAGCACTGAAAGTCAGTAAAAAGGCACAAAACAGTTCGTCTTTATGTAAGTTCTATGTCTTCGGCTTCGTTGTCTTCTCTTCTTAAGGTAGGTCGTCTTCGTGAAGGAAATAGGTTAGCAAATGTCCTGTAGGGTTTGCTAGGCCTCGGTGGAGATGGGGGTGATGCAGAAACATCGATGGCTAGTCTTCGTCTTTTTGTTCTGCACTTACAAAATAGGTACAGAAATAACAGTCCAATTATTAGCACAATGATAAAATAGGTGAACCAGGATATGTGTTTTGTTATAAAGGGTTCGTTGATCAAATCATCTAAATCTCTGGAGTATTGGTCCAACTTGTGTTTGGCAACTTCGAGGTCTTCCGTATTGAGATTGTTTAATTTTAGTGGTTTAAGATTTGGAGCTCGGATTTTGTCTGGAATATGTTTACAACATTCAAATGGAATTTGGATTGGATGAGTGTCGTCTTTTACATCGGTTACTTCATTGGTACTGGCTTGAATTTTTGTGATGCCTATGAAGGCGTAACAATTTGGTTGTAATTTTACTATTGAATTTTTGTAGATGACTTCAGTTTTTGAATTTCTTTCTGGACAGTTGATGGTTGTTTGTAGAGGTTCTGCGTTAATAACTAACCATGTGTTTTCGTCTATTTTTTGGACGTTGTAGCCTTGGCTGATGATAAATGACGTCTGGCAGTTTTCTGGCAGAGTTTTGAGGTTCTTGAAGAGACGGGCTTCGCATATGGCATTGTTGTCAATAGGATATGCAAATAAATTTGGGCATAATTTGGTGTTGAAATAAAGAGGTTTGCATTCTTCAAGGTTCGAGATAGGTATGTACATTAATGAATCATCATCTCTCGCGATATATTTTTGAGAAGTTGATAATACATGATATAAACCAGTTCTATTATCCAAAATAGGAATAGGGTATAATTGAAATACTGAATATGTTTGAGGGTCTATTAAAGGTATGTCTAACACAAATATTAGATCCGAATTTGTTTGAAAAGCTTTTAGTTCTATAATGTCTAAGTACTGTGCAACCTTTGATAGTTTGATTGGAAGCGGTAAATTGTTCCTTTGTAGGTTTTGCCAAATTTCTTGTAGAGAATTTATTAAGTCTTTTGGATTTATAATTGACGTGTGAATTATTTTAAGCCTCGCGAAAGTGATGGAATTTAGGATGTCATTTAGGTTATCCTCGATAAATAAATAACTTGCCATAAGTTGTTCGCAGATTTCGATAAATTTCAGTTTTGCATGGACGTTTTCTATGTCCTTAGTCATGTCTAAGATTGAGGTTTCAATTTCTTTAATATCCTTATTGAAAGTTTCTTCGTGAACTTGCAATTTTTGAATAGTTGCGTTGAAATTTTTGATTACTGAAGTTGTAACGGATATTTGGTTTTTAATTAGGTTTTCGAGTTGGTGTTCGTCATTATTCAATTTGTTGATACAATCAGAATAATACTGACCGTCTTCTGCGTCTAAATTTCCGGTTATTGATTTGAAAATCGTTCCGATGCCATTTAGTATTCCTCGTTTGTATCGTTTCGTGTCAAGGTAAATTTCGTCAAATTTTGATTGTATTGATTGGGAAATTTGCGTCAATAAGCTAAGGTGAGTTTTTACATCTCCTGAAAAGACGTTCATGTAATGATATGCTGGGTCGAGTGTGTTGTATAGTGTCTGTAAGATCTTGTCGTTTTTGTCGAAAGCTGTCTTAAAGGTAGATATGTTTTTGTGTACCAGTAAAGTCCATTTCTTGTGAGAAATCACAATGTCCGTGTCTTGGTGATAATATACTCCGATCGTATTGTTAATAGGTGTTATTTTAAATTGAGCAAGTGCTGATCCGATCAGCAGGAGAAACCTGAAAATAAATTTAATCTTCAGTATATGGTTTCATTCGATCAAAATTTACTTTGGTTGTTTGGTTTGTTTCGAGATTTAGTAATGTAGCGGAATTTTGAAAGATTTCTGTAATTTCAAAGGGTCCGTTGAATTTATTTTGCAGTTTATTTTTTATTTGTGATTCTTTGACGTACACTTTGTCGCCAATATTATATGTGTGTCTATTTTCGGGAATGTTCTTGTCGAATCGAACTTTGGCTTTTTGTTTTTGTGCTTCTGTTCGACTTCGCGCAATTTTGTAATAATGGGATATTCGATTATTTAGGTCTCTAACGTATTTGGTGATCAGGTCTTTTTGGTTGTAAAGAGTTTCAGGTGGTCGGTTAGCTGTATGTCCGAAAATAAGCTCGTATGGCGTAAAGCCATGAGTTTTGTTTACCGAGTTATTGTAACATATCACCGCATAGGGTAATATAGTAAAGGGATGTTCGTTGGGATTTTCGGTTTTGTGTATTCTTATCATTTCTGCTAGGGTGGCATGGAATCGTTCGATAGATCCGTTGGATTGAGGATGTCCTACGCTTGAGTATGTTAGTTTTATGTCGTAAAGGGTGCAAAGGTCTTTTAATAAATTATTATCAAATTCACCGCCATAATCGCAATGAATTCTTAGTGGGGTACCATAATGCTGAAAATAAAGCAACAGGGTATTTACGACTGATTTTGCGCTCTTGTCTGGGACTGCGTAAGCTTGAGTAAATTTGGTTAACTCATCGCGGATAGTTAATGCATAGTTTCGCGTGGGAAATTCGAATAGATCAATATTAACTCTCTCAAATGGAGTTTTAGGGGTTTCAGTAATCACTAAGGGATTGTTGAGGTTTTTACGACAGACTTTTGTTCTTTGACATGTTTCACAATTTTTTATAAAATTTTCGACGTCTTTTGTTAAGCCTTGCCAATTATATTTATTTTTGATTCTACGTATCGTTTCATTTATTCCACGATGTAAATTATTTTTTCCGGTGTGATGCTGGTCGAGAATGATCGGACGTTGGTCTTCATCGGGAGTTCGTACTAAATTTTGACAAATAATTAGTTTTAAGTCTTTTTCTGCAAAAATAAATGATAGGATTTCGAGAATTGGAAAGTCTAAGTTATTTTCAACATGATAAGTTTTGGAAAGGTCTAATTTGTTTCGATGTTTGTACAGTGTTAGAAATAGGTGTTCTACCACAGACTCTGGGTCGAAGGGTAGAGCGATAATGTAATAGTTTCTTTGTCGGGTTGATTTACTGGAAACGATATTAATTGTGTTGTTATAAAACTCTGGGTTTTCCTCGAAAATATCTTCGATAATTTGATGGTGAAGATCTGTCAAGTTGTTTTGTTGGAAGAACGTTATGATATTTTTATTTTCTCGATCTAATAGTTGTTTATTTGTAATTTGAATTTTGGAATAATCTATTAGAGATTTGGTTTTGTAAAGTCGGGAAAATGTGTCAAATTCTCGGGCGATTTGTTCGTCGGTAATTTCGTCGTCATTGTCTGAAATTTCGTCTTCATCTGAGTCTTCGTTTGCGGCTAGAATTTTTGAATAAAATTTGGAACATTCTGAAAAGTGATTAATTTTTATTCTCGACAACGCGTCCGCGTTTTTATTGATCTTTCCGGGTTTGTATATTATTTCGTAATCGTATTCTTCGAGTTTTAAGCGCCAACGCGCTAGTCTACTACCTGGGTCTTTTATGGAAAATAACCAAGTGAGTGGTCGGTGACGAGTTTGAACTTCCTTCCGAATAGATATGGCCTAAAATGCTTTACACTCCAGACCAAAGATAAAAGTTCACGCTCAATGGTTGAATACTTAGTTTCCGCGCCGCATAAAGTTCGAGCTGCGTATGCGATTGGCAAATCTTTTCCTATACTTCCTTGTGAAAGTACAGAACCTATTGCAAATGCACTAGCGTCTGTAGTTAGGACAAAAGGTTCATCAAAGTTGGGGTAGATCAATATCGGGGTAGTTGTCAAAGTTTGTTTTAGGGTTTCGAATGAATTTGTACAGTCATTGTCGAAATTGAAAGGTATATCTTTTTGTAGCAATTTAGTCAAGGGTTTTGAAATTTTGGAAAAATTAGGAATGAAACGTCTATAATAGCCTGCTAAACCTAGAAAAGATTTAATTTCTTTCTGATTTTTGGGTTGAGGAAAATTTAGAATTGCTTCGACTTTGGCAGGGTTCGGTTTTACACCATCCTTTGTAATAAGATGTCCTAAATAGGCAACTTCTTTGCGAAGGAATTCGCATTTGTCTGGCTGAATTTTGAGGTTGGCTTTTTGTAAACGTTTGAAGACTTCTGTTAATCGAGAAATATGTTCATGGATAGTAGGGGAGTAGATAATGATATCGTCCATATAGACGAGACACCTTTCGTTTTGGATTCCTAGTAAAATGTTGTCCATCACCCTTTGAAATGTTGATGGAGCATTTTTGAGTCCAAAAGGCATTCGTACGAATTCAAAATGACCATTTTCGACTGTGAAAGCGGTTTTTTGAATGTCTTTGGGATCGATTTCAATTTGGTGGAAGCCAGAGGCCAAGTCTAAAGTTGTGAAATATTGGCATTTACCTAATTGATCTAAAAGGTCGGAAATGTTAGGTAGAGGATATTTATCACCTATCGTTACTTCGTTTAATTTTCGATAGTCAACTACGACGCGCCATTTCTGTTTACCAGAAGCGTCTAATTTTTTGGGGACTACCCAAACTGGGGAGGACCAGGGAGAAATTGAAGGCTGGATAATGCCTTGGTCGAGCATTTTTGAAACTTGTGATTTTACCACTTGTTTATGAATTTGGGGGTAACGATAAGATTTAGTGAAAATTGGTTTGGAATCATTAGTGTCTATTGAATGTTTGATTTCATTGGTAAATATCAAGTTGTCACCTTCTAAATAGAATATGTCTGAAAAGTCTAAACAGAGTTGAGTAATTAATTCACTCTCCTCGTCGTTCAAGTGGTCTAAGCGTAATTGATTTTTTATTTCGTAGTTTCGGTCTATGTATTGGGAATCCGGATTTTGAAGATTTACGTTAAATATTGATCTAAATTTTTGAACAGGTTCGAGTTTAAGATCCGAGAAATGTATTGTTTTTGGAATCGCGTTTGCGTTTATTATCGTTGTCAAAAATTCACCATTGTTGTCTATTTTGACAATGGCATTCGGTAAACGTACCTTTTCATTTTCCTGGGCTATTAGTATAGCTTCAGTATTTTGTAAATTGCATTTAAGTTTAAAAATCTTTTCTGTGCGTGGTTCGATAGAAATTACATTTTGGTTTTTAACATTTAAATTTGGGTTTGAAATTCTAATACCTGGATTATTGTTTTCGTTACAATTATTGTGGTTCCTGATTGATGTTACTTCAGTCACCTCAAATAGTGGTACGGTTTTAAAATTGGTAATAAGTTGATTATTTTCAAAGTCCACATGACACTTATAATATTTTAAAAAGTCTGCACCTAATAGTCCATCGAATTCTATATCTAGGTCGTGAACATAAACCTTGTATGGGTCATTTATATTGAATGGTATTAGTACAGATTCGGTGATATTAATTTTTTCATCTGTTATACCCTGTATAATTACGTTTTCAGGATATCTTTGTTTGTACCTTTCCGCTGTTTTGGTTTTAAATACAGAAATGCCTGCACCTGAGTCGACAAGAATTTTGAAACGATTTGTGAAGTTTTTTATGTAAAATAGATTTTTAGAATTTACGACATTTAGTTTGTAGCGGGGTGTTTTTACATGAATTGGTTTTCCGGGAAGTTCAGGTTTGGGTCGAAACTGTCTTGGAGGTTTATCGCTTGGACTTGATGAGAAATTTGGTCTGGCTCGTCCGTTTGTTGTGTTGGAGTACTCGTGGAATACTCCAGGCCTATGCAAAAATCCGGAGGATTAGCAGTATAATCCTCGTGCTGTTGAGGTTGAGAATTAGCAGTATAATTCTCGTACTGTTGGGGTTGAGAATTAGCAGTATAATTCTCACATTGTTGGGTTCCAAAATCGTAATCATAATTGTTTTCATTAATTTCGAAATTATTTTGGTATTGGTAATTGGGAGAATAACTTGCGGAATAGTCTTCATATTGATTTGAACTATCGTAAAATTCTTGGTTCAAATGATGCGTTTTTTGTTGATTGAACCTGTTGAAATTTGGGTTTGGCTGAATGGCAGAAGGTCTCTGCTGGTTGAAGTTTGGATTTGGCCTGATAGCTGAGGGCCTGTTCTGTTGAGAATAATTTTGTTGCTGGTTAGAGAAGTTTTGTGGTCTATGATTATATGTACTTTGGAAATGTGGCCTTGGAGGCTGTGCTTGATTAGAATAAGCATTTGGTGTGAAATTGGGAGATGGGGACTGATAATTTTGCCTTGTGCGGCATTCGTTAACATGGTGCCCATTTCTTCTGCAGAATGTGCAGAATTGATGAGAATTTGGGCGTCTTTGAACATTTTGGACAGGGTTTTTGATTGGGGCCTTAATGGAAAATTTTTGTGATTCGAAATATGACAACTGTAGTTCTCGTTTGATCCTGTTTATGGCATCTAGCATGTTGCTAGGATTACCAGCCCTAATGATTTGGCCTAATTTGGGTTCTAACCCGGTCAATAGAGTGGTCAATGTCATGTTTTCAATCAAATTTGATTGAGCCGTTTTTTCTTCAAGGGTTAGAGTTTATTTTTGTATAGCGGCGTGCATTTTCGCGTTGTGTGTCTGCAACCTAGATACAAATACCAATGCAGTTTCGTTAGATGATTGGCGAATCCTCTGTAGATCCTGAATTAGTGCTGTCAGGTCACGAGAATCACCAAAATGAGCTTCAAGTAAGCTTTTGATTTCTGCCCATGTAGCAGGGTTTCGGGAATTTATTAATTCTGCGGCTTTTCCGCGTAATTTATTTTTTATGTGAAGCGTTAATAAGACGCGCTGATCATCAACAGCGATCCCCTGAGCGGTTATGCAAGCTGAAATAAATGTTTGCAAGAATATGGGGTTGCCGTCAAATTCGGGCACTATGGAAAATATTTCGCTTAACCTATAAGGTTCAATATTTATGGTTTCGTTCGCCGTGATTGAATTGTTTGCATTGGAATTGCTTACGTTTGTAGCCATTTTATTTGTATTATTTAGATAATTAAATAACTTAAAACGCCTTTTTCCAATTTAAGTTAGTACGCTACTGGTGTTTAATAAATTTTTTATATTAAACGTGCAAGAATTTATTCTGTAATATTTAAAATTTATATTATAAAATAGCTAGATTAATTCGAAAAACGCGTTTGGTTTAAAAAGCGTTTTGAGTTTGGAAATAGTATATCTCTGATAATTTTATATTTTGCACACACGGTATTATAGAACACAAGCTTGTCTTACGGCCTTAACCTTAACCTTTTATGTGGTATGCAATATTATATTACGATAAAAATGCTAAGATAACAATGGTACGTGATTACAGTTAATTAGATAAATTCGCACTTAAAGAGTATATGATATTACCATAAAAATAATGTTACGATAGGAACAGTGTATGATTACGGTTATTTATATAGGTCACACAAATTATAATCAAGATATTTTGTTTCAAGTTTAAATAAAATTACTACCTTAGATATTAGAACTGTATGTAGCAATGCAATGTATTTTGATAAAATAAAATGTAAAATTATGTCGTTGTTTGCAAATAAATGTTTGCGAGATGATTCAAAAATGACTTACCCTAAATTTTTCATTCCTCGTGGTCCAGTTGAATGCGACTTCGTGAGCTTAGCTTCACCAAAGGTCTCTCTCTGCCAGGGGTGTCACTGGGTGTTCCTTCCACAGGGTTGCCTTTGATGCCGAAGATACCAACGATGGGACGGGATGAAATTCTTACTTGCTAATTGTTGAATCGTGTTGATTTGAAATGTTGCTTTGCTTGTATTTCTTGATAATTATTATTGTTTCGCTTCTGTGCGTTTGAGAATAATGTAGGTTCTTCTGAACAAAGGATTGGGATCCACCACTACAGCTAAGAAGTTCTCCTTGTTCCAGAAGCTCTTTTCGTCTGGTTAGGCACCTTTTTCAGATGGACTCCTTGTTCCCTCGGATATGTTTGCTACTGGTTAGGCTCCCGAACTGTGTTTTTCAGATCCGCCACGACTGCGCCAATGTTAGATAGTGGATTCTTGAAATAGCTTTTTAAAAACTTTATTCACTTATTGGAGTCAAGCTTGACTCTTTGTATAATAATAAACAATAATAAATTTAGAATGTATTCGACCAAATGTGAGTATAAGACTGATTACAAAAAGGTTGTTGGTAATATTTATAATGTTTTGAGAACAAAGGAAACAGTGTTGCTGATTCAGCACAATCAGGATTACTTAGAATTGAAATACAATGCTCATGCAGCGTGAGCGGTTATTGAGAAGAGCTGTTACGCAGTATGTAATACGATATGTTTGAGAAGGTTAAGCCTGTCTCGATAATATTATATATCATAGTATATTTCTAATATAACATTTATACATGGACCGAAAATACTAAACATGAAAAGATTTTTTTTGGAAACAATAACAGAGAATCAAACTAATAAAAAATGAAAAATAAAAAGTACTAAAATACAAGAAGTAGTAAACTTCACAATGGAACCCTGCTATCGGAATGATGATTTGTCTAAACCCTATGCCAGTGTGTTAAAGGAAGGAAAAACAATTCATTCATTCACTTTGAATCAACTTCCAGCCGTTCAAGCTATTCCTGCGAAGAAACTCAAATCCTCTTACCTTTAATGAGTGCTTATAATGGAACCTGGGAGCAGGATGTTGATTATGCGTGGTATCAACAAGTTTTGCTGAATAGAGAAAATCGTTTACTAAGGGAAGACGCTAACCAAAATGAGGATGAAAGAATGAAGATGGAGAAGCTGTTTGTGACTGTCACACTGAAGACTGTGGTCTATTAATATAGAGCTAGAGTTAATTTTTTTTTTAATTTGATGGTTTATTGATATACCTACCTAGAACTGAGTTTCATGTGTTTCAAAAAGTTATGTTAATTTCATTTAATTTGTTTTTGTATTTATTTTGAAGAGTTGATAATAAAATCATTTTAAACATTATTGTAATTTTTTGGATCAAATGGAAATACATCCATATCTTTATTCAACAAAAGGGAATAATTACTGCTTGTTTATCAAAGGGAGATAACTCCAACTATAACATTGATGTCATGTTTTTTGGTTAATTTTATTATGAGGTGATAAGATACTGGTTTTTGTTGATTTATGCGAAACTAAGTGTAGAAGAGCTATTCCTTTTTGAAAATTTGCTCCACAATTGTTCTTTGCAGTTTAGTGTTGATTTATCGAGTTATAACACACAATGAATCACGTATCTGTTAAAAATGTATTTTTTGTACACTGTTTTAAATAAAACAACAACAAAAAAGCTGTGTCCACTATAGCATATCAAAGTGACCACTGTATTTGACAGTAAGGTACTACAGTGGCCACTTTCGGTAGTTATTTTTAAAGTTGATTTCACTCCACATCATAGGCAATTTTCAATGGTGCGAACTTGTCAAAGCGTGTATATTAACCATTGCTAACAAATGTAATGTAATATAATGTAAGAAATTTGTACAAGTCCTACATTTCTCTTAATGACTATTTTTTTAATGAAAAGGTGGCCACTATTACCAGACCTCCCCTACACCCCTGCGTGGGTCTCACGTATTGTTTCTTGCCCTTGATGGCATAGTTTTTCAGTGCTGTTGAGTTTGTTAAAGTGAACACCTAGAGTAAGATTAGTTAAGTGTTAAGTTTGTGCAAGGCTAATAAAGCCTAAATATAATAATAATAAGTTTATTTACATTTAGATTCAAATAACATAAGTAAAATATTAAGTATAAAATAAAAGTATAGAGTAAAATACAATAGAATAAAAATACGAACAATACATTGTAAATAAACGGGGAAAGTCTCGCAGAAGTACAGAGTACTTGATTTCGAGGTAAGAATTAATTTAACATTAATTTTATATGAAAAGTTGGCAGAAGAAAGTGGTGCATATTTAGTGTAGTACAAGACGGGGATGAGTCAATATTTAGGTCAGCTCCGTAAAAGTACTAAGTACTTGACAGTGGAGTTGTCCTAAAATTAACTAACTGGTGTTACATGGGTTTCTTCTTTTAAATTCTAAAATTATAATGCAAGATCAATGCGATATGACATGAATTAAATAATATAGAATAAATAAACAAAATAAAATAAAATATTCCCTTATAATGACTAATCTAAATTTTTTCGTTATTACTGTTTTTCCCATAAGTAAGTTTAGCTATTAATATGTATTTTTAAGATCAATTAATTGATGTATTACTAGTCTAGGGGTATTTTGAATCCATAATCTAACTTTTTTCTTATAGAGCTTTAATGATGTTATATTTTTTATTTCGGGCGGTAGGATATCATAGATTTTTAAGCCAATAAATGTGTGATTTCCCTGGCCCACTGTTTTACTAATTTTGGGTTTATTTGTTAAAATATTTTTGTTTCGTGTATTATAAATATGGTCTGTATATGTGACATAATCTCTATTCTTGTATAACTTTAATAATATTTTTTCACAAAAAAGCTGTCTCACATCCATTTTTTTTGTTTCTTCGTATATTTTGTCAGTGTTATATGTAATATTTTTCGCGTAGATGATTTTAAGAATCCATTTTTGTAATACATTTAAGTTTTTTAAGAAATTATTACTCACACCTCCCCAACCAATTATACCATATGTTAATTGTGATTGCACTAAGGAGTAATACAATATATTAAGTTCCTTTAAATTTAGAAATTGTTTAAGGTACTTAAAAATTGAAAGTAGAGATCTTAGTTTTTTTATAATGTGATTTATTTGTAGGTTCCACCTAAGGTGTTTATCCACAATTATTCCCAGGTATTTAACAAAATCAGCCTCCTCGATCTTCATATTAATATCATTTTCTAGGTTTATATTTAAAGAACTAAGGTTGGAAAGATTGTTCTGGTAGGATGTAAAGGGAAGACATTTAGTTTTGCTCTTATTTATAGTGAGTAGATTATAGTCAAACCATTGTTTGATTAATTTAAAATCTGTCTCTGCCATATTTTTTATTTCCTGCCAAGTATCGGCAACATATATAATTGCAGTATCGTCTGCAAAACTCAATATCTTTCCTTTAGATGGTAAGTTTAGTAGATCGTTGATGTAAATATTAAATAATAAAGGACCCAAAACCGTGCCTTGGGGAACGCCGTATTCAATCTCTCTGGAGTCGCTTATGGTCCCGTCAATTTTAACGTACTGCCTTCGGTTGGATAAGTAACTTTCCATAAGTTTAAATGCAGTACCCCTGATGCCAATATTTTTCAGTTTTTCTAATAACAGTACATGGCTGACCGAATCGAAGGCCTCTTCTAAGTCAATAAAGATACATAGCGTAGGTTGTTTGTTATCTAAGAATTGATAGAGGGTTAAATAAGCTATTGCATCTTCTGTTGACATTTTATTTCTAAATCCAAATTGCATGTTAGATAGGATTTTATATTTATTAAGGAAATTATCTAATCTTATTTTAATGCTTTTTTCAAAGATTTTTGCTAGTGTGGATATTAGAGATGGGTCTATAGTTTACTGCTTTCGTCTTATCGCCGTTTTTGAAGAGGGGTGTTATTAATCCTATTTTAAATTCACTCGAGCATTCTCCCTTTTCTATAATTGTATTTATCAAGTAGTTAAGTAGTTTTTATTTCTTTGATATTCTGTTTTATTTCATTATTCTGTGCGGCTATTTCCCGTAGTAGCTTGAGTACTTCTCCGTGCATTATCAGTATCTCCCATAGCAAAACCAAATGATTTATAGATATCTATTTATTAGTCTTTAGTTCCGTTAAATATTGTTGCTTTATACATATATGTGTGTATAGTTATTGGTCTTCTAGATTGTAGATGGCAATCGCTGTTTTGTTTATGGAGATTAGTGCTTGTAATTACAATTACGGGCTAATAATTATTAATATATTTATAGTCACCAGATTACTTAGGCATTATATGGACATTAGTTATTGATGTATTTCCATAACCTTTGTAGCACATTAACTGTTATTTTACATGCAGATTACACTGTTTTTCACTCACGATATGGAGAGCGACATGTACATACTACATTCGCACTTTAATATCAAGATAAATAAATAAATAGTAAATAAATACACCACAGGTTATGACGACCCCCTTTATCCCGGAAGGCTCTAGAAGAGCCTTGTGTGGGAGGGGGCTACACATTTGGAGACAAGGGACACACACGCAATATCCGTGTATAGTAGAAAAAAATCCCTCTCACTTGAATTAATACTTCTAGAACAGCAGATAGGCCGCCGCCCCGAGGAGAATTAACTTTTCTCGTATCTTTTTCAGTATATAATGTGAAATACATGCACACTATCTATTTTTACCATGTTATATTTTCAGACATTTCACTTATTTTATTTTCTAGTTAAGTAAGTTATTTCAGTTTATTTGGAATTTATGTGTTCCGTTCATAAAATATAAACCTTTTTGATATTATTACATGTGTATTCCGTTCATAAAAAACCTAGTAACTTACTTATAAAAAATAGTAGCTTGATGAGTTGCTTTTGTTAGACACTCTTCATATGTCTATAACAAGCTGTGATTACACTTGATCCAAATGGTGTAAATTGGATGTAAATAAAAAATGTGTGAGAATTTTTAAAAAACTATATTTACTCACTTATTAAAGGTCTAAGGTTACTATGAAACGAAACGTTTTAGTATACAAGAGCCCGTTTAATTAATGTGCACCTACAAAATCGAACTAACAATTTTCACCGTTACATTTACCCCACTTCACCTAATAGAGAAACCCAATGCGTTTAACAAAGAACTTTGATAAAGGAATACCTGAAGAAATGATTAATAATTTTTCGAAACACTGTAATGCAGAAAAAATAACATTTTTGTTGGCAAATAAGTGCAGTACACTAGAGGTGATTTCTGTGCATTTTCACATTTTTGAATTCTTCTTGATGAGCTGATTTCAACGGCCTATTGTTGTGTGTACTGTGTGATGAGTTAATAAATTTGAATGTTATTGATAGACCTATATTTTTCTTTCAGAGAGCCACTTTCGCATTTCAATCATCCAAGAAAAAGAAAACGCGTTTATGAGAATGTTGCAATTGATGTGTCTAGTATGAGTTATGATAATATTAACCATGTAGTAGTGCAGAATAAATTGAAGAGCTTACATAGAAGTTACAAAAAAGTCAAAAATACTAAGAATCGAATTGAGCAAGGATCCTCAAGATTTTATTTCTTCTATAAAATGGATGGGATACTTGGAGATAAACCCACTAATAAATAAATAAATGCACCACAGGTAATGACGACCCCCTTTATCCCGGAAGGCTCTAGAAGAGCCTTGTGTGGGAGGGGCTACACATTTAGAAACAAGGGACACACACCCAATATTCGTGTATAGTGGAAAAATCTTCCTCACAGTATTTTCCACTGCCACGACCGGGGATCGAACCCGGAACTTTTGGATGAGAGGCAAGTGAGCTCACCTCTCGACCATCAGTCATACCAGTCAATGGAATCATTCACTAAATATGACTGATGAAATCCTAGCAGTTTTATTTTGAACATAGAATAATACAACAAATGTTTTTATTGAACTAAAAAAGCGAGAATATCAAAATCGGCAGAAAAGACACACAGAAAGATTGAGCTAGATAATAAGAAGTGCAAATTGAAGAGAAAAATAAAAAAATAAATAAAAATACTATAACAATATTTAAGAAGATTTTTCAATGGTTTTGTTCCTTTTTTTTAAATAAAACTAACATCTGTCATTTTGGGTTTCTAGAGTGAATTTAATCGTAGCATGAATAGAGTTGGAAAAAGTCTGGCAACAGGTTAGAGGGGACCTCGATCACTCAATTTCTTGGATTTAAACATAACATTAGTAGATAACAAACATGTGTTTGACATATTCAGAAAACATACACACACAGGCGTGCTTATTGACAATACCTCCTTACACCTCTCACATAACGTGGCTGCTAAGAAAGTCTCCGCAAGAAGGCTTTCATCTTTCTGCAAAACTGGACCTACACTCTTGCGACCTCTCTGTTAGCATTACATTCTAATAACTCTGTGACGTCAGAAAACATCGAACTCTTTGATAGATTGGTTGGCAAGTCAATGTATATATTCGAAAATTATTTGAAAGATTGTCATGGCGTCGAGTTCGAGGTTAGGGGAGGAGACGGAGCGTTCACCTTCGATCAACATCTAATGCAAAGTCCCATGCAAAGGACTCTGTTGATGACTTGCTTGGAATAGTCTGTGCTTGGGCGCATTGGAAAATTGTTACATGGCCTATGTCCATTTAACAGTATAATATAAAAATTAGTGTTTTGTTTATATTTAGCACGATCTGTTTAACATTTTGATTCAGTTTTTGTAAGTGAAACTGTTTTCAACTAACAGAATTTTACTTGTATAAAATGCTAAACCATTTCACACTGATTTATGTACATATTTTTATATCTTAGGAACTCAGTCATGTTTTTCTACACTATTATGTATTTCCGTTCTATACAGCATCCCAGGAAACGATTGTTGATTGTCAAAAACATTTATTTACATCAGATACCTATATTTCAATTTTTATATTTTTGTTTACTATGTAAGTACATATGGTTATTTTCCTTACCTTTTCTCTATAAGATGTAATATATTTACTGAGTTATCACAATACGTTTTACTATTTATTTACAGCTGTTCATATTGTTGGTTATGAACAAAATAGAAATTACAAACTGAGGCAAAGGCAGATCAGCTGTGGTATGGAAGTAATAAAAACTTTTATTATAGATTCCTTTTATCGATCATATGCCACTATTTTAGTTGTGAGTACGGGAATCTACATCAGGCAGGTTGTTGCGCTTAACTCAACAGTTGACAGATGGCCATACCTGTACTGTTTTTATATTTTTCAATTTAATTAGGGAATTAGATTTCTCAAGTTTATTTGGTAGCATTATTTTCCACTAAGTAGGACAAAAAAAGTTTATCTTATTAGTAAAACTCACCAGCAAATCATTTGCTTGCAGCCTTTATACTGATTCGAATATATATAAATTTTAACTGTGGACTTCAGTAATTGATACTACATTTTTATATCCGCGTTAACAATAACATTCAGGTAATTTCATTTATTACTACTTTAAAATTTAATTAATCTTCAATTTTTGTCTTTGATGTAATTTCAATTATTTTTAAAATAAATTTAAATTCAAGGTCAATTCTTGTTAATTTAATACGTAGTTAAAATACTATATGTACCACATAGTTTTAAAATATTTTTTTTCTTTCTTCTTAATTTTTTGGAAAGTTATAGTTTATGAAATCAGCTTAAATATTCAAATTCTTATATAGGTACTTATATTCTTATATGCTTATATACGCTTTTATATACATATATATTTCTATATATTTATATGTACTGATGTACTTACATGTTTATGCACATACATACTTATACATTTCTGTATACGTATCTACATAGCTTCTTCATTACTGCATAGCTTTTGCACAGCATATCTTTCATATGGATAAAATTTCGTTAACTTTTCATAAACCACCTAGTCGGTTAATTTTCCTACGATTTTCACTCCATTTCATTAAGAGACGTATATTGCCAAGGAAACCTTTAGAATCCATTCTCGCAACAAGAGACAATTGTGGGCCTAGATTGCTGTTCCAGAACCAGTCACCTCAACAATAGTCAATCTAGGATCCTGGTATAAATTTGTTATTTGTATATATTTTTTTAAATTTTCATTTAGTCTTTATAAACCGATTTATCTATTATTCATGTAATATATTTTAACATTCATTTTAAACTATGTTTTTATTTCTTTTACCAACAATTTCAGTCTGATATATAGTAGACTGGTTATTCGAAAAAAAGAGACAATTCTACTTATTTTCACTATAGATGGTGCCCAATTTAATATCAATTTTTCTTTGTCTCCTTTTCTCAAACTAAACAGAAATCTATCGCTTATGCTGTACATATCAAAAAGGGTAAGTTTCTCCACTCTTACGAATACTCTGGATCCACGGCTCTCTGCTCCGACTTAAACCAGCTAGTCGTCCGCATATGTTGCCTCAATTCTTTCTCAAAAATAAATAATAAGGAAAAAGGAGGTAACAAAATCTCTACGAGTTATCCTGATGTATACATCCTTGTGCTTGCAATATCTTTAGAGCCGTGACTTCTTTGGCTTTGTCAGCCCTCTCAGACAACATTCTCCCTACCTCTACAACCACCATGCTGACGACGCCTACATGTTATCCGCCGTCACGGTTGTGTGGAAGAACCTTAAACCACCTGGTCAATGTGCTGCGAGCGATAACTGGAAATGGGGCAGCCTTTGAACGCCATTTCTACTCGATACATCCAATGGAGGCGCGAGGTCAAGGTGCATGTTATACCTTGCCAGAGAATGCCGGGGGCAAACACTGCCACTGCTACTGCCATAACAATTGGCACATGGGATGACTCTTCTGTAATAGTTACTTCTGTCGCTGGCATAAAGTTTCTTGACTGGGAAAAAGGCATGCTCCTCCACGTCAACGACCAAGCCAAGTATAATGGCGTTGAGATCGCCGTAGCTAGCTATTACGATCCGTTCCATGCAATTGGGTCGCGGTTTTTTGCTATCCCGCCTATTCCCGAATTTCCAGAAGCGGGTTTTTCCTCAGGGACCTATAGTTACTCGTCCCACTCCTCATAATCAGCCCGCCCGACTTGGAAAGAATTTTTTCGCTAAACGTTCAATGCGCAAATTAAAAGGTTTTACCGACTGTACTTACTTACTGAAGTCCATTCTATCCTATCCTCTCAATAGTTACATAGATATACTACTAAATGTATCATTATCTCAAGAAAACTATAATAAAGAACTTTCTATTATTACGTAAATTGCAGTTCCTCATAACTATAACATTTCCTTAATAGATGTAACAGTGCATTATCAGCACTTTACAATAGTTTTAAAATTCCATCTTAAACATAAAGAAAATTGAAGTTGATTACACATTTATTCATCAGGTGACGTGTATGGTTGCGTTCATGTATAGCCCACTGTCACTTTGAATGACCTACCTCAAAGGGAATAACGCAAAGCTAGTTGAGAAATACGGGTACGGTGTAGAATTACATCCGGAGCTTGCTTTTTGATTTCTGCTACGATAAAGACGAGTCACTAGGCATTCGGCGATTTGAATTTTTGAAACAAGTGATACAGATTAATTTCAATCACTTGAATGGATTAAAGGTATTTAATGGCTATATATTTTCGTGGTAAATATTATTTATAGTATGTTTTCCTTTTTAGATTTGCAAAATTGAATTTCTTTGTTATTTAGATTAGTTAGATTATTATAGTTTACTTTAGTGTACTAGTAGTACGTTTTTTTTTCTTTTCGCACTGTTTAGGCGGTGGGCCTGTTTCATTTGTCTTATTGAAAGTTTTGAGTATTTAATAAGGTTAAGCCTCGTTTTTTGTAACGGAAGGGTCACTGCAGTGACGATTATACCTTTTAGCGTGGGCCATAGGTAGGGTTATTTCCAGTAAGTTTGAATGCTTTTGTAGTACAACTCTACTATTTTAGGCTATTTTTTTGTGTGTAGACTGCTTTTCTGCAATTATAGACATTATGCCTGTTAATATGTAAAATTTTAAGACTTTTAAAAAGCTTCTACAAAAATACCGCTTTTCAACGGTCACTATTATTTTTATTTTTAACTTAAAATTTAAGGTTATTTGGTTATTACTAGATTTTTATTTTAAAATTTAAAATTTATTTATTGTTCATTGTCACTACTATACTCACTCTTCCAATTTGGAATATAGTAACTGTACTGCTTAACCATTTCTAGTAAACCCTGTGTACATAATACCTTTGCATCGATATTAAATCGACGTTGTAAATTTATTTGTTTCTTTCTCTTTTCTGGCTTTCCTTAGAGCCTAGCGCCCAGCCTTTCATTCTACACTACACAGGATCACAACAACTTTTATTAATTCCAGCTGCGATAACTTGACATTGAAACCTTTACCCCGACTCTCGCCTCCTAAACACTGGCTAGCCGAGGCCTTGTTTATCTATAGGTTTGGCCATTTCTGCCCATCTTGACATTTTTAGCCACCCTATAGTGAACATGTCTCTATTACCTGTTATTCTCCTACAATTACAGTCTAATTTTTTTTGTTCAACTCAGGTTAAATTTTTTTTTAAATTAAACTACGAGAACAATCAGGGAGAAAACACAAATAATTAACAGAGAGCAATATAAGAATTTACTTACTAAAATATGAAATAAAAATATTCAAAATGCCGTCTACATAAACTAATCCGCCACTACTCCATTAATTTGCCTTATCGTTAACTACCGTTTATTGGCCTCAGATATTCAGCACAAGAATAGTGAAAATACAAATGAATCATGGTTATGCACAAAGGGCTAAAGTCAAAATCCAGCCTTTTTCATGTTAACACATTTTTCGTTTTCAAATTTACACCTCTATCTTTCTATGTACAATAGGCTAATATCCGCTAAGGGATATAAAAGTTGTGATCGTTTCTCATTCATCGTTCTTCGCAAAAGGGGTTAATGTCATGTCTTTAAACTTTCTCGCATGTAACAGTTGCGACAAGAGTGTGGCAGCACCGTCTACGATGTGAACCGAAATCATATGTAACTTTAGTCTTAACCTAATATTACGCAAGAGGGCTCTATTCGCTAAATATTATTAAATAGGAAAGAAAATACATCGAAAAAAAGAAAATTTAATGAACAAAATTATCAACGAAATGTTATTAAAAGGGCCCGAGTACATGGGAAATTTTACACAAACTCTAAAGGAAAAGTGGTACTGGCTAGAGTATACTTTGTCTTAGTCGCCAATATTAGAAACTTGTTTGTTATTGGATTATCTTTATAGATGCAAAAGAAACTGCTTTAATTCTATTTCCGAGGAAGATAGACACATAGTGCATCGAGTAATGAAAGTGTGAGGACGTGTACCGAGCATCAGAGCAACGAGAGCACAACGAAGTGGAAGCCCCACAGACAACGACGAGAGCGAGGAAAATTCACACGTCTTTTTCAAGACGGTGAATTTGTAAAAGATAAATAAAGTCTCCCTCCCTTGGAGACACCATTTTTTGTACTTTCTCCCCGATAATAAATATAGGTATTCCCTTACAGATCAACGATAGCGACGTTACCGTGGAGGACGGTAACAACATGGAGTACAGCGAGGACGAAACATCCCAGAGCGGGAGCTCCCGAGGAGGCACCCCTACGCTGAGGGACAACGACAAAGAGACAATAACACGGCTGACGAAAGAAAATCAGTCCCTCAGGAAGAAGATTGAAGAGCTCACCGAAAGGCTGAAGCAAATCCAAAAGGACCAAAGAAGCCAGCACGCGGAGGTACTGCGTGCGATTCGGGGCGAATCGCAAACGCGCAAGAGAAAAAACCTGCCTGCCGAAAACATGGATTCGGACGAGGAGGCCTCGAAAGTGGCCAAAACCACCGCAGAAGAGCCCCCTAAGCGCCCCCTCGGGTATGGAGAGGCCAACCGGCCCAGCCAGGGTCGGTCAGAAGCCCGAGCCCCCCAGCCAGAAGCCCAAGAAGAGCAGGCAGAGGCACCCCAGACGAGATGCCAGCGCATACCCCCGGTAGTGCTGAGGAAAAAGGAAACCTGGACGACGGTGAGCCGCCGTTTAACGGAAGCCAGGATAAATTTCAAAAAGGCCAAAGTCACCGGGGAAGGAATCTCCATCGAGCCCGCGACGTCAGAGGACTATCGAAGGATGACGAAGATGTTCGCAAACGAGAAGAGGGAGTACCACACGTACGCCCTGCCCGAGAAATGGCAGTTACGTGCGGTCATACGCGGGATCCCAAGCGGCGTTACCTGTGAAGAGGTAAAAGAAGATCTCCAAGGACAAGGATTCGCATCTACCGCGGTGCAACGGATGACGTCAAGAAGGACGAAACAGGAGGTGCCCCTCATGCTAGTCCTAGTTTCACAGGACCAGGACAAGATACTCCAAGTAACGAGATGCTGTTCGCTAGTCGTCAGGACCGAGAGATAGCGAGCAAAGGTAGCGGCATCCCAGTGCCACCGCTGCCAGCGTTTCGGCCATGGCCAATCCAGATGCACGGCGCAGCCGAAATGCGTGAAGTGCGGTGAGGCACACCGGGCGACGGAGTACAAGAAGAAGACAGACACACTGGCGAAGTGTGCGAACTACCAGGAGGCCCATCCGGCCAGTTACAGGAAGTGTCCGAAGTACCTCAGACAAGCCACCAGCGCGCCACAGAAGCCAGCGTCGAGGACGACACCGCAAGCAAGGAGCAACGTGGAACAAGGAGTGAGCTACGCAAGAGTAGCCCAGGGCAAGGCAGGGCAGAACACCGCCCCTGCCGCAAAACCACAGGCATCGCCTGAGGCCAAAAACCTCACGGCAATACTAGCCCAGATGCAACAAATGTGCTCAGCAATATTTCTGAACCACACAGATAATACTGATGGCATTTTTTTGTAATTTTTTTTACTACGGAATGTTATAATATGCATTACAGAGCTTATTCTGTTCAATACTCTGATAAATGTAGTTTTATTAGCATTAAAGATTTGTTTTCACCCGATCCTTGTTTAATAATTAATAAAATTGATAAAATATTGATTTCTAAAAATTACTAATGCATGAAAGTTGTTTCGTACATCATGTGCACCTATATTTATTTATCTGCCATCTTACTTAAGAATATACATTCTTTGTTTTTATATGCCTTAAGTTAATTTATGTTGTAATGAAGTATACAATACTACAGGAATACTGTATACTTTCATTCCAGTTTAACTTATTTTAATCATGCATGGATCAAGTAGTTCAGTTTTAGATTAGTTCAATACCTGATTAGTTCTTTTGTTAACTTTTAATTCTAACTTCACCAGGCCGCAACTTGCGTGCCGTGTGCATTGCGTGCCGGGTGCAAAACCACATGACCGTGATTTTTGGGTATAAAATAGCTAGCCAGAAACCAGTAAATTCAGAGCTTGACTTTCACTTTTCTCGAGTGTATTGAACTGAGATAACCGAAAGCTCAAGTTTCTCCGGCGCCGTGGCAGCCGCTGGCCAAGTATCTGTTAGGGAGGATCCAAGTGCGTTGAACTGGACCTCCTGTCAGATTGATTCGAGTGTATTGAACTGGATCTCTCCTGAAACAGATTTCTTAGTCGCGTCTGTTATGTCCTGGAACTTCGATTAGAGAATTGGGGTTACGACGACGTACATAGAGGAAATATGTTACACTCTCACTCTCTCTCCGATTACTATGATGTACTTATGTAATAACAAGATTGTCGCAACCTAAGCCATAAAAGATATGGCCACACTGTACATATAATTATTAGGAGAATAAATGTCTTATTTTGGATCTGGATTTTAATTAATATTAACATTGAACCCTGGAATAATCTCCAAACCAGCTACCCGAGCAAAACAAGCATCACAATGTATTTCTCAAATAAAATAATTTTTGTTCTGAAATGTGTAAAATGTGTTAATTTATTTATCTAAGGGTTGGATATTTTACTTCGATTACCAATACTAATGATAGCAATGCGACATTCAGTAAATCACCGGTTTTAGCATGCGTTGGTATTTGTTTACATGAGGAATATGAAATGCGACTGGTTATAGTTAATTGTGCTTTAATCGGAATAAAAAATACAGTCCTGAAAGCAATGATAAACTTTGATTAAACCTTTATCACTGATTAGGTCAAATATATGCTTATTATTGGTTCAAATATTCATTAGTTTGAAGTGAAAAAATGTAAAATCTTGGGATAAATAGGTTTATTTGTACCAATTCTATAATACTCTGAAGATAGAGATACCACAGATTTATCTTAAAACTTTTTATTAACGGTAAAACTATACGTAATTAAATATGAAACAATACATTGTTAAAACAAAACTGTTCTAGTTTTTATCTAAAACTTTAAAAGTTTATTACAATTATGTAAAATTCTTTTATTAAATATTTGCATATTCTGATATTAAGAAAAAAGGTGATTTGATTTTAAAATATAGTGACTTTTATCACAATTATTTCATATATTTGAATTAAAAAGTATATATTCACGAACAGAAATTAAATCAATTAAATTATTTTGTTGGATGAAGAAAATATATTCTTGCGTATATATAAACGTGGGATACATTAAAATTAAATATTTTAGTTTTAAAACAAGATTTTTTTTTGCTTGCACTGAAGAAGAAAAAATAGACGGAATTAAGAAGTGTATGAGATTTGTTGATGATCAGTACAAAACTTTTTTACGAAGATATTATGGAGTGGCCAATTGCAAGTAGGTGACTCTGACGGCGAATAAACAAAAAATGTTGTTACATTTAGATGTTAACCATTTTTTTGCAAAATGTTATTGTTTTTAATTTTTATTGTACGCAAGATGGGCTAAAGTTGGATTTTTTATGGTTTTAGTAAAAAATAAAGTTTATATCTGAGTTACAATTACGGTTTCTTACAACATATAACTTGTAGCGTTCAAGCTACGATTTTTTTCGTATTTATGCCAATAACACACAAAGATAGCATAATTTTGATAAACCCTGTATGCGGACATGCACACCACTAATAGGATATTAGTCATCCTGAGTTATTTTAAACCTTTTATATTGTTAATCACTAATATTTGGTCATATTTACCTTTGTATAACAATATTTATAATTTTACTAAAATTTTCTTTGTAATGTTGTAGCTATTGGCAGTGTTTCTACCTGTGCACCACGAGATTCCCTTATGCAAGACCAACTTAGTTTAAGGATACTTAATTATCATGGAAAATTAATTATGACACTGAAATATTAAGTTACCTGTGTTTACATAATTTTAGCCATTTAATAAAGCAATTAATATCATTCATTTAGTCTTAGCCTACCTTGCTAAGTAGCAATTGTTACTTATCTTTTTGCTATTGTAAATATTATACATTGGTTTCAATTTATTTATTTATATTTAACCTAACTAATATCATTTTAGATCCATATGGCCATCAGCTGTTAGTGTTAATATGATAATATTAAAATACCTAGATAGATGCTACCAACAGAATTCAGTATTTTACTATGTATATGGCACCGACGTTCATTCACAAACGCTAAGTTGATAAAGCGAAATAACTAAATTCATAAAAGATCATATACAGAGTATTAGGAATGAATGTCGAACATATAAATTTTTTTAGTTTCAATGCCAATTAGTATTTTGCTTTTACATTTCTTAGATTTATTTAAAATATAAATAATTTTCAATCATGCCGTAATTAGTAATTGTTTCTTTGTTAAGAAGTAGTCAATCTTATCTAGATCAAGAAAAGTAGGTACGTATTTTCCGTTGGTTAGGGAATTTATTTATTTAATATATTTTTGGTTACAACCTGACCGGAAATTTAGCGGAAAGTGACCACTATAGGAGGTTTCTTGGGACAGAGATGTTCGACTTACTCCATTTTGCTTTCGGATACGGCAGTGAAAACTTGATAATCTCGTGCGAGATAGTAATCTATATTTTAATAAATATAATTTTGATCTATCCGCGTACATCCGAGTGACTAACAAGAGAAGAGGTAATTTTACTAATTATTTATCCTAGATGTATTAATATTATCACGCTAAGAATAATATTTTTTAGTAAATTTAATTTTTTTTGTATTTTTATAAAATATAACCAATATTTCAGTGCACAAATTTTTTCTTTTGTCCCTAACGCTAGAGTTCTGCCGAAATTTCGAAATTAAGAAATTTTAAAATATTTCGAATTAAATGCAATTTAGAAATTTTAGAATTAATGCAAAGAATAATTCTGCCGAATAAATATGACGATTCAATGTCATAATTAATTTCATCAACGTAAAGAATAAATTTCGAGTTAAAATTAATGTAACTAACGAAGTTTATGAAGACTTTAGAAAAGTTTCAACTCAAATTTCACCAATTTGTTTAAATTATTCCCAATCTTCGGGATAGTGGTATCCATAGCCTTTATCAGCAGCACCGCAGACCATTCATAGACTGGAGCATATCTCTACCCACCTCAACTATTAAGTTTTGTCCAGAATTTTCCGTGAATACCCAGAACTTTAGCGGTAGAAAATAGGTACCTGGCATCTTTCGCACCGGGGTCTCGGGGGCAACAGCTAGAGACATTTCCAAGGTGTCCTAGGAGCCTCACCCTATCCATGTAAAAGGTGGTGAGATTCACTTTTCAATTTTTTTATTACTATTCAATAAATTTTACATTCATCACTGATTTTTTCTTTGTATGATTTTATTATAATTACTATTTTTCACACAACTTTATATAATTTAGTATATGACAAATTTATTTCTTTAAATATCAATATCAATTTTATATATGTAGTTCGAAAATCCTATTTGAAAATAAATTGCACATTTTTTTATCATTAATTTACTTGTAAATTATTGCTAGGCATTTCTTTTGGATCAACCCGCATTGATCTGTTTTATGACTTAAAAAGGGTGATCTTCAAACCTTTATTTTTGCGGGTGGCGCCTAAAAACTCCATATTTTTAAACCCATACCCTTTTAGGTCATAAAACAAATTGGTACGGCCGGATAATTAAGAGGAATTTCTGGTTTAACCTCTGAACCTCTAAATAGAACCCACGAACCCAGCTTTCCCCAACAGATCGGCTAGTCGTTAGCTCTCTTGTCCTCCCCTTTATTTTAAATTATTATAATTTTTGATAAAGAGAAGGCAAGATGCAACAAACTTACAGTTATGTGCTCTAATTACTAACTATTGTTATATTGGGATCGTAAATATGTGTTTTGTGATTTCCTCAAAATGGCATTTTACTGACTTAAGACCTTTCTGCAAACCATGATTCAAATGAAGAAAGCCAAGAAGTAAATGAAATACGCACTTCTGGCTATTGGAAAGTCCTACACTTCCTTCCACGTCAACGGACGTATCCAAAGAAACTCCGCGAAGGTTGACTTCCAAGAAACGCAAAATTGGAAATTCTGAAAATTGGGAAACGTCAGATGTACAATGTTTGACTGCCTTGAGCAATAAATTTAATGCAAACGCAAGAAAGAAAAAATTACCCCGACGAAGGAGATAATGACTTCCTGAAAAGTTTACTGCCTGATTTAAAGAAACTAAGGGCCAGTTGTGCGAACGTGGTTTAACCAATGATAAGAGTTTAACCTAAGTTCAAGGAGAATAGTGTGTTGTATAAAGACAAATCATTAAATAATAGTCACGGTTTAACTAAATAATTTGTCGAACCTTCAAAAATGGTGGTTTAAGTCAAGTTCATATTGTCATATTTACTGTTCTAACCCATAATTTAAAATAATTTACAAACTTTTGCCTAATTGTAATAGAAAACGAATTTTAATGAGTTAACGGATGATCAGGATTTTCTTGAAGTGATAAGAGAAGTAGAAGAAGGTATATTTATTTCTATATAAATTTTGTACTCTATTTAAATGCTATGTTTATTTCAAAGTTTGAGGAGAAATGCTCGTATATTTCGAACAAGAGTTAATCACTTTGAAAAGTGGACTGAGGATGAATTTTTGATAGGTTTATAATGTCAAAAGGCACTGCATGGGAAGTTTTAAACCAAATTAACATCGTATCGCGCCTACCAAGAGGTTAGTATTTTGGTACTATATAAGGAAACTCATTATAACTTAAACTTTCTGCAATTTTATGAGTAAAGTACTTTCCCCCGATGATATGTTATTAATAACATTGAGATATTTTGCAACTGGCTCTATGCTGATTATTGCTGGTGATTTCTCTGGTGTACATAAATCTACTGCAAGTAGAGTAGTGTATAATGTATCACGAACTATTGCCCGACTAAAAGATACCATATATCAAACTACTAACAGGAGAAATTTTCTGAAATACGCTTGAATTTCTATAAAGTGGCAAAATTTCCCATTGGTGCATAGGATTGTACTCATGTAAAAATACAATCACCAGGGGGTAATAAGCCGAGACGTTTCGTGATCGAAAAGGATATTTTTCCTTTAATGTGCAATGTATGTGCGATTCGTCTTTTATTTTAAGAAACATTGTATGTCGTTGGTCAGGACTCTACTATTTGGAACATGAGCCGAATAGGAGCCAAATTTGAGAACGGAGAAATGGGAAAAAATGTATTTTAGTAGCTGATAGTGGCTACTCTATTAAACCATACTTAATAACTCCATTTTTTAATCCACGAACACCACAGGAGCATCTCTTTAATGAGTCTCAAGTCCGCACAAGAAACCCAATTGAAAGATTTTTTGGGATTTGGAAGCGTCGCTTTCCTATTCTGGCCCTGGGCGTACGGTTAAAAGTACAACGTGTTGAAGCTGTTGTGGTAGCAATGGCAGTGCTTCAAAATATAGCAATTAAAAATGCAGATCCATTACCTCCCCCACTTGATGAAAATGAGCAAAAAATGAATAATACTGATGCAATACCTATGCCAGATGTTATTGACCCCGTGAATATTAATAACGCAACAAGATAGAGACTTGTAAGAGTATTTTGCCATTACTTTAATTTATATTCCCTTTTTATATTTGTGTAATATATTTTGTTAGAAAAACACATTTGTATTTATGATTTTACAGCAGCCGACTTGCAATTATGATTCAGATATCGGTCTCGCATTTCAATGACACCATTAATATTGTTTCTAAGAACAGTCGTAAATTGTGTCACTGTTATGAATTCATATGTATAGGCATCTTTATATACATCAAAAAGCTGAATGCCAAATATGTAAAGTTGAGTCAGTTGTCATTAAACACCTGTCATATTCATTTCGCTGATTTTTGCCAAGTTATAATAAACCATTTAACACATTCTGCCGTATTATTTCAATAGGTTACGGGCCCAGGTGCGCAAGGGTATTTACAGTTTAACGTTCGAGCCGTGAAAATTAATTGTTGTGTAGTTTGTGTCGGTTCGAGTCCGTGGGTTAAGTATTCGCGATGGCAACGGCGACAAAGTTTGAGTCTGGGAACATTCCGAAGTTCGACGGCTCAAATTTTCAACTGTGGAAATTCAGCATACAAATTTCGCTGAAAGCAGAAAAACTTTTGAGTGTTGTGGATGGTGGGCAACATGGGATACAAGAAATTCCAGGGCTCAGGTTCTTCTGTTAGCTACAATTACTCAGAAACAAATTCAATATTTGATAAATTGCGAAAATGCAGCAAAAATGTGGACTAGGCTTCATGAACAAAAAAACCGAAATTTCAAAAGAACTTCTTATATATTTTATGTAGTAGAACAAGTCAACTTAACAATGAGTATTGTATTTTTTTACTTTACTCATATTCATTTTTTCGCTAGCTTGGACGCTAATTGCTTGTACTTTAGAGATATCGTGTGTTTGAAATCTCGATACGATATACATACCTCATTATTTGCAGCATTTTTCATATATTTCGTTAACTGTGACCTTATCGAGAATTTTGATGGTTGTCTTGAAGTTTAACGCTTAGATTTCGATGATCCACTTATAAGTTTTAATTTTTTTCTTTCACATATGTACCTTTTCTTCACGTAGTTCCCTTCAGGACCTACATTTAATCTCACATTAGCTATTAATTATTTTACTAAACAGTTTATCTTGAAAATTGTTAGGTACAAAATTAGACGAGTAACGAAATTCTTGTTTCTTGATAATTTACTCTGAATATTTTTGTTATAACAGTAGATGCACACATTTTTCTTAACTTTCGGGTTGTGTAATCCTATTCATTTCCCAATAATAGGATGTTATTAATTTTTGAAAATTTATTCCTACGTCACATGGATATCATTTAACAGTATTGAAAAATTTAAATGCTTTAAATTTTTCTTATTTTAGTGGAGGGGCAATGTAACATTTGAATAATCAAATTTACCATTTATTCAAATTTCCCCATATTTCCTTATGCTTAACACGCCCTGTATAACACATGGATGGATGTTTGTAGCTGAAATTCACTGAAGATTGTAACTATTTGTTAAATATAGTGTATAACAATATTGTACTGTTATTGTTAATACCATACTTTAATAAGTCTTGTATATTAATCATAGTTTAGTTATATTTTATTTCATTTTATCATTTTTGGTACAGTTCCCAGTCTTCCAGGCGGCTTCATCCTATAACATAACTTTATTTAACTACAGTTAACACTTAATGATTAATGTGAAACTATACAGGTATATAATATGTCAATTCATACTTTCTATTATTCATAATATTTAGGTTTTAATGTTAAATAATTACTTACCTCTATGATTTATAGGTTATCCAATGACAATTTCCAATAAATCGTAACAAATCAGTTTGTCAAACGTCAAACTAACATTTATTATATAGCAGATTCTTTTTTATTATCAACTTAATGTAAAGCGCTGACCTCTACTGGTATAGAAACTAATAGTTTAGTGTCGTTTATTTGTATAGTGGTGGTACTTACATAATTCGATACCAGGTGGCGCTACATTTTACAGAATGCATTTTTAAAGTCACAATTGGTATAAACACTAGCTATTAAAATTAGGTTTCTTTACTTTAGCGAATTTACCAAAATGGTGCTATTTCAACTTAGTTCCTTTTGTAACGAAGTGTTTTTCGTTACCCAAATATGCCCAAGATTTATTTTATTTAATCTCTTAAATATTTTATAGAAATTGCCGTGTTATATTTAATTTCGATTATTCCGTATAAATTGTACCGCTAACAGCGAATTAGTTAGAAAATAATTAATATTTGTGATTGTCAATACCGCGTAAAAATATTTCACTTGTAAAGGTACATATGCACTCAGGTTAAGGAAGCAGCGCGTTGAATAGAAGGAGTCTAGGCTCACAAAATTACCAGCGGACACGGCAGTAATCTGCCGACACGCACACGAGACGGTTGGGTGAGTTCCTGAAATAAGATCGCGCCAAGTGTTTCCACAAAAGTAAGGCAAATTTGCTAAGTCCACAAATCCATCGTGGAATTATTCTTCTAAGTCCAAATCTGATTCTGAATTATTTTTCTAAGTCCCCAAAATCTTTCAAATATTTTGTCAAGTCCGTCTGACGTCACCGTGATCCACCACGCATCTGTTTTCTGTTCCCACTCCTTCCTGTCTGAAGAAAATAATTAAATTCATACCGTGCAGGCAGTCGCTCGGATCGACTCAAAGCAACTAGACGTGTTTCCTCCCAGTCTGAAACACCAGGCACAATACTTGTCATATATTAATTCCCAGCCGCGGAAGTCCACAATTTTGTAACCGCGCATCCAATTGGCGCATTTCTCCCGCTACTCTAACAAGTTGTTTGATTATAGAAAAGTCCCGGTATACCAAGCAAGTGTGTCACTCCGATCTGACCACCTTCCCCAGCAGACGTGCCTGAATCCAGTCCCAGAAGTAAGTACGACCATAGGAGAGAGATAACGGAATGGAGAAACTTGGCTAGTGCAACTACTATATACTAATCATACCTTGATCTTTCAGCATTATCTTGTTCTGTAAAATTTTACTGTTACTCGTAGGTGTTCACCATGTATCTTCGGAGCTCTGGGGACACTGAAAAGTAACAGATTGATTCTCTAATCATACTTTACCTTTCTAGTATTCCGTCTCGAGGGAAGCCGTTCTACAAATCGTTACTGTTACTCGTAGGTGTTCACCATGTATCTTCGGAGCTCTGGGGACACTGAAAAGTAACAGATCTGTTCTTTCAGCCGTTTTCACTGTTACTCGTAGGTACTCACCATGTATCTTCGGATCTCTGGGAGCACTGAAAAATAACAGATCTGTTCTCTAATCATTCTTTACCTTTCAGCCGTTTTTACTGTTACTCGTAGGTACTCACCATGTATCTTCGGATCTCTGGGAGCACTGAAAAGTAACAGATCCGTTCTCTAATCATACTTTACCTTTCCAGTATTCCGTCTCGAGGGAAGCCGTTCTGCAAATCATCACTGTTACTCGTAGGTGCTCACCATGTATCTTCGGAGCTCTGGGAGCACTGAAAAGTAACAGATCTGTTCTCTAATCATTCTTTACCTTTCAGCCGTTTTCACTGTTACTCGTAGGTGCTCACCATGTATCTTCGGATCTCTGGGAGCACTGAAAAGTAACAGATCTGTTCCTAATCATACTTTACCGTTCCAGTATTCCGTCTCGAGGGAAGCCGTTCTACAAATCGTTACTGTTACTCGTAGGTGTTCACCATGTATGTTCGGAGCTCTGGGGACACTGAAAAGTAACAGATCTGTTCTCTAATCATTCTTTACCTTTCAGCCGTTTTCACTGTTGCTCGTAGGTGCTCACCATGTATCTTCGGATCTCTGGGAGCACTGAAAAGTAACAGATCTGTTCCTAATCATACTTTACCGTTCCAGTATTCCGTCTCGAGGGAAGCCGTTCTACAAATCGTTACTGTTACTCGTAGGTGTTCACCATGTATGTTCGGAGCTCTGGGGACACTGAAAAGTAACAGATCTGTTCTCTAATCATTCTTTACCTTTCAGCCGTTTTCACTGTTGCTCGTAGGTGCTCACCATGTATCTTCGGATCTCTGGGAGCACTGAAAAGTAACAGATCTGTTCTATTAACCATACCTTACCTTCACAGGGAACTAATAATACTATCTTGTATGTTTTAGCTTATACCAAGGAACTGTCACTGCACACACTAGCCAAGTATTCTGTATTTCCTCATAATATACTGTTATACTGTAGATTTATTTTTATGATTGTGGTCTTGCTTCATTCTGCCTGGTATCCGTATCTAGTCTGCACCCTGTTATCGCTTTATTAAATTGCCCACGTAACGCCGCTTACTTTGTGCTAACATTCTGCCGTTTGCTTGGTGCTAAAGTTTTAAATAGTAGTTTTATGCTTGCTATCCTTGTCGCCTGAGTCATTTGGTACTAGATTTTTGCTTGCTCCTCCCGGTATCCAGTAACTAGTAAATTTTAATAGTAACTAAGTAGTTGAAGTAGCTTTGTACATATAGGTTTATAGTAATATACTGACTTTATTGAAATACTCATGAGTTTTATTGTCTGTGTGTGAACGTCTAATTTCCCATATATTGACCCACTGGAATAAACTTTCTCCACTTGAGCTGCTCAGCCTCGCGTACTCGGCTTGAGGGTAGTGTGTCCTATCACTTAAACTAGGACTGGCGCCCGAGTAATTCGAAAACTTGTTTCCGAAGCTCGTGTGTCAAAGAGTGGCCGCGCCTTTTCTCCACGTCAACGTGCGAGGTGGAAAAAAACGCGTCACAAACTTGGCGCCCGAGCAGGGACCGTTAAAAAATAAAAAGGGAAATTAGATTAGACTTTCACATTCGGCAGTCACCGAAAGCAACCGAAAAAGTACCAGGTGACGCATTTGACCAAGAGAGGTGTCATTCCGACTAAACCAACCATCGGGAATCGATTGCGATCATTCCCGAGCGAATCCGATCTCTCCCGAAGAGGTTATTTACCATTTTGTCAACGACTGGAGGAAGGAGAGAATCGAAACAAGTTTCCAGGGAGTTTACACGTGTGGAGGCTGGACTTTTAACCAAAAACTCGAGCTCCGTCGGAGCACTTCCGAAGATTCCCGAAGACACACGAAGACACGGGAGGTGTCGTTTTGGACTAAATCGACCACAAGAAATTGATTGCCACCGGTTTCAGTTGAATTCAACCAACCGTTCTGGGAAAAAGTGTGCTGTAGTCAAACTAGAGGCCAGAAGGGAGTGATACAAGCACTGAAGGATAGCTAAGACCAAGATACACCTTTTGCACCACTTTTGGCCAACTGCCAAAATTTTGACCGGAATACTTGGCACCACTGTGACCAGGAGGTATAGTGGAAGCGACCCCTCGTTTTCGAGTAACTTGAGGACGTAGAATTGATTGGCACTAGTTTGAGTTGGCTCCGACCAACCGTTGTGAAAAGACGTGTACGAGAGTGGCCTGGGAGGAAAATACTGCTGAGACTGTAAGAAACGAGTCCCTAGACACCGTCAAGACCAGTAATTGGGTATCCACCGTTTTCTGTATACCTATACCCAAAAGTCAAGTGGATTCAGCAAAGGAAGAGATTGTGAGTAAGCAAGTTTGATATATCAAGCCTGGGACGCAGAATTATCCACGCATAGCTACGAGGAAGTAAAACGAAGTACCTGGTCCGGAAGAGGATAGTTGGCCTGAAGCCGTCGATCTGTGCAGTTCACTTCAAGATATCAGTTCTACCTGTTATCTGACTGCACCATTTCAACAGGAGAATTGGGCTTGAAGCCGTCGATCTGAGCAGTTCACTTCAAGACAGCCGTCCCCACCAGTTCCAGCATCGGTTACACTCCGTGTACCGCATCGTTTCCCGTTCTATATTATTGTCGTTCCTCACCATCAGCAAACACTTCGCTAGAAGACTTCGAGCTATGCGGTTCACTTCAAGACAGCAGTCCCCACCAAGTTCCAGTATCGGTTCCAGCTTAATCTCACCATCTACTGTGTCCACCGGATAGTTGGTCTGAAGCCGTCGATCTGTGCAGTTCACTTCAAGATATCAGTTCTACCTGTCATCTGACTGCACCGTTTCAACAGGAGAGTTGGTTTGAAGCCGTCGATCTGCGCAGTTCACTTCAAGATAGCCTTCCCCACCAGTTCCAGCATCGGCTACGCTCCGTGTACCGCATCGTTTTCCGTTTTAATATCGTCGTTCATCGCAGCAGAAAACACTTCACCAGAAGACTTCGAGCAGTGAGGTCCACGTCAAAACAGCCGTCCCCACCAGTTCCAGTATCGGTTACACTCCGTGTACCGCATCGTTTCCCGTTTTATATTGCCGTTCCTCACCATCAGAAAACACTTCGCCAGAAGACTTCGAGCAGACAGGTCCACGTCAAGACAGCCGTCCCCACCAGTTCCAGTATCGGTTACACTCCGTGTACCGCATCGTTTCCCATTTTATATCGTCGTTCCTCGCCATCATCCAAAAACTTCACTAGAAGACTTCGAGCAGTGAGATCCACGTCAAGACAGCCGTCCCCACCAGTTCCAGTATCGGTTACACTCCGTGTACCGCATCGTTTTCCGTTTTAATATCGTCGTTCATCGCATCTGAGAACGTCGCCCTGTGCAGACCCCCAGAGAAAACCAGTTTAACGTGTTACCAGAAGCAGCCGTCCAAAACCAAATGGCTACCGGAGGAGATTCAGAAATACCCGAGGCAGGTCAGCAGGGAGAAACCCTTAGTTCAGAATGGGGAGAGGTACGACTAAGCTGGATCTACAAATTAAGGAAGGAGGAAATAGATGTCGAATTACAGAAGTTTGGCTTAAGCGTAACCGGAACCGTCGACCAGAAAAAGCTCCGCTTAGTTCGATTCCTAAAAGAAGGAAGAGCTTCCCCACGAATTAGAGCAGATCAACCACCGCTATCTTTCGTAATTCCACCACCAACCCAGGACGCAGTACCTCCTCCGGTAGGCGAACCGGTCGTCCAAATATCAATAAGTACGGTATGCGAGAAAGTCCGCAAGTGGAATTTACATTTCAATGGAAGGACAGATGCCATCGAGTTTTTAGAAAAGCTAACGGAATTCCAAGAACACAGCGATATACCCAACGCCTCGCTACTACCGGCACTCTACGAAATATTCCAAGGGAATGCTTTAGCCTGGTATCGCAACACGCGAAATCTGTGGAATACCTGGGAAGACTTTGTAACAGACTTCAAGCAGTTCTACCTACCAACTAACTATCAATCCTTTTTGGAGGAACAAATCTATCAACGCCGACAACAACCAGGAGAGTCCGGCCGAGATTATGTAGTAGCTTTGCAGACTCTACTATGCCGACAGGGAGATTACACGCCAGAGAAGGCATTACAACGTCTGTACACAAATCTGCGACCTGAATACCGGCAATATATCCGACGTAACGAAGTGGAAAGCACCAGAGATTTGGTATGTCAGATTGACGAATACGAAGCTTTGCAGAAGGAGCTACGGCCACGAACTACCAATGCTACCGCTGCTATCAGGAACCTTTCACCGCAAAACAGTTCTCCGGTACCATCAACTGCACAGAGCCACACCCCGCAGCAGCCCTTGGCCAGAAACCCAACTACCACCGCTAATAAGGTATTATATGTTGGAGATGTGGCAGATCTGGACATTTTCGTCAACAAGGCAGTTTCCCACCTAAACTTTTCTGCTCCAAATGTGGCCGACAGGGTATCATGACCAGGGATTGTCCATGCCCCAGATCGGAAAACTAGACCGGAACTATACCGACACGAGGCCAGTATGGTTCCGTGATACTACGGCCTCGCAAGACACCAGCCCTAAAGACGTCCGACCTCATGTTCAACTAAAGATGTATAACCAACCATTTTCGGCCCTGGTAGACACCGGATCTGTTCGTTCCTACCTAGGGAACCGAGTCCAGGATTTCATCACCCAACGAGGACAAAAACCAATCACCGTATCCTCACCATCTGCCCAACTAGCCGATGGGACCGTAGTGTCCATCTCGACTGCCTATGATTTGGAATTCGAAATAAATGGGAATTATTTCAAGGAACGAGTTCTATATTTTGCAAATCTATCTTCCGACATTGTGCTAGGAATGGACATACTCAGAAAGAAATCCTTCCATATAGACCTAACCGCCCCGACTGTATACCTGAACTACCATCCAGTCCCACCACCGGATGTGATGAACCCAATGGGAGGAATCGCTCTAGCTCTCGCCAACAGCGAGGAAGAACAACTGCAGACCTTTCTGGATAAGGAGTTACCAAGCTTTCGAGATATCACTGGAACCACAAAACTAGCCCACCATCACATCCGGCTCTCGCGACCGGAACCTATCAAACAGCGATACCGACCACAGAATCCTAAAATGCAAGAAATTATCAACAAGGAAGTAGATGACGTGCTAGCGAATGGAATCATCGAATCATCAAATAGCCCATGGAGTTCTCCAGTGGTCATAGTCCGGAAAAAGGATGGAAAACCTCGATTCTGCATAGACTTCCGAAAAGTAAACGAGGTTACCGAGAAAGACGCTTATCCATTGCTATACATAAATGCCATCTTGGATAAACTACGGAAGGCCCGGTACATCTCCAGTATCGACCTTAAGCAGGGATACTGGCAAATACCACTCACCGCTGAAAGCCGACCAATCACCGCCTTTACAGTGCCAGGACGAGGATTATTCCATTTTCGAGTAATGCCTTTTGGACTTCACTCAGCTCCAACCACATTTCAACGTCTCCTAGACAGAATCATTAGACCAGAGATAGAACCTCACGCATTTGTCTATCTAGATGATATTATAGTGCTAGGTGAAACATTTGACGAGCATTTAAGGAATCTCCGAGAAGTCTTTCGCCGATTGCGAATGGCAAACCTACAGCTGAATCCAGAAAAATGCCAGTTTTGTAGAAAATCTCTAAAATATCTGGGTCATGTAGTTACCGCGGAAGGTATTAACACCGATCCTGAAAAAATAGAGGCAATTGAGAAATTTCCCACTCCAAGGAACATCAGAGACCTCCGTCGTTTCTTGGGTGTTGCCTCATGGTACCGCCGATTTGTACCAGACTTTTCTCGAATTGTGACACCGTTAACACGACTGCTGAAAAAGAACTATCGATTTAGATGGGATACTGACAAGAAGAAGCGTTTAAGAAACTGAAGGCCTGTCTGACCGAAGCCCCAGTTCTTACCTGCCCGGACTTCCACAAACCATTTGTCCTCCAAACGGATGCCTCAGAGCAAGGACTTGGCATAGCTTTAACACAGGAAGTCGATGGCCGTGATCGAGTGATAGCTTATGCAAGTCGCACACTCTCTCCAGCAGAGAAGAACTACTCCGTCACCGAAAAAGAATGCCTTGCCATTGTTTGGGGCATAGAGAAAATGAGACCCTATCTGGAGGGATATCATTTTACTGTACTGACCGATCATCAATCCTTGAGATGGTTACACTCTATCAAGAGTCCAGCAGGCCGATTAGCTAGGTGGAGCATTTTTTTGCAACAATACGACTTCGAGATTAAGTATCATAAGGGAAGCCTGAACCGAATAGCGGATGCACTGTCTCGCCAACCATTAGAGGGGCCTTCTTCCGAAAAGGGGACCGAAGAATTATGCGTCCTAAATGAGACGCCAAACTGTTCTTGGTACCAACGAAAGAAGACGGAAGTCGAGCGTAACCCAGAAGCCTTTCCGGATTACTGTATTCGTAATAACCGGCTGTACCGTCACTTTTGGGATTCAAGCGACTTGACTGAATCAGATCTCTCTGATCCATGGAAACTGTGTGTACCAACGCCACTCCGTCGAAATGTGTTGCAAGAAAACCATGATGCTCCAACCGCTGGTCATATGGGGATCGCCAAAACCACAGCCCGTATCACACATAAGTACTATTGGCCTGGTATGTTCCATGATGTTGCCAAGTATGTGAGGAGTTGTATGCAGTGCCAACGTTACAAGATTCCTCAACAACAGACACCAGGAACCATGCAACCATCTCCCATCAAACAACCATGGGAAACGGCCAGTACTGATTTAGTAGGACCACTACCCCGCTCCAGTAAAGGACACAACTATTTAGTAATCTTCCAAGATAGATTTACAAAATGGGTCCAATGCCGGCCCCTACGAACTGCCACCGCTAAGAATGTGAGCCAAGCTCTTTATGATGAAGTCATCACCCGTTTTGGTTGTCCACGCACCGTGATCACCGACAATGGCAGCCAATATGACAGCAAGATTTTCCGAGGATTGCTGAAAGAGTTTGGTATCCATCACCGATGTACCCCTCCATACACACCGCAAGCAAATCCAGTTGAACGAGCCAACCGAACAATCAAAACTATGATCGCACAGTACTGCGAACAAGACCATAGAAAATGAGACCAAAACTTGAACGCCGTGCAGATGGCCATCAACAGCTCAAAACATGAATCAACTGGATTCACACCAGCTTTTCTGAACTTTGGCCGAGAATTGACTCTTCCGAATGCTATTTATCAAACCAAAACTGAGGAAATCACCGACGAAGAAACCACTCCTAGAGAAGAGGATAATACCATCCCACCGGCCCATAATGAACGAATGCAGAAACTGCAAGAAGTGTTTGAACTAGTGCGAGTAAAGTTGGCACAAGCCTTCACTAATCCAAGCCGATATTACAACCTACGTCGCCGGGAAAAACGCTATCACGTGGGCAATCGCGTCATGAAACGCGAACATCCCCTCTCTTCTGCCATTAAGGGTTTTGCTTCTAAACTTGCTCCGAAATTCTCCGGTTCATATACCATTACCAAGGTTATTTCCCCCGTTGTATACAACCTCAAATCGGATACTGGGAAGAAGCTTGATAGAATTCACATAAAAGATTTAAAACCTTCTTTGTAATTTTAGTGTCTCGAAACCGCTTACCACCCCCCACAAGGAGAGAACCGGGGGAACCTCCCCGAGGCGCGCCGGTGCCTCCCATGCACATCCTAAAAAAATGACGCCGCTCAGAAAAGACGAGCTAATTCAATAAAAAGAGCTTGGGTCCTGCTGCGGGCCAGATTTTTGATAGGGCAAAACCGGAAGCTCCACACCCGTTCTATTAATCAGAATAATTCAGACGAGGAAGAACGGCCCACTGTCACGGCATTACCCCCTGAAAATGTGGAAGATATACCCCTTCCTCCAGGAGATCCACCAGGCGACATCAACCCCTTATCCATGATTACGACGTGCAGCACCACATCCGAGCAAAACATGTCACCACCACCTCTCCCAAGCTCGATAAAAAAAAGGCACCGCCAAGCTCCACGGCTCACCATCCGGCCCTGATTGAACGAATAGAGCGGCATAAAACTTCCCGAGATTGGGATGACAACCTATATTGGGCCATCGCGCAACACCGGCCCGAAGATATCCCCCCAGGAAGGAAATGGCGAGTACGCCTAAAAGGCCTTTCAGAGAAAAACCGGTGGTTTCCGGTAGAACCCCGTTAAAAAATTAAGCAAGACTAGGAGGAATATATAAATATCCAAGTGACCATTTTTTTTTATCAATAAAACTACAGAACAGTTTTTCTTTGGTTATTATTTTTTTTTATTATGTGTGTGAAACGAATATGGCCATCTTTTCTAATCAATAAATGCTTTCTTAAAAATTTATATAGATATAATAATTTACTCACCTGTCACATTTGTTATAGATGGACTACCCCGTGCTAGAAATGCATGCCTCCAGTGAGGAAACAGACTCCATTATAATGGCCCTGGAAGAAGCCGTCCGGGAAATCAGCGATGAGGCCCACGACCAAGCGCTCGATATATTCCCAAGGGGTACCTGTGAGAACATCACGCCGCCACCAACCAGCCCAAAACGGGCGCCGTCGCCAGCTCCGATGGATCCCTCGCCTACTAACGACGTATTGGAAACCCGACCACCTTTATCTGATGTACCAATTTACTTACCTGTCGACCGATGGAAGTTATGTTGGAGGTGCGGTTACCCTGGGCATAGTAGACGCTCTTGTAAAGAAAAATCGAGGATATTCTGTTCCAGATGTGGGTTATATGGAGTTATGTCCAAAAATTGCCAATGCGCTCCGCCGCAGTCACTTTCACTAGTTAGCCGTCCTTCCCGCCATACCCCGTTAGCCCCTCCTGCAGAACCTTTCCTAGTATCACGAGGAACCCAGTGCTACTTATACCCGCCTTACAGACAAGCAACCTCCACCTCCCGACAAATCCCGAACGACTCCGGATACCGCCGGACAAAATCACGAGCCACGCAAACCGATGCAGCTCCCTGCCTAAAATGTAGGCGTCGTACTTCCTATTGAACGACTATCTATATTGCGCCGTTTATTTTTGCTGAATTGACGTTAATTTTGATTTCTGTTGTAGACCTGGGTCGAAAAATAAAATATCATTCCCATACTCTGTTTGTTTAAAATAGGAGTCACCGGACCAGTACAGTATGAGGAAATCCTGGAAACTCAGCGTCGCCGTTCTGTACAAATGGGAATATAGAAAGAAAACATCTGTACAAATTTCTTCTGTTTTAGGAAACCAATGATTAAATTTTGGTCTGAAAAAATCTGACCGTAAGGAATCTGTAAGAATTTTAATTTTTTTTAATATATATACTGTTTGTACATAGAGTCACCTTGTTTTAATTTTTACTTGTAAGAAGATGTACTTATTCGCCAATAAATGTACTTAATAGAGGGGGTAAGCATCTTTGCTCAGATAGGGAACTGAACCGTAAATTTTTCATTTATTTCATATTATTCTAGTTGAAAAAAACCGATGGAGGAAGCTAAGAAGAAAAAAAAATCATTTCATTATTTTTTTTTTTAGGCGAAGTAAGAGGGGGATCTAACGAAGTGTTTTTCGTTACCCAAATATGCCCAAGATTTATTTTATTTAATCTCTTAAATATTTTATAGAAATTGCCGTGTTATATTTAATTTCGATTATTCCGTATAAATTGTACCGCTAACAGCGAATTAGTTAGAAAATAATTAATATTTGTGATTGTCAATACCGCGTAAAAATATTTCACTTGTAAAGGTACATATGCACTCAGGTTAAGGAAGCAGCGCGTTGAATAGAAGGAGTCTAGGCTCACAAAATTACCAGCGGACACGGCAGTAGTCTGCCGACACGCACACGAGACGGTTGGGTGAGTTCCTGAAATAAGATCGCGCCAAGTGTTTCCACAAAAGTAAGGTAAATTTGCTAAGTCCACAAATTCATCGTGGCATTATTTTTCTAAGTCCGAAAATATTTTAAAATATTTTACAAGTCCGTCCGACGTCACTTATGTGACGTAGTCCTTCAGTACATGGGAATAATTTAATTATTCCGCATTTAGTCCTCTGGTTGCCGTCCCACGAGATACACGTGCCTGCTGTTGGCCCTGGTACTGTCCTGAAAATATTATAAGTCCACAATTCAGGTAACATTTATTTTTCTAAGTCCGTAAAATCTGTATTTGCAATATTTTTCTAAGTCCACAAATCCATCGTGGAAGTCCCCAAAGACATTTAAAATATTTTTACAAGTCCAGCTGACGTCACAGTGATCCACCGCGCACCTATTTTCCGCTGTTTCTCCCACTCCTTCATCTCTGAAGGCAGTAATTAAATTCACACCGACCAGTCAGTCTTCCCGATCGACTCCAAGCCAGCAGACGTGTTCACGCTAAATATTTTAAGCCGCCAGGTAACTTTTATTTTTCTAAGTCCGTAAAATCTGTATTTGCACAAATCCATCGTGGAATTATTCTTCTAAGTCCAAATCTGATTCTGAATTATTTTTCTAAGTCCCCAAAATCTTTCAAATATTTTGTCAAGTCCGTCTGACGTCACCGTGATCCACCACGCATCTGTTTTCTGCTCCCACTCCTTCCTGTCTGAAGGAAATAATTAAATTCATACCGTGCAGGCAGTCGCTCCGATCGACTCAAAGCAACTAGACGTGTTTCCTCCCAGTCTGAAACACCAGGCACAATACTTGTCATATATTAATTCCCAGCCGCGGATTCTACAAATCGTTACTGTTACTCGTAGGTGTTCACCATGTATCTTCGGATCTCTGGGAGCACTGAAAAGTAACAGATCTGTTCTCTAATCATTCTTTACCTTTCAGCCGTTTTCACTGTTACTCGTAGGTACTCACCATGTATCTTCGGATCTCTGGGAGCACTGAAAAGTAACAGATCCGTTCTCTAATCATACTTTACCTTTCCAGTATTCCGTCTCGAGGGAAGCCGTTCTGCAAATCATCACTGTTACTCGTAGGTGTTCACCATGTATCTTCGGATCTCTGGGAGCACTGAAAAGTAACAGATCTGTTCCTTAACCATACTTTATCTTTCAGCCTTCTTCACTGTTACTCGTAGGTGCTCACCATGTATCTTCGGAGCTCTGGGAGCACTGAAAAGTAACAGATCTGTTCTATTAACCATACCTTACCTTTACAGGGAACTAATAATACTATCTTGTATGTTTTAGCTTATACCAAGGAACTGTCACTGCACACACTAGCCAAGTATTCTGTATTTCCTCATATACTGTGGATTTATTTTTATGATTGTGGTCTTGCTTCATTCTGCCTGGTATCCGTATCTAGTCTGCACCCTGTTATCGCTTTATTAAATTGCCCACGTAACGCCGCTTACTTTGTGCTAACACTCTGCCGTTTGCTTGGTGATAAAGTTTTAAATAGTAGTTTTATGCTTGCTATCCTTGTCGCCTGAGTCATTTGGTACTAGATTTTTGCTTGCTCCTCCCGGTATCCAGTAACTAGTAAATTTTAATAGTAACTAAGTAGTTGAAGTAGCTTTGTACATATAGGTTTATAGTAATATACTGACTTTATTGAAATACTCATGAGTTTTATTGTCTGTGTGTGAACGTCTAATTTCCCATATATTGACCCACTGGAATAAGCTTTCGCCACTTGAGCTGCTCAGCCTCGCGTACTCGGCTTGAGGGTAGTGTGTCCTATCACTTAAACTAGGACTGGCGCCCGAGTAATTCGAAAACTTGTTTCCGAAGCTCGTGTGTCAAAGAGTGGCCGCGCCTTTTCTCCACGTCAACGTGCGAGGTGGAAAAAAACGCGTCACACTTTAGATTTATAAAGTTCTTTTCTGGTATGAAATTAGTTTTCATTATTCAAATAGAACTAAAGAACAATCATTTTCAATTGGTCTTTTGAGATTGGCAGACCACTTTTGAACTCATTTACGAAAGATAGTAATTCTTCAAGATTACATCTTTGGGTCGTAAATTTAATAGTGTGCTTACATCAGAAAGAGGTAAATCTTTTATTAATTAATATTTTAGTAACTATAATTCAACATATAATTTTTTATCGTTTTTTTAAAAGTATTATATCTGTAACTTTTTATATAGTTTCACGTTTATCAATGAGTGTAGCTAATCTATTCTTTTTTCTCCCTTATGGCTTCAGTTCATACCAATTTAAATAATATCAAGATCAAATAATATCAAGTTTAAATAATATCCAGATTAATTTATATAAATATCAAAATTAATTTAAATAAATGAAAATTTAATTTAGAATTTATTTTAAATTTAAATTTGAGATTTAATCCGAATTGAAAATGAGAATTTACCTTCGTGATTCATCCTGTTTTATATAATTATAAGAATACCTTGAGGTTGGATCATCATAATTGAGATTGATATATGTATTTTTGGAGCACGTATTGCTGGAATACGTAATTATCTAAATTCCCCAGTGGAATTGTTCAAATTTTATTAAAATAAAGTACCACAAAATATTTATGCTTTGCTAAGAACTACTGGTTATATATGAATTGATCCCATCACCGCTAGATATAGAACAAAGGACCAAGACTGCTGGAAGCTGGAACTGCTAGGGAACTCCTCGCCAGAATCAACCAACTCGCGATTTGCGACTTGGTAATATCTATTTTATTGTTAAATTAATTTCAACGACTTGAATTTATTATATTAAAATATTTTTTTCTTGTACATCGCAATCATCAATTTTCTCTTTTATTATACATTTATTTTAAACTGTTCTCGTTTTAATTGAACATTTCAGATAACTCAAATTTGTCTATAGAAATTTGTTTTTGAAAATTTAAAGAGCAGCACTTAATATACTATAGATGGCGCCCTCTAAATATCACTAAATTTACCTTAAATTGCTCTCTTTTTATGGACAAAATTTAGACTGATTAACACAGAATATTTTCCATAAAATAAAAATTGATTTTTCCCTGATCACGGCCCATTTAAGCTCCCGTACTATACCAGCTAGCCGTTCGCAAATCTGTTGTGCTTTTGTTCTGTTTTGAGCATTCTTTTGGTTAGAACAAAGGAAAAGCGTAACAATACATATCTTTTTTTATATACACAAAAAAATAATGGAAAACTTTGCAAGAAATTTTCAAAATAATTTGTTACAAACCATCACAATAAATGAAGAACCTAAATGTAAGGAAATATTCACAGACAAAAATAGTCAGCATAAGTTTACTTTATTTCATAACAATATAAGAAGTATTTCTAAAAACTTTTTCAAATAATGTTGTATGAAATAAATGTCGACTTATATTATATAGTACTTAGCGAGACCTGAAAAATTTACGATATTAGTTTATATTACTTAGAAGGGTATGACATAATTTATAACAAAGGGGAATATAACTAAAATGATGGGATAATAATATATAAAAAAAATTATTATAATTATGATGTTGAACTACATTCTACCCCTTCTACATGTCCTCTAGAATTCAATAACCACTTAAAAGTATACCTAGAAAACCATACAAAGAATAATGATCAACATATAATAGTAGGAGATATAAACATCAATATTTTATCGGAATCAGAATGCAGCGCGGAATATCAAAATATTCTAAATGAATATGCATTTGCATCGTATATAAATATATATACAAGGGTCCAAGGTGAGACAAAATCGTGTATTGATCATCTCTTCGCAAAAAATATTGCTAACCCAAAGTCGGCCATTTTAGAATTACTCCACCCCATCCAAGTATCCCATAGTTTATGTGGGACTCGACTAGACCGTAATAAATAGTTAGAATATCCATCGGTGGAATATCCTTAAGATGTCTAACAATTGGAATTAAAGATCTTAATTTCTTCACTACATAATTTATGTGTGAATCCCATTTTAAATAACTATCTATAGGTACCAAGGTACTTAACTGTATCGGTTTTGTATATGTGAATTATCCCTACCCTTAATCGCTAGCTATTCGAGTTCAGGTAATGAGCTTTTATAAGATGTAAATGGAAGAAAGAATGTCTTATCAAAATTTAGAGTGAACTTTACTGATGAACCACTTTTAAGTCGCTTTCCGTTTTAGTTTTTAGGTCTTGCCGTGTTTACTCAACGTAATAAATGACTGTGTCATCTGCGAAAGTGAAAATATCTCCACAAGATTCCATCAAAAACAGATCGATATATAATACAAAAGCAGAGGTTTCAACACTGTTCCTTGTGGAACAGTGTATTTTACTGTTTGAAAATTACTTTATATTCTTATTAATTTCTACGCATTGTTTTCAATCGATGATATAACTGCTCAGTAAACTTAGTGATTTGCCACTAATACCTATATTAGCGACTACATACAACTTCCCAACATGCTCGAGACATCAATGGTGATGAAACTGTCCATAACAACATCTTTTATTGAATATTTGGAAGGTAAGGGAGGTGAAGCTACCGAATTCAAAACACGGGGAAAGAAAAAAAATTGTCAGTTCCGGCTGGAAAAAGTATTGTACACTCTGAAATTATTAATCAAATTGCTTCAGACGGGAGTTCAGTTGCTAAAAAGAAAAAACGTCACAGGAAAAAGCCACCTGAAGTTCTTTCTAATGAAGAAATAGGTCAAACCGAGCAGGCACCACTACTAGAAGATTCGGACGATGACATTAATGAGGTGCGTGAAATGGAAGAGGAAATTGAATTTAACCAAAAGCTCGACTCTGGTTTTTTTGGGCAATCCCACGCTGATAAACTGCGCATATCCGGTATTAAGGATGCCAGAAGAAATGTTGGCGAGTACGTTCTCTTCTTGTATGAAAATGATGTTTGAAGACCATAAGTTACAATAGATCTAAGTGCCATTTACACTGATTTTGATTTTATTATATAAAAAAGGTCTATGTACGAACCCCGATACCATCATAAAGGGTCCAAGTGCCAAGACCAGCAACAACAATTCATCATTGTTGCCAATAGGTGGCGCTGGGTCTAAGTGCCGCAGATTATTGTGAGGAACAAGGGTCTATGTGCCATTAGTTAAACGCAGTCATGTAGTAGCTATTCAGTATTTCTACTTCGTTTCTGCCGCATACTTTGGCAAAATGGATGAAGGAAATAAAATTAAAAGACGAAAAAAAGGGTTACAAAGTTTAAAAAAAGAAAGAGAAAGATTAGGAACAAGTGGCAATGAATATAAATCACGAACTGGGAAAACTATTAAAGCAAAGACCTGTTCAGCAAGCCTTGTAAGTAAAATATAACCTCTTAAAAATTTCACGTGGCTTTAACAACATTGTTTTTACTTTTTAGTCAACATGCAAATGCCGTTACAAATGTAGAGATATTTCGGTGGAGCATAAGAATTTTTTGTTTAATGATTATTACAAAATTCCGACCCATAACCAATAGGGTACATATCTTCTTGGGCTTATACAAGTCGGAAACGTTCAGAGGCGGCGTCACGGGACCTATGAAAACCCAGAAGGAAGTCGGCGACAGTGCACCGTATATTACACTGTCCCTGATGGAAAAGGCGTTCATATTCAGGTATGCCGAAAAACTTTTTCCGAAATTTTTGATTTGTCGCATAAAAGGGTACAAATTTTAACAAAAAAGAAACAGCTGGGCCATACAGTGTACATAGATAAACGAGGGGCGGCAAAGAAACCTATAAAATATTTTCCTGAGCTGCGTGAACAAATACGTTCTCATATAGAGTTATTTCTCATTGAAGAGAACCACTACAGCCGGAAAAAATCTGAAAAGAAATTTCTTAGCCCGGACCTTAACATGAATCGATTATACATTGCATTTAAGAAGAAATATCTAGAAACCATAGCATCATACAGATACTTTTGCGACACATTTATGAAAGATTTTCCTAACTTAAGGTTTGGTCGTCCAAGATCAGACACATGCTCGAATTGTGATTTATATCAAAATAAAATTAGATGCTCCGCAGACCCGATTGAAAAGGCACAGTTTCGTCAAAAACTAGAATACCATCAAAGAAAAGCAGAACGTGCAAGAACTGTGATGAAAGAAGATGACGTTAAATCTCAAGAACCAACCTCCATTAACAGTGTGATAAGTATCGATTTAGAACAAGTTCTCTTTATCCCAACATTAACATATACTCAGATGTTTTATAGCAGGCAGTTGTCTTGCTACAATTTGGGGATCCACATTTCCGATAATAGCTCTGCACACATGTGCCTATGGAATGAGTCTATAACTGGTAGAGGGGGTAATGAAATTTCGTCTGCTATTTTTAAAGTTTTGGAAGATCGAAGTTTGCCATTCAAGAAAAACCTAATAATTTGGTCAGACAACTGTACTGGTCAAAACAAAAATCGAATGCTATTACTTTTGATTTGACAGCATTCAGCAAAAGCTTTTACTGAGCGGCCATTCATATTTAGCGTGCGATCGCGATTTCGCACAAATCGAGAAACGCAAACGTGTTACAAAGACCTTTGTCCCTAAAGATGTAGAAAAAATGATAACAATGGCGCGCCACAATAATCCTTTTGTTGTTCATCCATTGGAACGGACAGACTTTAAAGATTTTCAAAAGGCCTGTAATTCTATCTTGAATACTACGAAATTAAATATTGCTTCAGTATGTTGGATCCAGATTTCAAAGGAATGTCCTACAAAAGTAAGAACCAAGAAAACGTTTAATGATTTAGAAGAATGGGTCACTTGTAATGTGTTAAAAAAGGGAAAAAGTTTAAATGACATTAAAAATATTGAAATTCCCCAACTCCAGTGCAAAAACAAGATTTCCGCAGAAAAATTGAAAAATTTGGAAGACATGTTAGATTATATGCCCCTTAAACATTTGGCTTTTTATGATAATTTAATCCAGCGAACGAGAGCAGTAAATGGCTGAAATAGAATTTGGGCATGGGCCCTTTTTTAGCTGAAATGACTTTTGCACATAGACCCTTTTTTGTTGTAATGGGTATTTAACTTAACCACCTTTTACGAATATTTGATTTTGATTTTATTTTTCCGTGTTATTTTACTTAGTTTCAAGTTAATTTTTTTACAGCAAGTATTGTATAGATTAAGAATAACTGTAAAAAAATTTTTGGTAGAATAAATCATTCCTTTTAAATAAAAAGCAGTTTTTCTCAATTATCTTTGAATTCGTTTTTTGGCACTTAGACCCTTTGTAACTTATAGTCTTTGTTTATCCTGGGGTAATAACGTCCGTTGATGGAGAAGGTTATTATTAATGCAATGGTTAAATCCTTAAAGTTTTGGAAATGTCCAAGAACACGGGACGAGATCTATTATACATGGAACAAAATCATTGGCTCCATAAACCCACCTAAACAGATATCACGTCGTGGCATCTTTTCTGTGCCTGGATGTAACGTTTTGTGTTAATGATTGTCTTTGATTAATTGAATACATGCCTGAGTGGAACGTGCAGCGGGATGAGAGAATGCCGGTAGGGCGAGATGGTACCTATGCAAAAACAATATCAATCGGGGCTGACTGAAGACAGTCTTACTTTATTTACGCTTTATATTGTTGTTAGTTGTTACACTAAAGTGAATTAAAATTTGACAAATTTTACATCAGTGTTTCTATAGCATAAAAAAAAGAAAGAAATTACAGCCCATTCATCAGATTATCACATGGCCCTGGCCGAGTCCAGATTAGCGACAAATCGAAACATAGTAATACATAGGAACTTCGCGTTGTCATTGTACCGAGTACTAACGAAGCAAAGCATTTGGCGGGAGGCAGGTAGAATTTGTGAAATAAGCAAACCATCGAATCATTCCTCAGTACATTTTATAATTTTATTTCCCGTACGAATATTTACTACCATTACGTACCGATTTCATTTGTGAAGCTATTCTTAACTTAAAATTATGGAGGATTTAAATATTTTGATTAGAAAGCGCGGGTCAGTCAAAGCACAAATAACCCAATTGACAAGTTATGTAAAAATATGCAGGGAGATTGAGAGAATTTAGCTTATATCTCTGTAAGTGATGTGCAGGTTTTTGAACTTGAGCAGAGAATATCGCGAATGGAACACTAAAATTAAAATTTGACGAACGAAAATTCAATAGACAATTTCGAGGATCAATATAAGGGAAGAGAGGATTTCGAAAGGACATTTTTATAGTATAACTTCTGTAGCAAAACAAATATTATCAAATAACAGAATGTAACGAGATAATATTATCTCTGTTACAACTTTCAAATTTAAAAATCTTCGTGCTTAAACGTCCGGCCAATCTAAATTTATCGTTATTACGTGCGTACGTGGCGTGCTGCCGTCAACAGACTGTCTGTAGATTTCGTAGTTTTTAAATTTTGTTTAGAGTTATTAAAGTTAAAATTTTAGTCTCCGAATACATAACAATAACAGCTAGCAGAATTATTGTTTATGTAAACCTTAATAATTATGGTTTAAACCACCCACGAGTATTACGCATGTACACGGTTAACCGACCTTCTTTTTGGACCGCGATCCAACATTCTTTTTCGTTGGAGCCTCGAACGAAACGGTTGTCTACCGTCTTAACAATATATAAATTTTAATTCAATCTCTTAACTGGAGGTCGTCCTTGAGGTAATATAATTTTATTCATTTATTATCGCTGTTATTCTTATTGTATATATTTCTTTCTGTTTTGGACATTCTGGTTGAACTACAATTACCATTACAATTATAAATGTTATAATAATAATAATTATTATTATAAATTTGATTTGGGAGTTAATTTGATTTGAAATTGATTTATTAAATGATAAATTAATTTAACATGTAGAGTTAATCGAGTTATCAATTTGAGATTACGAATTTCAATTATCTACCATTTCAATGATTGCATGGCCGTTGGAATTATTAAACAAATTTTATGCCGATAAATTTGCTTGAATTCGTTGCCGAGTGATGAAATCGTTAACACGTGGAGACACTTTTTATCCCTGGGAATTTAGTTTTTATCGCGTTACCCTACCTACCGTACCAGGAGTGAGGTGGCAACTCTTATTACCGAACTGGTCAAGGTCAAACAATAGCTGGCAGAATCGTAAAATGGCGAGTTGGTGATATTGGTCTGCATCAAATTTAATACGTCTTGGAGGATGTAATATAGAGGTCATTCTTCATAAATCGTATTTTTGAAGGTCACTGTTATTATTCTTTCTAAAAAACAAATATAAATAAACTTTCTCTGATTTATTGTCAGAATAATAGACACTATTTAATGAAACAATTAATGTGACCATAATAACGCATAGTTCATATATAAAAATATTCATTGAAATAGTGAACAGTCACGCTCCGTGGTCTGTCCCCAGTAACAAATTGGTCCAGTAATTTTGTATTTAAGAGTTTATTGTTTAAAAAAAAATTGAAATTTATACTTAATCGCATAATTTGCAAAAAGATTTATATACAAAAGTACATATTACGAATTAAATATCAATTAATAATTATTTGTGGACTAAACATTTTTGTCCCTGTTATACTAGACACCTCCGTGGTCTAACAATAAAATACCCTAAAATTCCGAAAGAGGGCGTCAGCATACTTTCTACACATTTGATAATTTTAACTGAAGTTAGTTTTCCTTAAAGCCGTGTGAGAGTGTGTCAAATTGCGAAGTGTTTGGTTAATATTTTATAAATAATCCATGCAACCAGGTAAGTATTTTTATTAAGAATCACTTTTGTGGTCACCTTTTTAGTTCAGTAGTAAAATCATGTTAATAAATGTTTTCTTGCTTATAATGGAAAAACCAGTAAATTAACAGTTGATGTTTCCTTTGCCTCTCTTAACCTAACATTTGCAATATTGGCGGGAATTTTAATTGATTTAGTCACCTCCGTGGTATCACCTCCGTTACCTCAAGTGACCACGGAGTGAACAAATGACCACGGAGGTGATTTTACTTAGCAGTTATGTTCTTAGTGAAATGAAAATGATCTTTTCACTTTCTTGTAATAACAAAATATCATGTATCGTGATTTTTCTGGACCTTTTCTTCATAAGTCAAACGATTAGATGTGCTATAGGCGTGTATATTCCTTCACAGTCTAAACATGGCTAAAGTTAACAACAAGGAAAAACGAAAAAAGAAAGGGAAAGATATCATGAAAGGAAGAGGCAGGGAAAAATTAAACCCATTGCAGATATGAACCCACGTGAACAACAGGTAGTGAGAAAAGGATGGAAAAAACGCTCCAAAGAATCTCGTGAGCGTAGAAAACAAGAAAACCAGATTCAACGTTACATTGAAGAAAATTCTCCCCCCTCTACACCTAACATTTTAGAAAATTATTTAGAAGAACGTCAGGAAACTTCCAGAAGTAGAAAATCAGTTGGAAGAAAGAAAATTCGCAGAGATAGATCTAAATTGTGGATAACAATATATAAGTTACAAAAAGAAGCCAAAAAAGCTAATAGAAGAGCAGAAAAATACAAAAAGAAATTTTACACGCAAATAAAATTAAATGAGAAGTCTAAAGAAAAAAATGATTCTCCCAATACAAAAATAAAATCCCTGTTGAAAGATCAAAATGTTACACAAACAGTTAGGCGGCAATTACTTTTTAACGAAGTTCTTACCAAACAGCTGAAGGAAAACTTCAAGCAACAGAAAAGTCGAAAGGCCATGTATAACGTCGATGAGACAGGAATATCTACGGTACAAGATCCTGGAACGATTGTAGCAACCAAAGGAAAAAAACGTGTGGACTCTGTCACCAGTTGGGAGAGGGAAAAGACCATCACAGTAATTTGCAGCATTAATGCAGCGGGGATACATACCTCCCATGTTTATTTTCCCCAGGAAGAGGATGTCACCCCTCTTATCGAAAGATGGGCCACCATGTGCGATATATAAATGTTTCCATAATGGCTGGTCCAATAAGGAGCTATTTTAGACTGGATGGAGCACTTTATAAAGTATTCAAAGTGCAGTAAAGAAAATCCTGCTTTAATTATTTTAGATAATCATAGTAGTCACATCACATTAAAAACGTATAACTTGTGCCGAGAAAATGGTATCTCCATGTTATCTATACCACCCCACGCATCTCACAGGATGCAACCATTAGATGTGACCACTCAAGGCTGCATTTCGCAAGGAATGTGATCTGTATATGAAATCAAAGGCATTGTTGAGAATAACTCCCTATGATTTAGCGGGACTTTTCCACAAATTGCTACAATGGCTGTGGCGTGGCAATACCCGGTTTTAAGGCAACTGGGATATATCCCATAAATCCCAATATATTTGAAGACGAAGACTTTGTGGCTGCAGATACTTTCAACATCGAAGATGGTAATAATGAAGTATTGGTGGTCACGGAGAACGACACTAATAATTCACTATGTGACTCTATAAATACCGAGAATCCTACAGATACATCAACTTCCAGAGAACGAGCTCCACTTGCGTTAAAGAACTTAATAGATCCAACTCCTTCTGAAGACGCTCTAAATGCCTCTCTAGAAAGACAAAGTGCTGCTTCTACTAAAAGTTTTTCCGCTACCCTTATTGACTCACGTCCTTCCACATCCAAAGGATTAAAAAAATCTTGTATATCCACAAAGTCTTTTTACAATCTTCTACCAGACCCTTCTACCAGCACCACCAAAAAGCCAGCTAGTCGAGCTAAACAACATTCAATCGTATTGACAGAAACCCCTGTGAAGGAACAATTAGAGGAACAGGCAAGGAAGAAAAAGAAAAAGCAGAAAAAGCTAAAGCAAAGAAATCGAAATCGATGCCAAAGAAGAAAAAAGGTTTTAAGAAAAACCTGAAGAAATTGTTGCAAAGCGACTCAGAAGAAGAAGATATAGTCGAAGAAAACCTGTGTCAAGATGATGAGTTAGACGATATGGAAAACGAGAACACAGATGAGTTATGTGTTATTTGTGAGGAATTTGGAAAAAGCGGGGAACTATGGTATCGCTGTACAGTGTGTGGTCATTGGTGCACGAACTATGCAGTGGCTGGGACTCTCCTGAAAATTACAGATGCGATATTTGCATTACAAATTAAGATTGAAAAATCTCTATGTTTTTGATAATTTTGAGTTTATTTTTGCATTTTCCCTTGAAGAGTTTTAAAATATATTACCTTTGTGCTATTTCGTGAGCTTTATTTTAACATTATTTGCCTAAAAAATTGGTATTCCCATTAAGAAACCATTACAAATGCATTTACTAGTTTTACCCGCAGAGTGGGGAAATACCGGTCAATGTCCTGTTATTAATCAAAGGCAAATATCTCGCTTGTAGTTGATTCTCTTAATTTGGCGACACAAGATAGTTTAGTAAAAAGACCTGGCTCTATTCTCCACCAGTCTAATGTGATAAATAGTTAGTATTTTGGGCGTTATAAGCGATCAGGCTTACGTGACCGCTATTCCCCCCCTCTCCCCTACACACATAATTATATGTAAATAGATATATATAGAGTTGGACGATATATCGATCACGATGATCCAATCACGGTGAACGTAAAATCACTAGTGCTACCGGTGATTATAATTCAATTCAAGTACAGCAGTGATTAGTGATTCATCCACTGCGTCGCAACAACAGATATGATATGCCGCGTTCGCGTACCTATGCATATTATTCTACGATCGCGATCACTCGATCACCAAAAGGCGCCGCATTACGTTGAGATTCTGATTATTTTACAGATTTTTATCCAATAACTAGCTTGCTTAGCAATTTTTATCGCGTGTTGGCATTTGTAAATGTACAATACCCGATACATTATACTTTAATATATTACTATATTTATGTTTCATTTCTGATCTGACCTGTGCGTGAAAAGTAAAACCAGTTGTTACTTGTTATAGTTATGTTAATTGTGTTGTTAACATAATCGATTCGCTGTGTATTTATTTGTATTTAATTTGAAAAATTAATTATCTGTTATAACAAAAACAAAAGAATTACTCCATCACGGAGAAAGAGTGCATCGCAGTTGTTTCGGGTATAGAAAAAATGAGGCCCTATCTGGCGGGATATTATTTTACCGTTCTGACCGATTATCAGTCATTGCGATAGTTCCACTCTATCAAGAGTCTGGCCAGATGGAGTATTTTTCTGCAACAATATGACTTCGAAATTAAGTATCGTAAAGGGAGTCTGAATCGGATAGCAGATGCTCTGACTCGTCAACCATTGGAGGAACCTTCTTCTGAATGAGACGCCAAACTGTTCTTGGTACCAACGAAAGAAGGCAGAAGTCGAGAGAAACGCTGAAGCTATTCCGAATTACTGTATGTGTAATAACCGGCTGTACCGTCACTTCTGGGATTCTGATCTGATCTGAATCTGATCTTTCTGATCCGTGGAAACTGTGTGTGCCTACGCCATTCCGTCGTTCTGTGATGCTCCAACTGCTGGACATATGGGGATTGCAAAAAACTATAGCGCGTATCACACACAAGTAGGGGAGAGGGGGGACCATTGGGCAGTTCGGAGGATTGGGCACTGCTGGTTAATGTCTCCTGCGCAAGTCGGATCTTTGTGAAATATTACCAGAACAATGTTATTCATATTGGCATCACTGTACACTGTATTATAACTAACATTTCTGTCAAGTGTCAGACTTAGAAGCACATGTCTGATTCGCATGTTAAAAAGTAAATATTTTGAGTGTTAGATTTTATGTGTTTTCATTGGGATCGCTTCAAAGGTAAGCTATTTTATTTATTTACCTTGTATTACCATGTACTTAACACAATATGGTCAGTGATTCACTTATGTTGTTCTAACCTATAATTGTTAAGAAAGTTTTATTCTTCGAATATATGGTGAGGGAGCATCGGGCATCTATTATATAGGGAGGGTTGGGCATGCCCAACCCTCTCCCTAATATTTACTTTTGTTTCAGTTCAGAAAAATACAAAATGCCATTCAAATATGTTCAAAAAGGAAACGGCGTGATATACCTGTCGACTTAATAAAACGGGCTGTTCAAGAAGTTCAAGAAGGTCAAACCAACAGCAATAAAATATGATATTCCTCGGTCCAGTTTACAGCGATATTTGAAAAAAGGTTATGACTTTAAGGTACCTACCAGAAAATATGTTTCTACGCAAAGTTTTACAGCGGAAGAAGAAAATCAACTTGTTATATACTTGGAGAGGTGTGCTAAACTTCACTATGGATTAACTAAGTTGCAAACAAGGCAGCTAGCGCATGACTTTGCAATGGCAGCAGACAAGAGAATACCCGAAAATTGGATAAAAAAAAATTTAGCATCAAAGGATTGGCTTAGGGGATTTTTAAACCGCAATGCTAAGTTATCATTAAGGACACCGGAAGCCACTAGTTTCAATAGAACAAATGTCGCAGAATTTTTTAAGAATTTGAAAACAGTATTTGGTCGTTATAAATTTGGCCCAGAGTCTATATATAATGTTGATGAAACTGGCTTAACTACTGTGCAACGCACCCAAAAAGTCATAGCATCAAAAGGTGCGAAACAAGTCGGGCAAGTTACATCCGCTGAAAGGGGTTCCTTGGTAACATTGTGCTTTGGTATTAATGCCCTTGGCAATATGATTCCGCCCTTTTTTATTTTCCCACGAGCAAAATTCAAACCGTATATGGTTCAAAGTGCCTCTGTTGGTTCTGATGGTTCCGCTTGTAAATCAGGGTGGATGACAGCTCCAAATTTTCTATTATATTTAAAACATTTTGCTAAGTTTGCTAAACCGGAAAAAGACTCGCCAGTATTGTTATTAATGGATAATCACGAAAGCCATATATCTGTGGATGGCCTGAATTTTTGTAAAGATAATGGAATAATCATTGTAACATTCCCGCCTCACTGCAGCCATAAGTTGCAGCCCTTAGATTTGTCAGTATATGGACCTCTAAAAAACTATTATAACATTGCCGCAACTGATTGGTTGGTTTCAAATCCAGGAAAAACGTTAAGTATTTACGAGATTCCACAGTTAGCGTCAATTGCTATTCCTCAAGCCTTCAAGCAGCAAAGTATCCAGAAAGGATTTGAAAAGGCGGGAATATATCCTCTTAACATTGAAATTTTCACAGACGATGACTTTCTTTGTTCGGCGGTAACTGACAGACCTATACAAGAAAACGCAAACAATGAAGGCGACAAAAACTTGACAAATCAAGAGAGCACAAACTCGATAATTCCAACTAATTCCGTTACAACTCCAAATGAACACGTTACTGCAGAAATTGATGATCCAACAAATTCTATTTCAATTTCAAATGAACACATTTCTGCAGAAATTGATGATTCAAGAAATTCTATTTCAACTTCAAATGAACACATTTCTGCAGAACATGGTGATTCTAATGTATCAAGTGTTATCAAAAGCCCCGAAATGGTAAGACCCTATCCCAAAGCTTCTCCTAGAAAGGCAAAAACTCGTAGAAGGACTGGTAAAACGAGAATTCTTACAGACACACCTGAAAAAAATCAAATTGAACAGGAAGCTGAAGAAAGACAGAGAAAGTTAAGAGAAAAAGAATTGAAGAAACGTAAAAGAATACAATTGCCAGCAGACATGACTGTTACTAAAAACAAGAAAAAGAGATCTAAACTGCGTGTAGAGGAGAGTTCAAGCGAAAGTGAAGGAAATATTTCAGAACATTCCAGTAGTTCCGAGATCAACTCAATATATGAAGAAAATGAATCAGTTGAGGATGTAGATGAAGACGACGTTATTTGCTTAGACAGAAATTTTAAAATCCACGATTTTGTTTTGGTGAAATTTGAAACAAAAAAAAAACTTTTCACTATGTCGGGAAAATTGTAGAGGTTAATGCTGAATCAATAACTGTAACATTTATGCGCAGTTCGAAAATAAAAAATACTTTTCTGTTCCCCGACATAGAAGATATAGCAGTTGTACTGAAAGAAGACATAAAAACAAAATTACCCTCTCCTTCTGTTTCAGCACAGTCAAAAAGAGGAAGCAAAAAATATTGTTTTAATAAACCCCTTTGGGTAATACCAAACTTAAAATGAATATTCTATTTTCTGTATTGTTAATATTGAACAAAATGTTACTTTTCTTTAAGATTACTGTTATATTATAGCTTAATTACATAGCCTGCCCAAGTCTCCCTACAGTTATGTCCAATCCTCCCACATATAGGGAGGCTTGGGCATTTTCCCTTCTTTTCAAAAGCTACTTATTTTCCAGAAAACTGTCAACCCAACTGTTCTCATATTACTAGAAATTTAAGTTAAATGTATGAAAAATAATTAGTGTCAATAAAAAACATAAAATCATATAAGGTGTAATTTTTACAAATGTTTTTATAAAAGGGTGCCCAATGGTCCCCACTCTCCTCTACTACTGGCCGGGTATGTTCTGGGATGTTGCCAAATACGTAAGGAGTTGTATGCAATGCCAGCGATACAAGATTCCACAACAACAGACACCGGGAACAATGCAAGCATCTGCTGTCAAACAACCATGGGAAACGTTTAGTATCGACCTGGTAGGACCACTGCCTAGATCCCGTAAAGGGAATAAACTACCTTGTGGTATTTCAAGATCGTTTTACCAAATGGATACAGTGCCGTCCTATACGAAGTGTTACTGCCTAAAATGTCAGTCAAGCTCTCTACAACGAGATCATCACTCGATTTGGATATCCACGTACTGTAATCACCGACAACGGCAGCCAATACGACGGCAAGACCTTTAGAGAACTACTAAAAGAGTTTGGAGTCCAACATCGATTGACACCACCGTACTACATACCACAGGCAAATCCTGTGGAGCGAGCGAACCAAACTATCAAAAGTATGATAGCTCAGTACTGTGAGCAAGATCACCGCAAATGGGATCAGAACCTGAGCGCCTTGCAACTGGCTATAAATAGCTCGAAACACGAGTCAACTGGTTTCACACCAGCTTTTCTGAATTTCGGTCGTGAACTGTCTCTTCCCAACACTGTTTTCCGGTCTGACACCGAGGAATCTGCAACCGACGAAAACGTTGATGCTTAAGCGATCGCTGACCGGGCTAATAACAACAACATTCCATCAGAGCATACGGCTGGCCTGGATAAACTCAAAGAAGTTTGAATTAGTACGCATAAAATTGGCGCAAGCATTCAACACTCAAAGCCGGTATTATAATCTCCGTCGACGGGAACATGGGTATCATGTAGGGAATAGGGTAATGAAAATCGAACAGTTATAGTATATTCTCCAAACGGGAGCTAGAAAAAATGGCAAAATTCACAAAATTCGTCAAAAAATTAATTATTTCCCATAAACTTGTCAAACTATGATAAAAGTCATTAAGATTTTCAAATTATCAAAAAACTACAATTTTCTCAGAAAAATTCTAGAAAAATTCACAATATCGATAATTCAAAAATAATCTATCTTAATCAAAAACACAGCTTAACCGTTCATATCAGTCATTTTATAGCAAAAAAATTAACACAACATCCACCAAAAATACAGCCCCCTCACTAACCTGATCTATATCATATTGACTTTTCATACCCCGAATCACAACTTTGTATTTCAATTCTATCAAATTTTATAAAATATTTTTCCCTTAATTTTAAAGTTTCATTCAAGTTTTCAGTAATCAGTAATTTCTCAGCATATAACGCATATTATTAACTGCTGTTTAGAGCTAGGTTGCTTTCCTAATGAATGGAAATTGTCAATAATTAAACCTCTGTCTAAGATAAGAAATCCGTTAGATTTTTCGGACCTACGACCTATAACGATTATCCCAGCTTTATCAAAAATTCTTGAAAAAATAGTGAAAACGCAAATATATGACTATGTGGTCGAAAATAATATTATTTCAAATTTGCAGTCTGGTTTTCGAAAAGGCTATAGTACTACTACTGTTCTTGTTAATGTTACAGACAATATTTTCAGATCCCTTGATAAAGGTGACGCTACCGCTCTAGTACTCTTCCATTCGGGATCCCCCCCCGATGACTATCCCTATTGGGAATTACCACCGCCGACGGGGAAATATAGGAACCTCTATATTGATTATTACGGCCTAGCAAAAAACAGGCAGAACGAAGGGCGCGACAATAAGTCGAGGTGGTAGCATCCTCATCACCGGGAAAATTGAGGGCATTAATGTCTCACCCTGTGTTGCTGTCCCCTCTACCTCCCACTCCGGAGGGCAAAGGATACAGAGATAAAACGCTTGTTCGGAGATAGCCCCACTGTAATTCGGTGTAATTCTCCCCTCCAGGCCATCGCTGAGGCACTTCCCATCACGCCTGAGTTCCCTACGACCCCAGGGAAAGCTTTACCGGTGATGAAATTGATGAGGACCATAGCGAAATGGGATTACAGAGAGGTCCCCGAGTGGACCAAGAGGAAACATGACAAAGGCCTAGAGTGCCGTTGAGTAGAATTTCCCCAACATTCGCATCAGTCGGTCCTAAAATACCCTCTCTGGGACACGGATTACCATCCCCACCGAACCACAAGGTCCTCCCTTGCGACCTGTTGGCACGTATAAATGAATACAGGTCATGTATCGAATGGCACGACGAGTTATATAATCTAGTCAACCAGTATCGGCCTTCCCACGTGAAACCGGGACAAAAATGGCGATGACCCTTGAAAAATGCAAAAGGACGGACCGTGTAGATTACTGTGACCCCTCGGTCCTGAACTACCAGAACTACGTTCATTTTTCTATGAATTTCTTTATTGTATTTATTGTATTTAGTATTATTTATTTGTGCTAAATAAATCGCCGTTTCGGTTCAATTTACTACGTCTTTTAACTCACTTCACTTTTTTTTCTCTTTTTTTTAAGCTTAAAGATGGATAGTTCCATTTTGGAATTAGTTTAGCTTAAAGATGGATAGTCTCATTTTGGAATTAGATGTCACAGAGGACATGGATTCTCTACTGCTTGACCTCGATAACGCCATTCCGGATACTGAAACTGCTCCGAATCACTCAATCCAGGAAATATCTGGTCCCAACTCCGTTAATACGGAACCCAGGGATAGCGAACCTACTCTTTCTGTCACTGGCACTTCAGCGAAGCCTGTCTGCTGCACACCGACAATAAGGTTGTGCGGTGTGCGTGTGAAAATGCAATCCTCAAATTTAAATCACTTTATGTGCTGTAAAGTAAGAAGTTTTACAAATTATGTCTGTGTAAACTGTTTCGGTATTTACCATAAATCCTGTTTACCACGTTATAAAGTTAAAATGGTAAAAGGAAACCAAATAATTTGCTGTAATAATGAAAACAGGAATACTTCATCACCTGACAAATTGGATACTAGTATCCTTAACGAAACTATAGCTAGTTTAAAACAAGAAAATGAAATGAAAACTAAGTATATTGAAAAAATGAAAAAAGACAACGAACTTTTTGTGGCAGATATATCAGCATGCGAAGATGAGATGAACGTAACAATCAGATCGCAGGAACAAAAAATTAGTGAATTAAACAACTACATAGAAAAACTAGAGCTCTCAATAAAAACTTTAAAAAATAAATCTACAAAAACTGTGAGTACTGTTACGGTCCATTTTATGGCCCCGCAACATAGTTGAAATATACTATTACTATTTGATTTCATAGGTATAGTTGGTCATCTAATTTTAACAAGTGGATATTTTACAGAGAAGCGACGGCTATAGAAATACGTTGAGTCCGGCACAATGCTGATAAGGTTTTTTTGAATTCTCTTGAGTTTTTGTTGGAGTCCCGGTTTTTGATAGCGGGGTACGCAGTTTGGGCGATTCGTAAATAGAAGGAAGAGACCTTTGCCTCTGCAGCTATTTTGTGCTTACCCAATTTGGGGATTTATGGTGGAAAGGTTTTTTTTTAAGTGGCAACGAACCTGATTTTCTTTGGTGTGTTTCTTTTATTGTTCTTGCCGCGGGAGCAGCTTTGCTGGATTTTTCTTCCTTACTTTCGGCCGCCCCTGTCATCAGCTTTATCGCCAACCAATTTCGCTGCGGCCATATACGAGGGGCAGCTAAGAAGTAGGGCTCGTTTTGCAGTGAGAGCGGAGTCCAGATTGGTGGAGCACGCCTAGGATATCACCGCCGGCAGCCAACTGTAAGCGTATCGTTTTACAATTAATATTTTCATACTGAACTCCGTAGTTGGAGAAACATTTTTAATATTTTCATCTTATACAAGTAGTTGTCAGTGTCGAATATTTTATATATTAGTCGATTTTATTCACTTGCGCCATTTGCGGACAAACTCTTTTCCTTGTACAGAATTGTTTTTAATAACCTAATATTTTTACTTATTGTTTTTGCCGATTTGTAACAGTGGAGTTTTAAAATATTAGGTATCACTATTTGGGTTACGCAACCGATTTTAGCCCTTGCATTTCTTCGTTTTGTATTGTTTTGAAGTTTTTTTTATAATTCTAAGTGTTTAACCAAGTCATTATTACGCTAGGCTAATACGCATAAGGGCCCAGACTTAGATGGCACGCCAGACGTGATCACGACCGGCGGCAAACCTTATTTTTAGTGTCAACCACCAGTGGTTATTTTTTTTGTATAATATTACTTAACTGTTTTTACTCTTGCGTCCTATTAAAGTAATATTATACCCAAAAAATAACACTGGTGGTTGACACTAAAAAATAAGGTTTGCCGCCGGTCTGTGATACGTCTGGCGTGCCTATACTATTTATATAAGTATGGGCCCTTATGCTATTAGCCTAGCGTAATAATGACTTGGCTTAATCATCTAAATCACAACAACGCCCCAGGAATAGAGCCAGGTTGCTTCCAAGGGCTAAAATCGAAATAGGATAACTGAAAATCTATTAGCTGCCCTTATGTTACCAAGACAGCCAAAAAATCTAACATTTGTACGGTTTGTAAAAAATATAGCTGAGGATACCGAAATGGCAGAAAGTAGACCGGAAATTAACGAATCAAATGAAATTTTTTTATATCCGCGCCTGTCACAGTTGAAGATACTCCCATAGTTGCAGGTAGTAATAATAAGTCTATAACAATTTTTCATCAGAATATTCAGTGTTTAGGAAATAAAATTTTAAATTTGAATGAAGCCTTTAATGACTACAACTGTGATGTTCTACTACTCATTGAACACTGGCAAAACGAACATCAAATTAGTGTAAACAAATTGGAAGATTTTGTTCTTGTCAGCTCTTACTGTAGAAAAAACCTAGGCCATGGTGGGGTAGCCATATATAAAAACAACAGCTTCCTTTCTGATGTCACGACTTTTTCAACAGCAGACTTTTGTCTAAATGGTGTTCTTGAATGTACGTCTGCAACACTTGATTCCTTTAACATGTTAATTGTTGTTGTATATAGACCGCCCAATGGAGATTTTAAAATGTTCTTAAAATTATTTAACAATTTATTAGAGTACCTATTATTTAGTGATAAATGTGTAGTTATAGGTGGTGACTTTAATGTTAATTTTACGTCTCATAGTGTTAATTTGACTCTTTTAACCGATTTATTAGTATCCCATGACATTAGTATTACCATTAAATCCCCTACAAGGGTGACTGCTTCATCGAGTACTTGCATTGATAATTTTTTAATAAACTCCAGGGTTACAAATTTTAAAACGGAGGTTATAGACTTATATTTAGCTGATCACTTTTCTCAGTCAATTTGTATAGGGACCGATCTCCCAAAAACCAAAGAGAATAATACATTTATACAACGCAGAAACTTCTGTAAAGAAAACATTAATCGTTTTTGTAATTATTTAGAGAGCGAAAATTGGCAAGAGACTTATGCTCAGGCTTGTCCTAATAAAGCCTGTAAAACTTTTAGTAATACCATAATGTACTCTTTTCAGTTATGTTTTCCACTAAAGAAAGTATCTCCTATTAAATAAAACACACCATAGGGATATCTGGATGACTTATGATTTACGACAATTAAAGTATATGGTTACAGTTTATAGCGACATGGCCAAAATAAACCCGGCTTATAAGGACTTTAGTGTATTTCTGCAGAAAGAGTATTGTAAAACACTTATAACGGCAAAAAGGGAATATCACGATAGACAAATTCTAGCGTCAAGTAATAAATCAAAGGCAATGTGGAACATAATTAATAAAATAAAAGGGAATAATAAAAAATCCAATGTTATAACTATTGTTGAAAATGGACAACCAACTCCAGATGTAGTCATAGCTAACAATTTTAATGAACACTTTACGTCTGCATCAACTAATTCAAAGGCATATGATCATAATTTTTTAAACTCCAATGTAAACTCCTATGAAAATTCACTTTTTTTAACTCCAATTCTAGCATCAGACGTAATATCAATAATAAACAAAATGAAATCATCCAATTCTTGTGGATCTGATAACATATCTAACAACATAATAAAACAATGTAAAATGAGTATCTGCCAACCATTGTCTTTTTTAATAAACATGTGTTTCAACTCGGGAATTTTCCCGGATATATTTAAATTAGCGATTGTCAAGCCTCTGTACAAAAAAGGAGATCCGTATGATTATGGGAACTACAGGGCAATCAGCCTTCTTTGTAGTGTTTCTAAACTTTTTGAGCATGCTCTAAAAGATCAATTGTTATCTTTTTTATATAAAAATAATTTATTATCAACATCACAACATGGTTTTACGAAGAATAAGAGCACAGAGTCTGCACTTTGTGAATAACAAGAGCTAATTGTAAATGCTCTTAATCAGAAGCAATACGCCCTAGGAAACTTTATTGATTTTTCTCGGGCTTTCGATGTGGTGGATCATGATTTATTATTAGGTAAATTATCTCGTTATGGAGTTAGAGGAATTTCACTAAACCTCCTCTCTTCTTACCTTAAGAATAGAAAACAAGTTGTTAAATTGAATCATGATGTGACCAGTTCTGTACGTGACGTAACTCAAGGCGTTCCTCAAGGATCGGTCTTAGGGCCCTTGTTATTCAACATATTTGCCAATGATTTAATATCATATCTGAGTAACATGCCTAATGTTTATTCCATATGTTATGCTGATGACACGAATATACTGATCACAGACAGTAGCTTGAGCAATGTTAAAAACACTGCGGAACTAGTTTATTCTAATATAATCAAGTGGTCTAAAAAAATAAGCTCAACTTAAATAAAAACAAAACAAACATGCTGTTATTTACACTGCAAAAAAATATAAACTTTTGTCTCTCAGACGACAATATTAACTACTGTGAATCAGTAAAAATATTAGGAATAACTTTTGATAGACATCTACAATGGGGTTGTCATATTGACACCCTATGTAATAAATTACGCTCCAGCTGTTATGGGTTACGATTTATGGCCAAACACTGTAGCAGTGAGATTATCTTAAGTCTCTACTATGCAAATTTCCATTGCCATTTGAGATATGGTATAGTTAATTGGGGAAGCAGTGCACATGTAAACCGTACTTTCATTCTGCAAAAGTATGCTTTAAGGATTATTTCTGGACTAAGCTTTCGTGAAAGCTGCCGTAGTATTTTTAAGAACTTAAAAATTTTGACGGTAGCCGGAATATATATTTTAGAAGTATGCATGTATGTCTATAAGAATAAGCATAAGTTTCTTGCTAATCAATCAATCATGATCACGACACAAGACAAAAAGAACTTCTACAGCCAAATTCGCATCGAACGGCTTTATATCAAAAAAACTTTTTTTACAATGGATGTAAATTTTTTAATTTTTTGAATGCAGATATTAAATCTTCTAAAAACATCTACGCTTTCAAAGCGAAAGTGAAAAAAGTACTGATAGAAAAAAACTGCTACACGATAGCTGATTTTTTCTTATGATTCTTTTGTTTTCTTCTTTCCAGATGTTTCCTGTTTTGCCATTTGCTTTTAAGTCTTGTTGTGTTTATATACTTATATATTTATATTTTTTGTTTTTTTCTGTGTGTGACTTGTGTAAAACAAAATTGTTATATACACCAATAAATATTATTATTATTATTATTATTATTATTATTAACCTGTGAGGGTGACCGTTTCCCAAGATCACCGAACGATACTCGAAATAACACTCGCCGGCTCTAAAGTGATGTACCCATATATTTACCGGTGGGTAGATGGGATCTCTGTTTTCGCTGTGGATATTCGGGCCATGTTAAGACAAAATTGTACACATCGACAAGCCTTTTTGTTCCCGATGTGGGCTTCGTGGTACCCTCACGAGAAACTGTATATGCAGCCATACACAAGAAAATCAAACATCTGCTAAAATATTTCGGCGACGACGCCACTAGCAAGTCCCGACTTAAACAGTCAGTTTAAACAGCTGTCTCAAATTCATTATCCGTTTTTTTATATATATTTTAACTTTTCTCTCTACTATAGATCTGTGTAGCTGTTACCGATGCGCACTTCATGGCATCCTATCCAGAGACTGCTGGGCAACCATACGTCCAGGAACCAAAATATCCACTGAAGTATGTCGTCTACGCAGCCACCAGATGTGTTCCGGGCCTAACCAATTCTGTATCAAACCAGCCATTCTAATCTACTGTTTTTTGTTTGTTTTTTATTTTGCTTTGCTCTTTTATGGATGTATTTTAATTTTCCTTTCTGTTATAGACCTGGGGGAAAGGTATGCCCTTTCTGAGTCTTTCCAGTGAGCCAGGCGACTCCAGGTCAAGGTATTTTAGAGCCATTTCGAAACCTAGTGTCGCCGTTCCGCTTGTATGATGGATCCAAGAAGAGGACCTTCGTTGATATTTATTTTGGGTAAACCGGGAAATTGGATTCTGACCTGAAGAAAAACAATTCATTTCATTTTCTTTTAAACATATGTCCTGTTTGTAAGTAGAAGCACTTTGATTTTATTTTAGATTGTAAAAGATGTACTTACCTATCAATAAAGTATATAGAGGGGGTAAGCATTTTTTTCAGCTAGGGAACTGAACCGTAACTTTTGTTTATTTCTATTTATCATGTCTGATGGAAGAAGCCAAAGAAAGAAAAAAAATTCATTGCATTTAATTTTTTTTGTGAAGTAAGAGGGGGATGTAACTAAGCATTTTTCGTTACGGAAATTATGTTTCTTGTTTTCTATAACGCTCGAAGCCACTTACTGTATATTATCCGAAAATATCCACTATTTGAATATCTGAATATTTATTTAAAACAGCAAATATTTGTAAACAGAATTATTGTTTATTATTTGAAGTAATTAATTCAATAATTAGCATCTGTGGCCGATTAAATTCGTTTCTTTTTCGTAATTGGTTAGAATAATTATTTGAAACTGATTCTAAGTAATACGATATTTAAAATACTTTGTTTATACTAATTGACGCGCGTAATAATAATTTATCAATACCGTCCCCGCTATCTTGTATTCAATATATTTCTAAAACAGTGGTGATCCTCGCGATACCATGAGTGGGAACGTGGCTATAAAACTGACCGTAACAGCCTGTAAAATCAGAATTTGTTCCAACACTTGAAGCCACCAGTCGACTACCGACTGCCCAGGGTCCGCCGCTGAGATTGTAAAGAGTAAGAAAACTTTTATATATATCGGACTAGTGCATTTATTACTTTGTATTTTCTTATTGAATAATTTTATACTTAGTCTGTATTCTGATTTACTTTAATATTTTTCACATTGTGACTACCTCTTGCCTGTATCCTGGTCAGAAATAACATTGAGTATTTTCAGGTTACTGCACCCAGGATGTTGTAGCCATCCATGTATCAGTACCAGTGGAGGGGAGCAGATTGACCATAATAGTCTGCTCAGCTTACTTCCCGGGTGATAGAGGTGCGGATCAACCTCCTCCGGTTGCAGTTAGGTGATTAGTCAGTCACCTACTGCAAGAGGAACCATGATACAATAAACAGAAGATATGATATTGCGCATGTTGGGCGGAGCTTAGTTCCCTTGGCCTACGTCATATGGTGAGAAATTTTGCCATGTATTCTACCATTTAACACATGGTTTATAGCGGTGTTTTATTATTTGCTGTATATTTTTGTTTATTAAGTGTTTTTCTTTAAAAAAAAATGCGTTGTGCGGTGGCTACGTGTAAGGTGGACAATCAGTCACGAAATTTTAATAAGAACATAAAGTTTTTTCGATTTCCCGTCAATGAAGGATTACAAAAACAATGGCTACATGCCTGCAGACGGGGCGACAAAGTAAATGTAAAATACGCCAGAATTTGTTCGGTGCATTTTAGTGAAGAACAATATGAAAGAAATCTCAAGTATGAACTGTTGGGATTAAATCCGTATAAGTGTCGAAGACTTTTAAAGTCAGACGCTATTCCGACATTAAATCTCCCACAGTCAAAGCAAGCTTCAAAAGCCACAAATGAAAGAAATAAGCGCATAATGAAAAGACAAGGTGCTAAATTGGCTAAAAACATGCTTATTAACACTGGGTAAGTATAATTTTTTTTGTTACAAAAATTCCAGAGCTTTTCGATTCCATTTTACAAAAAAATAACTTGTCCCTACTAATATATTATAAATGCGAAAGTTTGTGTGTTTGTATATTTGTTACTCAATCACGCTTTAACGACTAAACGGATTTGGATAAAATTTGCTATGCAGATAGTCTATATCGTAGATTAACACATAGGCTACTTTTTATTCCGAAATGCGGAATTGTATACAGGGTGGGCGAAAAATTGGTAAACTTTAAAAATATTTCCTTAAAGAACTAACTACGGGATGTTGTAGAGGATGAGAAATTAATAAACAAAAATTATACTGGGTGATCAAAAAAAGGTTTTTTTTTTTATTATAAATTGCGATATTTTTTCATACTAGGTATATCGGAACGAAAAAAATGTAAAAAAATAAAAATATACAGGATGTCAAAAATTCATTTTTAAAAAATAGAGAGTGGGATAGAGAATAAAAAAATAATGATTCCGTCGATTAAAATATTATACAGGGTAGGTAAAACATCGGTCCACCTTAAAAATTTCTCTCAAAATTCTACGCGAGTGAAGCCGCGGGTATTCAGCTAGTAATAAATATTTTAATATAGTTCCTGTAGTTTCTGTACTAAATCTTGCATGAAAACTGATTACAGCTAGTAATAAATATTTTAATATAGTTCCTGTAGTTTTTATACTAAACTTCCATGAAAACTGGTTATTATTATTACAAAAAACTCTATTGTAGATTTGATAATAGTAATGGTTATGGTGTTGGTGGTGTTGGCGATCCTAATCCTAATCAGACATCCTCTACTGAGTCTTTAAGTCATAATGAAGACCCTAACATTGAAAACATCAATAACCTACCCGATTCATCTGCTACCCGAGACACTGGGTAAGTTTGTTTAACAAAATAATTACTGATTGGATTGTAAACCATGTATTTTTATATCGTAGGCACTATGTATTATTATTTATAATTTTAGAACTAATACTGAGAATAATGATGAAGAAACAATTTCTAAATTGAAAGAAGAAATTGAGACATTAAAAAGAGAAAATAAAGTTTTTCAGAATATATTTACCAGTAACCAAATTGAAAAACTGAAAAATCCCAAAAAGCGAATAAAGTGGACAATTGAAGACATTTCGAAGGCCATAGTTATTCATTCTGCTCGTGCTAGGGCCTATCGAATGCTGTTAAAGAAGGGATATCCTCTGCCTGCTGTATCAACTCTAAGGAAATGGTGTGCAAAAGTCAAGTTGGAGCCTGGAATTTTAAAACAGGTTAGAATAACTTTTTAGTTCATTAGGGTATCTCTTTCAATCATTTTTTCTACTGTTTTAGGTCATGATGATTGTAAAAAAAACGGAACTTACGGACCTCCAAAAACTGTGTGTTATTTCCTTTGACGAGATTAAAGTAAAAAGCCAGTACCTTTACAATAAGCCAAACGATGAAACTATGAAACCCCATAATTATGTCCAAGTGGCCATGCTAAGAGGCTTATACGGCAATTGGAAGCAGCCAATTTTCTATGAGTTCGACTGTCAAATGACCAAAGAAAAACTGTTTGAAATTATCAGGTTTGTTGAAGAATCGGACTTTCCAGTGGTTGGGATGGTATGTGATCTTGGTGGAGGAAATAGAGGTTTGCACACAGAGTTAGGCATTAGCACTACACAAACATGGTTTCTTAATCACAGTAGTAATTCCAAAATATATGTTTTCGCGGATGTGCCACATCTTATCAAACTTGTTAGAAATCATTTTGTCGACCAAGGGTTTCATTTAAATGGGGTTGAACTACACAAAGGTATCATAGAAGAGTTAATCAGACTTACTAGTGCAACAGACCTTAATATTGCTCACAAAGTAACAATGGAAACATTGCACGTGAAAGGAGCTGGTAGGCAAAAAGTCAAACACGCCGCAAAATTGTTTTCACATACAGTTTCTCGGGCAATTAGTAGATGTGGAGTCCTTGGAAAGTTTACTTCTGGAGCATGGTTGGAGTTATCCGAATTTTTTAAAGATGTACGTATAAATTTTAAAAGATTATATATATAAATAAAAAATATAAACAATTAAGTAATATTATTAATCAGTCCAAAAAAAAACATTTTTATATTATTAATTAACAGATTTTTATAGTAGGCTTAATTAACCCCTTAATTATTTTAGGTTAATGATTGGTTCGACTGTCTAAATATTAGAGTGCCAATAGAAGATAGTAGAGACAGAAAAAAGGCGTATGGCATGTCGTTGGAACTACAAAATTCAATTTTAGATAAAATGACTTCTACCATGTTTAATTTAAGAGTCAGGGGTAGAAAAAGTTTACTACCATTTCAAAAGGGAATAATAATAACAAATACGTCGCTAAAATTACTTTTTGAAGATTTAAAAACACGAACCAATATTAAGTATATTCTAACACATAGGCTAAATCAAGACGTATTAGAAAATTTTTTTGGCGCGATTAGAGCTAAAGGAGGACTCCATGATCATCCTAATCCCCTAGAGTTTAAATACCGTTTAAGGGCATACGTCTTAGGCAAAAATGAGGATTCTTTTTCTGAATGTGGTAACACTGAAGAGGATAATACGCCGAATTTAGAACCCTGTGAAAAGTTGCTTAGTAAGCAATATTTTTCTCGTCTTGTTGCTAATAATGAAAATGTTGCTAATAATTTTTCTGATCCCATCCTCAAAGATCTCGACGATTTACAATACGATGGCCTAGAAAATTTAGCTGGCTTCATATGCCACAAATTAAAAGCAGAGGAACTAACCATCTTGAATACAAATGAAAATTTATTCTCATGGATTGATCACCTCTCAGAAGGAGGTTTAGCTAAACCTTCTGAACAATTCATGACAAAAATAGAACACCTCGAAGCAATTTTTGATCGAGTAAATTCTGATTCTGTTATTATTTGTAAGGGTTACTTACAAAATTTGTTGGCAGAGGCGTCGCAAATTGAATGTATCGACAAAGTGAAACATTTATTTTTTAGGTCACGTATGTACTTTCGCATGAGAAAATTAAATAAAGATTTTGTAGATAAATCTTTATCAAAAAAACGTAAATTAAATAAAATTATTACTTAATTTTTTTTCCATAATTTAGAATGTTTTTAATCTATATGGTTGTTTCCTAAGGAACCATGAGAAGGAAGATTCTAAATGGAAGATTTTTAAGGTGGACTGATTTTTTGTCCACCCTGTATAAAATTTTCCTTGACGAATTTTTTTTTTCATGCGCTATACGACCCTTCATTTTTATAAAATCAAACTTGGGACATTCTGTATATTTTTTATTTATTTTTTTACATTTTTTCGTTCTCATGCACCTCCCCCGTATGAAAACGTAAAAAAATCAAATAGGAAAACTTTTAAGGTAGATTGATTTTTTTCCACTCTGTATAATTCTTTTTAAATAATTTCTCATCCTCTACAACATCCCGTAGTTAGTTTCGTTCAAAAAAATATAAAAGGAAGATTTTTAAATTTGACCGATTTTTTGCCCACCCTGTAGAAAATTCGGGATAAAAAGTAGCCTATGTGATAATCCCAGGATATACCCTAGCTGTATAACGAACTTCATCCAAATCTGTTCAGTCGTTATTGAGTAACAAACATACATACTTTCGCATTTATTTATTAAGTAGGGATGTATAACATCAAGAAGTAATAAACAGTATTATTGTATCAGATAATATTAAAGCGATATTTATAATTAATACGATGTCTATGGCCTTTGTAATAAAACATTATTTCAACTAGAAGGTTGTATTATTATTAATTTAGTTTTTAACTTATATAATTTGACGATAATTGTATTTAAATATTATAAGCGCCATAAGCTACAATGCTGTAAATTCAAATTACACGCACCATGTGACGTTATGCTTGTGGCGGACCGTTTTAAGCACGCTAAGGATCATATCTTATGTTTATTGTATCATGAAGAGGAACAATATTGACCTCGTAATTGGATGTGATGCAAACTCCCATCATACAGCGTGGGGAAGCACAGATATCAATTATAGAGGTGAGTCACTTTTTGATTATTTTTAGGTGAGGAACTAATTGTGAATAACATTGGAATATAATCAACTTTTATTACTAGAAATAAGAAAGAGGTACTAGATTTAACAATCAGCTCAACTTTTGTGAGCAATAAGATAACTGACTGGCAGGTATCATAATGAAATAAATTTATAATTTTTATGTCAAACATTATAACTTAATAACCTCGAAAATTTTAACACTATTCCCAAATGAACATGCTGCTACTTATTATGTACCAGCAGTAAGCAAATGAGACTCTTTAACCAACTGATCAAAAATAGCCAAGGGACGATTGGTGGAAAATGCTGTAATCTCTTATGGATTAGTAAAAGTTTGGATCTTCAGGAAGATAAGAAAAACAAAGAAACTGAAAATATTTGAAAAAAAAAGACTTTAATAATGCAATGCAAAATGATAAGTTACGATTTAAAAAATCTTATATATTTTCTTATGGAGGTTCATACTGGTTTTCAAGGTCATCCCCTGTAGAAAGCTTCAAACAGGTATTAAACACATATAAAAAGTCTTAAACAGATATAAGAAAGCCTTAATCAGCTATATCAGGACTTAAATAGACATTAACAGGTCTTAAATGGGTTTTAAACAGTGAGCCAGACATCACAGCATTTGCATCTACCTGTTTAGGACTTGTCTAAACGCGAACATGAATATGAACATGACATGAACACGAACATGAAGCTTTCTACTTCCATAAGAAAATACATGGGACTTTGGTCCCGTAGCCTCATAGCTTAACTACTATTTACTTTCAAAGATATCAAATTTCGCGACTCCGCGCCGCTTGTGGGACTTTGTAGTAGTAAAAAATAAACCAACAATAGACATGCTGTCCTTACGTTCTATGATTGTAATATCAATAAATATTGTTCTAATAACTACCCAGGTGTCTTACACTCTTCGAGAAGTGTCAATATAGTCTCCAACGTTACAAACACATTATCAAAAAAGATGATGGCAGCTGGTGAAAAAACGCATTGAGAGGTTATGTTTTGAAAAGCCGGGTAGTGAAGGAATTAAGTGAACGGTTAGGTGAATCACAGAAATATTCCTGTTTGTTTCGACATTGGCACGTTTAAATAATAAAAAATAAAATATGACAAAGCAATTGATAGCACCCAATGAGATGGATTTTAAAGACAATCTGGTAATTGGAAGTTTTGGAAGCAAAAAGTTAATTTATATGTGCTTGCCAGTGGGAAAAATTCAAAACCTGATGATATTAAAGTGGTCATACTTTTGAATGGCTTGTAATTAACTGTACAGTATTTTAATACATATTTGCAAATTAAATAACTTTGACTGCAAGTATAATGATACATTGGTACAGTAAACCTTACAAGTATTTAACACATTTATGCACCGTAAGATATTAACCACTGACAAGTAATAGCTAAGTATTTAATACAGAAATGCACCGTAGAATATTAAAATTTGTAGTAAATTAGTATGTAGTAGTATTAAGATCGTAAATTAATGTCAGGAAATGCATGATTGCATGTTAGATTTAAGAATAGTTGAAAAGAAAAGAAAACAATATCAAAATAAAGAGAAAAATAGAAACAGATCCCAGGCCACCCCTCGTGGAAGGCCCGATAACGAATCCAAGGTCACAGCTATAGGCTGAAATAAAAATCCCTCGTGCGGCCAAGCGTATAGGATGTGTCAGAGGAAATGTAGCTGAACATAAGAAATTAGAAGTCCGGCCAAGTAGTAATGAAAAAAAAAGTTCCTACATAGGAATGGTAGACTATTTCGAAAATGATCTTCCTAGAGATGTGGTAGATAATTCACAAAATGATAATGTTTCAGAAGGTTATCTACAAAAACAACAACGAGAACAAGTTTAAAGGTGTGCCTGGTTTGAAGAAAGAAGCAAGGATCTCAGGGAACCAGATCGGAAATACGAGTGCAAATTAATGGGACTTGGAACTACCTAAGCAACCACGTAAAAGTTAGATGTATATGTAAAGAAACTAAAACAGGGGTTATGAAGTGTACATATAATTTTCAACAGTTTTGAAAGTTGACTAGGGGGGAGTGTTATAGTACGTTCTACTCCCTATAAGAAAAGACAAAACTTGTAATTTCAAAATTTGACAAAAAAATTCAATCATCCGGCCCAAAAGACCAAACCCCGATAAAAAAAAGTCATCTACATTTTCATTTCAATCAAAAACCACGAAACAATCACCAAAAATCTGAAAAAATTCACGAAACGTCGATAATTCAAAAATAATCAAAAACAATCAAAAAACACTTTAAAAGATTCCATTCGTCAATTTTACAAAACATTCACCTTAAAAATACAGCCTATCATTCGTCACCCAACATACTTTCCGTACCTCCGGTTTTCTCGGATTGCTCCCGAACTCTTTTATTTACTTCATTTCAGTACACCTTTCCAAAACGATAAACCAACAGAGATTCAGATTTCGTTCAATTATCAATTAACTTCCCTTTCGATTGCCCAGACATTCGTATAACTTTCATTTCTAAATTTCCCTTTTTCATGAAAATGATAAAATATTACGCAATATTGTGCAATCGATGAGTCATCCTCGCCCGCATGGAATGTCTGGATCCAACTTTCTAGAATTTACTGGGGGTAAAAACGTTTGTGGTCGATTTGCGGGGCACAAAAAACGAAACCCTACCAAACAGTATAAAAGACGGAGCTGAACGCTCCTTCGGCAAGTAGTGTTCTGCAAGCCAGTTTGTCGGTGTAACTCGCGATAATAAAAATCCAGTACCTGCGCTGCTTCCACGTCCGAAACCTTGTTAAAAAAAGTTTTTTCTATTTTAATTAATCTGCTTCCGCGCATCAATTTAAATCGCACCTAGTGCCCTAGTTTGTAAGTGAATTTTTTCAGACATTGATGCCTTAAACATTATTCGTGCTCAGAAAGACAAAGATTTTTTAATTGCGCAGCGAGAGGAAGGTCGTGGCGGCAAAATTGGCAACATAGATAGACAGTTTCGACGGCATTCGCAAAAAAGCAAAGATGGGCTGAAAAGCAAAAATGATGACTCAACTTCATCTACTTTTCCTTTACCTACCTCCTTAACAATTGAAGGACCTTCAACGCCTCAATTGCCCTCAAAGAAGCGAGGTAGAAAGACGACTTTTTAATGATAATTTAGTTTCTAGTCTTGATGTTGTGAAGTTAAGTGATCGAAAAGCAACTATCGTCCTGACGACTACCCTCCAAAGCATCGGCTGTGATCCTTCAAAATATATTAATTATTCTTCTATTCGTCGACACCGAATAAACTTTCGAAGAAAATTGCCAAGTCTTTGAAGACTGACTTTAAGGCAGAAGTGCCCCTCACCATTCACTGGGACGGAAAAATGATAGAGGATATCAGCGGACATGAAACCGTAGATCATCCTAGTTTCAATTATCGTATCTGATAAGCCTGAGGTCATATTGGATGCGTAGTCGTACGATTTTTGACTCTTGCGTATTCGGACGTGTACCGAGTTAAAAACATACACATGGAATCGAATGCTTATAGTTACATCGACTATTCTATCATTGTTATCTTATTGTTTCAATTAATTCGTGCAATTTTCATCATGGAACATTATCCGAATAATTTGTCTTTGATTTGTTTGTAATTTATGGTGAAAATAACATAATAGTTGACAGAACATGCCGCGCGTTCAATTTCAAGTATCCACATGTACAGCAAATGACAAAAGGTAAATTTCTTAGGCTTAAAAATATTTTTTTGATCATGGGAAGGTAGTTAAGCCTCTGTGAGCTAAACCTATAGCAGGAAATAAAGATATTGTATTGTAGAGGATAAATGAAAACAGTCACAGACGTAGTGGGGAATAGAGAGGATAGTGGCGATGCATAACGGATAACTGTTTCTATCACATCACGTTTTACGTCTTTTATGTCACGTGCATTAGAATGAGAGAGAAGGTCAGGCTTGTGTTGTTTGCCAACTAGCACGAACGACATGTGAGATATGGTACTTCAGAGGCGGACTTAGTTTACTTCCATATACGGCGGAGTAAGGTGTACGGGTGTAAGTGCAATTAATACATTAGTTTATATTTGTTTTTTTGCTGGTACGTAACTTATTTATTACAAAAATGACAGTGAAAGTGACAGTTATAGTGACTTCAGTGACAAAGAAAATAAAATTCCAAATGAGTTTCAAGGGAGAAAAAAACGGCATTTAAGCAGTGACGGGAAACAAATTTGTTTAGCTGTGTATAATACTCTTTTACAGCGACAAACTAATGACTTTAACTTGCGTGATTTAGATATATTTAGGGAAACAGAATCTTTAACCCACGTTCCCTATTCCACATTGTACAAACTAGTGAAAAATCAATTATCAAAAATTTTAGATCCATCAATAGCAAAACTTTAAATTTTTTTATTTATGATGCATATCAGAAAAATTAAATCCCGACTGTTGACGTAGTAGACATAAAACTAAAGGAAATGGATTGTCCTTTGAAATATACGACAAGAACTTTAAGGAAATGGCTGAAAAAAATTGGATTTAAATTTAAAACAATTAATAAACGCGTGGCGATTATGGAAAGCAGACGAATAGTGGATTGGCGACATTCATATCTAGAGGAGATTAGAAAGTTCAGAGGGGAAAATAGAACAATTTATTACCTAGATGAAACTTGGTGTGACACTCACGATACCGTAAAAAAAAGGAGGACCGATGGAACTAAGAAATGTCTACCACAGTCATTGCCTCCAAATAAGGGGACTCGATTGGTTATATTACACTGTGGATCAGGTGATGGATGGGTAGACAATGCATTGAAACTATGCGGGAAAAACATGGAAGAGTGTAACGTGGATTATCACAAGAATATGGAGGCAGTAATTTTTGAAAAATGGTTTGAAAATACTCTAATTCCAAAATTAAAGCCAAATAGTGTTATTGTTTTTGACAATGCGACGTACCATTCAAGAGAATTATATAAAATTCCTAATAAGAGTTCGACTAAATTGGAGTTGCAAAATTTTTTAAAGGATCACGACCTATATTATATGGACAGTTATACTAAAGCAGAATTGTTGGAAGTCCTTCATACGAAAACATTTGAGAAGAATTATATTATAGACAGTGTAGCTGAAAGATTTGGCCACAAAATTTTAAGATTACCACAATATTATTGTATTTTCAACCCAATAGAATTGATTTGGGGAAAACTGAAAAAAAATATCAGAAAAGGAAATACTTTTCCAAAATTCGACAAAACAGTGATAGAGTTAATTAAAAATGAAGTGTCCAAAATTACCAAGGAAGATTGGAAAAAGAGAACTGCCAAAGTGATTAGAATTGAGGATGATTATTTGAAACTTTGTGAATTTAACAAAAATGGGAAAAATAAATTCATTATAAATTTAGAAGAGGATAGTTCATCATCTGAAAATGAAGAAGAGGGGGAGAACGTGCAGGATTCTGAGGAAGAAGTGATTGTGATGACTTGTGATTGAAGAAGTGGTAGTGATATCAAGTTTATTTGTGTCCGTTTTTGTTTTTAGAAGTTTATTGTTATTTTTTAATTTATTTTGAGAATACCTATATATTTTTTTACTGTTACTATTTTAAATTTTTTTTGTTTTTAGAGGTTTACTTTTATTTTTTGTATAATTTTCTTTATCCTGTACTAATATTCTTTACCCATCCTATCATGGCAAGATATGCTCATACCTCCCCGTGGTTCTTGCTAGGTAGTAACAATTTACTCAAATATTAAGTGAACTAGGATACTGTAACTACTGTATAGTCAGTAGTGTAAATTGTTGCCAGCTAACTGAGCCCACACAACAAAAGCCAACGCAATTTTCTTATGGAAAAGTGACTTCCGTTAAATTGGTTGAATTTTTGATATGTTGTGTATCTTATCTCTGTATCAAATGCATCAATGTCTCAGATTTGTTTAATAACACCTAAACAGTATAACTGATTGTCTTATCATATCATATGGCGTCATAGCAGGCCATGTCGTGTCACAGAACCTCATAGTGGTCACTTTGAATTTTATTGTGATCTGAGCACCTAGAAGTAAGATAAAAGAATATTATTTAAATCATGATGTTCTATGACACGATATTACATGCTATGACGTCATATGACGTGACGACGTTTGAGATTATATGATGTAATATTTCAATAAATAAACCATGACAGTTATGAGGTGTTTTCAACCCACTGTGAGACCCTAGAAGCAAAAAAAAGAGTACTGATTTAACCCAGACCTATACACCTCAAATAAACGATAATTCTTACTTTAGCAAGCTTTATCTCAAGACTCTGAAAGTTTGTCAATTTGTGCCAATTGAGACATTTGATCAGAGAGATGGGATACACAACATATCAAAATTTGAACCAATTTAACGCAAGTCACTTTTCCATAAGAAAATTGCGTGGTCCTTTAAAAGCGTAAACAGACATAGGTACACAATATAGTTAAGTCCGGGCCTGCCTTCTTAGCGTCTCACCTCGCACCCCCCCTCTCAATTTCATCTTTCCAGCACTATAACTAACTGGGATATTTTTAAGCATATCCAGGTGCTTTTATCTGCTCATTTGGGAATTTCTTATACCTCGTTGCAAAGAATTCTTTGTCATCATAAGTTACATCCTTATAAATTTATAAGGCTACAAAAACTACATCCCGAGGACTACGTACGCAGGATCAACTTTTGCGAAGAATTTTTGGAAATTCAATTTGGTATTAATGTTTTCTGTCTTTTAATGGAAAGTGAGGTGCAATATTTCATGTTCGATGAAAACTTGAATGGCGTGGGTTATTTGAGAATCTTAAGAGAAGTTGTGGAAAATTACCTGGATGATGTGCCGCTCAATCGACTTATCAATCGTTGATATCAAATGGACTGAGCTCCAGCATATTCGACTAGAACCGTAGATGCCAAATTAATGAAACCCTTTGTAGATAATTGGTGGAGAAACACAGCTCCATCACTTTAGCCCACCCGATCTCCGGATCTTACTCCTTTGATTTTTATTTATGGGCGGTCGGGTCAAAGAATTAGTGTACACAAATCCGATTTTAAATTGACTTGAGAATAAAGATAGTTGAAGCTTTTGATCGTTTGGAATATTTCGAAATTCGGAGAGCAACGCAGTCTGTTCAGGAGCGTATTGTAGACTGTCTCAATGAAAACGGAGCACACATTGAGCATTTGTGTTGAAATAAATTATTTTGTTAATCTCTTCATTTGTTATTCTGTTGTTAGTATTTGTCATTGCAATAGGGCTTTTGAATAAAAATTCAGATGAAACGATTATTTCCAAAGCCTACTGCCCTTGAGGAAAAAATATTTCTTTCAAAAAATGTCAATAACCCAAGATATGCATACACATTTTTAAGTAAATTGTTAGAATTGCCACTTATATCCATAGCATACTTGAAAAATCAAGCAATATCTTGGACAAGATAAGGTATTTCTTGATTTTTATTGAATAACTCAATTGGGGGTGAAGTTAAGTATAGGAGAATGTTATATTTATTTTAATGACTAAAAATCCGCATGCGCGGGAGAACAGTCAGTAGTACATGTTGACTTGTGTTAGTATAAAGTTGTTATTAATTGAGTTGTGTTGTTGTGTACTATTCTAATTACTAAATTGTAATTGTTAAGGTGTAGTACATAATAAAGTGGCGACGAGGTGTTTTCTTTTCCCTAAGTTGGATGAGTATTAATTTTTCAAATTAAAAATTAACACGTAAAAGAACCTGAAAAATGGCCAACAAAATATCGTACACAGGACATATACAGGAATTTGTTCCCGCCGAATCAGACTAGTAAGTGTATAAACGCCGGCTACAGAATTATTTCTCAGCAAATGAAATTAAAAGCGAAGATCGCAAACGTGCAATATTGCTCAGCCTTTTAAATAAGGATGCATATAAATTAATTTTTAATATGTGTTTGCTCGCTGAACTAGAAAATAAAACTTATAATGACATAGTGACATTAATGGACAATCATTTCAAACCAGTAATATCGGTGTTTGCGTGCCGTGAAAAGTTCTTTGATGCCAGAAAAATGCCTCAAGAATCCCCGAAAGAATTTGCAGCGAGACTAAGAAGTTTAGTGGCTGTTTGTAAGTTTGATGGAAGTGAGGAGATCGAAAAGGCATTAGTTAATCGTTTTATCGTTGGTTATGAGGCAGGTAGTGCGAAAGATAGATTGTATGAGGAGAAAAAATCGATAACATTTGAAAAAATAGTAGAGATAGCTTCTTCTAAAACAGCAGTGCAGCCATTTTCGCATTTTGACAGAAGTGTGATAAAGAGAGAACCTGAAATACTTTACACTAAATCTCAATCTAAAGGATATACGCAGGCTCATCATTCGTCGCATCCGTCAATTTCACGTGGTACTGGTAGTAGGTACGGCCGTGGATCTCCATCAGGACCCGCAACAGCGAACGTCAGATGCTCCGTTTGTGGAAGGAAAAACCATATTGCAGATAAGTGTTCTTATAGAGAATGTTTTTGTCATACTTGTAATAAAAAAGGACATCTAGCTCCGATGTGTAAATAAGCAAACAAAACAATTACTTCCCATTTTAATAAAAAGAGTAATTCTAACAGAAATAATTCTCACAATTTTTTAGAAACGAATTATGCGCTATATAATCTAGATTGTAAGATATCGCCTGTTGTAATTAAATTATTGATTGATGATGTATCATATACATTTAATTTAGATACGGGGGCTAGTTATAGTGTAATATCGGAGAATTTCTATAATACAAATTTTAAAAACAAAACCTGTTTACCTACAGACAAGATTTTTAACTTGTATAATGGGGATAAAATTGTACCATTGGGATACATTACATGCAAAGTAACGTATGAAAATAAGACTTGTAATTTATGTTTATATATTATTAAAAATGGAGGACCACCACCACCACCGTATTTGATTTAGGCATTACACATAATATAAATTTTTTGGAACTACCAAGTGTTTTACAATTTTTATGTAATAAGTATAAAAATTTATTTTCGCCTGGATAGGGAACTTTTACGAAAGGTGACATTTCAATAAAATTAAAATCAGAAAATGTGACTCCAAAATTTTTTAGGGCGCGGCCATTACCATTTGCAATTAAGGAAAAGTAGAAAAAGAATTAGATCGGTTACATAAACTGGAGGTTATTGAACCAGTAGAGTATTCTCCTTGGGGAGCCCCAATTGTTCCGGTTTTAAAAAAAGACGGTTCAGTAAGAATATGTGGCGATTTTAAAGTTACCGTGAACCCTTTCATTGAGAGATCATTTTCCTTTACCAAGAATAGACGACCTTTTTGTCAAATTACAAGGGGGAATTCATTTTACCAAACTTGACTTATCTAATACATATCAACAAATACGTTTAGATGAAAAGTGCAGGGAACTTGTGACTATTTCTACGCGTAAAGGTTTATTTCGGTATAACCGTGCACCATTCGGTATAGCCAGTATTCCTGGCAAATTTCAAAGAATATTGTAAACACTATTACAGGGTTTAGACGGGGTGGTTTGTTTCCTCGACGACATATTAGTAACAGGTAAAAATCGTGTAGAACATATTGCTAGGTTGGAAGCCGTTTTGAGCCGCTTACAAAATGTAGAATTTAAACTCTCAACAGAGAAATGTACTTTTTTTCAATCTAAGATATCGTATTTAGGATACGATATTGATAAAGAAGGTTTGCATCCATCTGAAAGTTAAATCTTAGTCATAAATAATGCACGTGTTCCTACAAATGTTACAGCTTTAAAATCATTCATTGGACTTGTGAATTATTACGGTAAATTTGTACCAAATCTTGCAGAAATTTTGCATCCATTATATAACTTGCTTAAAGCGAAATCAAAATGGGAATGGACACTGGATTGTGATAACGCTTTTAAACAAATTAAGCAATTGTTAACGTCTGCTGACATTCTAGTGCATTATAACCCTAATTTGCCGTTGTGTCTTGTAACGAAGCATTTTTCGTTACGGAAATCTGCATAAAATTTAAGTTTAACTGAACTCTGTATAGTATTTTCTGTTCAACTAAAACCATATTCTACCGCTTTAAGCACACGATAGTATATTAACAGGCAATATTTACTATTTGAATACCGGGATATATTTATAAACAGAATTATTGTTTACTATTTGAAGTAATTAATTCAATAATTAGTTATCTGTGGCCGATTAAATCCGTTTCTTTTTCGTAGTTGGTTAGAATAATTATTTGAAACCGATTTCATACATTACAAATGCCACAATACTTTATTTATACTAACCAACGGACGTAATAATAATTTATCGGTAGTTTAATAACTTAATATAGCCGTCCTCGCTGGCTTGTATTCAATACAGTGGACCATGCGCGATACTAGAGCACGTGGGACTCCTCGCGATACCCCGAGTGGGAATCTGGCTATAAAACTGACTGTAAAGACCGGTAAAATCAGAACGTGTTCCAATTCTCGAAGTAACCAGACGTCTACCAGTGCCCAGGGTCCACCGCTGATACTGTAAAGAGTAAGAAAACTTTAATATATATTTGGCTAGTGCATTTATTATTCCGTATTTATTCTGATTGAAAATTTTATCCTGTTTGAATATTCGTGGTATTTATTTCATATTTACTGACTGATAATTTTTAACTTAGTCACCGGGATTTTATTGCCTATATTCTGATTGAAATTTTTACGCTGCTTAAATAATCTACTATTTATCTCATATTTACTGATTACCGTTTTGACACTTAGCTTATTAAATTTCACCGTTTATTTTCTGATTGAAAATTTTATACTGTGGATCCAGAAGTCTGTTACATATAATTCGGTTTCAATTCATATTTAATTATTTGAATATTTTACTTTAATATTTTCACCTTGTGACTATCTTCTTACCATAACTTGTATTCAGGACCTGCGTCGCTACAAGTTCCTATTTCCCCCTGTATTTTAGGACCTGCGTCCCTACAGGGTTCTCTCACCTTTTCTTTTTTTAGTCACATTATTGTTTACTCCGAACTAAACCTTAGTAAAAGGATAGTTTTCATTAAGCTTTTGTTTGCACAGTGTATTGAGTTCATGACAGGAAAATTTGCTCACTCTGCCGATACTTAATCTCCGGTACTATTAATATTGATAAGCACTAGCCAAATTTTCGGTCTGTTTTATAAACTGTTTTTATTACTGTAAATAATTCTATCTGCTTCGCATTTCCTGGTATCCTTACACGGCCTGTTTAACAACCGTTTTATCATAAACTCGCTAATTCCCTCGCTTGCACGCTTTCACCGCTCGATTAACCGCTTCTACGCTTTTGCCGCTAACGTTACCACATTGCTTGCTACGCTCTCTCTACTATTACTGCTTATATATATAATATACATAAATTTGTGTTAATTGTGATCTTTCTGTTTATTTAGGGCTGTAACCACAAGTTTACTGTAATATACTTAAATATTATTGAACTTCTGCGTTTTACTGTTGTGTTTGTGAAAGTCTATTTTCCCTTATCGACCCACTGGAATTAACCGATTCTTCCCTGAGCTGCTTAGGCTCGCTCATTCGACTTATTACATTCTACTTGTGGGTAGTGTTGTTCAACCACTTTAAACTCGAACTGGCGAACGAGTGCTGAATAAAGCTCGAGTGTCAAAGTGACAGCCTTAGTTCTCGCACTGTACGAGGAAAAGAGCGTCGCAGTCTAACTACGGACGCGAGCGAATTTGGTATTTCAGCATTACTTTCGCATATAATGCCCGATGGTAGAGAAAGACCTATAGCGTACGCCTCGCGTACGTTATCTGCTGCAGAACGTAAATATTGCCAATTAGAAAAAGAGGGACTTTCAATCATTTACAGATTATGTAAGTTTCATACATTTTTATATGCTAGAAAGTTCACTCTTTTTACAGACAATAAACCACTTTCTTATATTTTTCATCCCCAAAAAAATATACCGCAATTCTCAGCAAATCGGCTGCGTAGGTGGGCGGTGATATTATCAAATTATCAATATGATATTAAATTTGTTAGGTCCGAGCAAAACCGCGCAGATTCGTTGTCTCGGTTACCGTTACCTTGGCCTAATCAACCTTGGTATCGTTTACATTTAGATTTTATGGGTCTATTATTAAAAAAAACAATTTTTAATTATCCTGGATGCACATAGTAAATGGATTGGAGTATACCCTATGCATTCCATAACATCCAGTTTGACGATTGATATTTTAAGATCTTGTTTTGCACGTTTTGGATTGCCAAAGCAGATTGTAACTGATAATGGTTCGTCATTTTGTTCAAACGAATTTGAGAATTTTTTATTGCGAAATAACATTCTACATATTACGTCACCTCCATATAACCCTTCATCTAATGGAGCTGCAGAAAATTCTGTAAAAACTATTAAAAATGCTCTAAAAAATGCATTCGATAAAAATTCCCAAATAAACTTGAATAAAACACTAAATAATTTTTTGTTTGATTACCGCAATACGTCACATTGCACTACAAAGTGTAGCCCTGCAAAATTATTGTTTGGACGTAATTTATGTACTCGTTTTGATAAATTATTGCCGGAATGTAATCAATATGTTAAAAATCGAGTCCTGATAGAGCAAAATAAACAGAAAGCATTTCATATCGTAAAAGATATGTAGAATTTGTGATTGGTGAAAGAGTGATAGTGAGAAACTATAAAAATGTAAATAAGCCGACGCGGATTAAAGCGATTATTTTTTAAAAAATTGGCAGAACTATTTATATTGTAAAAGTCCCAGAATTAAATAATATTCAGTGGAAACGTCATTTAAACCAAATAAAAAAAAAACATTTTATAGAAGCAGGTTTACCGGACAATAACAACAAAGTGATTTTGCTACAAATACAGATACAAGTAGTTCCGCTACTTTTTTTAACGATAAGGAGTTGCTGGAAACCGAAGTAGATAGTGATTTAGTATCTTCTAGACCCAAACGTATTATTAAACCACCAGATCGTCTAGAATATAATAAATTGTAAAAAAAAGGAATAGGAATAGGAATAATTTTTTTAAGGGGAGAGATGTGTGATATATTTATTTTAATGACTAAAAATCCGCATGCGCGTGAGTTCAGTCAGTAGTAAATGTTGACTTGTGTTAGTACTTGGCAAGCAATAAAGTTGTTATTCATTGAGTTGTGTTGTTGTGTACTATTCTAATTACCAAATTGTAATTGTTAAGGTGTAGTACATAATAAACTCACCCTAAAATTTTATTTTCTTTCGCACGATGTCAAAGAAAACAGTAGTTGACTTTTTGACGATTGTCGCTTATGACTGCATATCAAGCTTCAAGTTTGTAATCCAACTGCAAGTTGGAAAACTTCTAACGATGGGCCTACGTGAATCAGCCGGTATATATTTTTTATAGGCATAACAATGTAGACTAAATGGAGAGGTCTGAGAGATATCTTTCGCAGGGAGTTAGCTAAAGTAACAAAAAGTCGTTCTAGATATGTCGGAGGCATAGTGAAGAAGCCCAAGTGGGCATATTTCTAAAAGTATGTTATTTTTGAAACCGGCCATGGCAAGTGGACCTTCAAATGGCAACATACCAAGCCTTAGAGTATAATAGCAACACCTTTGCAGATTTCGAGGAATCACAAATTTCTGTTTCCGACGCAATCCAGGATGAAGGAAAAATTAGTGATGAAGAATAAGAGGACGATAAATAAAATAATGAGATAGGAAAAGGCAAGGAAAACGAGACTTTCCGCACTCCTAGTGGCCAAAAAGGAGTAAATTAGCAGAAGAATATTTTAGGATAAAAAAAAGAAAACATATAGGGTCGAGGGAGGTAAATGTAAACGCATCTAATTTCTATTTCAAAATTCGCGCCAGAGATAAAATACGGGCGCATGTAAAACCGTTATCCCTTTCTTAAGACTATCGTGAATATCAATAGATGTAATTCCGCCATTTTCAGTGTTTGTCAGCAAGTTGTCGGGAGTACTGCAAAACAAATTGAATCCAAAGTGAGAGATCAGATATTTTTAGTTGTTGTGATTATCAAAGGTAAGTGATGATTTTCTAGTGATAACAATGTTTCTTTTTCAACTTTTATCTATTTAGATGGTTGTTATTTTATTACACAAAAGATACACCTGTGTTTACATTTGCCCCATTGAGTTTTATTATAGACGTATATGTTAACGTTCAAATGGGATCTAATTTCAATTTCAAAATTCATTCATTCAATTTCAATGTAAATGTAAAATTTACCCCATTGAGTTTTATTATAGACGTATATGTAAACGTTCAAATGGGGTAATAGTAAACGTACATTTTAATAGATATACCTAATTATAAATTGTTTTTCAAATGCCTCGAACTAAAAAGACTACTGGCCCAGCTTACTCCAAGGAAGACCTGGCTAATGTTGTTCATGATGTGGCAAATTATAATAAAACATATAGACAAGCCCAATCGTATTATAATGTACCTATAGCCGTAATCTCCCCAAAGACTGAATGGAAGGAAGGCTGCAATTGACTCACTCGTCGTAGTCGTCGTACTGTTTTCACAAAAGAAGGTGAAGATAACATAGCACAGTATCTAATAGCCTGCGCTGATGTTGGATATACTATTCATTTTTAAAACGTCATAAGCAGTTATCTTTAAAAAAGCCAGAACATTTACAGAAATGCAGGAAAAGCGCCAGAAAGCCTGGTATTATTTATGATTTTTACAATAAATTGTCTGAAACCTTAGAGCCTCTAGCGCTTATTCACGAAGATTTGTGTTCAATGCAGACGAATCAGGGTTTCGTAGTGATCCAAGTCGTATAAAAGCTATTGGGCAGAAGGGGAAGGTTATGAGTAGGTTATCTGGTGGCTCTGGAAGGGAATCCACGACAGTTTTTGCATGTATTGCAGCTGATGGAGCAGTTTTACCACCATTGATTGTTTTCAAAGGAGCAGGTGTACAAGCTAGGTGGACATCAGAAAAATCTTTTCTGGCACACTGTATGGCGCTTCTAGAAACAGCTGGATGGAGGAGCCACATTTCTACCACTGGTTTAAAGAAGGTTTAATCAAGCATGTCCAAAAAATCAGGCAACTGAAAGATATGCCAAATCAAGAAGCCGTTCTTCTCTATGATGGACATGATAGCCATATTAGTATTCGGATTATTGAAGAAGCTTTAAGAAACAATATTGTCTTGATAAAGGTAAAGCTAGTCATTTAACATATAAACTATAGCCCCTTGATAAGTGAGTTTTGGGGTCTGTAAAAATCTGCTGGGAAAAAAATTGATAGCCTACGGAAAGAGTCAAATGGGAAAAGGAAGCGGAAGGCTGTCTAAGCAACAATTTACTGAATTAATTGGGGGTAGTTTGGGAGGAATCAATGAAACCTGAAAATATTATTTCAGGTTTCAGAACCACTGGAATATTTCCAATAGATAAAACGAAATTTCCCCAATCTGAATTTAGTAAGGCTAACCTAGAAGCCTATAATTTGGAACAAAAAAAGCTACAAGTAAAGATAAAAAATTCTTCGGTTATTCAAATATTTTTTTTTTATCTTCAAAAAGACACCAACATCCACAAGTTGGTAGTGTGAGATTTTTACCCACTAAACCCCCCCCCTCTTCGCTCTCACACCCCGGAATCGCTTTGCAGCATACATCTGAGTGTGAAGATTCAGTCCTAGTTATTCTGTCTTCTCTGCATGTCTCTCTCCTCTTGTTCTTTAGACGTCATCACTTTCTTGATATATTTTTCTATCGAGCTCCATTTTCCCTGCTTTCCATCATTTCCTCTATGATGTTAATCTCATTTAGAATAATTCCTGGCTCTACAGTTACCATTTGCTTTTCCCATCTAGTACATTCAAATATTGTGTGCTGCTGTGTCCCTTCGTTCGCAGTATCGCAACTTTCGTCTACTGTTTTGCCTATCCTATGTGTATAGACTTTAAAAGATCAGTGCCCTGTCAACATTTGCGTAATAAAATAGTCAGTACGTCTATATCGGCACTTGACCCATTTTTTTACGTTTGGTATTAGTACCTTTGTCCAATAGGTTACTGTCAGCGTTTCCGTCCACTGTGCCTGCCACCTGTCCAGGCTTACCTCTCTCTCCTCTTTTTTGGTGTGTATCGTACCCCCATCTTCTCTCTCGTACAATCTTCTCCTCTCGTCAATTAGTAGATCTATGGGGAGTATCCCTGCCACTACTTGAGTTGCGCTCGCAGATATCGTTCTGTATCCGCTTATTACCCTTAGCAGGGCCTTTCTTTGAGTGCTTATTAACATTTGTTTGTACCTCTTGTTTCTTAACGCCGTATGCCATATCGGAGCGCCATACGTAAGAATAGATTGTGTGACGTTGTACAGGACCTCCCTTTTTCTACTTCCCGGTCCATTTATGTCGGGCATAATTCTCGCTAGGGACGCTACATTTTTGTCCACTTTTTTAATTGTATGTTTAATATATTCTCCATATGTTCCTCTATCGTCGATTTTTATTCCAAGGTAGTTTACATACTTTTTTGGTGCTCTTTGGACCTCTCTCAGTTTGAAGCTAATGTGTCCCCTTTCTCTTTTCCCTTTAAGGATGACCGCCTCAGTTTTCTCTGGGGCGAGTTGTAGGTAGTGGCGATTCATCCACGCGTCTACAAACTCTAATGCGTCATCACTTTTGGACATTAGTCCTTCTGCGCTGTCTGCTACTACTACGACAGAAATATCATCAGCAAAACCTATGATCCATGTCCCCTCTGGTATTTTTTCTTTCAGAACCCCATCACAGAGAATGTTCCATAATGTAGGGCCAGTATCGAGCCCTGCGGCACTCCAGCGGTAACATTTATAACCTCACCTTTTTCAATTTCTAGCGATCTTTCCTCCAGATAGCTGCTCATAATGTTTACAAGGTACCGGGGTATTTCCCTTCTCCTTAGCTCTTTGATGATTTTCCCCCATGATGCTGAATTAAATGCATTTCGGATTTCTAAGGTTATCAGTGCTCCCCACTTTCTTGTTCCGCTGTTTTTAATAAGCGATCCTGCTTTTTCTACTGCATGTATTGTTGATTTGCCTTTGCGAAAGCCATACTGGCGGTCTTCTAGTCTGCTGCTTCCAGTCTTCTTTATTCAAATATCTGCACCCTTACAAAATAATCCACCTAGTAATGAACATTCAGAACCAGGCCCATCTGGTCTTCAAAATCCAGAGCCAGTCTCTCATCAGTCAGAAACCATATCGATGGAACATCCAAATATTCAATGAAACCTCGATGGAAACTATATTTTTTAAACAAAGAAAACCCTCGCCAAAACATCTAGTAATTGAGGAGGAAAAGGTCATCCAAAGGTTAAAGCAACTGACGAAAGAAGTACTGACTAGACTAAGGGAAGTAGAAGAAAAGAAAAAATTGAAGTCAGAAGCGACACTCAAAAGAAGGATTAATAAAGAGAAACAAACATTAAAAAAGTCAAAAATAATCTGCATGCCAAGTTGCAAAAAAAGAAAAAAAACAAAAACTGAAAAAATTTTCAAAAAATTAAAGAAGAATCTTCTAGTGACGCGAGTGAACCAGAATATCAAACTGATGGTTTGAAGATGTGATAGAGATAAAATCAACCAGTATATTGGAGGTAAAAAAGGGTAGTTTTATCTTAGCAAAATTTAAAGGAGGGAAACAATGCTACAACGTTTAAATATGTCTACTCAGTGGAAAAAGTCGAAGGTTCTAATATTGAAGTAGTTGGTCTAAAATGCGCGGATGAAATAAAAATGGATTTTTTTGCTGTTGATTCAAAAGACCTCAGTTACATCAGCGAAGATCATATAACCAACAGTTACAAAAATGTGGTGCTTTACACCCATGCATCATGTGGGTGGCTCGGTGGAGATGGAGTGGTCCAGATTTACTGTTATCAGTGACGAGATCTTTGATAGTTTGGGCACCACTTTATTTTTGGATTATTTCTGGGAGAAATAAAGAAACCCCTTTAACTTGGCACTGCCATTTATTGTAGAAGTGATAACCTGGAATGGCGACTGGCCGAACAAACATACACATTAACAAACTCAATGGGCTTTCAGCAATTTCCCAATTACACTTAACATACAACTAAGGTCCGCCTATTTAGCGTAAGACCCCGTACAGGCGTCTGGTTTACTTTTTTATTATTTACAACAAATAAAACTGGCTCCCTCGACAGAGGACGATATGTTCGGTCCTTTTCCACGTCTGTTCTCTCCCGACTATCCTTTTCGCCGCACCGGTCAGTGCCGTGCGCCGTACTTTCACCCTAACCAACGTTACAATCAGTTAATTGGGCTCCTTCCTTTTCCCACCATAAAAATGAAGGGGGAAAGAATTTACTATTACTTTGAAAAAAGTGCCCATAGGTAAATGCAAACTTCTGTTGAAGTGTAGACTGTTTTTATAATTTTATTTTGAATGTTTTCAACTTTGTTTTATTTTCCATTTATACTTTGATCTTGTTGCTTAAAAATAAACAATTACATTATTTCTCAAACGTGCAATAATCGTTTTCATGTCTGTATGGTAGGGGCAAATGCAGGCCCCCCACAAGGGGGGGGGGTCAGCTGGACCCATGGTACCGGGACCCGGCCCTTAGGGGGGCCCGGCGCCAGCCGTTCAAAACGAACGCAGTTTGTAGCTGTGTGTATTCTACTAAGAATTTTTTGTACACTACCCGTAACAACTGCTGAAGCTGAAAGAGGTCTCAGCAAGTTGGGGAACCAGCTGAAAACCTGGCAAAGAGTCTCTACTGGTCAAGAACCATCTGTTGAGTACAAGCTTGCATCCAGTATTGACTTTAACGACATCATAAACATATTTGCTTTAAAAAAAGCGAGAAAAGCAAGTATCAATTGAATTCTTGAAGCAGTAAAAAGGAATACTTCGTTTATTTTATTTATTTGTTTAGTTTAACCTTTGTATACTTTTTAAATCTTAAAATAATATACTATATAAAAATTAAAGATTTTTTCAATTATATGTTGTTGGTGAAGGGACCCGCTGATGAACTTGGTACTGGCGCCCGAAATTTAATGTGTGGGGCCTGGGTAAATGTAAACACACATTGAAAATCACTACTAATGATACCTACAATTTAAGAGTATAATCCACGGTCAGTCAAATAAAATTATCATTCATATATATGTAAAGGGTATGTACGGGTGGGCGGTCACCTATGTCCAATGAAATACGAGGTCCAGATGAAAAGGCGGAGATTAACAGTTGTGTATTAGGTACTCGATGTAATATATAACAAACAGTTCAAATATATTTCTGTTGTGCAGAGTTGAATTTCGCGTTGTGGTATTATTTACATTTTTATTATTTTTGAACTAAGTATGACTGACCAGGAAACGATTATGGAAATTGATTTGGACACTGACTTTGATTTACAAAATAAAGAAAATACCACGTTGACAATTGCTATGAATATGGATATGAATTTGGAGAATGAAACAATGTCTAATATTGAAAAAAATAGGCTGTATGATTATAGAAAGGGCAAAAAAAGGAAGATACAGATGTCAAGAAAAGTTAATCGATATATAGGTTGTATTAAAAGGAAGAAAGGTTATAATAAGGTAAATTCAATTTGTATTTTTTCGCATTATAGAAACTGTTATCGGGGCAAATTTCTGACTCTTCAAAATTGAATAAATAATGTTTGGCTACTGTCACTTCATAGTATCGCCAGTATCACTCAAATAGCTTTGGAATGTTATGAAACGTCTAAAAAAAACTCTGCATGTTTGTCGATAACTTTGTGTGCACAAGAATTTTTGTTTAAAAGTAATTTGAGTAGGAAAACTGAATGCGGATGTAGTGATTCCTTAGGCAGTGGTTTTTAATGGAAAAGTAGGTACATAATGTATATTTACAGTGTACAGGGTGTCCCAGTTAACGCGTTATGTCCGATTTCCTTGGTAGTTTTTGAGATAAGTACTTTTTTCCCAAGGAATCCGATGCCGCTAAGAAACATATATTGAACATCAAAGAAAAATTGATGACGAAAAACTAATGTACTTAAAAAATTGAAAATGGCGGAATATTCATTTTCTTAATTGACTAGGAAAGTAAAAAAAATGCATTTAAATATCACTTCCTGTTTACACGGCAATGGCGTTCTTTTTGGTGAAAATAAAATATTACTTTTATAAATATAATAATAAATTTCCTTTTTGCGGCAATAAAATAATAATAATAAATGTTTATTTAAGAAAAGTACAAGTGCAAGAAAAGTATAAGAGAACATACATAAATAAACATAATTCAGTATGAAGGAGTATCATTTTCCAAGAGACTATACAGAGTGTTTCAACAATCTGGCAAAAATATAAAATTTCGGAAAGAAAAAAAAATAAATTTGTAACTACTTCAGGTGCTTATTTTAAAATTATTTGCAATTGTACAGGATGTTACTAAAAATATAAAAATACAAAATTATGTTTAATTATTATATATTTGGATAATATGCTCCTTAATAATAATAATAATTAATCCTTTTGAAACCCTAAACATGTTGTTTTTGAAAATTTTTATAATATGGTAAGATGTGAAAGAAAGTTTTGTTAGTTTATTGAATTCGAATTCAAAACAGAATGGAAATATTTTTCTAGTATCTAGTTCTAGTATAGTTTAATAATGTGTTAAAAATGCCGTGTGTATCATGTATAACATTTTAGAACTACAAAAGTGCCGCTGCCAGCACCAGTGCCAGTACCAGTCTCATTAATAGTAACGATCAAGAAGTTGATGTCAGTTCAAATGCATCCGTTATAAATAACGAAATTGAGGTGGAGGTTGAGCAGAAAAGTAACGAATATAAGATTGAAGGTAGAAGAATTGTTGATATCCTCGAATTCATAAATGAATTAAAATTAATAGGAGATCACAATGCTGTTTTTGGTTGTACGCTGAGTAATATGATTGTACAAAAGGAGGAGAGGAATGGCTTCGAGTCAAGAATTTACTTTAAATGTAATATGTGTAATTTAATTAAATCCGTTCGTACAAATAGAGGTGCAAACAAATCTGCTGTGGTCGGAATCATGAACGTTGGCTTAGGATATAGCCACACCGATCAAGTATTTTCTGCACTTGATATTCCCTGTATGTCAAGTAGTGCCTATAATAAATTGCAAAATGAAATATGTGATGCCTGGGAAGCGACAGCATTTGAATCAATGAAGGAAGCGGGCCAAGAAGAATATAAATTAGCTGTTGACAATGGCAATGTCACAGAAAATGGAACTCCAGTTATTACAGTGGTGTGTGATGGATCATGGGCCAAAAGATCATATCGCACAAATTACAATTCTTTGTCTGGAGCTGCTGCCATTGTTGGTTACAGAACCAAAAAAGTACTTTATCTTGGAGTGAAAAATAAATTTTGTATTCAGTGCAAAAGATCTGAAACAAAAGATACCATTGTAGAACATAAATGTTACAAAAACTGGTCAGGGTCTTCTACATCTATGGAGACTGCTATTATCGCTGAGGGATTTGAAAAAAGCATTGAAATGCATGGTATTATATATAAGTTCATGGTTGCAGATGGAGACAGCAGTTGTTATAAAAAAATTTCCGAGTTAAACCCATATTCTTCTTATAACATCACAGTAACCAAGATTGAATGCAAAAATCATTTGTTCCGAAATTATAGCAATAAAATTAGAGAGCTTGTGAAAGACACCGAAGTACCCAGTATTTTAAGAAAAATAGTCAAGGTAAATTATTGTTATGTTATTACTTCCACAGTCACGAAGTGGTGGAAGTATAGTAATAGTAAAAATGATGAAACATATCTTTTCCTGAAATTAACTTAGAATGTCATGAAACGTCCAGATTTCAAGTTTGAGCAAGAAAAAAATGTTTGTCTGTCGCTCGGTCTGTCTGTCTATCGGTGTATCGTAACTTTTTCTGTGCGACGATAACTCTGGAACGGTTTAAGATATTGATTTGAAATTTGGTATACTTATTTATGTATGATAACGAAATCTGGACCTGGATTGATTTTGAGCTTATTCGTTGAAGGGTTGGGGGTAAATTGGTAAAGCAAACAAGAGTTCATAAAATTGGAATTTAGTGTATATATGAGAAGTCAGTCTCAACATTTTTTTGTCTTCGACCCCCCCACTGTCAGTCCCATTACTACTCCCATCTTATTAGTATTATTAGTAAAGGGGTTAAAAAATTAAATTGTGATTTAGTGTGTATAAGAATCGAAAAGTTCTGAAAGATTTTTTTGACATCAGCCAACTCCAATACTACCCCTACCCCTTCATTATTGGACCGGAAATATGGATGCGGAAGCGGTTTTTTTTGTCAGTTTTTATATTTATTAATTTGTTTATAATATTTTTTCTTGCTGTGTTTTGGGTATTTTGCCACCTGTAAAAATATTTAAAAAATTAATGAAAGAAACCTCTGCGCCAAAAGGATCACAAAGGCTGATTTTTTAAAACTTCTGAAGACTACAAAAAATCTCACCTAAAAATAAATAAACTAAATGAAAAATGTTAAATATAAGTAATGAGTTAAAAATTAAAAATGTATCTTTGCTAACGTTTTGGAAACCGAATGTATTTCCGTTTTCAAAATTAACTACGTCAAATATGTCAGTACTTCAAAGTTAGTTTTGAAAACGGAAATAGATAGAGTTTCCGAAACGTTAGCAAAGATTCATTTTTAATTTTTAACTCATTATATTTAATATTTTTCATTTAGTTTATTTATTTTTAGGTGAGATTTTTTTTAGTCTTCAGAAGTTTAAAAAAACCAACCTCTGTCTGTTTTGGCGCAGAGGCTTCTTTCATTAATTTTTTAAATATTTTTACAGGTAGCAAAATACCCAAAAAACAGTAAGAAGTCATGAACATGCCACAAATAAATAATTATAGACATTATTTATAATATATTTTGTAGAAACATCAAATGAGATTCAGATGGGCAATCAATAAAGCAATAGAGTACAGGAAAGCAGAAAATATTGAAATGGAACAAAAAATTAGCAAATTACGCGCAGATATTTTAAATAGTCCAAGTCATATACTAGGTGAACATAAGAAATGTTTAGAATTAAAATATTTCTGTACTAAACCATACGTTTCCGAAAATACTGAAATGTCTGATATTAGATTGACTTGTAAGTATTGAATTGTGCACAAGATTGTCTACTACTATTACTACTACTACTAATATATTTCTAGCGTTACATGAAAAATTAATGGATTTAGTAACAAATTTGTCGAAACATGCTAATAGTCTCATACATGATGTAAATAACAATGCTGTAGAACAATTCAATTCCATAATTGCAAAATATATAGGGGGCAAGAGGATTAATTATTGCACTAAAGGCTCTTACCAAGCTCGATGTTCTGCAGCAGCAGTGTCTTTTAATACAAATAGACCTATGTACCTTGTAAATAAAAAATTGAATAACAAAAGTCCAGGGACATTTACGAAAAGGTGTGAAATAAGAGCAAAGAGTAGAATTTTAAGGCAAAGATTAAAGAAAAAACGCCATCTGAAAAGAAACCTATTGACTGGTGCAGATGAAAATTATGGAGAAAATTGCAATAAACCAGATTTATTACCAGACGAGTATGAAATAGCGAAAACTTCGTATATAAATATGAATAAAAAAACAAAAGAAGAAATAGAAAAAATAGAAAGAAAGACAATATCTCAAAGTGATTGCACTATTTGGGATTTGGAAAGAAGAAAAAGAATCACGGCTTCTAGATTTTATGAGGTATGTTCAAAAAAAATTTACACCAGTAGAAAAAAACTGGTGGAATCTATTGTACGGCCAAAACCTATAAAAAGTAAACAGATCGACCATGGAAAACTATTTGAGAAAAGAGCAATATCCGAATTGGAAGAAGCTTTAGGAAATAAAATTTTCAAATGTGGATTATATATAGACGAACTAGACCAATATTTAGGTGCTAGTCCTGATGGTATAATAGGAGATGATACCATTGCCGAAATAAAATGTCCGTACTCCGCAAAAGATATGACACCAGAAGACGGAATTAAACAAAAAAAAATTACATTCTGGAACACAGACTTTAGCATTAACAAGAAAAATAAATGGTACTATCAAATACAGGGACAGTTGAAAGTCACTAATAAAAAGTACTGCATATTTTGCATATGGACACATTTAGGTATTAAATATGAAAAAATTATTTACGACGAAAAATTTTTCAAGAGTAAGATGGAGGAACAGTTGCGAACATTTTATAATGACTGCCTCTTACCAGAGTTAGTTGACAGTAGGTTAAAACGAAATTTGGAAATTCGTAACCCACTTTATGTTCAAGAGGCAATGGAGGCAAAATTAGCGAAAAGAATTAAATAAAATTAAATAATGCATTAAAAAGTAAAAAATACGCAAGACATTATTAAAATGTACTAAAAAGAAAGAAATTACATTTTTTCAAATGTAGGCTCATCATCTCAATGTAATGGTACAGGGTTATTCACTATATTTGGACCCCCCCCCCCCTTATTTCCATTATTATTGGAGATAAAAAGAAAGTTTCGTATAAAAATTGTAGGGTTGTATTATGAACCACATTGTTAATAATGTATAAGAAAATGTAAAAACATACAGGGTATTCCATTTAAAAAATCACCTTAATTTTTGTATCACGTGACCTATGCAGGCTGTATTTTTAAAAGTTATAGATGCTTCCCTGCAACTTTTGTATAACTCTAAAAATGAAGGATACGAGGAGGGGGGATCAAAATATAATGAAAAACCCTGTACCATTAAAATGAGATGATGAGCCTAAATTCGAAAAAATATAATTTTTTTCTTTTTAGCAAATACATTTTCATAAAATCTTTTTTAATTTTTTTTTACTTATTTTATTTTTAAATTTTTAGTCATTAGTGTAAGTATAATTTCTGATCTGGATACTTGAAAACCCAGAGATATCGATTTTGAGCGAATTGGACCATTAATGAAAAAATTTGTCCGCCACCTTGAATTTTTCATTTTTGACCAAAACTTCTTAATTCTCGGTCCTGAAAACCCCCCACATACCGATTTTGAACCAAATCGGATCATACACGCCAAATTGGTCCGCCATCTTGGATTCCTAAATATCTTAGCAGAATGAGATTCCTCGGAAAAACCTACGTCAGACTGGATTTTGAACTATAAACTTATCTTAGAAACTGTTAAAGAACACGCCAAAACCCTCGATCAATTTTTCCAAACTACAACAAAATTCGACATAAATATTTAGCATGAAAAGCGTGCTCCACGTAAAAACGCCGTTGGAAGAGGTTTTTATATATAGAATAACATTTTCGCTCTAAGGAGCGGAGCGTTTTTTATGCAAAAATATCAAAAACTCATTAAGGAGTGTAATTTTAGAAAGTATACTAAATGTCACTGCATAGGGACGTAACGTCGCCCCGACCACAAAATTTTAGAAAGTATCATGAAAACCGACCGGAAATTTCGAAAATTAAAACCCTTTTACGAATCCACGTTGTATAGTACTGTAACTCATGCGTTATGTTAAATAAAAGGACGAGTTAAAAAGGTGTCTAGTCAAAATTTTTCGAGAGTTTTAGCGAAAATAGCCCTTATCGTCGAGGGTGCCTTTCATTTTTAAGCACTCGATTTTGACGGAAAAACGATGGGTTTTCCGCGTGTTTGCCCTAAACCGGCTCCTCAGTGATTAGGTGGCAGAAAAGTTTCTTTACCATGTACTCAGACGTACATGGGACCGCCTTGCCTGAACGTATGAATCTATCATTGCCACAACATAATTCAAAGTCATTGCGATTCAAGCATTTTTAAGCTCTGAGGAGCGTCCTAAATTATTATTGAACTGAAGAAATACGTAAATAGACAGGCAAGCAAAAGCCCACCAATTATAAACATTGAACTTTTCACTAAATCTTTTTGTGTAATCGTTTGCCATAAACTAAACATTGGATGGTAGTTGGTTACATTTTAAGTCGTTCCGTTCCTCACCATGTGTTGTACACGGGCCAGACTATAGTTATCCATACATTTTTTTGAGTTTTTTGTAAAAAACATATTTTTGAAAAGATTAATATACATTTTTGAAATTTATATCGTCTTTTTCTTGTGTTTCAAAATTCCCTTTCAGGTTAATTAAGAAAATGTTATAGTATTTACAGTGTTAGATTTACAGTGTTAACGACGTCCAATTGATACCATCAGTGAAGCAGATAAGCAAAAGAAACAGTAAGTATAGATTATTGTATTTTTCCGTCTGAATCAGTCACTTCGAACCCTTTAGGTGAACATTATAATATCCACTTTAGGGAGGGTAATAAAAGTCCTTCAGACGTGTTAAGATGGATCGTTCACAAAACTACCAAGGAAACCGAGCATAGCGCCTTGACTGGGACACCCTGTAAATTTTGCTTGGTAATAATTTCGAATAAGTTGATTTCCGACTTAAAACCGCATTCAAATTTTTATAATAAAATTTGTAGAAGTGTTTTTACAAAACTTTCCTCTCTATTTGGCATCTTTTATTTATTAACATTTTCAAGAATTGCATCTATTAAATTATTCATGTAAGATAAAATAATTTTCAAATACAAACAAACCCCCGATAATCATATACAGACCAGTTGGACCTATATTATACACCACTCTTTGATGTATTTATACCGTAAATTGTAAAATTTCCTTAATCCTTCATAATATTTGTAGGTAAATGCTGGTCTCCATGACAACAAGTCCCTCCCCCTAAAGTCTGAATGCGTGTCAAGGTTTGCGAATGTCGAGGCGAGTGCCATCTATTGACGGCAAAATTGGAAACTATTTATTGAATCTATGTTTGAAAATTAAGACATTATATTTTATCCACATAATTATTTATGGGCTATCTAGGTCGTCACGATTTCGTTTTTTGTAAATTCCAATTTTTCGACGTCATTTTTTTTATTGGTCACGTGTTTTTGATTAAAACAAAAAATTAAAAACGTGACGAACTAGAATATATATTTTAATACATACGTACAAAATTTGACGTTTCTATATTCAGAAATAAGCCGAATAATTCGTTTCTTCATTTCACTGACCGTAGATTATACTCTTAAGTAGACCAAATGTTTTACTCGGCGGATATTTCAATAAAACTAGTAGTTCATCCAGTGTGTATTTACAATTACCCCGGGGCATCTGGGATAAACGTAAACATGCCACATTTTTTAAAGACAAATTAACATAGAATTTACTCATTTTTATTGAAATTGTAGATGTTGGGTATGTAAAACAGCAGTTTTTGACATATAGTTGTGACTAGACTAAAAGTAGAAAAATCAGGATGGCATAATGTACAGCTGAACTTATTGAATTGAAAAACTTGTTAAAACCGTTTACATTTTTCCCACTTGACCCTACAATAAGCTGTTGGCTATAGAACAAAAAAAGCTGCAGATATTCTCTGGATCACGACAAAAGAATGATACAGATTGTAACGGTTCCATGTTCATTTTCCGTTACAACAGTAAATCGGAAACTCAATGATTAAACCTTAATAAGGGACTGGACTATGAGTGCGCTATAAATTAAATACTATTGTACTGGACTATGACCTACAACGCTGCCCAATGCTAACCAGCTGATTGCGTCGGCGCTAAGAGCCGAGAAAATCCTCTCATAAATGTTCCATTTGTCGTTATTTCTCAAATTATTCGACAATTTGTTATTTATAATCATAATTATCATAATTAGGGTCTATGAAAGCTCCTAAAAGAATATCAAAGACGATATATTTTGATATTTTAGAATAGCATAATTTTCCTACTCCATTCAGTGGACAAGTAGCGATCGGGTATCTTCGGTAATGTCTGATCTTGGGTTGGTACGGGGGTAGTCGAAAATTCAACAGGTGAATTTTAAACGGCTTTTTCCGCTTCTACCTGCCTAAGAGCAACACGCTTGTGATAAGTTAGCTGTATGTTATTTAACACTTGTTAAGTACTCATCGATAGATGGATTAATTAGCTAATAATATCATCGGCGAGAAATTCGAAGAACCTTATGCTAATAAGGTAAGAACGTAATCTTGTTAAATAAGACAACCATCTTATTACTGTCAAATTGTTACTTTTAGGTTCTTTTTTTACGAAGATTAATTCTTTGTACGAAGATTAACTCTTTCTACGAAGATTACTTTATGCAAACTCTTTTATGAGGATTAAATTAGGCAATTCTTTCATGAGGATTAAATTCTTTTTATGGTTTCTTCTTTTTTACGCCTGTAAATTCCACATGGTTCTGATTGAGTTCAGTTATATTATATGGGAACATTATTTTTGGATATGAGATGCATAGTTGAACAACTGGAAGTGTATTTATCTGGGGACCGCCACCTGGACAGGGACGGCTGATATTTCATGGGAAGTTACTCGTTTGGGGAGCGATTCTATAATTTCTGGGAATTATAAAATACCTATGGATAACTAGGCGCAGACTGGCTATAAGCGTGGTATACCTGAGTTAGCACTGGAAGTAGTTCGACTGTTCAGACCTAACCGTGGTTCTGATCACCCTTTCACCCTAGGAATTAGAGACAGTCTCTAAGTTAAGTATTTGTGTTCTTTATCTTACTAAAAGACGCTTACACTTCATAGTGAACAGAGTATTATCTCCACTTGGTAACTGTAAATTTCTTAGACTAAAAAAAAATAAGATATTTCATTTTTCCCTTTTGTAACTTTTGTACTATACTGTTCTTTTCATGCCTTAAAATTTATTAGTAGTTTAAACATAACTTTTTTTATTATCGTGACCTTCAGTCACATTCCAACAATTTTTTAGACTAGCCTAAAAATTTAATTTTCTCCATTTTGTAATTCTCATAATTTTTTTAGAACATAATTTCCATTTTGTGACAGTGATTCACATACTTGGAAGTTTGCTAGTTAAAGTAGGCTTAGTAGGTAGCGTAGAAGCAAGTTAATGTAGTTTTAGGATTTTAGTGTTTCGTATAAGGTGCCTTATATCAACGTACTAGTGTATTTAAGTGTAGTTTTAATTATGTTTTACTGAATTGCAGTAAGGTTGTCTTTTGCACTTGCTGGGTGAACGTCCTTAAAGTAACGTTACCTTTTGATTATTTATATTTGTTGCTGTACTTCTGATATATTGTTTTATAATCTGTATTATATTGCCCATACCTATATTACTTGAGATTTTCAACGTTTCTTGCACGATTGTGGTGCCCCTCTCGCACACAAGTTCATCCCCCTGTAAATATTTCCTAGATATTTAAATATTTTTGAGCAATCAGACTCATTACTACTATTTGGTTTAAATAGTTAAATTTAAAACTAACATTTTTTTGGGAAATACTAACTTACAATAACTTTTAAATTTAATGTTGCAATAGTTCTTTAAAAAATTATTTTTATATACATTATATAGGTAAATATATCTTGTAGGTGATATTTTTAAACTAAGTGTATTTTTTCTACTCCTTTTCTGACCATACTAAGTGGTCTGGCGCCCGCTTTTCACGAACCCACCCCTTGCTCTCCTCAGCTATAAATTGCCTAGCCGTGCATTGTGTATCCTCCATTTCTTAGTGCCTAACCACTTTTATAACAGCAAACCGGAACAAAAAAAAATACTAATAACTGAGAGGGTTATAAGATCACAAAACTGACAGTAATTACTTGTTTTTTATGAATCTGTTACAACAAATGCGAAGGCTAACACCACCGAGAAATATGTATATGAGACTTAAAATTCAGCAATTGTTTATAGCTAAGAAAGAATTACTAATGACTAATAATATTCAATCTCAGCAAAATTATGTTAACAATTCAGTATTTTCACCAGCAGCAACCAGTCATTCTTTTAACTAAGCATTTCACGTTCAATCACCTTCTGGTACACATGATTATAATACGTACACTCCGCAAACGTCAAAAGCATCACAAAATCTAGTCCATCAAGAGTTATCAACAACTGCACATAATGCAATCATTCAAAGCTGCTTCATACTTTTCAGTAAATATTGTTAATATTTAGATATGTACACGAAATAAACCCAGTGGTTCAACCAGTGGTAATAATGATAATATGGAGGAGCTTATTAATAAAATATGTACTAATTTCTCAAACAAACATGAGGGCAAAATTTCTGCCAAATTGGAAAATATTGAGGTAAAGATAAATCATCTACAAACGTCGTTAAACAACATAGGTCAACTAGCAATGGATAATCAAAAAACAATAAAGGAAATTGGAGACAAAATGGAAAAATTTGAACAAGCTTCTAAGCGTAACTGGCTAAGGTTTTTAGGTGTCGATGCGGAGGATGGTCAAAACTTGTTAGTGAAAATCATAGATATAGTAAATTCATAGGCAGCACCAGAGTACATGCATCCTCATATCAACAGGACAACGTCAGTTACAGCAACCACACAGTGCGGATACCATACGATTGTTGTAACTATTACACTAAACTAAACCAACACTAAACCACTAAAATTGAGTAATCTTAATACGGACAATTTAAATATTGCTAAACATAAGTTAGATTAATACTCTGACGATTTAGATAAGCTAATCAACGAACCATTTGTAACCAAAAATATTTCCTGGTTCACCTATTTAACCATAGCTTTAGTTATTACGCTTATTATTTTGTATATAACCTGCAAATGTAAGAGAAGAAGAAGGGACGTAAAAATTGGCATCACCTCATCAAACGATCAACCACCGCAACCTCCACCACCAAAATCTAGGCTACTACGTGGATACGGACATCTACTACTCAAAAGAAGACCCAGTGTAAATATCAGAGAACCTACCGAAGATATCGAATTAAATTCTAGTTTCAGTAAAGATTACGCTTAAAACTTGATCCACAGCATCAACTTTTTTTTATAAAGAAGAGAGCTGTTATATTATATTTTAACCATGTACATATCTTATTATTGTTGAGTCCCTAATCAGTAAAGTCTCACAGGTAATACGACACCGTCAATGATAAAATTATAAATTGTATCATATTCACTTTTATTATCATTTTAATATGATATTTTAACACTCTAAAGTCACGTACGAGTTTTGGATTACAGTGAGAACTGCAGACGAAATCAAAATTCAATTTTATCAACACTAATGTCAAATCAGCATCCCAAGATATTATAAATAGGACTGAATAGCATACGCTCTTCAGTCTGCATTATTTTGTTGAACTCAGTGTTACTCATACGAGATTCACAAGTATTTTAGTAAAGTTAACTTATATTGTTTTAAACCTCATAAGCTATACGCTTCAAATTTCAACAAGTAGTTCTAAGTGATTATTGTAACCAATATAACAATTGTGACTTTAATCAATAAAATAGTTTTTAAAAACACAAACAGTGATTATCAGATCTAACATATTCTCAAGTATGAGTTACAGGTTACTAGCTTACAATACGACTAAATAAGATAGAATGATTCAAAATACAATATGGTTCTTTTTATATGTGTTGAATCTGCTGACGTAAAAGTTCTAGAACTAGGAAAATTGCGTTCGACAAACATAAGGTTATAAATTAAGTAAAATATCAAATTTCAATTCTTCAGCGAAAAAGTAATAATCAGCAGTTTCAAGACTAAACAATAATTAAAGTTTAAAGTTTTAGGGTAATTTAAAAAATACAAACATAAACAATGATTAATACAATAATATCATACAATATTGCGCAATAACTGCGTCTTACTTGGGACTTATAATATTTAAATAATATGGGGTAGATTTTCATATAACAACTCCCCTTTTTACGCTTAAAAGTTGTTGCATTAAGCACCAACTTTTAAGCGTAACTTTTTGTAAAAGTATTTGAATTAAGTTCAATTTCTTCTTCTCTATTTTCTTGAATACCCACACTGGGTCTCCTTCTAGGAAAGTATTTAACTATTTGTCTTAAAGTTTTATTACTCCGGGGTGGCTTTGGTGGTTGATCATTGGACGTTTGTATTCCAATTTTAATATTTCTACGATTTTTACATTTACAGAAAATATACAATAAGATAAGAGCTATAATTAAAAATATTATAAAATAAGTAAACCATGAAATGTGTTTGCTAACAAAAGGTTCATTGATTATATTATCAATATCTCTGGAATATTGTTCGAGTTTATGTTTTGCAACATCTAAGTCTTCAGTGTTAAAATTATTTAATTTTAAAGGTTTTAATTCTAGCTCTTTTACATTATCAGGTAAATGGTTACAACAATCATAAGGTACTGTTATTGTATTATAATTTGTTTTAAAGCTTGAAAATTGATTTGCCTTTGGTTGTACTTTTGTATTCCCAATATAAGCACTACAAGTTATGGTAAGTTGTAAAATTGAAGTTTGACTAATTATTTCTGTAATAACTTCTGAGTTTTGACATTTAATAGTAACGGCCAAAGGGTCTGATACTAAAATTAACCAAGTATTATCTTCTATTTCTTGTACATTATAATTTGTTGCAAGTATCAAGTTTGATTGACATGTTTTAGGTAATATCACAGGTTTCTTTAAAATTTGTGCTTCACATATTGAATCACTATCAATTGGATATGGTAATATCTTTGAACAAAGTTTTGTACGATGATCTAGATTTTTACAATTACTTAAATCTGACATAGGTACAAACATTAATGAATCGTCATCTATTGCTATATATTTGTGTGAAATACTTAAAATATGATGAAGTCCGGTTCTGTTATCTAAAATGGGTATTGGATATAGTTTATAAATATTGTACAATTCTGGTTCCACAAGAGGTATTTTTAATACAAAAACAATTTTTGATTCTGTTTGAAAAGTCTGAAGTTCAATTATATCAAGATATTGTGCAATTTTTGCACTAGATACAGATAAAGGTAAATTATTCTTTTCCAAATTTTGAGAAATTTGCTGTAGAGATAGGACCAAATCTTTTGGTGTTATGATCGAGCTATGTATTATTTTTAGTCTAGCAAATGTTATAGCATTTAATATGTCATTTAATTCATTTTCCAAAAACATATAGCTTTCCATTAGGTTTTCGCAAATTTCAAGTACCTTTAGTTCTGATTCTACAGAGTTTATAGTATTTGAAATGTTAAAAATTGCTTTTTTAATAATCAGAATATCTTTATTAAAAGTTTCTTCGTCTACTCGTAATTCTTGAATGGTTTCATTAAAATTCTTAATAACAGAAGTTGTCACGGAAATTTGATTTTTCATTAAGTTTTCCAATTGATGTTCATCATTTAATAATTTATTGATACATTCTGTATAGTATTCGCCATCCGAGGCGTCTAAATTCCCGGTTATTGCTTCCATACGGTTCCAATGCCGTTTAAAATACCGCGTTTATAACGTTTTGTGTCTGCAAAAATTTCTTCGTATTTTAATTGTAATGTATTTGACAATTGTTCAATTAAACTCATATGTGTCTGAACTTCAGAATAAAATATTTGACTTATTAGCGTCTTTTTATTTTTTACAATGCCAATTAAATTTGTTAGTATTTTATCATTATGGTCAAGATTTGTTTTAAAGTAAGCATGTCTTTATAAATCAACAGCGTCCACTTGTCATTTGATACTTTTAAATATTCTTCCTCATGGTAATAAATTCCGATAGTATTATTTATTGCTTTCAAAACATATCGGTCCGGTAGTGAGTAGCCTTTACTGGGTTATTAAAATTAGCCTGAAAATAAATGAACTTGTTTATAACTTAAATTATTAGCCCTCAATATATGGTTTCATTTTGTCGAAGTTTATTTTAGTGTTACGATCTGTTCTAGGATTGTAAACAATTGCTGAATTTCCAAATATTTCTTTTATTTCATAGGGACCATTAAATTTATTTTCAAGTTTGTTTTTAATTTGGCTTTCTTTTACATAAACATTGTCACCTATTTTGTAGTCTGGAATGTTCTCTGAAATATGTTTATCAAAACGTGATTTAGATTTTTCTTTCTGTAACTCTGTCCGTGAACGTGCTAGTTTATAATAATACGATATTCTATTATTTAAGTCTCTAATGTATTTCGTAATAAGTTCTTGTTGGTTATATAACGTTTCAGGAGGTCTGCCACAGATGTGCCCAAATATTAAATCATAAGGGGTAAACCCATGAGTCTTATTAACTGAATTATTATAACAAATCGTCGCATAGGGTAAAATTGTTAAGGGATGTTCGTTTGGGTTTTCGGTTTTATGTGCTCTAATCATTTCAACGAGGGTTGCATGAAACCTTTCTAAAGAACCGTTTGATTGAGGATGGTTTACACTTGAATATGTAATTTTAATGTCATACAATTTGCAAAGATCTTTAAGCATAGCGCTTTCAAATTCTCTTCCGGAATCACAATGTATTCTGAGAGGAGTGCCGTAATGTTGAAAATAAAGCAAAAGAGTATTTACAATTGATTTTGATGTTTTATTTGGCAAAGGATATGCCTGAGTAAACTTTGTCAATTCATCCCTAATAGTTAAAATATAATTTTTAGTTGGTATTTCAAGAACATCAATATTAATTCTTTCAAAAGGCGTTTTTGGGGTTTCGGTTATTACCATTGGTCTGTCTAGATTTTTGCGACATATTTTTATTTTTTGACAAGTTTCACATTTTTAATGAAATTTTCTACGTCTTTAGTTATTCCCGGCCAATTATATTTTTCCTTTATTCGTCTGATAGTTTCATTAACTCCGCGATGTAATTGACTTTTTCCTGTATGATATTGATCAAGAATAATTGGTCGTTGGTCTTCGTCTGGGATTTGCACTATGTTTTGACAAATTACTAATTTTAGTTCCTTTTCTGATAAAATAAAAGAGAAAATTTCGAGTATTGGTAAATTTAGATTGTTTTCTACATGATATGTTTTTGATGGATCTATTTGATTTTGATTACTGTAAATGGTAACAAATAAACGTATTATTGCATCTTCATCATTAGATGGTAAGGGAATAATGTAATATTTGCGATTTTTTACCTTTTTACTTGAACAGATATTAATTTTATCATTTTCAAAATCAGGATTTTCTTCGAGTATATCTTCAATTATTTCATAATGAAAGTCTTTTAGATTATTTTGTTGAAAAAATGTTATTATGTTTTTGTGATCTTTATCGAGCAATTGGGTATTAGAAAATGTTATTTTTGAATAATCAATGAGTGACTTTGTTTGATATAGTCGTTGAAAAGAGTCAAATTCGTGGGAGATTTCTTCTGACGATATTTCTGATTCATTTGAATTTTGGGTGTCATTTTCGGCTTCTTCTTCTTGATTTTCGGTTTCGTTTTGGATTTCTTCTACCTCATCGTCATTTTCATTTTCTTGAGTGTAATTTTCTGTTTCTTCATGCTGGTTGTCTGTTAAGTGGTTTATTTTAATTCTTGACAATGCATCGGCATTCTTATTGATTCTTCCGGGTTTATAGATGATTTCATAATCGTATTCTTCCAATTTAAGCCTCCATCGAGCTAATCTACTGCCTGGATCTTTGATTGAAAATAGCCATGTTAAGGGTCGATGATCGGTAACGAGTTTAAACTTCCTGCCAAAGAGATAAGGGCGAAAATGCTTTACTGACCATACTAAACTTAATAATTCACGTTCAATTGCAGAATATCGGGATTCTGCAGGGCATAAAGTCCTTGATGCATAGGCAATTGGTAGATCTTTACCTATAGGGCCTTGAGGAAGCACGGCTCCGATTGCGAATGCACTAGCATCAGTAGTTAGTAAAAATGGTTCATTGAAATTAGGATAAATTAAAATTGGAGATGTTAATGCCTGTTTAAGTTCATTGAAAGATTTTTCACATTCTTTATTGAAATTAAAAGGTATATCTTTTTGTAATAGTCTTGTAAGAGGTTTTGATATTTTTGCAAAATTTGGTATGAATCGTCTGTAATAACCCGCCAAACCTAAAAATCATTTGATTTCTTTTTGATTTTTTGGTTGAGGGAAGTTTTGTACGCATTCTACCTTTTCCGGATTTGGTTTTGCACCATCTTTCGTTATAACGTCTCCAAGATAAACTACTTCTTTTCTTAAAAATTCACATTTATCTGGTTGTAGTTTTAAGTTAGCTTGTTGCAATCTAGTAAAAATTTCGTTGTCTTGAAATATGTTCATGAATTGTTGCCGAATAAATTATAATATCATCCATGTAAACTAAACATCTTTCATTTTGAAGTCCTACTAAAATATGATCCATTACTCTTTGAAAGGTTGAAGGGGAATTTTTTAAACCAAATGGCATTCTTAAAAATTCATAATGTCCATTTTCCACGGAAAAAGCAGTTTTAGGAACGTCTTTCGGATCTACTTCAATCTGATGAAAGCCTGAAGCTAAATCTAATGTCGAAAAATATTGACAATGTCCTAATTGGTCTAATAGATCGGATATGTTCGGTAAAGGATATTTATCATCAACGGTTATTTCATTTAATTTTCTATAATCAATTACAACACGCCATTTTTGTTTTCCCGACGCGTCTAATTTTTTAGGTACTACCCATACTGGGGACGACCATGGTGAAACGGAATGTTGAATAATTCCTTGATCAAACATTTCAAATATTTGTTTTTTTACTTCTTGTTTATGAACGTACGGGTAACGATATGATTTTGTATATATGGGTTTAGACTCGTCCGTGTTGATCGAATGTTTTATTTCATTTGTGAATGTTAATGTGTCGCCTTCTAAATAAAAAATGTCAGGAAATTTTAAACAAAAATTTGTTATTAATTCTCGTTCTTCGTCGTTTAAATGGTGAAGTCGTAATAAGTTTTGTATTTCAGTTTTCCTATCGTAAAGATCAGTGATTTGGTTTCCTGAAAAATTGTCTGCGTTAAAATTTAAAATTGTACTTGAATCTGGAATATTTTCAAGGTTTATATCCGAGAAATCAATTAATTTAGTTATGGCATTTGCGTTTATAATTGTTGTTAAAAATTCTCCATTTTCATTGCTTTTGACTAAGGCATTTGGTAAATAAACTTTTTCTTTGACTTGGGATGATAAAAGTGCTTCAGTGTTTGTTAAATTGCATTTTAATTTAATGACTTTTTCTGTTCGGGGTTCAATTAATATTTTGTTTGTGAAATTATTTTTGGTTTGTATTTTATTTTGGTGTTCATTTTTAAAATTATTTTCTTCACCGGCTTTGTATAATGGAACAGTTTTGAAATTTGTGATTAATTCTCGTTTTTTAATATCTACTATACCATCATAATGTTCAAGAAAATCTGCACCTAAAAGTCCGTCAAATTCAATATCTAAGTTACAAATATAAATTTTATGGGGGTCACCAGTGTTAAAAGGTATGTACGTTGATTCATCTACTAAAATTGATTGGTTAGTTATTCCTTGAATCATTAAATTTTCTGGGTATCTTTGTGGATATTTTTCAACAGTTTTTGGTTTAAAAATGGAAAGTCCTGCACCTGTGTCAATTAAAATTTTGAAAGTGTTTGTGATATCTTTTATGTAAAATAAATTATTTGGGCTTACGGTTAATATACTCTTTACATAAATTTCTGTTCTGTTTGGTCGTTGACATTCAATGTTTGAAATTGGTTCTCTAATTCGGTAATTGGTTGTAAATTCGGGGGTGGGTTGCCTAGATAAGGGCTCGATTGAAAATTTAGATCACTTGGATTATTTTGAAAATTTTGATTTGAATAATTTTCACAATAACTATTTTCATAATCATTCACATGATGATGTCTTTGTTGTTGTACATTTTGAGAATGTTGATATGCTGGGGTCGGTCGATTTTGACTTTGGTTAGGACATCGATTTTGATTAAAATTTTGTTTATAAAATTGATTTTGATTATTTTGTTGAATTGGAAAGTTTTGTCGTGTTTGGAATTGTTGTTGAGGATAGGAACTTCGAGATGTATTTTGAATATTCGAGAAGGTTTGATTTTGTCTTATTCTACATTCGTTAAAAGTATGTCCTTTCTTTTTACAAAATGAACATATTTTTTGTTGTTGATTAAAAGAATTATTTGGTTTTTTATTTTGATTAGAATTATGATTTGAATTATGAAATTTTTGTTTTTCAAAATAGGATAGTTGTAATTTTCTTCGAATTCTTATTGATGCGTTTAATATATCTGGAGGATTTCCAACACGTATTATTTGACCTAATCGAAATTCTAGTCCGGTTAAAAGTGTGTTTAATGTCATTTGTTCAATTAATTGTTCTTGTGCAGCTTTTTGTTCAGGATTTAAATTTTGTTGTTGTATGCAAGCATACATCTTTGCATTATGCGTTTGTAATCGTGCTACAAAAGTGAGAGGTGACACGTTTGGTAATTGATGTAATCTTTGTAATTCCTGAATTAAGGAAGTTAAGTCTCTAGAATCACCAAAATGTACGGATAGTAATTGTTTAATTTCAGCCCATGTTTGTGTATCTCTAGAGTTAATTAATTGAGCAGCTCTACCTTTTAATTTGTTCTTTATATGTAAGGTTAAAAGAAGCTTTTGTTCTACTACACACATTCGAAATGCATGATTGCAAGCATTGATAAAAGTATTTAAAAAGATTTGATCACCGTCGAATTCAGGGATTAGTGAGAAAATTTCTGAAAGTTTGTATGGCTCAATTGTTATTTCAACTTCAGTTTCAGTTGCAGTTGCCATTTTTGATTTATTAAGTTTTGTTTAATTTAATTGGTTAAATTTTATAGTAAATATTTTGTATTTACTAGATTCTATCTTAAAATGCGTTTTTCTTAAAATTATTTTTGTTTAAATTAATTCTTGTTCTTAAATAGTTTACGTAGTAATATAATATTAAGTATTTCAAACAATATAAGATGATAATTCAAAATGTTTACTTACATTAATAGTATATTTTTCATTATGTCTCTTCCGTTGGCTCTCAAGCAAAAAGTTCCGCTGCCAGGGGTGTCACTAGGTGTTCCTTCCACAGGGATGGCTTCGCTGATAAATATTAAATATCTTCTAATAATAGAGTAAGCTCTGCCAGGGGTGTTACTAATTATTCCTTCCACAGGGCTACCGCTGCCAGGGGTGTCACTAGGTGTTCCTTCCACAGGGTATTGTCCTCTAATACTGAAGATTCTAATTTTTCTTGACTGTTTTTTCAGTCTGTTTGCTTATTTTGATTGTTTCTTTTTCTTTCACACTTTGTGATTTCGTTACTTCACTTTTTTGTTTTCCTTTTACTTCTTCTTTACATTCTTGAGTTTTCGTTCTCTTTTCCATTAAAATTTCTTTTTGATCTATAGTAATTATTTCTTCGTAGAATATTGTAGTTTCTTCTTTAATTTCTGCGAACGTAAAAGTTGGTTCTTCTTCCTTTGAAGGATTGGAATCCACCATTAATTCTTCCAAAATTTTCGGAATATTAATGATTTGAGGATCCTACCGACTGCGCAAAAATTTGTTATATGGTTGCTTCGAGAAAACACTTTTTTAAAAAAACTTTACTTTATTTAACACTTATTTGAGAATATCCAACGTTGGTATATTCTCAAGTATGAGTTACAGGTTACTAGCTTACAATACGACTAAATAAGATAGAATAATTCAAAATACAATATGGTTCTTTTTATATGTGTTGAATCTGCTGACGTAAAAGTTCTTCAGCGAAAAAGTAATAATCAGCAGTTTCAAGACTAAACAATAATTAAAGTTTAAAGTTTTATTGTAATTTAAAAAATACAAACATAAACAATGATTAATACAATAATATCATACAATATTGCGCAATAACTGCGTCTTACTTGGGACTTATAATATTTAAATAATATGGGGTAGATTTTCATATAACATATATATATATATATATATATATATATATAATAATAAATAAATAAATAACACCACAGGTAATGACGACCCCCTTTATCCCGGAAGGCTCTAGAAGAGCCTTGTGTGGGAGGGGGCTACACATTTAGAGACAAGGGACACACACCCAATATCCGTGTATAGTGAAAAAATCCCTCTCACAGTATTTTCCACTGCCACGGCCGGGGATCGAACCCGGAACTTTTGGGTGAGAGGCAAGTGCGCTCACCTCTCGACCACCAGTCATATATATATGTTAGATCTGATAATCACTGTTTGTGTTTTTAAAAACTATTTTATTGATTAAAGTCACAATTGTTATATTGGTTACAATTTATACAATAATATATATATATATATATATATATATATATATATATATATATATATATATATATATTGTTATTATACATGATTTGCAGGAAACAACTACTCAGCGGACAAATACCCCGACCTGCATAGAATTATAGCTTACAAATCATGAAAAATTGGTAGCCAATATCATTTGTCAATTCCCTGACCAGACATAGACCGATTTCGAACTTATCATCAGTATGCCATAGGTCATGGAACAGACAAATGACAGTGGCCCATTTGCTAGTCTTATACAGACTAATGTAAATGGTATAGTGGTGAAAGGTAAGTGAATCCTCTCATGTGGTCTAATGCTACTATACACCAGATATCATAGATGTCTCCATGGTGCATAGCGACTTGCCATTTTGCAAGTACCGAGAGCGGCGACCTTCAGCCCTTGGTGGACTTAACCTATAAGTATACTGTTATTATACATGATTTGCAGGAAACAACTACTCAGCGGGCAAATACCCCGACCTGCATTGAATTATACCTTACAAATCATGAAAAATTGGTAGCCAATGTCATTTGTCAATTCTCTGACCAGACATAGACCGGTTTCGAACTTATTAGTTCTCATCAGTATGCCATAGGTCATTGAACAGACAAATGACAGTGGCCAACCTGCTAGTCTTATACAGACTAATGTAAATGACAGACATTAGTCTGTATAAGTAACAAACGAGTAGACTCAGAAGTTGATGGATATCGGCAAATCAATATAAACCCGAGTGAGACAGAAAATATCCAAATCATCGTAGATAAAATTCTTGACAACGAGGAAGAGAGTGAGACCGAGAACAGCTATGACAGCTCGGATGACCTGGAGAAAAGCATTATAAACCAATCTAACAGCCTAGACACAAATTGGGCGAGCAGCTCCCACATTACCACTGGCCCTGAGAAAGAAGTAAGCAGTGACGCAAGATCCTGCACCTCCTTCATAGACACCCGGAAAGAAACATCGAATATAAGTTCGGAAGAATTAAACACAATTAGCGAGAGCGAGTGCGATAGCAAATTGGTGAGTAAAAACTCCAAATATACCAACATAAAACCAAGGCTATTCAACTTTATGAAAAAACACACTCGCAGTGTAGATAATATTCCACAGGAATGTCAAGAATTTAAACTATGCAGAACATCTAAGCATAAATCTAAAGAAATTGACGATTTTCAGAGTGAATACTCTAAAACTCTAAACAAAATGGATAATACCTCTAATAATACATCGTCTGGTAATGATACAGTTAACTCGCAAGTAAAAATACATCCTAAAAATGCAGTTTCGAGGAGCTCGGACGACATTTATATTATAACCGGCCAACCTACGCATGACCAAGTTGACAGCCCGCCTGACTCGCTTGCATCTGAGAAGCTACTAAAGGAATACCAGCATCTATCAGCACAAACTAAGCAAAACATCGCAAAAATTATATCACAGTACACAATCAAAAATAAAAACCAAGATTTAGTAAGTTTAGATAATCAATCTGATGATACTAATGCAAACCAGTTACACGTCGCCGGTGGATCATCACGGCCGGTAACGTTATATAGAAATCGCACACCGTCTCCTGTTAGTATGGAAATTGATTATCCGAAGTCCCTGGAAATCTTTAAGGTACTCCGGAGCCTGCTGACGACTGACAACAAACTAGTACTTTACAAAACAATATTCAGACCAATACTGACGTACGCCTGCCCTGCCTGGAACATGGTTTCAGACACGCAGTGCAACAGACTTCAACGAACACAAAACAAACTACTACGATTACTGACAAACTACACGAGATACATAACGATTGACGAATTACATAGACAAGCGAGACTTCTCAGAGTGCGAGAATATATTGATGAAACTGCGCAAAAATTCTTCAAGACCAAAATTGCCTTCTGCACTCTGACAAGCAACATGACAGCGACTAGACGTTACCACAATACTGGACATACACACAGACTAATATATCAACGACTACCAATATACGACGAACAGATTCCACAGGCACCAGACTGACTACACTGTTCTCCCCCTATCTCTACTCTCCCCCTACACCACCACTTACCCTCTACCACACCCCCTCATCCTCCTCCTTTAATTATAGTTTACATACTATTTGTGTGTGCACAATTTCAAACATTAAATCTAATCTCATAAATGGCCAAAAGCATATCATTGTCTAAAGCAGGTTTTTTCTCTGTTAGTTTTCCTACGCAATTAAATATAATACGCAATAAACATAAATGTATGCATTTTAATTAACTTAAATTACGCAGTAATAAAATCATTAAAACGAATTATACCGCTGTGAGCGGTTATCATTTCCCCTATAATTTAGATTGCCTTATGCCTCCTGCGAGAACATCCTGCAGCTGTGGCGGGTCGATGCCATCGGCATTTTGTCACGCCGCAGAATTATATATATTGTGAAATACAATGAATCATATACTGAGATACATTAAGGCAAAAATGACATGTATATAGTTTTAATATTGAATAAATTGATTTTAATTAATTGGTAATTGGAAGACCTCCAAATTAAAGAATATTTTACAAAAGTCCAGGACACCGGAAACTCCGGTCAGTAATAGGTACAGTAAATTAGAAATCCAGACTACGGAACAAGCAATCAAGGAAAAAATTACAGAGACCGGGAAAAACAAGGGTGCAATTCCAAAAAACAAATAATAAAATTTTAGAAAAAAATCAAGAAAATCCACCCCAAAAAATCAACCCTCAAAGGGCCAAAAGGAACCCACCTATTGTTATTCAGGGACATCTTAGCTCCCACGAGGAGTTAACAATAGAAATCAAAAAATCAATTAGCAAGGGATTTTCCGACAAATATGCGGCCCGGAGTATTCTCCTCTATATTGAGGACAATGAAGAATATAAAAAGTATAGAGAACAATTAGACAATGAGAATATCGAATTCCATACCTACACGGATGCAAGTAGCAAAAAACATGCATTCGTGTTGAGAGGGCTGTGCGGCAACCCCAGCACAAGCGACATAAAGGAGGAGCTCGAGGATACCCACAAAATTGAAATTCACGATATTTACAAAATGAAAACTCGCTTTAAGCCTTTATTTTTGGTAACAACTAATACGGATATCACCCTCAAAGTATTACAAAACAGAGTTCGATTTTTAATGTACACGAAATTTGAATGGGAGAGAAGGCGAAACGACAGGCCCATCACTGCCACGGATGTTTTCTAGACTACCAGTCTAGGGTGGATCCAGGGAGACATCGTCATGTGCACTATCACGCCACTACAAGAATAACAGGGGGCAGGCTGGGATATTGCAAATTTTGCAGAGATCCACTGTACCAAATTAGGCGAGTGGAGATCTGTAATATTTGGGTGATTCTTTCAGGAACGACACATTCTTGTCCTAGGCAAATATTTTAGTTAAGATTTACATTTGAAAATATATTAGCCTATGTTACATATGGAGCAAAATATGCTTTGTGTATTAATTATATACTTTGTAATTGTATTGTTTACATTTTTGCAATTTTTGGCACTTAAAATCCTAATTCTCACCTCCGTTCCATGTCCCAATGTGCAACTAGTTATAGTAATACATCATGGAAAATTACTAAAAAACTAAATAAAATATTTCAAATAAAAAATTTAAGAAAACCTCAAAAATTAGGCTAAGATAATTAATTAGGGTGTTTTATCGAATTTTCATAAAAATTATGTTATTAGTTTAGTGAATATGTGTGTCCCAATAAACCAACCTCACTTCCGTGAGCAAACACTTAACTTCATGTAAATTCTGTAAGATGGTGCTGGTAGTCATCAGTTTAAGTCAAAGAAAGGTAAATATATTTCGGCACTGTTATTGTTTTTCTCGACATACTTAACTTCTATTGTTGGTATAAAGTTGCTTTGTATAGTGGCCATGAGCCCGCATCCTAACCTCAAATGCGCAGTTTTCTCGGTTTTTTAATGTATAAGTTTATCACCTCTGTGGTCCTCATATCCGTTACCAGTAGGTGGTATCGGAAGTGAAATATTATCACGGAGGTGAGCTAGGCAAGGTAGAGCCAAAGGCATTCTAAAAATGAAAACTTTTACAGAGTAAAAATGGCAAAAGTCAAAAGAAATGAAAAAGAGAAAGAAAATACAAGGAAAACGAAACGTATTGGAAAACTTATGTCTGAAAAACAGAAACTATGAAACGAACAGAAGAAAGAATGCATGCGTAGATTAAGAGAAGCTAGAAAAAATGATCCTGAAAAGTATGAAGAGGCGAAAAGATTAGAAAGAGAAAGGTACTATAAAAGAAAACAAGAAGGAAAAATTAAGTCCATTGCGGAAATGACTGAACGTGAAAGAAGAACTGTTAGGAAATAGTGGAAAATTAGAAGTAAGAATTATTATGAAGTAAAAAAGAGGGCTAAAAATGTTGGAAAAATGTTGGCAGAGGGAACACCTCCTTCCACTTCACCACCAATTATTACCGAGGACCTCCAAGTTGATGAAAATATTAGGCAAGTTCAAAGAAACATTTACAATACTCCTCAAGTTTTAGGAAGAATTTCTGCCGGGAAAAAGAGAAGACGTCACAACAGGGAACAACTTAAGGCAACTATTGCTGACCTAGAAAAGAAACTCAGGAAGGAAAAAGCTACCAAAGAGAAGTACAAGAAAAGGCTTCAAAGACTGAATAATGCAAAAGACACACCAAGAAAAAAGTTAAAAACCTTCTCAGAGGGCAAACTGTTAATCCTGTTGTCAAAAAGAAATTGTTATTTGGAGAAGTAATAAGCTCCCAAATAAAAGAAAATTTTTCTCACCTGAAAACCATCGCAGATAAAAGAAAATTCGTGTCAAATATATCAGGGCACATAGTAAAAAAATATAAATACCAAAGATATGTAGAATCTCTCTCATCTTGTAGAATTCTTCGAGTCAAAGCAGGGACTGGAAATGCAAAAATTAAAAAATATTTAGAAGTTAAAATGAAAGTTAGACACTTTTTTGAAACTGACGAGGCCAGTCGAATTTGTCCGGGGAAAAAGGACACAATTACATTTAAAAAAATTAGAAAACAGAAACGATATTTGAATTATTCATTAAAGCAACTATATGTAAAATTTTTAGACTTAAGTAAAGATACTCGTATCAGTTACTCGTTGTTTTGTAAAATGCGTCCTTTTTGGGTTGTTGCATCAAAAGCTAAGGACAGAGAAACATGTTTATGTGAAATTCACACAAATTTTAGAATACTTGTGTCAAAACTAAAAATTCATAATATCATTAAAGTGCGAACACCAGAGGATATTATTAAAAGTATTATATGTAGTGAAACAGACATCCAAGAAAAATGCCTAGAAAGGAAATGTGACTTGTGTAAAAACAAGGATATAGAGATATTAGAGTTTGACAACAATGAACAAACGGGATACGAAAGGTGGATCAAGAAAAAAGAAAAATTAATTATTAAAGGTGAGGAAAAGATTTGTTCTAAAACAGTTAAAGAATTAATTAGCTGTAATAAAGAAGAACTGTTGTCTGCTTTCAAACATTTCATGCCAAAGTTTATCTCACATAATTTTAATATTATTCATCAATATCGAGAAATAAATCATATTAAAAAGCAGTTATCGGAATATGAGATATTATTTCATGTAGACTTCTCAGAAAATTATAACTGCAAGTATGCTGCAGAAGTCCAATCTGCACATTTTGGCGGATCTAAACCTCAGGTGTCTCTCCACACTGTAGTTACATATCATAAGTGCCCAAAAACATTCTCAGTTATACCAACGTCTTATTGTACTTTATCTCACAGTTTACGACACGACCCTCCAGCTATATGTGCCCATTTAGAGTCAATAATAAAAGAAATAAAACGAATAATTCCTAATTTAAAATCAGCACACTTCCTAAGCGATGGACCTACTAACCAGTGTAAAAATAAGACGATGTTTTACCTAATGGCTACTTACCTTGCTGAGGAATTGGGCGTGGACGAATTGCGCTGGCATTATTCTGAGACTCATCATGGAAAGGGGGCACCAGATGATGTAGGAGGATGTATTAAAAGAACAGCAGATGATATGGTAGCTAAGGGCACTGATATACCTAACTTTCAGGTTTTAATTGACAAATTGAAAGATATGAAGGGAATAAAAATATTTTCTGTAGACGAAGCCACCATCTCTAATATTGACTTACTAATTCCTAAAGACTTGTCAGTTTTTAAAGGCACTACGCAAGTTCATGAAGTAACCTGGATTAAAAAAAAACAACAAATTTTCACTTAATTTTCGAAAACTAACTTGCACTAACTGTAACGCAGGCCAGAAATGTAGTCACTACAATTTGGGACAAATTAGCTATCAAGAAACCTCCAATGAACGTATCCTTTTCAAAATATTATACCTAATTTAGTAAAATTATCATAATTAAGATGTACTTTTCATTTCTTCAATCATTTTTCTTAATAAATAAATTTAGATACTGAAACCGCCACGAGGCTCAGATATCAGGATGTCTACTCCGACAGCGAAGATGATTTGCCATTATCAAATCTAATTCCAGTCAAAAGTTCTTTCAAAATAAACGATTTTGTATTGGTAAAACTGTGCGGCAAAAAAATGGTAAAACATTTTGTTGCAGTTGTTATGGCTGAAGAAAATGAAATGGAATATCTAGTTAAATTTTTGAAAAAATCCGAAGTTGGCAATTTCTTCGTGTTTCCAGACCTAGAAGATCTTTCTCTAGTGAACAGTACAGACATAGTTGATGTTTTGGATCATCCTACGGTTAACAAGCGTGATCAATATACGTTTAATTTACCTGAATATGAAAATATGTGTTAATGTTGGAAATAAATACTTCATACTTAGTAAAAAACATTTTATTTTATTTCTGATCTTGTTACTATAAATAACTTTAAATTAAGAACATACGTTTCATACCTACCTACTTATATATCACCTCTGTGATTCAAGTTATCACTCCGTGTCTGTAGGTCTCACTTCCGTGTCTGTATGTCTCACTTCCGTGGAACCTCTTTTTAGAAATATATGAAAAAAACCTTAGAATAATAATATAGAATTTGGACCAATAGTAAAATTTCACTGCATAAACTTATTTGATTATTACAATCTTAAAAGAATTGTAATTTATATCACTGTGGAAATGCCAAATATTATGTTTCAAATGTGACGCTTTTGGAAGAATCACCCATTTACAATATGAATAGATAATTTATTTTGTAAATATGTATTGTAAATCTTAGTTTATTGTGAATATGTATATAATTAGTTTAAGTAAATAATGTAAGTGATGAATAAACATTAATTTGAATTTTATTTTATTTGTTTTATTTACTAAGTATTTAAATGGAAGTAATACTATCAGTAACGTTTAGAAAAAACAGACAGTGGTGTCAATACTGTTATCAGAGAAGTCTGTTTAAAATAAACCTCACTTCAATTATTATTTATGTTGCCAGTACTATTGACAGTGTTAGAAAATACGTGTATTAGACGCTTTCTATTCTTATTTATGTGTGCATATATAAGAAAGCCCTCTGCATTTGTAGCTCATTTCCATGTACTTCAAAAAGGAATCCTATCCAAGATAGTACCATTTCATCGACGAGCGACTCTCCCAGAGAACAACAGACATGGGATGATTATGATCTTATGGAGGCAATAAATTATGATGGAGATGGTCCAGATTCAAGTGCGTGGGCACCACCAAGACTAGACTTGAATGATTGGATGGACGGTCCGGACAGCAGTGAGTGGTGGAGGCCATCTGTGTATGAAGAGCCAAGCAGACCATCTTCACCATCGGCAGGGTCAACGGAAACGATGCCCCATGACCATGATATCTCAGATGAGGAGGATTTTGAAGAGGACAGATAATTAAAAGATATAACGTTATGTACTAGTAATAATAAATACAATATTGTCAATTTTTGTTTATCTTTTCACATGTTTAAACCATTTATCAAATAAATATATTCATATTCTTTAAATTATTTATTAAACAAAATAGCATTGGAAATTTTTGTTTTTATCACACAAAAAAAACAGAAGTGTTTTACTCATGAAATTGCGAAATATATAAAAGCTTCATTTTGGGCATCGAAAAATAAACTGCGCATGCGCAATTTCTTGCATGACAGCTCTACTTTGAGCACAAAAATGAAATATTCTGCTCACAAAAGCTCAATTTTGAGCACTAAAAATAAACTGCGCATGCGCAATTTTCGTCGCAGGAGACGGCACGCGCAAAGCGTGCGTTTGTGCCGGGTGCAAACGCGCTGAGCGTGCCCTCAATGATCCACGCGTCCTCAAGAATCCACGCGACAAACCTATTTTAATGCCATTTATACAGTGGGCATTTCATGAGCTGCCTGCGCTCACCAATAGCACCACAAAAGAAGTTTGGTCTGTTAAAACATATACGAATGTGGTGAGTCCTAGATACGTTATTGTAGCATTCCAAACTAATAGAAAAGATTAGAAGATGAAAGATGTCACCCAATTCGATAATATTGATATATCTAATATAAAATTGACGTTAAATTCCGAATATTATCCCTATGACGATATGAAATTAGATTTCGGTTCTAGAAAATACTCTGAGGAGTATTATATGTATACACAGTTCTCAAAATTATTCGCTTCTAATAATAAACCAATGCTTGACTTCATGGCTTTCAGTAAAAGAGCCATTATTCGTTATAGATTATTCCAAGAGAAATGATTCGATAAAATCATCTACTGTAGATGTGAAAATAGAGATCGAAAGCAGAAAAACATTCCCGCAGAATACTAAGGCTTACTGCATAATTATTCATGATCGTCTGATGGAATATTTACCTCTAAGTGGAGTCATAAGAAATGCTATGTAATAAAAAAGGATGAGTTACACACCATAATTTCAGTAATAGAGGAACCATACGCTAATAAACATGAAATTGGTTGTTGTTGACATTCAGGGATTTAATCTTCCCGAATTTTATCCTAAAGAAATATCGTTCGTTGATGGGCAGCAAAATGCTAACTATTTGTTAAAACCCCCAATGTCTTTCAGTACGTTAAGTCACGATATAAAGAGACAGGTGAAATACTTTAATTTAATAAATAATTTTCATCATGGACTCAAATACAGTAGTGGATATGTAAATTACGGTGACTTGGACGGCATATTACTCAATTACCTGCTTAACGGTGCTGCTGATATGGTGTACGTTAAAGGATATCAGAAGAAAGAGTTTCTCGATAGAAAATTACATGAACTAAATGAAAATTCAGCACAGTCCGTAATCAACGTAGAACATATGGATCGGCCACCCAATTTCCTAAAAGACTCTGCATATTGCTTAAATCATTTTACTAATAAGAATTATGGTTGGTTGTATTTAAATTTACCTAAATAAATAATTTAATGATAGATGTTATTAATTCCTACCCTTCTCCTTTTCCTCTTCCTGCATATATATAAAATCCTGTTGTATCTGCTATTTATTTGTTTGTCTGTAAGCACTGCAAGTGAGATGTCATCTTAAGATAAATTGAAATTATTGTTAGAAAATCATTCTCGAAAATTACAGCAGTTACAACAAGATATAATATTTTATGAGAAAAAGAAGTGTAGGTTTCTAAATTTTAATAATTTAAGTGTTGATTACGATGACAACAGTCTGTTTAGTGATAGAAGCCGGTATGGAAAACTTTTTCACGTACCAGCAGCAAGAAGAATTACTCCCAAGATGTTGGAATGCTCATTTTTACCATGTGGCCATATAACCAGTTCTATAAACAATTCTTGCAGAGTATGTGAAAGAGAGGAACGGAAATGTACAATTTGTCGTATATATGATAAAAATGTAACATTTTTACCATGTGGACACATTACATGCTGTAGTTTTTCGCTGAAAGTCTTTACAATATGTGGGAAAAGCTTGGAGGCTTCTATACGTATTAACTGATAAATAGACACTATCTGTGGTTAAATCATTAGTGTATCTGCAATCATGGCGGTATTAACACACTTTATACTTTTACTGCATGTATTCCAGAATATTCTTTACATACATTAACCGCACCATTCGAAAGTTTTTGTTTGTTTCGATGATTCCAAAAGCAGCAGCATCTGGGTAAAAATGACACCATACCTCATTAACATATTTAATTTTAAAACTGGTTTTATTTGCAGAGTGGAATAGATGATACGACGTTGACATCACCATTACCATCACCATCGCCCCCGCCCGCACCTGCACCATTAGCTCTGGTGCAGCCACAACCACATGCACAGACCGAAACCGAGGGTGAGGGTGAAAATCCATTCACGAAATGGCCCTATAGATGGGTGTCCGAGCGGGGTGAAATATGGTAATTAATTTAAAAAATTTATATTTCTCTGCAAAAATTATTAACATGTATTCTCTGTTACAGTTTTGCAAATATTAAAACTGAAATTATTGATGAGGATTACGGTGACGGACCAAAACCGGAGATGGGTGCATCCACATCATCGTTGACATCAAACTCCCATCCCCGTCCATCCGTAATTCAATGGGCACCAACGTCATCTATATAATAACGCGTTGATATATCTACTTTTATATTATTGTATTTTTTACAATTATAATTATATACTTTTTTATTTTTTATTATATTATTTTCTTTCAATCTTTGTTTTTGTTCACTTTCAGCCTCATCCACCTACTTTTTCTACCCTAATTTAAAATTCATGCTCACCATCTACAATCTTGCATCCTAACATTCATACTTTTTCATATTCCTGTCATCTGTCATCTACCAGCTTGAATCCGCTATTAATTTTCTCTCTCTATCTGAACTATCCCACATCATAACACACAGCACATCCAATTTTTCACCATTACAATTTAAAATTCCCGACATCCACCATCAATTCTCTCTCTCGCTTTCTCTATCTATCTAAACCATCTCACATCATAACACACATTACATCTACATTTTCACCATTACAATTTAAAATTCCCGCCACCCACCATCTTGAATCTACCATCAATTCTCGCTTTCGCTCTCTCTCTATCTCACTCTCTAAAATTCTCAGGTAAAGAGAATTATGCCTGTCTGTATATGGGTGTGTGTGAGATGCAAAAATGTATTAAAAGAATACAATACCCCAAAGAATACAAAAGTATATACCGTCTGCGATAATTGTGATATAAGACCCATTAAAGCTCATGCTGCGTAATTCTGCAAGTTCTAATTATTTTGGATCCCTACCCACGTATTATTTTACTATGATGGAGTGTTTATAATCAATAAAATGGAACATAACCCCAACCTCTAACTTAGTCGTAAAGATTGAATAGCAATAAGATTGAAAACCGAGAAGAAAAGTGTTCCATTTCAATGACGCTATCGATCGACATCGATTTGAAATGAAAATGTTAAGATTTGCAGAAATAATTAATCCAGTACTTGAAAATAAATATTCTATGATCCAGTACTTGGAAATAAATATTCTATTATATCTCAATCTATGTAATCTCATTTTTTATTATCTGTATGTATTAATAGTTATCAATAAAACTTACTAGTATCTTTTTCCCCATGTAGTTCATAAACATTTTTTATTTTAAAAATTAATTACAATAGACAAAGACAAGTAAGTTCCCAGTAAATCAGCTTAACCTTGAACACACCTGCAATAAATTGCGCCACATTTCCATGAACAAGTTTGTTTAGTCTCAACTTGTTTGTGAATGAGTCATCCTTTCTGAATTCCAAATGGTCTCGACCACACCCTTTTGCTCATATTAAAAGTACCGACAAAGGTGAATTCTCAGTAAACCATCTTAACCTTGAAAACATCTGTGCAATAAATTAGAGCACATTTCCTAGAAGTGTATTTGTTTTGTCTAAACTTGTTTGTGAATGAGTCATCCATCATGGTCTCGACCACGCCTTCTGACCACGTGGTCGCAACCCGGACCCCCCTCTGCACGCCCACAAATGTGAAGCCTCTAGACACTTCTTCTCCTTCGCGCAAGAACACCCCCACTGCTCCAGCCACCCCCCGGAACGCCACTCCGGATGGACACACGCCAGCCACTTCCGAAGTGGCCAGGACTACTAATACGACATAACAGAAATAAAAAAGGATATAAATGATATTACAATAAAACTTAATATGTTAAGTGAAAACAGATCTAAGCCCTATAAGTTGTCGTCTGATTTTAAGTTGCAGATGACAACATCAGAGGAATTACAGGAATTAGAAAACAAAATTAAAAATGCTACCGACCTACAAAATCTGGTAAATCATATTTTTCACGGTTTCTCAGTTTATATATATATTTTTTCTTATTGTAATATTGAACCAAAATTCAGCACTAACATCTGTTTGCTGAACAAGCGTGTTTGCAAAAAAATTTTTTTAATGACCTTCAGTATCTCTAATAAAAGATTTACATCTGCTTGTGCCAAGACAAATCACCTAAACGTAGTAGAACCTGGTAAAAGGGGAAAAGGACAAACTCATAGAAGAATGAGAAATGAGCGGCGAACTTTTGTAATCGATCATATAAAAAAAATTTTGAGATACAAAGGTCACTATTCGAGAAATGTAAATCCCAATACAAAGTGCTTGTCCCCTGACTTAAACATACAGATTATGTATAACTTATATAAAGCTACCAGTGAAGACGAGAACCAAATACCTGTCAAGCTATCTTATTATCGGCACATTTTTAATAGTGAATTTAATCTAAGATTTCATCGCCCACACTCTGACACCTGTTTCCGTTGTGACTCTTATCAAAATATTATGAAATACTCGAAAGATGAACGTAAAGTCGCAGAGCGCTGTCCACCAAAGACGCGCTGAAAAAGCCGTGACAGTCAAGAAAAATGACATCCAAGAGCATGAAAACTCAACAGATACTGTCGTTGTATGCTTTGACCTTCAACAGTCTTTGCCAACACCGCACTTAGCTACCTCCAAAGTGTTTTACTTAAGACAGTTATGGAATATAACTTCTGCATTTATCATTTGATTAATAATGCAGCTCATATGTATGTTTGGTCTGAGGATGTAGCTTCACGGGGTTCCCAGGAAGTAGGCTCCTGTCTGGTTCAACTTGTCAAGTCTTTTTCACCAAATATAAAAAAAATAATCGCCTACAGTGCTTCTTGTGGGGGCCAAAACAAAAACAAAAATATATGCAAACTGTTTATGTTTTTGGTCAAGGCTACTCCAGTTGAAGAAATACACCATAAATTTTTGGAGCCGGGCCACACATACATAGAGTGCGACAGGTCGTTTGGAGTAATAGAGAAATGCAAAAGAAAATTTCCGCAAGTATTTATACCACAAGATTGGAGTAATGTAATAAAGTCAGCTTCTAAAAGTTTCAAGGTACATGATATGAGTAAGGAAGATTTTTATTCATTTGCTCATCTCCATGCCAAGAGGCGATCCAAAAAAGGACATAGAGAAAGAAACTTAAATTTCAGGAATATTTCTCACTTCAAATACACAAAATCTTCCGAGGCATATGCTTTTCAGTTTAAGTTTAATATTGATGATGATTTTCCTTTTACAACATGCCAGTGCCCTTTGTTGTGTAAGGGCCGACCACCAAGAGATTTGCAAAAGATATTTTGCTCAAAGTTGAATGAAAATCCTGTTAATATTTTAGTAAAAAAAATGGAAAAATTTGCAAACACTTTTAGAATATATACCACCTATATATCATAGCTTTTATAAAGATCTTAAGCATGAAGTTAAGGAAACTAAAACCAAAGGCAAGAAAAAAGGAAATCAAACTTCTAAAACCACTGCTTCTACGTCAAAAAATACACAGAATGATGTTGATTTTGGTGATACGGATTCTGAACTTGACGACGACTTGGATGATATAATTATACTGAACTCTGATTTTGACAGTAATGAATAGATTTGTTTATTGTTTTTTAAATTTTGGGAATAAAGTTTGTTTTTGCACATACTCTTATTTTATTTTTACTTTAATAGAAAAAATGCTTGGAATAAAAAGGGTACAAGTGCTTTATTTTTGAAAAATATGACTATTATCCTAAACTCAACTTATTAACTAAAATTCTGCTATTCTTTAATTGATCAAAATAAAATGAGATATTACTTAAATATTTTCTTGACTTGGTTACTTAACTTTAAACTCAAATATCTCCAAACAATGAAAATGTTACTTATACCCTTTTTATTCTCACCCCTTTAATTCTAATTGTTCGTGTAAAAACTATGTAATGAAATCGTTTTGTTCAATAGAGAGTACCTATATTCTATTCTACTACGCTGTCTTACATAGGTTTTAATTATTGTAAATTATGCTTTGATCGAACTTTCTATTCTGCCAGAGATCGAACTTTGCTAAATATACTACCTTATATTCTATATATTATTTCAAATTTATATATTTAGACATATATACCTCCATTCTAACAATATTATTATTATTTGAAATAAACAGTATCCCTATAAACCCATTAGATCAAACTATATGCTATATCCACTCATTAAACAAATTAATCTAATATATTCTCGATAGTAGTATAAGAATAGTAAAGAGTAGTAACGTGTGCTGTTTGAATTAAATGCGAAAATTGGCTAGTTTGCAGTGCTTTAATTAATCTAGGAATCTTGGTGAAAGTCACACTATAACTACCTGACATATTTCAGTACAAAAGCCCTATATTTCACAATTGAAATAGTGTTATAAAAGGTGTTTGACAGTTTCAAATACCCATTATTGTTAATTCGAATGAGGACTAAACTGACAAAAAATATATAAACTGATATAAGAGCATATCAGGTAAATAAAAGCTAAACGTGAAATACATTTGTTTTTATCAAACAATGATCTTTACGCCAAAATATTGGAAACAATAAAAGAAGAAGGAAGAATCATTAAAGAAGAAATAAAAAAGGAAATTCATGCAGAAAATGGAAAATTACTGAGTAAATTAAATGAAAATACAACAAAACTAAATATATTAGAAAATAAATTTAGTGGTTTGGAACTTAAATGCTGGAATCTTGAACGTCAGTACAGGAAAAATAACTTAATTATATTTGGTTTGGAAGTACCAGATACTAACAAACTGTTGGAATTTACATTGAATAAAATTAAGGAGTTGGAGTTATTGGACATAGAAATTCTACAATCTGAGATTAATAATATTTTCCAATTAAAAAGTGATAAAATTCCTCCAATTAAAATCGAATTCGTCTCATACTTAAAGAAACAGACTGTATTAATAAATCCAAATAAATTAAAGGGTAAAAAATTTTTTATTTCGCAAGATCTAATTTACGAGGATAGAAAAGACAGAAAATTGTTACAAACCCATTTGAAACCAGCTAGACCTAAAAACTTATTTGCCAAAATAAAAGGAAATTCTTTACAAATAAATTATGTACATAGAGTAAAACAGCTACAGAAAATAGATGTTAGAAGTGACAGGGCCGAAATACAGAATTTTGAAATCCAGGGAACTAAATCAAACAGTGCTCCACCGACACCTATACGTCAACAAGCTAATTTAGAAAACGTCATTAATTTTGAAGTTGAGGACAGTACTCCAGTGAAAAATAAAAACGAGAAAAAAACACTTGAACACAGTCATAGGAGAACATCAGAAGTGACTAAAAAAAAAAAGAAGCTACAGAACGAAAAGGAACATATCCAGAAAAATCAGAAGAACAAAAGCGTAGAATCAACTCTGAAAAGGCGATAAAATGAAAGAGTGACCAAGAGACAACAAGGCAAAAACAAGTAAAATAAATTAGTATCTGTTAGCGTCCAGGGACAGAAATTGTAATTTGTAGTAATAATACTGTGTTGTATAATAGTTATACAATATAATAGTATATAATAGTATTGTCTATATTATCTTTTCATCCTTATTTTAGATGAAAAGATATTGGATTTATTATTATAATAATAATTTATTATAAAATATTAATAATTTTATTAACTTTAGTAAATCCTTATCTTCCTATACTCTTCTAATACCCATATGAATTTATGTTCATATATTAACAAAACTTATTTTTATAAAAACAAGCCGCCCAAGGAATATGAAGCTGATAATCTGGCACAACAATACGGTCATGAGGTCCTCAGACTTCCACAATATCATTGTATGTTCCAGCCAATCGAAAAAGTTTGGAGCATGGCAAAAACATATTATAATAAATATATTGGGAGAGATAGTAATGGTGTGGAAAACGTGATAAATATGAGGACGGAAGCATTAGATACTATTTCCCCAGAAATTTGGTCAAAAACTATTAAAAACACAAATAAGGAAATACAAAAATATTGGGACACGGAAGTGGCTTTTGACAGAGAAGATATTATCCATCCCGTTATTATTAATTTAAATGGATCCGATACAGAAGAAATTTAAGACGAAGAAGAAAATATGTGAAAGTTTTCAATTTGCTTAAATATGTAAATGTTTTTTCTCTTATCATACATAATAAATAACTAAAAAATGTATAATTGTTTAATATCGTAGTAATTTTATTTAATTAGCAGAATTTAATTATAATTATGATTGTACTATAATATATATTATAAAACTCATTGTCTAGTTATTAAATAAAGTTCATTTGAGAAATTATTTATAATCTATTTTTGTTCCAATTACTCGAATTTTGATAGATTTTTGTTCTATGTATTGTGGGTTGCAGACGTTGCAGTTATCACAGGCACAGCATAAAGCTTTATGCTGTGTCACAATTCATTATTTTAATGATACATTTTCAGTTGTGGCAATACAATTTGCATGTGACCTGAATTGGGGGTGCAGCTATTTCAGGTGCAGTCGCTTTGATTGACTTCATATAATAATAATAATCTTTATTTATACATTATACATCATACATTATCAGTCTTGTAATTACAATAATAATATAGATAGTAGGAAGAATGTACTAATAAAGAGAAGGACCCAGAAGTATCTCTAAGATACTTGTACGGGTACAAAATGTGTCATCGCATATACAAGTGACATGGCATAATTGATCTAGCCTGGTGGCATTGCTGCCACTAGGCTATTTACTATCTTAGAAACTATAATTTTTTCATGCTAATAATTATGTAACTATATGAAAATGAAAAGTAATATAAGGCTAAATGCATCATATAATAATTTTATTTATGCATTGTTCTTATTAATCTATTTTTAAATAATAATTATCGAGGAATAAAAAAATATGTTATTAGATATATAGGTAAGTAAAGTGTAGCATCAGTATGTTGCGTATAAATTGCGATATTTTTGTAATAAATTTTATTTTACTGTGTAGGGAAATATTATTGACATCTAATATTTTTGTTCAACTAAAACGTGGAACATATTCCTTTCATTTTCAGAAATATATTTCATGCACGTTAACTTAAATTTCTGTTTATTATTGATTTCTTTAATTTCAAGCGGTAATGAATTATATATTTTTGGTGCTAGATAGGAACAACATCGTTGCCCTACGGTTTTTCGTCTTTTAGGGATTTTTAGGGTATTTATATTTCTGGTTCTATAATGGGGATGTGCCTCTACTATAATTCTTTTATTTTCAGAATGTTGTTTAATGGCTAGTGCAATGCAAAATAATTGTCTTATGTCTATTACATTTGCGATTTTGAATAGCGCATCAGATGGGTAGGTATGATCTTTATTGTATATGACTTTTAAAACCCTTTTTTGAAATAGATCTAACTTTGCCATGTTGCAATTTAAGATCCCACCCCAACCTATTATACCGTACCATAGGTGTGATTCTACAAAGGCTTTGTACATTATTATTAATTATTTGCAGTCTAATATATGTTTGAGCTTTCTAAAGAGTGGTATTATTCCGCGTAATTTTTTTAATAATTCATTCACATGTGCTCCCCAGCGGAGATGTTGGTTTATATGTATACCAAGATATCTTATAGTTTTCGCGTATGCAATATTAAATTTTTTATTGTTTATATTTATATTTAATACATCATATTTTGGTAGTTGCGGTTTATAAGATGTAAAGGGAATATAAAAGGTTTTGTCAAAATTTATTGATAATAGTTTATAATCAAGCCATTTTTTTATTTTAGCGAAATCGCTTTCTGCTTTTATTTTTAGGTTAGTCCAAGTATCGTCTTCATAATAAATTGCTGTGTCATCCGCAAAGCTAATTATATGGCCATCTGTGTCTACGAGAAATAAGTTATTGATGTATAAAATAAATAATAAGGGTCCTAGGATGGTACCTTGAGGAACACCACAATCTATAGTCCGATAACCACTCTTTCTCTCACCAATACCCACGCATTGTTTTCTGTTGGAGAGGTAACTCTTGAATAATTTTAGTGGTAAGTTCCTTATACCTATATTTTCAAGACTTTCGAGCAGCAGCCGATGACTTATCGTATCGAATGTTTTTATATATATATATATATATATATATATATATATATATATATATATATATATATATATATATAATTATAGTAATTTTGTCGATCTTTGATGTGCATCGCCTGACTTTAGATACAGATGACGAAATGGATCCATTTAGTTACTTTGAAGTAAACGATTCCAATTTATTCGCGGACAATACAGAAGTCGGAAAATGGGCCATTGTAAAATACGCTGGAAAGAAAACGTCAAAATACTTTGTTGGAAAGGTATGTTATATTATATTTTTAACTTTGCAAGAGCAATTTAATTATTAATTTTTTCCAGGTTATTGACAAGATTGATGACAAATTTAAATTCAATTTCGCAAGATGTCGAGAAGGAAAATTTCAGTTTCCGGAAAAAGAAGATATAGACGGATATGTTCTTGAAGAAAATATAATAAGAGTACTGCAAAATACGAAGAGGTAGATTTAGTTTCGATATAAATTTTTCTTCTCTACCGTATCGACTCACTAAATATGCGATATTATATGTCAGTATTATATTTAAGATTATATTTCTCTACTGAAATTTAGACCATTCTGTTAATTTTAGGTGGTTGTTCAGTTTCTTAATATAAAACATATTCACGTTGACAAGTGTATTGACAGCCAGTGATTATCTCTCATAATAAAATCGTAAAAAGTACACCGCTTTTCACAGCCAGATCAAAATTGGTCATCATATGTAAAAAAATATGGAGAACACGCTCATGTCCCTTATTATATTGTAGATATTATATATGTGATTTTACAGTCAAATTCGCACTTACCCCAAGTTACGGGGCAAGTGCACATCCATGACGTGTAAAATAAAAAAAAACAGATTTAATTAGTTTCAATGAGTATGCTAGTAAAATCGTATTTATTATTATGTGTAAGTATCTGAAGTTTACATGTCATTTTTTTTTTAAATTTGTTTCATAGTTTTTTTTATACAAACAATTAAAGTTCATCTCTTTCAAAATGGGTACGCACATACCCCACCTTACCTTATATGTTTGGGTATATGGATACTTACAGAGTTGATGTAATAATTATAATTGTTTATGTAAAAACTATATAATGTAATCGTTTTGCCCAATGGAAAGTTTTTTCTACTACACTGTTTTGCATAGATTTTTAATTAAGTTTAAAGAGATCCGAGCTTTGGGAAATATACTACCTAACTTATATATTATTTCAAATTTATATCTCCATGATAACAATATTACTACTATATGAAATAAAACAGCACCTCTAATCCCATCGTATCAAATTATATGCCGTATCCTCGAATACATTTTGTTATATAATGCACAATTTACCAACATTTTACGATATATTCAGTGAAAAGCCTATATGAACAAGAATAATCGTATGCCTATGTAACCTGCATTGCAAAGACCCCCCCCCCCCTGCCTAGTGTACGCTGGTATAAAACAATGTCGATGGAGTACCACGATGGCTCAACGATATGGCGTTCGTCTTGTGGAGTTCCGAATTGGTGTCTGAGCCGTGTACAATTAGTGAGGATAGCAGTGACGAATTACATAAAATTTCTAATATAGAACCGTTGTTACAAACCAAAAACATTTTCACGTATAAGCCTAAGAGTCTTATAGAGAATATCGATGTAGAACTCGCTGCAGAGCAGCCAGAATGTATTAGTTGTTAAACCTAAAAAGGAACAAACAATTGATAAGGTTAAGGAAGATTTGAAAACAAACGCAAATCCAGCCGATCTTCAAGTTGGTATTAATGTTGGAAAAGCAGTAAAAGATGATGGTATTTTAGTAAAGTGCGCTGATGCACAGGATCTTAATATTATTAAGGATAGCATTCAACACAAGATGGGAAATAATTATGATGTAAAAATACCAAAAAAAGTCTTATCCAAAAATAATAATTGTTGGAATTTCGGATGAAAAAGAGAGCGAAGAAGAACTGACGAATAAAATTATAAAACAAAATAAGATTCCCGTGGAAGCTAATTTCCTGTTTAAGCCGATCCACAAAACTAAAACAAAAAATGAAAGGATCAATTTAATTATTGAAACTGATCCAAATAGATTTAAATGGGTCCTATCAAATAATTCTGAGACAAAAACATCTTTACACGTTGGATGGAAGGACTGCCATGTGTATGAATATTTTAATGTATTTAGGTGTTTTAAGTGTTGCGGATATAATCACGGAGCTGAAAAGTGTTCTGAAAGTGTAACATGCCCATTATGTGCTGGAAATCATAAAATAAACAAATGCAATACAGAAGAAAGAAAAATAAATTGTGTAAGAGCAAATAAAAAATTAAATCTAGGTTTAGATGTAAGTCTAGTTTAGACAGAAACTGCCGTTGTTATTCAAAAACTCTCGAATCAATACAAAAAAAAATCGCATATGAAATATAGCAATTACCAAGCGATTTATTTATATCCTATCTAAATGCTCAAAGTTTTTACAAAAATAAGGACGAAATAGTAGAGTATGTAGCTAACTATAATCCTATTGTGTTATGCACCTCTGAAACGTGCATAACAGATGATTTTACTGATGATGAATTAAAAATAGCAGGATATAATTTAATCCGCTGCAATTCAAGTAGTAGATATACGGGGGAGTACAAATTCACATTAAAAATGACATTAGAGTTCACAATATAAGAATGTTAGCTTATGAAAAAATGTTCTGGGTACTATCTATTGAATTTAAATTTTTAAAGGTCTGTTGCTGTTTAGTCGTTATATACAGATCGCCTAGCAGTAATCCAAATGAATTTATAGAAAAGCTTAATGGTTAGAACCCCACTTTGCTAGTAAAAAAAATATTAATACAATAATTTTAGGAGACTTTAATATTAACTGAAAAAAGACTGACTCTGTAAAGAAAAATCTCCAAGTGTTAGTAGAAAATTTTGGTTGTAAACAATTTGTAAAAGATTTCACGAGGGTTACAAATACAACAAGTAGTTTAATAGATCTTGTAATAAGTAATGACTTTACATTAAATGTATTTGTAGAAAAAAAATACTCAATAACCGACAACTCAATTGTACAAATTAAATTAAAGGAAGTCGAAAAAAATAAAATTATCACAAAAAACATTCGAGAAAAAATAAATTATCATGAGATGACAAATATATTGATACAAAAAGAATGGGACTATAATAGTAGCAATGTGAATGTTGTATCATCACAATTTATTAATAATATGGTTGAAGCTCTTAATACGGGTGCTCCACTTAAACAAATCAAAGTTAAAGAAAAAAAGAATTTATGGATTAACAATGAATGTAAAGAGGCAATACAAAATAAAAATGCGGCTTATAAAAAATTTCTATATACACAAGAGGAGCAAGACTGGAATATATATAAACGAGAGAGAAATGCCTTAGTAAAAAAAATAGAAACTGCTAAATGTAATCACTATGGAAAAAGCATTGATAACACAAAAAAGAATCCTAAACAAATGTGGGCAAACTTAAAAGGATTAATAGGTAATAATAAAAAAAGTTCAACCTCTCTAAATACATTAAATTGTAATGGAGTTGAATATAATGATATAGATGAAATTACTAATACACTTAACACTTATTATGTAAGCAGCATAGAGGATGTGATCGTTAGCATTGGTGCAAATATTGTTGATGAGGAGAGTGTGTTAGAAATAATACCTAAAATGAACTGCACCATGTCCTCTTTTGATTTGATTTCATTAACAAATCTAAATAAAATTATAAGCAACCAAGCAAGAAAATGCAGTACTGATGAGATAGGGAAGGAATTAATAAAAAACACTTTTCATGTAATTGGTTATCCCCTACTAAATGTTATCAACCTAAGTCTTGAAAAAGGTATTTTTCCGGAGTGTTTTAAGACGTCCACGATAGTACCAATACCCAAAAGTCCCAAATACTAAGTTAGCAGAGTATTTGAGACCCATAAATATGCTTCCCTTTTGTAAAAAATTACTTGAATTAGTAGTATTCAATCAAGTAATACAATATATACATTCAAATAATATATTGTGTACTTATCAATCGGGTTTTCGGGGAAAATATTCATGTGAAACAGCTTTGTAGTTCATAATATCGGAATGGAAACAACAACTAAACAAAGCGGGAACAGGAATATGTGCCGTATTTATAGATCTTAAAAGGGCTTTCGAAACGATTGATAGGCAAATACTATTATTAAAATTAAAAGCCTATGGCTTTTCAAATACGGTGCTGCATTGGTTTGAGAGTTATCTTTCAAATCGTAAACAGATAATTAAAATAAATAATAATAAATCCGGACCTATTGTAAATAACTTTGGAGTGTCCCAAGGAAGCGTCCTTGGGCCACTGATGTTTATACTGTATATCAATGACCTCGGGAATATTTTGGAAAAATGTAAAATCCACCTTTTTGCAGATGATATGTTGATACATTATGCTGATAATGATTTCAATCAGTTGGTGGAGACAGTAAACCTGGAATTAAGCCACGTCTCACATAAATTCAAAGAAAATAAGTTAAAAGTAAATGAAATGAAATCAAAATGGATGTTTATTGGTTCAAATTGTTTATACAACTCTTTTAAAGAACTAAATATAAATGTTATTTTAAATAATGAAAATGTGGAACATGTAAGAAATATGAAATACTTTAGGACTTGTTATTGATAGAGAACTAAAACTAAATGATCACGTTGACTATGTATCGAAGAAAATATGTAAAAAAATTGGTTTCTTTAGAAGGGTCAGTCAGTGTTTATCAGTTGGAAGTAAAATGACCGTATATAACGCTTTAATCCTACCACACTTTACATACTGCTGTTCATTAATCTATACCTCAAACACTAACAGGGAAAGACTACAAAAACTTCAAAATAAAGCAATGCGAATTATTTTAGAATGTAACATGTATACAAACATTAATCTGATGCTAAATGTCTTAAACTGGTTTGACATTAAAACTTATTTTTACATGCATACAATGATTTTCATTTATAAAATTGTTAATAATTTACTACCAAATTACTTAAAAGATCAAATAAAATTTATACGTGATGTCCATCAATATAGTACTAGGCAAGAACATAATATTTATATTAATATAACTTCTAAAACCAGTTCAATGAACAGTTTGTTCCATTCTGGTCTCATCCAATATAATATTTTAAATAATGATATAAAAAATGCTAGTTCTGTAAAAGTATTCAAAACAAAACTTCAAAACCACCTTAGCTCATTAAAGTAGGTTATTTTCTGCTAATGTAGACTGTAGACATAAGTATGTAACACTAGATTTAAGTTAGATATAAGTATGTAATATTAAATTAAAACTGTGACATGTAATATCCTTGAGATAAATAAACTTCATTCATTCATTCATAATTATTACCCAACTACGTGTTTATAAAATTCACATTACTAGAACTTTTAGCAGTGTAAGTAATTTCATTTGAATAGCGGTTTCCTCAGATTAATAAAATGTTCACATACGGGGGGAGAATTATTTGAAAAATAAAACGTCCAGCGTAAAAAATGATATTGATATAAATACAAACGTTTATTGTTAATTCCAATTCGCAGCGGTCAGGTGCGTATTTTTGAAAATTCGACAAGTGAAAATTATGTGATCAGTTATAATAATAATAATCCAAAACAGTTAAGTGGGAACTGCCATTCTTGTAGGAAATCTTCGCATTTTAGAAGAGATTGTCCTTTTAGAAGAAAAATATGCAGATTGTGTAATAAACTGAGCCACATTCAAGCAGTTTGCTCGCAAAATAATACTTTAGAAAAATCAACAGTGGTAAAAAGTAAAGAAATACATTTGATAAATTCAACCGGAAAGGAAAAATTTATAAACCAGTATTAATTAATAACAAAAATTGTACGGCTTTCATAGATTTTGGAAACGATTGTCCCATCATACAGAATGAAGTTGAGAATAAATAAGAAATTCCAATTAAATCTTTGAATACCGAGGTTAAGGGCAATTAAAATCTTAAAAGGACATATTCGCTATATTCGGTAATCCTTGTCGAATAATAACCGACGCGAGGACAGCCCCTTACTTCCAAGAAATTCGAAAAATTTTGCGAAGAAAAAGGGAATTCGTTTATTTACAACAGCGGTTGGTATGCCACGTAAGAAAATCAAATTTAAACCATATTTCTAGCAACACAGATATAAGATTCTAAAACTATAGCAAAGTCAGATTTTTACTTTACACTAAAATTGAGTGGGAGAGGCGTCGCAACGACAGACCCATCATGCCAGGTATGGGGACATGCTGCGTCCAATTGTAAACGACACCCTCGTTGTGTAAAATCTGCAGATGGCTACTGGATTGCGAAAAAAGCATATATATATATATATATATATATATATATATATATATATATATATATATATATACACGCACTGTTATCTTAGTCGCCTCTATGCATTACACAGGCACCCAGCCCTCCATGATAAATATTAAAGTTTTCTGTGTGTATTTTGCACAAATGGCAAATAACAGCAATAAACTATAAGAGCAACAAGAGAGGGGTAAGAAATTATCATTTTTAAATATATACAATTTTTTGCCATAATCGTAAATGTAGCACGCCTCCATATATCAAGTGGTACAAAGGCCTCTCTTGTATAAGTTTTAAGGTAACTAATGCCAAAATAAATGTCAGAGGCCCTTGGTTCAAATCCCAATTTAACTTTCTACGCCCTTCAATATTAGGGGGGTAGCTAACGCAAAAAAAATTTTTTAGACGTTTCGTTCTTGTATACAGCTTAAATCACATTTTATTTTTTTTACCCCCTTTAATAATAGGGTGAGGGTGGCAAGGGGGTGGTAGAGGGGGTAGTTAATACAAAATTTTTCTTTAGACCTTTCGTTCTTGTATACACACTAAATCACATTTTTTTTTACTCCCTTTAATAATAAGGTGGGGGTGGCAATGGGATGGTAGAGGGGGTAGCTAACGTTAAAAAAAATTTTTTAGACGTTTCGTTCTTATATACACCAAATCACATTTTAATTTTTTTTACCCTCTTTAATAATAGGGTGGGGGTGGTATTGGGGCTGATAGTGGGGGGGAGGATGACCGATGTCAAAAAAAATTTCAGACCTTATCTTTTCGTACATGCCCTAAATTGCAATTTCATGGACTCTTACTTGCTTGTTTTGCCTATTTACCCTTATTTACCCCGAACCCTTCAACGGAATTGGATCAAAATGTAATCTAGTTCCAGATCTCATTACAATGCATAAGTGTACCAAATTTTAAGTCAATATCCTAAACGGGTCCAGAGTAAACGTGTGCACATAAAAAGTTACAGCCATACAGACCGACAGACTGACAGGAAATTTTTTCGCTCAAATTTTCCCGACGTTTCGTGACATTTTAAGTCTATTTCAATAAAAAAATATATTTGTTTTTTGCCTTACTATACTTCCACTGGACGTGGAAGTAAAAGTAGAAATATTTCAAAGAATGTTTTATTCTCTAGTATTAATTTTTATTACAAAACAAAGATCATTTGAAGTTTTAAATGTATTTCTATATTTTTTATTTACTATACTGGGTGTCAACGGATCATGGTAGACCCCCTTTTTTACATCTTCCCATAGCTTTGCTGGATGTTTCCCAGCAAGTTATAGGAAACAAAAAAAATAAACTTTGGTCTATGCAGTGGCTTAAAAGTGCACTGTTAATTTCTTGAACATTACTTATGGATTGAAAACTGTGTATACAAGAGACATCATTTAGTACCTGAGCAAGTTGTATTTTAATATACAGCAGCCATGATTTTAGCATTACCTATCTATTAGTTGAAAGTCGTATATATACAGAGGGGTGTTATTTAGCATGATACAAAATTATTTCTAGCCGTTATTATTTGAAGACCTCACTGCAAAAACGATGGGGGTCACTGTTTTTCATGAAATAAGTTATAAGTACCAACAAATAGCTCAAAGCTGGTACAATATATTGACACTAGTTGCACGGCAATATCGTTGAAGGTCTGATAATTATTCACAAAATAAAATTCACTATTCACGAGAAAAACGCTGAGGGTCTCTCGAGAACATGGCAAAAACGATGAATGTCAATGCATGATTGGAACAGAGAGCGCCTAAATGTCAGTGTGTTGCTTTACGTGTTCTGTGTTTGAACATCTGATTAGTAATATTATAACCTAAAAATTATAAGAATAGTGTGTTAAATCAAGAGTAGTGTTTTGTTATGTTACGATGGAAAAATCGGTAGAAAATAGTGACATGGGTACAGTGGAGAAGTTGAGTGTAGGTTCAAGAAAAAGGAAATGTACTGGAAGATTGACAGACGTTATGAAAAAACTACGGTTATCTACTCACGAGTTGGGGCCGGATTGTGAGTGTGCAAGATATAATTGTTTTAAAAAGGTAACACTTCCTGAAAGAAAACGGATCATCATGGAGTTCAATGAAATGCTAACTAGAAACGAACAAAATTCATATCTGTCTAGTTTAATAAACATTGCTCAAATAAAGAAACGCAGGCCACGACAACATGAAGAGGTTGCAAAATTTCATGATAAGGCTTACTCCTATAAAGTAAGAATTATATTTGAGAATAATTTTATTGAAGTGCCTGTTTGTCAGAGGGCATTCTTGTCCCTGCATGGAATTACCGGAAGGCGTTTACAAACTATACAAACGTCCCTGAAAAAAACTGGCAAAGCGCCAAAAGATATGAGGGGAAAATATGTTCACACACATTGTACAAAGCCTGCTGCTATTTTGGAAGCTGTAAGAAATCACATAGGTTCCTTTAAAGGTAGGAAAAGTCATTATAGCCTAAAAAAAAGTGCTGTGGTATATTTACCGGAAACTCTCAACATATAAAAGATGTATGTAGATGTAAAATATGTACAAGGATTTAAAACTCCCTACTGTGTCTTATGAATATTATCGGAAAGTGTTCAATAATGACTTTAATGTTAAATTTAGTTATCCACGCACTGACACCTGCAGCTCATGTGATAAATATAATGCAGAAAAGACAAGTTTACAAAAGAAAAGCGAAGAAACGCCAATAATAGAAAATAAATTGAAACTAATGAAAGAAATGCGAAGTATAGAAACTGAAAATGAAGTTCACTTGAAAAAAGCAGAAACGTTTTATGCTCGGAAGAGACAAGCAAGAAAGAAGGGTATGCAGAATTTAGAATTTGAAAGTATAGCTATGGATTTTCAAAAGAACTTGCCGATTCCGAATATACCAACAAATGACGTGTATTATAAACGTCAACTTTCTTTCTATTCTTTCAATATTCATATTCTCTCTTCGGCTGCATCCTATTTCTATTGTTATTCAGAAGATATAGCTGCTAAGGGTTCTGAAGAAGTAATTTCTTTTCTGCATCATTTTATATTCACTCAGTTAGATCCTAAGGTGAAAATACTTGAAATATATTGCGACTCATGTGGGGGGCAAAATAAAAACTATAATATCTTTAGATTTATTCATTATGTAGTCGTTACAGCAAAAAGGCTTGACAGCATAAAAATGATATTTCCAATTCGGGGCCATTCTTATCTAGAGTGTGATAAGAATATGGGCCTTATCAACCAGCGTACCAGAGCTGAATTTCCTAGTGATTGGGTCGACGAGTTCAAGACAGCAAGAACTAAACCTGCCCCTTTCGTCGTACTGGCAGTGGATCAATCCTTCATTCGCCAATGGAATAAGTACTTGACTCCACGATACATATTAAAATGTCATTTTGCAGTGAGGCCAATCCGCGAAATATTGGTGGAAGCAATTCATCCTCGATATGTATCACATCGAGCAACCTACAATGGATCTTTCGAGACTTCAGTAATTTGCAGAGCCAGCATTCCTCAAATCCATGTGCCAGGACCCAGAGAATTTTTTCTTCCAGACAAAAGCTACACAGGTAATTTATGATCAAAATTTTATTTCTATCGATATATTGAGCGATGAATATTCGTTTTCAGAACCTTTACCAATTTCTCTTGAAAAATGGGAAGACTTGCAGCTTCTAAAAGCATTTTGCGACTCTCCGGCAGCCAATGATTTTTTCAGTACTCTTACTCACAAGACAACAAGAAAAGTATTTAAAAACACTAAAACTCTTCACCAAATTATTGAATTCGACTCCGATGAAGAAGCAGAACAAAACAAAAGTAAGCCAGGTAAAAAGACTAAGAAGAAAGTGAACAAGAAGGTAGTGAAGAGGAGTGGTAAGAAGAAAGGGAACTAGTATCTTCATAAACTATTATTGTAATGTTAATAGATGATTGAAAACTTTGGTTTATTTTTATTTACGACTCTCATCGTTTTTGAAGTTTTTATTTGGCATATTGTATGACTCTCATCCTTTTTGTAGTTTTTTTTGTAGTTTAAGTAAAAATTTGAATTAAGAAAAAAACTGACAAACTCCAAGCACTTACTTCTTTTATATAATATTGACTAATAAATGATACATAAAATGTATACAATTTGCTTTCTTATCGTTGTCATGCTTCACGAGTCTTTCCGTTTTGAACTTTAAAATGCATTTGTTGGCGAATTAACTAAAAGTGACCCCCATCGTTATTGCAGTGAGGTCTTCATTTCTAATATACCGCGTGTGATTTTTTTCCTAGCATGTCATTGACCTTTCCACCGGATATGGTCTAGTTACATCCTGTCTCGCGTGTGTCATTGACCCGATGCCCTTCAGTACAACCTTGAACACTACTCCTCTCTATGTTTTCCCATTTCCATACTACTCATTATATATATACTATATCGCTGATATATATACTATATCGATGAAGTTCTCGTCGGAGTAAATAAACACCGGTTGCTCTCGTTTAAAGAAAGTGCCGGTTCTTGAACACCGAATACTTCCAAGGATTTTTTTTACTTGTGTATTTTTTATTCATCTCTATACTTCAGGTAATTAATTATAACCTCAAAATATTGTAAACAAGAAACAAATAGCACAGGGCCGGTTTTATTTAAAATGGCAAGTCGCTATACATCACGGCGACATCTACGATGTCTGGTGTATAGTAGCATTAGACCACATGAGAGGATTCACTTACCTCTCACCACTACATCATTTACATTAGTCTGTATAAGACTAGCAGGTTGGCTACTGCCATTTGTCTATTCCATGACTTATGGCATACTGATGAGAACTAATAAGTTCGAAACCGGTCTATGTCTGGTCAGGGAATTGACAAATGACATTGGCTACCAAATGATTTGTAAGGTATAATTCAATGCAGGTCGGGGTATTTGCCCGCTGAGTAGTTGTTTCCTGCAAATCATTTATAATAACAGTATATAGGTTAAGTCCACCAAGGACTGAAGGTCACCGCTCTCGGTACTTGCAAAATGGCAAGTCGCTATACATCATGGTGACATCTATGGAGAGGATTCACTTACCTCTCACCACTATATCATTTACAATAGTCTGTATAAGACTAGCAGGTTGGCCACTGTCATTTGTCTATTCTATGACTTATGGCATACTGATGAGAACTAATAAGTTCGAAACCGGTCTATGTCTGGTCAGGGAATTGACAAATGACATTGGCTACCAAATGATTTGTAAAGTATAATTCAATGCAGGTCGGGGTATTACTTACATGTTCAATATAAAGCTTTAAAAATGAATAACGTTGCAAATGGGTAAAACAAAACTAAATGCATTATGTAAAATAGAATAATTATAATAAAATGTGACTAAGTACTTTATAAACCACATCCCACAGGGGTAGAGAAAGCCCAAAATGGGAAAAACTAGATATAAACTCCATTGAAGTACTCATACGCTGCTTCTGGATATGGAAATTCAGCTCAATTAGTGAAATAAAGATCCAAGCCCTTTCTTGCCACCGCAGAGAAACGGTAGATCTGAAACAAATATTATTATTACAAATTACTCGAATAAATACCTTTTGTAAATAACACAATCCATTAAACTAAGTGAATGAACACTATTAAAAGTAAAAAACAGGCCATAGGCAACATTTGAGTGTTATTATGAACTTTACAAAAAAGTGAGTTAGTAATTTAAGAAAACTATTTGAGAACTTTAAAGGTGCAAACCTTGACCAAATGTAGTGTGTAGCAGCTCTTAAACTACGTGGACATTTAGTAGTTTTTCTGGACATTTTATGCGCAGGTGACTTGAGAAGCGTAGCTTCACCAGTAAAATTCACACAAAATATTTGCTGAACTTCAAATGTAATAGACATTCAATCCACAGGTCTCAGTGAGTGTTTTGCGGTATATTTCATAGGTAGAGACTGTGTATTAAAAAAGTTGTGGACATAGTTTGGGGTATGACACTCCCTAGAACAACATTATTAATTAATTTTAAGAAATCAGGCTTTGTAGCTACTAGAGATATAGAATAGGTTGTAATAGTATGTAAGCAAGGTGTTTCAAGCAATATAAGTGGTATAAATAGCTAATTTTAAGTAGAATATAAGAAAATAGTCAAAAATTTAAATTGTTTAAAAAAGACTTTTAGAGTATTAAATTGCATATCAAATCGTTCAGGACACAAAAATAAAGAGCCTTCAGCTAAAATAAATCCAATTTATTCAAAAATAAGCTAAATAAACGCAAAAAAAGAATATGACAGTTAAAAATTTGTCAAATATAGGAGGCCAAGATCCTTCAAATTTACCGTTTCTATGGAAACAATGCCAAAAGAGAGTAATTTTCAATTTTATAGAAGACAGACGCGTTTTCGTTTTGCTCTGCAATTTAAATTCAATTTTTCAAGGTTGAGAAAATTTTTAGAAACGTCAATGTTGACAAGTTGCGAATTTGATGTAAATATTTAAAGATTTCAATGTTTATCACAATTATAAAGCATTTCAATTAAAATTGTTTAATAAACTTACCTGAAAGTAATAAAATAAATCCAATTATATAATTTCACATAAACATCTCAATAGAAAATAAGTAGTGCACTGATTGTACCGACAACTGACAGAAATAGCGGAACCAAGGAGCTGTCTGTGAAAGGGAAGAAGAAGCGCCGTAGTTTGTTCGGAAATTGGATCCATGGTCGAGGAAAACTTCGCTGGAATCACGAGGTATAGTGTGCACACTTTTAAAAAAATATAAAGAGAGCTCGTACTACAATAGTACACATTGATTTATTTACATTGTTAGTTTTAAGTTGCTTATTTATTCACTCTGCATGTACCATTTACAATTTCAATTGTTTGTTCGTTTGTTCTTTCCCTTTTTCCATATTAATATCGTAAATGCCACTTATTTGCTTATATTAAAATTTGTTCTATCTATTTGTGCGTTTGATTGCTACCCAAAACTGTAAGCATTCAAAGAACTCGCCCCTGAAGAGAGTCTCCGTCCCACAAGCAGTGAGGACAACCATTGAATTATTGTGTAATTGTGTATACTATTGCTCCTCAAATAAAATTCATTCTTGGCGATAATTCCCTTAAGGAATTCGCAAGCAATTAAATTTTAGTAAGTATACATCATTATAATATATATATATTTATATATATATATTCTTAGATGCCGCACATATTGAGGTCCGTATAAAAATGAACCAAGTTGACATCCATACATTATACTCGTCTCTATACTGTGCCCAAATAAAATACAATTTGGCGTCTGTACATTTAACGTGAAAAGTGGCATCTTCATATATATTACTCAATTTTTAGGTATACTTTGGATTCTGTATATACAATTTTCTAGCATGATAGGATCCCTGCGGTGTTGCCAACTCGTTGTGCGAGATAGGGCTAGTATTTTCTGCAGCTAATCCATTGTTCTGCCCGTAATATATAGTCACAAAATATGAGCAAAAAATATAAACTTGTTCATCTCACTTCAAAAAATATAAAAAGAAACAATTATAATTAATAATTAATTAAGAAACATGAGAAAGAAATTCACTGATAGAATAAAAAGCATTGGATAATAATAATTTTCTTACAAAGGAAGTAAATTTATTTAATCTAACGTTTTTAATACCGGTGGGTAATTTGTTATACAATTTAGCCTCCATATAGTATGGACTTGATTTATACAATTCTAATCTGTGTATGTCATATTGCAAGTTTTGACCATGTGTGGTATTATAATTATGATGCTCATTTTATGGGTTAAAATAGAATATATTCTGTCTCACAAATTTTAGATTTTTTTTTTATATAGAGATGCAAGGGAAAGTGAGTATTCGATTTCTAATAAAAACTTGTTTACAAGACTCTCGATATTTTAACCCAAACATACAGCGAGTAGCTGTTTTTTGCATTATGAAAACTCTATTTGCAGCTGATGAGCATCCATATGCGATAATTCCATACCTCATAACAGATTCGAAATTGGAGTAGTTAAGAGGTCTTTGTGATATGTTTATTGGTAATGGTGGAGAGCCTTTTTAATGCAAAACAAGTACTTGCACATTTTCTACATACATAGCTTACATCATCTCGCCATGTTAGAGATAGGTCTATATGTATTCCAAGTAGTTTGAAAGTTGTTTTTTGCTCATTAGATCTTCCATTCAGATTAATAGGGTTTTCACAGAAAAAAATTATTGCTGAAATACTTAACTCACGTAAAAAAATGATTTATGGCATATTTATTATCTTATTAATTTTACTAATAGTAACAAAAAAAAAACTTGAAGTTTGAAAAATATTGGGTTCATTTTAAACAGCCATAAATTGGCGCGTTGTGACGTCAACACCCTGAAATCCAATCACAGAGGCTGTCTCTGTTCAAGATTGTTTATTAATGTTGGTCTCTGTTAACATAACATAACCTCTATTTATTGACAGCACTCAGCACTTTTCTACTCTAGGTAAATTATCAGCGGCACCTTTAACATATCCCTCTTCCACTTGATTCCATTTTGATTGTAGAATTAATAAAACATAAACCAGAAACTGATAAAATAATATTTTCACTCCAAACAATACAAACATAAAAATATAAATTTAACGTTTTAGGTTAGTCATCTGATGTGTAATGTCAGTGAAGGTTAAACCTAAACTACAGTACAAAATATTAACGTCCGACGCTTTCACGAATAACTTGTGCAGCATTTATCTGGATTCTGATTGGCCAATATTTACACGTCCACTGCTTTAGACCAATCACAGTACAAGCATTACAAATTGAAATTCTGAGAAGTTTTAGAGGAAAGCTTTCTTTAACACACAGTTAGAATCTATTACAAACTAATTATATCCATAATCTCATTGGTTTTCCGGGTAGATACGTAATTCTGGCGCGAAAAAATGCCCGTTTTAAAAAGCAGTGAAATTATCAGCAAGCTGTTTTAACGATATTTTCTTAGAAATAATTCTTATTAGAAAAGTAAATTGTTGTAAATTAATAAAATGTTTTATTATATCATTTTCACGACACAAATTGTTAAAATAAAATTAGTGGGAAAACCCTATTAAGGGGCAGCTCATATAATTGGCAGCAATTGGGTGAAATTGTAATATACGCTTTTTCTTGGTTAAGTTTTAAGTGAAGACAACTACTAAGATAATTAACAATGCTACTAAGTTGTTGTTTAGTTGTTGGGTTACATTTCTTGTTTTTGATTGTATGTAACCAGTGTCATGTCTTCTGAAAATTCACAATGAGATATAGACAGATGATCACCTAGATCATTACAATATAATAAAAATAGTAACGGGCCCAAAATACTTCCCTGTAGAACACCAGCATCTATTGTGAGCTCATTTGAATTTTGGCCAAGATAATTTACAAACTGTTAACTGTCCTATGAACAGTTGAAGAAATTTTTGAGGTTGTCGAAACATTTATCTGACTCTTTCGCCATTACTTATAAAATTTTGATCATACGGAGATTTAGAAAAAACAAATTGTAGGTAATCAAATATTCTATCGAAAAGGTTGAATTCCGTTTTTTCAAACGATGCACCGTTGTTGAGTAAATCGCAAAAAAAACGTGCTCAAAATGTAACCTCTTTTCAAGGGAATGAAATATTGCCAAATTTTTCATATCACGTTTATTTTTAGATCAAATTGTGTGAGGTAACAAAATACAAATTTTAGAATTTTTAATATATAGAGATGCAAGGGAAAGTGAGTATTCGATTTCTAATAAAAACTTGTTTACAAGACTCTCGATATTTTAACCCAAACATACAGCGAGTAGCTGTTTTTTGCATTATGAAAACTCTATTTGCAGCTGATGAGCATCCATATGCGATTTCAAATATTCTAAAAATCGTTTTACTTGATGATAGTTTTCACAGAAATTAACGGGCTCCAAGTTAAACACAAAAATAATATATTTTTATATATGGAGTAAAAGTGACATTTTTGTGTCAAGGATGTACTTGACAACCCAGAAACATTTTTTTAAATATTGACTAAACTTTTCTAAAAATCGAAAATAAATAAAGTTGTCTCTTGTTGCACTCACTCATAGACTCACTGCATATTTACCATGAAGTAAATACACCAAAATTGTAATTTTACTACTTGTGTATCTCCAAAAACAATCGAGTTAAATGCCTGGCCATGGAGTATTCTTGAAAAGGTCAGAATGGCCTCTCCAAATATATGACAACATAGACTTAGAATTTCCTAGAATAAATCCCTATGTCTTTGTTCATAAACCTTCAAATAGTCTTGAAAATGGGGTGAGAAAATTAAGTGAACTAAACTGTAGGTACATATTTAAGTAATTTTAAAATGTAGCCACAGGGTCTCCGCACATAACTTTATTCTTGAAAATAATTTCAAAAATCAGTTATACATATGCCACGCAATTCCAATAATGCGTTGAGAATACATTGTAAAAAAATATTAATTGAAATAAGTTAATTTAATAAAAAGATTTGGAAATCATGCCAAGCATTGTAAACATTGACATTTATTTATAGCAAGGAATGTGCATAAGTCAACAAATTCGGTCTTAATCGGTAACAGGCAATCCTCAGATAAGCTGTTTTGTGCAATGCTATGTTGCCAATAGTACTGGAAGCCAGTCTTCGCGCTGTACAGATTTTACAAATATACAGATTATTGACATCAGCGCGACTCTGCGGTTCTTTATTAACACTATGCTGTTTACTTTTATTGGAAGTTGGCTTAAAATAGCTTCCTGTAAATTTTATGTTCCTTTGGTAAATGGCATATTTTTATAAACAAAATCAACTTTTAAATCAAATTGCAAATTGAACTCTGTATATCGGAGGTCAATTTGCCGAGGAAGCCAATCTTTCCGGGATTTTTGCACAGCGGAAGCCAACGTAGTCGACATATATATATATATATATATATATATATATATATATATATATATATATATATATTGTATTAACAATCAATTGCTTGCAACATAACTTATTGATAGCACATATGAACTGCAGATCAGTTGTAAACACTTTTGAGGACTTAAATTATATTTTGATGCAAAGTTTTGACATCATAGGTGTTACTGAGACTTGGTTAAAACCATCTTTATTAACAAATGCAATCGATATACCGGGTTATAGCTTTGCACGCAAGGACAGACTTAATAAACGAGGTGGGGGCGTAGGGATTTATATTAGAAAGGGTATAAAATATACATCACTTATGGATAAAATTCCAGAGGCTCTGCTTGAAAACAATTTAAAGCAGCTGTGGATCGAAGTCAACATTAACAAACAAAAATTCACATTAGGGGTCTTATATAAACCGCCGAATTATCAGTCACTAGATAACTTAGATGAGGTTCTCTCTATTCTGTATCCAAATTCAAACAAACTGGTTTTTATGGGCGATTTAAACATAAATATGCTAAACACAAATGTATTTATTTATCTAATATTTTATATAGTTATGAGCTCACTCAGGTAATAACAGAACCCACCAGAATAGCCTCAAATGCGTCTACCCTAATAGATATAATTGCCACTAGTAAATCAAACAGTGTACTAAAAACTGGCACGGTACTTCTATCTGCCATATCCGACCATCTACTTACGTATTGCCTCCTCGAATGTTCACGCGCCAAATTTCCACAAAAAGTTATCGAAATACGAGATTTAAAGAATATTAGTTACGAATTGTTAAATTTTGCTGCATCTCAAATAGACGCCATTATAAAGGAAGGTATTTTATGGATCGCATGGAACCGGTGAATATTAGTTGCGAATTGTTAAATTTTGCTGCATCTCAAATAGATTAGGCAGAAATCTTAGCTTTCAATGATATAGATGCTAAAGCCGAATGGTTGCAAGAAAAAATTATATTTTTGTTGGACTTTTGCGCTCCTTTTAAAAGGATAAAAGTCAGCAGACAGTCTGCACCCTGGATCACTGAAAATGTAAAATTCATGATGCGCTTAAGAAACCGTGCATTTTCTAAATATAAATGCTACATTCGTAAGCCTGATCATAACAAGGATATTGCTATATCTAAGTGGGTATATTACAAACAGTTGAGAAATCTTGTTACTGCAGCTATACGTCGCGAAAAGAAGGCATTCATTGAACATAAACTTAGAACGGTAAATAACTCAAAAGATGGGGGGCAGCAATAAATAAATTAAGTGTGGTAAATAAGTCAGAAATTGATATACCAGAAAACCTAAATGGTCCAAATAACTTCAACGATTATTTCATAAATTCTGTTCCTGTAACAAATGTGTCTGAAAATCTCATAAATATGTATAAGTCAAATATCTCTATGTCAGTGACTTCTAAGTTAAAACTCCAACAAGTAAATGAAAATGACGTCATTATAGACTGTTCTTTAATCAAGTCTAATTCCGCTGGTAATGACAAAATAACACTCATAATGCTTAAACTCTGTTTACCTTATTGCTTAGGAGCACTGACATATGTGATAAACTTTTCGATTGAAAATAATGTTGTACCCAACGAGTGGAAAAAAGCGGTTGTGAAGCCATTGCCAAAAAAAAATTCTCCGGAATCACATAGCGACTTTAGACCTATCAGCTTATTAAATGTCATGTCTAAAGTTATGGAAAGAATTAATCAGAACCAACTCATGATTCACATTCATAATAATAACATTCTGCCTTTAAATCAGTCTGTTTCCGTGAAGGTCATAGTACTATTACAACATTGATAGATGTCACTGACGACATTTTAAAAGCTCTAGATGAATCCAAAGTTACCACAGCAGTTCTACTGGACTACACAAAAGCTCTTGACTGTTTAGACCATGAATTATTACTCAGCAAACTTACTTTTTTTGGTGTTGATCCACACTCAATTGGTTGGTTTAGGAATTATTTATCTGGAAGGTCTCAAAGTGTTAAAACTAATGTATTATCGGAATCAATGGTTGTCAATAAGGGTGTCCCTCAAGGGTCGATACTAAGGCCTATTTTATTTATTTTATATATAGCTGATTTGTCAGATGTCATTAGATTCTGTAAATCACAATACTATGCGGATGACAGTCAACTATACTTATCGTAGACTTACTTGCTGTTTACAATTTTTCCATAGAACATGGCTTGCAGCTAAATGCAAAAAAATCAAGCGCAATCAACTATAAACCTAAGCGGTTACAATTTTCAGATCAATCGTGTAATTTATTTATCGGTAATGAAAAATTTGAAGTAGTTGAAACTATAAAAAATCTTGGAATCTGGTTTGACAATCATTTCACTTTTAGTAACCACGCCATAAAAGTCTTGCAGAATTCATATGGCAAGCTAAAAACACTCTATGGTTTCAAAAATGTACTACCTACTTCTACTAAGTTAAAACTTACAGTCACTTATTTTATCTATCGTAGAGTATGGCGATATTGTGTATGGTGCGTGCCTTATTGTTGCTGAACAGTACAGACTGCAAAAACTTCAAAATTCATGTATGCGTTTTTCTACTAATGTGCGAAAACGGGACCATATAACACCCTATTATTGCCAGCATAAATGGCTTTATTTACGACAGAAATGACAATTGCATCTAGTATGTATGGTTCACAAAATAATAAATAAAAACCTGCCTAAATATTTGTATGAGAGGCTGGTATTCCGTGCCTCTCTGCATAATAATAGCCTGCGCTTTGTTGATAGTACTCTACATATCCCTGTTCATAGAACTACCCAATATAAATCGTCCTTCTCATATCTATCAGCTAATTTATACAACAAAATTCCAGAAGTGTTTAAAATTCTTTCATATCAAACAATTAAAAATAAAATTAAGTCTATGTTGCTCAATGGCTAATTATATTATCAATACAATACCACATGTGTATGTCTATCTTATTACTTGTTTAGCTCCTTACTTTCTCGCCTATCTGTTATAATGTAACATTTAATATGCCCATAGTATATATATTATTGTTAGCATTTAGTTATATGTACATGTTTAATAATCGATCTGCATTCTCTGTGTTACCTCTATCTTATGTCACAACTGAAGCCCGTGGTTGGGATTTATACCAGCTTTTAGCTGACACCCCGCCACATTAAATAAAGTTTTTTATTATTATATTATTATTATTAAAAATAAATGGCTGTGATGTTTTGCAGCATAAAAGAAAAACTTTTGCTCTTGGATTCCTTATAAATATTTCCAGTTTTGAAAAGCTAGCTTTGTATCTTTCCTCAAATATTTTTTGACGTATAAATGTTCCCAGGATCATTTAGAGTTATATTTTTCTTGTATTAGATCACGAGGAGGATGGAATAATAATCCAAATGTTTTACAATTCAAATGGGCTTTACGAACATTGTTGTTTCGTAATAGTGTACAGCCAAGTATAAACGGCAATTGCTACGTTAACAGTTCAGATGCGGCACTAGTATTTGATTTTCAGCATGTTAAAAGAAATACTGTTGAAAATAACGACCAATTCGGTGATAAAGAACTGAATTATTTAACGTCGGTAATTGAAACTACATCGCTCTCTTCTATACAAGAAAAAATACCATATTACATAAGCGGTGTAATCGTACGCAAAACTCTAAGTAAAAATTCATGTACTTCTTGCCAGTATATGATTAAACAACAAAAGGCGTCTTTCAAATTATTTCTTACGCTGAGAGAGCATTTACTGTTGAATTAAATATTGGGTGTCTGGGAAAGTATAATTTTAAAAGGAGAATTATAATGTCTGCCATGCAACATTTTATTTCAAAATTAAGAAGGCTATTTCAACTAACACACCCTGTGGTAGAAATGTGTGAAGACTTGCATATAGTTCAAATAATAAAATACATAGCTAGTACTTATGTAAACATTCGAATTGAAACTCACACGAAGAAAAAATCCGCGAGAGTTCACTCTTAGCCTCTTTTCTGTCTTTCGACCTTGTCTCGCTAATTTTCACTTTTGCTGTTTCTTGGTTATGGTCTACGTGCTTTCGAATTAGTGAATTAATTTCAGCCAAATTTGGAATTTATTCGAAAAGTTATTTATCGATTATCCACTTATTGTTTTGTTGTATTGGATGCGTAATTCTATGGAATATTGGAAATCGATTGTCTTCGATTTGAAGGATTTGTCGTAAATACCATTATACCAAGGACATTGAAGCAGTACCTTGTTAGGTCAGGGACCCTCCGAAGAGGTAATTATTTTTAGTACTATATTCAAACTAGGTAAATAATTTATATGTACTTTACTAAAAGGAAAATATTATATTTTTAGGGTTTTCGCCTACAGTTTTCACCTCTGGTTACTTTACTATATGAAATCTAAAATTTCCCAGAAGGAAAACCCCGCAAGTATTTGTGTCCTGTATCCCTAGTGTTTTTTAAATCTTGATATATACTGCTTGAAAGAAAACAAGCCTTTATTACCGGAATGTCTATGAAACTATAATTTTAAATCTGTTAATACTCATTAATATATAGAAAGAATATATTGTCAAGCGGCAATTAATAGATTATCAAGTGCGAAAGATTTTCTTTTAATAATCCTCTTGAGGTTAAGGGCTTACGTAAGCTGTGTTACAACTTCGTAGGTAAAATACATATATTTTATTTTAATTACCACTTTAGCGTATACTGTAGTCTAACCTGGTTTATAATTTACTATCATTCTGTTATACCACAACCCCTTGTTATTTGTTCAGTAATAATTTAAAATATCACTTGGATTTTTTTTTATTATTGCTATTGTCTTGTCAAGTAACTGTTTAGTAAATTTGGGTTATAGTTCACTTCGGCTGGTATTTGTAATTTATAAAATTTACTTGGCGCCCTAGAAGATCGAAACAAATCTAGAACCCCGACCGTCTCCACTAGTAGTCGACCGGCAAATACTGTCTGTCAGCAGACATACGGACAACTTGTTATGCCCAATGCATTTATTGAACAATTTGGCGTAGCAAGCGATGTAGCAGAAAAGTTGTGTACTAAGGTAAATAGTTTTCTAAAAAAAAAAAAACGCATTTGGACAAATTTTAAACGGAACCATGGACCCCTAAAAGGGTCTTTTTTTTATTTCTGATTCAACGGTGCTACTGCAAAGAACCTTTATTGCGTCATCACTGTTGCTCAAAAAAAGTGTTATAGAGGGCCCAAAGTTAATTCGAGTATCACAACTTGCTGAATATTGCAGAAAGCCTTGATAAATATTTGATCTGCTTCCGTACTTCCTTGCGCGTGCGCGTTCGCCGCAAAAGTTCATTGACCTGTCCCAAAACGATCAAGCGCTAGCTAGATATTCAGTTCCTACTTAGCTTTTGTCTAGTGCGGAGTAATATAAATTGATTGCAGGGTTTTGATTATTTAACGAAACTTTTAGATAGTCATACTCTAGACTAAGTAACATTTTACATGTCAAAGCATTTGGTAAAAACTCGGGCAAGTGTTACGTGTCCAATATTTGGTACCACGAAAGATATACTGCCAAATGCACTTCAACTTCCAACGTACGAAGATTTGGTGCAATGTTTTTTACGCGTTCGAATAGAATTAAAAGGTGATGGTAGTAAACAACCTAGCTAATATTGTTGCCAATAAAATAGAGCATGTGTGGAAACGGGCTTCTTTGCCAACTTTATTTCATGAGAGGATAATTAAACTAATTTTGATTTATAATAAAAAATATCAAAATCTTATAAAACCAATAATAAAAGGAAAAATATCAAATTTTCTACAAGTTAAGTTAGATAATTTCCGAAAAGCCTCTAAAAAGCTGTTTGACATATCGTCTTGTAAATGTCTTGATTTGGAACGAAGTTCTTGCGGAAAAGAAAGTGGAATGGTCTTTCTTGCAAGATCAAAGGTCTGGTCGAAAAATGCAAATATGAGGAGTTGGTAAAATTTTGACAAAACAAATACAGAAGGAAGAAGACAGAAAATCTAATAGTTTGAAAAGGCAGCATGAAATCGAAGAGCCAACACCAAGTACAAGCGTTATTCAGAATTTAGTACAACCCCGTAGAACTTCATGCATATCATCGACAGTTCCAGTGACACCTCGACCGATGAGGAATACAAATATCCCGTTTTGGAAAAAATCCGAAAAATTTCAACGGCCAAACCTCAGCAAACGTGAGCCAGCTTAACCAATACGGCAAGAATGGCGGACTTAACCGGAACATCTAACAGAGCAGTAGCGAAAATAGTAAATGCAGTTTTGGAAGATTTTCAAATAAAATACGCCGACAGCTAAATAAAACCAGGAAGAACCTTCAACAAACACAAGAAAACAAAGACATTGACGGTTTATATTTTGATGGGCGCAAGGATCAAACGATCTCATTAATAAATAATCACAAGATTACTCAACAAGAAGAGCAATTACATTTATAAAAGAGCCTACTTTGCCCACGTGTCTATAAAAAGTTCTGCTACCGCAGCTAACGTAAAAAATGAACTTTTTTAATGTTTAAAGAAGTATGACACAAATGTTGATAATTTGACTGTAATAGGTTGTAATGGAACCAATGTGGAACGCGGGATGAAAGGGGGGCATTTCTCGACTAATAGAAAATCATATTAAGAAACCCCTTCATTGGAGTATATGTCTGCTTCATGCCATTGAGCTACCTTTGAGGCACTTGTTACAAAGCTTAGATGGCAACACCAAAGAACCTAACAGCTATTCAGGACCGGTAGGTTCTCTGTTAAAACACTGTCAGAATATGCCTGTTGTAAAATTTAAAAGCATAAATACAGCACTTCCCAAACTAACACCACTGATCTAAGTACTGATCAAGAGTACTTGCATAACATTTATAATGCAATTCAAATTGGAGAGTGTCTTTTTAGTTTGGCAGAGAAAAACCCAGGCAATATGTCCCATGCCCGCTGGCTCACTACCGCTAACAGACTGCTCCGCTTACATGTGGCTACTGAAAATCCCCACTCAATCTGGTTATTTTGACGGAATTTATTCTAAAAGTATATGCACCTGTGTTTGGTTTGATATAAAAACAAAGCCACTTATCTACGACGGAGCAAGACACTTATGGAAAGCGATTAGTACGTCAAGAGTTTTTCCACTTAAAGTTAAAAAGATAATCGACAAGGTCTTTGCGGACAATGGATATTTCGCCCAACCTGAAAACCTACTGGTGGCAATGCTAATGGAGCCACGTCCACACATAAGGGAGTTAGCTGCAAGAAGAATAAAAAAATGTAGGTTGCAACCTAGTAAGATGGCAAGAGTGTTTGATTCCTTCCATTAATTTAGATACCAAAGATTACACGGAGTTGATAGACTGGCAGGAAATTGCGAAAGGAACATTTGAACCGAATTTTGAAAAATTTCCATGCCACACCCAAGCAGTGGAACGGTGTGTAAAATTAGTCACTGAGACATCTATAAAAGTACGTGGCGAGTTATCCAGAGATGGATACATAAGGTTAAAATTAGATGGCCGAAAAATTTTACCTTCTTTTGACAATAAATCGCAATAATTTCAAAAACGGGAAAAGGGATGGGAAGATGGTAGGAGCTCCAGGTGCAGATAGATACCTCCACGTGGTGAGTTTTGGGTGGATTTAGTGTTATATGTTTTGTTTTTGACATAGACCACTAAATCAAGCGAAAGGCTGCACAAAATTATGACGAAATATAAATATTGCTTAAAATTCATGTTTACGTTTGGGTGTATGGGGCCAGTTAAAAATTTTAGATTTCAGCTCACAGGTTCACACCCGACCATCAGACCACCGCCAGTATTGTAGTCTAGGTCTGGTTGCCGCCATGTAGACCCAGTGCAGGATCCGTTTTGTGCTCTCTAGTAAATATCCACATTTTAAAAGTGACATTTTATTTTGTCTAGTGACAGACAAAAAAGCCTAACCGTTACCCCCGGAGCACACCAAATAAAATATGTTTGTTTTCACTGCAACCAAATCTTTTCAAGAAAATAATAAGTTAAAAGGCAAGGGCAAGGATAAATCTTCAACTCTAAATATTTATTAAATATAGTCGGGTAGGATCTGAACCATAAACCCTTAGATTACTGGTCATACTGTCAATTCAATTCAACTTAATTCAAAACAAATGTATTGTAATTTAAAAATACATTGAAATAGGATACTTTAGCCCATTAGGCCCTTCAGACGGTTCCCTTGTTTTTCCTAAAAGTTAAATATACATATTTTTTACGTTTGTCGTTTATAAAAGTCATATGTAATCCTGTTTTAGTTGACTTGCTAACTTGGAATCGACCTTGAAGGTTCCCAATTTTTAGGGAAGACCATGTAAATGCCCAAAAATAACAGTAAATTGACAATGATTATCAATTAGAAGCTACTATGCATATGCATCAGGGGTGACTGGAACTTTTTATGAACTCTCTTTAAGATCAGGAAGAATTGTTCTTTGACCCGAGTTATCACTTGTTTAGAGTAAGTACCTAATTTGTGCAATAATGTCCTAGACCATAGTGCAGTTTTATGAAGAGGAAACTTCACCTATTGAGGCAATTCCTACCAGTTGGATTCATGATAATATATATAAAATAAAGCATATTGGCCTAATGAAGGGAAAATTTACAAAGCCATAAAGAATCTGGGTTCTCCAGAACCAACTTGTTGGGCAAGTTATATATAAGGACAATAGGGAATAAGCAATATGGTGAGTTTTTATAAATAATTATTAATCTAAATCATAATTACTTCCACGTCCAGTCGAAGTATAGTAGGGTAAACTGGTCCATAGTGGTACATGGTCTATAGTGGGAATTTCATTCTGCTGACTACTTTATCACTATGCTAGAGCTATATTTAAGTGCAGATACTTTGTCCATAATAACGCTTAAAAGTCACTCGGTATTTTATCGATTTGTGTGGTGCAATTACAAAATATTTAAAATTAAGGTAAGTGATAGGCTGAAAATATTGACCGACATGTTCAGATTTTTTCAAATAATTCATTGATATTTGTTTTTTTAACAAGAATTTGGTATGGATATCTAAGGCATCCATAACCTCAATATTGCTTGCACTTCTATTTATGTTTAGTTCTACCACTTTGATAAAATAATGTTCATTTTTATTTTAATGCATTATGGTCCATAGTGGGAAAATATATTGCGGTCCATACTGGGATATGATAAGACATGCTAAATATTGCATTCTTTACAGGTTTGACTATGCCGAGACATCCAAGATCACAGCTATCGTCAATTTTTCAAAAAAGCAAAGAAATTCATGAAAATTATGAAAAGTCTATGCGTGCTGCTGTGGAAGATGTTGTCACAAATCAAATGGCTTTGATAAGTGCGGCTGAAAAGCACGGTGTTAGCAAATCAGCTTTACATCGAAAAGTCAAAAAGTTTCGAATAGCCGATGAAGATAATCACGAAACTCCAAATAATTTTAAATTCGGACGAAACCATGGTTTCAAGCCAATATTTACAAGTGAAGAGGAGGAGCTTTTAAGAGAGTATTTAATTCAAGCTTGTGAAATGTGCTATGGCTTAACATTATTAAATACTCGCGAGTTAGCTTACAATTATGCCATGGCTAATAATAAAACTGTGCCTCAATCTTGGCACGAAAAGAAACGAGCTGGAGTGGAATGGGTGAATAATTTCAGGAAACGACACCCTACATTAACGCTTCGCAAACCAGAGGCAACCAGCCTTGGTAGGGCTACCAGTTTCAATAAGACTAATGTCACCACATTTTTTAATAATTTGAGAAATGTAATAACAAAACATAGTATCCAGTCACACCAAATATTCAATTGTGATGAGACAGGTGTCACCAATGTACATAAACCTGGAAAGATACTGGCTAACGTTAAACAAAAACAAGTCGGAAAAGTGACAAGTGCTGAACGAGGGACGTTAATAACAATGTGCACTGCAATATGCGCTAATGGAACATTTGTACCGCCTTTCTTTATATTTCCAAGGAAAATATTTAAGCCTTTTATGCTCACTGGAGCTCCTCTAGGATCAGCTGGTGCAGCACATTCCACCGGTTGGATGACAGGTGAAAATTTTATAAAATATATAGAACACTTTATAAAACACGTGCGTTGCAGTAAGGACCATCAAGTTGTTTTAATTCTTGACAACCATGAAAGCCGTTACGATATTCGTGTGTTGAATTTGTGTAAAGATAGTGGAATTATTCTGTTGACATTGCCGCCCCGCTGCAGCCACAAATTGCAACCGTTGGACGTGGCCTGTTTCTTTCCATTTAAAAGTTATTATAATCAAGGAGTTGATGACTGGATGGTAAACCATCCTGGGGTACCAATGAAAATTTATGATGTTGCCAGTGTTGTTGGTATTGCCTTCCCTAAAGCATTTACGCCAGCAAACATTATCAAAGGATTTCAGAAAACAGGCATAGCACCCCTGAATTCCCAAATATTTTCAGAGAGTGATTTTATGTCATCTTATGTTACCGACAGACCTAAACAAAATGAAGATGATAATGGTGACGAAGGTAAGGCTAATGAAGATGTTCAGAATATAAAAGACAATAAAGGTATAGAAGAACCACAACATGTCAGTCCAATTCCTGGTCCATCTCATACTATAGTAACCCCACAGGAAATCAGGCCACATGTTAAAGCTGCCCCTAGGAAGAAACTTAGAAAAGTGAAAAAGAAGCTACAGTCAGCGATATTAACAGATACACCCATAAAGGAAAGCATAGAGCAAGAACATAAAGAAAGAATGAGGAAAAAAGTTATCGCAGAAGAAAAAAAAAGCAGAAGGCTAAAAGAGTTAAACGTAAAGTTTTTAATGATGACATTAGTTCGAACAGTGATGTTAGTGAAGAGATTTGTAACGATTCCAGCGATTTAGAAAGCTTCTCATCAGAATTTCAAGATTCATCTATTCAAGAGAAGGATTATGTTGTAGTAAGATATATGACAAAAAAATCTGTTAAACATTATGTTGGCCAGGTTGTGAAGATAAGTGGAGAAGAATACAATATTTCTTTTTTGAAGAAAATTGTGACTGATAAATTCGTGTTCCCGGATAAACCCGACGAAGATACCTTAGTAGCAGAAGATATTGTATTAAAGCTGCCCCCACCTTACATTTCTGGAAGTACGACACGGGCTGCCCGCCAATTTGCGTTTTCTGTAGATTTCTCACAATTTAAGATAGACTAAAAGTGTTTTTGTTAAAAATCCCATTATAGACCAGTATAATTCCCATTATGAACCATACAGTGGTTCATAGTGGAACAAGTGGTGTATAGTGGGATGTATTAAATAAAATTTAAAATACCTTAAGGATTACTTTCAATTATTATTAGTTTGTTTCCATATATGCATACCTATGTCTGTATATGTTAATTATGAGTAAAACTATTTTACAAGAAGCGCAATAATTTTTTTAAAAAATGTGTCCCACTATGGACCAGTTTACCCTAACGCATTTTTTTTTTGTTGAAATAGAGTTAAAATGTCTTGAAACGTCGAGATTTTAAATTTGAGCGAAAAAGATTTCCTGTCTGTGTAACATTTTTGTGCGCACGTTTACTCTGGAAATATGTTAAAATCAGCAACTCCAACAACAAATCTTAACAATTTAATAGCAGAAATCCTCCACCTTTACAACGAAGCAGTAAAACAATCCAAAACCATTTATATAGGTTGGGCAAAGGGTCAACGCAGGTATTAAAAATAATGAAATAGTCGATCGACTAGCTAAAGGTGCTACAGAAAATGACAAAGCAAAAGAAAAAGACATTTTTTTCAACTTCGTTTTTTTTTCACTGAAGGCGGGGGGAGGAGAGGGAATGAAATGCTCCTTTTCATCCCCTTCAAAATGAATTTTTTTTTCAAATTCCTTCATGAATTAAGCCTTTTAGTTTAAGCCCTGTCGAATGGCAAAGGAAAGTCCTACGCCCTTCTGTTAGGGCTCATTTTTAAGAAAACAAATTAAAAAAAAAATTATTATATCAGACGGTAACTTGCGCTACGCGCGCGAATTCCATTTATAAATCCATTTCTTTTCAATCAGCAGCTACAGCGGCGCGAGAGTAGGTGTGGCCTCTACCGTCTCTACTCTCTCGCCGCTCTCACTCACACAAAGCGAAATTCTTTGTGTCCATGTGAGCCGTCGCGCGCGACGTTTCCAAATATTTAAACTCCCTCAATTCCCAAAAGTTTTCAACGATTTTTTTTTATTTCCCGTGAATTTACGCAGCAAATCAGCTCGCCAACGCCTCTTGTGCATGAGGAAACGTGAGGGTGAGCGGGGAACAAAACGAGAGTGAAAGAGGCAGATAGCGGCCGTATTACACGAAACCTCCCGATTCTTATTTCATTATCTTATACATGGCGTGCGCCGATCCAGTCGGACGCGCAGGGCCTCAATTATCCTGTGTGTCCGTGGTGTCGTCATATATATCCCATGTAATGTCGGCTATTGAATAGAGGCTTTGTAGAGTGGAATATACCGGCTGGTTGTGGAGATATCACACGCGCGTGATCATGGAAACATCCGCACGTCCGAGTTCATCGATGCGCGCCGCATACAAGAGAATACCGTAATAATCATTGGATTTTTTTATCACCTGCGCTCTTATCTCTTTCTCGCGTGTTATTTGCGCTATCTTTCGCTTTCACTCCGTCGCTTCTCAGAGATTTAAGAACATGTTCTTACCTGATTAAATGACAGAAAATATCATGATATCTGGAGTCACTTTTTACTGTGGAAAACAAATTACTCGACACTTTTTTTTATAAAAACTATTGGTAAGATAATAATAGAAAGAGACAGAAATAAATAGCAGGGAATAGAACAACATGAAATAAATCATCTCTTAAACACCTGTCACGTTTCGATTTAGCACATTTTAGATAGATAATAATAAATAACACCACCCGTAATTGTAGATAGATGGATAGGTTATTTGCAGGTTAAGTTGTTTACATACGAATTGCCGGTGTGCGTCTGCTTATTAAAATTAGTGGTATAGATCTTATTCGATTGTCACTACGATGCTCGCGCCTCATAAGCGTACGCGTTAATTTTATAATTTTATCATATTGATTAAATTAATATCTTCCTTATTAAGCAAATCCATCGCTCAGAATAAAATGTCCCGAATAGATATTTCATGCTTCTAATTTATAAGAGACTTTAATCCTTCATATTAAGTAGTTTTAGATATTATATCCTTATTTCCCGACCTAGCACGCGCTACTCTCGTCAGTTTTCTAAAGTATCAGGCAGTATTCTCCAGTTAGTAAATTTTCTATTATTTTGTTGGAATCCTAAAGGTAGAATTTCGGATCTTTCTTTCTAATAGTGTTCACTTTGTCACTTCCTTCTAGCACGTGGATAGAACGGCATATCTGTAAAAGTGGAAAAGTTATTTTCATCCATCGTTTTGGGATTTATCTATCCATTTTCTTACAGATTATACGATTTTCGTTGTATAATTGGCTGGTGCCGTAGTGTGTATTTGTATTTTTCTTGAAAATCGTTCTCTTGAAGAGGTTTTAACGTGCCAGTTCTTCAACCAGTACTAGAACACTTTTGTGTGAATTCCTTAATCCAGGCCCTCAGCAGAGGTATGATTTGCTGTACTTCAATAGTTAATACATATCTTTTTCTTTGCGCCTTTGGCGTAATTATATCGATTCTTTTATGCTTGATTTTAGGGTCTTTCCTCCCCACCCCTAGAGCTTAAGTCCCTTGTAATTGGGAAAATTTATTTGATTTCAACGTATTACCACGACTTTGGAGCATCCTAGGTGGAAGCAATTTTGGGTAGCCCTAGGTCTGATGTTTATTTACGAATTGTCGTCGAAGGTCGAATATTTGTATTTCTTTTGGGGATCGTACTCGTACTCGAGACTTATCTTGGATTGCAGCCCCAAAGATTAAGGTTTCGCCGTCAGGACGAGTTACATAAGGTCAGTGTGTTCCAATTCTTTCAAGTACAATCGGCAAGAGCACCCAAAGACACAAATATAGGGTGAGCTATGTAGTAATAAACATGGAAACGACAAATACAGTAGCAAACCGGCGTCGTAGTTAAATTACGTTACACCCTTGGTTATAATAGAGTTATATATATATATATATATATTGATTTTTTCTAGTGCATCTATTTCTCTTAGTGGCTATTCAGCCATAGAATTAATAAATTAATTGTGAACAAGTATATAGCTATATTCTTGGGAAGTTTTATTTGTAAATTTTATAGTATACCGGTAATGCCGGGTTTATTACGCGTACATACATATTTTGATTCAGTATATATATATATTTGTGATTGTACTTTATTCTATATTTTTTTTGTTACGTTATTGTCACATACATTTACTTGTGATTATAGCTGTAAATATACACTTGTTTTCTATTTTTTGTTCATATATCAATATTTTCCGACCATCATCTTGGGTAAGCTTATAGTTTATTATATAATATATGATTTCCTTTAATCATAACTAGATACCTCCTAGATATATTCTTTTGTGAGCACAATTTTGAAACTTCACATTTTTGCCTCAGGACTAAAAACCTTCTGGTTTATGAGCTTCTCGTGATTTTGAGTGTATAAGTTTAGATAATAAACTCTGGGTCAGAAGAAATCACGTGGCGCCCTGTAAATTTCATATTTATATACATGGAACAACAACGATTGGAAAATTTGTACCGAAAATTTTCAGCTCGGGAGTAGAGTTTCACACCTTTACTCCCAAACAAGAAAAAACACATGCATTTGTTCTAAAAGGTATTTATCATAATATAAGTATGGATGATATAAAAGAAGAATTAACAATGGATCATAAGATTTCTGTTCAAAATATCTACAAAATGAGAGGGATAAAGTATCCGATGTACCTCACCAAGCAACGAAGTCTATAGAGATTTCACGTAAATTGCCCCAACTTAACCCAGTCAAGTGGTTATCATATAATAATAGTTCTTACAAACAATAGATGTCTGGACTTTCGACTATCGCTAATGCAGGTTTCGATTTAACCTACGTTGTCATTTTCGAATCATATGTCACTTACTGTCAGACTTTCGTTTGATTGTACATATTAGAGTGCAGACATATTTATATCAAATATTGAAGATTTATCCTTTTAATAGACGAGCGACGAAATTGGATTAATTAAGTGCTGTGTGCCTAACTGCGAAGATAAAACTTCGCTTTCCCAAATCCGAGAAAGGATATCGTGAGGTTCAACAAATGGATATGTGCTATTGATCATGAAACAATTTATTTTAACAAAATTTGCCGCCGCCATTTCGAGCCGCAGCATGTTTATCCTGGTTCAAACAGAATCCATTTAAATGCTTTACCCACTTTGTATTTGTCTTCAGGTAATATGTTCATATATCTTTGTAATTTATATAATTTAAATGAAATACTTGTAGATCGACCTCGTAATGACGTAAACGTAATTCCCAACATTTTAATAACACCACCCCAGATTATAACACCACTCCCAGTAGATTGTGCTAATATATTTAATGGTATGTTCATGTTAACTTAAAAATAACTATTTAACTGTGTTTTTTTATTTATGATACTACTTATAAGTGACCATTTTTGTTTATTATTTTTTAAATTTTAGATGTAATGATGGACCATGATTACGTCTCAGTGATGCAACCAATAATTAATAGTAATGGCCTCGATAATGACATGACTTTCAGTGAATTGAATCAGGAGGCAGTTTCATCTATTTTGCCCGAAGAATCTAAACAAACAGGTAGTTTGATTAATACCTAATTGATATTAAATACATTTATAATTCATGTTTCTCTACAAATATAATATATTGTTACAGCCAAGAATTTAACTCCGCACCAAGTTTTGGTCAATGTTGATCTAAACAGCCCTGTAGGAATCACTCCACGGGAAAAAATTACATAATGAAGTGAAACGGTTGTATAAAAGATACCAGAATGTAAAGAACAATTTTAGGAGGAGGCTGTTTGGGGCTGAAAAATTCCAAAAGGAAAAAGCAATTGAAGAAAATCTTGAGTTCCTTAATGATATGGGAGCACAATGTATAACATGTCAGTTCCGGGAATCGAAAAAACCAGTTAGACAACATCGATTCACCGAAAATGAAAAAATATTGTCATTGTCATTATACAAGCAAAGCCCCAAATCTTATCGGTTTCTGTCAAAAATATTTGTGTTGCCAAGTAAACCAACCTTAGACAGATTCCTTAGTAAAATTACTTTTGAACCTGGAATCAACAAAAATATTTTTGAATCCTTGGAAAAAATTGTTTCCAAAATGGATCCAAGTGAGCGGTATGTGTCAGTAATGTTTGACGAGATGTCAATTTTGCCAGCACTTAATTTCAATGAAAACAAAGATTTGATTCAAGGATTCGAAGATATGGGACCTGGAAAAAGAACGTCATGTTGCAGACCATGCCCTGATGTTTATGATTAGAGGAATAAAAAACAAATGAAGGCATCAATTAGTTACCATTTCTCGAGTACAGGTGGTGCTAAAACCTACGAAATAAAATCCATATTAAAAGAAATTTTAGAGAAGCTAATTAGAATTGGTTTAAAACCTATCACTACAGTATGTAACCAAGTGGGTCGAGATGTTGCTGCATTGAATTCCTTAATACGGGATACAAAAAGAAAGTATATCAGGCGAGGGGAAGCAAACCTTTATCGGACTGGATACTTTGAAATTGGTACCTTTAAGATGTATCCTTCATTCGACCCTCCACATTTATTAAAACAATTTTATTTAAAAAAATGTATACTTTACTATCAATAAGATAAAGAAAGTAGCTAAATGGGAACATATTCAACGTTTGTATGAATACGATAACGGCCCAAACACAATAGAAGGCTTAAGAACCCTGCCCCATATTACTGACGAGCGTGTATATGAAAATAAATTTAAAAAAATGAAGGTGAAGCATGCAGCCCAAATATTTAGCCAAAGATTATCGTCAACGTTAATGTTGGCCAGCAAGATTGGTAAATTATTATTTTAAATATATATATATATATATATATATATATATATGTTAGATAGTGGATTGTTTGAATAACTTTTTAAAAAGGAACATTATTTGTTACACTGGAGTCAACGTTGACTCGTTAAGAAAATACAATAATAATTTAGAAGTAGTTTAATCGAAAGTGAGTATAAGACTGATTACAAAAAGGTTGTTAGTAATATTTATAATGTTTCAAGAACAAAGAAAACAGTGTTGCTGATTCAGCACAATCAGAATTACTGAGAATTGAAATATAATGCTCATGCAGCGTGAGCGGTTATTGAGAAGAGCTGTTACGCAGTATGTAATACGATACGTTTGAGAAGGTTAAGCCTGTCTCGATAATATTATATATCATAGTATATTTCTAATATAACATATATATATATATATATATATTACGTGTTTATTTATTTTGTATTCAGATAGCCAAAACACACTTGGGGAAGGTGCAGAAAAAACTGCTGAATTATTATATTTCGTTGGCCGCTTATTTGATTCTGTCAATGGAGGCAATAAAAACCCTCGATACGGAAAACTATCACGATGTGGGATAAGCGACTACCACCCACATTAAGTTTTGGACCGAAGAAGCACTTCCACTTCTAGCTTCAATGGAGTTTGAGAAAATAAAAAAGAATAACTAGAAGAGATGTACAAACCAACCTAAAAACTATATTCCAGTGGCAAGAAAAAGACCTAGTTCCAAGTGTATATCAATTTAGTGATAAATCCGGCTGTACAATAGAAAATTTACAAGAAGTGCCTTCGATTTTAGAATGCTTTTTTACCCCTGATTTTGTCCAAAAACTTGTTGATCACATTCATTTATACAACGATTTCATAAATACAAACGAGCTATCAAGTAAAAGTCGTTTGAAAAATTGGAAACCAACAAATCCAAGTGAAATATATGTGTTTTTAGCCGTTTCACTGCTTATGACGCAAGTAAAAAAAAAAATAGACACAGCGAGTATTGGTCAAAGGACGTTCTTATCGAAACACCGATTTTCAGCCAACTGATGCCACGTGACAGCTGGATATTTATAATGTTTCAAGAACAAAGGAAACAGTGTTGCTGATTCAGCACAATCAGAATTACTGAGAATTGAAATATAATGCTCATGCAGCGTGAGTGGTTATTGAGAAGAGCTGTTACGCAGTATGTAATACGATACGTTTGAGAAGGTTAAGCCTGTCTCGATAATATTATATATCATAGTATATTTCTAATATAACAGCTTCCCCCTTATAAAAAAAGTTGGTGTTTTATGCAGCAACTTTTGAAATGAATATAAAATGTATATAAAAGGTAATGGTACAATTTGGAAAAATATAAGAGATACAAAAAATGTTAAATCGTAAGGTTTAAAATACAGAATATAACCTTAGCGTCTAAAATATGAAATGCAAGCACAATAAGCTTGATTCATAAAATAAAATAACATAAAAATGTTAGAGTTAAAATATAGCTTTAGCAAAAAAGCGTAAAATACAAACATACTAGGTTTGAATTGTAAAATAGGATAAAATATTCCTAAGGTTAAAATATAGCTTTACTGTGAAAGCATAAAATATAAGCATGATGGGTTTGAATGAAAATGACGTAAAAATGTTAATAAAATTGAAATTAACAAATGATAGAAAAATAATGAAATATAATGATTAAACAAATGAAATAAAATTCACTGAAGAGTCCAGCACTAAAAATCAGTAAAAAGGCACAAAACAGTTTGTCTTTATGTAAGTTCTATGTCTTCGGCTTCGTTGTCTTCTCTTCTTAAGGTAGGTCGTCTTCGTGAAGGAAATAGGTTAGCAAATGTCCTGTAGGGTTTGCTAGGCCTCGGTGGAGATGGGGGTGATGCAGAAACATCGGTGGCTAGTCTTCGTCTTTTTGTTCTGCACTTACAAAATACGTACAGAAATAACAGTCCAAATATTAGCACAATGATAAAATAGGTGAACCAGGATATGTGTTTTGTTATAAAGGGTTCGTTGATCAAATCATCTAAATCTCTGGAGTATTGGTCCAACTTGTGTTTGGCAACTTCGAGGTCTTCCGTATTGAGATTGTTTAATTTTAGTGGTTTAAGATTTGGAGCTTGGATTTTGTCTGGAATATGTTTACAACATTCAAATGGAATTTGGATTGGATGAGTGTCGTCTTTTACATCGGTTACTTCATTGGTACTGGCTTGAATTTTTGTGATGCCTATGAAGGCGTAACAAATTGGTTGTAATTTTACTATTGAATTTTTGTAGATGACTTCAGTTTTTGAATTTCTTTCTGGACAGTTGATGGTTGTTTGTAGAGGTTCTGCGTTAATAACTAACCATGTGTTTTCGTCTATTTTTTGGACGTTGTAGCCTTGGCTGATGATAAATGACGTCTGGCAGTTTTCTGGCAGAGTTTTGAGGTTCTTGAAGAGACGGGCTTCGCATATGGCATTGTTGTCAATAGGATATGCAAATAAATTTGGACATAATTTGGTGTTGAAATAAAGTGGTTTGCATTCTTCAAGGTTCGAGATAGGTATGTACATTAATGAATCATCATCTCTCGCGATATATTTTTGAGAAGTTGATAATACATGATATAAACCAGTTCTATTATCCAAAATAGGAATAGGGTATAATTGAAATACTGAATATGTTTGAGGGTCTATTAAAGGTATGTCTAACACAAATAGTAGATCCGAATTTGTTTGAAAAGCTTTTAGTTCTATAATGTCTAAGTACTGTGCAACCTTTGATAGTTTGATTGGAAGCGGTAAATTGTTCCTTTGTAGGTTTTGCGAAATTTCCTGTAGAGAATTTACTAAGTCCTTTGGATTTATAATTGACGTGTGAATTATTTTAAGCCTCGCGAAAGTGATGGAATTTAGGATGTCGTTTAGGTTATCCTCGATAAATAAATAACTTGCCATAAGTTGTTCGCAGATTTCGATAAATTTCAGTTTTGCATGGACGTTTTCTATGTCCTTAGTCATATCTAAAATTGAGGTTTCAATTTCTTTAATATCCTTATTGAAAGTTTCTTCGTCAACTTGCAATTTTTGAATAGTTGCGTTGAAATTTTTGATTACTGAAGTTGTAACGGATATTTGGTTTCTAATTAGGTTTTCGAGTTGGTGTTCGTCATTATTCAATTTGTTGATACAATCAGAATAATACTGACCGTCTTCTGCGTCTAAATTTCCGGTTATTGATTTGAAAATCGTTCCGATGCCATTTAGTATTCCTCGTTTGTATCGTTTCGTGTCAAGGTAAATTTCGTCAAATTTTGATTGTATTGATTGGGAAATTTGCGTCAATAAGCTAAGGTGAGTTTTTACATCTCCTGCAAAGACGTTCATGTAATGATATGCTGGGTCGAGTGTGTTGTATAGTGTCTGTAAGATCTTGTCGTTTTTGTCGAAAGCTGTCTTAAAGGTAGATATGTTTTTGTGTACCAGTAAAGTCCATTTCTTGTGAGAAATCACAATGTCCGTGTCTTGGTGATAATATACTCCGATCGTATTGTTAATAGGTGTTATTTTAAATTGAGCAAGTGCTGATCCGATCAGCAGGAGAAACCTGAAAATAAATTTAATCTTCAGTATATGGTTTCATTCGATCAAAATTTACTTTGGTTGTTTGGTTTGTTTCGAGATTTAGTAATGTAGCGGAATTTTGAAAGATTTCTGTAATTTCAAAGGGACCGTTGAATTTATTTTGCAGTTTATTTTTTATTTGTGATTCTTTCACGTACACTTTGTCGCCAATATTATATGTGTGTCTATTTTCGGGAATGTTCTTGTCGAATCGAACTTTGGCTTTTTGTTTTTGTGCTTCTGTTCGACTTCGCGCAATTTTGTAATAATGGGATATTCGATTATTTAGGTCTCTAACGTATTTGGTGATCAGGTCTTTTTGGTTGTAAAGAGTTTCAGGTGGTCGGTTAGCTGTATGTCCGAAAATAAGCTCGTATGGCGTAAAGCCATGAGTTTTGTTTACCGAGTTATTGTAACATATCACCGCATAGGGTAATATAGTAAAGGGATGTTCGTTGGGATTTTCGGTTTTGTGTATTCTTATCATTTCTGCTAGGGTGGCATGGAATCGGTCGATAGATCCGTTGGATTGAGGATGTCCTACGCTTGAGTATGTTAGTTTTATGTCGTAAAGGGTACAAAGGTCTTTTAATAAATTATTATCAAATTCGCCGCCATAATCGCAATGAATTCTTAGTGGGGTACCATAATGCTGAAAATAAAGCAACAGGGTATTTACGACTGATTTTGCGCTCTTGTCTGGGACTGCGTAAGCTTGAGTAAATTTGGTTAACTCGTCGCGGATAGTTAATGCATAGTTTCGCGTGGGAAATTCGAATAGATCAATATTAACTCTCTCGAATGGAGTTTTAGGGGTTTCGGTAATCACTAAGGGATTGTTGAGGTTCTTGCGACAGACTTTTGTTCTTTGACATGTTTCACAATTTTTTATAAAATTTTCGACGTCTTTTGTTAAGCCTTGCCAATTATATTTATTTTTGATTCTACGTATCGTTTCATTTATTCCACGATGTAAATTATTTTTTCCCGTGTGATGCTGGTCGAGAATGATCGGACGTTGGTCCTCGTCGGGAGTTCGTACTAAATTTTGACAAATAATTAGTTTTAAGTCTTTTTCTGCAAAAATAAATGATAGGATTTCGAGAATTGGAAAGTCTAAGTTATTTTCAACGTGATAAGTTTTGGAAAGGTCTAATTTGTTTCGATGTTTGTACAGTGTTAAAAATAGGTGTTCTACCACAGACTCTGGGTCGAAGGGTAGAGCGATAATGTAATAGTTTCTTTGTCGGGTTGATTTACTGGAAACGATATTAATTGTGTTGTTATAAAACTCTGGGTTTTCCTCGAAAATATCTTCGATAATTTGATGGTGAAGGTCTGTCAAGTTGTTTTGTTGGAAGAACGTTATGATATTTTTATTTTCTCGATCTAATAGTTGTTTATTTGTGATTTGGATTTTGGAATAGTCTATTAGAGATTTGGTTTTGTAAAGTCGGGAAAATGTGTCAAATTTTCGGGCGATTTGTTCGTCGGTAATTTCGTCGTCGTTGTCTGGAATTTCGTCTTCATCTGAGTCTTCGTTTGCGGCTAGAATTTTTGAATAAAATTTGGAACATTCTGAAAAGTGATTAATTTTTATTCTGGACAACGCGTCCGCGTTTTTATTGATCTTTCCGGGTTTGTATATTATTTCGTAATCGTATTCTTCGAGTTTTAAGCGCCAACGCGCTAGTCTACTACCTGGGTCTTTTATGGAAAATAACCAAGTGAGTGGTCGGTGACGAGTTTGAACTTCCTTCCGAATAGATATGGCCTAAAATGCTTTACACTCCAGACCAAAGATAAAAGTTCACGCTCAATGGTTGAATACTTAGTTTCCGCGCCGCATAAAGTTCGAGATGCGTATGCGATTGGCAAATCTTTTCCTATACTTCCTTGTGAAAGTACAGAACCTATTGCAAATGCACTAGCGTCTGTAGTTAGGACAAAAGGTTCATCAAAGTTGGGGTAGATCAATATCGGGGTAGTTGTCAAAGTTTGTTTTAGGGTTTCGAATGAATTTGTACAGTCATTGTCGAAATTGAAAGGTATATCTTTTTGTAGCAATTTAGTCAAGGGTTTTGAAATTTTGGAAAAATTAGGAATGAAGCGTCTATAGTAGCCTGCTAGACCTAGAAAAGATTTAATTTCTTTCTGATTTTTTGGTTGAGGAAAATTTAGAATTGCTTCGACTTTGGCAGGGTTTGGTTTTACACCATCCTTTGTAATAAGATGTCCTAAATAGGCGACTTCCTTGCGAAGGAATTCGCATTTGTCTGGCTGAATTTTGAGGTTGGCTCTTTGTAGACGTTTGAAGACTTCTGTTAATCGGGACATATGTTCGTGGATAGTAGGGGAATAAATAATAATATCGTCCATGTAGACGAGACAGCGTTCATTTTGGATGCCTAATAGAATATTGTCCATGACCCTCTGGAAAGTGGATGGAGCATTTTTTAGACCGAATGGCATACGTACAAATTCGTAGTGGCCATTCTCTACCGTGAAAGCTGTTTTTTGGATGTCCTTAGGATCGATTTCAATTTGGTGGAAGCCAGAGGCCAAGTCTAGAGTCGTGAAATATTGACATCTGCCTAATTGGTCTAGAAGATCAGAAATGTTGGGCAAAGGATACTTATCACCTATCGTTACTTCGTTTAATTTTCGGTAGTCAACTACGACGCGCCATTTCTGTTTACCAGAAGCGTCTAGTTTTTTGGGGACTACCCAAACTGGGGAGGACCAGGGAGAAATTGAAGGCTGGATAATGCCTTGGTCGAGCATTTTCGAGACTTGTGATTTTACCTCTTGTTTATGAATTTGGGGGTAACGATAAGATTTAGTGAAAATTGGTTTAGAATCGTTAGTGTCTATTGAATGTTTGATTTCATTGGTAAATGTCAAGTTGTCACCTTCTAAATAGAATATGTCTGAAAAGTCTAAACAGAGTTGAGTAATTAGTTCACTCTCCTCATCGTTCAAGTGATCTAAGCGTAATTGGTTTCTTATTTCGTAATTTCTGTCTATGTATTGGGAATCCGGATTTTGAAGATTTACGTTAAATATTGATCTAAATTTTTGAACGGGTTCAAGTTTAAGATTTGAAAATTTTATTGTTTTCGGAATTGCATTTGAGTTTATTACTGTCGTCAAAAATTCACCATTGTTGTCTATTTTGACAATGGCGTTCGGTAAACGTACCTTTTCGTTTTCCTAGGCTATTAGTATAGCTTCGGTATTTTGTAAATTACATTTAAGCTTAAAAATCTTTTCTGTGCGTGGTTCGATAGAAATTACATTTTGGTTTTTTGTTTCGTTTAAATTTTGATTTTTAATCGGGCTCCAGAGTGTAGTTAATATATTATCGGTAACTTGATACAATGGTACGGTTTTGAAATTAGTGATTAATTGTCTGTTTTTAATGTCTATTAAGCAATCGTAATGGTCCAAAAAGTCGGCACCTAAAAGTCCGTCAAATTCTATATCTAGATTATGAATGTAAACTTTGTATGGATCATTCGGATTGAAAGGTATGAGAGCAGATTCAGTGATATTAATTTTTTCGTCTGTTATACCTTGTATAATTACATTTTCGTGGGATCGACGTTTATAGTTTTCTGCCGTTTCGGGTTTGAATATAGAGATACCTGCACCTGTGTCTATCAAGATTTTGAAACGTTTAGTGATGTCTTCTATGTAAAATAAATTTTTGGAGTTTACGATATTTAGTTTGTAGCGGGGTGTTTTTACATGAATTGATTTTCCGGGAAGTTCAGGTTTGGGTCGAAACTGTCCTGGAAGTTTATCGCTTGGACTTGATGAGAAATTTGGTCTAGTTCGTCCGTTTGCTGTGTTGGAGTACTCGTGGAATACTCCGGGCCTATGCAAAAATCCGGAGGATTAGCAGTATAATCCTCGTGCTGTTGAGATTGAGAATTAGCAGTATAATTCTCGTACTGTTGGGGTTGAGAATTAGCAGTATAATTCTCACATTGTTGGGTTCCAAAATCGTAATCATAATCATTTTCGTTAGAATAATTGGGAGAATAATTGGTAGAATAATTTACAGGATAACTTTCATATTGGTTTGGGCTATCAGTGTAGTTATCATAAGATTCTTGATTTAGGTGATGTGTCTTTTGTTGATTAAACCTGTTGAAATTTGGGTTTGGTTGGATGGCCGAAGGTCTTTGTTGGTTGAAGTTTGGATTTGGCCTGATAGCTGAGGGCCTGTTCTGTTGAGAATAATTTTGCTGCTGGTTAGAGAAATTTTGGAAATTTTGCGGTCTATGATTAGATGTGAAATGTTGCCTTGGAAGCTGTGCTTGATTAGAATAAGCATTTGGTGTGAAATTGGGAGATGGGGATTGATAGTTTTGCCTTGTGCGGCATTCGTTAACATGGTGTCCGTTTCTTTTGCAGAAGGTGCAAAATTGTGGGGAGTTTGGACGTCTTTGTGGGTTTTGAATGGGATTTTTATTTGGAACTCTATTAGAAAATTTTTGTGATTCAAAATAGGATAATTGCAATTCACGTTTAATGCGGTTTATTGCGTCTAACATGTCGCCAGGGTTACCAGCCCTAATGATTTGACCTAATTTGGGTTCTAATCCGGTTAATAAAGTAGTCAATGTCATATTTTCAATGAGGTTACATTGAGCAGTTTTTTCCTCTAGAGTTAGAGTCTGCTTTTGCACTGCTGCGTGCATTTTCGCGTTTGTAGTCTTGATACAAATATTAGTGCGGTTTCGTTGGGTAACTGACGAATCCTCTGCAGATCCTGAATCAAAGCTGTCAGGTCGCGAGAGTCGCCAAAATGAGCTTCAAGTAAGCTTTTGATTTGTGCCCATGTAGCAGGGTTTCGGGAATTTATTAATTCTGCGGCTTTTCCGCGTAATTTATTTTTTATGTGAAGCGTTAATAAGACGCGCTGATCATCAACAGCGATCCCCTGAGCGGTTATGCAAGCTGAAATTAATGTTTGCAAGAATATGGGGTTGCCGTCAAATTCGGGCACTATGGAAAATATTTCGCTTAACCTATAAGGTTCAATATTTATTGTTTCGTTCGCCGTGATTGAATTGTTTGCATTGGAATTGCTTACGTTTGTAGCCATTTTATTTATATTATTTAGATAATTAAATAACTTAAAACGCCTTTTTCCAATTTAAGTTAGTGCGCTACTGGTGTTTAATAAGAATTTTTTTTTTATATGAAACGGGCAAGAGTGTGTTATTTATTCTGTAATATTTAAAATTTATATTATAAAATAGCTAGATTAATTCGAAAAACGCGTTTGGTTTAAAAAGCGTTTTGAGTTTGGAAATAGTATATCTCTGATAATTTTATATTTTGCACACACGGTATTATAGAACACAAGCTTGTCTTACGGCCTTAACCTTAACCTTTTATGTGGTATGCAATATTATATTACGATAAAAATGCAAAGATAACAATGGTACGTGATTACAGTTAATTAGATAAATTCGCACTTAAAGAGTATATGATATTACCATAAAAATAATGTTACGATAGGAACAGTGTATGATTGCGGTTATTTATATAGGTCACACAAATTATAATCAAGATATTTTGTTTCAAGTTTAAATAAAATTACTACCTTAGATATTAGAACTGTATGTAGCAATGCAATGTATTTTGATAAAATAAAATATAAAATTATGTCGTTGTTTGCAAATAAATGTTTGCGAGATGATTCAAAAATGACTTACCCTAAATTTTTCATTCCTCGTGGTCCAGTTGAATGCGACTTCGTGAGCTTAGCTTCACCAAAGGTCTCTCTCTGCCAGGGGCGTCACTGGGTGTTCCTTCCACAGGGTTGCCTTTGATGCCGAAGACACCAACGATGGGACGGGATGAAATTCTTACTTGCTAATTGTTGAATCGTGTTGATTTGAAATGTTGCTTGTATTTCTTGATAATTATTATTGTTTCGCTTCTGTGCGTTTGAGAATAATGTAGGTTCTTCTGAACAAAGGATTGGGATCCATCACCACAGCTAAGAAGCTCTTTTCGTCCGGTTAGGCACCTTTTTCAGATGGACTCCTTGTTCCCTCGGATATGTTTGCTACTGGTTAGGCTCCCGAACTGTGTGTGTTTTTCAGATCCGCCACGACTGCGCCAATGTTAGATAGTGGATTGTTTGAATAACTTTTTAAAAAGGAACTTTATTTGTTACACTGGAGTCAACGTTGACTCGTTAAGAAAATACAATAATAATTTAGAAGTAGTTTAATCGAAAGTGAGTATAAGACTGATTACAAAAAGGTTGTTAGTAATATTTATAATGTTTCAAGAACAAAGAAAACAGTGTTGCTGATTCAGCACAATCAGAATTACTGAGAATTGAAATATAATGCTCATGCAGCGTGAGCGGTTATTGAGAAGAGCTGTTACGCAGTATGTAATACGATACGTTTGAGAAGGTTAAGCCTGTCTCGATAATATTATATATCATAGTATATTTCTAATATAACATATATATATATATATATATTACGTGTTTATTTATTTTGTATTCAGATAGCCAAAACACACTTGGGGAAGGTGCAGAAAAAACTGCTGAATTATTATATTTCGTTGGCCGCTTATTTGATTCTGTCAATGGAGGCAATAAAAACCCTCGATACGGAAAACTATCACGATGTGGGATAAGCGACTACCACCCACATTAAGTTTTGGACCGAAGAAGCACTTCCACTTCTAGCTTCAATGGAGTTTGAGAAAATAAAAAAGAATAACTAGAAGAGATGTACAAACCAACCTAAAAACTATATTCCAGTGGCAAGAAAAAGACCTAGTTCCAAGTGTATATCAATTTAGTGATAAATCCGGCTGTACAATAGAAAATTTACAAGAAGTGCCTTCGATTTTAGAATGCTTTTTTACCCCTGATTTTGTCCAAAAACTTGTTGATCACATTCATTTATACAACGATTTCATAAATACAAACGAGCTATCAAGTAAAAGTCGTTTGAAAAATTGGAAACCAACAAATCCAAGTGAAATATATGTGTTTTTAGCCGTTTCACTGCTTATGACGCAAGTAAAAAAAAAAATAGACACAGCGAGTATTGGTCAAAGGACGTTCTTATCGAAACACCGATTTTCAGCCAACTGATGCCACGTGACAGCTGGATACTTATTCTGAGATTGCTACATTTTGCAGATAATTCAAATGTGATAAAAAATGATAGACTTTTCAAAATTCGAATGGTAATAGATCATTTTAGAGCTACTTTTAAAAATGGGTTGTATCCATTCCAAAATATCGTAATAGACGAAAGTCTGATGCTTTTCAAGGGAAGAATCTCTTTTCGCCAGCTTATCCCTTCAAAAAGATACCGTTTCGGGTTGAAGTTTTTTGCAATTGTGGATTGCGAAACTGGTTATTTATTAGATTTTATACTTTATACGGGGGCTTTAACCGAAGTTACGAATTATGATGCCAATTTGGGAAAGACAGGAAATATTGTGATGACTCTTACGGAAAAATATTGGGGAAATGGGCATGTCCTTTATACTGATAACTGGTATAGCAGTCCTCTGCTCATCGAAAAAATGTTGGGAAAAAAAATTAATTGTTGTGGCACTGTCAAAGCCAACAGACGCCATATGCCATCCCTAACCGATAAGTTAGAACGGGGTGAAATAGAATATCGTTCAATAAGCACATTGCTTGCTTTAAAGTGGCAAGATAAGAGGGAGGTAAGAATGTTATCCTCACTACATAATACTTCCAAGGAAACAATAACAAGAGGAAATAATGAAGTCGTTGAGAAGCCAAAATGTATAGTTGCTTACAGCCAAAATATGGGAGGGATAGACAGAACCGATATGCTCCTTAGCACTACAGAGAGTGTTAGAAAAAGTATAAAGTGGTACAAAAAAGTTTTTTTCCACCTTTTGAACCTATCCGTATTGAACGCCCATTGTATTTATAAAGTGAAAACTGGAAGTTATGTTAATCTGCTAGATTTCCAAAGGCAACTAGTAAAGGAACTGATTGAAAAATATAAACAAGTCGAACCACAACCTTCTGGTGGCAGACCGATGACTGGACATTCTCCCCTTCGCCTCATAGGAAGGCATTTCCCGTCCTTGTATCCACGCCGACAAGTAAATAATAAACGCATTTCAAAAAGATGTGTTGTTTGTTCAACTCAGAAAAAAAGAAGATAAACTATCTACAATTGCCAAAAATGTAATGTACCACTATGTGTAGTGCAATGCTTTGAAAAGTACCATACCCTTAAAAAATTTTAAGTTTTTCACTTTTTTTTATATAGTAAATGTTGAGCTATTGTTTTTATACCTTTATAAGAATTTACATGCAGATTTGTTTTAAAATTAATATATTTTTTTAACTTATTTTGATCTGTGTTTCTTATTCCATTGAATTAATTCCATTTATTTATTATTGATGGATAATATTACTTCATACTTCATTCATATAATGCAAGATAGTTGTGGGAAACGGACGAATCCGCGCAGGATATATAAAACGCCTGGTATGAATGCGAAGTTAAATGCGGGAACCGTACGCGGCCGCACAGGCTTCCGAGAGCCGCACAGTGGGTCCTGCTTTCCTAATTGAGTGCCGCAGTTAAAGTGTTAAATTAATATGCAAAATTTCACTTAGGACATTAGTTCACAACTGGTGTAAAGGAGTTATTAAGAAAATACAGGGGAAGGACGCTAGACCATATTTGGGTAATTATGAAGTAATAAAAGAAGCTCATAATATTTACATCTCGAGAAGAAAGAAAAAGTATGTAAAGCAACCGCGCACCTAACTTCAAATATTAATGGTTATACAGTTGTCTTCATTCTCTCAATTTGACATTCATTCTCATTTCCTTCAATCTGTCTAAAATTTGTTTAGCCGAACAAGAATAGGAGAAATAGATAAGAAATTTGAAATTGTCGAAGAACAACAATTTTATTTTTTTATCTTGTTTTACGCCATTAAAATATATTTTTTCTTAATTTTTGTGGAAAATACATTTACCAGTATTTTTTAATATCTCCGGTTGTAATTATAGAATTTCCAAAAGAAAAAAAACAAAAACAAAATCTTAATAAAATTATTTTTGATATGTGACTAGTAGTGCTTTACTAAATAACCTAAAAATAGATAAAAAGCGATGCGCATAGTGGTTTTTATATTCATATAAATATCTCGAGAGCTAATGGATGAATTCTGAAGAAATATTAGGAAATAATACTTATTGAAATAAATCATCAAATCAAATTCAAATTTTTAATCGTCTGCCATTTTTGCAATACACAACATAGATCAATGAATCTTCCTTTTTATGTAGGTACTTTAAGATGGTATTCAAGAATTTTTCTAAAAATTAATAAACATATTTTTTTACGTTATCATGATTCCGAATTTTTAAATTTTATCTTTTCAAAACACAGTTTCATATCTCAGGTACTAATCATCATACAACTATATCTATATTTTTTAAGTTTTCATTTTCCTACATACTATTAATGTTTGTAGAAATTTTTGCTTTAAGTGACAATTTATGTTACTTTAAGGAGAAAAATCGATTTAATAAAACGTTATATGTAATCTTAAAGTACATAAAAAATGAAAATTAAAAAAAATCAAAAATATAACAACAAAGTTTACCATAAAGGATTCACAAGAATCTTTTCTTTTCATAGCGAAGTGCATTCAGCAGGCGGAAGAACATATAGATTATCTTAAAAAATCAAAAAAAAAAATATTCAGCCGTTTATTTTTTGCGTTGGAGAGAATATATTATCTTTCAATGAAATATATGTATATTTCGATGATATTAGGTATAGATTTTTCAACATTCTTAGGGCAGTTGATATATGTGTATTGGAAAAATGACTGATTGATGAATTTTAATTTTATTGTTTTTTGGTCATTTAAAAAAATTCGACTCGACTTTAAATTATACACGATTTGTCTTCATAAGAAGTATTATTTCCTAAAATGTTACCAAAATTCATCCATTAGTCTTCGAGATACTTACATGAATGTAAAAACCGCTATGGGCATAAGTTTTTTTTAGTTTATGTAATACAGCAACTGGATAGCTACTGATGAAGTGTCAAAGATAATTTTATTACAATCATTTAAACTCCCTAAAGTTCCAAGCTATTATTGCAGAGCATCTACTAAAAAAGTTTACGTTGAGTCCACATTTAGGTCACTACTACACATGTGGAATGTATACAAAGAATGGTGTATTGGTAATAACTACAAAAATGCCGGTAGAACTTTATTCGAAAAAATTTTAGATGATGAAAATATTCGTATTCACAAGCCTCGCAAAGACCCACTTGATGTACAATACAAAATTGGACATCAAGTGGGTTCTGTAAGTGAAGAGGATTATACTATTCACTGTACAAAACAAGAAGAAGCTCGGGCAGCCAAAAACGCAACCAAGAACAGTGCAAGTAATGAAAAGTTAGTTGTAACCACGAAGTAATATTATATGGTTAGGAGAGCGTACTCGGACCATTTCACCTGTTCCTATATTGCACGCATTGTGGGAGAGAGACATATAAGACAAAGAGAAGTAGGGAGTCCGGAGCACATGTAACATTTGCATTATTTTCTATTGACCTGCATTGGCTTTTAGTCGTGTTTAAAGATATTTATCATAATAAAATGGGTAGAAAGTGTTTTGTGCCTAATTATCGTTCGGGATATGCATCCTGTCTAGAAAGAGCATCTTTATTTTCTCCTCCTCGGGGCCCTGAGAGGTTTGAAATATGGAAAAAAAATATTCCGCGAGATGACCGAGTTTTGTCTCGAAACGACAGAGTTTGTGAAAAACACTTTGATCCAAGATATATTATTAAAATATGGACTAATGGTTTGACTACGGTAAGTTTGCCTCGTTTTTTATTTGTTAAAAATAAATTAAATAATAAATATTGTGCAGTCAGCAGGTATATTGTATTTTCCGGGCATTTGTCAGTATTAATCGTAGAATTCTGAACAGCTTTCAAATCGTCTGTATGTTCGGCACGTTTCTTATAAGCACAATAACTTGTGAAGACAACATTCAATTGTATTGAAATATGGAAAGTAAGTTAGCTAGAGGAAGAATCCTATTGTTCTTGAATAAATCAATTAGTAAATTAAGTTATAAGAGTTATTAAACAGTTTAATAAATACAATGTACATTCAGAGTGTTGCACCCTTTGATAAAACTATAAAAACATAAAAAAACGTGCATAGTATACTCGTGAAAGTTTCACCATTAAATCTTGCATCATCGGAAGATGATAAATGGGTCATAGTGAGGGTGGCTGATGAAAAAAACCTTTTGGACCTTGGCTTCTTGTATATATACTAAATCCCCGATTTATGGACTCTTGCTTTTTTCCCAATGTATGTTCATTTACCCACCAATCCAACGGAATAAGCTCAAAATAATAATCTAGTTTCAGATCTCGTTATAATATATAAGTGTATCAAATTTCACATCAATATCTTGTACAGTTCCAGAGTAATCGTGTGCACAAAAAAGTTATAGGCGACCGACAGACACAATTTTTGTTTTGCTCAAACTTAAAATTTCGACATTTCATGGTATGTATTCTCAAAATTTTTTTAAAAAATACTACCACTCCACTACGTGGATGTGGAAGTAATTGGGGTTGCCATTTAAAAGAAAAGATTAATCCGGTTAAACCGGACGTCAAAATATGTGCAAAACTTGACATTTAATACCACACACACTTTCTCAAGATTTCAAATCGATAACTTTAAAAATAATAAAAAAATTGTAGTGTACTTCTGGGTCACCCCGTATAACAATTATTATAATTAATTATTTAATACAATATATTCGTGTAGTTTCTTAAATATATATATATATATATATATATATATATATATATTTTATATATATATAAGGTGAGAATGTTGTGTGTATATGTTTCAATGTACGTATTTGTATCAGTGGGCATTAATATAATATTCCTGTTTTCATAGATATGTGTTTATTATTTGTAATAGGTTGTAGATGTATATTTCATTGAGGTAAATATAACCAACTTTTTATGTAAAATCTGTCATTGTATAAATGTATAGCATTGTAAACAATGTATTCAGGTGAATACATTACTTACTTATTAATTAACATACATACAAAAAATAACCTAATAATATTGTATTACATTATTTTTAATATACCTTCAAGTTCATAAAAATAAATCATAAAAAAACCTAACTATTATTTTATTTTGGCGCTCAAAGAATGAATATTTCCTTTATTAGGTGGTTCTTAATAACGTCTCTCTCTACTCTCGGTCTCGCTCACATGCGTGCTTTATGGGAACAGCAGTGTGACCGACAGAGTATTGGAAGTGGTTGTAACAATGGACGTACAAAGTGTTCTCTTATGTCCAAAATCAAATGCGTCCCAGATATACTATAAACAGAAACTTCAAGTTCACAATTTTACTGTGTACGATTTGAGAACTAGTAATGTAACTATTTACGTTTGGCATAAAGGTAATGGAGGCGTATCAAGTAACGAGTTCACGTCGTGCATTACAGATTACATTTCTGATATTCCCGGTACAGTAAAACAAGTAATGCTCATTTCCGATGGCTGCAATTTTGGGTAGAAGTATGAGAGATTTATCCAAAAAAAATCGATAACAATTGAACAATTGTTTTTGGAAAAGGTCACACGATGATGGAAGTTGATAGCGTGCATGCTACTTTAGAAAGTTACTTTAAACCTCCAATTAATTCACCGTCTGATTATGTTGCCTTAATGAGGATAGCTAGGCCGCAAAATCCATATAAAGTCAAAGTCTTGGATTATACATTTTTTCGCAACTTTGAAATGCAAGATACTAACTTGGAGTCAATAAGACCAGGTAATAAAGCTGGTGATCCGGTAGTAGTGGATATTAGAGCGTTGCTATACACCCTGATGGTTCGATAATGTACAAACTAAGACACACAGATAAATATAAAGCGTTATCCGAACATATAAAAACTAGGAGAAACATAGTTGTCCAAAAAACGAATCCTGATGCCAATTCCATTAATCCCGATTTATTTAAGGATCCAGTGCCAATAAATGAATCCAAGTACCGTCATCTCCAAGAAATGAAGGCTATAATAGAAGAACCGCATCATGCCTTTTATGACAGCCTTGTTTTTAAACCAGATAATAAAAAGTATAATAAAAATAATAAAAAAAAGTATAGTAGGTATTAGGTAGGTAAGTAATATTTAATAAATATTTTTATTTTTGTAATAAAATCTTGTTTTACTACCTAGCAATAATTTATCCTATGTAACCAAAATAAGCAATTAATACATCCTATGTACATATCGAAGCATTGAAATCAATTTTTCTTCCAAAATAACACGAAAATATGAAGTAATTTTGTAATACAGATATTTAGAAAAATATGAGTGAATCAAATAAAATACGAGAAATTATAATATCTGAAATGTAAACCTAAAAACGGTTTTTCTCGTTTTTCTCAAAACTATATATTATACGCATAGGATGTATTAAAACGACAATGACGATATGCAATACAGTATACAGCAAAATGCGAGAGCTGCTGCATATACCAAGTGCCACTCAACTGTTAATATTAAATTGAACTGTAACAGTCTAAGTTCCCTTATTGGCCCACTGGAATTGACTGTGTCTTCACTGAGCTGCTCAGTCTCGCTTATCGACTTTTGGGTAGTGTTGTTCAACCACTTACAACTTGAACTGGCGCCCGAGTAACAAGTAAGAAAGCTCGAGTGTCAAAGTGACAGCCTTATTCTCGCATTGTACGAGAAAAAGGCCGTCACACACAATATCAACAATAATTTTGTTTTCACTCTAACTGATAATGAACATATATACAAAATAATTAAGGGCATTAAGTTCAACGCTAGTAGTTACGATACAAATTTATTAAGTTGTGCCTACCAGTGATACTAATTTACATAACTCGTATAATTTTTGTTTGGAAACTGCCTATTTTTCTTTCGCCTGGAAACCAACTGTAGTGTGCCCTTTGCCAAAAATTAAAAAAACCATCTCAAATTAATGATTTAAGACCTATCAGTTTAGTGCCTGTATTAAGTAAAATCCTATAAAAAATTATTCATAAAAAGTTGGCAGAATACCTTAACAGTTATCAATATTATTTTCGTCATCAACAAAAATCCTGATTATCATGGTGAAATGAACAAAACAAATTTTTTGAAATGGTTTGAAATTATTAAAACATTTGGAAGAACCGTCTTTAATAATCATGGATAATGCTAGTTATCACAGTAGTTTGGTGGATAAAATTCCGAATTCGAGTTGGACAAAAGTCACTATTATATCCTGGCTACAAAACAGAAATATTGAAAATGAAGAAGGAATGCTTAAAGTACAATTACTTGAGTTGGTGCCACGGTAGTGACTTATTTATATGTTTAGAGATTTAGTGAGAGTACATAAAAAGTGCACTATCTTTTAACTCTTGTGGGTACGTATGTAAACTCGACTCAGTATACATATCACAAACTAATTTTATCAGATACTTCTGGTTATTTTCATTTATTAATATCAAGAGTCCAGGGACAGAAATTGTAATTTGTAGTAATAATATTGTCTTCCCATATTCTTCTAATACCTATATGAATTTATATTTATATATTAACAAACCTTATTTTTATAGAAACAAACTGCCCAAGGAATATGAAGCTGATAAGCTGGCACAACAATACAGCTATGGGGTCCTCAAGACTTCCACCATATCATTGTATGTTCCAGCCAATTGAAAAAGTTTGGGGCATAGCAAAAACATATTATAACAAATATATTGGGAGAGATGGTAATGGTGTGGAAAAAGTGATAAATATGTGGACGGAAGCATCAGATACTATTTCCCCAGAAATTTGGTCAAATACTATTAAAAACACAAATAAGGAAATACAAAAATATTGGGATAGGGAAGTGGCTTTTGACAGAGAAGATATTATCCATCCCGTTATTATTAATTTAAATGGATCCGATACAGACGATAGTTCAGACGAAGCAGAAAATATGTGAAAGGTTTCAATTTGCTTAAATATGTAAATGTTTTTTCTCTTATCAAGAATAGTAAATAACTAAAAAATGTATAATTGTTTAATATCGTAGTCATTTTATTTAATTAGCAGAATTTAATTATAATTATGATTGTACTGTAATATATATTATAAAACTCATTGTCCAATTATTAAATAAAGTTCATTTGAGAAATTATTTATAATCTATTTTTATTCCAATTAATCGAATTTTGATAGATTTTTGTTCTATGTATTGTGGGCTGCAGACGGTGCAGTTATCACAGGCACAGCATAAAGCTTTATGATGTGTCACAATTCATCATTTTAATGATACATTTTCAGTTGTGGCAATACAATTTGCATGTGACCTGAATTGGTGGGGGTTGCAGCTATTTTAGGTGAGTCGCTTTTGATTGACATCATATAATTATAGTAATTTTGTCGATCTGAGACGTGCATTGCCTGAATTCTAGCCCCGTGTATACGTGCAAAGTGAATCAGTAATTCTCCACATCACATTTTACATTGTCACTTAACACTGGTTTTGAATGTTGCTCCCTGTGGGGTAGAATAGGTATGTCGAATGATATTGAGGTATCTACCGTTTTAAGAATTTTGGTGGTAACAAATTATATGTACTTAATTAGGAAGTAATACATGTAGGAGTACTTTACCATTCAGTTTTATCTTGTTTTCATAAAAACTATTTTTTTTAAGCAAATCTCGAATTAAAAAGTACACTATCTGTTAATGATGAGATATCCAATATAGATGTTACAGAATCTGTTAAACTTCTAATGTAGTGTATCAAAAAGCACCATCACCAGAAGTTCTAGAATCCCTTGCGAATAATAACCTTGAACAAGACGCGGAACCTGCAGTAGTGACACAAAATAATGCTAAGCTGGATTTAGTATTTGAAAAATTAGAGAGAGTACTTGATAACCATAACAAATTAATTAAAAAATTGGCAAAATTTCAAACTGTGTTTGAAATAGCAAAAAAGAAAAAGAAATTAAAAAATACAGCTTCAACCAAAATTTAAAAAACTGTTTCCCCTATAGAACCCATTAATTCTTTGGAAGAATTAAAATCCTTTAATGAGAAACTAAATAACGAGGATATATTATACAATAAATATGTTGAACGTTTGAGTTTCATATGTGGAAGGAATAGTAAAGAGAAAGTAATTGACCATTGCTATATGCTTGTAGATAAATTTTTTAACCGGATTTTAAAAAAATTTATGCTCATGGACTGGAGGGGCAAAAGTTCCAAAAACAAAATTTGCTTTTAAATTCTACGAAAATGTTATAAAAACCTGTTTTTTAAATTAATTAATATGGCAGGCAATAACTTTACGTTGTAATAAAGCGAAGAGTTTTTTAATAATGTAATACGAAATTCTGTTCATAGGAATCGGTGCAGTCATTTCAGAGCCTCAAAAAGCAAAATAGGCCCAAAAATTCAACCAATATAATAATATTAATCGTCATTCATTTTTGTTTATATATATACATTACATGTGATAATATTAATACAAAAATGAGGCGAAATTTAGCACACAAAGTGCTACTCTTACACTTAACCACCACACACAAAAAAATAGATTTAATAATTCTTTAGTATAAAGATATAAAAAGAGTGAAATGTGATATACATATATAGGCTTAACACTAAAAAATTATGATGTAATTATATAAATATAATATAAAAATATAAAACTAAAAGTAAATTACAAACTGCACCCCAGGGAGCACTGCTTCGCTAGCCGATAATAAAAAAAATCGGGCTCAGGTAGGTGCACCTTGCCAGTACTTTCTTCATCAGCTCATTCTAAAATTTTTAACTTTAATAATTCAGCAAATTCAAAAGAAATTCAAACTGTATAGGACGGTTGCCGCGTGGTAAAATTAGTACGCAATGCATTAGGAGACAAGGGTGTTTCAGTAAGTCCAAAAGGTCACAAAGTAGAGTGGCGCTTTATTGTTGCTCTATATCAAACACAGAAAACTGAGGGATTGCATGCCGCAACAAAATTAACTGCAAGGCATATTAATTATAAAAATGAAATAATGAAAGTGTGTTTGGCTGTGCAGACATTAAGTACAAGTGTTAGCAAAGCTTTGTTGTGTAAAGAACTGAAACTGACAGGCTTTGAAGAATGTGAAGCAACTGCTGAATTTTGCCTAATTATTAATAATATATTTGATATTTTAAATTCGAGAATTTTTTTCCATAAAAGTGAGTATAGCCAGCCACTATCCGCAAAAAATTTCGATATTTATTTAAAAAAAATGGACTATATTGATTATTTAAAACAATTAAGGGATACTATTGGAAATTTACTTGTAAATAGTAGACGAAAGACAGGTTTTGTGGGATTAATCAAGTGTTTAACCTGTGTACAGAATTTGCTCAGAAACTACTACTAACTACAAATTATTTAAAATGTATTTTGACTTACAAATTAAGCCAAGATCATATAGAAATTCTCTTCGGTGCTGTTAGATAGTGAGGTGGATTTAACAATAATCCATCTTCCCTTCAGTTTCAAATCGCTTATAAAAAGTTGCTAGTAAAACATATAAAAGGGGTCAAAAAATGAGAATTATACTATTCTTGAAAATGCTGGAACTTTAAACGTTATTACATTAACTCTGTTATTTCCTCTACGCAAGATCATAATTACTGTTACAGTATACTTAAAATGACCGATTATGTCAAAGATAGTAGTTAAAAAAGTAGGGCCTAAAGTATCGTGTGATATTTACAAGCGCCATCTTTTTGGGCAGCAGTCAAATTCGTTGCTGTATAATTTAAAGAAGAGGAGCAATTTTCTTATTACACGTGAAAGTGTCGAAACAATTTGTTTAAAATTGGAAGGCATTATTCGCCAATATCAAAATATTTTATAAAAAAAAAATGTTAAATTTTTTTTAATACTTAGGGTACTTATTTCAAAATGTATCAAATGTATTTGACTCTGAAACAATGAAAGATCATATATATTCGCAAGAAGTCATCGATAATCATAGTTTTAAAGTTTTATTTATTAAATTAATTGCCGAAATGTACAGTTGTATTCATTCAAAAAGGGTACAAGTATTAGGATGAGAGGCGAGCCTTATCATATTTGTGTAAAACCGGCTGATGTGAATGACTGTTATTGGAGATTATCACATGACATAGGTTTTAAAAAATATGCAAAGTACTGGCGTTGGCGTTATTATTTTTGATAGTACATAGAGGTAGCGTTTGACAAACTTTGACAGTAGATAAATAAAAATGCCTCGCCATTTATTTGAAATTGAAAAAGCTCAAATAGTGTCCAGAATTGAAGATGGATGGATAATTCGTGCTGTAGCATAGATGTATAACAGAAACAAGAAAACTATATTAAAAATTAAACAATGCTGGGAGCAAGAAGATTCCTTAAAGAAAACAGTTGGTTCAGGTCGGCCTAAAATTTCCAACCCTAAACAGGATGCTGCTTTTTTGGAATACTTAAGAGAGAATCCATTTGCAACGGCGAGGGATGCTGTGATTGATACTGAATTTCCTGGCTCTCAACCTACCTCCAGCAGAAGGGTCAAGGAATCTGAGTTAAAAAAATCGTCCAGCTGCAAAAAATGTTCCCTCACTGTAGAACGGCAGTAGTCAATGGTAATTTTTGCAACAAACTATGTATACGCTTGTGTAGTCGCGTCTCGGAGAGACCGCCACGCCATCTCGCGGATTCGCCGCGTCAATAAGTAAGTGGCGAATTTGAAATTTGCCCAATTTAACATGTTACACATGTGTATTATATAAGTGATTTTGTGTAAAATTAAGTGTTATTTCTCCAAATAAAATGATAATTGAAATTACTTGTGGCTTTTTGCCTGTAAATACAAGTATTTTCCGCAAAAAAAGCTTGAGCAAAGGGAAAAAATTGCTTGAAAGTTTTCACGTAAGTGACGTGAAAGAAATGGTTGACGGACAGAGTAGAAAATTAATTGGAACTGTTTTAAGGGAAACCCCAGGAGCTCATAGCACTCGAAAGCATGAAAATACGTATACTCCGGTAGTACAGGTATTTTTTTAATTACAATAATACATATAAAAAAGGTTAAAAGTAATGAGTATGACATGTATTGGAAATCCTAGCAACAGGTGTAATGTTGCTATGTTTTTGCAAAAATTGCATGTTTGTAGAATATTGCAGGAAAATTTGAATACTTGTCTTAATTTTTATACAATTTTTTCTGCAGCTCGAATTTGACCGTACAATTTTGGACACACATTGCAACTGTAAAGCAGGAAAGGGCTACTGTAAACACGCCGCGGCAATTTGCATTTTCGTGAATGTAGAAAATACATGTTCAAAAACGGATCAACCTATGATATGGAATCGACCTCCACAAATACAACTTGATAAGTACCATAAAGGATGTAGAATTGAAACGTTATTTCCTTGCGAAGGAAATCGACAGGACCACGTTTTTGGATTTGAGGATTTAAAAAACATTAACGACCAGCATTTGTCTGAAGACTCTCCACAAAATGAAATAATCAAGAGCGAAATCGAATGCCACAATCAAAGAGAAGAAAGAATGATCGAACAGGAAAAAAGAAATATCGCAAAGAAAAGTTTTCTTGAAAAATTATACTATTTGCAGAGCAACTCGAACTTTCAAGTTTACAATGCGTATAATTGTTTGCCACAACAAAATACAAAGACAAAATTTGCGAAAATTAGTTGCCCACAAGAATATTTATACAAATATGAGGAAATCAAAGTCGACAAAGAGAAATGGATGGAAATCGCTTTCAATTCTATAGGCCAATCGAATACTTACATGTGGTTGCAAGAACGACGCACAAGAATTACCTGCAGTGAAAAGGCACACAGAATCAAAACAAGAGTAGCAAATTTTGACACATTGGCAGAACAACTCAGTAAGCAGAAAAATAAAGCACTAAAACCGATCGCTATGCAATACGGACTTGAAATGGAATCAACAGCAAGATTAATGTTTGAAGAAACATACGGATACCAAGTTCACGAAGTCGGTCTGATTGTGTCTTTAAAACAACCATATCTGGCATGTAGCCCTGATGGGATAATAGACACTGGTGAAAATATGGAGCTTTTGGAAATCAAGTGCCCGTACAGTTGCGAGAACACCATGATTGTGGATTTCCAAACTAAAATGTCATTTGTTCCATATCTCATGTTCGATGAAAATGGAGAATTATTTTTAAAAGAAACTGACAAGTATTACACGCAAATTCAAGTTTCCATGTATATTTTGGGAATTGAAAGGTGCCATTTCTTCGTATATTCGTCGCAAGGTCACGTGTGCCTGAAAATACCAAAAAATGAGTCATTTTTATCAATATTGATTCCAAAAATCGAAATGTTTTATTTTGAATATTTTATTCAATCTTCTTAATACATAGCAAACATTACATTGATTTGTATTGTGATTAAAAAACATATTTTAATGTTAATTACAACGCAGATTTTTATATATTTTACAATAAAGAATAACAATCATTTTTTTACTTTTTGCGGATAAGGGGTTCTTTATTATTGGCCAATACACAGGCTACGTACATGATTTTGTCCATATGAGGAATAAGTTTTATATTTATGTGTTCTAGGATTTTAAATACTTTAATACGTTGAATACTTCTTTCGACATGGATTCTCACTGAAGCTATCGAGTATCCATGTAGTACTTCTTCGCGCGAAAATTGCGGATTAAAAGCAAAAGGCGGCATAGTGAGTGTACATTTTCTTTGTGACAATTCTTGCTGTATTCCAGGAAATCCCTTGTCAGCTAAAATTTGATCCCCTGGCTCAACCAGACTCAGAAAACCAGAGTCATTAACTATAATACAGTCAGACGTACGACCTCCATATCCTTTCGATACAAAATTTATATATCCACTTGGAGTAATAGCCACCAAATATTTTAAAGTAAAATGAGACTTGTACGTAGAGTACATAGATGCACGCATTTCAACAGTGGGGGGAGTTTCGCAAAAAAGCTCAGTGCAATCAATAATTGCTCGACAGTTCGGGTAATTTTTGAACGTTTCTGGTAAAGTAGCTTTTACTGCCTCTTTTGACGGCCAAAAAATCCACGTTTCTGTGTGATAAAATACCGTTTCCAAAACACTATAAAAAATATCACATGCTGCCTTGTTTGATATTTGAAACAAGCATGCAAGAGCAACAAAATTCAACCCCAACTTCATTTTCATTAAAAACATTAGCAGCCTGTCTTCAGCTTTCATTACTTTAAAATATCTTGGCTGGCCATGAACATTTGGTTTAATAAAATTTAATAAAATATGGAAAAAAGATTTTGTTATTCCACACAATTGTTTGAAAGAACTATCGTCTTGCATATCATTGTACCATTGAAAACCATTTCGCATTTCACAATCAGGACCCACACGAACAGATTTTGTGCAAACATTTTGTGGTTTTTCAATAACAAAAACTTGTTTACTTTCCTTCTTTAAAGTAACTGTAATACTCGTTTGAGTTGCAGCTTCGTTTGTTGAAGAATCTTGCCAGCAATATAAAGTTGATGGTTGGTATTCGACAGTTTCTTCCACGTTGAAATAGTCGGTTTGCACACTCATATCTGTGCATGGTCTTAGTGACGATTCCGGTGCTTCGATTATGTCATCGAACGAAATTTCCTGTCCGAGATCTTCTTCAATGCATTCTTCTGTTGAAATAAAATAAATGACATGTAATTAAATTCATACACTCTGCAAATTGTATCATTTATATCGACAATACTAAGAGTAGAAATACACTCAACTCTCGGGTCTTTAAACTTTTCGGGACCAAGATCTCTCGTATCTTTAAATAAAATTTCATGTGTCGTCATTGACTAGAAATACGAAGTAAAAACATGCGTTTTAGTTCTAATGTGAACAAAGCTTGACTTTTGCGGTTTACTACAAAAAACCACGCAAGAAGTTTAATAATTTTTTAATTGAATTTTTTAAACGAATTTTTTAACTGTTTCTGTTTCATTCAAAGATATAAGAGAATCATATTAAAGACCTGAGAGATTTTAAAGAGTCGAGTTTAAAAGATCCGAGAATCGAGTGTAACATTAATAACTATAACAAATAAAAATACCTTCAATTTTTTTCTTATTTTTGGCACGATTCTCTGCTCTTGCTGCGCGAGCACAAGCTTTTGGGTTCTCTTTTTTCCAAGGAAATATTGTTGGAATATATGCCTCTTTTCGTGGATCATTAGATTTCTCTCCCCCTGAGAAATGAGCACTACAAATCCTGGTATGTTTAGTAGGAGTCCAGGGTATTTTATTAATTCTATAAGAAATCCAATTATTCGTTATAAATTAAAAAATTTTTTAGAAGAATGCAGAATTTTTAAAACAAATTTTCTACATATTTTGACAAGTACCTAACCTAAACTTACAGAATTACAGATGAACTGCATTAAAGTTTTCTATTTAAAACCTGCGAATATTACTTACTCTTTACGTCGAACAGAAATGATCCATTTCTTTTTTCTTTCACCTTCCCATGGGCGATTTGGAAATGCATAAAATTGTAATTCCGGGTTTGTGTTTCGTCGATTAGTGCAACCCGGGACACAACAAGCTTGCCCAGTATTTTTTACACCACTTTTGTGCATTTTATGTGCTATTAAATGTTTATTTCGCATAAAAAATTGTTTTTGAAACTTTGTTTATCGTAGTTTATCGGCGTGATGAAGTTTGTTTACCACTTATTTTTTGACACGTTCTCACCACTACGCGGCGCCACTATAGTCACTACACAAGCGTATACCGCGACCCTCAATTTTGGAACATGGTCGTTTTTATTGATGAAAACACATTCCAGTCGACTTATAACGGTCAAATTCGTGTTTATCGTCCAGACAATACAAAGTTTAAAGAACGTTACACTAGCTCCGTTGCTTTTAGATCTGGACGTTTCTCTGTAAATGTATGGGGCTGGATAAGTGTCCATGGGCCTGCTGTTTGTTGGCGAGTTGAGAAAAGATTTAATACTTTGAACTATATAATCATTTTAGAAAATGTAATGCCTCCACGTACTGAACAAATGTATTCCAATAATAATTTCATTTATCAACAAGATAATTGTCTAGTCCACACCGCCAATGCTGTAACGGAGTGGCTTTAAACTCATAATGTGGAAGTGCTGCCATCTCCCAGTTTTAGTCCCGATATTAATCCGATGGAAAACTTTTGGGGGTGGGGTATATTTGTAAAAAAATATATAAAAGAAATTTTAGACCACAAAATTCAAACAAATTATGGGAAATGATCCACGAGTGCTGGGAGGAGCTTGATTCAAACATTATATGTAATATAATTCAGTCAAAGCCGAATTTTATTTTAAATATTCTTGTTAGTGTTTTCTGTTTTGTTGGAATTTTTGTAAAACTGTTACATATAAATATAATGTAATATACATAATTCAATTTTTCTTATTTATTTCACTGATGCCCGACGCCAATGATTTGATTTCTGACAACCTATGACACGTGACAAGCCGGCTTTACACAAAAATGATAAAGCTCGCCTCTCATTCTAGTACTTGTATGCTTTTTATGAACAGAACTGTACATCAACGTTAGGTTACATTTTGAAGCAAAAAAACCAAAATGATGTAACAATTAAAATTAGAAGTAAATTAACTAAGTGTATATTGTGTCACTATGATTAATAAAGTTTTCAAACATTAATTCGAAATATTTTATTTAATTACATACTTATTTTATATACTTCTCCCTTCATATAGGTAGGTATTTAACTGCTCAAAATATTTTTAAGTACCTACGTATCTGTGAGGGAATGGAATAAATTCATATCTGACGCATTTTGCATGACCAATCCGCACATCATGTTCCTAGAAAATGCGTGGTCGGTTAAGATTAGGAAAGCTTATAAAAAGCACGCTTACATATATTAATTTCAATCTTTGCTTGCACGCTGCTTTGTAACAATCGTTTTTGTAGAAAATAAATAAATTAACTTTGATTTAATTTGAAAGTTTTAGTTTTGTTTTTAAAAATCAACTTCTCGAATTAACAGAAGATAATTGGCGCAGTCGGTAGGATTCCAAGAGCAATCAATATAGTGATCAGTGTTCGTCTCAACGATTTACTTGGTGTCCAGAATCTACAATCCAACATCCTTGAGCGACGTCAGGCAAATTATCCATTGGGGATCGAATACTTCAAGTTCTACTGTGACAGTAAGATTTTTAGAATTTATCCTTTATTTCCGTAATCATTTCCACAACACCCCAGTAGCAAGGGTAGCATAAGTTCAGGAGTAGGCAGATTGAGACCTGAATGCGAACCTAGTAAAAGGTGAGTGAAAGTATTACATTCCTATCCCTTTAGAAATTCGAGTGAGAACATTTTAGGGAATTTTAAGTTAATATCGTGATAAATCTATTAAAGATAATATCAAGTATTGAAATCGTAATTGATCATAATACGTAATTAAGAAATTCAGTTTAGTAACGTGATAAATCTATTAAAGATAATATTAAATATTGAAATCATTATTGATCACAATATCTAATTAAGAAATTCAAATTAAATCAAATATTTTATATTTTTCTCTCAATTCAGTATAGTCAATTTAGAAGCAAACACGTTAAGCGGTAACATGGCCACAGCCACACCAATAAATTATACGTTAGTAAGATTAATTTTAGAAACGATTCCGACATACGAGAGGGACAAAGATTTGTTAGAATTTTTTATCTTGGCTTGCGATGGCTTTCATGCTAAGTATTATTCAAAAACTGACACAGAAATAAATCAATTTATTTATCAGGCAATTTTAGGTAAGCTAAAAGGTAACGCTTTATTGATTATTGGTTCTCGTTCTGAATTAAATACGTGGCCTTTAATTAAAGAAGAATTGCGCAACACGTACGGCAGCGTTTAAATCTTGACAATTTAGAGCAAACCCTTATGACATGTTCCTTACAGAAAAACGAGACGTATCACAATTTTGCAAAAAGATTACAATTAATCCGGTCCAAATTAGCATTAAAATTAAAAACAATACCTATAACAGACATGGACATTCCTACAAAGGAGATTCATCTCAAACAATACAGTAATATGGCACTAAAAGTATTTGTTAGGAACCTAGACAGACGTTTACGTGATAAAATAATTGGGCAAACGCCGACGGACTTAGAACACGCAATGTCATTAGTTCAAGAGGACGAAAATTTCGAACTTTTCCTTCAACCACAAAATTATAAACAATTAGTACCTAAAAATAATTTGCTATCAAGGCCTCACCACCCCGTTACTGATCAAAGACCTGTACAAAATTATCCTCAAAAACAATACTTATTTCTGATGAGACAATTTGACCAAATAAATAATCAAATACCTCCAAATCAATTCATTAATCGACATCAATACCTGGCTAATTCACAAATACCTTCAAATCAATTTATTAATTGAAATCAATACCCAACTAATTCACAAATACCTCCAAATCAATTTATTAATCGAAATCAATACCCAACTAATTCACAAATACCTCCAAATCAATACCCGACTAACACAAGTATTTGGTAGGCCGCTAAATATTTGGCAACCCGGGCAAAATAATAACCAAAATTATCAAAAGCCGGAACCCATGTCAGGCGTTAGTACAAATATCACAAATTTAACTACAAAAAATCCTACGCAATATAATAAAATTCCTGTAAATTCTAGAAACCATAATGTAATGAAAGAAACGCGTTAACAGCCTTTTCATTATGCAGAAAATAAAACGGATAATGGATTCGGTGTAACTTGCAATCAAGAAACCGATTACCTCGCGAATAACGCAAGTGACTTGTATTACAATAACGAGAATTATGATATAACGTATGACAATTTACAAGATATTGAATTTCCAGTAGATAACCCACAAGAAATCGAGTCGGATTTTCTCCTGGAAACACAACCTACAATGAAACCATAGCCGAAATAGATACTAACTTTCAAACTCCACTACCGTATATACACATTAAAGCAAACGACCGAAAATTAAATTATTAATTGACACGAGCTGTAGCTTAAATATTTTAAGATCTGATATAATAGAATATTATTTTCCAAATTCTATCACTAATAAGTTCACGCAAGTCAAAACTGCGGGCGGTATAGTAGTTGCTTCAGGAATTGCTAATATTCCATTACTCTGGCTCAAATAATACTAGACAAATTGCAAACCAACTACAAAACAATATTGAATACTATCCGGAATGCATAGCATATAATTTTCACAGCTTTTTCGACGGAGTAATAGGTATAAATTTCCTTAGAGATCTAAATTTACATTTTAATATCGAAAGTCAAAGGTTAGTTAGTAACAACTTTTCAATACCGTTCAAGTACAGACAAGAAGTCAAAACAAACGTCTTTAATTTCATGTTAAGTCCACACGAAGTAACATTAAAAAAAATTCCAGTAAATATTGAAAATGGTAAGGTACTTATTAACGAACAACAGCTAAATAACAATATTACAATAATGAACTGTATAACAACAGCCACAAACGGTCAAGCGTACGTAGAAATAGAAAACAAATCAAATTCGCCACAATTATTAGAAATTAGTACGGGAATACCTTGCGAAAAAATCTATCACGATGAACACGAATTATTTACGATAGAGCAAGTACTAAATGATAATTATGTACCCAATTTTCGACCGATACCCAATTTAGACTCCTCAATTAGAACTAATCACTTGAATTTTTACGAAAAATCTAAATTACTAAAACTTTGCTATAAATTCAAGGAAATATTTCATAAGTCCAACGAAAAGTTAACAGTAACTGATAGTGTCCAACATCATATTAGGACAACTGACAATATACCCACTCATCCGCATATTTATAAATACCCTCACGTGCATAAAGAACTTGTTAAACAAATTATCGATCACTATTTAGAAGACGGTATAATGAGACATTCGCAAAGTCCATACGCACATCCGATCTGGATAGTAGATAAAAAATTAGACGCCTCCGGTAAAAGAAAATATCGGAAGGTAATCGATTATAGCGCGCTTGACGCGAAGACAATCGACGATAAATACCCCTTACCTGATATCGATGCCACATTAGCAAAATTAGGTAAAAGTCAATACTTTACAACTATTGACTTGGCTTGGGGTTACCATCAAATAGCTATGCACGAAGACTCGATAGAAAAAACGGCTTTCACTTGCGACAGGGGTCATTACGAATTTCTCAGGATGCCTTTCGGGTTAAAAAACGCCCCGGCAACTTTCCAGAGGGTGATGGACCATATCTTACGAGACCTTATTACCGATAATATTTGTATGGTATATTTAGACGATATAATTGTCTATTCTGTATCACTGCAGGAACATCTTGTAGCTTTAAAACGGGTATTCACTGCACTTAGGCAATCTAACCTGAAAATACAATTAGATAAGACAGAATTTCTAAAACGTGAAGCGGAATATTTAGGACACATAATATCAGACAAGGGCGTAAAACCAAATCCGAAAAAAATTTCAGCCATACAAAATTTTCCCATTCCTCAGACAACTAAACAAATAAAGTCATTTCTAGGCCTAACAGGGTACTATAGGAAATTTATAAAAGATTACGCTAAGATAGCCAAACCCATGACCGCCTTCCTAAAAAAGGGATCTAAAATTAATATTAACGACATAAATTACAAAAATAGTTTTGAGACTAAAATGATACTTAATAAACGAACCTATACTGGCATATCCCGATTTAAAGAAACCATTTACCCTAACTACCGATTCGAGTAATTTCGCAATTGGCGCAGTATTGTCCCAATCCGATAAACCAATATGTTACGGTAGTAGGACACTCAATAAGGCAGAAATAAATTATTCAGTCATTGAGAGAGAGCTGCTCGCGGTAATATATTTTTGTAATTACTGGAAAAGTATTCTTTTCGGGAGTAAATTCACAATTAGAATGGAAAATAAAAATGCAAGAATTTAATTACGACGAAATACAATAAATACGTTAAAGGCAAAGACAATCATGTAGCAGACGCGCTATCTAGAGTAAAAATCGAATCCGATAATCAATCAATAATAAATAACTACGATATAAATGAAAATAATTTATCAGATTTCTTTACCTTGACAAACGAATTACAAATTACGCCATCAACTTCAAAAGTCGATCAAATCATTCATGACGCGATAAGCGATGAGACTCTAACCACCCCCCTGATTAATATAGTATCCGATATCACATTAGTACCAGAAAATCGGGCAGATACCAGTAATACAGTACATATGGCACGAGAAAACCCGGTATTAGAAGTACCCATATCGGAAAACGCCTTTAATACATTTAAGAATCAAGTAAATTTTCACATAAGCAGAGACACGTTAAAATCAATTGTTCGGATAGACCAACTTTTTGAACACAAGACAAGACATAACGTAACACTTAGATTACTACATTTTGATGACGATTTAATTAACTTTCTGAAAGATTATCTAAAACCAAATACAACTTACGGCATACTTATACCAACGGAATATTTAAGTAAATTCACAAAAACCCTTCAGGAAACCTTTTTAGCAAAATCGTTTAAATTTGTACGATGTTCACTAATTCTGGAGGACGTCAAAACAAAAAATGACCAACTAGTGAAAATAAAATACCACCATGAAACCAAGACCGCTCATAGAGGTATAAACGAAACCATCACCGCCCTCACCCGTAAATATTATTGGCTCACGTACGGGACTCCATACGGCAAGCTTATTTAAAATTGTCTAATTTAAAACCTCAACTTGCAAGGGTAAAAAACGAGCTCCGTTTAACTTTGTCGGCAGAGCACAGGGGTGGCTTTTTGGTACCCTCTCAGACGAGGACGGCGAGAGATATAATAAGGCCATATTTGTATCTATTAGTAAAAATTTCATGAATGAGACTACTAAGCTATTTCAAAAATTAAATAAAAATAACAAAATTATTAAACAAGACTTAAACGAATTATCACAAGTAGTAAAGAAACGAACTCGTTTCTTGTCTCTACAACAAATATTAAGTATATTATTAATAGATTGAAACTTATTGATAGAACATATATTCAAAATTCAATTACTTTTGCCGAATTAAGGATATTAACAAATTCCATCTTACCACCTAACGAATTATTAGAACTGATTTCATTAATGAAACAAAAATATAATGGCCAAATATTAAATTTTCAAATTAAGCAAGAGTATTATAGATATTTGTATACAGAATTAAAGTACCACAACGACAACATATTGATTTCAATACATTTTCCCATAGTTGAAAGAGATGTTTTCGATTTATTTAATTTATTCCCAATCCCGATCAATAATACTACCATCATACCATATAAACCCTACATCCTGATGAATTCTTCTAATCATCACTATCAAGAGAATGGCTGTCACCCAATCGACAAATACTGTGTCACCCACGTCCAAAAATGGATAAATCAAAAGGACTGCATACCACAAATATTACGGGGACATATGCGAATTTCCGGATGCCCTCTAACGACCATCTATCTACAAATTACCCTGATAGAAGTAGTCAATGATGCCTACCTAATCATACTACCCACACAAATGACCAGGATATCCCAGGAATGCCAACCTAATGGATTCACGGACGTATCAACCCCTAGCCTGATACAAATTCCAAATAACTGTACCATCAAAGTTAAAGGCGTAACATATTCGAATGTGGAGACATTTATTCAAGGAGCACCATTTCACCTGCCCTCCATCCCGGAATGGCACCCGAGCGAAGCCGTACGGAAAATCCAGATCCCTGGAGATGTTCGCTTAGATGAACTTACGAAAATTCAAAGTGAATCTCAAGAACTAGTGGTGGAACAATTAAATGAAGTGACTAATACAAATGTACTGAAAACATTTGAAATAATAGTTATTGGACTGATAAGTTTAACATTATGTTTTGGCTTGTATAAATTCCTTAAACCTTGCGTTATAAAAAATGCAAGATATTGTTCATTTTTCTCATTTTGCAAATCTGAACCGGTCAACACTCATGAAAATCAAGATTTTAACGATGTTTTTCCTTGATTTTCCAAACTTCGAGGGGCGCATCATGTTCCTAGAAAATGCGTGGTCGGTTAAGATTAGGAAAACTTATAAAAAGCACGCTAACATATATTAATTTCAATATTTGCTTGCACGCTGCTTTGTAACAATCGTTTTTGTACAAAATAAATAAATCCACTTTGATTGTTTTGTTTTTAAAAATCAACTTCTCGAATTATCAGAAGATAATTCGCAGCTCGACCTGTTCATTTTAAAACAATCAGCAACGGGTCCGACATAAAGAGAGATAGACAGATCCCTGCTAAAGTTCTTTGTGGTTTAAAAGAAGACAACCGATCATAATTATGTCTGCACTAGTTTAGTGCCGGACATCTTGTATCACAGTTGTGGGTTCATATCGGTATCTAATATTACCAAATCTCTGACGAGTATTCACCAATCGTTGTGCATTTCGGATAGCCATGTTTAGCATTAAAATTTGTTACACCTAAAAAGAAAAATGCTTTTTTCCATCCGTTCTAAAAAACAAGGAAAATGCAAATTTTTACTGGTTAAATTTAAATTTTGAATGCATGTGTAAAAAATAGTTGCACCTACCTTTAACAAAGCCCTGGCAGGAGAATCATAAGTGAAACAACGGATTCTTACATCAATGTTTTCAATACCTCGTGAACTGTTCATAAAAAGCCCATCTGCTAAAACTTGCTTGGCCTCGGACACAAAATGTTGCAAATATGTATTTATATTGGCAGGATTTCCAGTTCCGCTATAAATTCCAATAACTACTGGCCTAACTTGTGGAATTCTATGAATATTACATAAAATAGGTCAGAATTCACATTTGGAGCTTTTATAGATAGGAAGTGACTGAATGTTGGGATCAGTGAGCGTATTACATTTTTTTAGCCCTTGTGCCAATAAAATCCATTATCCAGCAGTGTTATTAAGTTTATTATCTTGGGAGTGTTAAGGAAAGTTCTTTCTTAGGAAATATGTTGGCTATTCTTTCGTTCCATATTTTAAACAGTTGCCTTAAGGCAGAATTGGTAATATTAAATGAACTCGGTCATATCCGAAGTCTTCCACTTTTTCATCTTCTTCATCAATAGAATTTTGTTTATTCTCTTCCTCTTCCATGGTTTCATCAAAATTAGGTATTTCCTCATTTTCATGTAAATTGGCGTCCTCATTCGGCAAAAATTCTTTCTCGCTGGAATTAGCAATATCACTACAAGTATTAGATTAGTAATTATCTAACGGACAGAAAACAAATAGTAGAAATTAATTCGGTAATGAGTTCTGAAAGAACAGTAAAGTATGGTGTCCCACAAGGCACAGCGATTGGCCCTATTTTATTTACTGCCTACTTAAATAGTATACTTACCATAAATAGCTCTGGGTTGTTAAATAGTTTCGCAGACGACACTGCAATTTTTTATTGTGCCGACAGCTGGGATGAGCTGAAAAATAAAGTTGAAATTGACATGAGTAAAATAATTGACTGTTTTAATCATAAATCGTTAACAATAAATTACGAAAAAACTAAATTCCTACCTTTTTCGTGTTATAAGAATAACCTACCTGAATATCAATCTCTTGTTATAAAAAACAACACCGAGGTGATTCATATTAATTCTGCAAGTGCCATTAAGTATTTAGGTGTAACAATTGATAGCCATTTGAGGTGGGATGTCCATACCAAGAATGTTGCAAACATACTAAGATTTCTAGTATACAAATTTAAATATTTCAAAAATATATTACAAACAAGTCAACTAAAAATATTGTATCACGCGTTGATTGAATCACGGCTACAATATGCAATATTGGGATGGGGTGGTGTAGCATCTGTTCACCTGAAAATGATAGAGGTACTACAAAAAAGAATTTTAAAAATAATATATAACAAAAATAATACCTACCCTTCCGATAAAATATACTCCGAAACGCGTATAATGGATATTAGACAATTATTCTTTTTCAGTATTATTAAATATATATACAAAATCAGAACATCGTTTCAAATTATTGATCATAGTTATTCAACCAGAAAAAAGAAAGATCAATGTTTTAGAACTAATATTAGTCACAAGACGATTGGGCAGCGTAGCTAAAAATATTTAACTTGTAGAATTTATAACTTTTTACCTGATAAAGAAAAATATACTATTAAAACCATAAATTCTGCAGCTACATTAAAAAAAATGTTTAAAAAATACATCTTTTCCATCGATAGGGAAATGGTGCACTCTCTAATAGATATTAAAAACTATTAAATTATAAAATCATAAAACCGTGTACAATAACTGCAAATGTCCATGCATCTCTAAAACATTAAAGGCACTGTAAATGTAAATCTAATAGATCATGTATTTCAAAATACAAGTATACATATAATTATGTTAATAAATGGTATTA